>JAPFFF010000013.1:1307634-2615268 GCA_039105265.1 Tritrichomonas musculus
TATACAAGGGCACGATAGAAAACAAAAATACTGATAAAGCTTGTTATTACTTCAAGAATGGTAGCATTTGCAAACCTAACATGCAATAAGCATTGTCACAATTACACAATGAAAGATGCTGTTACTTACTATAAAACGGCAGCTGAAAATGGAAATGTTGAATCAATGTACATGTATGCTAACTTAACTTTCTATGGTGAAAATACTCCTGTGAATAAAACAGAGGCAGCTTATTATTTTAAAAAGGCTGCTGATAATGGACATGCAATGGCAATGTGCACTTATGCAATATTAAGAGAAAAGGGTGATGGCATGCCAGCTGATTTTGGTGAGGCTAAAGAATATTATAATATGGCTGAAAAAAAAAAAAAAGGAATAGTAAAAAATGAGAATATACATCCACCCAATTGTAATCGCTTCAATAGTTACCCATCTGAGTCATTAATCAGCACTTCATCATATCGTTAAGAAGATTGAAAAAGTAGTATGGTCATATTAAATTGTAACCTTTAAAAAAAAAAATTTTTTTTATCATTTGATATTATATATAACATAATGAAATAGAAATTACATTATACTTTTACATTAATAGAGTTTTTTAATCGAGAACTAAAAAAAAAATTTACAAATTATTCAAAACAATATCTTGTAATACATATTCAATCTATTCTATAGTATAATATTGGATGGATTACTTTTAATCTGCAAAAAAAATACAAAAAAATGTTCTTTTTTTCATTCTAACAAGTAACTTTAATGACGAACAATTGATAAAACTAAGAAAGTGATCAATGAGATAGCAGCAATTGCTCCAATTAAAAGCATTACTACGCCTGAATAAAACATGGCATTATTTGATGTATAACTAATAAATATTATGTAAGCTTCCGGTATTTCGAAGAAGTTATATCGATAAAAAAATGATGATTTAAATTGAATTGTAATTTGGTCGTTGGTTTCAATTTTTAAAGTTTTAAATAGATGAATAAAAGAGTAATTTCCGTTAAATGGCATAGGAATGTGATTGTAACGGCAATACTGATCAACTTCATTAATCCTTGTAATTTCTGTTGAATAAGGACAAAAGACATTATATACGTTTTTTGAAATTTGAATTTTTTTGAACGCTGACTTAAATCTTTTCAACTGTGAAAGTGGTCTTCTTTTAATCGGCACAGTTTCTGATAAGTTTGTGTTACGGCTGGCGTTAGTTGAACTGATTCGCTTATAGTCTATAATCAAGCTTGCATTAATTTGATATCCAAACATATTATGTAATATATATGTGTCTTTTCCTTTAATTGTTTTATGCGGTATATTCATAGTAAAATTAAATACATCTGAATCAAAATTTATATTGATATAATATGTAGTATTAAATAATGTTTGATTAGTTATTAATGGTAATGATGTGAAAAAATCGGCAGTTTTATAGTTATTAAAACTTAAAGCAGCAAGAGGGACTCCTATAATTAAAAAGCATATCGGAGTAAGAATTGTAATTAAAATCAACCGTTTCAATTTCATAAATTAAATTTCAATAAAAGAAATTCAATATGATTTATCAAAAAAAAAATTTAATGCTTTTTTGACCCAAAGTCATATATATATGATTATATACACATTAAATGCTAAAAATAGGTTATGTATTGTTAAATTCATCTTTTCCTGCTTGATGAATAAGCAATTTTTTCATCAGAAAAAATGAAAAATTGAAGATTAGCTATGTTTTCGAGATTTAATCTTATTTAATGCTAAAATATAATTTGTTTTTTGATTTTGAAAAAAAGTTGAATATACTAATATAATTATGTTTTTAATTTTTAATTTCAGTTTGATAATTATATCTCTCCATTTACATATATAACATGTATTGTATTATTTTATACAAATTAAATTAATTAGATATGTGTTTTATTTTATTAACATGTGATAAATTAATTAAGATAGAAGTAATTAATAAATATTTCTTTTTCCTTAGAAAGAGATTAAAGAATTCACTATTTCAAAATAACTCTTACTCAATATAGTTATTTCACATTAATAAGAATAATTGTATTTTAAATAATAGCGTAATAAATTCTTAATCAAAGAAAGATATTTTTATTTTTCAAAAGTTTCTCTTTGATGAGAACTCAATCTCTATGAAGATGAGATTAGTTATTGTTGGTTTAACTATGTAACTATTTATTTAGCATATAATAGCTTGCAAATATGAGTTAAAAAAAAAATGAAAATGATTTTTTATTGATATGATCAATTGTGTTTTATAATTCCCACGGTTTTTTTTCTTTTTTATCCATAATTGTCAACAATGCATTGAAATATGATTCTTTTGATTCAGGATGATCGGTCAACGCACCAAAAGCACATGAATTGCAAGCTATATCAATGGCATCTTTTCCTTCAAAATTTCGATATCCAAAATCTAAATCTTGATATTGAAATAAACTTTTCACATTTTCAGATTTTCTTTGGTTGCAACCAACAATGGTGTGTCTCCTTGGCAATTGGGCTCATTAATATTTAAAACACTTTGATTCAATATTTTTTCAATTATTGCATTATTTTTATTTGCCATCATATCTTTATGATGGCAACTAACATATTCATATTAAAATCTTTTGTTTAAATGTGCATCCTATGATAATTTTATATTTCATAATATATTAAGAAAAAGAAAAAAGAGTCATTTTTGAGAAATGCAACAATTCCATTTGCTACGTAATATAAATGTAAAAATTGCATGCCTAAACTCTCTTTTTTGAACTAGTTCAAAGTATCAATTGAAATGTTTTAAAAAAGCATCGATTTATAAATGATAATCACAAAAATATTTATAACAATTATTAAGTAATGCATTTTTATACAAAAAATCTTCCCAAATTTCCAGCAGATTTAATAATCTTTTGAAATTCTTTCAAAGAAATAAGATTTATTTTTGTTTCTTTAATAATGTGTTTCTGCAGTTCAATATCTGAATTGAAATTGAATGGTGTTGAGCCAGGCACTTTAAACTGATCCAAAATTTCATTCAGATGAGAAACAAGAATCTGCCGAAATAAAGAAAACAGTGCTCTATAGCCATACAATAAAAACATATCAATGATTGATGAGCCAACTTCTGAAGAAAACATTTCAAAGAACATGAATGGCGAAAAAGGCGAAGAGCACAAAATATTTGACCATTGAAGAAGGTCATTTTTCACTTTTTGATCGTGTGAAACATAATTCAAGAGAATGTGCTCAAGAATTGGCAGGAGGCATTGTCCTCCCGTTTGGATGTGCAAACGAAATGGCTCTTTCCCATATAAAGATATCAAAATTGCAGATGCTTCCTCAGCAGAACATGATTCAAGCAAAAAGCGCAGCAGAGGGAAAAATGGATTCGAACAATACTTTATATCAGTCTTGTTTGTAATTGTATACATCGTTGCTTTAAAAAGATCTTGATTTCCTAAAAATCTCGGGGTATCAATGTCAATTAGTGCAAAGCTTTCATTTGATGAATCGGTGTTTAAATCGAGTGGCTCTGGCCTTGTTCCTAACATTTTCAACCATATTTGTGCACGGTATTCTTTTGGAATTGAATCTTGAAGAATCAACTTTTCTCGATCTTTAAATGTCATTGTGTCCCATTTGAGAGCTATTTCTGCCCATGACGATGTGCTTTTTGACATTGCTCAACTGTAAAAATTTTATAAATATAATTCTGAATATGCATTCAAAATTTTGAATGACTTTAGAAATTTGAGAGAAAAATAAATTATTAAAAATGAATAAAGAAAAAACGTATCAAATTATTTCTAATTCGGAAACATGCTTTATTCCTTCTTTTTTCCCTCTGATAAGCAATGTGGATCCCAGTATTTATAAAAATTTGATTGAGAAAAAACAATATAACATTAAATCAAACGTAAGAAGAGATGTTTTGCAATATTTTCTAAATAACTGGATAACAAATGAAATACCAAACATTACTAGTGATAACATTTATGAATATCATCAATTGTGTGAAGAATTTGATCGCATGAAAAATTTGCTTCAAATATCCAAAAAAATTCTCCAAAAAAAAGTTAGTTTGCAAAAGAAAGGAAGCAAACTTAGCCAAAAACTACAAGTTCAACAAAACAAGCTAACAGAGAAAACAGAAAAATACCATTCAATTATTCACATTTTATTTGAAAACATGACCAAATGTCATTCGGCATTTATTGAAAATAAGATGATGATTTTGGATGCCTGTGAGCACTATGACACACGATATGTAGACTTATTTACAAGGAAAGAAATAGAGCAAGATAAAGTATCATATGTAATCTTGGACCATGAAAAATTAACCGTTGGTGTGCTCAATTACGACGAAAATGGAAATGAGATTTTCATTCCGAAAACGATCATTTTTGACTCAAAAGAATTCACTGTAACGGCTATCTGTAATTTCGCCTTTATGGAAGTGAAGAAGTTAAAATCAATCAAGTTTGCTGATGATTCAGAATTGAAGTTCATTGGTGAATCAGCATTCTATGGAAGTGGAATTGAAAGCATCTCAATTCCGAAGCATGTTCAATCAATTGACGATCAAGCGTTTGCGCACTGTGTTCATCTCAAAAGCGTTGAATTTCAATTTGACTCAGAATTGGAATCAATTGGCAGTCGTGCTTTTTCATGGTCAGAGATTAAAAGGCTCTCGATTCCATCAGGAATTTCTTGCCTAAGTGAAGATGTCTTCGAAAATACGCCAAATTTGAGAGAAGTTGTTGTTCATCGAAATGAGAATCAAAATATTTTATGTATCGACAATTCACTGATTGTAACTAAATCAGATTTAAAAAGTGATTTTCATGATGTTCTTCTTTTTGCACCAAGAAACATTAGATCAGTGAAAATTCCATCACAAATCAAGCGAATTGCACCCTTTGCTTTCTCTAAATGTTACAAACTTCACAATATCGAAATAGAAGAGAATTCGCAATTGGAAATAATAGATAGATATGCATTTGAATCATCTTTTATTTTTACAATTGATATTCCAAATCAAGTCAAAAAAATTGCTGACTTTGCCTTTCAAAATTGTGAGTATTTAGAGTATGTCAAATTTTCAAATTGTTCAAAATTGACTGAAATTGGCAAATTTGCTTTCTCTTATTCTTCTCTCAAAAATATCGAAATTCCATCTCATATCAAAAAACTTGAAGTAATTAAACCTTCTTTTTCAGAAGATTCAGAATTAATTTCAATTGGAAAGTCAGCATTTTTTCGATCACAAATACACAAAATTATAATTCCATCGAGTGTTACAAAAATCAAAAGAAACGCTTTTGGTTATTGTCTCAATTTAAAGTCAGTTGAATTTGGTAATGAATCAAAACTGAAATCAATTGGCAAGTATTCATTTTCACATTCTTCTTTAGAAAGAATTTCCTTCCCTTCCAGTGTTGAAAGGCTCAAGAAAGGCTTGTTTTTAAACACATCAAAATTGGTTGATGTTCAAATAATTCAAAGTAGTCAACAAAATTTTTCCTATATTGATAACTCCTTTATTGTTGATATTTTTAATTCTCTCATTTTTGCTCGTCGTAACATCAAAAAGGCGGTTATTCCATCATCAATCGTTGAAATAGCGCCATATGCATTTTATGGTTGCAAACAGCTTCAAGATGTAATTTTTTCAAGTCATTCAAAATTGAAATCAATTGGAAGTTATGCGTTTTCTAAATCATCTTTAAGATTCATTCAAATTCCACTTCACCTCACCTTGATTGAAAAATTTGCATTTTTTGAATGCTTGCAATTTTGTAAAATTGAATTTCCTGCCGAATCAGAATTGACCAAAATAGGCAATTTTGCTTTTTCAAACACATCGTTGACAAGCTTCTTGATACCAAAAAAAGTGACAGAAATTGGTGATTGTGCTTTTTCTGATTGCCAAAAATTGAATATCATTGAATTAGATGAAAATTCTGAAATAAAAGCAGTTAGATTGAACTCCTTTTATGCATCATCACTTAAAGTAGCATTTTTTCCTCCCAGCAAGATTTCAGTTGTGCATTTGTAATCCAACATTGAATGTCTTTTTCAGAAAAATATAGAATTGATTTTAATTATTTGTGTACACCACTTTTTGAGAACATAAACTATTTAAAAAGTTTTTTATAAAAAAAAAAAAAAAAAGATTAATCTTTTTATTTTTAAATTTATCATTTGTTAAATAAAACTAAATTGTTTTATTAAGGCTAATTTAAAAAATTAATTGCCTACTTATGGACGACCAAACATATGTGCTGCAGTGTTTTGGGCCATGACTCCAACAAGGCTGTGTGGTACGTAAGGTTCTTCCAAATATTTAATTTCTTCATCGTTCAATTCAACCTTGACTGACTTTACAGCTGAATCAATATGGGACTTCTTTGTAGCACCAATTGTTGCAATTGTTTTCTTGTAACGGAGCCAAGCGAGTGAAACTTCAGTCATTGATACGTTTTTCTTTGTTGAGAGTTCAAGAACGCGATCAATAATTGCTTGATCTTGATCAGCAGTTTTATCGTACTTCGATTTAGCGAAGGCATCCAATTGGGAACGCTTTGATGTTTCTCCTGGACGGCGTGAAAGACGTCCTGAAGCAAGGGAACTGTATGGAGTAATTGCGATATTTTCTTCTTGGCATAATGGAAACATTTCACGTTCATCTTCACGCATAATTAAATTGTAATGAGATTGAACAGAAACAAATTGCTCCCAGCCTTTTGAACGGGCGATTGCGTTGGCTTTGGCCAATTGATAAGCGCAACAATTAGAAATACCGATGTATTTTATTTTGCCTTCTTGGATATATTTGTGGAAACATTCTAAATATTCCTCAATTGGGTTTAAGAAATCCCACCAGTGGAGAATATATAAATCGATGTAATCCACTTGTAATCTTTTCAGGGAATTATTGAGACATTCTTCAACATAATCGCGTACCGAAACATTATCTTTGGATGGATTTGATCCTTTTGGTGAAATTTTGGTAGCAATAATTACATCTGATCGTTTGGCACATTCTTTAAGGATTTTTCCAAGGCATTCTTCACTACCTCCATTTTGATATGACATAGCGGTATCGAAAAAGTTGATTCCTTGTGAAAGAGCATAATTAACTATTTCTTTTGATTCTTCATATGGCAAAATCCAAGTACCATTGTCTCCTTGTTGAATTCCATAGCTCATGCATCCCAAACATACTTTGGAAACTTTCAAATCGGAGTTGCCAAGCTTGATATATTCCATAAAAAAGTGAATTTACTAATTTTCAAACTTTTTCAATTAATAAATTACATCCATATTTTCGTATTGAAAAAAGAAAACACTCTCAATATATAAAGGCCAATTTTATCATCAAGGTCAAAATTAATAGATTCAATTGATCTTTTCATACGATTTTTTTCTAAAAAATATCAAAGAAACTTTTTGAAAAATTCGAGCATATAATTGTGAAGAAAAATCGTATAATTTGAAATCATTCAAAATAACTTTAAATAAAATATTAATATTAAGGTAAATTAAATTTACATCATTCACGTAAATCATCATTTCTATTATTTTCTAGCAATACGAATTATATTAAGGAAATGATAACATTACTTAATATGAGTAAAATTTTATAATATTAGTAATATATTAAAAAATATTTATTCAATATCTTGAAATTTTATTATTATTTTTTATTATGGCAATCTCATTATAACTTTTTAGAAGTTGATAATCTAAATGATAAATTTCTATTTAAAAAATTTTTTTATGAGATATAAAAACTTTTGTAAAATAAATGTTGAATAGGAGAGTAATATATCTTTTTTATTTTGATATTATACTAACATTGCTTAAAAACATAAAAAAATATAAATTTTTTGTAAAATAAATCAAATATTTGCATTATAAAAATCCACGCATTTTATACCAATTAAAATCAAAAAAGATCATACTTCTTGAATTAATTGGTTTGGCATTCAGGAAGATATACATATAAATAAATGAAGGTTAGCAAATTGATCCTATTCTAACTTTATAAAACCAACACAAAATAAACAAATTATAAAAAATAAGAGAAATCAATAAATTTAATTTATTAAATAAAACAATTAAAACATTAAATACAAATATTTTTCTTACAAAGAGATAATGTTCATCATTACTCTTCCTTTGATTCCTTGTTCAGCCAGAGTTTTTTCTGGTGATACAACTCCAATGCCATTGACATGCAATTCGAAGTTATCAAAGAACAACTTATCTTCATCATCTTCTTCATCAATTGTTTGAATTGCAACCCATGCATAAACGTCTTCTCCTTTTGAATTTGGATCGAATTTTCTAATAATTCTTTGATTGCTCATATTAACAGCAACAGTTACTCCTGTCTGTGGTTCTGGTTTCAATGAGTAATATTTTGAGACGACTTCGCCAATTTTTCTCTCAATTTCTTCCCGCTCAATTTCTTTTTCATTTTCTTCGAAATGCTTGGAATTGTTTTCTTCCATTTCTTTCTTAAATGCTTCTTCTTCCATTCTTTGGAATTCTGTTGTTTGTTCATCAAAAAGACGTTGTTCAGCTGTTTGAGCAATTCTTTCATTGCTTGGAGACTTTTTGTAAACATGAGAATATGTTGAGGATGAAGCTGTTTCTTGATTTTGCTTTTCAGTTTCATCTTCTTTATTCATACTTTCATTATTTTGGTTCTTAAAGTTTTCTTCTTGGCTAGTTGCTGATTGATTGATTTGATCTTGAAGTGATGATTGGATTGCTGCTTGTAAAGCTGCTTCTTCATCATATTGTTGGTATTGGGAATAATCAGGATAATTAGAGTTAACATGTTCCGATTCTCTTTCATTATTAAATGATGGTTCTCTACTTTCACGCCTCATGCGTGCTTCACGCTCAGCAAAAAGTTTTGGTGAAATGTAACGATATTGTGAATTGACAGAATTACTGTTTGATTGACTAGTTGTTGAATTTGATAAAAAGTAACGAAGCTTTTTTTGGAATTCTGCATTGGTCATCATGCATAGTTCACTGCGAGAAATTCCATTTTGAATAAATAAATTTTCATAATCGTTTCTTGAAATCATTTTTGGTTGATTAAATAAAAAATGATGTGATAAAATTATAAAAAATTTTGAATATTTCTTATTTATCTGGCCACCTAAAATTCTGATATATTCAATGCTCATATCAAAATTTGAGAGTTTATGCTCTCAATTTTTGAGAATATAAAATTAGATAATTCAATGGTTAAGTGTTCAAATAAAAATTTTTTTTCATTAATATATCGAAAAATATAAAAGCAATTAAAGTTAATGTATTTTTAATATAATCTATAAATCATTAATAAAAGTACATTTTATTTTTAACCAATATTATGAAATAAACTAACTAATAATATAAGAATCTTTTTAATATATTATCATTTTGATATAGATTTCAAATATTCTGTTGTTTCATTGTTGCTAACGTCAGCAGCAACTTGTCCAGTGTTATTTTTTTCAGATATCGAAATCAATTTTTCATTTAAAATGAATTCAGCAATTTCTTTTTTATTTGATTTTGCAGCAACATGAAGAATTGTTTCATAAAAATGAAAAAAATTAAATTCCATCTTTATTTTTAATTTTCGGATCTATATTTTTTAATCCAATCAAAATTTTCACAATTTCAAAGAATCCATTCTCAACGGCCAGATGCAAAGGAGTATTGTTATTATTGTTCAGTGCGTTAACATCAACTTTTTCAAGGCCAATAAGAATTTTTACTGATTCGATCTTTCCTTCCTTAGCAGCCAAGTGAAGTGGAGTATTTCCTTCATTATTTTTTATATTAAAATCGATTCCTTGTCTATTGCATAAAATCTGCAAAACTGGAGGATTTTTAATTGCCAAGTGAAGTGATGTAAAACCATCAGAATTTTTGGCATTTACATCAACATCATCAAAAGAGCAGAAATAATCAACAATTTCAGGCGTTCCGTTCAGTACAGAATATATCAATGGTGTTGATCCTTCTTTATTTGGCAATTGTCGTAACTTTTCATCTAAGGAATTGATCAGCTTGACAATTTGAAGGTCTTTTGTCAAAATTGAGAGGTGCATGTACGTTAATTGATCGTTAGTTATGGCTGTTGAATTGATACGATTTTTGTATTTGAGTAAAGACTTGATTACATCGATTGATGGTTGTCGCAATGCATGGTGTAAACAAGTATCCCCAGAAAAACTCTTTGCATTCAAATCCACTTTTTCATTACTACACAGTAATTCAATTATTTTTATATTTTTTCTTTGAACAGCAAAAAAAATGGGAGTCTTTTGTTCACCATTCTGGATGTTTAGGTCTGTATTTTTATTTTCAATAAGAAATGTGGCCATCTCGTCATTACCGTAAAAAATTGCTTGGTGGAGCATGTATTGATGGGTTGGGCTCTCAATATTTACACAATTTGGATTCAATACGCAAGCAATTCTTAACAATTCTGAATAACCGTTTTTAGCAATTTTGAAACATATTTGATTAAATTCTGAGTCAATTGAAAATTTTGAATCAATGCCATTCAAATTTTTCAATAGGCAATCAATGTTACTATAACGTAAACTCAATTTAATGGTATCATTTGGCGATGGCTCAAGATATTCGACAATATCATTTCGAAAAAATTTAATTGCTGTTTGTACAACACTGAGGTCAGTGAATGAAATATTTTCGCCTTCCAATATATGAATAATTTCATAATTGCCTCCAGCAACGGCGAAATTTGCTATCATCCTGCTTTTTCTTACATTGTTCATGAAGAGGAATTTGAAAATTTTCATTGAACCAAAAAATGCTGATATATCAAGAAATGAGGGATCTTGGGTTCTATCAATTTTATAATTTTTAAAGTTCATTTGAGTATTTATATCAATGTTTGTATGTGCCAAAGTATCTTGGAAAGTGTTTATATCATCGTTTTTAATTGTTTCGATTATACTATTATATTTTTCTAAATCTGGATTCTTGAGTTGTATGACCATTGGATTATAAACTCCCATTTTTCTTAATTCGCCTAGAAAATTTGATGGAATGTGAAATCCTGTCCATCTAAAATGTGGGAAATCTTTAAGAATATGATCTTTTAAAAAAGTAATAATTGATAACAAAAAATTGATTTTCTTTGGTCGAATAAAAACGCATTTTCTTATGATTTGTAATAAATGTAAAAGGAATTCTTTTTTGGATAAAATATTTGATTCCTTAATAAAAGAAATCACTTGGTCAATATCGTCGTTATCAAACACTTGTTCTTGCATTTGTTTTAATGAATCAAAATACTCTTTTTTTGAATTCACTATTTGAACAATATCATTCATTTTTTTTTATAAAATTATCTTAATTTTATTAAAATCAATTATTGAAAGATTTTCTTCAACACCTTTTCAAATTTTGTAATACATGACTTTTTGTATCAACTACAAATAATATTGTTTTTTTGATGAAATAATTAAAAATTGTTTTTTAGTTTTAAAAGAGTATTTTTTGAAATAATTATTTTTTGAATATTGTTTTTTAATAATTAATTCAAAAAAAAAATTGAATTAGAATATGTTTATATGAATAATAAATATATATAAATAGTAACTCCCTATTATATAATCTTCTATTATTGAATTATATATGTAAAAATCAATAAGTAACTGAAAAATACATTTTTATTATATTGATTATATAATACAATTTAATATAATAATAATTTGTAGATGTAAAATTAATTAAATGGTTTATTTTCATATAAAATTCCAAAAAAAAAGATTTTTAATATAAGAATATAAAATTGAAAAAAAATGATATATGGAAATAGATTTTCATTTTCTGTTTTTTGATAAATTTACCCTTTTAAAAAATATAATACTTACCTCATTTATGGTTTTCTTAGGATTAGATAAAGAAAAAGAGAAAATAATGTTTTATTCAAATATTTCTAAACTAAAGAAATAATTCTATGAAACTTTAGAAATATAAGATTTTTAATTCAAGATTATTTTCAAATGTCAAAAAAAAAAAAAAAAAAACATTATTACATTCTTTAGAACATCTCATTTTGTTTTTTGAAAATACTTAAAACTTTTGAAAAAAAGGTTTGGGGTATTCAGAAATTAAATGAACGGAACTTTTTCAAATAATTATAGTTAATAAAATTTTGAATAAATATATATTAAAATGAACGGAACTTTTTCAAATAACATTTTGAAATTTCATTTTTAAAAAAAATGATTTCACTTTTAAAGGAATCATGCAAAAGACATGGTGGAAAGAAGCTGTGGTATATCAAATATATCCACGAAGTTTTCAAGACACAACAGGCAATGGAATTGGTGATTTGAAAGGCATCACAAAGCGACTTGAATATCTCAAAGAACTCGGAGTCAACGTTATCTGGCTTTCACCAGTTTACAAATCACCAAACGACGATAATGGATACGACATTAGTGACTACGAAGACATCATGACAGAGTTTGGCACGATGGCAGACTGGGAAGAAATGCTCAAGAAGATGCACGAACTCGGAATCAAGCTTGTCATGGATCTTGTTGTTAACCACACCTCAGATGAGCACAAATGGTTCATTGAATCCCGAAAGAGCAAAGATAATCCGTACCGAGATTATTACATCTGGCGTGATCCAAAAGCACCAGGTGTTCCACCCAACAATTGGACCTCAGCCTTCAGTGGTTCCGCATGGAAATTTGATGAAGCAACAGGACAATACTTCTTGCATCTTTTCTCAAAGAAACAACCAGATTTAAACTGGGACAATCCGAAAGTACGAAAGGAAGTATTCGATATGATGAAATTCTGGTTCGACAAAGGAATCGATGGATTCAGAATGGACGTTATTTCAATGATTTCAAAGGTTGAAGGCTTGCCTGATGGTGGAGCAGAACAATACACAAATGGCCCTCATATTCACGAATACTTACAAGAGATGAATCGTGAAGTTCTTTCCAAATACGACTGCATGAGTGTTGGTGAGTGTCCAAACGTCAACTTTGAACAAGCAATTGAATACACTGGTCCAAACCGCCATGAACTCAACATGCTCTTCCAATTCGAATTGATGGATGTCGACTCAGGACCAAATGGCAAATTCTTCTTGGTTCCATTCGACCTCGTCAAGTTCAAGCACATCCAAACACGCTGGCAAAAGGGACTTGAAGGAAAGGCTTGGAATTCGATCTACTTGAGCAACCATGACCAACCAAGGCCCGTTTCTCGCTTTGGAAATGATTCTCCTGAATTCAGAAAAGTTAGTGCAAAGATGCTCGGAACAATGAATCACACACTTCAAGGAACACCATATATTTACCAAGGTGAAGAACTCGGAATGACAAATGTTCCATTCGATAACATTGATGAATTCAGCGACTTGGAAACATTGAACTTCTGGGATGAAAACGTCATCCATGGAAAGATGGACAGGGAAGAAGCAATGAAAGCTTTCAGATTCAAAGGACGCGATAATGCAAGAACTCCAATGCAATGGGACGCAACTGAAAATGCAGGTTTCACAACTGGAAAGCCTTGGTTGAAAGTTAATCCAAATTACAAGACAATCAATGCTGAAGAATCATTGAAGGATCCCGATTCAGTCTTCCATTATTATCAGAAATTGATCAAGCTCAGGCACGAATATGATATCATCGTATACGGAACATACGACGAATATTACCCAGAAGACAAGAACTTGTATGTATACACAAGAACCCTCAACAATCAAAAATTGTTTGTTGCTCTCAACTTCACAAAAGATACTCAAAAACTCCAAATCCCAGAAGGACTTGACTTCTCAGGTTCCAAGTTATTAATATCAAATTATGAAAACAAAGATACAATTCCAACACAACTTCGTCCTTACGAAGCTATCGTTTATTTAAAATAAACGAAAAAAAAATCTTAAGTAAAAAATAAGTGCTTTAAATGATTTATATTTTAAATTATTTATATTTTAAATTGTTTTTAATGAAAAAATATCATCATAAAGTAGTTTTTATTTTGAAATAAATATGTTTGAAATTGATTTATTATTTTGAGAGAGTAATTGAATACTTTCTAATTTTCAATGTTGTAAAAAAAAAAAATTCTCAAAAAATTATTTAACGATTAAAAATTTTTCAATTTTTTTTTTTAAATGGTTGATTCAAGTTGTTTTATTAAATCTTCTATTATATTCAAAGAAATGATCAATTTTAAAATAGAGATAACCAAATAACTGCCCAAATAAATGCTATTTTTCAAAAATGGGTGAAATCTTAGAATTATTACTCTCTGAAAGCTATCGTTCATAAGTTTTTTTTTTTTAAAATGAAGCTTTGTGGATGTAATAATAGTTACAAATTCGGAGGATGTCTAAACAATTATAATGATGATACAAATAATATCAAGTTTCCAGGACAATCAGGCCTCGATGTTTCTTCTTTGTTATCTTTTTCATCATATGTTAGCTCAGTTTGGATTAATCAAAATTATGAAGCATTTGCTGTTGGTAATAATGAATTTGGACAAATTAATTCAGCATTACCCAAAGAAATACTTGAAATCGATACCAAAATTAATTTTCGATACAAAAATGGTCAGCCATGCAAATTCATCTCTGCAGTTGGAGGTCGTAATTACACGCTTTTTCAGATTTCAGGGGAAACGAGCAGTGATCCCTCTCTGCTTGCTCTTGCCTATGCAGTAAGAAAAACAATTTTCCTTAATATTGGTAAACGGTCACCACTTTCACTTTTTGGCGGAGTCACAGTATCAGCAGCAATTGACACTGATGGATCAGTGATCATCATAACGGAATCAGTTTATGATTCACCCGAATCAGAGATTGAGATTGCGAAACTTCCGCCAGGCGAGAAAGCAGTGAAGGCAGCTTGCGGCAAAAAATCAGTCATTGTTCTTTGTGAGAGTTGTCGTGTCTTTGAATGTTCACTGACATCAAAAACAAATAATAATACTTTTTCAGAAGTGAAGGAACTTGCAGGAAAGAAAATCAACGAAATCAGTGGCACTTGTGATCACTTTTTTGCCATTTCAGAAGACTGTCAAGTCTTTGGCCGCGGAGATAATGAAGGCTGTAAACTTGGACTGCCAAGTGACATAGAAGAAGTCGAAGAATTCACACTAATTGAATCGCTGAGCAAGTATCACGTCATTGAAGCTTCAGCAGGAACTGTTGATTCACTATTCAGAACGAGAGAAGGCCAAATTCTTGGCTGCGGATGGAATGATAGTGGCGAACTCATGCTAAAGAGTGGAAACAAGGAGGAAGTTTATCCACCAGAAGAGACAAAAGTCACAAGTGGTGCCACATTCTGCATCTCTGGGGCTGGCTCGTCAGTTGTTTTTGTTGGAGTTGAACCACCTCCGAACTCTCCAAACATGAAAATCAGAGGGGCGGTACATTGAATCCACCAAGTTGCCAAACCATTGAATATTTAAAATATTATAAATGATAAATAATTTAAAAAAATCTAGTAAAATTTTAAGATAGTAATATTTTTTTTGATATTTAAGATTGAATACTTTTTAAGAAATAAACTATTCAAAAAAAAAAAAAAAAAAAAAAAAAAAAAAAAAAAAAAAAAAAAAAAAACTTTTTTATTTTCGCTTAATTTTTTAAAGTAAATAATCTCTTCTTTCCATTATACTTTTTATGCCAAAATTATGTTTCCACAAACCAATCAGCGACAATATCTGGTTTATACAATACATCTAGTTCATTACCATTTTGATTCACAGAAGTTCCACCAAAATGGTAATGTAGGAATAAAATGTGAAGGTTTGAATTTTAAATTTCACTTATCAAAATCTGGAACGATGGGTTCATAATGTGCTACATTATGCAGAATATTGCAAAATAGGATATCATTATGATAAAGAGATCTTATTCTTCCTATAAAATTCTCAAATGGATGCGAACTTAAACGACTAAAAGCAAATGAATCATCATCTGTTCCATCAATTTCTTTTATTAAGACTATTAAAGAATTTATTATTCGAATAATTTAATCAATTGTAGCATCCACCCCAAATTCCAACAACCTCAAAATAAGCCAAAAATCAATATGTTTTTTGATGAGATATTTTAATGAGATGGAGCTTGCTTGGGATCAAAGGATTTACTTTGATTGATATTAATGCAAGGAAGATTATAGATTTTGAAATATCTAAAAACCAAAACAATTTGTTCAAGGAAATAAAAGCTGAACGATGGAAAAACTTAAATATTATATACATGATAATGATGGTGTTACACGAAATATAATTAATTGATCTGGATGGGAAATAATAGAAATTTTAGATGTTGTTCATGCTTTAAAATATTTGAAAAGTAAAATTGTTGATGAACAATAGCAATGTCCAAGGAATCATGCTTGATACAACATAGATCTTTTTGCAAAATTATGTTATACATTACTTATAATCCTAATATTTGGGGTACCATTAGCTTCAAAAAAAAAAAAAAACTTGCCAAAACTACTTAGAGCCCTTGTGACATCTATAGATTGTAGAGTACAGCCTAATTAAGTGCAATTCCTTGATCTGATTCAGCTATTGAAACAAAGTTTAAACAGTTATTTTTTATTTTTTAAAAATAATAATAATAATAATAATAAAAAATAGGGAAAATTGGAAAAGGAGTTATGGTAAATATGGATTTGCGAGATACTTTTTTTTAAATATCATCGTTTGGTAAACTCGTTTTAATACAATGATGAGATAAGATATTTACGGGAAGGCTTGAAAACCGCGGGAAAACGTTATCTGTAGAATGGGCAAGAGAATGAATATTCACAATAGAAATCAAACAAGGAAAACGTTATTTGTCGAGTTGGCTTACCAGGTTTACAAATATGAATATTGCTTTTTAGCCAAGTTTTGTAATGGTCGTCTCTTTTGGGTTCCATGTTACAATTTCATAAAACACCTTCATCATTAAATATTGTGTCAAAACATTTAACATATATTCTTCCATCTTGGTTGTTTTTAAATCTTTCGTATAGGTGTACAATTGTCTTCTCCAACTGTGGATAAGTGATTGTTTGGTTGAGAGATTCAAGGTTCAAGATACATTTCATTTAATGATGTGACCACGAGGCGATATGACCAAACTTTGAAATTGAATGTTGGTCGTTCAATATTTTACAGTAAAATTGATATGAAATAGCTAGCCCTTAAATGTTTTATTTTTGTGATGATACACAAGAAGTAAAAACTTGTTATTTGCCAAGTTAACTTTGATCATTTTGCAGATTGGATTCAAGTTCTTCAAATATTCAAGGAAAGTAGAATAGAGACTAATTATGTTTGACTGTTGCTTAGTAGTACATTTATCATAGTCATGCGGTATAGGGGATTTTTAGGGTAAGAAATGCACTCATATGGTATTTTAAAGTACACATAACATTGAGTAACAATGAAATTGAGTTATTTTTATGCACAATATAATATAATAATTTTTTTTTATAACTCTAATAACTTTTATTCACATGATTCCCTAGGCTTGGATGTTTAAAGAAAATAAATATGTAAATACAATGAATTTTGACAATTCATTTTAATATTGGTATAATTGTTTTTAATACTAAGGTAATTGGTTCGATTCCGATAATTTTTTTTTTCTACTTTTTTTATATATTCCAAAAAAAAAGTATTTGAGTATTATAAAGATTCAAATCTTTAAGTAAAAAAGATATGTATTAAAAAAGTTGACTAAAAAAATAAATGATTATACTGATTGAGAAAAAGAAGTAGTAGTATATGATTATTGATTAGAAAAGATAATTGATTTCAAGAAAAAAAGTTTATAAATGAGAAGAAAGTTACAATTAAGAAGAAGAAAAAACTGACGAGAGGAGAAGGAAGAAGAAAATGATGATTGAGAAGAAGAAGAGGATTTACGGGAAGAAGACTATTTAGAAGAAGAAAATGATGATTTAGGAGAAGAAGATGATAATTTAGAAGAAGATGATGATTGAGATGTAGAAGATGTTGATTTAAGAGAAGATGATTGTGATTGAGATTTTGAAGTTTACGATTGAAGGAAGGAGGAAGAAGGAGATGATGAAAAAAATGAGAAGAAGATGATTAAAAGTAGAAGATAATAATGAAAATGAAAAGAAGAAGATAATAATATTAATGAAAAGTAAAAGATTAATATTTGAGAGGAAGAGGAAGCTTTAGAAGAAGCTAATGATGATTGAAAAAGAAAAAGATAAAGATGATTTTAAAGATAATAATTTGCTTCGAAAAAAATGATTTAAATTTTAATATGTTTTGAATAGAAAAATAGTAATGATGAAGTCATAGGAGTCAATAAAAACATATTCGTTCTTTTATATGAACGTTTATAATATATATTATTTTAATTAGCAAACGATTTATATATATATGATAGAAATGCATCAAATGCATCATTCATTTAACTGAATTAAAATGATGTTCCATTTTCCTTTTATTTTTAAAGAACAATAATAGAAAAGCACCAATAGAAAGAGCGCACAAATCGAATACCCATAGTCCATATTTGAATCCATCTGGATTATGAACCTCTGGATCTTTAGAGTCAGAACCAAAATGCTGCAAAATTTTCCCAGTGAGTGGCATGAAAATGATGAGTGATATGAAAGCAAAGCATGTGATGCTTCCGCCAACAGATGATCCAGCGGACGGAGGGAAAAGTTCAAGAACAAGTGGTGAAAGGATGGCAGCAAACCCGCTAGTTGTAAAAGCCAAAACGAAGAAAAGAGATATCACCATAATGAAACTCAATTTTTCAGGGAAAAATCCGAATGGAATGCAGCAAAGAGCAGATATTATTGTTGCACAAACCAGCACCCATTTTCTTGATAAATGCAAAGTATCCACAATATATGGATTAATTAATGATCCTGTTAATCCACCAATTGAAGTACCAAGAAGAGCATTACTAGTTTTCACAGAATCATAGCCAAGTATTTCTTTCAAAAAAGGACCACCCCAAATTCCAATTATATTATCATAAGCGCCATTTTCGCAAAACACATAAATTGCACCAAGCCAAAAGTTAAAATTAGATATTATCATAAACAAATTTTTCAGAAGAATTTTAAATTTTTCTTTAAAGCTGTTTATTTCATTTGAGCCTGAGTATTCATTAATAGCTTTATATCCAAGAGATGTTGGATCGCCTCTTATAAATATTAATGTTATTATTGAAAAGAATATCGATACAAATGCAATTGAATAAAAGCACCAACGCCATCCGATAATTCTGGCCAAAAGAGTAAAAGGTGTTTGCGCTAAAATGCTTCCAACTCCACCAAAAAATAAAAATATTCCATATATCTTGGAATAGTGTTCAAGTGGAAACCAATTCAAAATCGTTCGAATGCAAGATGATGCAACAAAACTACAGCCAAAACCAACAAAAAGTCGACCAATTGATCCTCCTAACAATGATCGACTCAGACCACAAATGAAATCCCCAATCGCTGTTATAACACCAGAAATAAAAAGAATATATGATGGCTCAATTACATCGCACATTAATCCTGCTATTGGTTGAAGTAATGAAAATGGATAATAAAACATTGAAGTAAAAATGCCTAACTTAGAAACTGGAACATTGTATGCTTTGGAAAGTTCATCCGTGACAACTGTTGGGCAATTTCGTTGAAAACAAACTAGCATTTCAAACGATGATAATACTAATAAAACAAAAATACGTTTAACTTGAAAGCAGGATTTTTTAGGAGGATTTAGGTTTTTTGAAATAGGATTTGGTGTTTCTGTAAAAGAAAGAAGGTCTGTACTTGGGTTCATAATAAATATATCCTTAGATAACTTTTTGAATGTCGTAAAATAATTTTTTTTTTTCAAAATCATAAATTAAGAAAAATAAAAATATATCAACAAATATAAATTTTTTTGATTAATTATTATTTTAAAATATTAAATTTGTATAAATTATATAAATATAAAATGTAAAATAAACAATATATATCATAATCACATAAGATAAAAATATTTTAATTTTTAAATTCAAAAAGATTCATTAGGTTGATTATATATCAATCTTCAAAAGTTGTATTCGCAACTTCTTCAAGAAGTGGTAATGATTCATGGATCAAGTATAAAATTGAAAAAAAAAAAAAAAAAAAAAAAAAAAAACCTTTAAAAACGAGATTAAAAAACTGGAGGCGAAAAACAAACAACTTGAGCAAAGGCTTGAAAACATTACAACTGAAAAGAACAATATTAAAATCGGCATCACAATACCGAAGAAAAACAATTCAGCATTTCAAAAATAAATTCATGAATATGATAAAAATTTTTAGTAATCATAAGAATTATTGAGAAAAAAAAAAAAAAAAAAAAAAAAAAAAAACAGACATATATTTCTCATTATATAATGTGTATTTTAAGCAGTGTTTTCCTGTTTCACAATTCACAATTGTGGATTTTAAAATTCTAAAAATTGTAACCATTTTTTTTTAAACAACACCTCACTTTTTATTATCGTCATTTTTCTTGTTATATAAATGATATTTATTCGTATAAATATTTATATATATAAATAAATGTACTAAAGTTTAAAAATCTAATATAGACTAGCAACGATCATTTTACATTCAATTTTTAATATAACAAAATACGATTTTTTTAGAGAACAAAGAAGTATATACCTTATTTTATTATTACAAATAGTTATATATCTGATAATAAATATAACTATGATGATTAATTTAATAAAGAATATTCTAAGATACACAAAATATTAGATTTTCATAAAATTTTATTTTTCTAATTAAAAAGCTGATGTATGCGTAATTAAACATCATAAAATATTCATTTTTTACGTTTTACTAATATTTATTGAAAAAATAATAATTAGTTAAAAATAGTAGAAAAAATGGAACGACAAGGCAAACAAGCATAATAATAATTTATAAAATGTTCAAATATGAAAGTGTAATATATCTGTTTTTTAAAATAGGTAATATTAGTATTAAATTTAAAAAAAAAAATCTAGAAATGTTCTCATTCACTTGGAAAAATAATCAGATATAATGATAAAAAAGTTTTATAGTCATATCAACATGAAAATATGATCAAACTTCAAAGATGAAATATTGTTGAAATATTTGGAGTTTTCTAAAAAATTGATGTAAAGGCTTCATTCTTCTTTCACAATCTGAAATATCGATATACATTCATTTGAAACAAGATTTTTTTGAAATTATTCTTCTTATGCATAGAAATATCATATCTGAACTTTTAAAAAATTTACTGAATTGAATACAAAATGATCGTTGCTAATTATTTTCTTAAAAAAAATTTTATTTCCTAAACAGCGGTATCAAAAAGTAAATTAATTATCAATCTCGAGAATCGGAGAATAAAAAAAAAAACATATTTTTAAAAAACGAATATATATTTTTATTTAAAGTATTTAACGTAAGTTTATCACTGAAATTGAATAGAATTTCTACAAAATCTCTGAATTGTTTTCACTTTTTGTTACAATGGTATACAAAAAGTGAACCATTCAATTTTTTTTTTTATAATCATATCATCAATTATGTGAAAAATATCTTTCACATAATTTTTCTTCTATTGATGCATAGGTTTTATTTATTGATTCATTTATTTTTTGGCTTAAAAATTCTCCTAGGACTTTTTGTTCTAGGTGGCTGAGGATTTACTGGAGGATAATTCTCGGTATTTTCATTTTCTTTTGTATTATAATTTGATAATTTTAATTGACAAATGATTCCTCTATCTGAACTTGACAAAGAGCAAAATGTTTCATCATCAATATCACATGATGTGCTGTCACTTTTATCACTTTTGATACTTGAACTTGAGCTTGCATAATCAATTCTATTTTGCTTCAAAAGATTTTGATAATCATTTTTCATTGCAACATCTTCTTTTTCTTTTCTCTGATTTTGTTTTAATTGATGAATTTCATAATCTTTGATTATCAATAATTCGTTCCGCTTTTGAATATAATTCTTCAAGTTTTCTTTTTCATATTCAATGTATTCAATTTTCTGTTCTAACTGTTCTATCGAATAACTCATTTCATTTTTTTCTTCATCTTTTTTTTGTAATGCTTCTTTGCTTTCCTTTCTCAATTTTTTCAATTGATTTTCAATGTTATCTTTTTCTTTTATTAGTTGAAGAATTTCAAAATCTTTTTTATTTATTTCTGCTATATGCTCTTCTTCTTTCTCATGTGAATGCTTATCTAATGATTCAATTTTATCTTTTAAATCATTTATTTGTTGAGTTTTATCATTCAATTGATTTTGGTGTTCTCTATTTAAAACAAATCTTTGTTTTTTTAATTCTTCTTCGTTTTCTTTAATTAATTCATTCAATTTTACGCTTAATTCATCTTTTTCATTTGTGATCTGATTTATTTTGCGTGCCTTATCTTCGATTTCTTTTCTGTGTTCATTTTGCTTTTCATTATAAGTTTCAGATATTTTGCTTATTTCTTCTTTCAATTTTTTTATTTCTTTATCTTTCTTTTCCAATATTGCATTATGTTCGTTTTCATTTGCAATATTTATTTTTGATAACTTCTCAATTTCTTCTTTCAAATTATTTATTTCTTTATCTTTCTTTTCCAATATTGTATTATGTTCATTTTCATTTGCAATATTTATTTTTGATAACTTTTTAATTTCTTCTTTCAAATTATTTATTTCTTTATCTTTCTTTTCCAATATTGTATTATGTTCATTTTCATTTGCAATATTTATTTTTGATAACTTCTCAATTTCTTCTTTCAATTTTATTATTTCTTTATCTTTCTTTTCCAATATTGCATTATGTTCGTTTTCATTTGCAATATTTATTTTTGATAACTTCTCAATTTCTTCTTTCAATTTTTTTATTTCTTTATCTTTCTTTTCCAATATTGCATTATGTTCGTTTTCATTTGCAATATTTATTTTTGATAACTTTTTAATTTCTTCTTTCAAATTATTTATTTCTTTATCTTTCTTTTCCAATATTGCATTATGTTCGTTTTCATTTGCAATATTTATTTTTGATAACTTTTTAATTTCTTCTTTCAAATTATTTATTTCTTTATCTTTCTTTTCCAATATTGTATTATGTTCATTTTCATTTGCAATATTTATTTTTGATAACTTTTTAATTTCTTCTTTCAAATTATTTATTTCTTTATCTTTCTTTTCCAATATTGCATTATGTTCGTTTTCATTTGCAATATTTATTTTTGATAACTTCTCAATTTCTTCTTTCAATTTTTTTATTTCTTTATCTTTCTTTTCCAATATTGCATTATGTTCGTTTTCATTTGCAATATTTATTTTTGATAACTTTTTAATTTCTTCTTTCAAATTATTTATTTCTTTATCTTTCTTTTCCAATATTGCATTATGTTCGTTTTCATTTGCAATATTTATTTTTGATAACTTCTCAATTTCTTCTTTCAAATTATTTATTTCTTTATCTTTCTTTTCCAATATTGTATTATGTTCATTTTCATTTGCAATATTTATTTTTGATAACTTTTTAATTTCTTCTTTCAAATTATTTATTTCTTTATCTTTCTTTTCCAATATTGCATTATGTTCGTTTTCATTTGCAATATTTATTTTTGATAACTTCTCAATTTCTTCTTTCAAATTATTTATTTCTTTATCTTTCTTTTCCAATATTGCATTATGTTCGTTTTCATTTGCAATATTTATTTTTGATAACTTCTCAATTTCTTCTTTCAATTTTTTTATTTTTATATCTTTCTTTTCCAACTCTTTTTTATATTTTATCTCTAAATTATTCATTGATTCTGTTAATGCTTCTTTTTCTCTAAATAATTTTTCGATTTCTTTATTTTCATTTTCTAATTTTGTATTTCGTTCTTTTTCATTTTTAATAATTTTTTCTAGATCATCAATTTTCTTTTTTTGCTCTTCAATTGTTGTCTTCAAATCATTGATTTCATTTTCATTTTCAATATTTATTTTTGATAACTTCTCAATTTTTTCTTTCAATTTTTGTATTTCTTTATCGTTCTTTCTCAATTCTTTTTTATATTTTATCTCTGAATTATTCATTGATTCTGTTAATGCTTCTTTTTCTCTAAATAATTTTTCCATTTCTTTATTTTTATTTTCCAATTTTTTTAACAATTCTCTTTGTATTTTTTGTTTTTCTTTTTGTTCATTCAAAATTTTATCATTTATTTTTTTAATCTCTTGAATAATTAACATTTGTTTTTTTTAATTGTTCCAAATAAGCTGCTCTGTCAATTATTTCCATAGAATTTATTTTTCCAATTGCTATATTACTATTAGCTACAACAATTCCAGGCATATCAACTCCATCACGATATGCTGAATTGTTGAAAAAAACTGGTCCTTCGTTTTTTTCTCTTAGAAAATTGTAGTTAGGATATTTAATATCATAAAGATCAAAATTATGTTCTGAAAAAACATATATATAGCAATTCTCTATTATGTCACATTTATCTTTACGAGTGAAATGAAAATTCACTATATCATTCTTTCCTTTAATTTTATGTGATATGGTTATCAAATTACTTGATGAAGTGACACTATCGAATTGTTCAATTTTTTTACCATTTATATGATCAAAACTAACCTTAAATTCAATATTTTTACATTCTTTGTTATTTTTGAAGTCATAATATTGGTGCTTCTTTTCAATCATAATGTAAAAACGACACACTGTATCTTGTCCAATTGAATCTGTAATTTTAAATTGAAATTCTTCATTGTTCTCTTTATCATTACTTGCATTAAACTGATAGTCAAAACCACGTACATGCCATTCTCCTGGAATTGGCAAAGACACGTCAACATCAGTGAAATATTTAAAATAATCTTTATCACACATATATGTATGGGTACTGGATTCTCTTCCGTCATTTATTTATATATTCATATATTATATTAATTAAGAGGTAATTAGATTATTTTATAAATACCAGAATATTTTAATGGGCAATAAGGGATATATCAACGATTTTATTTTTAAATGAGAAATGATCGTTTTTTTATTTTTTGAATAAGATCATTGAAATATTTGAATATAAAAATTTAATTATGAAATATTTTTATCTTTTAGAACTACTTATATTTATAAATTATTTAATATAAATAAAAATATATAAATATATTATATTAGAAAAAATATAAATGTTAAGAATTATGTTTATTTTTTGGAGCTAAAAAAACAATTCAATATATCTTTTGGTCAAGTGTAACAATTTTTTCGTTGAGCGCAAATAAAAGAATTCGTTTGTTGGTTCTAAAAATATGGAATTTTTCAATATTTGACCAGAATTTCATAATTTTTGGCTTAAAAAATAATATAATTTTTTCAATCTTTGAAAAAAATAAAAATGAAAAAAATTGTAGATTTCTAGGATAATTATTTCAAAAAGAAATAATTATATTTAAGACATCTTTTAAATCTTGCGAATTTTCATCAATTTTGTAATCATTAAAAATGCGAATTAAATTTTCATAATTTTCTTCAAGATCATCTGAATTTTTCAAGAATTCCATTAAAGAAGATTCGGCAAGTTCTCGAGAATGCATATATATTATTATATCTGATCTTTCAAGAATTCACTCATTTTTATTTTATAAAGTAATAAAAAGTGACAAAATAGCTTTCATGCATTTTTTTAAAAAAACTGCTGATTAAAAGTTCATTCCCAATATAAATATAAATATAATGTAATTTATTACTATTATATTTTTATTTATTTAATATAAATTCGGAGCTCTATAACAAGATATTAAAGATTCTTATTTATCGTTTTTTCATTTTCAAATATTTTGAATTGCTAAAAATATATGATAAAAAAAGAAACTTCTCAGAACTTTTTTTAAAAAACTGCTGATTAAAAGTTCATTCCCGATATATATATAAGTATAATATAATTTATCACTATTATATTTTTATTTATTTAATATAAATTCGGAGCTCTATAACAAGATATTAAAGATTCTTATTTATCGTTTTTTCATTTTCAAATATTTTGAATTGCTAAAAATATATGATAAAAAAAGAAACTTCTCAGAACTTTTTTTAAAAAACTGCTGATTAAAAGTTCATTCCCAATATAAATATAAGTATAATATAATTTATCACTATTATATATTTATTTATTTAATATAAATTCGGAGCTCTATAACAAGATATTAAATGATTTTAAATTTCTTTCAATATTTATATAACTATTGAAAAATTATAAATCTTAATTTGGTCAACTTTTATTAATTAAATGCTTTTTTATATTATTATATATATAAAAATAAAATAAAAAAAATTTTTCATAAATAAAAATTTTAAATAATTTAACGAATTTTGATCGTCTACCCACACATATTCACACATCCAAAAAGTACCATCTTCTTTATCTTCCCATTTACATTTTTTCTTCAATTCAGGGTTTTTATCCCAAAGGGGAGATTTATCTGAATAGTCACCATTCCATTCTTTATGTCCCCATGGATTTCTTAGGCAAAAAAGACGCATTTTGTTAAATTCTTTGACTTTTAAGAGAGCATAACAATGATTTGAAACCAGTCCTTTGTCATTTAAATCCTCTTCAGTAACATTATATACATTATTTTTCAAATCAATGGATGTTCCCATTACTGCTTGTTTTCGATAATATTTTAGAATTTTGGCGAAAAGTTCATCGTCACTTTTTTTAGCCTCTTTGAATGTAATGAATTTTGGATAATAAAAATTATACATCGAATGTATCGCAAGTGGCAAATTCCCTCCAATAATGTCTGCATAACAACCAATCAATTTTGCATAAGCTTTTTCAATTAAGCAAAACCAAGCTGACTTGTTGATGTCAACTGGTCTACTGAATCTTAAATGTCCGTTTTTATAAGGCATTGTCGTATCAATTAAAATCGGAGTTATGCGTCCATGTGCTCTTAAATAAACAACAACTGCTCCGCATTCAATATTAAATGAATCCTTCACTTCTCCTAATATTAGATTTGGTTGCACTGTTTCAAATAATGATTTAATTGAATATGAATTAACTGCTACACGAGAATGTGCTGCTAGCATATAACAATCGCCAATGCCTCCTTGAGTAATATAATTTTGATGAATTGCATCTTGTTCAAATAAAGGAGCTTTATACATTTCATCTAGTCTGATATACTCCATATTTCCAAATTCATCAATATCTCTTTTTCTGAATGAATCATTTTGGTAAAAATTATTATCTGTAAAAATTTTTCCAGTCTTTTTGTATTCGTTTAAGATATTTGGGTAATTACTAGCTTCTTCAACAAAGCTTTGATAGTCTCGGCTCATCTTCGACTTTAAAAAAGTGATGTATAAATTAAAATTTTGAAAAATTTTAATCAGCTGCCCAGTTATTGATTTGAATATAAAATTTTCCATTTCATGACAATATCACCTTTCATTTTAAATTTCTTATTTATCTCATATTTTAGAGCATATTTCAGTTAAATAAAATGCATTAATACTCTTTAATGTTTTTAAATATTTATATATATTATTATTTAATCCATTGATGGAAAAAAAAGAATATAATATAAGGAAATCTTTATGAGAATGAAATTTCTATAAATACTTCTTTGAATCAATACCTGATTTTATATTATTTAATAATTAAGAATTCGAGACTTCAATTTCTATTTGTTGTTGGAATTTTTTCGATATAAAAGAGAGGCATTTCAACCAAAAAAAAGCTCTCAAAAAGTGAAAGTAGAAAATAAGATAAGTCCAGTTATAAAAGATTAATATAAAAAAGAAGAATGTATTTATGATCTTTGGAGTCCAATTATTTAGTTTGTACAATAAAAATTAATAGTTTTTAGGTAAAAAACATCAATTTTGATTTTTTATTTTATCCACTCGATAGAAATATAAGATCCAAGATTCTTTACATTTATAACTTAATAATATTAACAAATTACTAATGGTTTTTATGATTACTCTATACGTTCTTTAAATATTTAAACATAAAACGTCTTATTTTCAAATAGCTGTGATACTAATCATATTTCATTTTTTAATCAAAATATAACAGCCATTTTAATAATTATATTGGGATTTTCTTTTATACGTTTCAATATACACTAATATTATACTTTCAATTCAATTGATTGTTCATTGAAAAAATAAAATATTATTAGTGCTCAAAATATGATTTTTAGAGGATTTATAGAACTTTTGATAAATTCATTTCATTTTACTTTAAAATTATATAAAAAAAAATTTGAAATAAATCTTTTTTTCTTTTTCCGATCGAACTTTTTCAAATAATTAAATTTTAAATAAATATTTGAGAATATTAGAGCAGAAATTTATTTTGTTGATTAATAAAAATTATATACTTCTTTATTATAAATCAAACAATGATTTTGCCTACTTTGTAAAAACAAAATAAAATATTTTAAAATATTTATTTTATATTTTTTGTTACATGCAAATATAATTGCTTTTTTAAATTCATAAATAATATCTAAGTATATTTATATCATAAACTAAATTTTTGATAATTCAATTTCCAAGTTATAAATAAAACTTATCTATTCTTCTCAAATTGAAAGAATATTCAATAAAAATTCTCTCAAATTGAAATGGCATTCAATCATGATCTTATCAAAAATGAAAGAGAATTCATTTTTCAAATGGGTGGTGCAACGATAAAAATACGTTACACGTTTTTTGAAAATTTATGAATATCTCTTTTTCTATTTAATATAATTAAATAAATTCAATATAGAACTCTTTATATTTTTAATTAAATAATTTTAAATGATAATTCATTGAGCTATTCAAACTTTTTTGGAAATCATTTAATGTGAGATAATTTTGGAAATTCTGAATAAGATTATTTTTTTCCTCATTCAATTTTAATATACATATATAGTTGCGCAGCATTAATTTTGTACTTCCGGACCTCATTTAACTCTTATAATATATATCATTTTATTTAAATTATAAATATAAAACAAAAGTATTTTTTTATCGTTGCACCACCCATTTTTTCAATATATCAAATATAGGTGTGCCAAAATTTTGTAAAGTGTCAAAATAAAGTACTCAAATCATTTTTTACGGTCAAATGCCACCATAATGATATATTATTAATGTTTTATCGCATATATACTATTTTTTAAATAATAAATCTTGATTTACCATACATTTTTGAGATATTTTTAATTATTTTTAGACAATTTTTTAAATGCATTTTTGGTCGGAAATAGGATTTTTCTATGATTATTTTGTCGCTGCTATTTATAAAAAGATAACTAAAAAACATGATGAAAGCCACTGAAGATGGCAAAGAATGCAAAGAATTTAAGAAAAAAATATGAATAATAAGCTAATACATCATTTTTGATGAACTAGCAGAAAAAATCGAAGTTTATGAAAATTTTATGCAAAATATCAGATAAAAATATGATATTATCCATAAACTTGCATATTATGAAGTATATTAATAATAAATATAAATAACATACATGATTTGAATTTCAAAAAGAAAATTATGAATTATGATATAATGCATAGGTCATAAAAGAAACCAAAATGGAAGAATTTAATATATTTTTCCCCAATTTCACCGAGTATGCTTAAAATAAGTAAAAAATTATCCGCCAAATATTCAATTGAAACTTTCTAAGAATAATTCAAATTTTAAAATTTTGAATTAAAGTTTACATTCAAAAAATTATCGGATGAAAAATATATAATATCTTAAAAATGTATGGTAAAAATTATTTAAAAATTATAAATATAAATATAATTAGAAATATAAAGGTTTATAATTAAAATTCATACCAATCCTCCGTAAAATTTAAATTTCTGACACTTTACAAAATTTTAGCACACCTATTATCAAATTTGAATATATCTACTTTTTGAATTGAAGATATTGAGTTAAAAATGATGATTTGAATGAAAACTAAAAACTGTATAGAAGTTTTCGTTTGCTCAAGAGGAAAAGTCTTAATATACATCATTTAAATCTTATATTATCATTTTCAAAAAAATTTATCGAGTAGAATTTTGGTTGACATGCCTCTTATAAAAGACATTAAACTTTTTTTATTTATTTATTTATTTCAGTTAACAGAAAACCAAAAAAAATCATTAACATAAATCCTTTGAAAAGGACATAAATAAAAAAATAGGCCATTTGATAATGATTATTTCAAGAAAATTATTTTTTTTTCTCTTATCTTTTTTCTTATGGCAAAAATGATATTTATATCGAAAGAGAGGAGGAGAGAGGGATTTTCAAAAGATAAGAGAAAAAAAAATTATTTCCTTAAAATTATCATTAAACCCAGTAATTTTTCATGTTTGCAAATATGATAAACAAAAGGTTACGATTTTACATTTAAAAATGGCTGACGAAAAAACTTTTTCACCTCTGTAAAGATTACTAAGTCAAATGCATGCTTTGGAAAAAAACTTTCTATGTAAACTACGACAAGTATACATTATTGCTTCAAACAGAGAAATCTAAAACACGATTTTAAAAGAATAATTGTTACTTCATAGTTTTAAACACAATTTTTTTTTTATCTTTTTGGAATAGTATTTCACTGTTAACAACCTTTTTTACATATTCGTTATTTATCATTTGAATGCATATAAAAAAGACTTTTTTTAAGGAGATTTTTAATCAATTAATATTAAATGATCTTGCCATAAAACTCAATCGAATTCATTTTAAACTCGTGATCACTATCATTATTATTAAACCAGTTTGGTCCTGTTTGCTGAAGTCTGATATATTTCAATGGCACATTTTTGTATTGGCTGCTTGAAATATGGAACAAATGGGCACGGCTCGCTCCTTTAAGTTTGTCGTTGTTCGTTTGCGAATCAAGCGGAATCCAATCTTTGTTATCCGTTGAACCTTCAACTTTCCACGTCTTTGGATGACAATTATTTTCATCACTGCGAGACCTGATGATGTAATCTGTTGGGATCACTTGATGATTTCTGAATTCAAAGCAAAACCACGAATTTGGCACATTTTTTGTGCAGAAGAAGTTATCTTTGTTTTCATATTGAAGAAGAACGAATGGATCTTCGCCAAGTGATGATGAATAAGTGATGCTGAGTTCATCCTTGATGTTTCCGTGCGTTTGCAGATAGTTGAAAATACCATCAAATTCATCATTTTTTGGTAGAATTTCTACCAGGAAGCGAGGGGACAGATACTCGTGCCTGCCTTCAACCGATTCGTCTTTTACGATTTCTTGTCCAAGACGAACAGCGATCGACGACCACGTTCTACTGTCCAGATCGTTGAAATCAAATTTTTCAATGAATCCTTTCATGCATGAGGCACTGACATTGATGAACTCTACGTACTCATACAAAATTGAATACTTCACATCACTTTTGTAGAGTTCGTTGACAACTTCAACAAGCTCGTCTTCTGTCTCGAGCACTAGCTTTGGATCTCTAATCACTTCTTCAATAATACTGAAATCTATGTCGAAATCGCCTTCTTTGATTTTTCTCAAAAGGTCTTCTTGAAGGTCATGGAAATGTGATATGAAAAATGAGACATCATCTTTGAGTTTTCTTGAATAGAATTTCGGATGCTCTTGGTGCTTCTTAAGAAGAGAAAAAAAATTGTCAAGACTGATTTCTTCATTTTCACTCTTGATGTCGATTAAAATTTTGTTGATTTCTAGGGTTTCGATAATTTCTGTAATATAGGGAAGATCTTCTTCTGAAAATTGCTGTTTTTCGAAGTTTATGAGCTTGATTATTTTGTTGAAATCACCTTGAGTTTCTGTATTGAGTGAAAATTTATTGATTGTGGGATCACTTAAATGAATTTTGGATATTTGTGCTGATAATAGTTCAGCTGCGAATGTGCTCGTTTCAAACCTTTCTGAATTGACGATAAACGTGAAATCCTTCTGATAGTTCTGGAGTGGAACTTGTAAAATAGAATCAGTCTGCAACTTTATGCTATTTGCCATATCAAAATATAATGTTCGTGATATGTGATATGAAAAACAAATTTGAATTTTCAATTAATTTTATTGAAAAACTTCTAAACATATGCTTTTACTATTATTAAAAAGCATTTTAAATAATTAATTAACTTTCAATAAGGCAAAAATCAATGATTCTCTTTTTAAAAAGAGAAATCAACAAATAATTTAATCAAAAATAATAATACTTTTTTAAAAGAAGATTAATAAGAGTTTTCAATTGTCTAATAATGATCATGCAACCTTTGAAGTTAACTTTCTTCTAATTTTTTTTTAATAAGGCAAAAAAAGAGTGATGGATGGACTCGAACCATCAACACTGAGGGTATGAGCCTCAGGAACTACCTCTTGTTCCACATCACTAGCTGTTATCTCTATATATTAACATATTATAGATCATATATTCTTTTTTTCTAATTTAAAAGACTTGAACTTCATTCAAAATTGATCTGTTTATTGTATAGGTATTCTTTAATTTTATTATTAGTATACAGTTTTTTCTTTATATGGATAAGTCTTTCTGAATCAATATGCTTTGATATTAAAAAACTATTAGAAAACGTAATTTGTTTCTATTTTTGATATTGTATAATGGTTTTTATTTTGGTATTGATATATACATTTTAGCATTATGAGATAATTTCTCATTGATTCATGAGAGAGAACTTTTTGAGAAATTCGATCCAAATTTAAAAGATTTTTTGTCAAATTTTATTTTGAGAACTTTATCTTTATAATTGAATACTCAATTCAATTTTTTTATCAAAATTGATATGAGAACCATTTTCACTGAATTTAAATCCCATTAGCCTTTTTTGATTTCAACTTTTCCATCTCTATCAATCGTTTCTCCAAATAAGGATTTAAATCCTTTACTGTCAATTCAGTAAAATACAAGGATTTATCATTAATAAGAACGAATTTCTTTCTGATTTACCTATGAAAGAAGTTTCCTTTTTTGGAGAAACGATTGATAGAGATGGAAAAGTTGAAATCAAAAACGAAGATTTCTACCAAAATAATCAATATTTTAGTTTAGAGAAAAATTTTGTTATTCATGATTGCTTATTTCATGATATTAATTTTGATGAAGCCCATGATGGTAAAAGCCCCATTCAATTCGAAGGAAGCCTCCCTTTTTACATGACAAACTGTATTATTAGAGAGATCAAAGGAAGAAAATCAGCAATACATTTAACAATGAAAGCGGCAACCATTGATCACATTTGCATGTACAATTGTGAATCAGAAACAGAACAAAAATATCTGCACATTGACATAACAAAAGAATCATTTTGAAAATTATTTTTTCAACTTTTGCTGAAGATAATGGACAAATGAAAGGAAGTGGTGCCATTGAATTCAAAATTGTGTCAATTTCTCAAAGATTCAATCAAAAGATTATTCAATCAAAATTACAGATCCAAAAATCATTTTGATTTCACTCATGGCGAAGATACATATACACTTATTCACTATACTGATATTAAAACTCCATCAAGATCTCCTACAAAGAAATACTCCGAGTCTTCAGCTTTTACTTTTTCTGCATATTTTTCATTTTCCAAATGCTTTTCTGAATCAGATGATTTCTCAATATCATTTTCCAAATACTTTTCAAAAACTGAAGATTTCTCTGAAACAAAAAAGTTCTCAAAAACAGAAATATTTTCTGAAACAGAAGACTTCACTTTTTCATTTGATTTCACTAGATCAAAAAGTTTCACTCAATCAGATGATTTAGATCGTACCCGTGCTTTCACAAAATCAAATTACTTTAGTGAATCTAACGACTTTTCCCAATCTGATGACTTCACTAAAACTAACGGTTTTAGTAAATCTGATGACTTCACTAAAACCAACGGTTTTAGTAAATCTGATGACTTCACTAAAACTAACGGTTTTAGTAAATCTGATGACTTCACTAAAACTAACGGTTTTAGTAAATCTGATGACTTCACTAAAACTAACGGTTTTAGTAAATCTGATGACTTCACTTTTTCAAAATATTTTAATGAATCAAAAGAACTGAAAACAAGAATTATTATCTTCACTCCTCCCAATATATTCACTAAATCTGATTGCATCCCTCCAGCGGGCGGTGTTGACAAGCACGGCAGTGGTGGGAAGCTGTGTCCTGGAGCATTGGCAGGAATCATTGTTGGTGCAATTGCAGCAGCTGCAATTGTAATCATTCTTGCTATTTTCTTTATCATTAAGAGGAAGAAAAGCATGGATTTGCCAACTGACGCTAACATCATTGATGGACAAGAATCTACGATATAAGTGGAAAATACTCTTCAAAGTATTATGGATAAGGATGATCCATTTGCTGATGAATTTAACGAATAAAATAATCATATTCACTTGATTATTGTCTATAAAAGTATTCCAATAAATTTTATATTTATCTAAAATGAAAAAAGTTGTTGTAAAGATCATTAGACTATCCTATTTGTTTTTTCTAAGAAGTTTAATCAATATAAGCTAAAATTATCCTTTAAAGTAACGATTTTAAAAGTGAAAAAAAAAAAAAAAAAATCTGAGCTAGAGAAAAAAGACAACTCCATTTGAAAAAAGTCAAATAACAATTAAATTTAAACTTTTTCCATTTTCCATATGAACAATCATGTGTTAAACAAATCAAATTTCTGAGAGTTGGTTGAGTTTTTTCTTTAGAAATTTGATTAGAAATCCACTTCTAAGCATTCAATTTCTTTCTATAGAAATATGTATCGAGTTTTTTGTTTTCCATATATATTGATCAAATATCATTATTATGAAATTTAATTATAAAATAATATAATATATATATATTAATAATGCAAAAAATAATAATAACTAAAAAATATATAAAAAATTTCAATATAAAAATATTTTTATTTTTTCTTATTTTGATAACAAATAAAAAATTTTTTTGAGTTCACATAATTTATATGATTTGTTCAAGAAAATTAACTCCTTTTGAAAAATTTTTCCTTTCCTCAAATGAATACGTCCTTTTTTCACTTGAGACTGAAAATTCTTCAACTATTCCATCAATTGTTGACAAACTTAAAAAAATGATTCTTGGATTAAATTATAGAATTCAAGATGACAATTTAATATATAGCCCAGGTGAAATTAATACTCATTCTCTCCCAAATTCCATTAAAACATGTCCTGATTCAAGCGCATATGTTGATCATCATGTATTGAATGATTATTCTAAGGGACTTGCATCGATAGCAGTAAATGACAAAATTATCACTGTAACTGCAGCTCATATGCTTTATGATGGTGGATTTTTTGTTGATCTTTATAATCATCTTTTTGATAATTCAGATGAATCATATTTTCAATCAGATCCAAATCGATTTATTACATACACATTCCAAGAAATGTTTACTAAAGAATTAGAAAGAAAAGATTTAAAACATTTACATGAGCAACATTTATTAAATACAAAATCATTACAATCAATTCAATTTAGTCAAAAAATAGATCCCAATGTTCATGGTAATCCAAGATGTATATCACATATACTCAACATTCCAGCAGAAGATTTTCATTTTACAAAAAGTAAAGCTAATTTAAGCGATATGTATTGGACAATGCTTCCATTAACATGCATGGCGTTCAACAATTCTGGAATTGATGATTTTGGTGTTTTAACGTGCGTAGATATGAGAAAATTTTTATCATCGAAATTTGCAAATAAACTTGTTGGCCAGAATTTCATTGAATTATATCTTTCAATTGGACAAATTGAGCCAAATATGACGGTTCGTCAAGTTGGTAAAAGATTCCGTGAAAGGTTCAATCAAATGAGAAATGATGGAACTTTTATTGGCGCTTTATATGGCGCAGATCATGGATTTCCTGCAAAAAAGAACCATCTTTATGTTGAAATATCAAACATTGGACGATTTGATCATAAAAAAGGAATTTCTGATGTTTTCATTCAACAATCATCTACGAGCAAAGAATATGAATGGCTTGCTGGATTCTCTTCGTTTTCAAGAAGTTTGCATGGAAAAAATACAATAACTATTCGACTTGAAAGACCTCAAACAGCTCTTAATCATATTGATGGTGAAATAATGATTAAATCATTGGCCCATTGTATGACTGAAATACCACCCGATGTATCAATTATAAAGGCTTATGATGAACTACGTGCTTTTCAAAATAAAATTAAAATGCATTAATATTAGTAAATTATAATTTTAATTTTTTTTTTTTTTCTTTTATGTTTGATATCAAATTACTAAGACATTCAATAAACTGAAAATAAAATTTGCTCACTTTTTAAATTCCATTTGAAAAAAATCAAAGGGTTTGCTAAATTATGTAAAAATTTTCGATGTAATCCAATCTATCAGTAACGAAACATAATTATTCAGTCTGAAAGTGAAAAAAATGTCTTATTGGTTTTTTTTCAAAACTAAAACAAAGGTTGTTCAACTTGTAAACAAAGGATAGTCAATTTGTCTCTCAAAGATGAGCATTTTTCAAAAAAGATAAAAATTTATAAAGTGCATATATTTATTTTTAGAGCTTACCCATTATTGAATAATGAGATCAATTCTAATTGCACTGGTAAGACTGATTTATCAGTAAGAATGTTAACAAAAATATGGTTATAATTAAATTAATAATAATATGGTTACATTTTAATTAATAATAATATGGTTATTATAAATTCACAATATTATGGTTATATATATTTATAAATTTTATTAACATCATTCTAAATTTTTATCCCTTTGAGATTGAAAAATCAATTGTGATTAAATCGAATATTTAGACTGATAGTCAGTTTTCTCGAGCTATTTTAGAACAATGAATGATGAAGCAAAAAAAAAAAAAAAATAACCATCTTGCTATTGCGTTTCATATCTTTGATGATTTAGTGAATTTGGTTTTGAATTAAAGACATAGAAAAGTTTTGATACCATTTCATTATAAGATAAAGATTAAAGATAATAGATTATAATAATCAAATGATTTTATTTTATTATTTCACGGCAATATATAAATAGCAGTGTGCTTTTCCATCTTTCGTATATTCAGATGGAACAGTACTTTCGTAATCTTGAGTAAAAGCTCTTTTGATTTCTCCTTTTGATTTCATTTCCCATACTTTAGACCATGCCTTTTTCGCACATTCTGAAATATCTGATCCCGATTCATCAATTTTAATATATTCTCCCTGACCGATTTTTTTTTCAAGTTCAATAAAAAATCTAGTTTCAACACACATGATTGTTAAATCATATTTGCCTTTTTCATCACTTTCATACTCTGAATAACATGAAATAGGAGATAATCCTTTGACTGGTGATCCTTTTTTTAAAAAATCAAGAGGGATTTTACCACTAATGATATCATGCCAGAGCATTCCTATTTCTGCTAATCCTTTTTCGGAATTATCTGTTCTAATTGTTACACTTTTAAAGCTATAACTCATAAATGTGAACTTCCTCTTTCGATTTTTTTTCTGAGGAAAATGATCGTTGTATAACTCGTTAACATAGTCCAGAATACTCTAAATAGTTACCAAAAAGCAAAAGAGGAAGGTCACGTCGTACTAAGAATGCTGTTTTTTTATCTTCTTTTAGTTCACATAAAATTTAAGCAATTTGAGTTAGAGGATCTAAGTTCTAGAAAGTGAAAATTCGCCAAAGTGTACGTCACAAGATGAATTTAAAATAACAAAACATTCTAGATGAAAAGAAGCTAATTGAACGTTTTTCATCTTTGATTATTTATTACAAAAATCGGTAGATCATAAAATGCTTTTTTTTTCCGAGATTTTCCTCTCAATTTTTTGAATATTTTTTAATCGTTTACATAATGGATGTTTATAATAATTTTTATTGATTCAATTTAAGTCCACGGTATGTTATTTCACTATTCTTTTCGGAAAACAGCATCAATTGGTTAGAAACAAGCTGATATAGGGGACTGAAAGATTGGCAGCTATCCCACATTTGATATTCTTTGCCATTTAATATTTATATAGTGAACGTTTTTCAAATTCAAATTAACCATCAAAACATGCTTTATTCAATGATTCTGCTCCTTTATAACGAAAATTAAAAAGAATTGAAGCTATTGTAACACATTTATTTCAACATTAGTAATAAGTCACAGAATTTTTATTGCCCAGCTGTTTGATTTTGCATCATTCCCAAAAAAAGCTAAAAAGGCTTTGAAAAAACTATTCTTTATTATAATAAATATTTCTTTTTTACATTATATATATTTATGTCATTTTACTCCATTAAAATTTCTGAAATAAAATCTAGGAAAAAAGGGAAAAAAAAAATCTATCCAAAAATCATAATAATCAATCACTAAAATTCATAATCGAATTGTGGCTTTTGAAAACTGCATTCTTGAAACAACGTTAGTTTTTCAAAAACCACAAAATCTAATCTAAAATCATAAAACAATTTTTAAAATTCCACAAAAAAAAAAAAAAAAAAGATAAAGAGAGGGAGTGGATGTACTCAAAAGTAATAGAAACTTTTAGAAACTATCAGATGTTTGTAGTTTACCGATAGAAGATGATTAGTAGTCATCATCTTCGTCATTATATCCTCGATTTCTTGCAAATGGATCTCTTCTTCTTGAACCGCCTCTTGCTTGTTGACCTTGATCTCCAAATGGGTCGCTACGAGTTCTTTGTGGTTGCCCTCCACGATTTCTTTGGTAATCGTCGTCTTCGTCGTCGTCATATCTATTCTGGCCTCCAAATGGATCGTTGCGCCTTACATTCTTTTTTGGGCCGGCTGCGTTTCCAAAGGGGTCACCTTTACTTCTTTGGTTTCCTGTATAACCACCATCATCATAATCATCACCATCATCAGAGTAATTATTGTATTGAGATGATCGCTTTGAACGATTGTCTGAAGTGGGTTTTTCACCCTCATCATCCTCTTCGGGAAAATGATAATTATTTTTTCCTCGTCGTCGTCTTTGCCTTTCACGATCTTTTTGCTTTTTTAACACCTTTAAATAGGCATCAACTGGCATTTCCACAGTTCCAGTTGCAACAATTCCAGCAGAAAATGCATTTTCCATCTTCTAAATAAAGTAAATTTTTACAATTTTTAATTATGTTGTTTTCTCAATTTCTAACTTTTTAAATTATCTCTGAATTATATCGGTGCATCTTTTTGAATGAACTTTTTGAAGCAGTTTTTTCGAAAAAACTTTTTGAAAAACATTTTTTTAGTTATTAATTCAATTAATTGACCTTCTAAATCATTTTAATTTTACCTTTTTTGACCATATCACAATCAACGATTTTCTGTTATTCAAAATATCATTACTTCAAGGTATTCAACACCGAAAAATTAGCATTATGCCTTTCTAAATGCAAGTGATTTTTATTCCAATTAAGTTTCTAGAATTTGATAATAGCTTCAGATAAAAAACTAAATATTTAGTTTTTCTACTTCAACATTAGCGGCGATAAATACTAATTAATATTTGATTGTAATATTAATTGAAAAGCAATTCATTGACTCCTTGATATATTTTTATAAATTTGATAGAATTTCTATTGCTTGAAATAAACGACCAATGATAACTCAAATACAAATTGAATTTGTATAATACCATTATCTAAATATCAATATTCATTTACTATATTCAACATCTCCACTATTTTTTTTTGAATTAAAGCATCTCATCCAATAAATTTAATTAAAAATACTTGTAGTTTCTGCCAATGGTGAACAAGTGATGATTATATCATTTTTATATGAAGTTAAAATTGATAGTGATTAAATATTAATTAAGTATTAATTTATTTATTATCAACAATAACAGTTATTCTATTTTTATTTGCTAAAATACATTAGATTAGAATCAAATTTTAATTTAGTTTAATTAAAATCTAAATATTTGGGTTTTGAAAAAATGTTTTCATATGTTTATGTTCAAATGCATTTCATGCAATTGTCTTTACTTTAGAAGTCATCTATTTCCAAATGAGTATACGTTTTTGTAATCATTTTTCTAATGAGAAATTAGTTGAAATAAGAATATAATGTTTTTTTTTTAAGCCGGCCTTTTTAAGTTTAGTTTCATAGCATATTGAAAATAATATTTCTAAGATAACAAAAACGATGAGGCATGTTGTCTCAATCAATAAATATAAAAGCATATATTTATTATATCTATCACTCAACATTCTTATTTGATTTTATTTATGATTTATATTAATTTTTAAGGGAAACATATTGAGATTTAGGAATTGATTTTTTAATTTTTTGAAAAAGTTATAAATCAATATTTATAAAACTTACTTTCAGGAAATTCATTTTGAAATTTATGAATAAATTGCATAAAAATACAATGATTTTTCATCATATGAATTAAAGAAGTCTTATAATGAAAAAATCGGTAATATTTAAATCGAGAATTTATATTAAGATATTCAACAATACTTTGAAAATTGCTAATAAAAGACACAGCTTAATTAAAATAATAAGAGAGATTAAAAATACAATAAAATTGAAATTAGTTTCTAATATTGCAGTTAAAGTTGAGTTATTTTTTTTTATTTTTTTGGACCAATGAGATCGATTTTCACATTAATATCAATACATTTATATATATGTTTGATTTGATGATTATGAAATGTGTTGATTAAAATACGAGATTAAAATAATTCTCTTTATTGTATCATTCATTTCATGTGAATTATAACCGATTGTTTAGTGATCGAGAGATGAATATAAATATATGAAGAAATGTTCGAGATTCTGATTATTTGAAGAAATGAAAATTGGAAAGAGAAAAGTTGATCCGATGAATTTCAGGTCAAAGGAAGAATTTTTGATAGACATAATGGATATCAAAATATTTGTAAATGAATGTAGAATTTATATATTCTATTAGTTTTCTTTGAACTTTGATTTTATGATATTTTGAAATAAGTAATCAAGCAATGTTCTATAGTTTAAGAAAATGGATTGCTTTGATAGAAAAGATGAATTATATTAATGAATCTAATCAATTAGAACGAATTTAATTATGATTTTACTTTAGTGATTAAAAAGATTATTTAATCTAATTAGATTTTTTATTTTGTTTTAATGAGCAATATTAATTGTATAAATGCTAAGATGCATATTTATGTTGATGATGCCACCAATTTGATGATCTTATCACAGATTTATAGCAGAAATCACATGATGTGAAACTTTTTTTGAAAGATAATATTCACCTTAAGGTAAAATAAAATTTTAAAACGTAATCAACAAAATGCTACTTGGAATTTCTTAGTTTGCTTGCATTGGAGATAGTTTTACGCCTCAAACACCAAGTATGCATCCTAGTTCACTCAAAGAAGTAATTTAAAAGAGAGGTGGCTTCCCAAAATTACGGAAATTAAAGCCATTTTTTTGGTAATTTAGGTGATCGTTTTTCTTTTAAACCCACTTTTTGTGAGAAATCGCATGAAGTGAAAAAAACCGCTATTTAAATACAAAATATTTCTATGCTTTTTAATGAAAAAGTTATAAAATTTTTGTTTTTAATTCAATATTTTCCACATCACTTGATTTCTGCTATATAAGAAGCTTCATCAATAAGACAATAGAATTTGTGAGAAAAAGTTAACTTTATTAATGAATGGTTTATGATCGTTACAACTTTTTGAAAAATTTATTTATCTCAGATAAATAACATTTGAATAAGCTTATTGAATATTTTGAGATAAAATATTATTTCTGAATATAAACCATTCAATGATTGACCATAACATTTCATTTTTTATTATGTTCGATTTCTCCAGAAGAAGTTGGGGAATGATACGCATTGTTAATGATTCTCATATTCCATATGGTGATGCATTCCCTCTAAATGCGAAAGGAAAGCTTTTATACAAATATTCAAAACGAAAGAGACGATTTTTCCCAAAAGAAGAATCTAGACTTGATTTCATGAAGAGACTCGAAATGAATGGAAGATCGATCAATTACAATGATGAAAATAATGATTGTGATGATAATAATCAAGATCAAAAGCAAGATCAAAATTTAGATTCATCTTCATCACAAAATAATGTAATTGATAATAAGAAAAATGAAGATGAGCAAATATTTGACTCACTTTTGTTCTTCAACACGAACTTTAGTTCTGGAGATTGTCAAGATTATCAAGATGATAAAGATGATTTCTTGACAGCGTTCTATACTTCAGATGGAAATGAGTAAACATTATGATATAACATACTCAGCATAATTGATTTTGTTTATAATTTGATATAATCAATTCAATAAAAGAGTAATATATGATTGGAATCGTTCAATACTACTTATCTTGTCTTTGTCCAACTCATGATTTGGCTATCGAAAAGATTAAAGATTGAGAAACTCACAGCCTATACTATACTACTAATTCATTATAAATGATTAAAAAACAAATTAAATATTTAGATTCACGAGATGTCCACGAGTCGTTTGATATCCATATTGCTCATAGGAGTCATTTATTTTATGCTGAAATTGAATGATCAAATTGCATCTTGAATATCTCATATTTTTCATATATTTAGAATTTTCAGTATATCTTCATATATTCATGAAGATCATCTGATATACAACATATATCCACCATAAAAAGTCTAATTTTATTTTTTCAACTTTTAATTAATTATACTATTTTTTTCAAATTACCATAATCTTTAAAAAAATCATTATTTATAAGCTTAAAACTCTGAAACAGTTAATATATATCATCAAATTATAAGATATGATGTATTAGTAATATTAAAATATGAGCTACCTATGAGCAATATGGATATCAAAAAGACTCGTGTACATCTCATGAATCTAAATATTTAATTTGTTTTATTCATTCGCATTTTTGTCTAATTTTTTTTTGATAAATTGAGAACAGGTATACCTTTCGGGAGTCCCGGGTAAACTCGGATAATTAAACGGTCTTCCTCGATATTATTCCTCTAACTTTTTTCGAGAAAAAGATTTTACTCTAACGTTTATTTTTTTTAGTTCACATTTTTTTACTCGGGTAAATTTTCACTTTTTTACCCGAAAAACTCGAGTTTTAAATTAACAGAAAAATAATAAAAAAATAAGCTTTATACATTTTCAAAATGAATCATTTTGCTGGAAATAGTGGTTTATTATATGATTTTTTTAAATAAATGTTAGATATAGCTTTATAATCAATGACAAAAAATCTTTAATACTAAAATAAAGTATTCAAAAGTGTAAGAAAAATAATAAAAAAAATGAGAATTTTTTTTCGAACTTGAAACCTCAGGTATCCTCGAGATTTCCTCGGAAATTGAATACTTAGGGGAAATCGGGATCGAGGATGGCCGAGTAAAACGGTTATTTTACTCGGGTTTACTCGGGTAAACCGAGTACGTGAGTCTCCTCGATCCCGAAATTATTTTCGGGTAGACTACTCTTACCCGTCCTCGAAAAGCATACCTGATTGAGAATGATGCTTGAGTAAGATCATGAGTTTTAAAGTTATGATTAAACTTTATATGAGAGATATGTTGTATATCAGATGATCTTCATGAATATATGAAGATATGCTGAAAATTCTAAATATATGAAAAATATGAGATATTCAAGATGCAATTTGATCATTCAATTTCAGCATAAAATAAATGACTCCTATGAGCAATATGGATATCAAACGACTCGTGGACATCTCGTGAATCTAAATATTTAATTTGTTTTATTCATTCGCATTTTTGTCTAATTTTTTTTTGATAAATTGAGAATGATGCTTGAGTAAGATCATGAGTTTTAAAGTTATGATTAAACTTTATATGAGAGATATGTTGTATATCAGATGATCTTCATGAATATATGAAGATATGCTGAAAATTCTAAATATATGAAAAATATGAGATATTCAAGATGCAATTTGATCATTCAATTTCAGCATAAAATAAATGACTCCTATGAGCAATATGGATATCAAACGACTCGTGGACATCTCGTGAATCTAAATATTTAATTTGTTTTATTCATTCGCATTTTTGTCTAATTTTTTTTTGATAAATTGAGAATGATGCTTGAGTAAGATCATGAGTTTTAAAGTTATGATTAAACTTTATATGAGAGATATGTTGTATATCAGATGATCTTCATGAATATATGAAGATATACTGAAAATTCTAAATATATGAAAAATATGAGATATTCAAGATGCAATTTGATCATTCAATTTCAGCATAAAATAAATGACTCCTATGAGCAATATGGATATCAAACGACTCGTGGACATCTCGTGAATCTAAATATTTAATTTGTTTTATTCATTCGCATTTTTGTCTAATTTTTTTTTGATAAATTGAGAATGATGCTTGAGTAAGATCATGAGTTTTAAAGTTATGATTAAACTTTATATGAGAGATATGTTGTATATCAGATGATCTTCATGAATATATGAAGATATGCTGAAAATTCTAAATATATGAAAAATATGAGATATTCAAGATGCAATTTGATCATTCAATTTCAGCATAAAATAAATGACTCCTATGAGCAATATGGATATCAAACGACTCGTGGACATCTCGTGAATCTAAATATTTAATTTGTTTTATTCATTCGCATTTTTGTCTAATTTTTTTTTGATAAATTGAGAATGATGCTTGAGTAAGATCATGAGTTTTAAAGTTATGATTAAACTTTATATGAGAGATATGTTGTATATCAGATGATCTTCATGAATATATGAAGATATACTGAAAATTCTAAATATATGAAAAATATGAGATATTCAAGATGCAATTTGATCATTCAATTTCAGCATAAAATAAATGACTCCTATGAGCAATATGGATATCAAACGACTCGTGGACATCTCGTGAATCTAAATATTTAATTTGTTTTATTCATTCGCATTTTTGTCTAATTTTTTTTTGATAAATTGAGAATGATGCTTGAGTAAGATCATGAGTTTTAAAGTTATGATTAAACTTTATATGAGAGATATGTTGTATATCAGATGATCTTCATGAATATATGAAGATATACTGAAAATTCTAAATATATGAAAAATATGAGATATTCAAGATGCAATTTGATCATTCAATTTCAGCATAAAATAAATGACTCCTATGAGCAATATGGATATCAAACGACTCGTGGACATCTCGTGAATCTAAATATTTAATTTGTTTTTTAATCATTTATAATGAATTAGTAGTATAGTATAGGCTGTGAGTTTCTCAATCTTTAATCTTTTCGATAGCCAAATCATGAGTTGGACAAAGACAAGATAAGTAGTATTGAACGATTCCAATCATATATTACTCTTTTATTGAATTGATTATATCAAATTATAAACAAAATCAATTATGCTGAGTATGTTATATCATAATGTTTACTCATTTCCATCTGAAGTATAGAACGCTGTCAAGAAATCATCTTTATCATCTTGATAATCTTGACAATCTCCAGAACTAAAGTTCGTGTTGAAGAACAAAAGTGAGTCAAATATTTGCTCATCTTCATTTTTCTTATTATCAATTACATTATTTTGTGATGAAGATGAATCTAAATTTTGATCTTGCTTTTGATCTTGATTATTATCATCACAATCATTATTTTCATCATTGTAATTGATCGATCTTCCATTCATTTCGAGTCTCTTCATGAAATCAAGTCTAGATTCTTCTTTTGGGAAAAATCGTCTCTTTCGTTTTGAATATTTGTATAAAAGCTTTCCTTTCGCATTTAGAGGGAATGCATCACCATATGGAATATGAGAATCATTAACAATGCGTATCATTCCCCAACTTCTTCTGGAGAAATCGAACATAATAAAAAATGAAATGTTATGGTCAATCATTGAATGGTTTATATTCAGAAATAATATTTTATCTCAAAATATTCAATAAGCTTATTCAAATGTTATTTATCTGAGATAAATAAATTTTTCAAAAAGTTGTAACGATCATAAACCATTCATTAATAAAGTTAACTTTTTCTCACAAATTCTATTGTCTTATTGATGAAGCTTCTTATATAGCAGAAATCAAGTGATGTGGAAAATATTGAATTAAAAACAAAAATTTTATAACTTTTTCATTAAAAAGCATAGAAATATTTTGTATTTAAATAGCGGTTTTTTTCACTTCATGCGATTTCTCACAAAAAGTGGGTTTAAAAGAAAAACGATCACCTAAATTACCAAAAAAATGGCTTTAATTTCCGTAATTTTGGGAAGCCACCTCTCTTTTAAATTACTTCTTTGAGTGAACTAGGATGCATACTTGGTGTTTGAGGCGTAAAACTATCTCCAATGCAAGCAAACTAAGAAATTCCAAGTAGCATTTTGTTGATTACGTTTTAAAATTTTATTTTACCTTAAGGTGAATATTATCTTTCAAAAAAAGTTTCACATCATGTGATTTCTGCTATAAATCTGTGATAAGATCATCAAATTGGTGGCATCATCAACATAAATATGCATCTTAGCATTTATACAATTAATATTGCTCATTAAAACAAAATAAAAAATCTAATTAGATTAAATAATCTTTTTAATCACTAAAGTAAAATCATAATTAAATTCGTTCTAATTGATTAGATTCATTAATATAATTCATCTTTTCTATCAAAGCAATCCATTTTCTTAAACTATAGAACATTGCTTGATTACTTATTTCAAAATATCATAAAATCAAAGTTCAAAGAAAACTAATAGAATATATAAATTCTACATTCATTTACAAATATTTTGATATCCATTATGTCTATCAAAAATTCTTCCTTTGACCTGAAATTCATCGGATCAACTTTTCTCTTTCCAATTTTCATTTCTTCAAATAATCAGAATCTCGAACATTTCTTCATATATTTATATTCATCTCTCGATCACTAAACAATCGGTTATAATTCACATGAAATGAATGATACAATAAAGAGAATTATTTTAATCTCGTATTTTAATCAACACATTTCATAATCATCAAATCAAACATATATATAAATGTATTGATATTAATGTGAAAATCGATCTCATTGGTCCAAAAAAATAAAAAAAAATAACTCAACTTTAACTGCAATATTAGAAACTAATTTCAATTTTATTGTATTTTTAATCTCTCTTATTATTTTAATTAAGCTGTGTCTTTTATTAGCAATTTTCAAAGTATTGTTGAATATCTTAATATAAATTCTCGATTTAAATATTACCGATTTTTTCATTATAAGACTTCTTTAATTCATATGATGAAAAATCATTGTATTTTTATGCAATTTACTCATAAATTTCAAAATGAATTTCCTGAAAGTAAGTTTTGTAAATATATTTTTCCAAAAGAACAAAATATAGATATTTTATGAACTTCTTTTATTTGAATTCAAAAGATAATTAGTTTTTTTTTATGAAGAAGGATTTTTAACAAAACCTTCGAATAAGATTGAATTAGTAGTTTTATTTCTGAGTAAGTAAACGAATGGGTGATCTGCAAAAACTTCTGCAATTGGATCAGGTGGTCTTGCACACATCATTCTCATCATCATTCCAGTTGCTGCTGCTGCTTCCGTTCCATTCTCATCAAGAATGATCTTTGCTTTTTGAATGATTGAGGTAATGTAGTAAGATACCTTTGGATCTGCACATTCTGCACAATCTGTAAATGCTTTATTAAGACCAAGTGACTTAAATATTCCATTCAATTGAATTTTTGATTCAAAAGTAAATTTGGGTAAAATAATGTTGACTTTTCTCTTTTGTAATTTAGTCAAATAGTTGTTATTTAACTGGTCGTATGTTATTTTTGTTAATTCATCATATCCTGAAGCTGAATTATCTTTTGGCAAAACAACAACGAAATCATATTGATTATGCAAGTATGGAATTGATAAAACTTTGAATTTGTCGTCTTCTGCATAAGGAAGATCACGTTTAAATGATCTAAGCATACATGCATGAATTTTGGTTCCATCTGCAAGAGTAAAGTTTTTATTTTCTGGTGAATTTGAAGATGGGTCAATATCAAATTTCTTTTCCCATTCTGCCTTGAAATATATCGCATTAAGTAATACAATAGCTGAATCAGGTCCAACATCAGATGGTTCAACCAATTTATTAATCATTCCTTTTGTAGTTCGGTTGACTTCTTCATTAATCTTATCACAAGCTGGTTGTGGAAATTGAACTTTTTCAATTGGTACGCCTAATATTTTTTCGTTGGGTGCAAATGTTTCAGGACTAAAATCAAAGATCTGATTGGCCCAAATTCGATTTGAACTTGATACTTTATCTGTGTTTTCCTTATTGATAAGATCACGAAGTTGTTGTAAGACGGTTTCTACTTGTGATTGGTTAACATCTATTTGGAGAGACTTCAAAATTTCTGCTCGGGTTTCGTTCTTGAAGAGAGGTGTTGACATGGCGACACAAACAAAAGCAGAGTAAGGAGAAAAAACAGTGTTTTCTGTTCTGTCCTCTGTGTTTGTACGCTGTAAAGTCTCTAAGCTAAATTTATTCAGAGATTCGACTAACTGGGTCATATTCTTTTGATAAAAAAATGAAGTAAAAAAAAAGAAATAAAAGAATATTCAAAATTTTGAGAGAAGGTTGATATTTTTTGAGAGGGTGTTTAAATTCAAAAGTGTTGTTTTTTAAAAAGATTTAAAATATAAGTTTATTTTGAGGTTCTTTGAATAAATTTTAAATTAAATAAAAATTATATTTTAGTAAATATATTTTGAATATATTTTATTCATTGATTTAAATAACAAGCATCATTTTTTTTTTCTTATATTAAGGGACTGGTTTCAAAATTGAATAAAAAGATTCAATGAGTTCTTTCAAAAAAATTTTATTGAAAAAAGACTTTTGAGCTAAAAATAAAACAATTTATTGCTTTATATTAATAAATATTGCATTAATCGCAGATATATATGAATTAGTTTCATATTTTTTTTGAAAAAAGTGAAATTCATATATAATAATATTTTTTTTTATTTTTCAAATATTTTGATAAATATAGAATCAGGTATAAATATACTAATAAATCGCATATTTATTTTTGCATAAAATTTTGTTTTTTTTTATCAAATTCAAAAAAGTATCAAAAGAAATCATTATTTTAATTAAAAATTAGGTTTATTTAATTGTAATAATTAAATATATTTTATTATTATTATTATTATTCACTTATATTATTTTTTTAATAAAAAAACAGATATTTGAAAAATTATCCATAAAATTTTTTTTTAATATCGTTGATCGTTTAGGCCAAATATCATTGATATTGACCTTAACTTTTTCCAAAAAGCTATCTTTCAAAGTTTTATTCTATGAGTTATTTCAAAATTGAAAACTTTACAAAAATATTGGAAACTAGTCCCTTAAATTTTTTTTTAATGAATAAAGCAAATATAGGAACTCCATAGAAATTATTAATGCAAATTTGTTTTTTTATCTTTTCTCAGGGTTTTTTTATTTATTTATTTATTTATTTATAAAATCTGTATATAGTCCTATTCAAAAGTGGTTTAGATGTTCATAAGTGGTTTTGGTGTCAGAAAAGTGAGTTGACATTTGAATTATATGGATGTAAAATGGCACTCTCTCAATTTTATTGAAAATTGTGAAGAAAGTTTTTTTAATATCCCGAAACTCCTCGAAAGTGTCAGGAAATAAAAAATCTCGTTTAAAATTTACTGGTATAAAATGGAATGCTCTCAATTTTCTACTTTTTGAGAATATTCGGTTTTTTTACTTTTTTACTTTATAAGTTGTCAAAAAATAAGAAATGCATTAAAAAATAGGAGGTGTAAAATAGCATGGTCAAATTAGAATTTTTCAATGTATTCAACTATTTATAAATTCAAAAAGTTTATAATCTTGTCATTAAGAGGATGCTATACTATGTATAAATTCATTAATTCGAATTTATTTCTATTTCTACAGCGAAGAATTCAAATTAAACATAAAGATTAACTTTTTTTCATTATTTAACGACATTTTATCAATTTCTTAATATTTAATCTAATTTTGAATATATGTGTCTATTTAATCTATCATTTTTCTCATTGTTTATATGGGAAGTGTTTTTGATTATTTCAAACAAAGCTTCAGAAATTTAAAAAGAGCACTCTCGACTCCTGATAGATAATTTTCAAAAATAAGATATTATTTATATATAAAATGATTTATAGATTATTTTTAATTAAATATTTTTATTCATACGAAAAAAATATCTATCGTTGGACTACCTATATCAAAAATATTTAACAGCTTTAGAAAATCTCTCTCAATTTTTCAGCTCATTTTTCTCAAGATTAGAAAGAAGAATTCGTGCTAAATTGGGTAATTAAAATGTTTATATTATCAAGATCATATAGGTATAAAATAATAACCAAAATTCAGGTAAATAAATTTTTTTTCTACTTTTTTATCATCTCAAAAACATTTTCTAAAAAAAAAAAAAAAAAAAATAGATTAATTAAATTACGATACAATTTTTTTTTAATCACAACAATCCAAATTCGCAGTGCTGCATTGAATATAATAATTTATCATTCATCTGATTTTCATTTTGATATTCAGGCACATTAAGAATATTATAGCAAGTATGGGCAACACACAAATGATCACCGTCACCGCCAGGTGCAATTCTTATCGGCTTCCCCTTATTTTTATATTCAACAAAACCGTTAATTGGCACTTTTGAAGAACCAGTAATAAAATAGACCAATCTTGACAAATCATCGTTATTCCATTTAGAAATCACGTTGAAAAACATTTTCACGATATGATGATCTTCATAATAAGGGCTTTCATAGACGATGTTCATTTTCAGATCATCGATATCAATTGTCTGAATTCCGCAAATTAGAAGGTCCAACTCAATTGCTGAAAACAACCGAATTTCCTCATGAGGAATCAGTGAATTAAAGCCCTCCACGAAAGCCTTAATTTGTTTTTCAATTGATTTTTCCAAAAAATATTCAGAATACAATGTGATGTATTCAAATTTATTTTCATTTGTCACTTTTATCATATCACCATCATTTTTCAAAGGAACCGTTTGTGAACCGTTATCCGTCTCAATTTCTATTGAAAAATATAATTCATACGGCTCAACGTCATTGTCAAGAATGTCCTGGAATGACTTGTATATTTCGTTGTCGTATTCTTCAACATCTCTCAATTTTATTGACTGGTGAAGAATTTGACGACACAAGGAGACCATCAAGTGGGCATTAATATGCTGGTCATGCATTATTGTTAGTGCCACCATTTTGCCAGCAAAATGAAAATATTCAAGCGCTTTTGCTTCTTCTTCTCCTCCTTTGTTTAGCTTCGGATTCAACGAGTAATTCTTCGCTTCAGTCAGAATGAAAAGTTTGTTTTTTGGATCAAAAATTTCTGTGGTTATTAAGGTGAAAAACTCATTTGTTAAACCGCCGTAATCAAGGCCATTTTCGCCAATAAACGAGATACGTAAATCATTCAAGAGTTCTTCGTCTAATTTGCTCAATTTGTTGAATGTGCTTGTTAACACATTCATCCGATCAACAGTGAATGAAGTTGTCTTTTCAAGATTGATTGATTTACTCATTTTTTGTTTGAAGTATTCCAAACGAGTCTGAAAATTAACCAGTTGAGGGAATTCAAATAAAAACTTCAATTTTCCAAGTTTACTAACGTCACTTGAAATGATGTCATTAATGATTTTAATGTGCTGATCATAAAACGACCAAAATTTAGGATTTTTTTCAGCAATTTCATGAGTTGATTCATTAACAACAAAATCAGATTTTACGAGATTTATTTCATTTGAAGAGACTGAAAAAATAGAGTCTTTTTTGCTTGATATTGAATTCATATCAATTTGATTCTGGGAAGCGAAGAAATTAAACAGACCACAAAAAATGTCAATCAAATCATCTTCTTTAGTTTCACTTGTCAAATAAATAATTTTAATTTGATTGAAGAATTTCAACAATTCCATTTTTTTTGATTTAAACAATGATTGATTAATTTCAAGGACACGTTTAATGAACCAAGTGTGATAGTTCTCAATAACCAAAGAGTATTCAAAGACATTGTCTATTGATGTCATCACATCAGTTAATTGCTTTTCTTCGAATTTATTAACTAATTTCAAAGCTTGTGAAACAAGCTTTTCATCATTTTTATAGATGATTATTGAAATAAGAAACGTGATTGACTCTGGAAGCTTGACATCAATAACATTCAATAATTTAGTAAAATAAAGAAGGAACTCATTATCTTCTCTATATTTAGGTGATAATGAAAGAGTAATCAAATCATTCAAACAATTTTCAATGAAATATTTCTTGAATAACTTTTTCTTTGAAATTAAAACGAATGCATGAACTAGTCCTTTAATTACATTGGTTGATAAAAGGTCATTTTTATGTTCTTCAATCTTTTCTTCAATTAATTTAATGAACATTTGAAGACATGTTTCCTTTTGTGTGATAAGATTAATTGTTGAATTCACGTCTTCATCACCAAGATTTTGATTTTCAATGGTGTGAATCACTTCTTTAATTATTTTTTTAAACAACTCTTTATTACAATATTCATTCTTAAAATAAAGGTCAAGATTAATTTCTTTATTTTGAATGTCTTCATTTTCATTGTTATCAATTGACTCTTGATTTATTTTATTCATCTTTTTAATGGTGCTTAATAATATGTTGTTGTGCTTTGGTAACAAAGGGAATTGAATGTCATTAATAAACCAGTTGAAAATCCAACTTGGCTGAGTTGACAAGTAACGAATTATCTTCACATTGTTAGCATAATCAACTTTCGGTATTGGTTTCAATTTGCCAACATTAGGAACTTGTTTTTGTATATTTTTATAATGTAATAAAAAATTTTTAATGTCAGAATTTTGTTGAAATTGAACTTCACGTTTGAACCAATAATTCGAAAGCCAGAAAGATTCAACAGAAAAAGCATTTCTAATAAATTCCGAAGTTTCATCAGTTAAGTCAGGACTATCCAATTCAAAATTAAAATAACCGATTTTTATAGGAAAAATGGTGACAAAATTGTCAAATTCAATATGAAAAGGATTTTTAATTCGATGAATCGAATCAACAAAGATCATTTCTGTTTTAGAAAGCTTATATAACATTTCGTAGAAATCATCCAAGATGATAAAAATATTAATTTTATAAATAATAAGCAAATTCCCATTAATTTCTCTTTCAAGAAGGTTATTTAGAATCTCTAACAAATTGTATTTAATAAACAAAGAAAGAATGATTTTTCCAACTTTTTTAGTTTTCAAAATTGACTCAAAAACAAAAACAATTGAAGTGATTTGAGCCACAGAGAATGAATAAATTTTCTCAATTAACCAAGGCATGAAAGCTTCCATTATTTGAATTGCACATAACGATAGACTCAGAAATTGCAGGGCTAAAAGACAAGCTTTCAATTTATTTGATGATTCATAATTCAAAGAATGATAACCGTTTTTATAGTCATTATAAATCAAGAAGAAATCAAAAGATTGCAGACAAACTTCAAACAATTTTATTGGATCATCCGCAAACAAGAAAGGAAAAACAGAAGCCAAATTTAACAGACAATAATAAGCTTGATAATAATCAGGTGTTCCTGAAATCAAATTATACAAATAATTAACTAAAGAAATGCCTTTTTCTGACTGTGGCAAGTAGATATTATTATCATTAATTTTTCTAACAAATGTTTTAGACTTAACATTATAAGTGAAGCATTGTCTGAGTGCTAGGATAAACAAATTTCCATATTCTTTATATTCTTTAGAAAACATTTTTAAGAAAAATGATCGTTCAACCGATTTTTCTTTTGTAACTTTTTCAAAGAGAACTATAATGTAATTAATTGCAATTGATTCTTCTTTCATCAGTTCATTAAACAATATATCAAATAAATAATCTTTTTGTTCTGGATGTGGATCACCTAAAATTAAAGATAAAATTTCATCAAAGTCAAATCGAACATTTTCAAAATTCTCAAATAAAACGCTTTTTATATGATAAGGAATTTTCTTATCAATGCATAATTCAAGCGCTTTTTCAAGTCCATTATCTGTCATGAATTGTCCCAGTAATAAAGCATCATCCCATTCTTTATTGTCAATACAATAACTTAATGCAATATATAAATTTGAAAAGTCAGTAATTTTTTTATTTATGTTTCCTTCAAATAAAAGAACAATTGCTTTTATTGTATTGATTGCAATTTCAGGTGATGCTGAATGTTCAATATTATCTATAAAAAATGTCTCTATTTCTTTACGATTAAAAACTTGCAGATTAAAATTAACTTTAATTGTGTTAAAATTTTTAATTTTTGACATGTTTTTAATGATGTAATTTATGAATGAAGTTCCTTGATGAGAAAAAATAATTTTTGTTTGTTTTTGGTAATTATTATTAAAAGACAAAAGTGCCAATGCCTTAATTAAAGTAACTTTGCTAGCATTGTATGAATCATTATTGAAAATATCAATCAAAATAGAAAATAAATGGTTCGTTACATTGAGTGGAAAAACTTTTGGGTCAAAATCAATCGATATTAATTTAAATAGAATTCTGTCAATTGATATTATTTGTAAAATTGAATTGCAATTGGCCAATGAGTTACAAGCAGTGATAAATAAATGAAAGTTTTCATCATCTAAAAAAGTTAATATTTCATTATCATTCAAATTAAAAATAATTGATATGAATATAAGAATGTTTTCTGGGGTTAGGCCAACAACGAGTGGTTTTTCTTTTTTTCTAACGTATATTAAAGCAGATGAAACCAAAGACAATGCTTTTTCACCCATATTTGTAATCATTTCAATATCTAGTGTATTTATATATCGACATAATAAATCAGTGTCAGTACTTGAAATTCCTTTCAATTCTTTTAATTGAATTTCGTCAAAATAAAATGAATTTTCAATCTCTGGCGAATTTGCATAGCAATACATTAACAATGGGTGATCGTAATAAATTCTGAAGATTTTTGGCATTAAAGTAAAATTGAATAATTTCATAAAAGAAGGAAGAGGAACCACTTTGTAATCAATAACTTTTTGAAACAAAAATTCATTATACTCATAGAATTCATTTAAATCATCAATATCAAGGCCATTTAATAAATTAATCAAAAAAGAATTGGCACTATTTGTTGTCGGATAATTATTAAAAATCATTTCAATGAAAATTTTGAATACATCTTCTCTCATAAAGTAAAATCTAAATAAACTATTGAATTTTCCCATCAAAATTTCTGGACATTCGTTTTTTGATGCAATTGACAAAATGTGAATCCAAAATTCACTTGTCCCGATAATTTCAATGTTATGTTGTGCATCAAAAACTTTTTGATAAGATGAAAAATCGTCAAATTTCAAAATATTTTCAATTAAAATTTCACGCTGAACTGATTTAAAATTAGGCAGAAATTTTAAGGCAGATGAAGGATTGGGAAAACTATTAATGTGCTCTGCCAATGTCCTTGGTAAAACAATATTATGCTTGCCTATGTAATCGCAAACAGAATCTGTCATGTTCAATGGTGAAAGAAGTGAAATCAAAGCACTTACGTTATCAAAAACAACATTATATTCTACAATTTTGTCAAGAACAACGTTTAAAAATGGTCGAATTATGTATGCTGGATTTGTTACTAGTGAACTGATGGTTGGAAGAAATTTAATGAATTCTTGGTCGGTCATGTTTTGAATTATTATCGCCAAATTTTCAACTGGCAATTTTAATAATAATTCATCGTCTGAAAAAATTGACTGTGGTAAGGATGACGTTAATCCTTTATTTGTAACTTTTATAATGCATCTGATGTAATTTTTCTCTGAAATATTGTCATTCAAGAAAATGTATGGATTAAATATATCTATTATTCGGGTGTTGATCTTCGATAATAAGAAAATATTAATAAAAAAAATGTCTTTGAATTGAATGGGTATTTCTTTGTTGAAAATAATTAATGGCTCATCATTTGATTTTTTTAGATATTTTATAATTTGATCAAGTGAGTCTGTAATAAATAATGATATATCATCATTGGCTGGTATTCTGTCTTTTATGCCATCATCAGTCAAAAAAATTGATGTAAAAACAATACGATTTGAATTTAATCTTGATTTTTTAATAATATCGGGTAATATGTCAGGAAAAGCATCGGCTAAAATAGATATACTTTTAAAAATTAACGAAAAAAGTTCATTCACTATTGTACAATCTGTTGTTTTATCGAGATTTGATAACGATTCTTTTAATATGGTATTAACTTCTTTTTGTGGCGGCTTGTCTAGTAGATCTAGCATTGATTGGCGAATTGTTTCGAGAGATAATAAATTTTCTGCGCCAAAAGAAGAAGAAAAAGATTTGTTCATATAAATAAAATTTTATTATTATATATTTCAATAGTTTATTAAAATTTTCTTTTGAAAAAATTAAATAGAGAAAACGTATACATTAATTGAATTTTATTCAATCAGTTATTTTAATGTTTTGAATTTGAAAATAACCTTAATATCTCTTCATTTTGGGTGCATTCAATAGGAGTCCTTCAAAAACAAACAAAAAATGAATCATTTAAAAAATTATTTATGATTTGATTAATTTAAGGTATTTCAAAATATCATCTTTGATATCAAGTTTAATATCTGGCCTTTGCAACAAAAGTTGAATAATTTCGATATTTCCCATCTCAACGGCCATGTGTAAAGCAGTTCTTTGAAAAGCATTCAAAAAATTTTATTGAAAAATATTTTCTTTCAAAATCTTATTTAAATAATTGATTTAAAAATATCATTTAAATTAATTTTTTTTTTGTAATGTCATTGAAATGTAATATTAATGAACAAGATTTAAAGTTGAATAAAAAAATTTCATCAATTTTTAAAAATTTGAATTTCATTTGAAAAAAAATATTATGTTCAAGACACTCATAATGTTAAGATCAACTCTTTGGCATTCAATTAAAAGTTTAGCAATATCAATATATTTATGAATAATAGCATATTGTAAAGCAGTCTGATAAAAAAAATATTTATTTTTTGAATTTTATAAAAAAAAAATCAATTTAAACATCATTAAATTATTTGTTTCTAAACTAAATTTGAAATAATTAATTCAAAATTTTATTGATTTTTTGAAATTGAAATTTTTCCGTTGATTGAATTAAAAATTTATATTTTGAATCCAATTAAAAAAAATTGATCTTCTAAACTATATTAAAATGAAAAAAAAAGCAAATTGTGTTGAGATGATTTAGATTAACTCGTTCAAGACCTATAAGCATTAAAACAACTTTTTCATTGCGATACATTGTTGCAACAAATATTGCAGATTGATAAAAAAATTAATATTTCAATTTCATTAAAACTTTTTGAATAAAATTCTATTCAAAATATAAAATTTCTAAATGTATATTGTATTAACATCATATCTTTCGCAATCTAGTAAATATTTCACTGAATATAATTGACTTTTCTCAATTGATTCGAATAATAACGGAGTATAAATAAAAAAAAATTGAATTGCATTTGAAAAAAAAAAACTTCGAAATATCATGAAAATTTTTATGTTTGAAATTACATGAGATATGTTAAATTGTAAACATGATTCAAATATTTTTCTTGGAATTCCATAAAAAAAATTATCAATATAAAACTTGATAAAAATCATTCAATTTTTGAAAACTCTATCAAATCATTTTTGATTGAATCGTATTGAAATTTTCAATATAAAATTCTATTCAAAAAAAAAGATAATTATAATTGTATTTAAAAAAAAACTTAAATATAAAACTTTTGGAATATTAACATCAACCCTGTCACATTTTGCAAGAAGTTCTACTATTTCAGAGTTTATTCGTTGAGCTGCGATTACAAATGGCGTTCTTTGAGATACATTAAAATAAAATTACATTAAAAATTTATATCTTTGAAAATTATATTTAAATTAAATAATAAAAATGTCATAATAAAAAAATATTATTATGAAATTCCATTACAAATGCTTATTATGGAATACCATGAAATTGTTTGAATATGAAATATCATTAAAATGATTCGCAAGAAATGTTATTAAATTGAAAGAATTATTTGAAATATAATTGAAAATTGAAATTTTGAATTTCATTCAAAAATCTTATATTTGAAAATTTCAGGTTTATTGACATCAACTCTTTCATTTTCTAAAAGTAACTCAACAATTCTTTTGTTTGAGGTTTCTACTGCAAGTGCTAGTGGTGGAGAATAAATAATAACTAAGAATTCCATTTAAATTTGAGATTGCAAAATTCCATTTGAACATAAAAAAATTAATTTTATGAATTTATTTTAATTTGAAATCTCATTTGAAAACATGAAGTTAAATTGTATTTAAAAACTTGATTAAAAATATAATAAAATTATTCATGAAAATTCTATTAATAAAAAAAAATGTTGTAATTTCATTGAAAAATTCAATTTAAATGTCATTTAAAAAAGTTAAATTTAAAATTGAATTAATATAATCAATTTAGAAATATCATTTAAATATTTTATTTTTTAATTCTATTAGAATATTTTATTTGCGATGTGATTTAAAACAAAAAAATTAAAATTGTATTAGAAAATATATTGAAATATTATTGAAAAAACTGAATTGAAATGTCATTAAATTATTTGAATTTGAATATGATTCAACATTTGAATTAAAACAAAATTAAAGACATAAGTTAAAAATGAAATTAAATATATTAATTTGAAATGTCATTTAAAATATAAAATTCAAATTTCTTGAAAATTAACATCAACTTTTTCACATGATAATAAATATTCAACAATTTTTTCATTTTTGTACCTAATTGCAATATGTAATGCTGATTTATAAAATGAAATAAAAAGGAATGTAATTAAATAATAAATTAGAAATGTAATGAGAATTTTTTATTGAAAATGTAATTAAAACATTTGATCTGAATTACATTTAAAATATTCATTTGATATGCAATTACAATGAAATAAAATGATGCTATAATGTCATCCAAAAAAAATTGAATTTAAAATGTTATTTAAATATATATGATTCATAATGTGATTACGATAAATTTATATGATTTAAAACTGCATTTAAAATATTTTAAAAAAATAAAACATTGTACGGGACTTCATTAAAATATTTCAATAGTAAAATTTTATAAAACAAAAATTTGATTTAGAAATTTCATTTAAAAAAATACGTTTGAAATTTTATTCGAAAAGTTGACAATTGAAAATACTTGTTGCATTAGCATCAATTTTATCATATGATAATAAAATCTTAATAATATCTAAATTTCCTCTCTGAGCTGCAAGTGTTAATGGTGTTTGATAAACAAAATATTTTGTTTGAAATTTCATTTAAAATTCGAAAGAAAAAAACTCCATGATAATAATTTATTTTAAATGTAATTAAAAATATTTTGTATGTAAATGACATAAAACAAATTTATTTAAAAATTATATTGAAATAATTAATTATAAATTCTATTGAAAAATTCAATAAAAACTTTATTCAAATCATTTGATTTATAATACCATTTGAAATACTTAACATCAAATTGAATAAAATTATAAAAATGGAATTTGATAAAAAAAATTAAATCTATGAATCCAATTAAATTAATCAATCACAAATTTGATTAAAAAAATAAAGTTTTGAAATTCTATAAAACCGAAAAAATATATTGAAATTTCATAAAAAAAATTATTTTTAAAAATTATTTTGCTATTTAAATCCAAGTCCATTGTCTCAGTTGCAAGTTTAACAAGGGAACAATAATCACAAAAGCACATTAAATGTAAATAGGATTGACCAACGAATTCTTTTTCAATCAATCCAAAATTGTAAAAATGAAAAATATTCAAAATCAAACGGTTTTGAAATTCCACATTATTTTTCAAATAAGTGTTACTTAAATACTTGAATAATTCAACATGATGGCATTTAATGGCTTCAATAAAGCAAGATTCGAAAATTTTTTCTGTTGGAAAACAATTTTTACTTTCGACAAGGTGAAGAATTTTTGCGTTATTTCCGTGAATTAAATAAAACCAAAAATAATTTGAGAATGATTTTGCTTTAGATAATAAATAAATTGAAATATGAATTGAACCACATGATACCGCATATTCAAGTAACGTTGTTTCTGTATTGGCCAAAAAATAATTTGTTTCAAAAATAGATTTTTTTATTTTTGTGTCATATGTCATATTTCCTATTGCCAAACATTCAACGAATTTTTGTAATGAATCTTTTCTGATTAGTTCACAAACATAGCTTTCATTTTCACCTTTATTTCGCTTTTCTTCAAAATTATCTTCATCAATTGTTTTTAATTCTTTCATTTTTTTAAGCGTTTGTGCATCAAGGAATTTCTTTACTTCTGGATAAAAATAATGAAGATAAAATTTATTTCTATATTTGATGAGCTTTATTTTATCATATATTTGTTGATCAATGATTAGCATGTTTTCTTTAATGAAAAATAAAAGAATTTGTTTGCTCTTCTTAAAAAGATTGAAAAGTTCGTAATTTGAATAAGTTTGAGTAATTTCAGTTCGGAAATGATCTAAAATTTGGAAAATTCGATTGAAGAAATTCGTTTTACGATGGCGATTATTTGCTATCTTGGATAACAAATGCATAAAAAGTCGGAATTCTGGTGGATTCTCTCGAATTCTTTGATTATCTAATAATTCAATAAGATGTGAAAAATTGTGCTGAGAATTTTCGTCATCGTCAAGAAATTTAAAAATGGCTGTTTGAATATTGGCCAAATAGTCTAAGTAATGTTGAATAAGCATTTTGATGGAAAAGAATGACAAACTTTTTTCACACAAAAATTAATTAATTCAAATAAGTTTGGATATCTAACTCCGAAAGTTTGTGCAATCTAAAATTTCAAATATTAAAATGATGTTAAATTTGATTTAGAATATTTTGATTATAGTGTTTAGGTAAAACTTCTCAGCCATCCTGAGATATAAATGTAAAAAAAATGAATAAAGTTTAAAATATTTTTTGAAAAAGTTACAATTTGAATAGAAGGGTAGAAAGTATTCCGTTTATTTTTTTTTTTTACAAATAGTGAGATGAAAAAAGTACTTCAAAAAAGACCTTTTGATTTATATTTTATTATATCATGTGTCCGAGTAAATATTTAATATAATTATTTCTTTTATTTTGAATAATAATTAAATATTACCAAGAAAATGATGGATTTAAAATTGAATACTTTCTCTCAATTCTGGGGAGCTTATTTCTCAAAATTGTACTGTTATCATTTCTAAATGCATGGATAAAATTAGTTTATAAATACAGTAGTATTTCATAATTCAAAAACGTTGGAAAAAATAAAAAATCGACTTTTTAAAAATAGCAATCCAAATAACAATTCAAAAATAAAATAAAATTTCTATTCAAGCATTCAAAAAGTTATAGGAGTATTCAATAAAGGCTCGAAAATAAAAAATCTTCTTTTTGAAATAAAACTTCTCAAATTTATCATTTTCTTAGATTTTTTTGAAAAAGTTTATATATTTTCAGAAAGATTAAATTCAAAAAGTGGATTTTTTTAGTTAAAAAACATTTTTCAATTTTGAAACACCACTGTACACTTAAATTTATCCTAAATTTTTTATAAAGTTTCTGGCGGTAGATTTTTCTAGATATGATAAAAATTACTATTTTAATTAAAATAATAAATTCGTAATTGTATTAGATATATAATTAAACGGTAGATTTAAATGTTGATGATTTTTACTTGGCTTATTGAAGATATTCGATTTTTTTCAAAAAGATCATTAATTTAATAATTCTACGTAAAAACAGATTTTATATTTAATAATAAATAGAAATAGTTATATTTTTGATTACAATGCCTTTTTTTGATTCATCAGAAAATATCAGAAAAATTTCAATGAAAAAAATCGCCTATACGATAATTTTTTCACCTTTATAAACAAAAAAATGAATGCAAATATCTTTATTTCTACCGCGAAAAAGCATTTTATAATAACAAAATACGATTATTTTGTATTCAATTTTTTCTAAACAAATAATAATTTAAAAACGATCCTTTTATTTTGAAATCAGTTTGTCAGATTTATTACTGAAAAATGATAGAGGCCAAATCGAATAATTTTGAAATATATGTTTCATCATAGGCAAATAAAGCACTTTCTTAGAGAGATTATCGTATATCTTTTGCATATAAGCAACTATTTTTTGAATTCAAAACGATCATAGTAGAATCGAAAAAGTTTTAAAAAACAAATAACGTATTTTCTAAAATGTTTTTATTAGAAAATATTCATTAAAATTAGTTTGAAGTTTTTTATTATTAATAAAACTTGTTTGTTTTCAGTATGTGATTTAATATGGTTCATTTGGATTAATCTATTTTCTTAATGTCCCTGATGCATCAAAAGCTAACAATGAAGTTGAATTCAATCCTGATTCTTCTGCAATTTCAATTATTTGAAGATTTTTGCAATTGTAAAATGCATTTTTACTTATTGTTGAAATTTTTGATGGAATAAAAATATCTTCAATATTTGAAAGTGAAAAAGCTTATTTTCCAATTGTTTGCAAATTAGAATTTGTGAAATTTCAACTTTCTTCATATACCGTAATTCAAAGAATCTCAGACATAAAGAAAAATATTCAGACATTTTTGAGAAAACTCACTAAAAGACTTCCAATTTTTTTCAAAAAACTTTCAAAATTCCTACTTTTTCAATGAAAAATAAAAAGGTCAAATATCATTGTCTATTCAAATCATTGAACAAATATACTCTTAAAATAATTCTATAGATTGAATAAATTCTTTCAAATAATTAAAAGTTTTCTCAAAAATGTCTGAGATTATTTGAATATATCTGAGATTTTTGAATTATGGTATGTATACATATTTTTAATTCAAAAAATATTGATACGTTAAAAAAATTTCAATATTGATCTTTTATTCATTATTGATATCATGAATAAATTTTTTGATTTGACATTGATATCAGAAAAATGGAACAATTATCGATATCGAAAATCGAGACTTAATAAGCTTTATAATTAAGTTTTTAAAAAACACCACTTTTTAATATAAGATCTATTTTTAATATATACAGCAAATAAGCTTTTATTTCAATATTGATTTATAAGTTTATTTATAACAAGAAAAAGATACACTGTAATTAAAAGTAGATTGTATTCTTATCATTCCTCATAAATAAAAGAATTTGAGAGGTTTGAAAATTTTGTTTTGAGTCTCCTCAAATTCTCTCTAGCAATACTATTTCCGAGTATTGAAGACTTATTATAATACTCGATTGCCTTGCGATAATCTCTATCAGTACCATTTCCATTTTCATAACAAAACCCGAGAGAATTCAAAGCATAAATGTTTCCCATTTTAGCTGACTTTTCATAGTATTCGAAAGCTTTAGAAAAGTCCTGTTCAACGCCTTGTCCGTTCTCATAACAAAGGCCAATGTTATTAAGAGCATCGGAATTTCCGAGTTGGGCAGCTTTGTTATAGTATTCAATTGCCTTGCGATAATTCATTTCAACACCTTCACCATTCAAATAGCAGATGCCGAGAGAATTGAATGCATACGAATTGCCAAGTCTTGCTGACTCTTTATAATACTCAACGGCATCTTCATAACTTTGTCCAACGCCGTAGCCAAGATGATAGCAATGGCCAATTCTTTTCAGGCCATGTGAATTGCCTTGTGCTGTCGACCGTTTATAATAAAAAACGGATTTTTGGAAGTTCCTTTGGCCAGCATCGCCTGTTTCATAAAGAAGACCACAAATGAAGGAAGCGTGACTGTTTCCTTCCTCTGATGACTGCTTCAAATAGCTCAAGCCTTCTGCTGGATTTATTTCATCTCTGTCACCAATAAGTTTGCATATACCAATTGAAAAAAGATCAAGTGAAATTTGTGAATGCTGTGGCGGTTGTGGCGGTTGTGAGTTTTTCTTAGGTTCACTTTTTTCTGCTTTCAATTTTTGAATGTACTCACTGAATTGAATTTCTATTGATTTGAGGTTTTTCTGAAGGTTACTGTTTTCTGCTCTCAAATTTTGAATGCATTCTTCGTATTCAATTTCTTTTTCCCAAAAATTGGCTTGAAGATCGCGGTATGAAGCTTTTAGTTTTTGGTTGCATTCTTTGAGTTGGCTGTCTTTTAATTTGCACTGCTTTTGAAGGTCATTGTTTTGATTGGTCAGGGATCGAATATCAAAAATATAATGATTCTCTCGTGTTTTGATTTCTGCCTCAAGTTGGGAGCATTTGTTCTTTAATCTACGAATTTCTTCTTCTAATTTCTTGTTTGGAGTTGATCTGAGTATTATATTGTTGTTTTCTTTGGGACTATTTGTAATTTTTTCATTTAACATGTCAATATAGTCTTCAATTTCTGCTTGATCTACATCATCACCCAGTATTGAAAGGTCATTCAAAAGCTCGTTATATATCTCTCCAAATGATGGTCTGTTCTCTGGCTTTTGGCACCAGCAACGTCGGATTAGGTTTGCCATTTTTGGATGAACTGTATCTGGAATTAGTGGGCGATGTCCTTGCGATGTTTGGAAAGCAATTGTAACTGGGTCAACAACATTAATGTCAACTAATGGAACTTTGCCTGTAACAATTTCATATGCAATCATTGCAAAAGCGAAAACATCAACTGCTGGTCCATAACGGCAATTTTGCTGGAATAATTCAGGTGCCATATAAATTGGGGTACCAATTTGTCCTGTTTGAGTTATTTTTCTGTTGTTTGAAAGGGATTCTGCAAAATATCTTGATAGTCCAAAGTCACAAATGCGTGGATAGTAGTTTTCATCTGTTAATATATTTTCTGGTTTCAAATCACGGTGAATAACACCTTGTTCATGGAGATATTTCATAGCACATGCAATCCCAATAAGATTAATAAGTTTTTTGGTTGATGTCCAGTTAAAATCTGCAAGCGCTCTTTTTTCTTGGTCCAAAATTGTTTTTAATGATCCGTGAGGTAAGTATTCTGTAATGATTGATGGTGATAATTTGGAAGGATCAGTAAAAGATTGAAAATTGACTCCTATAAATTCAACAATGCAAGGATGTTTCAGTTTATGAAGAATTAATGATTCTCGCATGAAAAGCATTTGATCATGACCATTCATTCCTTTTTCTGTATTAAGAATCTTAACTGCATAAAGTTTGTCATCACTAGCTTGATGAGCTATGTATACTTTCCCAAAGCTTCCTTCACCAATGCTTTTCTCATGTAATACAAAATCATCAGTGTTAAAAAATAAACCTTCTAATTCTTTATTTTGGATTTTGTCTATCATAAAAATGATGTTTTGTTAACGTCTTTTATATTCAAATAATTATGAAATCAATTCAATTAGATAAATCATAAAAAATTTATTACGTAATTAGATTCAAATAAAATAAATAAGGTAATAATGATTAACTTTCATAGTTCACAAAAATTTGACTAAAATTTATTATTCAGAATTTTTCTAATAAAAAAAAATGACTAGATAGAAAAAGTTTCAAAATAATTTAAGATTTTCTGAAAAAAATCTCATACTTCATTGCCCGCCTATTCCTTTCAAAAATTAATCTATGATATTATGTTGTATAACTAAGCTTAAATTTTATTTCTTTTAAAATAATAAATAATAAAAACTAAAATTTTTGCTTTGAATTACAATCTCTTAGAAATTTTTGCTTTGGGTGTTATTTTTGGGAATTGCTTGAACATATCATATTATGTTGGAGCCGTATATACAGGTTTAGAGGGAAAAATTATATCTAAGCTTAAATAAAATTTATCATTTAATAATATAGTTATTATTATATGTAAGCTTCACTCAAAAAAAATTAACTTAAATTCTTTTTTTATATAAACAGATTAATTTTTATTGTTTATCATTTTTAAAAGCAACAACAAAACCAGAAATTGTATTGTGTGGTACATCAAAATTATTTCTTCTTCCATCAGATAATAAAGATTTCAAGAAAACTTTTGCGTATAATGAACCTTGATCTTCGATAAGATTTTTTTCATCAATCTCACATGAGACTTCAATTGTCTTTACATGGTGATCTGAATTATTTTTATATGACAACTCAAAGCCGTCAATAAAGCAAGCCATTCTAAACCTTTTATGGTGAGTTTTTTTGGTATTTTGGCCAAGTTTGACAAGAACAAAATTTCCCTCTGTTCCTGATGTAAAGTTTGAGCCTAAAACTTTATGATCTGTTCCATTGTAAATGAAGATGCTTCCATTAACTTCTCCCGAGCCAGAGTATTTTCCTGAATCTTGAATCTTTGAAAAACCATCTAACTTGAATGAACCGGAATCTGAATCAACTTCAATTTTTGTTGATAATTTGTTTAAATGATGATCTTCTTCTTCAAATTGAACTGAACTATATGTTAATGAAGGTGCAATAAAAGTTGGATTGTTTAAAGGTAAAATATGTTCGATATTGGTCTTTATTCCGTTTTCCATGTAAATATTTCTGTTTTTATATCCAATTGCTGCAAGTACAACAACCGTTATTTTTGAATAATATGATTCATTATGATTTGATGAATCACTCATATGAAATTTTGGTGATATTATTACTTTGTCGTCGTTTTTTTGAACATCTGTAAGATCTATGAATATTTTTTGAATATGATGATCTGTTTCTGGATATTCTATTAAAAATTTGGAAAATCCAACCATAAACTGATCAACTGACTTGCTGAATGTAAATGTGTGTGTTTCATTATTTAAAATTTCTGCGGAAAGTACTTCGAAATCCATCTAAAAAAATAAAAAATTTTATTTGATTTCTTTCAATTTTTGAAGCAATTATATGAAAATTGTATTGAATTCAGAAAATTTTAAATAATCGCGTTCAGAAAAAGTATGTATCGGTATAAATAAATAGGAAACATGAAAAACATTTATCTTCATTTTTTCTTTATTAAATTCCAATTTTTAAAAATTTTCGCAATAAACTTGTATAAGTTATTTTATAAGGGAAAATTATTTTATTTAGGAAATTCAAACCATTTAATCATATCTTTAAAAGCAAGAGATGTTTTGCTGATAATGAATTTATAATTTTATTTGAATAGATAATAGGTTTAATAAATGTTGATATATTTATGTACAAATAAGATTAGCTTCTCCAAAATGTCAAAATAAATTAGTGAAGCTTGTTCATCATTGTTTATAGCATTGGAAAGAAAAAAGTTTAACAGGAATTTTGCACACCACAAGCAATCAATAAAGTCTTTGATCAGTTAGATGATTTTCTGAACACCTTTATAATTGAATACTTTACAAATTTCTATTTTTAAAATATGAATATAAGAAAGATGCTCAATACTGATTACAAAAGCATATATGATTTATGGATGTCATGTAAAGGCATGGGTCTCAATGATGTTGATGACTCGGAAATAGGATTTACCCATTTTTTAAATCGAAATCCTGATACATGCTATGTAGCAGAAAACGATGGTATGTAGCAGAGAATCATTCAATTTATGACCTGCCGTTTCAAAATTTGAATGTTATAAAAAATTTAGTTTTTTTACCTCACAAGAAAAAAATTATTATAATACTTCAAAAATTTGTTATCAATGACTGAAAATTTAATCAAAATATAAAGCAATAAAAATATAAAAGTCAATTTTATAGAAAATTTGATTAAATACGAGCATTTTTAATAAAGATTACTGATATAAATTTGAGTGTGCAAGTTATCTAAATAATTTTTCCGTAAAACTCAATCGAATCCATCAGTAAACAATGAGAACTGTGGCTATACCAAGTTGGCCCTGTTTGCTGAATTCTCAGATATTTGAATGGTTTATTTTTATGTTCAATGCTCGTAATAGGAAACAGTTTAACACGGCCTCCTCCATTAAGCGAGTCGTTGTCTGTCTGTGAGTCAAGCGTCACCCACGACTGGCCGTCTTTCGATGCCTCCAATTTCCATGACTTTGGATGGTCCTCATTGTCCTGGCAGTAAGACCTGATGATGTAGCCAGAAGGTTTCACTTCATGTTTTTTGAATTCAAAGCAAATCCACGAATTTGGCTCATCATCTGTCTCAAAGAATTGCTCCCTGTCATCATACTGAAGGAGGCCGAATGTGCCTCCGTATGCAAGTGATGAGAAAGTGATTCTGACTTCATCGTTGATTTTTCCGTTGTTTCGCAGATAATTGAAAATCCCGTCAAATTCGTTTTCTTTGTTTTCAATTTCAATCAGGCATTGTTCCTTCACGTATTCGTGCCTAGCTTTCACCTTGTCAGTTTGGATGGGCTCCTCGAGACGATAGACAATTGAATTCCAAATCGATTTTGTCATGTCATTGAAATCGAAGATTTCTATGAACTTTTTCATGCCTTCAGCGCCAACGTTGGCAAATTCAACATGCTCATAAAGTGGCGAGTACTTCGCGTCCTTCATGTAAAGCTTGTTCACAAATTCGAGGAGTTCTTCTTCACTTTCAAGCTTCAATTTTGGGTCACTTATCACTTTTTCAATAATGGTGTCATCAATGAAAGTTTGCCCTTCATCAATTTCTCTCTCAAGTTTTGCTTTCAATTCATGGAAATGTGATGTGAAAAATTGTATATCTGCGTCAAGTTGCTTTGAATAGATTTCTGGGTGAATTTGGTGCTTTTTAATGTGACCAATTATGTTATCAATTGTAGGTTCTTCTTCGTAACTTGAATTGATGTCGATTTTGTCAATTTCAAGGCTGTTAACGACTTCAATGAGAAATGGGAAATCTTGATCTGATATTTCTTCAATTTCGAAATTTAAAAGGTTTAAAATCTTGTTAAAATCACCTCTAGTTTCTGTGTCAATTGAAAATTCTTTAAGCGTGGGATCTGTAAAATGGATTTTTGAAATTTTATTAGATAATAGATCAGCAGCAAACGTACTAGTATCGAACCTCTCAGAATTTACAACAAATGTGAAATCTTTATCATAATTTTGGAATGGTATTTGTAAAATTGCAGCTAATTGGAGTCTTATCGAATTTTCCATTTAAAAAAATGACATGTGAAATGAAAAAATCAATGAAAAAGTTATTATAGGTGATCCAATCCTTTCAATTTTTTTAGGTCAATAAAAAAGAATCAGATATTCATTTTGTTTTTTATGAACAAAAAAAGTTCCATTCTTTAGCGCCCTCTAAAAATGATTTTTTAATATTTGAATAAATGATTCTCTGAAAAAGTTTATGGTGGAAAAAAATAAAAAAATTTATAAACTTTTAAAATAATTTTTATATCATATTAATTTTAACATTTCTATTAAGACCGATCAGATACGTCTTCAGTGATGGTGGAATTGTTATTTCTTTCAGTGAAAAGCATCTATCAAATGCATTTTTGCCAATATTCGTTACAGATGAAGGAATTGTAATCTCACTCAATGATGAGCACTCATAAAAAGCAAGTTCATCAATTTTTGTGACTGATGAAGGAATCGATATTTTTGTGAGTGATTTGCATTCATAAAAAGTGACTCTTCTTATCTCAGAAATTGAAGAAGGAAGAGAAATTTGTTCAACCAAAGAGCAAGCTCTAAAAGCTGATTCGCCGATTTCTGTCACTGAAGGAGGTATTGTTATCTCAACCAATGAAGAACAGCCAAGAAAAGCAGATTTGCCAATTTTTGTCACTGATGAAGGGATTGAAATATGGCTCAATGAAGAGCATCCTTCGAAAGCACACTTTCCTATTTCCGTTACTGAAGAAGGAATAAATATTTCCTTCAATGAAGAACACTCGTAAAAAGCGCCTTTGCCAATTTTGGTGATATAAGATGGCACTTTCACTTTTGACATTGATATGCATCCATAAAAAACGAATGCGTTTATTATTGTTACTGAAGAAGGAATTGATACTTCTTTCAGTGAAGAACATTCATAAAAAGCGCCTTCAACTATGTCGGTTACTGAAGCTGGAATTGATACTTCTTTCAATGATGGACACTGATAAAAAGCGCCTTTGCCAATAACTTTAACAGACGAAGGAATGTCGATCTTGGAAAGTGCTGAACATCCAAAGAAAGAACCTTCACCAAGTGACCTAACAGAAGAAGGAATTACAATTTCATTCAAAGATGAGCAATCTCTGAATGTATAATCTTTGATTTCTTCAATTTTTGATAAAAGTGTCATCTTTGCCAGTGAAGAACATTCATAAAAAGATGACTGTCCAATTGACTTGACGGATGATGGAATTGTTATTTCTTCCAACGATGAACATTGGTAAAAAGCATAACCGCCAATTTTTGTAACAGAAGAAGGTATTTCAACCTCAGTCAATGATGAACATTCTCTAAAGAGAGATTCATTTATTTCAGTTACTGATGGTGGAATGATCAGTTCCTCCAATGATGAACACTTATAAAATGCGAAGTCACCAATTTCAGTCACTGAAGAAGGTATTTTTACTTGTGATAATGATGAGCACTCGCAAAAGGCCCATTGGCAGATTTTTGTTACTGATGAAGGAATTGTTATTTCAATTAATGAACTGCATCCATCAAAAGCAAATTCGCCAATCGTTGTTATTGATGATGGAATTGTTATACTGGTGAGTTTGGTGCATTTTTTGAAGCAATTGGAACCAATTTCAATTTTTGGTTGTGAGAATAAAAAGTTAATAATGTCATCATTATTTCTCTCAGCAGCAAGATGTAATGCATTTACATTAATATAAAAAATTTGTTTGTAATTTCACTATTTAAAAAAAAAATGTTTTGAAATTGCATTCAAAAAAAAAATGTGATTTGAAACTCCATTTATCAAATTGTTGTTAAAATTATATTTGAAAATGATTGAATTTGAAAACTATATTCAAAAAACTTATAAAAAAACTATTTTTGCATTTAAATTCAAATTTGGTCGTGTTTTCAAATAAATTCTAACAAGTGTTAAATAGTCAAATTGGCAAGCATAATAAAAAATGAATTTATTGCTCAGAAAATCATCTGGAAAATGTTCGTAATTGTTGTAATGGAAGCTATAAGAGACAATATTTTCATTGAATTTAAATTCATTCTCAATCAAATTGTTCTCAAAATAATTTGAAATGTCATTGTGATGACATTTGATTGATTCTTCAAGACACTTTTCATATGTTTTATCGTTCGGTTTGATGCCACTTTCTTCAAGAAGATGGATCATTTCAGCATTGTTAGAATGAATTGAATAGAGCCATAGTGACGGTTTTAAAATAACGTTATTTAACCTTAAAAATTGATAAATTTGAGAGGATCCAAAAAAAGCTGCATATTCAATTAAAGAAACTTTTTGATCATTTTTCAATAAAAATGAATTTGTCTCAAAAATTGAAGGTTTGACTTCACTTGATAATGGATAGTTTGTTCGAGTGATATGTGATATGAAATCAACGATAGAGTCTGTTCGAATTAACGAACAAAGATAATTTTCATTTTCGCCAATTTTTCTTTTTTCCTCAAAATTGTCAAATATATTTGGATCGTATTGAAAAAGTTCTTCCTCAAAAAATTCTCTTTTTTTCTCATTCATGAAATTTTTGATTTCTGGATAAAAAAAGTGACACAATTTTGGCTTTCTTTGTTTATAAATATGCTTGACAACTGTGTCATCAATTGTCATCAGATCATTTTGTACAAGAAATAGAAGAATTCGTTTGTCTTTTTTGAAAAAATTAAATATTTGTGAATTTGAATAGGTTTGTTTGATGTCTTCTTTGAGAAAAAGAATGATTTTTTCAATTTTATCATTAAAGTAGGCTGAACGATGATGATTCCTTGATATTTTGGAAATTAAACGAAGAAACAATTTTAGTTCTTCCTGATTTTGTTTGATTTTATGATTATCTAATAAGTTTAATAATTCTTCTTCTTCCTCTTCCTCGTTTTCAAGAAATCTAAGAAATATCTTATAAATGTTTTTGTTTCTATTGATATATTTTTCAATTTCCATTTTCTTAAAACAAAATAAAAAGCAAATGTTGGTTAATTTGAATAAATTATAAAATAGGGTTTTTAAACTCAGAAAACATAATGTGTAAACTATTTAATATTTTAATCTTTGTTTTTTATTTATCTCAGCATTTAAATCATCTATATGATTTTAATTTATTAAATGTAATATTTACCAAAGTTGTGAACTAATTATCAATATTTAATTATGAATATTTTTCAATTATTTCAGAGGTATTCATGTAGAGAAATTGACGAAATATTGTAATATTGATCATATTTTCTTTATTTTTATTTTGAAACTAAGAATGAACTTTAATGGATAAGAATTTTATACTCCTTTTTTTGAGATATTTCTATTTTTATTTTTCTGAATAAGAATCGTTTTATAATTGAGAGGCTATATAATTTTTTTTATATAAAAATTGATGAAATATAAATATATATATAATTTTGTTTTATTAATTATTATAGTATATATATATTGATAACTTATTAATACTTATATGTTTAAAAAATATTTATTTTCTAGAGATACACTTGTTTATATTTTTTTTATTTTTTATAAATTTTTAACTTTTTCAGTTATTATATTTTTTATATTGAAATAATAAACATTTTTTATCCTAGTAGTATTGTTAATAAAACATTATTTTATTTTATTTATATAATATATATTATATTTTATATACTATTTAAATTTTATATTTAAGCTTTACATTATATATTAAATACAGTAGTGTTTTTAATATGGTAACGGTATTTAAAGTGGTAACGCTTTTTTTTAGAAAAAAAAATTTAAAAATACAAAATTTAATTTTTTTCAACATAAAACAGAGTTTATTTAAATTAAATTATATAATAATATTTACCATTATTTATATGATATTAATCACAAGGTTGTGTATCTATCTGTCTCAAATCACCAAAGTTTTTCGTCAACCAATTTAAAAAGTTAAAATCAAATTACTTCATTACCTTTTTAAAATTTTTGATATATTCTTATATAATTAGTTTAGCATCTATTCATCATTCATAATTTATTCATCATTTAATTATAAATGATAAATACTTTCTTTTGAAAAATAAAAATTATTTTAAAAATGTAACCATTTTCATAAGTGTTTATACAAAATAAAAAATTCTTATTAGTGCTTTTGATTATTTCCTTAAATCCTTTTTATATTTGATTGTATATTAGAAGAATTTTATTATTTTACTATACTATTTACTTTTAACTCAAGCATAATGCTTTTTATAGGTCAAATGAATATGCTTTGAATGGCTCAAATTAAATTGAATTATAACCTAAATTAGAAGATTGATCAATTTATCTTTATTATATAAATATATGGTTTATTGCGCTGTATTATTAAAATAATAACATAAAAGTAATAATCTATACTAGAAGTTTCCTATTCTTATAATGATCTCAAAAACTGAAAAATACATAGTTGTAAGCAAAAAAATTTCATAATTTTTCTCTTTCTCACCAAAAAGAATCAAAAGGATGTAATATCGAATTTTAGTTCGATATTATATCAATTCAATGATTTTGATAATAAAAAACGATGAATTATCTAATGATTATAATATGATTATTTTTTCTTTAAAAATCGAATTTGAAAAAGATTCAATGAAATTTATTAATGAAATAAATATGTATATAAAATGCTGAAACATAAGAAATAAAAATTGTCTAAAAAAAACAAAATTTGAATATTTGTTTTGCTGTTCGTTTATATTTTTTGGACGTTTATCAATTAATGAAGATAAACCATTATCTTGTGCAAAACATATTATCTTATTGCATTATATCAATATATAAATATGTTTTAATAGTTTTTAACTAATTTTTAATTTGTAATTCCAGTAATCTGTTATGTTGTCGGGATAAAGATAGCACAAAATTGAAAGATGATGAAAAAGTTCTCTCAATAAGTCTCAGAATGAAAATCAACTCTGACTTCTAATAAGTTAAATACATCTTTAAATGCAAATATGTTTTTATACATATTATTTATAAATAACAGCATTTTATAGATAAATGAATCAATTCTTTATCATGAAAAGTAAACGGTCACCAAAAAATCAAAGATATACTCGTTTTTATAGTCAATAATTTTATTTTTACAAATTTAATTAATAATTATTAATATTCTCATAATATATAATATGTTTATATTCTTAAATAAAATATTACTTTGATGTACATGTTTATAGTCATGCCTTAATTTTTTTTCATTGATTGACGAAAAACTTTGGTGATTTGAGACAGATAGATACACAACCTTGTGATTAATATCATATAAATAATGGTAAATATTATTATATAATTTAATTTAAATAAACTCTGTTTTATGTTGAAAAAAATTAAATTTTGTATTTTTAAATTTTTTTTTCTAAAAAAAAAGCGTTACCACTTTAAATACCGTTACCATATTAAAAACACTACTGTAGATAAATTAACAAAAAAAAATGAAAAATTCAATTAAACGATGATTTTTAATTGAATTTCTAAAAAAATATGTTGCTTTGTATTGTGATTATTTTTTGGTTTTCAATATATTAAATATTAAATTTATTTTTATAATATAGTACTTAATAATTTTACTATATAAAAAATATTTTTAATGATATTTTTATGAAGATGAGCAAATTTATATTTTTCAAGAATCACTTCACTATTAACTTCACTTCACCGAAAATAATCATCTCACGTCACTAAAAAATAATAACGTACCAAAATACGATGAAAAATAATTCAAAATAATGCAAAATATAAAATTACATTTTTCTTTAAAATGAGAGTATAGAGTAACTTATTTACATAATAAAATTTATTTAAATATTTATTATTATTATATTGTTAGGCCTTATTTTTTTTACATCACAAATACTATAAACGTCTTTTTAACGTATTTTTTCATAAAATAACGATTTTTTGATTTGTAGTATCAATGAAACTTTTTGAATACGAATAAATTTTTTTTTATTTTATGAAGAATCAAAAATTATATTATTTAATTTGAAAAACATTTTACTATTTTATCTTTTTATTTTTAAATTATTTAAAACATTTTTAATATAAAAAAATAATTGTAGATCAAGATAAAAATAAAAAACTTATATCAAGAAAATAACGTATTTACAATTGTAATTACAATTGTAATTTTTAAACGGACAAGTTGTATACAATTGTAAATACAAAAACCAAGGCTTATATATTGTTCAATTAGTATATAATTATTTCGTAAATCAATTGAGAAATAAGTCATTTTCTTAATTTTTTAATGTAAATTTGCATTTAAATTTATATATGGCTAATAAATTGGATATATAACAGATAATATATTTTATGAATAAAATATAAAATATTAATATTGATTTATAATTCATAAATATTTTAATTGACTCGAGATATAGATGAAATATTATTTTTTAAATTGTTTTTAAATTCTCAACATCCATTAAAACCAATTATGGCAAATGTCAGTATTGGATATATAGAAGTAAATAATCTTAATATTTTATCATAAGATAAAATATTCATTCAATTAAAGTAAAAATAAAAAAATCAAATAACGAGTTTTCACTTCACATGAATACCTCTATTATTTCAAATTATTGATTAGTTATCTATATTCAAAAACTTTCAAATCAAATGTTATGTATTGTATAAATCATTATGAATTATAATAAATATAATCATATTTGTATTTACGATTAGAAAACTATAATTTTAAAAATGTCAAAAAAATATCTAAAATTTCAGTTATTAGTGCTAATTTATGTATACTTAAATTTAACAAATATCAGGAAGATCTTTTTTCTTTTACTATTTTAATGAACTGGATTATCTGGTTAAAGATATCAAATAAGATAAGTAGAAAACTAAAAAATTCATGCTAGACACCCAAAAACATTTAAAAATTTGCAATTTCAATATTATTATCATATTTCAAACCAAAAACAAAAGTTTAAAAAAAAATATTATTTGTAAAAAATATTAAAAAATAATCTAACTAGTCTTTCTAGGACTCAAAATAAATCAGTAAACTAATCATGTTTGATGATATATAATATAATGGCGTATATCGATTTTAATGATTTTATTTATTGATCATGATCTCGAAATCGAATTTGATTTTTTAAGGGGGCATTCAAAATTGAGGTTAACCGCAATTTTATATAAAAACCTATTTAAAAACAAAACCCCCTCCAACTTGCTGGTATTGACGTTTCATTAATTTTACGATTTAATTAAATTGTATTTATGTTTATAAACAAATATTAATTATAGAGTGTTTTATGTTTATGATTATTTAATGAGATATTTAAAATACTAATTTCAAAATAAGAAAATACGTTTTTTCTAGAAGCCTTCACAAATATTTATGAGATCTCATATAAAAATACTCGTTTTTTCTATCCCCTCCCACAAATATTCAATAAAAATACGTTTTTAACAAAAAACGTGTTTTTTGAAAAAGTGTTTTTCCTTTGTTAATAATTAATATAAATATAATATTTTTTAATAAATATTTTCTAATAAATATTATAACAATAAATATATTATTTAATAAATTATAAATCTTTATTTTGATAGTTTTTATCATTAAATTTATCATATAATAACGTACAAAATGCATTGTGAAATAAAAAAATACGTTTTTTCTAGATTGCCCTCTCAAATATTTGTAAAAAATCATATAAAAATACTCGTTTTTTCTATCCCCTCCCACAAATATTCAATAAAAATACGTTTTACAAAAAAACGTGTTTTTTGAAAAATAGTTTTTCCTTTGTTAATAATTAATATAAATATAATATTCTTTAATAAATATTTTTTAATATATATTATAACAATAAAAATATTATTTAATAAATTATAAATCTTTATTTTGATAATTTTTTTCATTAATTCTGCTCAATAATGGATATTCAAATAACGAACAATAATTTTCAACAATCATAAAGAATTTCATTGTATAAAACAAACAACAACTCAATATATTTCGACAGTCAACCAAATTGTTTGAACTAAAAGTGTTTTTTGAAAGATTATTTTTTTTGACAACCTAAATCATACTTCATATTTTTTTCTTTAATGGTAAAAAACTTTTTGTTTAATATAACTATTCAATACATTACCTAAAATTTAAAAAAAAAAAAATTCAGAAATTAATTAGTATAATAATTCCCAATGAATTGATTGTATTTTATAAATTTTAGCAAAGTATGCATATTGTTTTTCTGTTTTTATCTTTAATTTAGAGTTAAACTATGCCAAATCAATAAAATGGCCAATTTAGATAAAATGATCATCACCTAAAAATTTATGAGATGAAATTAAATCAAAAATTCTATACAATATCTAAATAAATATATATTTCATTAGGATCTATCAGAAGACTTTGAATGTTTTTTTTACAACATATAATATGTTAATATGCAGAAAATATTTTCAATGTAGAACAAAATTAATTAAAAAAAATATAAATTTAGGATTTGCTAATTTTATATTAATTATAATAATTCTTTTATGAGGTATAATGTAAAAGATATAACTATTTTTTTTCACCTGTTAAAAAATGTAAACGGTATTGGAGGGGGTTTTTTAAAAACTTTATTTTTTATGTTCTCAATTAATATAATAATTGTACCCTGATTATCTTATTTAATTTTTAGCAATTTATTAAATAAATCATAAATATAAATTGTAATATTTTGAAAAAAAAATAATGACTTTTAAAAATATGTTGAAAGAAAAGTTATTAAAAAGATTCTCTAAAATACAAAAAAGATCTATGATCAAACAGAATTTTTATATTATTAATGAAATATGAATGATATTTTTGTATATACTGATAATTTTTGGAACTTAGCATGTGGTTTTTATATCCCAACTAATGTCTTAAGCCTAAAAAAAAAAAAGAAAAAATTCAAAAGTTAATATTTTTGATATTTTTTTATAAAAATAGAATAAGAATAAAAATATCAGAAGAATTTTTTTTATTAAGGGCGTACGTCCAATTCAATACTCAGAATTCAATGAGATTTCTCAAATATTTTCGATCTTTTTTGGAGTAAAAAAAGTTGAAAAATCAATTATATTTTTGAGGAAATAAAATGCTTATTATTCATAGATTGATGATATATTAAAAAAAATATTTTTATGCATTTTTTTTTTTTTTTTTTTTTTTTTTTTTTTTTTTTTTTTTTTCATTTTTAATTCAAAATTAAATTTTGTAAAATTTTATTGGTCAAAAAAACAATTATTTTTTTGATCGTTTAGGACAAATATCATCATTTTTGACCTAAACTTTTTCATAATTTGGAAGTATTGAAAGATGTATTCTATGAGTTTATTCAATATTAACAAGTTTACAACATTTTTGGGAAGTACAGTAACTGCTTTGAGTCTAGACTCTCTCAATTTCTTCCAAAGACACAAATAAACTCAACAAAATAACTAAATAAGAGTAGTTTACAAAACAATTCTTAGGTATATCCCAGCGTAACGTGGAAAAGTAAACCATGCAAAGATAATTATTTTAGAATGTCTTTTCCTAAAGCTCAAACAAATTCAAAAAACTCACTAAATAAGATCGTTTTACAAAATAATTCTTTTATTAATTCCAGTATGTTTTATTTTCCTTATAAACAAATAAATTATCGATAGTTTTTTCATCTGCCAACTATGTGCTGGAATTTGTACGATAGTTATTTTGTAAATCGCTTTTATTTAGTAAATTTGGCGAATTTGCTTGAGTTTTAGGAAAAAATATTAAAAATGAATAATCTTTGCTTGGTTTGCTTATCAATGATGTATAATCAACAATTAAAATGGAAAAAGTGATTTGAACGAATTGGGAATAGAATTTTTAATATCAATATGAAGAAAATTAGAAAACAATTTCCTGCATAAACTCATAATTTTCAAAATTTTGAAATTCGCCTTTTAGGTAAAAAAAAATTCGCCTTTTAGGTTAAAATAATTCATATCACTTGTGATCTGAATATAAAAATTGGTAAATTTCGAGTTCTTCCTCATGAAATATAAATTACTTATATAATTATATTTAAAAATAATATATTTATAAAAATAAAAAAAAATTGTTTTTTGAATTAAGATAACCAGATTAGGATTCAATTTTTTTCAAAAAAATAATTTATTTTTATCTTAAATTCCTCTCGAAAAATATGTCTTTTTTATATTATATTTATCATTAATACTATCATTTAAAAATTATATTTTGAAAGAAAAATGATCTGTCGAGTGGATAGAAGTTTCCATACCTTTCAATATAAGAAACAACTACTTCATTCAAAAAAGAAAAACAAATTTCGAGTCATATCTCAATATTCCAATACTAACTTAAACGCGATATCTAATATATTAGGACTCAATATTTTATATCTTAATTTCTAAAACTCAAAACAAGTGGTTAAAAACGTAGACAAAGGACTTGTTCCAAATTATATTTAGCAATTCAATAAAAAAAATTTTCAATAAAATTTAGGGTTTTCTTTTTAAAATTCTTTTATAAAATAATTTCCTTTTTCATCTTCAAGTAAAAAAGTTGGAAAATCTGAAAGCAAGATGCAATTAAAATCATCTGTTTTTACAGCTTGAATGATCTTTTCGATTTCAAAGCAATCATCATCTTCCTTTATTCTTCCGTACTCTTTAATAAATAGAGTATTCAGCATTTTGATGATATTAAATTTTGTGTTCTCAATTGGCCTGGTAATGTCGGTAAGGTCAAGTTGTTTTGAATAGGCCTTTGTACATCTAATGGGAAAATACCCGTTTTTGAGAATCCGGATTCAATATTTTCAAAAGTGCACGCAAGGTGTAAAGCTTTCTTGAAAGCGAATACCAATTGCTCTCTAATTTGTTGAGTAGTTTTTTTTGAAACAGATTGAAAATCAATTTGTTGAATACCATCCCATTCAATATTAAAATCAATTTTGGATAACTCGATTTTTAAGTATGATTTTAAAGGCCCAGCCACTGAAACGTCAAAAGGTTGAAGAATATGAGTACAGTGGCTGGGTAGAACTAATAAATCTACATTAAATAAATTGAATATATAATTGGCCAGATAATTTTCACGCGATGAATGGCCGTCCACAATTAAGAGAACAGGTTCGTCTCTTAATTCATGTGGTAATTTTAATCTATAATGTGATAAAAAAGAACAAAAGTATATTGCATAAATTACAAAACAGTCTTTGTTCATCCAACCGCTTGCTGTTGAAATAACAAAAGTGCTATCAATAAAATTTTCTATATTTCTCCTCGTTTTTTTATTTGGAAGAATTATAAAAGGATCCAAATTAAATCCATCGGCGCAAATGGTCACAACACCAGTAATATGAGGAAATTTCTGATTTTCGATCGTTATTGGAATTACTCCTTTTGGCGCAATTACCTTTAATTTTCGGTTGGTATCGACCATGGTTTCATCCATGTTAAAGATGAGTTTCGGATTCCTGTTTAAAAGTAGCCAATTATCTGTAAAAAAGTTTTGAATGGATATCTGGTCGCATGAAAATCTCCTAACAAATTCCAAAGGTTGTGGATTGACACACCTCAAATTCAGCTGAAGAACGAAATGATATATCCAACTTTGACAAGGTGTCTTTAAATCATCAAGGTGCTCAATCAATTTTGGGCAGCAGATTTGTGTTAATAATAAGGCAGCTTTTTTAATCCTCTGTTTTTTTAAATTAAAGGCCAAATTTGCAGCAATGATTGCGGGAATGCAATTTGAGAAATCAGCAGCCTCAGTTACATAATCTATAAAATATTGTTGATCGATTTTACTAAGGTACACATCTGCACCACCTTCGTACCCTGGATACCAAATTTTAAACTGAGCTGTTCTTACAAGACATGTAACGAGAGCTGCATTCCCACTTAATTCATAATCTAAAATAATTTTTTCATATGTTTTGCCCGATTTTTTCGCAAGAAATATTTCAACTTGAAGAATTGTTAAAAAATCATGTGTGGCAGCTGTAGCAAGTTCGTCAAACATTAGTTGGCTAATAAGAAAGTGAAATTTTTAAGCAAAAAAAAAAAGTGTTCAAAAATAAAATTCATTGAATTTTATAATTGTAAATAAATTTGGTCAGAATTTGAATGAATTTTGATCATCATCCTCTGAAAATACCTTGGAGTAAGAAATGAGAAATATCCTTTCAATTTAAACTTTTTCATAAAGATCGTTTTTTAAACAAAGCTTTTTAAATAAGGAATAAATTTATATGCAATTTTTTCAATGAAAATATCAGTTCACTCCAGCCTTTTTGAATACACTCCAGACTCAAAACAGTTACTGTACGCCCTTAAAAACAAACTCTTATAGAAAATTTTTTGATTTTAATATCCCGTGAAATAAAGAAGAAAAATACAAATTCTCAGGCCAAAACTAATATTTTTGTCGATAACTTTATTGGGATATATGGGATAAAACAATTATGATTGTATAATTATTGAAGAAGAACATTTTTTTGTTTTTGAATATTCTATGTACACAAATTTTGAATTATTATATTTTTATTATTTCAATTTTTAAATAATCAATTTAAATATAAAGGAATAAAAAAAATCCGGTTCATCGACTTGTTCAATATATGATAATGTCAGGATATCACATAGAATATGATTATTCCTCAATCCGTATAATTGTCTTATATTTGTATTGTTGTATCGAAATTACTATAATAGATTATATTATATTATTTGATAAGGTATATGGTATAAACTTAAAAAATGCATAAGAATTCAATAATAACGTTTTTGGTGAAAAATTGCTAAAATTGGATGAAAATTTGGTTTATTTCAAATCAGATGAAGCAAACAATGATGATTGAATTAGACATTTAGCTTATAAATCAATATTTAAGTTACTTAATGAATTTTTAGAACTTTTTACAAAAACAATAAACAAATTCGTCGATACATGTATTAAATATTGATATAAAATCTATATTTTTCAAAAAAAATATATCAATTACATGCATTATAAATTGTATTATTGCATTATAACGATTAAAAAGGAATAAGTATTTTATATTTTGAGAAAAAATTAAAAAAAGAAAAGATAAAGATAGAAAAAAAGGTATGGAAACTTCTATCCACTCGACAGATCATTTTTCTTTCAAAATATAATTTTTAAATGATAGTATTAATGATAAATATAATATAAAAAAGACATATTTTTCGAGAGGAATTTAAGATAAAAATAAATTATTTTTTTGAAAAAAATTGAATCCTAATCTGGTTATCTTAATTCAAAAAACAATTTTTTTTTATTTTTATAAATATATTATTTTTAAATATAATTATATAAGTAATTTATATTTCATGAGGAAGAACTCGAAATTTACCAATTTTTATATTCAGATCACAAGTGATATGAATTATTTTAACCTAAAAGGCGAATTTCAAAATTTTGAAAATTATGAGTTTATACAGGAAATTGTTTTCTAATTTTCTTCATATTGATATTAAAAATTCTATTCCCAATTCGTTCAAATCACTTTTTCCATTTTTATTGTTGATTATAAAGCATCAAGGATAAGCAAACCAAGCAAAGATTATTCATTTTTAATATTTTTTCCTAAAACTCAAGCAAATTCGCCAAATTTACTAAATAAAAGCGATTTACAAAATAACTATCGTACAAATTCCAGCACATAGTTGGCAGATGAAAAAACTATCGATAATTTATTTGTTTATAAGGAAAATAAAACATACTGGAATTAATAAAAGAATTATTTTGTAAAACGATCTTATTTAGTGAGTTTTTTGAATTTGTTTGAGCTTTAGGAAAAGACATTCTAAAATAATTATCTTTGCATGGTTTACTTTTCCACGTTACGCTGGGATATACCTAAGAATTGTTTTGTAAACTACTCTTATTTAGTTATTTTGTTGAGTTTATTTGTGTCTTTGGAAGAAATACTATAAAAAAAATAAATTAACCTTTTTGGTCAAAAAATTTTCATCTTTATTGGTCAATTATAAAATTCATATCATCAATGATATGAACTATACAAAAAATTGATAACATCATATAAGATCTCCAAATCCACTCGAAAAACATGGCCTTTTTTTATTTTATTTTCTAATAAATAAAAAAATGAAGAACATATAAAAAAACTAAAAACTTTTGTCGACTCATTCATCTTTAAATTGATTTTTTCTTAAAAAAACATTTTTTTCTCATTATGCATTTTATGAGATTTGAATTAAGCACTTTCATACTATTTTCAAATATGTTAATAATATGATAAAACAATATTAGATATGTATTAAACTTTGATGAGTTTTTTCCGTTGATCAGAAGTGCGAGAACTAAAAATAACGTATTTTTTAATTTAAAAAAGTGGATTTTTTCACTAAATTGTTAATCAAATCAATGCTATTTTTAATATAATATAATGCATACCTAATGCTATACATCATATTTAATTATTAGGTCGTTTTAATGTTTGCAGAAGTAAGTGGGAAAAAATAGTATTTTGGAAATTTCTAATTAGTTCTGATATATTGTTGATTTTAATATTATTTATTTATATATAAATTAAATTATATATATAGTTTTAATATAATATATAAAATAGTTTTTTAATTTATAGAGATATTAGTATTTAAAAAAATAATAAATATAATATAAAAATATAGGGAGCTCTGGTGAATTTTATAGAGATAACTATTTGTATTTTTATTATAATCAACATGTATATATATATTTTCTTATTAATCTGAATCACTCGCCGGGGGTAATTTTATTTTTATTTTATAAAATTCTGAAGAAAAAATACGTTTTAATTAATTCCCCTCAATTTCAAATTTTCATAAAAAAATTCAAAAAAATATGGTTTCTTATTGTTAAATCGTAATGAAAATAAAGTGAATTAGAATATATACTATGATAAATATAAAAAAACTATCATTTCCCGATTTTATGCAACTTTGCCAAATTATTAAAATCAAGATATTTCAACCATCTTTTATTAAAATGTATGCTTATCCAACTATTATTATGCACATTTGATAACTGATTTTAATTCCTCTATATATCTTTTGTTTTGTTTGATATTAAACAAAACAAAGCATTCCTAGAAAAATTGGCCCTATAAATAATACGTATTATAATTATAAAAAAATGAAATTTAAAAATCTAATCAATATTATAATATTAATACATATTATAATTCATATGTATATTTTTTATTTTAAATTTACCTATTTAATTTTAAGATATTTATAAAAAAATATAACGACTATTGCAAATTTAAATTTTAAATGATTAATCAAATTTTTCATTCTGTTCTCACAAATTAATTTTTTATGCAAAAAATCATTTTTTTTATATTTTTATGCTTGAAACAATAACTATGAGCGATTTACATATAAATAAATTAAAAATTAGCTCTTTTTTTAGTAAGTTAAAAATTCTGAAGGAAAAAAACGCGTTGTAATTATCTCCCCTCAATTTATAATTTTTAACAAAAAATATAAAAAAATGTGGTTCAAAGTTAAAAAAATTTAATAAAAATTATATGAGATAATACATATATAGCGGTAATTATCAAAATATGATTAATGACTTGTTTTCAGCAACTTAGTCTAAAAATTAAAATCAAGATATCTTGAGATTGTATGAGTAAAATTTGTCCCTGATGTAGTATATTCATTAATATCTTTGGATAATTGTATTTTCATCCAAAAATTCAGATATTGTCCAGAATTTGATAAAAAAAAATCAATTTAATTTTCTGAAAGCTCCTAGAAAAAATGGCCCTATAGTTTGGTTTACTAATGGTATTTATTAATATATAGGAAATATAATGCCGATATCAAAATTTATAGAGATTTTAACCTATTTGTTTTCAAGATATTTATTTAAATTTTATATTTGGTCAGATATTTTCGAAAATTTTGTCTATAATTTTATAGCAAAAATGGCTCAAATCGTATTATTCTGAATCTTATCTTTCCAAAGAAAGAATTATTATTGTACATCAGACTTTTCAATCTCTTTCAGCTGTATCACATCATTGGGATTATAACGATTTGAGTCATCATCTCAATAATTCCAGTCAATGTTCAGCTCATCACTTTTTATCTTGATATTTTGGTTTTTTTTTGGTTGGGATTCCCAACTTGGGAAAAATTAAATCTAATTTTTTTTTATTATTGAATTATTTTTAATAAAATAAAAATAACAATGTAATTTACATATATATAAATATTTATTTGTGTTCTAAAAGAGAGAAAATGTAATTACTCTCCAACATTTATAAAATTATAATTGAATGGTTTATTTTTTATTTTATTAAAATTTTAAAACACAAATATTTTTACTCCTAGTGACTAATATAATTTAAAATCCTATCATAATAGAGAAGGATATATATATATATATATATATATATATTATTTTATAATTTAATAATAATGAAATCAACCAGCTCTCGCACCTCTCGTTGATCAAAAAAGAGGCATATCAACCAAAAAAAAGCTCTCAAAAAGTGAAAGTAGAAAATAAGATAAGTCCAGTTTTAAAAGATTAATATAAAAAAGAAGAATGTATTTATGATCTTTGGAATCCAATTATTTAGTTTGTACAATAAAAATTAATAGTTTTTAGGTAAAAAACATCAATTTTGATTTTTTATTTTATCCACTCGATAGAAATATAAGATCCAAGATTCTTTACATTTATAACTTAATAATATTAACAAATTACTAATGGTTTTTATGATTACTCTATACGTTCTTTAAATATTTAAACATAAAACGTCTTATTTTCAAATAGCTGTGATGCTAATCATATTTCATTTTTTAATCAAAATATAACAGCCATTTTAATAATTATATTGGGATTTTCTTTTATACGTTTCAATATACACTAATATTATACTTTCAATTCAATTGATTGTTCATTGAAAAAATAAAATATAATTAGTGCTCAAAATATGATTTTTAGAGGATTTATAGAACTTTTGATAAATTCATTTCATTTTACTTTAAAATTATATAAAAAAAAATTTGAAATAAATCTTTTTTTCTTTTTCCGATCGAACTTTTTCAAATAATTATATTTTAAATAAATATTTGAGAATATTAGAGCAGAAATTTATTTTGTTGATTAATAAAAATTATATACTTCTTTATTATAAATCAAATAATGATTTTGCCTACTTTGTAAAAACAAAATAAAATATTTTAAAATATTTATTTTATATTTTTTGTTACATGCAAATATAATTACTTTTATAAATACATAATTAATATCTAAGTATATTTATATCATAAAATAAATTTTTGATAATTCAATTTCCAAGTTATAAATAAAACTTATCTATTCTTCTCAAATTGAAAGAATATTCAATTAACCTTCTCTCAAATTGAAAAGCTATTCAATAAAAATTCTCTCAAATTGAAATGGCATTCAATCATGATCTTATCAAAAATGAAAGAGAATTCATTTTTCAATTTATCAAATTTGAATATATCTACTTTTTGAATTGAATATATTGAGTTAAAAATGATGATTTGAATGAAAACTAAAAACTGTATAGAAGTTTTCGTTTGCTTAAGAGGAAAAGTTTTAATATACATCATTTAAATCTTATATTATCATTTTCAAAAAAATTTATCGAGTAGAATTTTGGTTGACATGCCTCTATCAAAAATTGCAAATTTTTGGATTTTATTTTTTTCTTGTTTTTCGGTAATAAAATTAAAATTATATTTTTTTGATTTTATATTTATGCTACAAATATTATATACATGATGATGGACTAATTTTTAATAAAAAATGATCAATATTCGAGCTTTTTTTGCATAAAATAAAATTGAATTGAAAAAGAGTTTCCATACCTTTATAGAAAAGTATTCAATTTTAAAATCTGGCACAATTTATTAAATAATGAGTTTTTTTTAGATTTTTTAATTTATTTAAGCATAAAATAAAAATTCGTCTCGGCCTTTTTTTTTTTTATTTTAAATAAATTCATATATTTCACTCTAGATGATTGATATCTCAACTTCCACGAAAGATAATAATATTCTGTCAGGCCAAAACTAATAATTTTTAGTATTAATTAATTTACCTTCGAAATAATGATGTATCATTTAAATTCTATGAGATGAAGATTATTGATTCACCAAGATTCCATTTATCAAAAAAATATAAATACTTGCAATAAATTTTATATTAATATAAACCATGCAAACACTCCGAAATGCTTATAAAGCCTTTTATGCTCCAAAAATATATTTAAAAATTTTTTTTACATCTACAAAATAAATTGAATATAAATTTTTTTTAATCTTTCAAAATTGAATAACATGAATAATTCTTTGAAAAAGTTGACGTTGTTATAAAAAGAAAATTTTTAAAAAAAAATTATAAATATAAAATATAATAGTATTGATTCATTAAAAAATAAAAGTAAATTACATGATTTTATCAGTTAAATAAAAAATCTATGTCATTCAAAATAAACTGAAATTCAAAACTCAGAACTTTTTTGACATTAATTTGACCTATCTTTGACCTAAAATTTTTAAAAAAGTGGTCTGACTTTTGATTTAGTTTATAAAACAAGACATTCAAAAACTAAACTATGACTTTCAATTTTAAATGAAAAAAGTGAGGTCAAAAAATAACCGAAAGAACTTTTTAACAATAAATTTTCGATCATCATATTTCATCATTTCTAATAAATGTTAAATCTTAAAAAGTATCAGAACCATATCTTTGGCTGTGACCGTAATTCGATCTCGCTAATGTCTCAGATAGATCATTCTAACGTTGATCGAAATTACATGGAAATGCAGATGAAAAGCCACATAGACTATCTTGACCAGAATAATGTCACCCAATATTCAAATTTCTCTAAAACCTTTAAGTCATATGGTCTAAGAGCAGAAGAAGAGAAAGAATTATTGAAATTGTTTCAGGAATCCCACCATTCCCTTTTTTTGTTGAAACCTAGAGAATTAAATAAAGCAAACTCTGGAGAGAGGAATCTTTTATTCAACAGAATTGCACTTCAATTTCAAGGTGACTTCATAATTCATGTACAAGAATACGTCAAACAAAAGCATTTAAATAAAATTCGTGGTTTTATGAAAGAAAATGATCAAGTAAAGCTTATTTTAGAAATTAAAAATCTAATTAGCTATCTTACAAATCAGAATGTTGCAAAAATTAGATGTCCACAAGAAGAAATTGATTTTTCTCAACTAGGAGAAATTGAATTCACACAACAAGAAGAGATTGATAACAATCTTTTCGTTGTTGACTCAAACCCAATGAACTATGACTTCAACGAAGAAGATAACCAATTAATCTATACTGATTTTTGCTTCTCATTTGACTTTAGTAACGAAAATATTTCCTTTTAATTTGTGACATATCTCAAGGATATATCCAAATTAAGAGCAAATGGGAAATGTGAAAGCAAAAATTATTTAGTATACTGCCCTAATATTGTATCTAGGGCGAAGGTAAATAAAATTTTATTATGTAAGCACTCAATTGTCTATTTTTTTTATTTATTCATTCAATCTAATATTTTGATTAAATCAATCTGACTGATGCTCTCTTGCTAAGAATTTTTATCATTTTTTCCTTAAGTAACTTGATAAATCAAGCTTCAATAGTATTTTTATAGCAATTTATCCATATATATTAAAGATTTCTCCAAAAAAATTTAAAAACCGATATTAGAGCCATTTTGGCTTAACAAACATTTAATATTTGGTTTAAATACATTGCCAAAAGATTATAAAGTTACCATCTCTTCCCAGTCTCCAAAGGGAGCCTGGTGTAAGACGATTACCGTATCTAACGTCGAAGGCGCCAAAATCCAAGCAATCCGAGCTGAACGTAGCGAACATGTATTGCTTGAGTCACTACGAGCGAAGCGAAGTAGTGGCTATTAAAACATATATTTTTTTTTTTTTTTTTAATTCATAATCTTATCTATTAATAAAATTACCCATTAATTTAAATTATTATTCTAAATTATTCTTTTTTTTTTTTTTTTAATTAGCTATTTCATGAGAGATAAGATTGAAACAGATAAATGAGATTAGTTGATATTGAACGAAATAGACAAAATTTGATGAAACTAGATGAGAATGATAAGATTAATTGAATTTGGATGTGACAGATGAAAAAAATGAGAATTAAGTAAAATGATGAACAGATTTGTTAACAGATTATATGAGGTCAAAAAGTTTCTTCATTAGGTAAATTTTCATCGTCAAAGGTCAAATATCATTCTCTATTCAAATCATTGAACAAATATACTCTTAAAATACAGATATTCAAAGTTAGAAATAATTTATTGAAAAAGTTTACATATTTTTAAATGGAAAATAACGCGCCTCTATGCAAACGCCCAGATTTACGTACTCTCGCAACGCAAAAACTTGATGAAATTCTTAAAGATCTTGGGATATCAGAAGAAGAATTCAGATCTTTAAATCGTTGGGAAAAAGTTGCAGAAATTAGTGAAAACTGCAAGCAAAGCCAAGATCAAACAGATAAATCAGTTGATACTGGAAGCCAATCCGCTACATTAACATCCATAATTATTGTTGATGAAATTTCAGAAAATAATCCAGAACCTAAAGAATCAAAAAGAGAAATACAGAAAATTATTGAACTTCGATCAAAAGAAGAAGTTATTGTTCAATTTAAAAATGCGGAGCATCCTGAAATTGTCGGAAGGGATGAAATGAAATCGAAATATCCTCTAGAATTATTAAATTTCTACGAAGAAAAGTATTTTAGTTATATGGAAAAAGATAAAAAATAAATTTGTTTTAAATCATTTTAAATTGTTATTAAAATAAAAACTATATATCCTTATTATTTTTTATCTAAGATAATATAACCAATTTTTTTGACATACTTATCATAATTATATTATGATAATATAGTGTTCAAATTTTTAAATAAAAAAAGCGATGGTGGGAAGTTATACATTACTAAATAATTAGTAATAATAACAAAAAAAAAAAAAAAATAGTTAACTATGATATAACTTTTTCAGAGTAATATACGTTATAACGACTTTTTTTAATTTATAAAAACAAAAGATATGATTAACAAAACAAAATAAAAAAAAAAAAAAAATTAAATAAACAAGTGCATGTATAAATGATCACAAAGTCTATAAATTAATATAATTGCCAAGATTCAACTTAAAATATCATTAATAATTTCAACAAGCAAATGTGATTCTACTTCGCCACAATATTTGCCAACATAATTGCCAATCAAGCGAGAAGCACCTTCAACCTCATCTTCAACGACATCAATTTTTATTTTAACAGAACTATTCTCAATTGCAGCCAATTTTGATCTTTTTTTGAGAGTATTCAATCTAATTGAATTGACTCTATTCAATTTTTCAATGTGAGAAATTTTGGCATCTTCCACTTTTTGAGATGCCAATTTTTTTCCCCAAGAAGCTTCCTGCTGTTTCCTTGTCTGCATCTGTGATTTCAGTTCACGATATTTATTTTTTGAATCAAGTTCACTCATTCTCACTTTTTCAGAAGACAAACCGACAGAAACCGCCTTTTTCTTTTGTTCATTTTTTTGATGAACTTTTTCAGAGTCAATGGCCATTTTTGATATTGAAACAATTTTCTTAGCAAAATTTCTGTCTTGTGTCATTTTTTGGACTTCTCTCTCGTGCTCGCTCCTCATCTTCTGGGCCTTCCGCGTCCTCGCGCGTGCTGCGCGTGACTCCAACTCGCTGCGGACTCCATCGAGCTCTTTCTTCTCGGCTTTGCTGCGCATTCGTAATTGGGTGACGTCGGCCTCTTTCTGGCTTTCATTGAGCTTTTTCATGTGCTCAATTTCGAGCCTTGTCTGATTGGCCTTTTTCATGTTTGCAACTTTGGCCTTGTCAACCGCCATGGCCTTTTCAATCGCCATTCCAACCTGCTTCAATCTGACGAGCTTTGTGAAAGCAATCTGCATCATCTTTCTTGCAAAACCGTCAGAATGCTGAGATGACTTCACATCACCATTTTTTTCAACTTTTTGAGTATCGTCAAACGAAGGCTTCAAAGGACGGACTCTTGGAACGATAGACTTTGAATTGCTATCGTCTCTTTCTTCTTCTTCCTCTTCCTTTGTTTTTTGGCGGTTTTCGGTTAGTGATTCAGTGGGTGTGTTTGGGCGTTTCAGGTCCGGTAGTGGCAAAGGACGCTGGAGGGTGTTACTCAATTTTTTACGGTTAGCGGTTGACGATAGAAGGGAATTGAGAGAGTATCTATCTTTCAATGTGATTTGGTGAAGCGTTGGAGCGAAAATTTTCTGAGATTCAAGTTCAATTTCGAATTTGAAAGGCTTCTTAGGAAACCGAAGAGAAGCGACCAACGGTTTTTTTATCGGCATTGCGGTTGTCAATGAATTCTTCGACTTTTTGTGAGCGTTTTGACGGTTTTGGTCGTCGATTGGATTTGTGCGTGCGAACGCGTTCTCCAACGTGTCGACGAGTCCCATTCCGAGCATTGACTGAGTTGGCTCTCTTTGTGGAAGCTCTTGTGACTGTGAATGCGAGTCAGTTTCAGAGAGGTCGCCTGGCGGTTTTAGCTCTTTGTAAAGCTTAACGTCTTTTTTCCAAGGATTGAAGTTGAACCTGAGGATGTCGATTGCCTCGTCAGGGCTGATATCTTTTCTCCTCAGAATTTTGGTGGTGCTATCGTCGGTCCCTCCATTGTAATTCAAAGAAAGGCGGTTAGAACGGTTATACTCATCGTTGTCGACATAATCATAGTAGTACTCAAAATTGTCGTCTTCAACTTGTCTCTTCTTCCTGACCCGTTTTTTCTTCCACTTTTTCTCTGATATGTTGTGCTTGATGAGGCACTGCAAGTTCAGCTTCTTGCCGGCCTGCATCCCGATGTGCATGATCGTCTTTCGCATGATGAAGCCGACCCACGCGTTTCGAATGCTGTTTGCAGCACAGAAGCGAATCACGTCTGATTCCTGCATGACACTTTTGAAGTCCGTCGTCAGGTAGCTGTACAGCGAGATCCGAAGCCGCGCCTCTTCAGGGTTGGCGAACGTTAACCTCACAATTTTGTGCCTGCGAAGCCACTTGGCGGGCATCGGCTCGTGCAGCATTGAAGGCGAGACTTTCATTGACGATACGCCGAACTTGAAAAGTGACGGAATGTCTTGCTGACTGAAGACGAGTCTTCCCGTTGGGATGAAGAGCATCGGGAGCTGCATGTCGCCTGGCTGGATCATCACAAACCGCTCAGACGAATATCCAAAATTGACTTTATATTTGGTCGCAACTTTCGCAAGGTAGATTTTGTCCAATTTGGCCTTTGTGATGTAGAAGACGTTGGTATCAGGAAGTGATCTGAAAAAGTGGAGTACCTCAAGTGAGTGCGTGATGGTCTGCTTGAAAAAAGTCGAGTGGAGGAAGTTCTTAATGCACTGTGCTGCTCGTTTTTCAAGCGCTTTTTTCTTCACTTTTTTAAACGTTCTCCCTCTTACCAAAAAAGAGCGACAGGAGGACTGGATGACAAGTAATGAGCTTATCGTTCTAACCGTTTTTTCAGGGAATAATCTGATGCGTGACGGCATCTCTGCAAGCAGTTGTGAGATGATCTCAGTAAACGTCTTTTTGTCCTTATATTTGCAACAGAAAAGTGTGTCGTAAACTGGCGGTTTGAACGGTTTTATCGGTTTCACATACGGTTTGTACGAAATGACACCCATGAGGCATTCAGGTGAAAAATTGACACCTTCCTTTGTCACTTTTGTCTCCATCTTTTTCAATGAATGATCGTGGCCACACCAAATTGAATATGTTAACGGTTTTTTGACCTTTAGTGGTCGAATTAAGGCACTGTTGTCAATCGTGTAGATAACAATCGGAGAGCCAGGGAGGCACTGCTTGTGTGCATCGATAAGGCGAATTTTTCGGTAATTCGAGGGAACTTCCTCTTCGGGAAAAGGGAAGTTCCTTTTTTCTAAGAAACGTTTCAATCGACGCAGATGTGACGAAGCAATATAAAAAGTGAAGATATCGTCCTTCTCAAAAATTGAAACGATACATAACCGTCGGATTTGATAACCGCGCCAAACCGACTGAATTTTACGTGCACTGACAATCTCTTTTATTCGCTGCCGGAGCTGGAAATGAAGGAAGTTTGAGCGAATTTTATTTGCCGCATTAACTCGCCTTTGATACCAAAAACTAAAAAAATTGAAAAGATATTTGGTCGAATGTTTTAGGAGCTTGTATTTCTTCCTCTGTCGAAATCCACGGTATATGCTCTGCATTTTGTCAATTGTTGAAAAGTGTCGTATTACTTTTGATAGAGAGAAGGATTGTGCTGTTGACCTCAAATAATAGCGATCTGTCGTAGATGAGCGTATATATTTAACGTAAATAAAGATGTAATTGTCAATTGTTGAAAGGGGTAAAATTGAATCTTCGCTGGATTCTGATAAATTAAGAAGAGATGCACGATATTGACTTGTGATAATGGAATCATTAAGAACAATGAGCTTAGGAAACATAAAAACAATCTGGTCGAAAGAATCTTTGGGTAATAGGCAAATATTTCCTGTTAATACTAGCTGCCGTAAATTATTCAAAGAATCTAGTTTTGTTAGCTCGTTAATGCTAGATATTTTATTATCACCCAAATTTAATTGATAAAGATTGACAAGTGATGAAAATTTTTCGCGTGACGGTAAATATGATATAAGGTTTCCTGAAAGATCTATAATCTGAAGAGAAGTTAGCTGAAATAACTCTTCTGGAAAATATTGAATTGCACAAAGTCGAAAGCTTATAATGCGCAAATTAGAAAGTTTGGTTAAAATTGATAGATCGGTGTATCTATCAGATAATCCTATATATTTAATATCGGTAAGCGGTGTTGACTTATTAGCTATTTCTGCAGCTTCATAAATTATATCTTGTGTTAATACACTAAATCCAGGATCCATATCAAAAGAAAAGAAAACTTAAATTCCTATCCAACTTCGATAAAGCAACGAATTTTTTTTATGTTTTCATTCAAAAGGTTATCATAACGAGTTTTGAAAAAAAAAAAAAATAATAATAATAAAAATAAGCTTAAAGAATACAAATGGTGTTTACACTATTTAATTCAAAATTAATGTAAATAATAAATTCAAAAGGTGTTTACACTATTTAATAATAACTCAATTAAGCCTTGGTTTTTGTATTTACAATTGTATACAACTTGTCCGTTTAAAAATTACAATTGTAATTACAATTGTAAATACGTTATTTTCTCGATATTAGTTTTTTATTTTTATCTTGATCTACAATTATTTTTTTATATTAAAAATGTTTTAAATAATTTAAAAATAAAAAGATAAAATAGTAAAATGTTTTTCAAATTAAATAATATTATTTTTAATTCTTCATAAAATAAAAAAAAATTATTCGCATTCAAAAAGTTTCATTAATACTACAAATCAAAAAATCGTTATTTTACGAAAAAAGACGTTAAAAAGACGTTTATAGTATTTGTGATGTAAAAAAAATAAGGCCTAAACTCAATTCCTCGGAATATAAATTCTGAAAGAGTAAATTCTCCTTGCAAGTTTTGCTGGTTGAGTTACCAGCAAGGGGTCCACATTTGGAGATGGAAAAAAACCATATAGCTTTTTGAGAAACGAAGTGCCTAAAAAAATCATATATCGCATTAATTTCTCTAATTTCTAATGATTTTCATAGGTAGTTGATGAGTAAACATAAAAAAAATTGAATTTTTGATATATTCAAATGGATAACTAAAACTTAGTCAATGATAATGACTACAATATTGTGACTTGAAATAAAACTTTCAAAAAGATAATATTCATAAAAGTTCTGTAACAGGAAGATGAATATACGGTAAGAAAAAATTTGAGAAATCAATATTAAATCAAGAGTTTGGAAAATTAAAAAGTGAAAGTTATGAAAGCCTTAGAATCTTTATCACAAAAAAGCAGAAATAAGCTTTGAACGCGATTTATCAAAGTATTGATTCTATTAATTACGTTGATGAACTAATTGATAATGCAAGAATAATTATCTGAAATGAACAATTATTATGGATATCGAAATTGGGGGTTGGTCCAAGATGGTGCAACACCACATACAGCCGAAGAAAAGATATATTATCTCAAAACTTATTGCAATGTACTTGATAACTGGTCTTTGAACATATTGAAAACTGAAATGGATATTTTTCAAGATAGAGAGCTCGGTACTGGACTCTTTCAGCTCTTCCATCTTTCGATGAGGCTTTCGCTGTTCTTCCATATCATGAGGAATCACCGGCTCTTCCATTTTTCGATTGGGCTCTTGGTAATTTCTCATTTGAGCACAGTGCTTTTCTAGGAAACGTTTCTTGCAATCATTCAAATTGAAGATCCACATCCAAAAATCAAAAACAAAATATATTTATATAATTATAATAATAGAGATCAACAAGAGATAAATAGACTTGCAATTCAAATACAACTTAAGCTGTATAAGTCTAGTCCTCCTGGTTAGCTCTCAAAATTTGAAATAATTAAAAAAATCTTTATACTGGAGAATATAAAATGCAAATAGAGTTTCCATAAGAATATCTTTGTTTTTCATTACTTTCATTATTGTGAACATGGTAAACCACAATTAGTCAATTCTCCACAAGAGCATGACCAGTTTTTGTTATTTCTTACATAAAAAGAATCATTTGTTTTGTTTCAGTTACTTTCCAAATATCATCAACATCTGTAACAATTAAAACATTGCATTTATTTAAAGAACCATTTAAAGCTTCTGCTATTCTTTTATCAACTTTTAACAATTCCATAAAAATCAATATTTCTGATCCAAATGATTTTTTAATTTTTCGTGCTTTTATATAATGTCTGTTCATTGATCTTCTTCTGTCGGCACTGGTAATGACGTTTCTCATTTCACTTAATATTAAAGATCGTGTTCCTAAATATTGTTTTATGTTTGAGTTGAAATTATGAGCTTGTAAATTAATTTTGAAATTACACTTCTCATATGCTGGACTCTTGGTATTATGCTGATAACATTTGATGTAAATGAAAGTGTCATTATGTGAATGTTCTGAAACAAGTTTAAATCCTTCAGAATATGCGTTTGATTGTAAAAATGTAAAAAATTCGTCACCTGTAGGAAATTTTAAGCTGCAAAGATTCTCTTCAGTGAAAAAATTATAATGAACTTGATCACCATCTTCTTCTTCCTCCTCCTCCCCATCATCATCATCATCAGAATTGCCATCATTGTTATAAAAAGGCATGATTTTTTCTATATCCATATATGGAAGAAAAACTCTATTTTTAGATTTTTTTTTAAATATATATTTCCCAGAAATTAATTTAGGTCAGAGAGTAAGGGTGTCCGTTTGGAGGGGGAAAAAATGACCCCCTCGTCATAGGGTTTACAGACCACAAACCTCAGCCCCATGACTCATAAAATCGCCACTTTTTCAAAAATAGCCCTCGAAACTTTCACAAAATGGCATAGACAAATTTTGAATAAATTGACGATCTCCCAAAAATAACAACAACGAAAAATCGAACTTTCATAAGAGACCAAAACGACGACATGCGACACGAAGACCTGAGGCTAAAAAACAAAATTAATAATATTTTTATTTTTGTCTTTCCATTAGCGAACAACAACCAACGAACAACAACCAACGAACAACAACTAACGAACAACAACTAACGAACACAACTAACGAGCACAACTAACGAACACAACCAACGAACACAACCAGCGAACAACAACCAACGAAACACAATTAATGTGTTTTCGTTTAAACAATATTGTTTTTAATCGTTCTACAAATGCAACCACAAACGAATAACAACGAAAGACATGCAACAGAGGAACAAGGAACTATCGAAAACATTCGCGAACTCGATTACAGTATATCCGATAAAGAAGGTGTTAAGCTTCCTGTCTCTTACTTCTCTGCTAAATGTAAAACAAAAGCCGAAACACTGTTATATAACATTACAAGAATCCTAAACACTAACGATACAGCCGATATCGATTTTACACTTGGTGGAACGAACAACAAAGAGCTTAAACCATTATGTTCCAGATTCTGCGACAACATTATAGTTTATTTTATAATATCCGAAGACGTTATAAAGCATAATAAGACATTAACAAACTATATTAAATGTAAAGAAACAAACGACGATAAACAAGAGGAAGACAAAGAAGAGAGAAACAAAGAAGACAGGCAATTAAATAGAGTTCTTAAAGAGATAGCACCGTTTCTTGCCAACAACACGGAACACATTAAAGAATTGTTTAATAAGTTCGATATACCAATTAACAAGACAAACATAAAGCCAACATCGTTTAAAGTTGATAAAGGAAACATTAAACAGTTTATTAAAGTATCTCTACCAGACGCACCGTTAGATAATATTCTTAGTATTGTATGCAGTAAAGAGATAATTAAAGAGTTTAACAATAATGGAATCTTTATAAACGATATCGATATTACATAGGATTACAGTGGAACCATTAGCAAGAAGGATGTAGTAGTAATGTTAAGGGTGGCTCCGAGCTAAAGCTCTCCGCTACACGCTTCGCTCCTTAACAGATATACCATATAGCTATGGCACATTCTACTATATAAGGTCGTCCATTTGTGCCGTCCATAGCGTTATGTCCATATTATGATTTACATGAAAATAAGCTCAAATAAGCAATTATAGCTCTAAATTAACATGATGGAGTACATCCAATGAACTATCCAGGCATCCAATAGATCAATAATTATGTTAATAATAATATTAATTGAAACAGTCCGCTTATAAATATAGATGATTTAATATGTTATAGCTACCAAAACATATAACATTAGATGGAAATGATTTCTAGATTGAATTAAATGGAAACAATCCGGCTAATAAAACATATAATAATACCAACTATCTCATTAAATGGAAACAATCCGGCTATCGATTAAATGGAAATGATCTCTAGATTGAATTAAATGGAAACAATCCGGCTATCGATTAAATGGAAATGATCTCTAGATTGAATTAAATGGAAACAAGTCCAGTTGTCCCAAAATATATATTTTTTAATTTTGTCCCAAATGTCCCAATATCTCGAATCCACTTTGTTTGACACCATTCCAGTATCTACTTATAAGATATCGATTACTAAGCAAGATATTACTAATGAAATAGTATTCGATACATGCAAATTTATATTAGATGCGCCAATTGGATCTGGTAAGTCGACAGCATTGATGAATCATATTAAAGACAGCAAAGATAATAATTATATAATTATTGTTCCCACTACCAATATTGCTGTTGATTTCTATAATGCAGTTGATTATAGTGAAGACTCTGTTAAGTTATGCACTAATGATGGCGCATTTAAAGACATTAAGTTAGCATTTGATAATAATGTTCGAGTGATCATCACTACATATCACACAGCATCTAGATGTTTAGGTAGTATAATTGAGTTTACACATGGAAATCTACTTAATAAATATCATTTATTTATCGATGAAGCTCACTTATTGTTATTACATCCAGCATTAATAGAGATGACCCGAGAATTTAATTATGTTGGACTTATTACAGCCACCCCCAGAGAATTAAAGCACCTGTCTGTGTTTAAAGATTATGTTACTATAAGTCCAGTAATAAGTACTCGCTATCATAGAAAGTTATATATTAATAAGTTGACTAATTTATCATTACAGTATCATGAAATAATTGAATTAGTTAAGACTAATATAAATGACTTTAATGCGATTATTATTAAGATTGAGGATAAGCATGAAGGCCGATCATTGAAAGAATTGCTTGTTAAAGAGAATATTGGTGCATTATTGTATAATGGAGATAATAAAGAGACTGAGTTGATTAATGGCAGATTCGTTGATAAATCGAATGGTGATCCAATAATGAATAAGGTTGTTGTATGCACTAGTACGATACAAGATGGACAGTCTATTAATGATAATGTATTACAAATCTTCATACAGACACCCTTAGACAATTATTCCTCAGTTGAGCAGTTTATTGGTCGAAATAGATCTAGTAATAGTATCACCTACTTATTCCTTATTATTGATGGCGCATCTAATAAATCGATAAGTAATAATCTAGCAGACAGATACTATAATAGATTGCATGATACCAGAGTTAAAGCATGGCGTAATACAAATATAGATAAATGGATGAGAATATTAAATAAGCATGGGGAAATTATATTAAGCGATACACTATTAAATAAGATTAGTAATCCAGATGACAATGAAAATAAGCCAATTGAATTTAATAATGAATTGTATAATGAAAATATGTATAATGGTAAAGATCTTAATATTCGATTTAAGGGTAAAAAAGAGTTATACAGTTACTATGGTACCAAGATATTCCCACATCCTTATAAGATTATAATGAGCAAGAATACATGTGATGATGGTAAGCGAGCTCGAATGTATAGATTGATTTATAATGAGAATGTTTCAATGATACCTGATTCCACAGACCTTAATACTAAAGCAATGGAATCGAATGATAAGTCATCTACAGACAAAGCAGATAATGCTATAAGTGAATTTAATGGTAGATCCTTAAATGTTGAGTTTAGAGGTAAAAAAGAGTTATACAGCTACTATGGCACCAAGATATTTCCGAATACACTTAAGATTAAAGAGATGCGACCTACAATTGATGGTAAGAGGGTCAGAAAATACATGCTTGTTTCCATTTAATTACATAAATATTTAATTTATTTTTATATAAAAATGGTAGAATTTTATGATGCAGATATTGGTATTAACAAATTAATTCATCTTAACTCTAAATATGAACAAGATAGATATAATGAACTCATTAATGAGATAAAGAGATATAAAGCTGATAATGATAATAATGAGGCAGCTATAAATAGATTATATGCACGCTATTATGGAAATGTATGTGATAAAGCTTATGGCAAGAGATATATTAACATGTGGAACATGAAAATGAGATTATTTGGAAAATTAGATGAATGGCAAATTATAACTCATTTATTCAATTTTTTTAAAATAAAAAACGAATATATACATATAAATATCAATTATTAAAATAGGTATTTGGATTTTAAATTAATATAATTAATTATATAATATTTAAATATAGCAATTACACCCCGAGCTTATTACATTTTCAAAAATAAATATGTAATAAGAATTTTTTTTTTAAAAAAAAAGACGAGCTGCCAAACGAACTTATGACCCTAATTAAAAAAATTATAAATAAGAGTATCTTGTTTAATTACAAATATATATATAAATAAAAAAATTATTTAAATTTATAATCTTATACTTATCATATATTTATAATTTTTGTTCGAAAAATCAAAGATTTTTTCCTTATTACAGTATTTCTCAAATCTTATTACATAAATTGAAAAAGCCCAAAATGTAAGAACATTAATTTTTTGGTTTTTAAACGATTAAAAATAATATATTTATTATTTAGAATATTCAAACATTTATATATATCAAAATAAATATAAAATATTATATTAAACCATTTTATGATAGGAATAAATGGACTTTTTTATTACTTTAAAAATTGAAAGTAATTTATTATTATAAATATATAAATATTTTGGTTATTTATAGATATATAAGATTTTTTTTATGAAATTAATAATAATATTGTATTATAATTATAGATATTATGATTATTTAAAGCAAAATGTTCGGTTGAATTAAAACGAAATTTGTCTTATTTTGAATCTTGATATTAATAATAAATGTTTTTATATATAATCTTAAATATATAAGTATATTGTGCAATTTAATTGTCGTGAGGACAAAAAGATAATGCAATATATCCAATATTTTTGTAAAAAATACTATATAAAATACTCTGAAAATATATTTAAAGTATTGAATCCTTAAAGCAAAGTACTCAAACCTTAAAGCAAAAAGTATTCAATTATTTGACAAATAAAATAATTTCAATACTCCTTAAAGCAGGAGTATTGAATTCTTATTACAAGAGACTATTGAAATTTCAGCCATATAAAACAAATTGAAAGGTCCTTATTACAGCTCGTTATTTTTGGAAAACGTTAAGTTTTTTTTATTAATTTTGTTAACCAAATTTTAATATATATATATTAATATAAAGATAAATTTGTTAACCAAAAAACTAAAAAAAAAAACGTTTTTATTTTCATGAAATATGCTCTTTTTTGGCTTTTTGAATAAATGATATTTTGATGTAATAAGAGCCGTTTAAAATAGACTTTAGCTCGGGGTGTAATAGCAATTATATGCAAAAAGCTTTTTATATATAAGATATTCATTTTTTAGCATTCAATTAAATTCTTACAGATACAAATTTATAAAATATATTATTTAAAATAATAAATATATTAAATATTATCTATTTTTAAATTTATGAATATATCAATATAATTATATAATAATATAAAAACTTTAATTATCTTGTAAATTATAGGATATAATTATTTTGAAAAAAAAAAGATTTGAGATAAAAAAATTAAGAAAATAATTTATCAAACACAGCAAAAAATAAAACAGAAAAAATTAATTTGAGATAAAAAGTTCAAAATTTTAAAAAATGAAAGGAAAAAAAATATGTCAGAGGAATTTGAAAGGAAAAATGGTGGTCTGCTTTTTGGTTTTAAGTTTATTCAATTGTAAAATTTTTGAAAAATTTATGATTATATTAGAGTATTCAATTTTGGGCTTTCAAAATAATAAAATAATAATTCTCATTAACTAATATTATTTTGATTACTTATCATCAATTTAATTCTTTTTTATTCAGAAAAATAATATACATATCGTTAAATTTACCAGGATATTGTTTATTTTTAAATTGAATACATTAATTCTTGTTTCAATGATCTCTCAATTGTTTTGAATTTTAAACCAAATATCTAAAATATATGCATTTTATATTAGTTTATTTATTCTTATACTTGCTTTATTAGATTGGGAATATAGTTTGTATTATTTCGAGCAAGATATTTTAGTTTTTTTAATTGAATGCATTTATTCTAATTTCAATGATCTCTCAATTATTTTCAATTCATAAAGAAAAGTAATCTTTTTCATCATTTGGTGCATATATTCATTTACTAAAATATGATATTTTATCATTTGATTTAGTGAAATACTTTATTTAATGATTTTTTGGTGGAGATATTATAATTTTTTATTTTGAATGTTTATTTTGCAATTCTATGATCATTCAATTTTTTTCTGAGCTAATGTTTTTTTTCTTCAGAAAAATTGAGAGCGAAGGAAATAAAGACTTTGAGCAAAAAAGTGATGTAAAAAAACAATTCTTTCATCACATTTCATGATATGATAGAAGAAAGTAATAGATCTTGTGATTATATTTGTTATTAATGGAATATAAACATGTAACATCAATATCAAACACTTAAAATTTATTTTTGATTTCAATTTTGCGAATATTGGTTTCAATAACTCAGTTCAAAAGTCCTAGTATTCAATTTATGAGAAAAATATGCAGCTTCTGTGCAAAAAATATAATATAGGTATTGATCGGAATAAATAGATCTATTTGAAATACAAATTTGATTGTTTTTCTTTCAAAAAGCGAATAAAAACCGATTTTTTTTCTAATAGCTATATTTAATAGTAAATATAAAATAAAAACATTTAACCAACTTATGAATTTATGTAAAAATGGTTTGTTTTAACAAAATTGTGATAATTTCGATGTTTACTTCAATTTTTATTTGAAATTATTCATTTTTAACAAAAATTTAAAATATAATTATTGCGGAATTTTGAATTAATTAATATATTTCTTTTACGTAAAATATACTATAACATTTGCTTAACATTTAGATAATAAATATAAATATTATTATTACTATCAGTTTTTTAGATACTCCGAATCATATCTATAAAAATAGTATATAAAGAAATAATTCAATAATTTTACATAGTTTTTCTTTTATCAAAAAGTGGAAATCAAATTTTATTATATTGATCATGAAAAACAGAAATCATATAAATTTCTATATTATTTCTCGGAGGCATTATTTTTCAAATGTTCTCTATTAAAAAAGTGGAAAAAAAAAACATTTGAACAATATCAAAAAATGAGATCAAAAATTCAATTATTTTTTTTTTTTTTTCAATATTGAAACCATTTATTGTAAAGAAAAATTGAATTATTTCAAAATAAGATAAAAGTTCGTTATAATATTGTTCTCAAACTTTGTTAGGATTTTGAGAGATAAATAAAATTTTTATTTGTTAGAAGGAAGTTTGAAATAAAATACGAACTTTGAGATAAATAAATTAACGGCCGCCTTTCTTAACTATGAGGTATATTATCAAATTTCAAATTATTTATTAGGATGTAACTTAATAAATAAATTAAAAAATATATTTATATATATATATATAATATTACAAATTATAAATACTAAAATGCATTTATTTATAATGAAATATTAATGATATATATAAATATTTTCATAATAATTTATTTGATTCATTCAAATCATTTGAATTCACATGAAAATATTTTTTATTTATTAAAAAGATATTATATCTATTAATACATCTAAATATTACGAAAAGACTTTTTTAGCACATATAATTTTCTGAATGTTTTTGATAATTCAATTTTTTTTTAAAAATTTCTGTGTAGTTAGAAACATTTTTTCTCACTATACCTAATGCTTGAGTTCGAAATTGAAAGGATGCGCGAAGTTCTCTTTCAGCATGGATACGATTATTTAAAATTCCTAGGAAGTGGATCTTTTTCATGCGTAGCAATATGCAAAAGCAAAAAATATAATCAACAATTTGCTGTGAAACAAGCAATTAAGCATAAAATATCTGTAGACGAATATAATACCTTGGTCTCCTTGCATCATCCTAATATTATCCAGCTATATGACGCATTTGAAGATGAAGATTCACAATATCTTGTAATGGATTACTGCTCAAATGGGACGATGCGTGATAAAACGAATCTTCCCTATGAATATTTTCTCTATTATGCCAAGCAGATTTTGGAAGCTCTTGCATTTTGCCATTCTAATAACATTGCTCACCGAGATATCAAACCTGAAAATATCTTTCTTGACCAATATGACCATGTTAAACTTGCTGATTTTGGTCTTGCCAGACAATTTGACGAAGAGAACAAGTCAAAAGAAAAATGTGGATCTTTGATATTCATAGCTCCAGAAGTACTTCAATATAATGAAGTTTGTCCATTTAAGGCTGATATTTGGGCCTTAGGGATCACGTTCTTTTATTTGGCAACTGGAACGTATCCATTTAAAACCAAATCACGCGAGCTTCTCAAAAAAGCAATCATAGCCGGGGAACTTGACTATTCTCAATGCAAAATTGATCCAAAAATTCGATTTATTATCAGCAAAATGTGCACCAAAAATCCAAATTCTCGTTTTACAGCTCAACAAATACTGAAATTACCAATGTTTTCACCAGTTCTTACCAAAAAGCCAACTTTTCTTAATGATTTATCAAGAAAAAAATCGTTTACAACAGGCTACCTAGGAGCCAAAGCACAAATTAATAAATCAATGACATTTGACAGCACTCAAAGTGGCTTTGGATCAGATGGCGAAGATAAACCCAAAATTCCAGCAATTGACATTCTTTCATATAGGAGCATCAATATTAAACCAAACATCCAAAGAATGAGTAGCCGCGGCCAACTTCCTTCTAGCAGACCCCTATAAATTATTACTGTTGTTGACATAAATAATGCGTTTTTAGTTTAATAGTTTGCAAATCATATCTTATATTATTATGAATATTTTTATTAAGATTATAAAAATTTAAATTATAGTTAAATGAAAGTTAACTCCTTTATATATTTAATACTATTCTATTTTTTACAAAATTTCATATTTTTTCATATAAATTATTAATGTTTCTGGATGAAGCTTTTAGCTGACATTTAAGAAATCATAATTTGATTTGGCTGACCTTTGATGCGAACCTTTATCCTCTTCAAAAGCATTTAATTCATCTTTTTTATTTCAAACTTCAATCGTTTTTTTCTACGCCACTTTTTGAATGGTTTTTCTATCTATTAGTAGCTACCATCTTAAGGTGAAATTGAATAGAGGGGTTTCGGCAAAATTACGGATTTGACAACGGCACTCTCCAACTACGGCCTACGGCCGTAAGGGTTACCCAAAAAAAAAAAAAAAAATTGAAAAAATGAAAATGGGCCAAATTTATTAAAAAAAAGTATTTTAAAATTATATTATTAATATATAATTGTTATATATTTTATATATATCATATAATTATTATATTATAATAAAATAATAAATTACATATTAAGGACGTGGTAGGACCAAATATAATCTCATTTTTGTATGTAAAATATCTCATTCAGGGATGGTAAAAGAGTAACTCGAGTAAACTCGGGTAAATAAACGGTTTCTACTCGAAATTTACTCGGGAAAATGTTCGAGTAAACCGTCTACTCGAGAGTGAAATTTTTTAATTCACATTTCATCATTTTCGAGTATTTTCTGTCAATTACTCTGAGTAAAATTGATTATTAGACCTATCCACAAATCAAAAATCGTTTGTTGAACGTTTATTGAAAATTTGCGGACAACAAACTTTTTGTGAATATCTTAAAATTCTCAAATAAAAAAATATTTGTAAAAAAGCTAATGTTTGCATCTATAAAACTTTTTCGAGGACAATATTTTTTAAAAAATAATATTAACTTCAAATTCTATGAGCAAACAATTAAAAATAGATGCAAATAGCTTATTATCAAATATAAGAACAAATTCGACTATATCAATAATATACTTTATAATTCAATGTTTGATAAGAATTTTCTATTTTTTTATGTTTTTATAGATGAATTATGTAAAAATAATTATGATCATTTCGAATTTAGAAACTAAAATTTTATTTAACCAATATTTTCATCAACCATTTTAAATAATACAATCTAAATCATATGAATTTTGCATATACAACTGATTTAAATTGTAAAAATCAAATTTTTTTCATTATTATCCTTTTTCAAAATATTTACTCTGTTCTTTTATGTACATTCAATTATAAATTTTGATCTTTATTTAAAAACAGCCAAATCATTAATTAATTTTTTTCTTTAAAAATTATATATTTTTTAAGATATTGGAACAAAAAAAATTAAAACATAAAGCAAATAAACGTTTTGTTTTTGAACAAAACGTTTACCAAAAAACTTAAAAAATTACGGACAATACCGCTTATTTGCAAAGAATGGGATATTTAGAAATAATTAAATATTTGAGTACATAAAAATGTTCACAAAAAGTTTATTATCCGCAAATTTTTAGTAAACGTTCAACAAACGATTTTTGATTTGTGGATAGGTCTATTTAATAATAAAGTATTTTTGTATAAAATAAAAAGCTTATTTATCTTATTTAAAATATTTTTATTTCTTATCTACTTTTGGTTATTTAAATACCCTTATCCCACTTAATTTGGCACAAAACTTTTTGTTTGATATTTAAAAAGTTATACAATATTAGTGATAAAAAAGTGGCAATGATTGAATACTTATTTGTCCGTGGTCCCACATTTAATATAGAACAAGCACTATAAGATCTATTATATACGAACCAATTATACGTATAAAAAGAAATTTACATTAATTTAAATTAATTTTTCTAAAGCACATGAAGAAATGATGGCAATTTTAGGAACATTTTAAATATTTTCAAAGATTTACAAACAAGATGTATCTTATGATATTTTTATTCAAAGATTACAAAAACAAACTTTACAATTATTGCAAAAATAGAAAGCATGGTTTAGTTTTTCTCAATCAAATTCAAGAAAATTGATTTCAGTAATCACTTTATTTAACAGAAATAATGTTCATTGAAAAAAAAATATTAAGATAAATTTACAAGGTTTAAACAGTTTAGATAAGGATTTTTTGAAGTACTGCTGATTTTCAAATTTGAGTTCTTTTTCTGCCCATTTCTCAATTTCTGCCCTTTTTTCAAATTAACTTATGTGCATATTTTTTATTTAATTTAAAAAGGGCAGAAATTTTGTTTTTTACTTATCATTTTTTCACTATTCAGAAATTTGTCTTAAAATTCGAGGAATTAAATTAATTAAAATATATTTTAATTAACATTAAACTATTTGTTTTGGATTTTGTGAAAGACTGATTCCATATTAAACGATATATATTTTTAACTCTTATTTTTTTTTATTGCATTAAATATTTTATGTTTTTTTTTTAAAAAAACGCATCAGTCTAAATCAATTCTAAAAATAAAAGGTTCTAATTCACTTTTGCAATGATTTAATTAATATCGAAAGTTATATAATATGAACATTTCTTAATATACTTGGTTTTTTGATATATAATGTATTAAGAACTTATTTCTTTTAGTAAAAAATCGTTTACATTGGCAATATATAAAAAATAAAATAAAGGCGAAGTGACAAACTATAGAAAAAGTTACACCATTTTTTTCTGAGGAAAATTCGTTATTCTGACTTTTTGAGTTAATTGAGAAGGCATACAAAAAGTTCTAAAATTTTCTTGTAAAGTTTTGAAAAAGTTCACTAAGATAAAACCATGAAAAAGCGCCATTTTTATAGAACTAAACCAATCAAAGAAACCGAGATGACGACATTGCCGCCCATAGCATGATCACGATCAGTAATGCTTAGCAGCTAGCTGGTTGTAACTGCGGCGAGTCGTCATCCGGACAAAGATATCGCGATTTCATCCGGAAGATCTGGAATGACGACATTGCCGCCCATAGCAAGACCACGATCAGCAATGCTTAGCAGCTAGCTGGTTGTAACTGCGGCGAGTCGTCATCCGGACAAAGATATCGCGATTTCATCCGGAAGATCTGGAATGACGACATTGCCGCCCATAGCAAGACCACGATCAGTAATGCTTAGCAGCTGGCTGGTTGTAACTGCGGCGAGTCGTCATCCGGACAAAGATATCGCGATTTCATCCGGAAGATCTGGAATGACGACATTGCCGCCCATAGCAAGACCACGATCAGCAATGCTTAGCAGCTAGCTGGTTGTAACTGCGGCGAGTCGTCATCCGGACAAAGATATCGCGATTTCATCCGGAAGATCTGGAATGACGACATTGCCGCCCATAGCAAGACCACGGTGGCAATAAAAAGATGAAAATAAAACAAACAAAAAACAAACAAAATTGATTATTTAATATTATTATTACGATTTTTTAATTTTTTTATTTTGATAAAGCTTATTTAAAATATTCTGAGTCTTCTCAGAAATTTGTTAAATTTTTTTTTTTATAAATATATATAACTTTTTGAAAGAATTATGGTCTTTTTATATTTATGGAAGAAGACCAAAATCTTTATTATTCAGCGAAATATCTATCTCATACGCAAAGACCTAATTCTTTAAAAGATAAAGTTCTAAAATTTTCTTGTAAAGTTTTGAAAAAGTTCACTAAGATAAAACCATGAAAAAGCGCCATTTTTATAGAACTAAACCAATCAAAGAAACCGAGATGACGACATTGCCGCCCATAGCATGATCACGATCAGTAATGCTTAGCAGCTAGCTGGTTGTAACTGCGGCGAGTCGTCATCCGGACAAAGATATTGCGATTTCATCCGGAAGATCTGGAATGACGACATTGCCGCCCATAGCAAGACCACGATCAGCAATGCTTAGCAGCTGGCTGGTTGTAACTGCGGCGAGTCGTCATCCGGACAAAGATATCGCGATTTCATCCGGAAGATCTGGAATTGACGATATTGCCGCCCATAGGACGACCACGGTGGCAATAAAAAGATGAAAATAAAACAAACAAAAAACAAACAAAATTGATTATTTAATATTATTGTGATTTTTTATTTTTTATTTTTATTTTTTTTTTTTTTTTTTTTTTTTTTGATAAAGCTTATTTAAAATATTCTGAGTCTTCTCAGAAATTTGTTAAGAGAAAAATCTGTTACCACCTGCAGCTAAATCTGCATTTTTCCAACTTGCTATTTTGAATTTAGATAAAAAATATATGACACCTGAATTATCGCATCTAGTTTCAAAAACATAGCGGACAAAATTAGAAAAACATATTTTTTCGATATCATGATATGATAATTGAGGATACATTCCTTTAATTTCAGCCTTCGTTTCATAGTATTTTTTCTTAATTAATTCGATGTCAGCATTACAGTCTTTTATCATTGAATCAAAATTGTCATCTTCGTCGTATAAATTTTCAAGTTTTAATTTTTCTTTCTTTTGACTTGTGTTACTTTCTTCTTTCTTTTTTCTGAAAACCAATTTTTCATCAAGTGCTCGAAAATCAAAATGATTTCCAGAATATTTGGCATCATTTGGATTAATATTTGGGAATTTTGGTAAAACATATGTAAAACAATTAAGAAACTCATTAATAAAAGAGCCTAATATATTCAATGATTCCTTATCAAACTTTCTATTCTTTTCAACTTCGTATATTGATATTATTCTATCTATATTTTTTCTATTTGATTTAAAAAGATTTTTTTCAAATTTATAATTGGGGAACTTTTTGAGAGATTGAACAAATAAATATTGAATATCAATTTCATTGCTATTTTTAACAATATTAAATATTTCTGATTTGCAAAAATTATTTAATATTGTATGTATGCAAGGAAGTTTCACTCCATAAATTGATTCAACAAAATCATCTTCACCACAATCACAATTTTCTTTTGAACATTTTAAATAATTATCTGGTCTCTTGCTAAGAATTTGTATAACTTTTTGAATCATTTTTTGATGTTTGTTTTGAAAAGAATTTCCACAAATATCTGAGTAATTATTTATATAATTTAATAAATAATTTACAATTGTTGTGAAACCAGTTTTAAATGAATGAGTTCCGGAATCTGGCAATTTTTGATTGATATTTCCGTGGAAACCTTCCGAATGATTTGAACAACGAGCTACATGGTGGTCAGAACGAATCCATATTGCCCAATTAGCAATATAATAATCACTTTTTTTAATTTCTTCTTTATTTGGCATTCTTTCCACTTCATCTATATCTTTTAACATAATTTCAAAATCTTTTAATTTTTGTTTTTTTTCATTATCTTGATCGGTATCGTCAAATAAAGGTGAATTTGGATCTTTTTTATATTCGTCCATTTCAACTAAAATAAATTCTTTTTCTTGTTTATATATTAAATATGTTTTGCATCTCAATAACCTTGCAACCCATATGCCTAATGATGATTTAGGTCCAAATATTTGTATAATATGACGATGACAAAAATATTGAATATTTGAATGTAATTTACAGAACTTTTTGATAGGAGAACCTAAATCTGATAAAACAACTTTATTTTCAAAAACATTTTTATTTAAACAAAACTTATTTAATCCATCAAATAATAAATTATATAAAAAACGGTTCTCTTTAGGGCCAATTGATAATGCGAAAGGAAAACTTGAATTGAAATAAATTGAATGGTATATACAAAATTTGTAAGGCTTAAGCGCATAAAAAGAAGCATCAATTTGCAAATAATGCATATAATTTATAACTTCTAAAGCCCAAGGCATAATCCATATTATATTTTTAATAAAAGCAAAATCATTATTAAATTTAAATGCAAATCCATCGTCCTGAACTTTTTGAGTACTTATCTCAATATAAACAAAACCAGGTAAATGCAATAAAATTTTATAAAAATCATCATAACCTTGAAAACTAACGGCTCTTCTACGCAAGGTTCTTTTATCTAAAAAGTTTTGAAAAGCAAATTTTATAAATATTGGAAAATTAGAATTTTTTCGAGCTACGTAATTACAAAAAGTATAAAGCATTGTATTTTTATGTTTACATTGTTTATTCCAAAAATCTTGAGTCAAAAAAGGACACTCTTTATTTTTCAAAGTATATGGCGACGTCATGATACATTCTTCAAAATCAATAGTAACAACTTTCATAGTTTGGTTTTCAAGGAGTTGATCTCTAGCGAGAACTTTAATGGTTTCCAAATCGTTTTTGACAGTTATGCTAAATATTTGAATTTCAGTATTTATCTTTGATTTATTACAGCAACTAAACGAAAAAATGTCATTATAAACTCTTTTGTTGTTGCATATAAATTCTTTGGTTAAGCTATCGAGGAAAAGGATTAGCGAAATGATATTGAAATTCTGAGAATGCAAAGGAACAATTTCAATGAATGTTCTTAATCCTTTATCTTTTAAAGAATTAGGTCTTTGCGTATGAGATAGATATTTCGCTGAATAATAAAGATTTTGGTCTTCTTCCATAAATATAAAAAGACCATAATTCTTTCAAAAAGTTATATATATTTATAAAAAAAAAAATTTAACAAATTTCTGAGAAGACTCAGAATATTTTAAATAAGCTTTATCAAAATAAAAAAATTAAAAAATCGTAATAATAATATTAAATAATCAATTTTGTTTGTTTTTTGTTTGTTTTATTTTCATCTTTTTATTGCCACCGTGGTCGTCCTATGGGCGGCAATGTCGTCAATTCCAGATCTTCCGGATGAAATCGCGATATCTTTGTCCGGATGACGACTCGCCGCAGTTACAACCAGCCAGCTGCTAAGCATTGCTGATCGTGGTCTTGCTATGGGCGGCAATGTCGTCATTCCAGATCTTCCGGATGAAATCGCGATATCTTTGTCCGGATGACGACTCGCCGCAGTTACAACCAGCTAGCTGCTAAGCATTGCTGATCGTGGTCTTGCTATGGGCGGCAATGTCGTCATTCCAGATCTTCCGGATGAAATCGTGATATCTTTGTCCGGATGACGACTCGCCGCAGTTACAACCAGCTAGCTGCTAAGCATTACTGATCGTGATCATGCTATGGGCGGCAATGTCGTCATCTCGGTTTCTTTGATTGGTTTAGTTCTATAAAAATGGCGCTTTTTCATGGTTTTATCTTAGTGAACTTTTTCAAAACTTTACAAGAAAATTTTAGAACTTTATCTTTTAAAGAATTAGGTCTTTGCGTATGAGATAGATATTTCGCTGAATAATAAAGATTTTGGTCTTCTTCCATAAATATAAAAAGACCATAATTCTTTCAAAAAGTTATATATATTTATAAAAAAAAAAATTTAACAAATTTCTGAGAAGACTCAGAATATTTTAAATAAGCTTTATCAAAATAAAAAAATTAAAAAATCGTAATAATAATATTAAATAATCAATTTTGTTTGTTTTTTGTTTGTTTTATTTTCATCTTTTTATTGCCACCGTGGTCGTCCTATGGGCGGCAATGTCGTCAATTCCAGATCTTCCGGATGAAATCGCGATATCTTTGTCCGGATGACGACTCGCCGCAGTTACAACCAGCCAGCTGCTAAGCATTACTGATCGTGGTCTTGCTATGGGCGGCAATGTCGTCATTCCAGATCTTCCGGATGAAATCGCGATATCTTTGTCCGGATGACGACTCGCCGCAGTTACAACCAGCTAGCTGCTAAGCATTGCTGATCGTGGTCTTGCTATGGGCGGCAATGTCGTCATTCCAGATCTTCCGGATGAAATCGCGATATCTTTGTCCGGATGACGACTCGCCGCAGTTACAACCAGCCAGCTGCTAAGCATTACTGATCGTGGTCTTGCTATGGGCGGCAATGTCGTCATTCCAGATCTTCCGGATGAAATCGCGATATCTTTGTCCGGATGACGACTCGCCGCAGTTACAACCAGCCAGCTGCTAAGCATTACTGATCGTGGTCTTGCTATGGGCGGCAATGTCGTCATTCCAGATCTTCCGGATGAAATCGCGATATCTTTGTCCGGATGACGACTCGCCGCAGTTACAACCAGCTAGCTGCTAAGCATTGCTGATCGTGGTCTTGCTATGGGCGGCAATGTCGTCATTCCAGATCTTCCGGATGAAATCGTGATATCTTTGTCCGGATGACGACTCGCCGCAGTTACAACCAGCTAGCTGCTAAGCATTACTGATCGTGATCATGCTATGGGCGGCAATGTCGTCATCTCGGTTTCTTTGATTGGTTTAGTTCTATAAAAATGGCGCTTTTTCATGGTTTTATCTTAGTGAACTTTTTCAAAACTTTACAAGAAAATTTTAGAACTTTTTGTATGCCTTCTCAATTAACTCAAAAAGTCAGAATAACGAATTTTCCTCAGAAAAAAATGGTGTAACTTTTTCTATAGTTTGTCATTCCGCCTAAAATAAAAATATATTAAAATGGAATTTCGAAAAATAAAGCCATATTTTTTATGTATGGAAAATGTTTAATATCCAATTTAATTCTTATTTTAAAAATAAAAGCTGAAAATATCAAGTACTTGTTGGAAAAAATGAAATTATATGTAAAAAAAAATAGACTCATTTTGAGATTTCTGTTAGTTATTGTAATGGCATATTCGGAATGATGAAACTATATTATATTTTGGGAATCGTTAAAAATTTTTGATTTTTTGGTGATTATATCTGCTGATGAAATTAAGGGTTTTTGTAGAAAAAAAAAGATAGTAGTATACATGTATATAGTTATTAGTTTTAAAATGATTATGAGGAGTGAATGCGATTTCGATGAAGCAATCCTTGAATAATTGAAAATCTTGAAAATTAAGGTTCGTAAAATTTGCTATAAATCTGCATGATAATTCGTTGTTATGTTACTTAATTCATATTTCAGTCTAGCCACGCAACGATAAAAGCAGCACGAACTAGCACGCTATCTTGAAAAAATAAAAATAAATAAACGTTCTCCATATGATAAATTGAATATAATAAACGGTCGTTTTAGCTAAAATCTGAATATTATCAAAAAGTTTTGTGCCAAATTAAGTGGGAAAAGGGTAAATCAAAATAATTTATGTTCAAATGTAAATATATATGTTTTAATGAAATTTTGTGTCATATACAATCATTTTATTCATAAATTTAATAAACCAAAGTAAAGTTTGTAAAAAGATTGCTTTAATTCAATTTGGAATTAAATTTATTGTAATTAAGAATACCATCAATAAGTAATTAAAATCTTATTTTTTTTTAGTATTTATCATTTGTATAGTAAATAAATAAAAAAGCTTTTGAAATGTATTCTAAAAACTATTTTTATTAAAAAAAAAAAAAAAAAAAAAATGGGAGTCGAACCAGTGATTACGAGTAAACTCGAGTAAATAAGTTATAATTGAATAGCATGAGTAAAGACGAGTAAAAATAAATTTAAAAACGGTTTTTTTACTCGAGTTTACTCGAGTAATATAGAGTACGAGGCTTACTCGAGTAAGAAAAATTTTCGAGTAGCCTTTCTTTACTCGTACTCGATTTCCATCCCTGATCTCATTTAATATTTATTATCACAAAACTTTATCAATTAAATTGCATTAACATTTAAATATATAATACTATTTTACCAATAATTTCAAAAATTATCCCAGAAGACAATTTGCTGTCATTCAATTTTTATGATATCGGACCTGTTGAAGTATAAATTTTTGAATAAAAAAGTAAATGAATTAAAAAAATACTCAATAGGAAATATTCAGCAAATGATTAATTTTGATATATTAATAGTTCAAGTGCTACATTTGTGAATTCGCATACTTCTATTCATTTGAAAGTTATGAATTTGGCTAAAACCACTTTTTTTTATCACCTCATTAAAATTGAATTTTAATGTATGCAATAAATAATATTATAGTAAACTTACAAATATCCCAAAATTAAACTCTATTTAAGAAAAAAGTATAACAAAATTTTTTCAGAATATTGATGATCATTAAATTTTTTTTTCAAATTATGTAATTTTGGTCAATAGGAAAAGTGAGCAAGCATGTATATATTTGATAAAAACCATTTATTTTTTGATTAATAAAGTCGTTCTGATGTTCTATTCATTTTAATGTCATTTTTAATTTGGATGCTTTTCTTTCATATACATAGGAGATCTCATTTATTATTGATTTATTTTAATAAATATCAAATATATAATATAATAATATATTTTAGAACTACAATAACAAATTATTTAAGGAGATATTTACACATAAAATTCAAATTATATTTGGTCCTACCACGTCCTTAAGATATGAATTTAAATGTAACGACTCTCAATTTTTTATTTACTATAGTAAGACGATAAACGAGTAAACATCAGAAAAACCGGTCGACATCGTAAACTTTTTCATAAAATCGCACTCAAATATTTCATAAAGATGTTCAAAATTGAATGAAAAATGATATTGAAAAGGCTCTCAAATATAACTCAAATATCTTTTTAAAAAGTTCTAAAAAATTTTTAAAATTTTATAATGTCTACCGGTTTTTGAATAAGCATCATAGAAAAGTATTCAGAGTATTTCTATGAGTTTAAGGAAAAAGTTGATGATGTCGACCAGTTTTTCGTGATGTCGACCGGTTTATCGTCAAACTATATATTCAAAGGGAGGCCAACGAAATTGAATGAATTTAAATTTTTCTATTATTTTCCATTTATCTCATTAAAATAAGTACATTTACAAATAATAACTATTTATTTAATATTTGAATTAAATATTGTTGATAATATTTTGTTTTATTTTGGTCAATGCATCAATATCCATAATATCCGATCTGCTAAAAAGAGATATATCCTGAATTAAATATGAGTTTCAATTACTTGGTATATAAATATGCAATATTTAAGCAATCGCTTTTTAAATAATTTTGTTTTTCGTTGAGATACCTTTGATACAAAAAATTTTGTAAGAGCATTTTAAAAAGAAAATATCTAAAAATTGGCACATCCTTTTATAAATTAATTCTTTATTTATATTAATTTAATAAAAATAGAACTAATAAAATAATTAATATTTAAATCCTAACTCAAATTATTGAGAAATATGTATTTTATTTCAATAATGGAAAAAAAAAGAAGATCTATAAAACAAAAAAGGCCTTGATTCTTTCAAAAAAAGATTTATTTTGTAAATAAATTCTATATATGCAACATACATGATTTAAATATATTGATTTCTAAAAGTAACGTTGAAATAATTACATTATGGAGAGATTCATATCATTAGTTCCATCAAATTAAAATATTTCATTCCATAATTAGAGGTGAAATATTATATACTTATAGTATATTTATAATTAAAAATCAAAATCATGATTCGTTTGACTGTTATCATATTGCGATTTATATAGCTTTACATTTAAATTAAAATCGCAAACAAATTACAATAATTGATTATATATATCAATTATACTCCATTAATGCTTTAAACATATTTGATTTTTCCCGTCTTATGATTATTTCAACTAGACTTGTTATTCTCCGATTCTCGAGATCGATAATTGATTGACTTTTTGATATCGATACATAAATATGCACAGATTCTCGAGATCGATTTCAGAGATCGAGAATTTTTTTTCTCAGATTTTGATATCAGAATTTTCAATTAAACTTTTTGATAAATATATGATCGTAATTTAATCTCAAATATTTCAATAAAAAGAATGTATTTTTTGATTTTAATCTTAAAATAAACATCAATAAATTATATTATTTATTTTTAAATATTATAAAATCACAAATACCAATTATAAAAAAAGATAAATCAGTTTGAGATCTCGAGATCTCGGTAATTGATATCAAGTTTACAATTATTTTTATATCACATTTCATATCTGATATCTTGATAATCGATAATCTCGATATCAGATTTTTAAACTGATAATCGAGTATCAGATGCAAAAAAGTGACGTTTTTGATATCGATTCTCAAAATAACAAGTCTAATTTCAACCAATTAAGAAAATTTTAATTTATTTTTTTTTTTGCTTTTCAAAACACAAAAAATTGTTTTATTATAAACATTCAGATCTTATTCCGTAAAAAAGTTATTTAATTTAAGATGATTTACTATGTTAATAAAAAAAATCCAATGATTTTTATTCTTAATATAATTGTTTATTTTATGAATGAATATATAAAAATATTTTTTGATTTTAAATTTATAATATTTGAAGATTATTGAGAAATAAGAAAAATATTATTTTTATATTTCATTCAAATTAATTCAATTTTTAAAAAATAAAAATATCTAATTATTTAAAATAAAATAAAAGTAATCATGAGATGCATTAATAATTAAATTTAATATATATATTAATATTAGAATATATAATTTCCAATATAACAGTACTTTGAGTTAGATGTGAAAGCTTTCGTTGGCCTCCCTTTCTATATTCTCAATTTTATTCTCGAAGATTTTTGTATTCAAAATTTATGAAAAAAGAATTAATGAAAAAAAACGGACAATCGTTTTTTTCTACGCCACTTTTTGAATGGTTTTTTTATCCATGAATAGCTATTCATGGAAAGTAAAAAACCGCCATCATAAGGTGAAATTTAACTTACTCTGTTAAGAAAATTAACCAAAAAAATCGTAAATTTAAATTTTCTCTTACAATTATAACTATTTTCTTTTTTTGATATAATTTTTTTTTATTTTTACATAATTTTTCAGGAATATACGCACCAGTGATCACCACAGGGCTGCGCGAAGCCGAATCAGGCTCCTTGAATTGCTGGATGAATCGGGAAGCCATTTGAACTAAATATTTATGCATTATTTAGCAAAAATTGAATAAAAAATGTATAAAAAAGTATTCAAAAAGTTTAAAAGTTTTCAAAAAGTGGCGTAGAAAAATACGATTCCCCAAAAAAAACTTTCTAAATTTGATTTAAATATTAATTAAACTTCAAAATATATAAAGAAAATTGTACTTTGAGTTAATTATGTGAAACGATTTGAAATTATAATTGTTCAATATTTAGAATATAAAAAGATATAAACATAAATTATTCGAATTAATTTGAGAATAAAAATTGAATAAAAAATTAGGATTTGTATCAAAAAGTTTAAATTTTTGAATGAAAAACATCTTTTTTATCATATCTTTTTTTTGTTACGATAAATTTTTTTTACTACTAATTAACATTTTATCAGAATTGAAAATTAAAATTATTTATCATATTTAAAAATCACAAATCCAAATTTGAAAAAAATCTCAAATCTGTTCCACTTTCTTTAAAATTGATTTTTGCAGCTCAGCCCCCTAAATCAAATTAAACTAAATTTAGCATATCTTTATTAAATTAAATTTAAAATATATAAATGTAATTATAATCCAAATAAATTCTTTATTTATTTAGATATCTCAAAAAAATATGAAAAAATTCGGTAGATTTTTTTTCAAGCACTTTTCGAATCTTTTTCATTCAATTTTTTCTTCACAAAAAATCAACTTTTTTCCAATTTCTCCCCCTCAATTTTTTTACAATTGCTTTTTCTGAATATCACTTTTTTGCATCTGATACTCGATTATCAGTTTAAAAATCTGATATCGAGATTATCGATTATCAAGATATCAGATATGAAATGTGATATAAAAATAATTGTAAACTTGATATCAAATTACCGAGATCTCGAGATCTCAAACTGATTTATCTTTTTTTATAATTGGTATTTGTGATTTTATAATATTTAAAAATAAATAATATAATGCATTGATGTTTATTCTAAGATTAAAATCAAAAAATACATTCTTTTTTATGATATATTTGAGATTAAAATACGATCATATATTTGTCAAAAAGTTTAATTGAAAATTCTGATATCAAAAGCTGAGAAACAAAATTCTCGATCTCTGAAATCGATCTCGAGAATCTGTGCATATTTATGTATCGATATCAAAAAGTCAATCAATTATCGATCTCGAGAATCGGAGAATAACAAGTCTAATTTAAAAATTACCAAAAAATAACATAGGTCGGCCAAAATAACGTATTTGTCAAAAACATAAAGCGAAATTTTAAAAAACGCTAGAAACTTCCCAAACTTATATATTTGTTTCATGAAAATATGATTAAGAAAACATCTAAATTTGGTGGAAATTCTTGAGTTGGATTTTTTTTTATCATCATTTTTTTGAAATTTGAATTTAAAATAATTATATCCTGCTATATATTAAATTTAAATGCTATTTTATTATTTTCTTTATTTATATATTATATATAATATATATAAATATAATAATAATTTAGAAATATTTATTATTCATCAGTGAATTGATGGAAAAAATTTAATACAATTTAAGAAAAAATAGAAGATCAAATTTCCTTTTTATTAGACTTCACTTTTTGTACTAACCTTGTTCTACAAAGAACGATAGAAAAAATACAAGGTTTGTACAATGTATTTTTTATTGAAAATATTGAATACATAAAATAATCATATCTCTGAAAAAAGATAATATACTAAATAATTTTTTGTGAATAAATAAAATATCAATTAAATTATTTAATAAAACCATTTTTGTAAAAGTAAAATGCAATTTTTAAAAATCATTTTTGGCAAAGGTGAAATGATTGACCATTCTATAAAAAAAAATAATCACTCTGTGAGCAAACCAATTCACATTACTCAAGATTTCTAGATTATTTACTATTATAATATTGTTTTATAAACTTTTAATTCCTTTTTAACATATAAAACCAATACTAAAAAGCGATTATATAAAATATAAACTAAAGTGCCTCAAAATTTTAATTTTATCTGTTCAATGATTTTTTAAATAAAATTTAATTTGAAAACTTGATATTTTTACCAAAAACGTGCAAATACAACAACCAAAATAAGGATTAAAGAATATAAACGTTAAAAAGTTACGTTAATGAATTTGTGATGTGAAAAAAGTAAAGGCTACTTTTTATTTTTATTTTATTATATTATAAAAACTTATACAACAACAAAAGTCGACTTAAAAATAAAAAAGAAGAAGAAAATCTTAAAGGAAATTATCCCAAACTTTTTCAAAAAGAATTGAATTTTGTAATTTTTAAAAATGCATTTTTCATGTTAAATAAAATAAATAAATATTTATTAATGATTATACTAAATTTAATATAATATTATAGATATAGATAAACATAAATGATTATCTTTTTTTATGATAATTATAGGATAAATTAATATTATTTATTTTAAAGAAAATACATAAATTTCACAAAACTCAACTCAAGAAATTGGATGAAACTTGGTAAACAGAATATATAGATATCATATAATATTATATATCAAATAGAAGATATTCCTACGTTTTTTTTTTTTTTTTTTGACAAAACTCGTTATTCTGGCCGACCTATAAAATAACTTTAAAACTTCTTTTTCTTTGAAATAAACATTATTTTTTAAATGAATAAATTTTTTTTATATAATTAATTTATGAATTTATACTAAAAATATGAAGTGAATATGATAATAATTTTTCTATATTTTGAGAGATTACTTATTTAATTATTAATTTTTTAAAATTTAGGCATCGAACTTCAAAGTGCAGTAATAAGAAGCAAAAAAATTGAATGAGTGAAGAGTAATAATTTCTACCTATACTTTATAGTATAAAGGGACTCAAATTTAATTGATAATGTATAAAAATAAAACTAACTAAAAGAAAGTGGATAATGCTTTTCTCCTTCATTTTTAAACTTTTTCAGAAGCGTTTACATATTATTCTCCTGACTCTAGGATTTCATGTCCAAGTGAGCTTTTATTGAAAAAGTTTTGCAAATTAATATTGTCTGTTTTAAATAATCAACTTTTTTGCAAGTTCTTTCCAGTTTGGAATCAGAATAATGATTTTGAGTCTGACCTTTCTTTGTGTACCATTTTCTGAATTTGCTTTCTAGCACTACTACAGAGATACGCATGATGAGGTCAGAATTGATATACACTTTTCAATGTCATTAGCACTTGAGCTTGATTATTACTTATTAAAAACTACAAGAATATGGAATATATCGATAAAAAAGAAAATGCAAAGGATGATTATTATTCTTTAAAAAAATTTTTTTCAGAGTAATATTTAATAAAAGAAATGAATTTTATGAATTATATATTTATCAATGGAATTGCAATATAAATAAATTTTTAATTCAATTTGATTGAATAATTAATGTTTTATTTGATAAGTTATTCTATACATATTAAGGATCTTTTTAGAATACATTTTTCAGTAGTTTTTTAAAATATTTTTTTAAACAGACACATTAAATGAAATAATTTCATCTTTTATTTTGATAATTATAAATAATATTTAAAGATATATTTATTATTATAGAATTATGTCAAAGGACCAATTTTTCATTCAATATGTTTCTAACTCAAACTTTTTCTTTCATTTTCACGATATTTGAAAAATAAATTAAAAATGAATGATTTTTTTGGGCAAACAAGCAACTTTTCATCATTTAATACTGATTATGGACCAAGCATGTATAATCAAGAATTTACATTGGATATTAATTTCATGCAATATGCTCGCCCTATTACACAAATTATAGATTTTTTTAATAGCGACCAATTTTGCGATCAAGTAATCAATAAAATAGAATCAAATCTTTATAGCGCGAAATATTACGGTTATGATAAAACAGAAATCAATAAATATCGATATCGATTTATTTCAAATTTATTATCATGCCTTTCACCAAAAGAAAACGAAGTAAAACCAAAATTTGAAAGGGAATTTATTAAATTCGCTCTTCAGATTTCCAAAAATAAAAAAAATTTTAAAAGCATTGTTGATTTTTTTATTAAAGAAATTGAAAGTAATTTACGAGAAGTTCCTATCAAAACCACAGATTTCCCACATTACATTCCAAGAACAAATCCTGCCAATCAAAGAAATGAAGAAGACCTCAATTTTCAAAAAGATGAAGAACTATTAAAAAATATTTTAGACCAAGAAAACAATAACAACAATAATAATCAAGATAATAACTCAGCAACTATTTTTTCTTTATCTGATTTGATTCAATTTTATGATATTATAGCGAAATACCCAAAATCTTTTTCATTTTCGCCAGAATTTGTAAACTACGCTATCAAAAAGTTTGATTTTTATTTGAATACTTTACAACCGAACGACGATAATTTTTCGTTCAAATATTTTCAATCTTTGGATTCAGGAGATGAAAAATTTAACTGCTACAAAACGGTTTTATTGATTAAAATGCGGCTTTTTGCGATGACTCACAATTTACATGAATTTTTAACGGTTTTGCTTCAATTCATTATCATCGAGCAAGAGAAGCCTGAAATAAATCAAGACGATCATTTTTCATTCAAAAACATTATTAGCAAAATTCTTCCAAGTTCGTTATCAAATCGATCAAAAATCATCAAAAAAATTGAAGGAAAACAAATACTTGATTTCACATTTAATCATTGTGGCCAAAACGATTACATTTTGACCAATAAAGGTGTATTTAAAGTAAATAAAGATCAAGATGCTGTCATTGATTATCCGAATGATTTTACACCTATTGAATTCAATCAGAAAAAGTTTGATAATTCAAAAATAACATTTTCAGATGGAATTCTTTATCTTTTTGACAGTGAAGAGAAAACGATACACAAATTCTATGTGTCACCTGATGATGAGTCAGTTAGAAGAGAATTAAATAGAAAGGCAAAAATTTTGAACATTAAATTTCATTCACAAAAAGTTCATCCAAAAAAGAAGCAGAACGATGAAATCAAAAATGCAGGCAAGAAGAAGAAAAGCGAAAAATTGACAAATAAGAAAATGAGAGAGAAAGAAAAGAAAGATAAAAGAATAAAGAGAAAAAGTGACAAATTGAAAGAGGCAGAAAAAAAGGAAGTTGATCTTGAAAGCATTCAAATTGATATTCCAGACTTTCCAATTATTTCAATTGGCGCTTTCAATTACTACCTAAGAGTTATTCAAAGAAAAAGTGACAAAAAGTTCATATTAACAAATGTTGATCTAGCGCCGAACGACAGAGTTAACTATGACTTCGATGAGGCTTTCAATACCACAAAAAGTAACAAAAAGGCCAACCAAATACAATTTGAATTTGAAATTGATTTCAATGAAAAAGTTAAATTGAACATTTGCTTCTTCTCTGAAGATTCTTTATTTTTTTCTTTTGGTGATTTTTCTGTCCAAAATTGGATGATTTATAAGGATGGAAGAACTGAATTGCATTCGACTTTTGCTTCTCCATTCTTCATCACTTCAGATTCATTAATTAGGATGGACAACATATCATTTCTCTACGCTCTTGTTCCAATAAAAAATGAAGAAGAAATTGGCGTTTCAATCACAAAATTATATCTACCAGAAACGAAGCACTTTTTGAGAGACGAAAACAGTTTATTTTTAAAGTATCCTTATCTTTATAAGCTTTCAAATATCGTCAATAACTGCTCACAATTCATTGTCAACAATGAAATCAACCCACCAATTTCAATAAAGGAATATAAAGAGAAAAGCGATAGTTTTTCAAACAAATGGCCCCAAAAAGCAAACAAAAAGTTGAATCCTTTGAATTTGTGTGTTTTACCAAATGAAATGAGTTCTATTATTGAAACTCCATCATTAATAATTTCACAAATTGAAGTTATTAAGACACTTATTAATGAACTTAAAGATATAAAATTAAAACGTTTTTTTATCAGCTTATTCATTAAATTGGCCGGAGTGAATCTTCGTTATGAAATTGGTCGACGATCATTCAATTTCAAAATTGAGACAAATTTGGTCAATATTTTTAAATCATTCAAATCATTTATAATGGATTTGTATTCATCATTGCCTCCTTCTGACTCACTTGAAGGTGATTTAATCATCCGTGAATCAATGATTTTCACAATCACAATTTGTGGCAAATTTTTATTTTTGCCGAATTCGTACGAAGAACTTCGCAATATAGTTGATCGAATAATTACGAACGATGATCAATCCACATTTATTTTAAAGTCATTTTCAGAGTTTATTTTTTCATATCCTTCTTCGTTATATTTCATTAACCCGAACCTTTATGAAAAAATAAAAGAAAATGTAACCGAAATAACCATTAATAATTTATTTCTGAAGAACATTTTTTACATTTTAATTGAAGATAAATTTGCATCAAAGGCCATCGTGAATGATGAATTTGTTTACTTTTTATCACCTTATATAAAATCATTGTTTCTTCATGCTAATCATCTTATCAGTGACGAATCGATTCCGTTCTCATTGGCTGTTCATCTTTTGATTTACATTTTCTCTTTCAATTCAACAAACGTCTTTCTCTCTTTGATTTATGAAAGAGAATTGATTGGAATAAGCAAAGTTCTTTATGAAAGAATAATTAAAATCCCAGACGTTATTGAAAACGATAAAGATTTCTTGGTGAAAAACAATGACCTTAAAAAACAAGAAGTTCACAAAGAGATAAAAATAATCGAGAGCAAACATCCATATAATGACAGTCCAATACCAATTGTGAGCAAAGAAAAACATGACAAAAAAGATGAGCTAAAAAATAACATTAAAAAAATAGAAAAATTGAAAAAAGGAAAAACTCCAAAACCAACCAAAAAAGAAAAAGAATTTTATATCGATGAGATAGGAATGATTGAATTTGGTCCAACTGTTAACCAAATACACATTAAATTTGACAATCTAACTAAAATTAGCAAAGATGATAATGTATTAATTACTCCAAAGGGTACAGCAAGACACTATTTCTCACAAAAAATAATTTCTTTTAATAGAAAACCAATCATTAATTCAAACAGTCTTAAGATTTCAATTGGAAGATCATTGAAAAGCAATCAAAAAGAGAATCTTTATGGATTTAAGATTACTGCTACTGGGATTTCATTTGATAATCCACATTATTGGCGACCAAACTTTTATTTATATTTATATTGTTATTTCATTTCATTTTTGGTTGAAATTCATTCAGTAGCTTACAATTCAACCAAACTTGAAGAAGGAGAAAAAGAGTTCAAATTCATTTTGAATGACCAAATTATTCAAGGAATTAAATTAGAAGACATTGATAATTATGAAGCTAATGAAAATGAAACATCAAAGAATTCCCTTTCTAAAGGAATATCAAAAGGTATTTCTAGAGGAATTAGTTATGATATTGAAAACAATTTACAATATGATAATCTAATTAAGAAAAACTTTTTGAATGATATTATTACAATAAAAGAAGATAAACAAACAGATGCTAAAAGATTCATTGATTTCCTCTATTTTAAAACAGCAAAGTTAAATCGAATAAGATTGAATAAATCTACTCAAAAAATTCTAGATTGTGAACATTATTTTGCTGCTTGTTTGTTTAAGCAACTTGGATTAATAACTAATTGTATCAACTTTTTGAAAACCATTAATACAACAAAATCAGTTGATTACGATAACGTTGAAGTTCCAGGTCGTCTTCTTTCTTTATGGAAGAAGATTTATTCATTAAGAAAAGAATTGTTTTTTGAATATCAAAAATCGAAGTCAATTTCGAATTCTTCATACTTTGAAATAATGATAAATGAAGTTCAACAAAAATGCAAGTTGCTTCTTTATTCAGATCCAATCCTGCAATTTAAAGATCAGAAGAATTTGAATGACGATTCATTCGAATCGACTGAAAAATCAATTTTTTCGTTTGTTACATCGAAAGTGCCTCTTGCAAACGTATCAAAACTCATTGATATACGTCAAAAAAGATTGTTTATTTCAAAGCAGGCACTTTCACTAATGACGTCCTTTGTTGATCAAGATTGTTTATTGGAAACATCAAAGTTAATTTTTGCATATTTTGACAATTCAAATTCACCTGAAATCAACTGTCTCGGTGTGAAACAGAATGAATTAAAAGAATATCAGAATATGCTAGGAGCATTATCAGTTAAAGTTATTTCTAAGATTTATTCTCAGAATTCATTTCCAATGATCATGCAAACCAATTTTTTAAAGAATCTTCTTTTTAGTCATAAGAATGAAGAATCTTCAATTCAATGCTGTAAGATAATTATTGACATGATTGAAAAGAACAAAGAAAAAGAAACATTTTTCACAAATAGAATTAATTTCACATTAATTTTTATTCTTTTTTTCATTGCATTTAAAACCAAAAATAATGATGCGATTGATTATATTATGTCACTTTTGGTTGCTGAAAAAATTGATATAAAAAGTAAGCAATTAATTTTGCTGTTGGTTCCAGCCTTTGTTCAATTTACTCCTGATAATCAAAAGGCGTCAAATGAATTATTAATGCTTTCGATTCTAAATAATAATTCAAACACACCAATCATTATTCGATCCATTTTTTATTGGATTGCTTCTTTATTCAATAAAGAAAGGACGACTTCTTTGATTCATCAAAAATTTATTTTGAAAGTTTTCAAAGGAATTGGTCAATCATTCATCGGCAAAAGTTGTCTGTTTATCGATGATTCATTCCAGCCTTATGCACATCGACAAGTTTCGGAATCATTGATATCATTTATCAGGCTTCTATTCAACCAGCGTAATAACAATTTATTAACCGTTATTCACATGATTTTGACAAACCTTTCAACCGATGAAAATGAAGAAAAAATGACAATTTTAATTGGCCTGTTTTCTGCACTTGGGCAAACTTTGTCGTCATTGGGACCTGATAGAAAGATAGGTTATGATAATATTCAGCAATCAAAGAAGATTGTTGAAAATACTTACGGTTATTATACAAATGTTGTCTTTCTTAAAAACTTCAATTTTGATTTGAATGAGAAAGAAATTGAGAATATTCTCAATTTGCATGACTTTCTTATTCATTCGAAATATTTCACAGAGAAGCAAGAATATGAATATGAAATCACTGATAAAGAAATATTAGATAATATCCTTATTTCTTCATTCTATTCATTTCTGCCAATTGCCATGCAAAACAAAAATAATGCAAAACTTATGTTGAATGAAACAAACATGCCAAAAACTTTGTCTTTGTTTGAATTGGCAATGAAACCAATTGAAACAAAAGAAAATATAATTTTAGCTTTGTCACATTATTTAGATCAAGCTGTACTTCATCCATATAACATATCAAAAGAATGTTTAAATGAATTCGATTTTCAAAATTCATTCAAATTCATTAAAATGAATTTTGGAGAAGTGATTTACAACGATAAATTTGATGTTATAAAAACCAATAAAAACTTCTGTAATTTATTCTTATGTAATTATCCATTTGATTACAATTGTCATACATATTATGAACTTAAGATCAATAAAATTGGATTTCGAAACATTTTTATTGGTTTCATTGATTCAAATGAGACAGATTACAATCATTCATTTGGCTTTGGGAACGTTAATTACAACAACTTTTTCTGTAGAAAATCACCATTTATCGGAAAAGAACTTCGATACAGTGATGATGAAATTATGATGAATGATTTCATTAATAGCTTCCCATTTGATGAAGGTGACAGAATTGGTTGTTATTACACTCCTGACTTTGTTTATTTGACCATTAATGGTGAATTAACTCCATATAGAAATCCGCATAAATCATTGAAGTCATACATCCCAATTATAGTTGTTGATAATGATGAATTAGAACTTGAAATTGTTAAGAATGTTTGCATTATCGAAAACAACGATAATGACAACAATGACATCTTAAACATAAAAAATGTGCCAGACGGTTATTTTGAAGAAAAAGATCTTATAACTGTTGATGACAAAACTCACAATGATTTCGTATCTCAAGCTCAAACAGAACTATTGTTGCTAATTGGACGAGCTGTCCGCATTAATAAAATGATCATTAATTCACAGATTAGCGAAACTATCGATGCCTATCCGAGAAGTCTTCTTCCTTATTTTGGCCATGAAGGTGTCATAACGGACATAATTTTGAATGAAGAAGAAAACAATTGCAAATTGAGAATCCAGTCTTACAACTCATTCACTTTGTCCAAAGAAGATGCCAGTATCGATGTTGATCCAAGATTTCTTACATATAAAAAGTTGGTTTTCTTCGATTTGCTTGAAATTCGAACGAAGTCGAAAATTGGATTCAATTCGAGTTATGATATGAAAAACCTTCCTGAAAGCCTGAGAAAAAGTGCCAATCTGTCATTAATCAGACAATATTTAAAGACAAAGACAATCAAAGATAACTCGAAATCAATCAGTATCATCATGACGAGATACTTGATTTTCATCCTGATTGATTATTTACGTTATTCAAGGTCAAATCTTCTTCAAGAAGAAGGAATCGATTCATCTGAGATGAAAATTATTATGAAGTCGCTTGCCTATTCATTACCAACACTGACCCATTTCATCACAAATTTTGATTTCACAATTGATGAAGACACAATGAGTCGTTACATAATCTTCCAAGATGATCAGTCAGAAATAAGCAATTCAAATAATGAGGGCGACCAAAAAAACACTCTAAAAGTTCCAGGTTATGAGACACATTTTTATTTGGCATTCAAAGTCTTTCTCAAAAAGTCTGAAAATTTCATATCACCTAAGTTTTTATCTAGATTAATTGAAGAGTCATTTGAATCATGTAAGTCTAGTGATACAATGTCGTTGGAAGATCTTTACAACTTGATTCCAAGTTACTTGAAATATGAGAGTATTTCACCTTTGCCTGAAAAATTCAGTTTGACTCAGAATATTTCAACGACTAACAAAACAATCGGTTTCATTCCGATTCTTGTTTCATCAATACCTGATTCTCTACCTTCTGTTACTTGTTATAATAAAAGGCTCCGTGTTTCATCAGACCAAGTCTCGTATTTCTCGTCATCTTTGACAACTCGATCCTTTTCAATCAACTGGAAATACGACACGAAAAAATTGAAGATAAAAACATCAGAATTTAAAGAATATAAAAATTATAAATTGAAATGTGGAATTTGTCCATTTAAGTGTAATCTGCAGGAGTTGTTTTTGAGAAGTTCACTTGGCTTCATTCAAATTGTTTTCAATGTGATTCAATCGATGATTGAATCCGAACAACTTTTTGAGAAGCAGAAAAAATTCATAAATTGTGACATTTTAGAGAAACTTTTCTATCTTTCGTTGAAGAAGGATCCACTGGCTTTTCCATTCATTCGACCACTTATCATCTCAATTATTTCAATGAATGGATTTTCAGACGAATTCCTCACAAAACAGGCAGTTAAATCATTCAAAACTCTATCTGGAAAGACGGATCTCGACATTTATAAAATGGACAGCTTCCCAAACTCACACAATGAATTACCTCTCATTTTCAGTTTGTATTCAAATTTGATTCAAACACAGAATATTGAAAAATCAGTGAATGACATGAAGTCACTTTTTGAGAGGTATTCAATGATTAACAGAGAAATATTCAATATTTCAGAAGATTCAAAAAGTGCCAAATTCACAGAAGGAAGCATCAAGGACCTCAATAAAGAAAGTCACTTCAGCCTTTCAATGATTCAAAGAGTGATGAACGATGTTAAAAAGAAGAAGAATTACAGGCTGATTTACTTGCTGTTTTATTACAGCATTTTGCTGACTAACGAGAACAATCTTCCTTATCCGAAGTTTTTGTTTGTTCACGACAGGCTTCGCCAACATTTTGGTGGTTTTCGGACTGTCATCAGCAAGGGAGACATTGAAAAATACGATAAGAACGATAACGATAAAATTCAATACAAATCTGAAGTTTTCACCAATGAGATTGACCTTGAATGTTCTTGTTATTTAATCAACATCTTCGAAACAGAAAAGAAGAAGAAAAATGCGAAAGAAGGAAGCACTTCAATACGCGTTTATCACGAGCCATTCAACATTTTTGATGACACCGACCAAATAACTTCTGAAAAAGTAGAAAACAAATATGACATCTGTAAAATTTTCATTCATCAATTGAAGAATGACCAACGAATTGAACTTCCTCAGAATGGCCAAAAAGTTCAAGTTTCTTTTCCGCTTGAAATCATCGTTTTTGACAGCCAGACCGAACTCAAAGAAGGTGAAGCATTTGTCATTGACTTCAGCGCTTCAAAAGCTCAAGAAGAAGACTACTTCAACACTCATTTTGAAGATCTTCAAGAAGACTTTGAGCAATTCATCTCTCTTGCTGACTACGATGACGAGTTGTCTAAGATTGTTCTGGCGAACAAAAAGCGAGAAGAAAGAGAAGAATCAGAAATCATTAACGATATCGATGATGATAACGATATCGATGACGATGACTATATTGATAGTGATGACGATAATAATCAAATTATCCCACATTTGACCTTTGGAAATATACCAATTTACCGTTTTTCATCAATTAGCTCGTTTTTGAGTTTTCATAACAGTCAGGCCGGCAACGGCGCCCCGAAGAAGAAGAAAGAAAATCGCGATGATTTTAGATTGTATGAGATTGAGAAGATACCGATGAAAATAACGGTTAACATCACAAATTTGAATATGAAGGCACACATCATCTCTCTTCGTTATTCGATCCTGTCCAACTACAGCCATCTTGTCGAGTCGATGATGGTTAGTTACTCCGATGAGCAGAACAACTTTTTGAGAGGCAATTCAACTGAAGATTCACTTTCATGGAACATTCCACTGTCATCGAAAGACAAGCTGCAGAACATTTACACTAGGCAGATCATTCGACCAGCATTCTCAATGAACACAGAGTTGAAATTCAAGTTCATTCACCAAATCTTCATGAGTGAATCCAAAGGGAAACCTCAACTGAAAATTGTGTTCAACCGTTTTGAACAACAAAAATTCATGGACAAATTCAACAACAAAAACAAGAACGATAAGAATAACAAAGCACGTCCTTTATTCGTTCAATTCATGGAACAAGTTGATGAGTGTTCTTTACCTTTGTTGAAAGTTCATTCAGATGTTCCTTTCAAGTCAACTTTAGTTGGTGAAAACGCGATCGATGCCGGTGGTCCAGGCCGGGAACTCTTCTCTAGTTTGATAATGGAGATGATGAGTGAGCATGATGGAATCTTCACATATAATCCGAACAGGAGGCACTGCGTTAAAGACACGAATCAAGAAGACTTGATTCCAAACAAATTCATGAATGGAGAAGTCTTTAAATATGAAGGGAAACGTGACAAAGATCATTTCAACAGGAACAATTGCAGGTTCAAATATGCAGGTGCATTGATTGCAGCTTGCATTGTTTCAGATCTTCCACAACCGATGACATTGTCATCATTCATCTGGGAATATTTGTCTGTTGGTCGAGTTGAAATTGGAAGCATCTATGAAATCGATCACAATTTCAAAGAACTCATTGAAAATGCAGAACAACTGCTTAAAAAGTCGGTTTCATTGAGTGAAGAACAATTCGAATCACTGTTCTTAAGAGCTTTTGATATAAACGACTCATTTGATAACGTTGTTGAACTCGTCCCTTCAGGATCAAAGAAACGTGTAACGAAAGACAATTTAAAAGAGTTTATCGAACTTGCCAAAAACTTTCGTGTTCACGAATTCGATCAACAGCTTCACCAATTGAAAACAGGATTCGAAATTGTCATGAGTTACAAGAACATCACAAGCATTCTTCATCCGAACGAGTTGAAGTTACTTGCATGTGGTGAAACGAATTGTAGTGTTGAACAAATGAAAAAGTTGATTGTTGTTGCGGTTATGCCGCCATCCACTTTTTCAAGTGACTCAGAAAAAGTTCAATATAATGAAAAGATGGTGAAAATGTTCTGGAACGTCATGGAGTCTTTCTCAATCGAGGAACGAATGTTGTTCATTCGCTTCTCATCAGGAAATATGGGCCTCCCAGCACCAGGACTGAAGTGGGACAAGGACCTGAAAGTGAACATTCTCTCTCGAGAGGAAACAATAAAAAATAAACAGAAAATGGCAGTTTCTCACACTTGCTTCTCATCAGTTGACATTCCTTTCTTCGAATCAGAAGAAGAAATTGGAAGGATTCTCCGTGCATCTATTAACTTCTCAGGACTCATCACAGACAGCGCTGAGAACCCAGAAGCCGTTTTTGAATTTACATGAATTCCTTTTATAATAAAAACTTATTTTTCTCAATAACATTGTAATAATACAATTATGTCTTTTATTTGTTTCTAAAAAAAAATAATGAATTTTTTTCAACAAAAAGAAATATTTTCTGGAAATAAAGAATATTGTAAGTGAAAATTTCGGTTTCGAAAATGAAAATTTCCGTTACAAAAGTGAAACAGGTGTATTATTGGGGAAAATTATTTTTATATAGTTCAATATTTTCTCCTCGAATAATAATGTTCATTTATTGAACAATTTACTGAATTATACCCAATAAAAAGAATAATATTTAAGGAATTGAATATTCACTTTTTTTACAATATTTTTAAAAATAAAAAGTTATGAATAATAAGTAATTATCATTTAAATTATCAAATAAAATTTCATTTATTAAATATAATATCGTTATATGATGTTTAATTAAACTTTATATAACTAAATATTCTAAAATTTTCAAGATATTAGAGATTAAATTTACAAATAAGATAAAAGTAAGTTATGATGTTTTAGTTAACTAAATTTTTTAATGATTATTTTTATAAAATAATATTCAGAAATTTATTGAATAATTGAGCTTCAGTTTAGAATAACGAATTATTTTGTGAGATATAAATAAATGATATTTAAAATAATAATATATTAATCAATATTATATAATATTGGTATATATTTTATTGATTATATAAATATTATAAACATATGTATGTGTATACTATGGTTAGTTAAAAAATTGAATTATTTATGATACTTTAATTTGTTATTTCTTTACATATTAGATCAAAATATATTTACACGATCATAAAAAAATGCAACCAAATGGATAAATTTGAAAATATTGAATACAAATGAAAACAAAGTTATTTTTTACAAATATTCAAATATCTTTTTTAAATTTCATTTATATCTATTTTTTTTAAATAAATATTTATATATTTTTTACACCGAATGCGGATACATTAACATATTTCTAAAAACAAATAATTATTATTATTATTATTATTTTCTTTTAAAATAATAATAATTATTAATCGAAATTCTTATATTAATATTTAAATTAATATTTAAAATATACATTACATTCTTAATTGTTACCTTTCTATAAGGATATTTATGTTTAAATTTTAAAAATTTTCGTTAAAAAATAAAAATATAACTGAAACAATTGAATATAATTTATTTGCATTGCATTGAAAAAATTAACGTATATCACTTTTTTTTAAACAAGCATTCCAGCAATGACAGTTCAAGACTATTTGTCAAAAATGGGGAAAATCCAAACATCCATCCTCGCCTTCATCGATGACGATGATTCTTCAGCAACAGGTTTTATGAAATTAATTCAGATCTTTCAAAATCAGAAAATCCTGAATAATCAGCATGAACTAAAATCATTACTTCATATTCTTTCGAATATTGCAGACAATCACCACCGGGGTCCCAATTTCATTGATAAGATCCAGCAAATCATCAAATTCCTCAAAATCTACATGAAAAAGTTTTTCTCAGATTTTTCGATCTTCAACATTTTCGCGAGCAACAAAAGAATCCTTTTATTCCTTCTTAAAGAGAAGATACTGACAATGAATAAAGCCACCACATCTATCTTAACAAAAAGCGACTCCTATTATAAAAAGGCAAACTATCCGCAATACCTTTTCAACGAGATTCAGCCTTTCTTAGACGACGAATCTATTCAAAAAATCACCAGAAAACTTCCGGAAAACTATGACAAAAGACTCTTACTGAGTGGCGAAAATGACAGTCACATTTGCGAGCTGATTCGAAGCGATATGATTGATGATTTCATTGAATTTGTTGGGAAAGAAAAAGTGCCACTCAAAAGTGAAATTGAGGAATCTATTTTTGAGACAAATCCTTTCTTAATAAACAAAAAAGTATCGTTAATTGAATACGCAGCTTTCTTTGGGTCTGCCGGCATATTCAAACATTTGCTAAACAGTGGGATTGCAGCCGGTCCGTCACTCTGGAAATTCGCTGTCCATGGCAGAAACAACGACATCATTCATCTTCTCGAAGAAAAAAAAATTGAACCAGAAGATAAAATTGAATGTTACGAAGAAGCGATAAAGTGCCACCACAATGAAATAGCAAGATATATCAAAAACAAATTTTTCACTAAAGAAGATGAAAAATCGAGAGATTTATTCATTCAATACCTGCAATATTACAACGTTTCTCTTATTCAACCAAATTCTGTTGATTCTTCTTCATTCTTTAATTTATGTCAGTATGACTATTTCCAACCTGTAAGCATTCTTTCAAAAAATGAAATTATTGACATAAACCAGATATCAATTTTCTATATTGAATATTTATTCAACTATTTCAGACATTATTTCAATTCCATTCGACATCAAATATTTCAATTCCATTCAACATCAAATATTTCAATATCATTCAACATCAAATATTTCAATAAAATTCAACATCAAATATTTCAATAAAATTCAACATCAAATATTTCAATGAAATTCAACATCAAATATTTCAATGAAATTTATATTTGATTTTAAAAAAACACCGTTATGTATTGCAGTAGAAAATCAAAATGTTGAAATTGTTCAACTTTTATTAAATAATGATAAACTTGATGTTAACCTTGCATCTATTTTATAATCACAATCATTAACAAAATTCGACAACAAATATTTCAATTACATTCAACATCAAATATTTCAATGAAATTTATATTTGATTTTAAAAAAACACCGTTATGTATTGCAGTTGAAAATCAAAATGTTGAAATTGTTCAACTTTTATTAAATAATGATAAACTTTATGTTAACCTTGCATCTATTTTATAATCACAATCATTAACAAAATTCGACAACAAATATTTCAATTACATTCAACATCAAATATTTCAATATCATTCAACATCAAATATTTCAATTCCATTCAACATCAAATATTTCAATTCCATTCAACATCAAATATTTCAATTCCATTCAACATCAAATATTTCAATTCCATTCAACATCAAATATTTCAATTCCATTCAACATCAAATATTTCAATTCCATTCAACATCAAATATTTCAATAAAATTCAACATCAAATATTTTAATTCCATTCAACATCAAATATTTCAATAAAATTCAACATCAAATATTTTAATTCCATTCAACATCAAATATTTCAATTCCATTCAACATCAAATATTTCAATATCATTCAGCATCAAATATTTCAATTCCATTCAACATCAAATATTTCAATTCCATTCAACATCAAATATTTCAATATCATTCAACATCAAATATTTCAATTCCATTCAACATCAAATATTTCAATTCCATTCAACATCAAATATTTCAATGAAATTCAACATCAAATATTTCAATGAAATTCAACATCAAATATTTCAATGAAATTTATATTTGATTTTAAAAAAACACCGTTATGTATTGCAGTTGAAAATCAAAATTTTGAAATTGTTCAACTTTTATTAAATAATGATAAACTTGATGTTAACCTTGCATCTATTTTATAATCACAATCATTAACAAAATTCGACAACAAATATTTCAATTACATTCAACATCAAATATTTCAATTCCATTCGACAACAAATATTTCAATTACATTCAACATCAAATATTTCAATAAAATTCAACATCAAATATTTCAATTACATTCGACATCAAATATTTCAATATCATTCAACATCAAATATTTCAATTCCATTCAACATCAAATATTTCAATTCCATTCAACATCAAATATTTCAATTCCATTCAACATCAAATATTTCAATAAAATTCAACATCAAATATTTTAATTCCATTCAACATCAAATATTTCAATTCCATTCAACATCAAATATTTCAATATCATTCAACATCAAATATTTCAATAAAATTCAACATCAAATATTTCAATGAAATTCGACATCAAATATTTCAATTACATTCAACATCAAATATTTCAATTACATTCAACATCAAATATTTCAATTACATTCAGCATCAAATATTTCAATAAAATTCAACATCAAATATTTCAATGAAATTCAACATCAAATATTTCAATTCCATTCAACATCAAATATTTCAATGAAATTTATATTTGATTTTAAAAAAACACCGTTATGTATTGCAGTTGAAAATCAAAATTTTGAAATTGTTCAACTTTTATTAAATAATGATAAACTTTATGTTAACCTTGCATCTATTTTATAATCACAATCATTAACAAAATTCGACAACAAATATTTCAATTCCATTCAACATCAAATATTTCAATATCATTCAACATCAAATATTTCAATTCCATTCAACATCAAATATTTCAATTCCATTCAACATCAAATATTTCAATTCCATTCAACATCAAATATTTCAATATCATTCAACATCAAATATTTCAATTCCATTCAACATCAAATATTTCAATTCCATTCAACATCAAATATTTCAATAAAATTCAACATCAAATATTTTAATTCCATTCAACATCAAATATTTCAATTCCATTCAACATCAAATATTTCAATATCATTCAACATCAAATATTTCAATAAAATTCAACATCAAATATTTCAATGAAATTCGACATCAAATATTTCAATGAAATTCAACATCAAATATTTCAATAAAATTCAACATCAAATATTTCAATGAAATTCAACATCAAATATTTCAATGAAATTTATATTTGATTTTAAAAAAACACCGTTATGTATTGCAGTAGAAAATCAAAATGTTGAAATTGTTCAACTTTTATTAAATAATGATAAACTTGATGTTAACCTTGCGTCTATTTTATAATCACAATCATTAACAAAATTCGACAACAAATATTTCAATTACATTCAACATCAAATATTTCAATAAAATTCAACATCAAATATTTCAATGAAATTCAACATCAAATATTTCAATTCCATTCAACATCAAATATTTCAATTCCATTCAACATCAAATATTTCAATGAAATTCAACATCAAATATTTCAATTCCATTCAACATCAAATATTTCAATGAAATTCAACATCAAATATTTCAATGAAATTCAACATCAAATATTTCAATGAAATTTATTTTTGATTTTAGTAGAACACCATTATGTATTGCAGTTGAAAGACAAAATATAAAAATAATTGATATTTTATTAAATCATTCAAAAATTGATATCAATATTAAAGATGATATTTGATCATTATTAATAAAGTTTCATCCATCATTTTTGGTACAAAATACAATTGAATTTATGAAGAACACCAATTGAGCTAACAAGAAATAAAGAAATAATATCATTATTTCAAAAATATAAATCAAAAAATATGCCATTTAAGCATTTGGACACAGAACTGATTGATGAGCTGTTAAGTACAAAGAAAAGAATAGGAAAGGGAGCAACATCGACTACATATAGAGTCAAGAACTGCTTTACAAACAAAGGCTCACTCTGCTTAAAAATGTTGAATGGCGAATATTTCACTCTATCTAATGAACAAGATACAAATAAATCAAAGAATAAATCATCATGGACTGAAGAAGAAGAACAAAACAACGAAGAAGAAGAAAAACCAGAATTTGATATTGAAATGGCTAATAAACTTTACAAAGAATATGAATTATTGCATCTTCTCTGTCATCCAAACATCTTAACTGCCTATGGATTCTACTTAGGAGATAAAACACACAATCCAGCAATTCTCCTTGAATTTTGCATGCAAAACCTCAGCAAAGCAATCAAAATGTTTGATGATGTTGATCTTGTTGGCGTCATCTATGAAATCTGCTCAGCGATGGAATATCTTCACGAGTACAATGTTTTCCATCGTGATTTGAAGATGGCGAACATCCTCATCAAACAAAACAAGCATGTCAAAATTTGTGACTTTGGGATGTCAAAAGTAATTGACTTGACAACATTGACTTCTCTCACACATAACGTTGGAACAATAGCATTCATGGCTCCAGAATTATTCCGCGAAGACCAAAAATATAATGAAAAAGTTGATGTTTACTCTTTTGGTGTTGTTATGTACTTCATCGTCACAAAAGGTGAGGAGGCACCATTCACTGGAACTGGCTCCTATGCATCTTTAAAACTACCTAACAGCATCAACAAGTTATCTCAATCAATAATCAAAAAATGCTGGTCTAACTCACCTGAAGAACGTCCAAGCTTTAGTGACATTTTGAAAACGATGACTGACAACAATTTCATGCTTGTCGATGGAATTGAGGACAAAATTCCAAACCTTCTAAAACACTTGGGATTGAAATAATTTAATTTAACCTAATTACTTACTAAATTAAGAACTAATTTTTATTTTTATTTCTTTATTTTTATACACAATGTATTGGATCATCAATCAAATATGGAGTTATTTCATCATTAGATGAAATAGGAATAGATAATTGAGAATTTTCATTGCCTTTTAATAACCAATCTGGAAAAATTATTCTTCTTTTTTGTGTTTTTGTTTCTGATAAAGGAGAAAATCTTTCATTTGTTAGTTTTAAATCTTTGGTAATACTAACAACCATCGCGTCGTTATAATGACAACAATAATTGCTATTACTGAATATCGTCAAACATGTCCGATCATCAAACGACCATTTATATCCATCAAAACATTCTTCATGTGATCTTATTATGAATTGGATATTGTTCCGTTTCAAAAAGCTATTTAAACTCTCACTCGAAAAATAATATCCAATCCCTCTTGGACTTTTCATAAATCCAGTTTTAATATCATCAAAAGGATCACTCCAAAGCAAATCTGTGAAAATGCTTTCATTACTTATATTATATGGTTTTTGTAATTGACCAAAATCTTCCAAGTTTTTAAGTTTTGGTGAAATTCCACCATGAACACAAAAAACTATATCTGCTACCAATGCTGCAATTGGGAAATAACCAAATAAATCAAAGAAAGATTCATACAAAAAATGATCATATTTTCTACAACACTCATCATAAAATCCATGTTCTTTCGATATTGATCTTGTTTCATGATTTCCTCTCAATAAATTAATATTTTTAGGATACTTGCATTTAAGAGAAAGTAATAAAACCATGACTTCAATACTGAATTGTCCTCGATCAATGTAATCTCCAAGAAAGAGGTATGATGTATCTGGTGGATATCCACATCTTTCAAAGATTCTAATAAGATCATCAATATTTCCATGAATATCACCAACTATCGTGATAGGATTATCTAATCTAATCATCGTTGGTTCTGGAATAATAATTTTTTTTGAAAATTTAATTAAATCTATAATTGAATTTCTACAAATAAGATTATTAATTATTTTCTTTTTATTAATTCTTGATAGAAGAACTTTATAAATCAAATGATCTAAATCTGAGCTGAGCATTATTTAAAAATAAACTAATTTCAACTTGTCAAAATAAAAAATGATGTTATGAATTCATCATTTTTTGAAAGATCGAGTTGAGGCAAAATTTTATATTGAATTTTTAACGTTTTTGCATTGAAAGTCAAAGGGATTTTTTTTGAACATAAATCAAAAACAATTTTCAACAATAAGGAAGTTTTTTTTAAATATAAATATTTAATTAAATTCAACTAAATAAACTAAATAATTCCTTTTTTATTCAAGATATCATCAAATTAATAATGTATGTTATTTCAAAATTTCAATACAAAATGATCGATCAACTTTAATAACAAATGGTGAATTATCCCAAAATATTAATATAATATTTCTAATTATTAATTAATTTATATTTTATTTGCATATAAATAAACAAAAATAACCACTTCGATAAGTATCCATCAATAATTATTAATTCAACTAATAGAATTTTAAAGAAAGAAAAAAAATAATATAAGAAAGTATTTATTATAATTGTAAAAATAAAAGAATTTCAAAGTTCAGGTAGATTCTTAGCTTCATTATTTTCAGTGACTTCTGAATCACTCTCGTTATCCTTAGCCTCAAGTTGTCTAGAATTCATAGAATTACGAGTTGCTTCCAAATCAGTGTTATCCTCCAATTTACTCTCATTTTTTCTCATTTTAGATTTAATATCATCATCATCATTGTTTATTTTTTTGCTTTCTTGTTCGATCATTTCTCTCTGTTTCTTAGACTTTTTGTAGAGCTTGATCATTGGGTAGATCAAGAGTCCGATACCGACGACTGTTCCAAAAGCTATTGTGCAAGAATACAAGTACATCAACCTTTTTACGTCGTGTTTATTCGTGTAGAACAAGATGTAAGCGAAGACCAAATAACCAACAAAGTTAGACATCAAAGAAACGATCATTGCTTGCCAACCTCTTTGCAAAGCCTGCAGCATTGCCTGGCTGTTGAATTGTATCCAACGAAGGAAGCCTGTGTAATTGCTATTTCTCAAGATTGGCACGGCGTAAGCAAGATAATCCTCACCTTTTCCAAAGATGAGAGAAATTTGTCTTGGAATTACAAGAGCCAAAGTTGTTACAATTGCTGACCAAGAAAAGTTGATCCAAGCGGCATGAAAAGAGAGTCTAAGGAAACGTTTATCATTCTGTGAAGCATGTGCATAAGAAGCAGGAGGAATGAAACCTGTTGTCACAGCTATACAGATACAAACAGCGAATTGATAAACACGACATAAAACATTAAAACCAGACATTGCAAGGTCATATTCACGTCCATTTGAGCACGAACGACCAATTAAATTTCTAATGGGTATACCTGGAATGCACCCCGACAAATTTGACACTAATTGACTTAAACCAACAACAAGAGCTGGCCATGTGTTCTTGCTGAATGGCTTAAGTAATTGTCGCCATTTCGGTTGAATTCCAAATTTACCTTTGAAATAAAGAATGACTAGAACAATGCCTGGAACTGCATCTGCTGCAACTGTAGCAATCGAAGCAGAACAAATTCCACAATTCAAACCAAACAAAAGAAGTGGACAAAGACCGAATGATGAAATGATTAGACTGATTAAATCAATGATTCCAATCAACATCGTTCGACCTTCTGCTTGTAAGAAGCCTTGACAGCATAAACTAATACATGTTAATACAGAGCATGCACATAATGGAAGAATGTATTGGAAGCCAAGACGTGTCGTTTCTTCACTCGCATTGTACCATTTGCACATCGTATTGTGCGCTGGTAAAATGCAGACGGGAACAATGATCCCACAAACAATCGTAAAACGAAGAAGATCACATGCAACTTGCGTGGCTTCATCAAATTGCTTCTTCCCAAAAAGTTGGCTGATCTTGGTGGAACCTGCAATCATTAGAAAGTAGCCAAATGCACGACCAATGCCTTCTAATGTAATTTCTGTAGCTACTGCGGAAAGTCCTCGTTCTCCAAGCTTTTTTGAAACCCAAATACTGTTGATAATTCCATAAAGAGCACCTGTGACTTGCGATATTATTGGTCCAATCATTAAATTGCAGATTGTAATTAATGGTTTTCGTCCTGCTAATCTATATATTTCTTGCTCGTTTTTTTCTTTAGATTCTTCATTTACTGTGTTTTTCCTCTCCATTTGAAGGTCAAATGAAGAAGGACTCTCTGAATCTTGATTTTCTTCTGATAATGATTGATCGTTTGGGGTTGAGGAATCTTCTGATTTATCCGATTTTGGCAAGTCTGATGAAGGATATTGCTGTGTTTGTGAAATCATTTATAATGTTTATTTTCAATTCAAAAGTTTTAAACCAAAAAAAAAATTGCGTTAAAAATATTTTATCACAGATTAAAGTTTTTATGAAATAATTTTATATAAAATATAATTTAAAGCATAATATATTATTTTGGCTTTATTTTATCATATTCTGAGAAGAAATATAAATATCTCAAAAATTGAGATGGCTTTGAATCTATTCAATATAATTCAATATTAGATGGCCATTTATTGTATTATTATTCAAACGTCAAAAGAAAATGATTGAAATATTAGCCTCATTGATATTTTCCATCCAAATGCACTTTGGAATGCATTTTATGTGTTAAGTTTTCTTTATAAAATGATCTACCAATATTTCAATTAATTTGAAAAATTGAGAAGAAGATAATCCGAAACTTTTTGAAAAATAAAAAAATAAAACTTAATATATGGAAGCTTCCTCAGTTATTAAGGTAAATTAGTACAGATCCATTTAAATAGATGTCGGTCAACTCAAATACTACTCTAATCGTTAACTTCAACATTGATTTTTAAAACTAGTGATTACCAACCATTCAGAACGCTTATTTGAATATTTTACCAATAAATATCAATGAACTTTATTAATTATGTTTTTCCAACAATTGCTAAAATTTTGAAAGTAAATCATCCAATATCCACAAAAATAATTAAAAATCAGCATCATGCTATTTTTTTTAAATTACTACGAGTCATATCTTTTTTAATAAAATGTCTTCCATGAATAAGATCTTAATAATATCATGCAAATTATTTTCTAATTCAAATTCACAATATTTTGGATTATGCTTTCAAATCATGCTTTATATATAACCCAATATATTTAAAAGCTAATATTTGAATGCTTAAATATGCAATAGATTAAGAAATAATCTTAGCTGTCTTATGCTTGCTGTCCTTATTTCTTGATCCGTATTTATTGTCATTTAATCTACATTTGCTATAACTTGCTGATATGTGACTGATAATACTACTATATATTTGCTTGATGATCTTTAGTCATTGTTTGCTGGTCTGTAGTTATTGTTAGCTAATTTGGAATTGTTTTTCTTGTTAACTGATATACGACAACTGCTTGATTTCTAATGATTGCAACTTGCTAATTAAAATTAACCTTTTTACGAAATTATATTGGAAAAAGGTCATATTACGTAATATAAAGGGATAAACTAAAGTATAGTAAGGCTTTTCTGAAGAACCTTCAAAAAGTGGAAATCATTCAGAAAAAATAATCTAAATAAAAAAATTGAAAAAACAAATCTTTTTATATTTTTACATAATTTTTACCGAGGCTACATACCGCCTAGCGGGCGTCGAGCGAGGCTGAGCGAAGCGAAGCCGAGTCGAGACCCCGCGGCTGGCGGTAAGAATCGGTAAAAATTTTGTAACATAAAAAGATTCTTTTTTTATTATTTTTATTTGATTATTTTTTCTGAATGATTTCCACTTTTTGAATGAGACTCAGAAAAGCCTTACTATACTTTAGTTGATCCATATAAAGATTAGAAAATTCTGTTTATTTGTATCTAGACCATAGGGAATAATTTTTTTTTGAAAATTATAAATTAGGCAAAAATTTATTATGAATAATGGAAATCGAAATAGAAATAATGATCCGTATTCTGATTCAAACAAACAATTTATAGAGCTCATAAAAAACAATGATCAAGTAGGTTTATCTTCAATGATGACAGATGGCGACGCTACAGGTTCTAACTTTTGTATCGAGGAAGTAAATCGAGGCGATTTAATTAATAATAATTCCAATCAAAACGAAAGACTACTAGAAAGAGAAGACAACCTGATCAATGATAGAATAACGTTACTCCATGTGGCTGCTTATTATGATTCCCTTGAATGCTTTGTCTACCTTCATAAAATAAAAAATTATAATATTCGGATCTTTTCGTCAAGATCCTTTTTACCGCTCCATTACGCCTGCTACAACGGATCGATGGAAGTTACAGGCTACATATTACGCGAAGATGCATCAGAAATACTACTTTGTACAAATAATTTGCTTCTTTGTTTTGCAGTTCATGGTAATAACGCCAAAATATTGGAAGAACTTTTTCAACATGGCGCAATACTACGAAAGGTTCAAAATAATATCTATGATCCAATAGGAAAGGCAATTTCTGTTGATAATTATGAAAGTTGCGAAATTCTAACGAGATATTCAGAAGGTTATAGCACTGATTTTTCGCCCGCAATGACAGCAGCTAAAATGGTTAATGCAGAATTAGTTCGTTTCCTTGTCAAAAAGCCAAGTGATCTTGATTTTTCTGATTTAGTGCACAAATCAGTTTTTTCTCTAATATTCGAAATTTCCGACGGCCAAAAATTCAGAGAATTAATAATCGAATGGTTATCGAAGTGGGATGACATAGAATTAGAGCCTCCAATGAATTTACATATGAATGGAGTATGTCATTGGGCCTGCAAATTAGGCGATCCTGATGCTGCAAAATTGATGTTCAGAACAAATAATGTCTATATAAACAGAATAGGGATAAACAACCATTTAGGTACTTACTATTTGGCAAATAAAAATAATAATATGACTGATCATGAAATCATCACTATGCTCAATATTATGATTTCAAATGGATTTGATATTAATTTCCAACCTGAAGGTGGCTACTGTGAATCAACTTTAAAGAGCTTTTTAAGAACAATTAGAATTAGATATGAGGTCATTGACTTTCTTATCAGCAAAGGAGCTGATCCAAACTTACCTTGGTCAGAAGATAGAACGCACACCATTTTAGATGATGTGAAGAAAAGGAAAAATGATAAAAAATTGATGAAAATATTTGAAAAATTTTTATAAATACTTAAATAAAAATATTTTTATAAAGAATTATTATTGTTTACGAGAAAAAATTTAAAAGATAATAAATCATATTTGAGTTATGAGCAAAATAAATTTTACTGATATTTGAAGCATATTGAATTAATTTTCTTGATATTTTCATAAAAGTAAAAAGTTTCATATCAATATAATATAATATATAAGTTTATTATTTTATTTAAATTTATAAAGTAAATAAAAAATAATATTTTTTAAATAATATATTAAGATAATAATATTTAAAAATTATTAATTATATAACTTTTTGTTGATAATATTTTTTGGTAATATTTAATGATATTTTCAATTATAATATCAAGTTAAGAAAAGCAAACATCAAAATATTTCATATAAATGCATTTTATTATATATCCAAACTTCTGTGGTTATTAGCCCAAAATTAAAAAAAAAAAAAAATGTAGCAATCAAATAAATATGAAAATATTTTGTTTGCATTTTTAAACTATACAAAAGTGGAGATAAATTCATCAGTCCCAATATATTATAATAATAACGAAAATTCTCATCACAAGCACGTTTTATAATTCATTAATAATCGATCTAAAACCTTGAATTTATAATCGTTTAAGCTTATATGAAGTCAACATGATAGAAATAATTCTTATTATTAGACAAATTTTAGTTTATTTCACAAATATCATCTATTTTCCCTTTATGGTGAAAATTTACTTAAAAAAGGCAACATTGAAGTATAAATAAAATTCATTTATTCAGATTTATTTGAAAATAATTGAAATCTTCTGATGCTTTTATAAAAAAAATAGAAAGATTAACATTTGCTTAAAAAAATGGTAATTATAATAATAAAACTTCATTGTATCACATGCGAATAAAACTGTTTTATGTAAAACATTGAAGTATGCGATTTCTAAAAGGAATTGATGTAATAAAAAAAACTGAAGAGAGACCAGTATGTCTAAAATATAGATGGTAAATCTTTGTAACACTGAAAAAAACAAATCATGAAAAGCAAAAAGAGATTTGGATTAAAACTGGTAAATTATTAGATAATAATTTTTTTCTATTTGAGTATAAGATCAAGAATATTAGTATAACATCAGATCAAATGCAATTATATATATATATATAGCGTGGACTGTAAAATATAAAATTGGATAATCCCTATTATTTAATTTCTTAAAGGCCTTAATTTAATATTGAATAGACATCCGTGTGGTACGTCTTCACCTAGGTGATAATTGCTTAAAAAACTAATTTAGAAATATGACTAAATGATTTGCTTAATAAAACTTTTTTTATCTTAATAACTTTGGTTTGTTATAAAAAGTTTTATATAAAACTTTTATATCAACAAATGCTTAAAAAAGAAAGTATGTATAATTTTTTGATATTGAATCCGACATCGTTCAGCGGTTAGGATACGTGGTTTTCATCCACGGGATCGGGGTTCGACTCCCCGTGTCGGAATGCTTTTTTTTTTTGATAAAAAATAGTAAAATAATATTCATGAAAGGTTCAAAAGATATTTGAAATGATTAAATATTTATTTAGATAGTCCAATCTATGCTTACAACACTTTAATAAAAAAATTTAAAATTTATAAAATGAAAACAGAAAGAATCATGAAAGATTAATTTTTATAATATTATATATCTGTTTAATTTCATTCAATGTTCTGAATCAACCAATTGAAAAATAATTTCATCTTTTTTATTATCGATATCAAATTTATTTGAAATATTATTTTTTTCTGATTGATCGATTAATTTTTCTTCTTCAATTTTTAAGATATTTTTATAACCACAGAAACAACAATTCTGTGAACCAGGGCCTTTGGTATCTTTTGCTAAAATAATTCCTATCATTCCCAAAATTGTTGAAAGAATTGATGGAAACCAGAGCACATTTTTATATCCGATGCTCGAATATTTAATCTCATTATCATTTGAGATTTTATAATTGGAATTCAGAAGGAATCCAGTTCCAATCTGATATATGATTGCAGAAACATAAGCAGTCAAGTTCACGCATCCAACGGCAGTTCCAGCTGCCGAAGCGTGAAAATATTCACGACACATTGGATAAGCCACGTTTGTCAACGAATTAGAAAAAACAGCATAAAAGAAGAATAAAATAACAATTATTAAAGACTTCATTTCATCAACGTATAAATAAAAGGGAAGAAGACAGCAAAGTGCGATGAACGAACACCAAAAGACAAACCATTTTCTTGTATTAAACAACTCAGCAATGAAGGGAATAATGAAAGCACCAACAACGTTACCGATTGATATCGCCATCATTATATTTCCCATCTCAACCAACGAATAACCGTAAACATGACGTAAATAAGGACCACCCCACATTCCATTGATGTTAAAGAATGCTCCATTAATCCCAAAGTTATACAAACCAATCCACCAAAAACTTTTATTTTTAACAACAGTCAAAAAATTTTTACATAACTGATTCATTTTATCTTTAATGGTCAATGTTGATGTGTAAACACTTGTTTCTTGATTGACCGCTTCATAACCAAGCGTTACTGGATTCCCTCGAACAAATAACAACACAAAAATTGAAAGAAAAAAACCTACAATTGAAACAATGAAAAAACACCATCGCCATCCAAATATCGAGGCCAATTTACTAAAGGGACCTTGGGCTATCAAACCGCCACAACCGGCAAAAGCACAGAAAATTCCAACCGTCCGCGAATAGTCTCGCAATGGATACCAATTGGCAATGATTCGACAGGCTGGAACATAAATTGGCGACGATCCAAATCCAACCAAAAATCTTCCAAAACAGCCAAGTAAAAGACTGGATGAAATGCCACATAAAAAGGCGCCAATGCTCGCAATGATCGAACAAAAGCCAATGAGAAAGCGCGGATCCATGACATCGGCAAGAAGACCAGCAAACGGCTGAATAACGGCGTATGGATAGAAAAACATCGATGAAAAAATGGATAGATCGGAAACAGTTAAGTTGTATGATTTGGACATAGGTTCACTAACGATTGTTGGTACAGCTCGTTGAAAAAAAACTAACATATCTGATAATCCTATAATGAATATTGTGAGAAATCTCCTGATTTTGAATTTTTGAGTATTAATCGAAATATGTTCTGCAGAAAATGAAGATGGTTTGTGCTGATAGTTTTTCATTTTATCAGATAAATATTGTTTTGTTAGAATTTGAACTTTTTAAGAGAAAAATAAACCTCTCAATAAAAAAACTACTTTTATCATAAGTAAACCAACAAAGATGTGTCAAAAAAATATGCAATTTTGTAGATCAAGTATTTATTTCAAATGTATTTCATTTTTCATTGATTAATCTTGCCAAATATTTCAATCTCGGAATTGATCATGGAATAATTGACTCCATGTATAATTATGCTAAAATGCTACTAGAAAGCAATGGAATTGAAAATAACGATGAAGAATCCCTCAAATATTTAAAGATGGCTGCTGAAATAGGTCATGTTGATTCAATGCACACATATGATTGCATTTTACTTGGTGGAGATCATAAAGAGGCAGCAAAATATTTTAAACTTGGAGCTGATCACGGACAAATTGATTCTATGTATAATTATGCTCGTATCATGAAGGTCATGAAAGTTCAATGTTCCAGTATGCCACAATGTTATATAATGGAAAAGGTATAACCGCTGATAAAAAAGAATCAGCAGTATATTTCAAGAAGGCTGCTGATAAAGAACATATTGATTCAATGTATAAATATGCAATGATGCTATTTAATGGCGATGAAATAAATACCGATAAGAAAGAAGCAGCCAAATATTTCAAAAATGCAGCTGATAAAGGCCATGCATAGTATTGGTGATAATATTGCAAGTGATATGAAAGAATCAGCAAAATATTATAAGATGGCTGATGAAAAAGTTGAAGCTACAACTCAATTTTCAATTTATCATTGAAAACATATAATTATTTATTTCAAAATTGAGTTGATTATTTTCATTTTTCAATACTATTCAGAAAAATTGAGTTGTATGCAAAAATGACTCGCAGTTTATGTTCAAATATGGAATGATGTTGTACATTAGTAATGAAGTAAATATTAATAAGAAAGAAGCTGTTAAATATTTCATAAATGCAGCTGATAAAGGACATAATGATTCAATGTATAAATATGCAATGATGCTATTTAACGGAGAAGAAGTAACAGCTGATAAGAAAGAAGTTGCCAAGTAATTAAAAATGGCTGCTGATAAAGGACATAATGATTCAATAAATACATATGGAAACATTTTACTCAATGGAGAAGGAGTAACAATTGATAAGACAGAGGCAGCCAAATATTTCAAACTTGGAGCTGATAATAATCATTTAGATTCAATCACCAATTATGTATATATGCTATGATATGAAGATGATAAATAAGAGGCAAAAAAAATATTTTAGGATGGGAACAGATAAAGGACACAAAGACTGTAAGCGTCAATATGGATTAATGCTCTTGAATAGTGAATAAATTTTTTTTATTTTTATTTATTTGCTTTTTTACAGTTTTTTTTTTTTTTTTTTTTTTTTTTTTTGGTTGATATAATAATTGTATAAAAGATTAGTCACTTGATAAACACTTATTACTCCTTTGTTGCTTGAAATAAATTGGCAAGGATGACCGTGGTTGTCTTTGAATTGAACTAGTTCATCTTTAGTATCAATTCCATGCGATCAAATAATGCTCTAGTTCAAAGAAAAACAGATGTTCATTCAAAGAGAAACCTGTCAGCAGAGCTTGCTTCAAGAAAAGGGAAGAAGCAAAGCAGCACCAGAAGTAAAAAGAGACAGCATTATCACAGAAAATAAAGTGAAGTTTTGATGATGATGTCACTTTTTTCAAGTTCATTTAAAAATACTCTAACATTAAATAAAGATTGAAATTTTTACTTATTAATGACGAAATAATAATTTAAATATAATGAAATATATCTAAGTAGGCTCGCTAATTTTACCAAAGAATTCTAGGTTATACAAGTAGAAGTAATAATTACCAGTGATTCCCCACCAGCTGTTTCCTGTTTGCCGAAGTCTAACAAAACGATAAAAATCATTTCTATTTTGTTTAATACTAAAGACTGCTTTTACATTACTATTATTCAGTTGTGAGCAGTCTGTTTGGCGGTCGATTTCATTCCAACTCTTTCCATCATTCGAAACTTCAATGACAAAGCTTTTGATGTGGACTCCGTTTGGACTATTATCGAATGTCTCCAAAGCATAATCTGTCAATTGAACAAGCTTATCTTTAAAGTCAAAACAGACGAAGATTCCTTCAACATTTCCAGATTTATAATAATTTCTTTGCTGGTAATCAACAAGATGTTTTGGATGGCATGAAGGAGTATTATTCTCAGTTGAATTCGTAGTTATTTCTATCGTTTTGTTGTCGTGAATGTTTCCGCCAGTTTTGTTTGTCAGGTAGTTCATGATGCCTTCAAAATAACGGTTGCTTTGAAATTTGAATTCTTTCTCATTCAATTTTTCTTTGTATCTTGCTTTGTTGTCTAGCATTTTGCACTTGGATGGTGAAAGTCTGTTGCAAATTGACCTAAATATTTGGCGGTTGAGATATTCAATGTCAAATTTATCAACAAAAGTGTCAAACATTTCGTCGCTGATGTTGCAGAATGCGACATATTCAAATAAAACAGCATAAGAATGGTCCTGCTCGTATAATTCAAAAATGAATTGAAAAAGTGAATTTTCATCGTTCAGAAAAAGTTTGTCTGATCTGAAAATATCTTCAAGAATTTCAATTGAAAATTTCTTCAATTTTTCTTTATCTATCTCTTCGAAATTGGATGCAATGACTTCAATCATCTTATGATAAAAAATGTTTTGATGATCAAAATATTCTGAATTGTTGATCGTATAGTCATCAAATTGTGAAAGAATTTCAATTGATTTATCAACAGTGAGTGATTCGAGCTTTTCGCTTTGATTGACAAAATATTCGTCAATATTTCCAAGTAAATAAAAATATAACATAAAGCGTGATCTAATTTGTGCTTCATATTCTTTGTTCTCAAACTGGCAAAGATTTAAAAAAATTTCAAAATAATTTTCTGAATCATCTTGTATTTCTTCGTCATGCAGTGGTAATTTAATGTTAGGATTTTTTGTATTGATATAAAACTCATTAATTGATTCATCAACACAATGTAATTTTCTAATTTTTGGAGATAAAATATCTGCAACGATTCTTGGAGTTTGATATCTTCTTCCATCAACAATAAATGTAAAATCTTTTGGATATCTATTGAACGGGATATCTTTTAACTTCTCAATGTTGAGAGAAATGCTTTTCATAAAATGAAAAAAATTGAATTTCTTTTTGGTCGATTTTTCTATGTCATAAAAATTTTCACTTGTCTTATCATTGATGATGATACGATCAACAATTCAGAATATTTTGATCAGTAGAAATTCTAAAAAAAAAAGCATCAAAAAATTAGTTTAATTTCATCTGTTTTATATAAATAGAATCAAAACACAAAAAATTATGATTTCATTGTAGAGGAAGAAGCAGTAACCGATTCCTTAGATGCTTGCTGAGAATTATTTGATGGATATTCTTCATCATCATAATCATCTTCACTATCAGTACAATCACTTTCGCTATCATCATCACAATCAACATCACTGCTTTCATCTTCATTATTTTCATTTTCATTATTACCAGCTTTTTCATCTTGATTATTATTCTCATTATCACTAATGTAATTGCTTTCTAGTTCGTTTTCATTTTCATTCTGATCTTCATCATTGTTCTTACTCTTACGTAGATAATTGTTCCTGCGGTTGTGACGAAGTTTTTTAGACAAATTGTAATACTCAATCAATTTCTGATCCTGATTGAAGAACTCGCAAGTGTATCGAATGATCGAGTGTTTGTACAATCTAATTTTGTGTTTCATTGCGCTCAAGTTGTTCAAAAATTGGCCAAAATAAATTTGAGGGGCGGTTACAGCTTGTATCTCAACTGTTGCTGCTTTATTATTGATTCTTATGATGTAAGAGTCGCCAGGAGGAATCAGCTTGTAAGGAACTTTGACTGGTTCCGTATAAGTTTCAACAAGCAATCTAAACTCCGGCCTTTTTGAGTGCTTGTTAATTTTCTTAATGCACCATTGATTGAGTCTTTCATAGGTAACTTTAGGAAGGGAATGTTCAGGCAGATAATAAGTGTTGTAATATGAAATGAAAGGAACCAAATCGCCGTAATTTATGTAGCTTTGAATGTATGAATGACTAAATTCCCAAACTTCTTGAGAAAATGAAGCAACAGGAGCCAAACAAACAGCTCTAACTTTCAAATCAATCATTTCTTCATTGAATAGAACTGCTGTCATTCCAGCAACGGCTCCACCTAGGGAATGTCCTGTTAATATTATTTGTCGTTTGTTGTGTTTGAGTGATAATTCTCGTATTTGACGTTTAATGTCTTCAAAAATGTTTAGGGAGGTGAAATATACACCTTCATGGACATGACCTCGTTGATATTGAATTGCTGCGGCTAAAAAGTCAACATGCCAATCTTTAAGACAAGCTGAGCCACGAAATGCTACAAAAATTGTATCAAGTTCATCACTGTCTACAACAAAATAAGGTACTCTGTAAAAATCTGATTTATTAGATTCGATAACTATATTTGTAAGATTGGGTGGTAAATGTTTTTTACTGTTTTTATAATAAACGGCACTTGATAATAAACCGCAATGAAGTAGATCCATTACTTGAGTAGAAGTTAATTTTGATGCTTCTAGCTCTGGTGCATGCGGAAGAACATGAAATGTTGCTTTCCAAATAATATCTGGAAGTGGATGATTAACTTGAGTAGTTGGATCAAATAATACTGAATGAGAACGCTTTATTTTTTTATTTTGATTGTTTTTGTCGTCATTAAAATCTTCCTCTTCAATTTCTCCTTCCTCGTTATTATTGTCTACTTCTTTTTTTTGAGTTTTGGTTCGGCATGAATTGCTTCGAGCTAATTTCATAATGAAAAGTAAACCATGATCATGCAGATAAAATAAAAGTATTCAAAATCTTTGAATTTTTTGTAAGAATATTTATAAGATAGCAAAAATAAAATTCAGTCAAAAAGTTAGAGAATAAAAAAAAACAATTCAAATATTTGAATTATAAAATTTTATAAATTAGCTCGAAGCAATTCATGCCGAACTCAAAAATATGTATCTCATGTTAAAATAAATAAAAAGTAAATTAAAAAGGAAATAATAATTGGTATATAGAATACAATTTTAAATTCTTCATTTTAAAAAGATACAATGATTTTAAAATTCCCTTTATAAAAATCCAAGTCACTTTTTAAATAGTTATTCAAAAAGTTCCTATATAAAAATGATTATAATTATCTTGAACAATTATCATTTAAAATGTATTTTTTCCCTAATGTTAAAAAGAAAATATAAAATAATATATATTTATAACTTAAATATATTTTTAAAAGCTAACAGTATCGTTTTTGAAAAAACTGAACACTGAGTTGATAATAATAAAAATAAAGTGTGTCCACTATTAGGAAAGTTAAAATTGTGAAAACTCATTCAATATTTCTATGAGCTTATTCCAAAAATACTTTCTTAATTGTGGACAAACTTTATGTTAAATCAGAATACTTCTCTCAAAATTGAAATAAAGCCATCATCTTTTTTTAAATGAGTCTTGAGTTGAATACATCACTTACTATATTTATTGATGAAATCAATATTTGATTATAAAAAATAAACATTTATTAATAATTAATTATTTTCGAAAATAATATCTTTTATTAAACAAATTCATTAATGCCATTTTTAGATCCAAAAATCAAGATCATTTTCACTGCTGTCCTGATTTTTGAGCACTGATGAAGTATCAAATTGAGTCTGCCCGGAAACTTTCGAGTTTTTAGTTTCTTGCGAATTTTCGTCTATTGAATTCTGCTTCCTACGCATTTTTGCAATCACAACGATAACAATCGCAGCGATCAATAGAACAGCAATCACAGCGCAAATGATTCCAATCAGGGCTCCTTTTGATATTTTCTTTTTAGGCGGATTTGTCGACTGAGAACCAAAAACAGGCTCGGTTGAAGAAAATGGAAAATCATCAAGTGAAAAAGCATATGAAATGCTTTCTTTTGTAGTTTGTGTTTTTGATGAATGAGAAGCATCAATACTTGAAACAGACGATTCTATTGGTTCATCACTTTCTGAATCAAATGAAGTTGGTTCTTTTGGATTCTCAGTTGACTCTCCAGTTTCTGTTTCAAATTTGGACTGATGAGACTCTTCACTCGTATCATCATTTTCTGAATCATTCGTCTCAGATGAGAAAGTAGTTTGTTGTTCTGTTGAGTATGTTGCTTCACTTGATGACTCAATCTGTATTTCACTTGATGCTTCATTTTGTGATTGGCTTGATGAATCTATTGAGTGTTCAAATGACTCTTCATTTAATGATTCAACTTGCTCTTCGCTGGATGATTCCATTTGTTCATCACTTAAAGATTCAGATTGTTCGTTACTTGATGATTCTTCTTGGTTCCCACTTGACTCAGTTTGTTCTTCACTGGATGATTCTATTTGTTCTTCACTAGATGATTCAATTTGTTCTTCACTAGATGATTCAATTTGTTCTTCACTGGATGATTCGACTTGTTCTTCACTGGATGATTCTATTTGTTCTTCACTAGATGATACAGTTTGTTCTTCACTAGATGATTCAATTTGTTCTTCACTAGATGATTCTATTTGTTCTTCACTAGATGATTCAATTTGTTCTTCACTGGATGATTCGACTTGTTCTTCACTGGATGATTCGACTTGTTCTTCACTAGATGATACAGTTTGTTCTTCACTGGATGATTCAATTTGTTCTTCACTAGATGATACAGTTTGTTCTTCACTGGATGATTCGACTTGTTCTTCACTGGATGATTCAATTTGTTCTTCACTGGATGATTCAATTTGTTCTTCACTAGATGATACAGTTTGTTCTTCACTGGATGATTCAATTTGTTCTTCACTAGATGATACAGTTTGTTCTTCACTGGATGATTCAATTTGTTCTTCACTAGATGATACAGTTTGTTCTTCACTGGATGATTCAATTTGTTCTTCACTAGATGATACAGTTTGTTCTTCACTGGATGATTCGACTTGTTCTTCACTGGATGATTCGACTTGTTCTTCACTAGATGATACAGTTTGTTCTTCACTGGATGATTCAATTTGTTCTTCACTAGATGATACAGTTTGTTCTTCACTGGATGATTCAATTTGTTCTTCACTAGATGATACAGTTTGTTCTTCACTGGATGATTCGACTTGTTCTTCACTGGATGATTCGACTTGTTCTTCACTGGATGATTCTATTTGTTCTTCACTGGATGATTCTATTTGTTCTTCACTGGATGATACAATTTGTTCTTCACTGGATGATTCTATTTGTTCTTCACTGGATGATTCAATTTGTTCTTCACTGGATGATTCTATTTGTTCTTCACTGGATGATTCTATTTGTTCTTCACTGGATGATTCAATTTGTTCTTCACTAGATGATTCGATATGTTCTTCACTGGATGATACAATTTGTTCTTCACTGGATGATACAATTTGTTCTTCACTAGATGATTCGATATGTTCTTCACTGGATGATACAATTTGTTCTTCACTAGATGATTCGATATGTTCTTCACTGGATGATACAATTTGTTCTTCACTAGATGATTCGATATGTTCTTCACTAGATGATTCGATATGTTCTTCACTAGATGATTCGATATGTTCTTCACTAGAACTACTTGATAAATTTTCTATACATACAAATCTATCTGAAATAGAATCCCATAATATAATGTATCCATCGTTGCATTTTGTGCAGTTAAAGCCATCACATTCTTTACAATTGTCGCTGCATTGTATTTTTTCGCATTTCTTTTGTTCATTGAGAAAATATCCATTTTGACATTCAATGCAAGATGTTTTATTGCATGAAATGCAATTTTGAGGGCATGATGCACACTTTATTATCCCGTTCTCTTCTGAAACAAAGTATCCATCATCACAATTTGTGCAAACAAAGTTATGGCATGTAGTGAAGGAATCTAAATCTTCATCAATGCATTTTGTTGAGCATTCTGAGCAATGCTCAACTTGTTCTGAACATTTTTTGCATTGACCTGCATATGGTGTTGGCACAGTGTATATTTGATTCATGAAATATCCTGCCTCGCATGAATAGCATCCAGAATACAAATTTGAACTGAAACATGTTTCACAAGGCGATTGGCATCTAAAGCAATTATCTCCATCTTTGTAATATCCATCAAGACAACTCAAACAAACTGCTGAATATTGCGTAATTTCACACATTTTACATCCAACAGGACATTTAATACATGTTGTTCCACTCAATGTATAGCCATCTCTGCAAGAATCGCAAATATCAGATGAATATTTGCAAGTTAAACATATTGATGAACATTGTAAATCGCATGAATTTCCTTCCAATAAATACCCCGGTACACAAGAAAGACAAGAATCAATTGACGAGCATATTGAGCATGGAAACTTGCATTCATTACATGTTCCTGTTTCATCATCTTTATAATATCCATCAAAACAAGTCATACATATTAATTCGCCACCATCATCAATGAAACACTCATGACAGTTCGGTGGACATTTTGTGCAATTAACATAATCTTGAGAAGGAATTGAATTAGCATAATATCCTATTGAACATGCAATGCATTTTTCTGGACTCTCACTGCATATGGCGCATCCTTGTTCACATGGTTCGCAACTTGGATTTCCGTTATTATTCACAAGTCGATATCCACTCTTGCATCTAACGCATTTCCGCGTATTTACACAATTTAAGCATCCTTCTTCGCATTTTGTGCATTTACTGCCTTCAACATTAGGCATGATATAAATGTTTTGCAAAAGAAAGTATCCTTCTGAACATGATAAACATTCATAATCATTAGGGCCTGTGCAATCAATGCAACTTTCATGGCATTTGAAGCATCGTCGATTTGCTCCTGAATAGAAATATCCGGCTTCGCATTCAATACAATCCGATTCTGTTGGACCAATACATTCATGACAAATATCTGCACATTTATAACATAATCCATCTGAAAGATAATACTTTGGGTTGCATTTTAAGCAATCCAATGAATCACATTCTTCACAATTATTAACGCATTTATAACATAATACTTCTTCCAAGAAATATCCTTTTTTGCATGTTAAACAATAATATTTATCTCTGCATGTTTCGCAAATATTATCGCACAAGTCGCATGAAAGCCCACCGTCATTGGCATAATAACCAGCATCGCATTTAGAACACTTTATTCGATTATTTTCTGCATAGCATTCTATGCAGTGTTCAATTTCATCTGGGCAAGATAATAAAAGTGTAGGTGATGGCGATTCTGTTGATGTTGGATCTGGTGACACTGTTGCTGATGGAGAATTTGTTGGCCTCAAAGATGGTGAAGCAGGATTCCCATAATGGTCAACGAATAAAAAAGGTGAAACAAAAATATCTGGATCTGTGTAAGTATATGTGTTACGTGAAATAATTAAATAATTCATCAAACCTGTAACTTCACTTGTAATGACTGATTTTAGAAGTGTATGAATTGATTCATCATAATTATCAATGAATTCATTATTAATAATGTCAAAAATTGTTCCTGCATCATCTCCTTCAATATAAATAGCATATCCGTCAAATGCTTTATTTAATTTAAAAGTGCATCCAGTGATAGATATACTTTTCAAATAATATGAAATGCCTCTTGTCGTAAAACTAGGATTTATATAAATTGCACCGCCTCGACCTTCTTTTTTCTTATTAAAATGATTTTCATATAACAGTTCAGCTGATGTAGTTATCGAATTGAAATTGGCAATGTTTTCTTCAAATGTACAATTGGTGATTTCAACCTTTTTTTGTGTTTGAATTGCAATTGCTCCTCCGTGTCGAATTGCTTTATTTTGATAAAATAAGCAATCTGTAAATACCAAATTGACATCACTTATTGTTGGTGAAAAACCATATTGAATTGCTCCACCATCACCTGGATAATATGAGTCTAGATCATCTGGAGTGTGAGAACGAGTTATATTCGTTGCCAATGCTGTATTATTAATGAACTTGCAATTAACAAAAGTTATAGTGTCAGCACCAGTAATCCACAGGCCAGTTCCACCAGAATATTCACTATTGCAACGATTATTGATGAATGTAATGTTTTCTAACTCAAAATTGCGATTTTTATCATGGATATTTATGCTACCAAAATAACTCATACGGCCTGCTTCAATCATATTTTGAATGATGTTATTTTTAAACACAAAAGATGTTGAATAAATATCTAAATGAAAGCATCTCTGATTATAACCATAACATTCATCAAATGTACATTCGGTAATAGAAATAGGTATGCCATCATTTCGCAATTGAGAGTTTTTAATTGCTCCTATTGAATTGGTTCGAGTAAAAGTGCATTTATTAATTATAAATCCTTTGCTGCCAAAGTTAATTCCTCTACTTCCAATGGACTTATTATTGAATGAAAAAGTGCATGATTCAACTTCGGATATTCCATTTGATATCTCGATAATGCATGAATCACTAGTAATTGATCTGCAATCATAAAAATGACAATCAATAATAGTAAAAATTGAATTTTCAGGTTGTCCTTCTAATTTAATGTTTCCATCAATATGAGTAGAATTAATAAAGGTACAATTATTCAAATAAACGTGCTCAACACTCCTCACTAAAAAGATTCCAGATGATTCAGAAGCATTTGTAAATTCAACTGAATTGTCTTCAAAAATGAATTCTTTACAAATCGAACAAATCATGAATTTGGTTCTTTCATCACCATTGTCAATAAATTTATTCATTGAAATACAAGCTACTCTGTTTGTATTTTCATAATAAATTGCTGCTCCTTCTATTCCATTGTTACCGATGAATTCACAATTTGTGATTAAAGCTTTCCCTAATTGATCAAAATCTCCACTGATGTACAAAGCACCTCCTTTTTCATATGACTTGTTATCTTTAAAATAACAGTCTGTAATAGTTACGTTTTGACTAATGTTGATTGAGATTGCTCCTCCTTTTCCAAATTCAGATTTATTCCTGATGAATCTGCATTTCTCAAAATCTAATTGAACATTCAAATCTGAAGATGTAAAGCCGCATTGAAGTGATCCTCCATTATTGTATGGTGATTGAAACATGCTGTTTTTAATATCAATGAATGAGCAATTAAAAAAAGTGACATGAGAAGCTTGAAAATATGATGAAGTTCCAGCTCCATAGTAACCAACATTATCATCTGATGACATTGAAAAATCAGAAAAAGTGTTGTTAATAACCTCAATGCTTTCTGATGTAATTAATGAGATGAAATAATGATGCTCGTTATACTTAACATTACTGAAAAAGTTATCAGTGAAAATGATGCTTCCAGAATCGGCATATAAACAAGAAGAAGAAATGAAATCTTGACTCAAATTTTCAACAATATTGTTAGTGAACTGAAACAAATAATCTTTTCTATTTGAATTCATTCGAATTCCTCCACATCGACTGAAATTGCATTGGTCAAAAATGCTAGTTGCACAATTCGAGTCAAAAATTCTGGATGAAGTAGATCCATCATTAAATGTAATTGAACAGTTTCTCATTATTAAGCATGAAGCATCATCTGACATACCAATTAAAACGCCTTCTGTGTTATTTCCACAATTTATAAAATTGCATGATTCAAACGTCACATTTGCATTGAACACATTGGAGTTAAGAACATTTCCTCCTGCAATATCCATTCGGTTCATACAATTAATGAATGTGCAGCGTTGAATAATTAACTTTCCATTCCGATTAAACCAGATCGGAGCAGGCCTGTCATTGTAGATTTCATCATATTCAAAAATGTTGTCAAAAAATGGAATCTCACATTGGATTCGAAAGAGAAAATTTTTATTTATGTTCACAATATTTCTGAATGTGCATCCTGAGACTTGTTGAATTTGATCTGAAAGGCAATCAATTATTATTTGACTCATAATTGAATTATCTTCATATATTTTGTCCACAAAACTTTGTTCAACTGCCGCCACTGAAGCTGGTGTATAAGTTATCGTTGAAGAAGATGGCGATACTGCGCTTTTCTGTTTTTTGTTCTTTGAATCTTTAATTAAAATATTTTTATCATTATTTGGTGCATGTAAATCAGTAATCGATTCAATAAAATCAAATTTTTTTGATGATAAACTAGGATTTAATCCATGCATCTTTTCAATTTTCTTTATTTCACTACTTGTAATTAATAAAATCACGAAAAACATTCTGATATAAAAACTATGAAAATAAAAAATAAAAAGAACTCTAAACTTTGTAAATAATTTTTATTTATTAATTTATTTTAATGTTAATTAATTATAAATTATATAAAAATTCAATATTATAAATATTAAATCTCATTTTTAACGAAATATAAATAAATTTAAAAAAGCAATAAAATTGAATATTAACGCACAATTTTGAATTGTTAAAAAAAATTCAATGAAATATAAATACGTTGAATTTAAGAATTAATTACCAATATATTACTAAATATTAGTAATATATTTATTTATATCAAAAATTAATATTTTATGATTAGAATAAGCAAAGAAAATCCGAAAAATTAAGGTTTAAATTTAGCTGAATTTTTTTTTCAAAAAAAATATTTGTCTAATTTTTACGCCAACTAAAATAATTTCCAATTATTTCTTCTAATATGCTTTTTCTCTATGTTTTTATGCAATGAAATTATTCATTTCAAAAATATTAAAATGCATTTATCAAAAAAAATGGCGTGTTAAGTTAATTTTCTCAATATAATAATTGTGTCCTCGAATTAAGCAAACTCAAAGATTTACAAACTCAGAATTTGCATGAAGTAAGAAAATCAACTGATAAAAGAAGTCATATTACAACTTTTACAAATAATCAACATTTTATAATATAGTAAATTGCATATATTATCGATTAAATACATAATATTTTATAAAAATATATTTGAATAATAAATCAAAAAAATATATTAAAAAATCCAAATATAAATTGCAATCGAACATTAAAATTTGATTGCTTAAATTTCTGTTATAATTAAATAGTTGATATATGAAATTATTATTCAGTTAAACGAAAATATGTGATATATCATCTTCAATAAAATCAATTGTGCTTGCTTCATAGTCAGCATTTGTTTCTTCATTCTTTCTTTTCATTATTTCTTCATCTTCGTCATCAGAAAAGTAATATATGTCAGAAAGATCAGCAGAATATTGTTGGCTTCTCTTCTGAATGGACAAAATAATGATCGCCAAGATCAGGAAGAAGACAGCCGTTGATCCACACACCAATCCAATCAGCTGTTCCTGACTCAGATGCTTCTTGACTATTTCTTTGTCAATTGGCAGCATTAAAGGGAGATATGATGGAGACAGGTTAGCAATCACGTATGGGAAGTACCGTGCAACAAATGGTTGGACGTTTGTTTCAGCATACGATCCCATGATGTAAGTGTGGGTGACAATGTTCGTGTTAACAAGTGAGATGCTCATTGGCACAGACTTCATTTGAGTGAAAACTAAAGTGACCGTGGCCGAAATAATTTGGTTGTTTTTGCTTGCTGAAGGAGTTACAAAAGGAATCAATGTCTATGGTGAAAACAAATCTGTGCTAGATAAGGCAAGTGTTTTTGATTCGGTGAAATGATTAGTTGAAATGAAATGATTTGATTCTGTAAAATGCTTAGAATCTGTATGACGTGTAGAGTTTGTGAAAGAGTTGGATTTCGCAAAATAATCTGGTTCATTAATTATATTTGAAATAATATATGAATTAATCGGTGTAAAAAAGATTGATTTCTGTAAGATATTTTGATTCTGAAAATTGAATAGAACTAGAAAACAAGCTTGTATCCAAAAAATGGCTTGATTCTGTAAACATATTAGAATCTGAAAAATCAATCGATTCTGAGAATTGAATTGATTTGGTTGGCATTGACAAACTGAGGCATTCATAGACATTTTCATTATTTAAATTTTCATTTGTAAAGACATTTTTATTAAATGTGCAATTAGAAATTGTATTATTTTCAAAGATGATGGTATTATAACAACTGAAATAGAAGCATGGTGTGTTCAATCATACTTTGTGAATTATCAAGAAGAATTGCGTTATCAGTTCTAACATCAAAATTGGAATTTTTTATTTTAATTGAACTTGATGAAATAATGTTAATAGCTCCTTGTATTTCAGCTTTTGTTTTGATTGTAATGTTCAAATTATCTATTATTGTTGATTTGCATCCACTTACAACAGAATAACCAAGTGAATTGGAGTCATTTGGAATATTATCATCATTGAAAGTACATAATGAAATTTCAAGATCTGTTTTGGTTCCTTTACCAACATATATTGCATTCCCTTCTATTGCTTTGTTTGAATGAAATTGGCAATTTTGAATGAAATTGGCAATTTTGAATGAAATTGGCAATTTTGAATGAAATTGGAAATTTTGAATGAAATTGGCAATTTTTTATAATCAAATTTTTATAAATTGGATTACCAAATTGATCAAGATAAATGATTGGATTTTCATCAACTGTTTCATCAGTATTTTTGAATATATTTGAATAAATATCAAGATCTTGTTTCATAGAAGTAATAATATAATCAAATGAACCGTGGCTGCAATTATTATGAAAAAAAGTATTGTTCTCGATTTCATATATGATATCTGATATTGCATTACCATAAAATTTTGCTTTATTTCCATTAAATGTGCAATCAATAAGAGAGCAATATGCATTGTTTTCACCTAAAAAGTGCGTATGAGAATTTTAATTTCCATATCCTGCTAACCTGATCATACAAAGGGGAAGAAATTGAAATAAACTTGTTTTCAGAAGAGAAAGAATTTACATTTGAAATTGATTCAGCATCTTTCTAATATATAAAAATAATTGTAGAAACTTTAACTAATTCACACTTCTTTAGGTGAAAACAGGTATGGAATAAACGGGCTGTTTAAACAGTAATACGGGTACTGTAGAGAACGTTTAAATGTTTGCCGATTAGTAACGGTAACAATCCCTGTTTTATATTTGTAAAATTATATTAATATATATAATGAAGAAGAAATAGCAAGATTTCAGGAATCTCATTGAAATTAAATTGAGATCAAATTACGATCATATATTTATCAAAAAGTTTAAATATCTTAAATAAATCAAAAGAAATCAAATATATCAGATGAACTTTTTGAATTTCTATTACAAGAGTTTCTCTTTGGCCTTTGAAGCCGAAGATTAAGGTTCGATTTCTCACTAGAAAATAAATTCTTGATTTCTGAAATCGATCTCGAGTATCAGCCTATATTTATCAAAAAGTCAATCCATTATCGAAAATTTGGAAATAGCAAGCCTATTTACAAATTTTTTTGAGAAAAAATTTTCCTGTTGATATTTATGCAATATAATTATAAATTTATATTTATATTTGATAGAATATTTGTAAAAACAGTTATTATTACAAAGCAAAGGTAATTTATATATATGTATAGAAGTGTTTATAATCCATCGTTTACAATTATTTCAATTATTTCAACAATTTAAGCAAATTAGAATTTCCTGACAGTTTTTTAAAATATTTAATCAATCAATACCTAGTTGTCTTGCCTCAAAGTTGGATGGAGAGGATTTATGACCAGTAGAACCACCTTTTTAGAGAATCATTACGCCAATTTCAGTATTTTTTTTTTTTTTTTAATAAATTCTTTTTAACCATCTTCTCTTCCATATTTATTATCTTTAATGACTCACTCCAAAAATTAAAATAAGATGAAGTTAAAAGATATAAATTAAAAATTGACCTTAAATTGGCCTTAGATTTTTTATATCTTTTTTCACATAACATGTCATTGTAAATCTCAAAAAAAAAAAAAAGTGGGCGAAATTCACATGGGAGGCCTTTTTTCTAGATTTAAGCGAAATAAAGTAAGAAACGCTAATCAAGATCCAAATGATGATAATAAAATAGATCAGGATAAAATTGATCAAGTAGTTTTAGACCTTAAAGTTGCACGTGATCAACTGATAATTTATCAAAAGCAGCAAGAAGGACATCAAGAGGTTGAACTACAAAGAGCCAAGGAATTTGCAAGAAAAGGTCAAAAAGAGCGTGCCAAAATTGTTTTAAGGCAAAAGAAAGCAAGAGAATATTATATTAATAATGCTCAGAAAAATATTGCAAACATTGAAACTCTTCTTAATCAAGTGACAAGCAAACAAATTGAAATAGAAGTTTTCAATGCTATGAAAGATACAAATGAAATTTTAAAGAAAATGAATTCATTAATGCCAATTGCAGAAGTCGAAAGAATTATGGACGAAAACCAAGAGCAACAAAAACGCCTTGATGAAATCAATAGCCTTCTCGCACAGGATATGAGTGCAAATCAAAAAATGAAGCAATTTGTTGAGGTTGATTTAGATAGAATGTACGATGAATTAGACATAGGCGAACAAGAAGAGCAAAATAACTTATCAGAAAATTCCGAAAATGTTCCGGCAGCCCCTCAGGCAATGGCTTGTTAAATATTTTGATTTATACATATAAAAAAAAAATTTGTTCATTTTTAATATTGAGTCATTTTTTGGTCTGATTTTATTATTATTATTATTAACGTTCTTTCACGAAACTCAGAGCAATTCAACAGATCCAGAGCAAACAACTTTTTCTGATGATATAAGGTCAATTTATAAAAATTTATTTAGAAAAAGTTCTTATTTTCGAACAATATTTTTAATATTAAAAAAAATCGTTTACATTTATTTTGACCAATCAAAAAAATGATTTGACCTTTTGCTCTGGATCTATTGAAGCGATCTGCCTCAAATGAAATAACATTATTATTATTGGAGCTTTATGTATTAGAATTATTAAGAATGAAATACTTTATTCAATAGTATGAAATTCTCTAGTATGTTTAAGAGTAGTATTCCTTGAGAATATTAAACAAAAGTTGAAATGAGTTTTCATTCAAAAAGTTAAAAAAAAAAAAAAAAAAAAAAGTAGTAGGCTTGTTAAGTTCTGATATCGATTTTCCATTTATTGGCATTGATATCAATATCAAGTGTACGTTTAAAAATTAAAACGTGAGATTTATCAGAGGAGGGTCAACTAATTGAATGGCCTTTTTTTCACATTGTTTTCATTTTTTTGCGTTATGTAATTAATAAATTCAAAATTTTATTTTATTTATAAATAATATAATAATAATTATATATAAATATTACTTTTATGATTTGATTAAGGACAATAGATGAAAAATGGAGATTCTCAATTTCAAATAATTCAAGATAGATCAAATGATGATTTAAAAGTATCTGCTAATATAACTAGAATAAATCAGTCGAGATTCGATATTTTTACAAACTGGCTGAGATATAATCAGTTTTTTGAAATAATTACTGATGCTATTAAATCAAATATTATCCCAAATTCAACACATCAAATCATTCGAAAACAATATATTAGATATATATGCGTATAATAAATCTATTTATTCGACTAAATTTCAAATCCCAACTACCAATTTTATATTAAGATAAGATTATTCTATAATATTTTTTTGAAAAAGTGGAAGAATACGATGCTCTTTTTTGACCTTAACCAAAAATTTTTGGTGAAAAAAGTACCATTTATTTTAATAGCATATCAAGATTTCATTTACTATTCAACATTAAAAATGTTGAAATTTTATTATAAAAAGAATTTTTCCATTAAATCAAAAATTCAAAATAGAAATGTGTTGAGGTATTGAAAATTCAATACATAATTGAGACAATAAAGTAAACAATTTTTTTTATAATTAATATAGATACCAAATTCCTTAATACTTGTTCACAATGCTATCTTTGAAGGAAAATATCATATATGGAATCTTTAAATGATGAAATATTGGAAATAATAATATTAAAATTTAATAATATTAAAATTATTATTTTTCTTTCGAATTTCAAATATTGTATTAAGTTTGGAAAATATTACGATAAAATCAAAGTATTTTGATGAAGATCTTGAATATAAATTTTATTTAAATATTATTATTATATAAAAATCATAATTATATGGATTGATGAAAGCAGAATGATGAAATTATTTTTTTATTAAATATATTCTGAAAAATTGACTTTGTATTCTTTATAAAAAAGATACTATATATTATTTGATAGATTACAACAATATTCTTGATTTTCAGAATATTCTTTTTCAAACAGTTGAAAATATTTATATTTTATTTATATTGATTTTATTCTTTCTAAAAAAAAATAATATTATAAAAATCATTTAGATTTCAATTAACTAAAATACTTTCAACTTTATATTTATTATATGAATGCTAAATAATTATACTGTTCTTTTTTATCTACCAAGTCAATATCAAGAAATATTCAGAGTTTATTTGAGACGATCAAAATACAAACGTTTTGAAAAAGGTTATCAAAAAGTGGCTTCCATATACAATCTAATAAAAAAAATATTTAATAAAATAAGTTAGATAAAAGTATAAAAAATTATTTTTCACTAGAATATCATATATTTTATTGAGAGAAAAAAAAATTGATATTATCGCTAATAAATAAAAAACGAAATTTCAAATCTTTGTTTGAAAAAGTAATTGAATTTAATTCCTTTTGATTAATGAGTACAGAGGATAATAAACTGTGGGAATTTACAGACACATCTCAAGTTAATGATACGTTTTTTGAAGATCTCTATCTAGATGAAGCTGAAGAGAGTAAAATCTATAATGCAAATTTGTTCAAATTATTTAAAAATATGGAGAAACCAAAAGTTCCCTCAATCGATAAAGAAAATATTACCAAAACACAAATTAATTATCAGAATATTAATGCCTATTCGTTGACATATTATAATCCACTGATCATCCATAATGCTAATAGAGACCTATTTTATGAACTAGGAGTTTATCTTAATGAAATTAATAACCATAATCAATCAGTTGATGAATTTGTTGAATATATGAATTATAAAATAAAAGGTGATAAAAAGTTAAAAATTCCAAAAGATGTCGTTAAATACGCTTATGCAGTGTTCCAAAGTTACTTTTATTTCCCAAATTTGTGTAGAACAGAAAAAAGAAGTAAAGCCAAATTATATGAAAAAATGCATAAAGTTTCAAAAATCATTAGGTTTGGTTACGATAAAAAGCCTGAAATATTTTTAAGCCCTGTTATTTTGTACATGAATACGAAAAAATCAAAACATTAAAAAATTAAATAACACTTTCATTTGATAAGCTAATATTATGATAATAAACTTGATATGTTAAAGATTTTCTTTTCTTTGAGTTTCTTTTTGAAGTTAAGTTTATCCAACAAAACGATCAAAAAAATATTGAAATACTTTCAAATTAATGAATATTTGATATATGCTTAAAATTGGAAAAGAAAAAAACAAAATACAATAATCCTGTCTTTTTTGAATAATATAAAATGTGGGCAATTGTGATTCAAAGAAATCCACTTCAAAATATTTTCAATGAAGTATTTTTTATAGTATACATTAATAATCAAATCTTTTTTTTTCAATCGTAAAAACACATTAGGTATCTTAATATTATTTGTTTTAACTGGTCTAGATCTTTCAGTTTATATATTAATAATAATTAATATTTTGGTATTATACAGTTTTGTTTTAGTTGCGTTTTTCATATTTTTTGTAGAAAATTTGGCTGTAACATCGCTTTTTAGGTGTTAACTATGATGTTGAATAATCATTGAACATAGAATAATAAATTGATTTCAAATTTTTATGTTCCTTTTTTAAATTTTTGTAATTTGATTGGAATCTATGAGATTTCTGAACCGTAATAAAATGAATGAAATCAATTATTGCTGAAAGTCGTATAATAATTTGAACAAATTGAAGATAAAAGAACGAAATTTGAAAAATGAAATATGTTAGCTTCAATTCAAATTTGAATTGAAATTGAATGAAAAATTTTCTAAAAATTTTTATGGATGTGTCTTATTGTATTTGTCTTTTTAAAATAAACCTACCTGCCTATAAATGTAATCTTATAAAGTTTTTTATATCGCTTTTTCAGTATAGTCTTAATAAATCTTTCAAATCGTCATAATTGCCTTTTTAAATTTTTTTAATGAAAATTTTCATATTGAATACGTCAGTTCACCTCTTATCCTATTCAAAAATATTTCCCGACTCCAAGATTATTATTCAACATAGATTATTTTCATTTTTATTTTAATGGAGATAATTAGATATGTTAACGAAATCAATGTTTTCATTTGAAAAGAGCAATTATATTATTCTAATATTATAAACAAAAAAGAATGCTGCAAGTGATTCAAAGGCATTTAATTGATCAAATACAATATATTTCATAATACATGCAACCAGTGCTTGCCATTTTTGATATTTAATATATTATATTTCATCAATATTATTCAAAAAATATTCATAAATATCATAAAAATAAGCTAAATTTCTTTTTTGAAGTATTTTGTAATTTTTGAGATATAGTTAACAAAAAAAACTAAGAATATTATAAAAATTCGTTTTTTATTAAACGATTATTTTAAAGTCAATTCCTTGATATTTTCCTTTCAAAATCTTGATATTTTTCTTTCAAAATCTTGATATTTTTAATTGAAAATTGAATGTAAAAATATCAAGAATTTGAAAGAAAAATATCAAGAAATTGAATAGATAATATCAGAAATTGAATAGAAAATATCAGATATTGAATAGAAAATATCAAAGAATTGAATAAAAATATCAAGAAATTTAAATTAAAAATAATCGTTTGCATATAAAAACGATTTTTTTAAAATAAAAGATGAATATTTTTGTTAACCAAATTTTCTTTAATTAGTTAAATTTTTATACTTTTACAAGATGAATTTTATGGATCAACCACGGAAAAGTTTTAACATATTACTAAATAATGCATGCATTTTTTTTTTTTTTTTTTTTTTTTTTGATTTAAAAAAAAAATAAAATAAAATGAAAAGATATTATACAGTCTTTTTGGGATTATAACGGAAATATCTACTTTAATAACGGAAAAGTTCTATATGATAACGGAAATTTTCATTTTGATAACAGAAAAGTTCATTATGATTATGGAAATATCCAATTTGATGATTGAAAATGTAACCATTTTTTTGTGAAAATCTTTTTGATAAAACACTCACTTAAAAAATCATGATTTATATATATCATTCTAATTAAATTTCCAATATATCAAATATACGTTGCCTTATGAATGTTTTCTAATTATGTATTCTTACATCAACTTATAAATTATATTTGCAAAATAGAATAATTGAATATTTTTAGTAATTATCAGATTCCAATAGTTTATATTAAGTATTAATTTTAAATATATTCCATTAAATATAGGGGGATCAACCGCCAAAAAATTGTCAAATTTTTAAAGAGAGAGGAAAAATTTGAGTTTGGCTTTAAATAAATATGGGGATTTAAAGTGTAATTAAAATACATTTTATAAAAAATATTTTTATCTGATTTCAACTGTACATTCATAAATGGCGGACGAATGTATTTATCATGACATGTCATATGAAAACTATATATAAATTTTAATAAATAATGTGTTTTATTTTAATCCATATATTAAAAAATAAAGATTAATATAACCTTATTTTTTAAAAATTGTTTTTATTTAATTTCATCAATTCATTCATAAATGGCGGACAATGAAAGTTATCATGACATGTTATGCGAAAAAAAAAATGAGACTTTAACTGTTATTCAAATAACAAGTCTTTTGTCTTTTTTATTAGCTTAATACATTGTACATGATATATTTTCATGTTCTACGAATAATTTTTCCCAAAATATCCATTCTATTGAAGATTTTAACTTTTGACGATTAAAAAAGGTCAAATTTATATCTTCAAATTAAAAGTGTCCGCCATTTGTGAATGTGCAGATGAATTCCAAAATAAAATATTTTAAATCAAAGCTTATGAAATGAAGAACAAAACTATCTATTTATTTTTAAAAAAAATTAAAATATTATTTTTCTGACATTTTTTTGGCGGTTGATCCCCCTATCATTAAATTCAATTTTTATGAGAAAAAATTTTTGAAAAAGTTTTTGAAAAAGTTTCTTTATGTTTATTTTCCTTTTTTCGGTATATATTCCATATTTATGATGATTTTAAATCATTTAATTTATATTTTATTAAATAAAACCATGATTTTTAAATGGATGTTTTATAATAAAGATTTTCACCAAAAAATGGTTACACTTTCCATTATCAAATTGGATATTTCCATAATCATAATGAACTTTTCTGTTATCATAATGAACATTTCCGTTATCATATAAAACTTTTCCGTTATTAAAGTAGATATTTCCGTTATAATCCTGAAAAGACTGTAATTATAAAAAATACATATAAAGCTTGCTATGAGTGAATATTGAAAATAAATTATTTGTGAAATTATAAAATTAATTATTTATATATTGCTCATCCTTTTTCTTTTTTGGATTGGGATATATTCCTTTTTAATTTTGATTCTAAATGGTTAGTGTTTTGGACCATTGTTCAGCCATTGGCCAAAAAAATTCTGGGGCTTCGCCCCCAACCCCCATTAATGATAATTTAATTAAAAATAGAAATAATAAACAAAATAAATTTTTATATTATAAATTATTTGATTTTCATTTTCGAAAAATTGGCACAATAGATATTTTTATGGAGTAAATAGTTCGAACCCACAAATTACCTTTTTTTTTTTTTTTTTTGGATAAGAGGTTTATCAAAATTATAAATAAAAATGCTATTTTCAATTATTATACAAATTTAAAAATACGATTTATCATTCATTAAATATATTTTAAAAATTCAAGCATTTCAAAATTTACAATAATATGGTTACATTTATATATCAAAAAAAATTTGATATATCAAATATCAAAAGTGCAAGCACTGTCATGCAACCAATAAATTAAATATTCTATTTTCAATATTTTTCTCCAGAATACGAATTCTATCAAGATATCTTGATATAATTTCATTCATATGAATTGCGATCTTATATAATAATATTAAAATAAAAATATCAGAAAATTGGAATTGATCAAAAAATAACTGAGAATTACTTAAAATAGCATAGCTCTTCAGTATAAGTGAATATGTCTAATTATATGATTTATTGGCAAAACAAATTTCTTATATGCTTATAATGTAGGTAAAAGCTTTTGAAAAATCATGATTAAAAGGTTTTAAGTATGCTTGTTATTTTGAGAATCGATATCAAAAAGTCACTTTTTTACTTCTGATACTAGATTATCCATATATATTAAAGATTTCTCCCAAAAAAATTTAAAAAACGTTATAAGAGCCATTTTGGCTTAACACACATTAAATAATTGATTTAATTACAAATAATTACTAAAAGATTATAAAGTTTGTTTATTTATAAAAATCATATTTTAATAATAGGATAAATCTATTTTTATTAAAATTTGGTTAAAACTTTTTATATGAGGTTTCAGAATAATTGAGAAGAAGCATTGAAAATTATCGATCAAAAATAAGTGAAAATAAGTGAAAATCTTGAGATCTCAAACATGTGTTTCTTTTATTTATAAATACTATAATGTATTGACTTTCACTCTAAGAAAAATTCAATTGACCTTAAAGGTCAAAAGCTTTTGACTATGCCTAGAAAAACAATCAATCTTTTTGAATTAAAGATTCAGTAAAAAGCCGGTAACGCTGGAAATAAGTGGATAACGGTGAAATGAAGCTCGTTTTTTACATGCAAGAAAAAGAAAAATGGTTATATAAAAAAAACGTTACCTTTGATATAAAATATTTCAATAATTAAGATAAACATATAAAACTCTTAATGAATATTCTTTATTGAATTCTTCATATAAAAAAATAAATTTGATGTTGATTGTTTAACATGGCACTTTTCGATGTACGTTTATATTTTTATGATACTTTTAAAATTGGCGATTTTTGATTTTTTGAAAAGAAGTTTTTAGTTGTTTTTTGCTATGTGAATATAAACAAAACATACAGTAATTAAATAATATATAATAAAATATTATCTTTTTATTTTATTTGAGATGAAAATTAAAATAATGTATGTTTGAATAAATAGTAAAAAACAGCATAAAAATTAATGTTAGTCAAAAATGATCTCAGACATCAATTATTCTATTTTTATTTAATAAGGCAATACTATAAACAATAAAATATAAAAAATATAAACGTACATATAAAAGTGACACATAATTCAATCATGATTAAACAAACATTGGAAATGTGCGTAACTCAATAAAGATTAAAACGGTATGTTTTAATGTGATTATTTTAAAAACATTGATATTTTTAATTGAATGGAAAAGACTTTTTGTCCCCCCTATATTTTTTATTTCAATTTGTAAAAATTGAAATAAATCATTTCACCGTTATCCACTTATTTCCAGCGTTTCCCACTTTTTACCGATTCTTTAAAATAAAATATGGTCGTTTATTTTCATTCAAAAAGTTTGATTATTAATTCGATGTTTTTTGTTTTGTTTTATATAAGTTGACGGTTAATTGGGCCTAACCCTGATTTTTCTTGTGGTCGATTTCTCGGCTTGTTTTTTATTGAAACCAAACTACGATCATAAATCTATCAAAAAGTTTGGCTGAAATTTCTGGCTGAAATCGATCACTAATATCAGAGTATATTACATATATTGGTTTCAGAATGTGAATCTATTATTGATCTCGAGAATAGGAAGATAGCAAGACTAGTTTTGGGTTTTCAATTAATCTTAAATTAGCAGATGAAAATTATTTAAAATTAAAAATAAACTTTATTTCTTTGTTTATAATTATGTTTTATTCTATTCTTACAAAGAGAAAGCCAAAAAACGACATGTCAGATTTAATCTAATGCAGGTAAACCCACACAATAAACCACTCAGCAATGAGATCCACTCACTACTCAAACAGGTCGAATTCATTTGAACTTGGCAATATCAATTCGCATCACTAGGATAATGAAGGATCCGATAATGTGATCTACTCTTTTTATATTCAAGAAAAACTTGAAAGGAAAGAAAGAATCGATTCCTTAGAAATATGCAAATAGGATCAAGTGCAAATGGATGTGATTTTTTTTTTGGATTCTCATATCTTATGATAATGAATATTAAACCATTCCCATTTTTTACATATTCTTTTTTTATTTTGTTAAAAAGCCAATATTTAATGATTAATTTATAAAAATTATTAAATTTCAAGTAAAGTTTTTTTTAAATTCAATTTTATTTGATGGTTATATTCAAATTTGAAAGCCATTTAATGACTAAAAAAAATATTAATTATCTTAATTAAAAGAAAATATTCATAAACAAATAAGAATAAATAAAATTATTACAGATAATTTTATATAAATTTTAATTTGCAAATTTTAAAACATATTCTAAAACAATATATTTATAATATATAAATTTTATTTTTTTGAAATATATTTAATTTTTTGTGCTTCATTGTAGTTGAACTTTTGAAAATTTGAATAGAAGACAATTATTTTTAGAAAATAATTCAGAATCTTTTATATTGAAAAAGTTATTCAGAATTTTGCTATAAATCAACTTAAAAAAGGTTTACTTGTTTATTTATTTGTCGTTATTGATCATTTCGCAAACTTCTTCAAAGTTTAAGTTACCGTCCTTGTCTTTGTCATAATTTTCGATGAAGAGATCAATATTATCATCTTCCCATTCAGCATCGCTGAAGAGTTTTAGTAATTCACGTATTTCTTGTTTATCAAGGAGTCCATTGTGGTCTTTGTCAAACTTTTCGAAAACGTTCCTATAGACACATGATGGGTCTTTTTCAAGAGAACGAAGAAGTTCTAAGTATGGACCGAATTCTTCAAATGTGATTTGACCATCACAATCAGTATCGCAAAGTTCGAAAACGAGCTTAACAAAGATTGGGTTGATTCCAATTTTTTCCATGAATTGCCTTGTTTCGGCAGCATTTATTTTTCCATTTTGATCGTTATCGAGTTCTTCGAACTTTGGCTTAAGTTCAGCGATTTGTTCTTGTGTGAGCTCAACAATTGATGGTCTGTAAAGTTGGATATTGGCCATTTTTAAAAGTGAAATAATTAAACGGTTTATAAACATCTTTTAACAGTAGAAATTTCAATTATTTTTGATATGAAAAATAAAACACTTAATTTCTCAATAAATAAAATATATTTCTTGAATTAATTTAAACAATTAATTTTAATATTAAATTAAAATATAATAATTATTAATAATAATTCAATATATTTAATATTAAATCCATAATTTTTAAAACTTATCAATTAAGAAACATATAATTGAATAGTATTTTTTGTATGATAAATAAGAAATATTTGAAATAAGAGGGGTATAACGATAGAAAATTTTCAATAAATTGAGATAAAAATCAAATATCTATAGGATTTCCTTGAAAAGCATATAGTTAAAATGCATACCAAAAAACCAAAATAAAAAATAAATTCAATTGATCAAAAGTCCACCAGAAGTCGAGTATACACTTTTTAAATTTCTGAAGCTCTGTTTGAATCAAATATAAGGTGAAAATTGTAATTATTTTTTTCAAAAACTTATAATTGGCCAGTTTGCAATTGTTTTAATGGAAAAGCAAGAATTCCTGAGTTCTATTATGTAAGAAATACAATATTAGTTACCAAAAGGCTATCTTACTCAAATCCAGTTTCAAATTTTGAACTTTCGTTTATTTTATAGGAAAATATATAGAGAATTAGTTGATTTATTTAAAATAAGTTGCCAAAATGTACTTGTGCATTGCCTCAAGAGAACTGTTTAATTAATATATTGGATGCATGGAATGGGGGAGAAAGAACAAGCTATTTATCAGAAATTGGAAAAGCCGGTTGATGATTGCAATTGTGTTCCTTCAGTTTATGCTACCGTTAACTACTTTTTCAAATATTGCTTATTTTGGAAGTTTCAATGCAGGATGGATGACCAAAGATCTTTTTATGATTTTTTGTATTTTATTGATTTGTCAAATATTACATTATAGGTTAACAAAAACGAAAGATTCCTACTTTTAGTCGATGGCCGTAAAAGTCGTGAAAACTTTACAGCGTTGCTTCTTATATACTTGTTTAATATTGATTTAATTTTATTGCCTCTGCATTGTAGCATCACCGCTCAAAATAAATCAAAGATCAATTATCAAAAGATAATTGTGATTTAAATTTTACTGGACAAGGGCATAGTAAACAGTCGGTACTAAATTTAAGGATGTCAATGATCCGTGTACCTTAATTTGTTCTTGAACAGGGTTTAACGTAAGGTACATTTCAATCTTAATAAACTAATCTTTTCCATTTATAATTTTAATTTTTGTATTGTCTTTTTTCATTTATTTTTATTTTCAATATGAAATAAGTTAATTTTAAAATCAACTTATAATTAACTTATGATATCATTAACTTTTTGATATCATAAGTTTTTGAAATGATATTTGGTTTTTCTAGTAGGGCGAGCTAGGAGGGAAGGCACAGAGCACAGGCTAACGTATACTACTTCACTATCACAATGTTTTTGAAGTACATCTTAAATCTATTCTTCAAATTTTAAATTTCAATTTGTCTCTTTAAAAAAAAAAAAAATATTTCATCATCTTTAAAAGGAAAATGACTAATTTGACTCTGAGTATTATCAATTTTTGCAACAGCTGTTGATTTCCAGCCATATATCTTTTTTTTAATGTTCAAATCATCCATAAATTTATGGCAAATAACTGATTTAGAAATGGCGTGGATAACATTACAAAAAGAATGATTATAATGATAATTAACTCTTATGATGCCAAAAAAGCATTCGATTGGATGAGTTCCGAGATGCAAAATGTTTAAATCGTTTTTATCTAAAGCATAACAAATTGTCAAAATGGTATTCATCTAATAAGCTGAATTTGTGTAACTACACTAATTCAATGAATGATTAAAATAATTAAAGAAAATAAAAGATGTGTTTAAATATTTTTCTCTTATATCTTTTTTCAATCTACTATTTCTTAATGCTTCTATAAAAGGACAAAGTGGAAAAATTAAAAAATGAGATTGAAAAATTGTTTTGAAGCATTGAAGGATTCATATCCAAAAAGCGTCAAAGGATATGAATTTTTCATTGCCCCTGAGAAATTTTGTCTTTGATACACATTTTAGACTGAATAAAGATGTTTAATTCATTTTTGTCATATTTCTGTAACAACGAAAGAGCAACATCAGTAAACAATTTTTTTATTCTTATTCTAGTAATTAGATGAAAAGGATTGCTTACCGGTTTTAACGATAGATGCTTTCCAACTTTTTGGACAAGTTTGTCAAAAAGCATGACATCTTCCAGAAGAGGTTCATACTCATGAAAATCATCTTCGTGTTCTGCATCAAAATGCCTGTCACCATCAGATGAAGTAAAAATAAATTCATGTGTTTTGTTTGATTTTTATGAGATTAAACATAATAATCTGTTTTATCTTCCTTTGATAATATATCATTCTCTGTTATATTTCTTTGGATATTTGCAAATTATTGAAGTAAATAAAAATTATGCATTTAACGTAAACGATCAATTTTTAACCTTTTAACAATAATTTTTAAAAACACCCATATCTTCTTTTTTACATTATTATTATTTATTAATATTTTTTATTCTTATACAAAACATAATGCTTATTAAATATATATGGTCAAAACTACAAATAGGAAACTCAATGTAAGAATCATTTTATAACAGAAAAAATTGAATGAATTGCATTGAAAAATGAACAATCAAAAAAAAAAAAAAAAAAATAATATTATCAATAAATGACTGCCAATATAAAAATAAATGGCATAAATCTTATGCATGAAACGCGCAGTACTCCATCTCCACTCAATGGATCTAAAATATCAGATCGTTTTATTTCATTTCAATGGCCTCTGCCAGAATCTTTTCGAAATCCAGAGATGTCTGGCAAAAAAATCCAAAAATCCAGTCTTAAATACAAATTACGTTATTCTAAGGATAAGAATTTCCCATCTAAAGGCACATTTACAGTTGATACGATTTGGCCATTTTATAATCCAGAGACACCTCTTGAAAAAGGAACCTGGTACTGGCAATACGGCTATATTGAATCCCCAGACAAAATTGAATGGAGTGCTGTAAACCAAGTCGATGTCCTTGACAATCCCTCAAAATTTGTTCCACCTCCATTTTCAACTTTCATTTCGAAATTGCCGACTTCGCATCCACGTGTTTTGATCGACAATGAACACTGGCAATCATTCATTGACCAGAGCGAAAGCAAAGAAGAAAGACAGTGGTTTATTGACAAAGCAAATGAAGCCATTTCAGCTCCAATGGAAGACATAAACAAAATTCGAATTGATCATGTAAAAAACCTCAAAAATGCGAAGCAAATTGATCAGTATCTTACACGTGAAAGCAGACGAATCATTGATTCCGAAGAGATGAACTGTGAAGCATTCATTCGTGCTTATTTATTGACGAAAGATGAACGTTATTTGAATGAAGGAATCAAGCGAATAATAATCATGAGTGATTGGACGTCGAATGAAAATGTCAGAGGAGACTTCAATGAATCATCTGTACTTTCATTGTGCTCGCTTGCCTATGATTCATTCTATTCTCATCTAACAGCAGAACAGAAAGAAACTCTTCTTAATATTATCATTAGTAAGTGTCAATCATCTTACAAACGATTTAATAATAACTTGGAGAATCACATCGCTGACAACCATGTCTGGCAGATGACGTTACGTATATTTACATTTGCAGCGATTTCTGTTTACGGTGATGTTGAAGAGGCAACACTTTGGACCAATTACGCATACAATGTGTGGCTTGCTCGTTTTCCAGGCTTGAATAAAGATGGAGGCTGGCATAACGGAGATTCATATTTCATGGTGAATGCGAGGACACTCATTGAAGTTCCTTTACTTTATTCAAGAATAACTGGGTTTGATTTCTTCACTGATCAATGGTACGATAACAACATCATGTACACAATCTATCAACAACCGCCTTTCTCAAAATCAGCTGGGAATGGAAGTGGCCATTTAGGAGTAACAAAACCAAGCAGTGTTCGAATTGGCTATTTAGATGCACTTGCGAAATTGAGAGGAAACACTTATGCAGCTGATTTTGTTCGTCGAACTTTAGAAGTTGATCCACTTTATCTGAAAAAGTCGTTGCTTGCAAAGGCTGGTGATCTTTCCTGGTTTCGTCTTCAATGTAATAAAAAATTACCAGAAGGAAAAGGACTCGATGATCTTCCTTGTGGACGAGTGTTTCCAGAAACAGGAGTTGCAACATTCATGACAAATTGGAATAAAAACAGCATGAATGCAATGTGGAGCTTCCGATCAAGTCCTTATGGATCAACATCGCATGCACTTGCAAATCAAAACTCATTCAACACTTTCTTCGGCGGGAAGCCGCTTTTTTATAGTAGTGGACATCACATATCATTCGTCGATGCACACTCAATGCTTTGTGAAAGATCAACACGTGCACATAATTCAATTCTGGCAGATGGGATGGGACAAAGAATTGGAACAGAAGGTTACGGCTGGATTCCTCGTTATTTCGTTGATGAAAGAATTAGTTACATCTTGGGTGACGCTTCAAATGCTTATGGAAAAGTTGTTTCTGAAACCTGGTTGAAAAGAGGAAAAGAAGCTGAAATTGATTATTCACCAGAAAACGGTTGGGATGAAAATCATGTGAAACTATTTCGTCGTCATGTTGTTGATCTTGGTAAAACAGGCTATATATTTATTTATGATGAACTTGAAGGCGACAAGCCAATACAATGGAGTTATCTTCTTCACACTGTCACAAATCCAATGATTGTCGATGACTCAAATGATAATTATATTCATATCGAAGCAACTAATAAAAATTGTTCTTCAGATGCTTATCTTTTATCAACTGGGAAATTGACATTGAATACAACAGACATGTTCTTTTATACACCTGATAATTGGCTTCGTGCAGATAAAAATGGAGTGTTTCAAAAATATGGAAATCATTGGCATTTCTCAGCAACTTCTGATCCTTCTCAAATTTATCGATTTGTAACAATTATTAATACACATTCGCAGAAACATCCAGCCAAAGATCCTGTTCTTAAACCAAATGGAAATATCAAGATTGGGAAGTGGATTGTTAATGCCAATTTGTCAAATAATGAAAAACCGTCTTTTTCTATTAAAAATAATAAAGAAGAAATTAACATTGAGTATCTTGGAGAAGAAACAACTATAAACATTGATGGGAAGTTAATAATCCTTAAAGATATTATTCCTGAACTTGAAATTTAGACTAAAAAATTTTTTTTTTAATAATCACTTCTGCCTTTTATTATTATTTAAAGATTGATCTTTAAAAGTATTAAAATCTGTTAAATAACAAATTCTAAAACGAACATTGAAAAATGATTTTGTATATAGTTTATAAGAGATTTTCAATGAATAATTCAAATTTGCAGTTATCGATTTCACTCTTTCACATGCCATACTTGGAATTTAAAAGGGGAATTCTGTCAAAAAACTTGTGAAGGAATCAAGTTTGCATCACCTTTCATCATCCACATTATTGCAAGTAATGTTGAGATTAAAATAAAGTGTTTTTAATAACAATATATAATATCGGTTATGGGTAGAATTCCGCCTTTATTCAAAAAGTGATAACGATACGTATTCAAAATTCTTTTTTTTCCTTAAAAACTAACAACTTTTTAATTTTTTTTTTCTTGAACTTTAGTCCCATTTTTTCTCTTTGCTTCATGAATTAGAATTCAGAGTTGAACTACAGGGAACTCTGCCTAATCTAATTTTTGAGCATCTGGAGTTGGTAGTTCTTCTGCAGAGATTCAAGATAATCATTCAATTATATTATTCAAGATTTGTTCATTCAAAAAGTTCTTGTGATGATCGTCTTTGATCGGTATCTTCTCAATTTATAAAGGTGGATTTTTATATATACGATTCCTCTGCCAAAAGTAATGATACTGATTACCCAGAAGAGACTTTTTGTAAGGACATTCCAAAATTTGGGGAAAATATAAATATATATTTATATATAAAATGATTTTTACCCATTCATACAGCCATCCGCGGTATCTCGACTCGATGTCCGCTAGGCAGTATGTAGTCTCGGTAAAAATTATGTAAAAATATAAAAAGATTAAAAATAATTTTATTTTTTAATTCTCTCAAAAATAATCACCAGTAATGCATTTATGTTAGCAAAATAAAGTTCATTCTCTTTAAAAATTTTACTAAATATCATAATTTTCTCGTTAAAGTTCATTCTCTTTTAAAAAAAATTCTATATTATATTTATAGTTAGTAGATAGTTTTTCTTGGAACTCAGCCATATTTATTTTTCCTAAAATTCCTGTCTTTCCTGATGATTTAATTTTATAATGTACAATTCCATCAGCTGTTTTGAAAATTGAATTGCCCATACCATCCGCAAAAGCACTTATAATCTTTTCTTCAGGAGGAATTACTTTATCTTCATCCAAATTCACTAAATATATAACATTTTTTTCGCTTTTCTCCATTGTTTTTTTATTTAGATAAATTTTCTAATTTTTGAATTATCTTTGTGAATTTTGATAAACTTTTTAAAACTAAATAAATATTTAAAAAACAAAATTTTATGATTGAAATAAAGCCCACAAATCTTAAAACGGAAATTCTAAGTGAAGCATATGGAATCAGTACAAAAATCCATCATTTTATGGATTGTCAATACCAATGTTGTTGATGATTTTCAAACATCGGATTCTTGTTTCATCCACAAGTGAATTAAAAAGTGATATATGTGATAGTGGCTGGATTGAATCAAATGAAAATTCTTTTTTTCCATTTAAGTGAACTATCGTTTTTAACCGACACTCAAATCTATTACTGACAAGTTCAAATAAAGAACAAGGAAAGAACAAAAAGTCTTCTCTCAGATGCGTTTTCATTCATGACAGATGTTTCCTCTGAATGGAAAAGTCTTGATGGAATTTGATCGGTACCAGATTCAAACTACGAATAAAAAGTGGGAAATTATTCGTAGTCCAAAAATCTGGGTTTTGAATAAACGATCATTCATTGATAAAACGATCATTTATGCAGCATCAAGAGGAACAATAATTGATCGATCAACGAACATAAAAAATAAATTTGAGAAATAGAATTAGACATTTTACAATTTACAGTAAATATAAAGTTTAAATTATAATTTAAATAATGCCTATTATTTACAATATATATAAATAATTGGCATTCATATGAAAGAATAAATGTTGAAAGTTAAGTTTATATTTTAAAATAACTTTTAAAACTATATGTTTTATGATTTTATTTTACTTATTATAATCTTTTTTGAATAAATAAATTCATTATCAACATAAATGATCTTAATATTCCTTAATATTACATTAATGTTACTAATAATTGTTTTGAACCATATGGGCTAATTCAGCTTATAAATTCCACAAAACACATAAATGTTCAATTAACAAAATTGAAAGTTTTATTGAATTTATAAACATTATCAAAAAGCAAGAAAAATATAAAAAATCTTGCATTTTGTCTAATTTTATTTTAATATATATATATAAATTATATTTTAAATATTATTTACTATATTTAAAATAATATTTATATTTAATTTACTTAGATATTGGCATATTACAAAGATTGTTCGATCAATTGAAAAATATTGAATCCACTCACAAAATGAGCACAAAGTTCTCAAATTTTATTTTTAAATGAGAAAGCTTCGATTTTAATGATATCATTTACTTAATTTTCATGAATCAGCAAAGATCAAGGATGAAGTTTACCGAATTAGACGACATCAAGCTTATACAAATGGTAAATCAAATGAGTAGGCCAGATTGGAAAGCGATATCAACTTCGTTACAAAAATGGACACCGAGACAATGCCGTGATCGTTATAATAATTATTTATCTCCCAAAGTTCAAAATAAAAAATGGACTAAAAAAGAAGATCAGATACTTTTGGAAAAATATTCGATTTTTGGGCCTAAATGGTCGTTTTTAACACGTTTTTTCTGTAATAGAGCTGCAGTAAATATCAAAAATCATTTTGCAAAGATATCTTTGAAAAGCATTTCAAAAAAAGAAAAAATACAAAATGATATTACTAAAAATATCCTTAAAAATCAGAATTTACAGATAAATGACAGTTCCAACAATAATTCTGCAAATAGTATTGAAAATATGATATTCAATTTCGATTTTGAGCAAGATGAATCACCATATTCATTAGATAATGATGATTATCTGCTGGGAATTTCAAATGAAATCATTAATTTTATGATTTAAATTCCGAATTTTATTACAGTTGTTTCACTTTTGTAACATAAAAATCCACTTTTGTAAACAAAAAATTTTATTTTTCTGGTCATATAACTTTTTACTTTTAAAATCCTCTTTTGTAAACAAAAATGTAACCACCTGGATTTTTTTTTTTTTTTAAAAAAAAGTAAATTTTAATAATTTCAAAAACTTGAATTCCACAATTAGCTCAATTATAGTTTCAGATTTCAGAAATCAAGAATACAAATCTAACCCAATAATCAAGTTGGCAATTTTTCAAATATTGAAAAAATATTATTTTCATGAAGAAATAACTATAAACATTAATGGGAAATCAATAATCCTTAAAGATAAAAGACAGAAGTGATACTAATTTTTTTTTATTAATAATCACTTCTGTCTTTTAGCATTATCATTAAAAGATTGATCAATCTATCAAGTAACAAATTCTAAACGAATATTGAAAAATCGTTTATAAATATATATAGTTTTGATGAGATTTTTAAGCACTAACAAAATCTGTCATTCGTGAAAAATTCAAATTTGCAGGTATCGATTTCACTCTTTCACATACGATACTAACAATCATTTTAGCTTCCCTTATGCTTTCTATAAAGTTTGATACACAAGTATCTTGGAAGAATATAAAAAGTGAATTCTGTAAAGAAACTTGTGAAGGAATCAAGTTTTTATCTCCTTTCATCATCAACATTATTGCATGTAATAACTCAAATTAAATACAAAATTTTAAAATAATTTGAAATCTAATTTTTTATAAAAGATATTAATCGGTAAATCAATATTTTTTTTTAGAAATATACTCTTTTCACTTTGACACTTGAATCGATTGAAAGGTTTTTAACATTAATCGATAATGGAAGTGTTATCTGTGTTAAAGAAGAACATTCTCCAAATGCTCCATCTCCAATCGATTTTACAGATGATGGAACTGCAATCTGAGTCAAAGAAGAGCATCCATAAAAAGCTCTGTTACCAATTGATTTAATCGATGATGGAATATTAATTTTAGTTAATGATGAGCATTCACAAAAAGTGCTTTTTTCAATTGAAGTTATTGAAGATGGAATTGTGATTTGTGTCAATGAAATGCATCCACAAAAAAGCTCCACCTCCTATTGATCTTACAGATGATGGAATGATTATTTGGATCAACGAAGAACACTCGCAAAAAGTGCTTTTTCCAATCGCAATAACAGAAGATGGAAGTGTGATTTGTGTCAAAGATGAGCATTCATAAAATGCACTGTCACCAATTGAAATTACTGATGAAGGAATTACTATTTGGGTCAATGACTTACATCCTTCAAACGAACCTTTATCATCAAAACTAAAGATTTCTTTTATTGTTGAATCAAGAATGACTGAGTCAATATATTCGTTGTTGGAAAAATGGAAGTCAGTTGACTCGATTCCAGTGATAAAAACGCATATTTTCAATTTATTATGAAGTGATTCCTTCAAGTTCTTGACATATAGAAATAAGTCATCAAAATCATCTAATGGATATTGAATTTCAAATTCAATTGCAGGGAAATTCTGAATATAATTCAGCAAATCTATATCACCTTTAAATAATTGAATCGAACTTGATTTAATTTGAATTGTTTCTTGGCCATTTTCATTTTTAATATAGATATAAGAGATATTATTATTGGGATATTTATCATTCAAATATGCTAAAAGTTTATGAATATATTTGCAATTTTGATTGTCTTGATTAAGCTTCATTTTATTAACCAAAATCATAATTAAATTTTGTGCATTTCCTGGTATTTCATTAAAAAGAGTTGAGTTAATATTGCTACTAGAAAAGATCGTTCTTTTATCTTTATTTAAATCAGGAAGCTTATTTACATTTGTTATTATTAAATACTTCAATGCTGGCTTCTCTTCAAATATGTCATTATAAAAGTTAGTGCAATAAGGATCAATTGAAAATTTCTCAAGTTTTGTACATCCGTCAAAGCAATTATGACCTATTTGATTAACTGAATAAGGAATTTCAATTTGTGTTAATGATGAACAACCTTCAAAAGCCCCATTTTCAATAATTTTAATTGATGTTGGAATTGTGAATTGCGATAATGAACAGCAAGCGCTAAAACAGTTGCTACTTATGCTTGTTATTGATGATGGCAAGATTATTTTTTTAAGTGAAATACAAGATTTGAAGCAAAATGATCCAATTGATTGAATTGATGAAGGAATGTCAATTCGAAATAACGATGTACATTCTGAAAAAGAAAAATCACCAATTGTTGTTACTGATGATGGAATTGTTATCAGAGACAAAGAGGTGCAACCTTCAAATGATTTTTCTTTGATTGTTTGTACCGTTGCTGGAATCATAATTTGCTTCAATGATGTGCAATTTTTAAAACAGCATTTATTGAAGGTAGGCGTAGACGATGGGATTGTTATTCGTTTCAAAGATGTGCATGATTCGAAACAAGAGTTTCCAATATATTTGATTGTTGAAGGTAAATCAATTTGCTAATGAAGAATATTCAATAAATGATTCAACATCAAGAAATTCAACACTATTTGGCGACACAATTGTATTTATTGTTTTTATGAGCTTAACAGTATCATTTGTTTTTGATTTAATCCATTTGATTGTATCACTTAAAACCACAATATTAAGTTTATTACAATCATCAAATGTATTATTTTCTATCATCGTTTGATAACAATCATATGTGATTTGAGAAAGTTGTGTACATCCTTTAAATGAAAATACACCAACATATTGAACTGATGAAGGAATTTCAATTTTTGTTAATGATGTACATCCTTCAAATGCTTGCTTATCAATAGTTATATTTGAAGAAGGAATGATTTCTTGAGCCAATGAACAGCAACCACTAAAGCTGTTTTCACTTATAATTGTTATGCTTTGTGAAATTGTTATTCTTTTCAATGAAGTGCATGATTTAAAACAAGAAGTTCCAATCGATTTAACTGAATTAGGAATATCAACTTGAGTTAATAAAAAGCAATCTAAAAAGGCACAATCTCCAATTGAAGTCACTGATGGTGGAATGGCGATTTGAGTTAATGAGCTACATTTGCTAAAACAAAGATTATTGATGTTTGCTATTGATGAGGACATTGTTGCTTTTTTAGAAGATGCATGATTCAAAACAGGATGATCCAATAAACTTAACTGATGAAGAAATTTCAATTTGTACTAAAGATGAACAACCTGAAAAAGTTCTCTCTCCAATTGATATTACAGAAGAAGGAATATCTATTTTTGATAAAAGTGAACCGAATTCAAATGAGCCATTTTCAATTGTCATTATAGATAATGGTATTGATATTTGTTCTAATGAAGTGCATTTGCTAAAACATTTGCTTTTTATTACAGTTGTTGATGATGGAATTGTTATTCGCTTTAATTAATAACATGAATTAAAAGAAGATGATCCAATTTGAGTCACAGATGAAGGAATATCGATTTGTGTTAATGATGCAAAGTTAATGAATGATTCTTCATCAATTATTCTTGTTGAATTTGTGATTATGACACTGTTAATTGATTTAATTATTTGAATTATTTCTGATGCTTTTGGCTTGATTATTTTTATTGTATCATTCAAAATCATCTGATTAAGTTTATTACAATCATCAAATGAATTATTTTGAATTTTGGTCTGATAAAAATCAATCATGATTGAAGAAAGTTCAGAGCATCCTTTGAATGTGTATTCACCAATACTTTGAACAGATGAAGGGATTGCAATATTAGTCAATGAATAACAACCTTCAAATGCTTGATCATCAATTATTTGAATTGATTCTGGTATATTAAACTGCCGCAATGAAGAGCAATTATAAAAAGTTAGTTTATTAATAATTGTTATTGTTGGCGGTATTGTTATTTGCTGTAATGAAGGGCATGAAATGAAACAAGATGATCCAATTGATTTCACAGATGAAGGTATTTCTACATTAACTAATGAACAACAAGAAAAGGCGCCATCACAGATTGATGTAACTGAAGGAGCTATTTCTATATGAGTTAATAATGAGCATCGTGCAAAAGCCCATTTTCCAATTGATACTACTGAAGGAGGAATTATAATGTTAGGTAATGAAGTGCATAATAAAAAAGTTCTTTCACCAATTGATTTCACAGTTGGCGGCAAATGGATTTGAATTAATGACGAATATTCAATAAACGATTCATTCTCTAGATTAGTAACTGTATTTGGAATTACAACGTTGTTGATTGTTTTGATAGATTTGATCATCTCACTTGTTTTTGGCTTGATTGTTTTAATTGAATCATTTAAAATCAATTGGTGAAGTTTGTCACATTTATCAAAAGAATTGTTTTCAATCTTCGTTTGATAGCAATCATATTTAATAATAGCCAATTGTTAACAACCTTTAAAAGAATATTCACCTATATTCTGAACAGATGAAGGAATTTCAATTTTAGTCAATGAAATGCATCCTTCAAAAGCTCTGTTTTCAATTTTTATTACTGATGCTGGAATTGTTATTTGTGTTAGCAATGAACACCCAGTGAAGAAACTAGCATAAATATTATCAACAGATGCAGATATTATCATTTCTTTGAGTGCAAAATCGTCAGTTTTAAATTCAAATATCTTGTCAATAAAAGAGCTATCTTTCTTCTCATATAAATAACTCAAAATTTTGCTGATTTTTGTTTGAAAAATCAATTTTTGCTTTTCCAAATGGTCAATATGTTGTTGATGTTCTTTTTTAAAATCATCAATACTTCTTTGGTATTCATTTCTTAACTCATTTAATTGTGATCGATGTTCATTCTTTAAATTTTCAATGCTTTGAAGATATTCATTTTTTAATTCATCAATGATTTGTTGATTTCCTATTCTTAAAATGGTAATTTGTCGAATAAATTCTACTGTTAGAGCGTTTTCTCGATCTATTTCTTCTTCTTTTGAATGTACTTCATCCAAATAACAAATACTATATAACATCATTGGACTAATGATTTCAAAAAAGACATCATTGCGATGGTCGTATAATTGTTTCTTGAAATAGAATAAAATAATACAGATGCTTTGAAACCTCGTATTTTTGCACATTGGAAAACAAAATCAATGATTTCTCTTTCTGCCATATTTTGGTGATGAGGTGTTTTTGTTTTTTGAATAATTTTGGCAGTTTTTAATAAAATACGATGTAAACAATATATAGGAAGATATAATATTCGCTCATCGTTCAAGTAATCAAAAAAATATTTACTGAGAATGTTTTCATAAAATCCAATATATTTATTATTTTTTTGATATTCAAATTCGTCATATGTTAAAAAATCATCAAGCAATTTTTCATGATTTTTCTTGATGTAATTCTCTGTTTTATAAATCAATTTTGGAATATCATATTTATGAGATAAATAATTTAAGGTAAATATATTTGCATTTGTGAGAAATTTATCGATCCCTTGGTTTTAAAAATATCCTAGAAATAATTGGAGTGTATCTTCAGCAATATCATTAATTAAATCAAAATCGTCAAAAAGATATATGTTTTCTTTTTTATATCTACTTATATCTTTTCCAGAAAAATAATTTGAATGAGCATTGAATAAATAAAAATCAATTGGAAACAACTTGTCATGATAATAAAATGTTACATATTTTCTCTTTATTTATTAATTTTTTGAATATATTCAAAATTGAATAAAATAAACTGAATATATCATTCAAAATTGAAGTTGAGTGGAAAGTTGTTAGGTGATATAAAAAAAAAAAAAAAAGTATTATATAAATAATTCCACCTGCAAAATAAACATTCCACTTCACTCTTCATTTATATACATATCATTTCATGAACTCGCTTCATTTGAAGATGTTTTTAGATCTAGAAACGAATAAATATTTTTTTTTTAAATTATTAATATTTATATATATATATATCATAAATGTTATGTTGTTTAATTTTAATTAAAAGATGTTTTAAATTAATTTTTTTATGCAGTTTCGAGTGATTGCAAAATATATTTAGTCATTTAATTAAATCATTTGTACTCATGGAAATTTATAATAATACCAATATATGAGAAAATTCTAGCTTGAATCCAAAACTCAACAAGTTTTAAATACTAAATGATTTTTATCTCATAAATTAAAAAATGTATATGTTTAATCATTTCAAAAAATAAAAATAAATGTAAATATATGTCATCAAATTGGATAAAAATAAAACTAATTTTTAATTTGCCTTTAAGTGTTTAAAAAAGAAATCAATAGATATTACATTTCTTTTCATCTTTAGGTTTTTTATGATGATCATCTTCGATAAAAGGCGAAAAAAACGTTTCATATCGTTCTTTATATAAACCATCAAATGCATGCGAACCAATTTTCACTGAAGGTGTAATGTCAATAGTTTCCAGCCTTAAAGACAAGCAATTCTTGAAAGCATAAATGCCAATTGACTTCAAAGATGAAGGCTTCTCGAACACAACTTCTTTCAACCTAAAACATCCCTCAAATGCGCACTTTTCGATAGAAACGACAGAAGACGGAATTGAAACTTTGGTTAACGAAGTGCAACTATAAAAAGCAAACTCGCCAATTTTTTTCAAAGAATAAGGTTTTTCAAAGTTTATTTGGCCCAATGAACAACAGCCTTGAAAACTCCAATCTCCGATTGTTTCGACAGAAGAAGGAATAGAAATTACTTTTAACGAAGACATTCCTTTAAATGCTTTTCCTTCAATAACATTAATTGAAGGAGGAATGACAATTTCTGTTATTGTAATGCATCCGCTAAAAGCGCCAATTCCGATTTTTGTCAAAGAAGAAGGAATTGAAATCTGTGTCAATGACGAGCAGTTTTTGAATGCGTTTTTTTCAATGGATGTCAATGAAGAAGGAATCGAAATCTCAGTCATCGAACTACAATCATAAAAGGCTGCCGATTCGATTGTAACAACAGATGATGGAATGGCGAACTTTTTCAATGTTGTGCATTTATTGAATAACGATGGGGCAATCGATGTCGGCGATGATAAAATTGAAACTTCAACCAATCCAGAACATTTGGAAAAGACAGACTGTCCAATTGACGTTACAGAAGAAGGAATCTCAAATTGTGTCAAACTTAAACACTCATGAAACGCAAAATCACCAATACTTGTAACTGAAGAAGGAATCGTGATTTGCGCCAATGACGAACAGTTGTAGAATGCGTAGTTTCCAAGCGATGTTACAAGCGAAGGAAGCAAAATTTCAGTGAGCGATTTGCATCCAGCAAAAGCATTCTTTTCAATCATCGTCACAGTTGAAGGAATTGTAAATTGGACAAGCGATGAGCAACCTTCAAAAATACCTTCTGGAATAACGGTTAAGGTTAAAGGGAGGTCAATTTCTTTAAGTGATTCACAATTCTTAAAAACGGATGAATCCAAAGAAGTCACTGAGGAAGGGATATTTACATCAGCCAATTTTATACAGCCACTGAAAGCACCTTTTCCAATTGAGGTGATTGTATCAGGAAGGGAAACTTTATTCAATTGAATGCAGTTCTCAAAAAGTGAATCAGAAATAACCGATACTGATGAAGGAATTGAAACATCAGTGAGTGAATTGCAACATGAAAAAGCACCACTTTCAATCAAACTCACAGAATTAGGAATGATTATTTCTGACATTAAAACACACTTTTTGAATGCATCAGATTTTATTTGTGTCACTGATTCAGGTATTTGAATATTATTCAATACTTTACATCCTTCAAAAAGTTGCTTTTCAATCACTGTTATTGGAGGAATTGTCACTTTTTCAAGCGAAAGACAATTGCTAAAGGCGCCGTCTTCAATAATTGTGACTGAGTCAGGAATCGTCAAAGATTTGAGAGATTCACATCCGTTGAACGCATTGGATTCAATCTTCGTCACAGAAGAAGGAATTGTGACTTGCGTTAACTCTTTACACCCTTTAAAAAGTGACTTTGAAATAACTTTTATTAACGGAGGAAGAGTCACATCAGTCAGCGATATGCACATGCAAAAAGCGCCTTCTTCAATAGAAGTAACTGAATCAGGAATAACAACAGTTTTAAGAGATATGCATGAAATGAATGCTTTAGGTCCAATTTGCGTAACATGAGATGGGATCGTGAAACTTGTCAATTCTTTGCAACCATTGAATTCATTCTCTCCAATTTTTATATCAGGCTGTGACAACAGAAAATCAATCATTTTAGTTTTCTCGAATTTTGCTGCACAATGAAGTAAAGATATATAAAACAAAAAATAAAGTTTGGAATCTTATTAAAAAAAAATATAAAGTATTGAAATTTCATTAAGAAAAAAATTTTCAATTGAAATTTCTTTACTATCAACTTTAATGGTCCTTCCGTTTAAATCAATTTCCTTTGTTTGTAATAAAATTTCCAAAATCCGAAAATAATCAAATAAAACGTAATACTTATTAATATCATCATTAGGAACCTCACTGAAAAAATGATAATTATGATAGATATATGCAAATTTAAATAATTCAGAATCATTTTCTCTAGTTATCACATTTTCTTTGATGTAATTCGCAATCGCGTTGTGGTGACATTTGACAGCCTCATGTAATTGAAAAACTTCTGGAGGTAAACGGTTTTCTTCAAGTAAGTGAATTAAGTCGGCACTATTTGAATGGATTGCAAAATTCCACAATGAAGATTTCAATTCAACATTACTTAACCGTAAAAACTGAAAAATTTGAATGGAACCGAAAAACGAAGCATATTCAATTAATGAAATAAATAAACTATCGAATATTGGGTTTGTTTCAAAAATTGAAGATTTTATTAATTGTGTGAGAGGTAAATTTGTTTGGTTTACATATTGTATGAATTCTTCAACTGAATCTTTTTGAATTAAATTGCATATAATTTGATCGTTCTCTCCTTTCCTTCTTTTTTCATAAAAAATGTCCGAAATTTCAGGATCAATTTGAATCAGCTCTTTTTTGATTTCGTCTCTTTTTTTACTATCTAAATAGTCCTGAATTTCTGGATAGAAAAATTGGCAATATTGGAAAAAATTTAAATATGTAAATTCCTCAGCTAACTGTTTGTCGACGGTAATTATGTTCTGCTCTAAAAGAATAAGAAGTGCAAATTTGTTATCTTTGAATATATCGAATGCTTCTAAATCTGTAAAAATTTTCTTTATTTTGTCTCCAAAATAGGAAAGAATTTGAGTGATTTTGTCATAAAACCCAGCACATCTATGGTGATTATTAGTTACTTGAGATATGAAACAAAGAATGTCGAAAAAATCATTTTTATTTTCAGGAATTTGGTTCTTTTCTATAAAATTCACCAAACAATCAAGATCGACGCCTTCATTATCAATAAAATCTAGGAAGAGATCTTGTAATTCTTTTCTTAGACTGATAAATTGCTGATAATCCATTATTTTTAATTAAATAATGAAATGTTATATAAAAAACTTTTTTATTTCTAAAAAGAAGAGCAAATAAAATATATCGTTACAAACTATGAATTATTTCAAATAATTTTCTTTAAAAAATAATGGATTGTATTTTATCTTTATTATTATATTTAATATACATAATACTATGATTTTTGATAAAGATATTATTATTTTTATTTTTCCTTTGAAAATTTTTTACAAAATGATTATGAAAATTCTTGTTGTAGGCGATAGTAATGTTGGCAAGACAGCAATTATTTATCGATACACCCAAAAAAAGTTAAAAGATACATTATCAACTCCTGAAAACGACGATACTAAAGGCACAATAATTCAAATTGAAGGACAACAAGTTAACCTTCAATTTATAGATACTGCTGGACTCGAGCGATTTAGAAATATTACCAAAGCATATTATCGCAGTTGCAATGGTGTTATGATTATATTTGATTTAACTTGTCGGGATTCATTTACATCGCTTAATTATTGGGTCGACTCACTCAAAGATGGAAGAGAACAAAAAAAATATGAAGTCATCTTAGTTGGAAACAAGTGTGAATCTAATGATCGTGAAGTTACAACAGAAGAAGCTGAAAAATTCGCGTTAGAAAATGACATACATTACTTTGAAGTTTCAGCAAATACAAACGATGAATTGGATGATGCAATATATTATCTTGCAACTCAATGTTATCATCTTTTTGCTAATAAATAAGCGGAAAAATATAAAGTTGATTTTCTTTTTTGTTTTGATTTATTAATAAAAGGTATATATCAAAACTTATGACTTTTTTTTTATTTTTTTTTATTTTGCAAGATATATTATAGATTATTTATCATTTATTTAAAATAAATGTCTTCCGGCGTCGTTCATCGGTTAGGATACATGGTTCTCATCCATGGGAGCGGGGTTCGACTCCCCGCGCCGGAGAGTTTTTTCCTATCTTTTTTTATCATTTTTAAATATTATTTTGGAATGGTAATATCATATTTTATAAGAGATAACAATAATATTTTATTTGAATTTATGCAATGGGAAAAAAGATATGACAAATTATTAATCTTTTATGTTAATTTTGTTTATCGACCCAAATCAAGGCGGAAAAAAAGGTTTTTTATATACCAATTTCTCATTAACAATGTTTTCTTCTCGGTTAATACTATTAGTAAAAATATATGATATTTTAGAAGGAAATAAAGGTAAAATTATTTGTACAGCTAATAAAATCAAAATGAAAATGGGGTATCTTTTATTTTCAAACCCGAAAATTTAACTTGTCTAATTGATTATATGAATTGTTTGATGCATGTGTATCTATTCCTTGATGACCTTGTTCTGTTTTTGATGATGAGTTATAAACTTTTAAATTTTTTTCTTTGTTATAACTTATATTTCATTTTTTAGATTAATAATTTCTGAAATACGAAAAAAAACTATAATAGTTTAAAGTTATTAAAAGTAAAATTTTTGATCTGGAAAATTATTTGGAGCAAATTTTCCATAATTTAATTTAAAATAAGCAGGGATAACCAGTTTTTTGCATTAGGATAATAACCACATCACATTTCTCTTTTTAAGCCACTTTTATAAATTTGAAAACCAATTGATATACAATGTTAAAAAATACGTTAGTTTATACACAAATTATCATCTGAAGAAGTCTATTTCTCAACAAATAACTGCTTTTTGTGACGGTTTTAATTCAATAATTCTTAATGAAGATATCAGGTGGTTCTTGCCAGATGAACTTGAATTGCTCATCTGTGGAATTACTGAAATTGACATCAAAGATCTTCAGAGAAACATTGAATACGAATATCCGTATTCAGCAGACAATCCAGTGATTAAAATGTTCTTCAATGTGATTTCAAGATGGACGAATGAAGACTTGGCAAAACTTCTTCGTTTTGAGACAGGATGCTCGCAGGTTCCTGTCAATGGTTTCTGTGAATATAAGAAGAGAAATAAGCCAATAACTATCGCTGCTGGCGGTGACAAAAATCATCTTTGCGTTGCACATACTTGTTTCAATATACTTGATTTGCCAGAATATGAAAATGAAGAAGAATTGAATAAAAAATTGAAAATGTCAATTCAAGAGTCTCAATTTGGAATAAAATAATTCCAAATTTTTTCATCCCAAATAATATGACTTGATATCTTATCCAACAGTACATTCAACTCTTATTAAGCAAATCAAATAAATATAAAAATCTCTGTCAATAAAAAAAATTTTTTTGATAAAAATCTCTGTAATCGATTCTTATTATTTAACTCATTACTTTAAAAAGCTTTTTATTCATACTTGTAATAATATTAAAAAGATAAAGATAATATTAAAAAAATGTTTATTCAGGTTTTTTGACACGAACTGCTGTGCCAACTCCCATCAAAGGCTTGCTTACATTTACGTTGAGTGGAGCAGGACAAGTTATCTCTGCCAGAGGGCATCCCTTGAACATGTTGATTCCAAAAATCGTATTTGGCGAGAGAAAAGACGCCTTCGAGAGGGACGAGCAGTCGCTGAATGCGTGATTTCCGATCGATCCGACCGTTGCAGGAATTGAGAGCTCTTTCAAAGCTGCACAACCGCTGAATGCGTAATTACCAATTGACAACAAAGACGGCGGCAAGACCAACTCATCGAGTGAGGAGCAGCTCATGAAAGATTCCTTACCAATTTTTTTGACAGAGCTAGAAATCGCCACTTTTTTCAATGAAGAACAATCGCTGAAGGCGCCGTCGTCAATCGACTTGACTGACTCAGGAATTTCGATTTCCTTCAAAGACGAACATTTACGAAACGTCGAAGATTGAATCAAAGGCAGAGAAGAAGGAAGAACAAAATTCTCAAGCAATGAACATTGTCTAAAGCAACTTTTTCCGATGAAATTAACGGTCGAAGGAATCTCAATTTTTGACAAAGATGAACATTCACTGAAGGCGCTTTCGCCGATAGAAATGAGAGACGACTGGATGATAACTTCAGATAAAGAAGAACATTGATTGAATGCGAAAGCATCAATTTTCGTAACAGAAGAAGGAATTGTCACTTTTTGCAACGATGAACATCTGGCAAACGTTGATGACTCAATTGTGTTGATATTGGCAAAAAGTGACAATTCTGACAAAGATTGGCAGTCCATGAACGATTGTTTGCCAAGTGATGTGATCGATTCAAAAAGTTCAACTTTTTGCAACTTTGAGCAAGATGAAAATGCTGATGGACCTATCGTCGTAACCGTTTTCGGAATGGTCAATTCGGCCAATTCTTTGCACGATGAAAAAGCACAAAAACCGATCGTTGCGACACCTTCAGGAATGACAATTTTTGACAGCGATATGCAGCCGTTGAAGGCTGATTCAGGAATGATCGTCACGCCGTTTGGAATTATAACTTCAGTGAGAGAAAAGCAGCTTTTGAAGGAGGAGCCACCAAGTGATGTGACTGATTCTGGAATTGAAATTTCTTTCAATGTGTAACACCTTGAAAAAGTGGATTTTTCAATGGACGTAATTGAGGAGGGAACGTTTACTTGTTCAAGAAACTCACAGTCACTAAAACATGACTCACCAATAAAAGTGACAGTGTTTGGTATGTCTAACTTTTTCAATGCTCTACATCCATTGAATGCGAATATGTCAATTTTTGTAACCGTCGGAGGAATCGTTATGTCAATGAGAGAGATGCATTCTCTGAATGTTGCTTCTTCAATATTTGTGAGCGTTGAGGGAAGTGTCACTTTTTCTAGTGAGGTGCAGCCTTCAAAAGCTCCTGCATGGATTTTGGTGATTTTTGAATCAATGATAACTTCGTTGATTAGCCGGTTGTTCTTGAAATGATCGTCTATCTCTTGGCGGAGTCTGATTAAGATAACAATTTTGAGCTTAGGTAAGGTTTTATCTTTCATTTTTGATAATATTTCGTAAATTTGATTATATATCTTCGATGCATAATCAATCTCAATTGAAACATCATCAAAGAAGTCAAGTATTCGATAGAAATCAGGTGTTTCTAGGTCATTATCGCAATATAAAAGGTTGGTTTGATCAAATTTAATATAGATTTTTTTGGATTCCGAATTTTGTTGTTCACATGAATTCTTGAAGAATTCTTGGGTAGATGCTGAAAGAATATCAAAACCTTTGACTTGATTTAATTCAGTAATGTTAGGAGTCGTCATTAAAAAATTAATGAGTATGAATGAATTTCATTTCACATGTCTGTTTACATAAAAATTTTAAAATGCGAATATTGATTTTTTATTATGAATTGTATAATAAGGCATAATTGATGCAATCCCAACTGCTGATCAAAGCCCATAAATAAGTTTTACCAACAAACCACTCTATCAATAGAGTCAAACAAAGACTTCATTTAAAGATCTTCACTACAAGCTTACAGGAAAGTAAAGTTTTCTTTTTGGAAACCTTCTATCAACTTATACAGAACCTGGTTGAACGTGATGAAAATCATTTTTTCTTTCTTGCTTTCATTCATATGATTGGATTACGAAAGAAAAATATTTGACTTTAGCTAAACACTTCAATTGTTCTGAACAAATATTGGCTAACTGCATGTTTATAGCTACTAATGGTATTTTTTACTTTGTTGAGTTTCTAAATGCAACGAACAAGTAAAATTTGGGGAAAAAGTGGCCGTCTTTAAGAAAGAGTGGGCGTCACTTAACTTTTTAATTCAATTTTTGTTTAGTATTCTCAATTTTTTCATTAAAGTTCAGAAAAAGGTATGGAAACTCTTTTTCAAATCTATTTTGTTTTATGCAAAAAAAGCTTGAATATTAATCATTTTTAATTATAAATTGATCCATCTTCATGTATATAATATTTGCAACACAAATATAAAATAAAAAAATATAATTTTAATTTTATTTTTCAGTAATAAAATGTTTTTTTTAGAAAAAATCAATTTGAAAAAGAACGAGTCGACAAAAGTTTTTAGTTTGTTTATATGTTCTTCATTTTTTTATTTATTAGAAAATAAAATAAAAAAAAGGCCATGTTTTTCGATAGGATTTCGAGATCTTATATGATGTTATCTATTTTTTGTATACTTCATATCACAGATGATAAGAAATTTATTTTTGACCATAGTAGGCGAATTTTTTTTTCACCAAATAGGTTAATTTATTAAAAAAAATTTATATATAAACATAAATTCTTTCACAATTTCTTTCCCTAAATCTCAAACAAGCTCTCCGATTTTACAAACTAACAGTGATTTACATAACAATTCTCTTTTAAATTCCAACACATTTTATTTTTCTTATAATCAAATGATTTATTTTTATTATTCATAGATTTTTCTAAATTTTTGATAAATATTAAAATAAATATTGTTATTACAATTAGATATGTTTATTAATTTATTTGAATTTATGAATGATTCTTCACTATATTTTTTATGCAAAATCGGAGTGCTCGTTTGAGATTTAGGGAAAGATATTATGAAACAATTATTTCTATTTGGTTTAGTTATCCATGATTTGTTAAAATCTTCTAGAGATTTGCTTTGCGAATCGCTTTTATTTGGTAAAATTTGGGAACTTTGTTGTGTGTTGTCCAGCAAATAATTTTCTAACAAATCTAAATGATTTTTTAATCTCTTAAAGATTCTATTTTGTTCATCATTTTTGAATGGAAAAGATGGTTTAAAAGAACTGGGAATTGAATTTGAAATATCAATGTGAGGAAAAATATGAAACAATTTCTCAAAGAAACTCATCTAACTTTTGGAAAAAATAAATTCACCTTTTAGGTCAAATTGGTTCATAACACTTGTGATATGAAATATCAATCCAACGAATTACGCGTTATTTCGGTACAAAATATAATATATTTATATAATTATATTTGAAAAAGTAATAATGAAATAAAAATAATAATATTTTTTTTTGAATTAAAATAGCCAGATTTGGATTCAATTTTTTGGAAAAAAATAATCTATCTTTATCTTAAATTCCTCTCGAAAAATATGCCTTTTTTATATTTTATTTATCATTAATACTAACATTAATACTATCATTAAAAAATTATATTTTGAAATAAAAATGATCTGTCGAGAGGATGTAAGTTTCCATACCTTTGTTCAGAATATTTTTCTAATAAAAATATAATAACGAGATTTTATACCCAAAAAAAGCTTTGAAAATTTTATATCTTTTTCAATTATTTATTTTAAAATAGAAGGAAAAAGTTATGTGACGCCCACTTTTTCATACTACTTTATCTACCCGACACCAGCTCCATAAGTGGGATGCAACTTTAATAAGGACGGAAATTGGAAACTTATTGAAGACTCTTTGAAGAACTCAAATTTGGCCCAAGGATTAAAAAACGTGCTGCCAATGATCTCTGGCCTGATGGACGATGAAGGTGAGGATAATGAAGATTCTGTTGGTCATCGAAGGTGGTTTTTGTATCCTTATTTGACCAAGATTGGAATTGGTTTTAATCCACTTTCAAAACACGCAATGAGTGGCTACAGTGTTCAATATCCACCCTCTGGAGTTTTCAATGTAATCAACGAAAATTACAACCGTAATGAATATACTTTTGTGAACTTCACTGCATGGCCGCCAGCAGGTCCTTTTCCACTTGAAAGGCTGCCTACATCATGGTCAATCTATTACAAGGAGTTCCTGAAGGAAGGCGTCACACTTGATAACATTGTGATCAAACTAACGAGAGACGACGGAATCAATTTGGAATATTCAAAGGCAAACTTGGCAACAAACAATTTCGGGATGAAAGGAACGTTAGTTTTCAAGCTGACCGATAATGCATTGAAATATATCAAGGCTGGACGAAATGTCCATGTTCAGATCTACTTTTTAAAGGATTCAATACGTGATTGCCTTGATTATACAATCTCTTTCTTCGATGATAACGCTGAAGATGTTTTGTGCTCTTATAACACAGATGCGAGCAAATGCCCAGATAATGTTAATGATGACAAAAAATATGGAAATGGAAAATATTCAAACTACAAGCCTTCTCAAGTTAAACGAGTAATTATCAATGTTGTTGAAGACATCGTACTTACAGAAGAATTAACGATAGATTTTGCTTCATCAGTCATTATTAAAGGCAACAAAATTGAGGGAAAAATAACAATTGGTTCTGATACTGATCTCGATATTGAAAATCCTAGTGCAACTGACTTTACAATTAAAGTTAATCCTTCTTTCAAATGTGGTATTTTAAGAACACCTGGAGAATGCAAAATTATTTAAGACTCAGATCCCAGAAGAACCAACAATAAAGACAAGAGTTCGTTCTTTGCTTTATTTCGGAACTTACGTGAACATTGAAACGCCAAAGATACAATTCAGCATTCTGAAGGATTTATTAGAGTTGAGGTTAAACGATGCCCTAAATTCAATATTCCTGGAATAAGATATGAGGGTTGTGATCATATGACTTTTCCATCTTGTGGCTGCCAATGGAATTATCAAACATGCCAGAAAATGTAAAATTTGGTTATTTTGCTATTAAATTAAATTGTATACATGAAACTACCTCGTTGAACCTGGTGCCAATCCCTGACTATTATTCATAATTAATACTAAAAATGATTAAAAAATAAATTTTATGTAATTGATTGTGGTTGAAGAGAAATTATATCTTTAAATTGGTAGCTGCTTTTTTTTTGAATGATTCCTTTAAAAAGGTTTTCAACTCCAAAAGAAAGATGGAGAACCTTTATGACAAATATATTTAGTCAATGGAATTTGAATATTTTTAGTCCTCTTTTGGGTCAGGTAATGAATGATTCCTGAATATTGGAAATATCAAGCAAAAATCATAAAAATCAAAGAAATATAATGGTATATAGACAAAAAATCCATGTGTTTCTTCTAATTGCAAAATTGTTAGGTAATAATTAAAATTTCTGAATCTTTATTTTGGTACCAAGAGAAAAAAAAAGCACAGTTAAATTCTATTGTTGGCGAAATCATATGAAAATGTATACAAACTGAATTAATCTTTGATCATTTAATGAAAAATCAAAAATTTAATAAAAATTTAATGAAGCTTAAATTCAACCATCAATTTATGAAACAAATTCATTTTTAATTAAAAATCAATTTTCTTTTGCTTCAAATAACCAAAAAAATGTGGTCTTTCATTAGTTGAATATGCTGCATTTTTTGGCTCAATTCAAATATTTAACCACTTACGACTTGAAGATGTTGAATTAATATTTTTAAAATTCTGTAAAATATTATAATTTTTTGGAAATGTATTTTTTTTAATGCATATTATTAAACATGATCAATATCCAGTATAATTTTAAACATTCCGTACAAAAAGATATTTGAAATGGGTGGGACACTCTTTTTTTGACCTCAAAAAGTTTCAAAATCTCTTCGAATTTTAGGTTTTATTTGGTGATTTTAATAAATTTTCTTACCCATTTAATAATCTTTAAATTGGTCATTGAAACCAATCAAAAAACTTAATATTCATCGAGTTTTTTTTGACTTCACATACTAATAGATCTCTCTTCGTAAGAGATATCCTTCAAAACTACTAATACTATTTGATTTTATACATATGCATTATACATTATAAAACATAAATATTTATAATTACTTTGTAGTTAGTCCAAAAAAGTTAATATAATAATTATTTTTAAGTTTTTTCGATACATGATCTTTTCTAACTTTTTATTTTGTAATATTCGATTTCTTCTTTTAATGCTCAATAAAATGATATATTTTGTTTGAACATAACTTCAAAGATAAAGTTTAGTTTGAAAAATGAATTCAAAAAGTTGAATTAATAAACGGAATGATTCAATTTTCAGCGGTTAGAAAATTAATTTTAAACGATCAAACTCAATATTTTTGCTTTAAAATATATTATAAGAATAGGGAATATTATTTAAAATGAGGTTCCGCCATTTATAAAATCAAAAAATTCAAAATGACCATTTTTTACCCAAATTATTTTTTATGGAAAATAAAATGCGATTATCTAATTCACCTTTGATGATTTTGATTTTTTAAATAGTAAATTATATGTAGCTATTAAAAATCTATCTAAATATAAAATAACTGGAAAAAGTCTTGGATGGCTTACACATTATTTGAATAATGAACATTTTTTTTTTTTTTTTTTCTCAATTTTAAAAATGTTTTTATAACAAAACATTAATTTATATTTTTTTAAAACTATTTTTTTAACGAAACAAGGTGCTCCAGATAAACTTCCACAAGGGAAACTTGATCTCTTCCTTTATCTCCTACTTCATATGAATCAATTTAGCAAATGCAGATTAATTTTTATAAAAAACAGAGGTTCGAGAACTAAAAAATTTTTTAAAAAACGATCAACTTTAATTTTTAAACTTTTGTAATATCTTGGAAAATAGTAAGTATAATTTATTTTTTGCAAAATAAATAAGCATTATATTCTAATATAATAATAAAAATATAATAATTTAATATTTATCTTCATTATAAGCAACCAAAACATATGAATTTGTTTATAAAAAACAAATTCATATTTATCTTGATTAATAATCAGCTATTTTTAATATTATCTTTTAATATATTTATTTATTCTAATTTAACATTGAATTAAGTATTTATAAAATATTTATATTGGATAATTTCGCAAGATATTAATACTCCTATTTTCAGTATTTCATTATTTATAAATATCTCATAATATTGTTTATCTCTAAGGGATAACTATTTAAAATTTATTATAAATTTCAATAATTATTATGATTCTAGAATATTATTGAAAACGGCTCGCCAAGAGACATTTTAAAACTCTCCCATTCAAAATAAAGTAATTACTTTATTTTCTCTCAATTACATTCAATTTTTTTTAAAAAAATAAAAATTCAAGAAAAATGATATTTCTAATTAAGATTTTTCTTGACAATTTCAGAAATCAATTATTTTATGGTATTGAATATAAAAATGTGTGTTTTGTGGAATTTTAAGCCATTCGGTCGAAATCTTATTATTAACATATTTTACTCAAAATCTTTTATATTTTGAATTTGATGATATATTAATATGTATATTTATTTAAAAAATATATTTTCACAGGAAAACTAGAATTAAATATGAAAACTACTGATAAAATTGCATTTTATGTTTTGAAAATCCCACAGAAAAAATGGCCCTATCTTTTATGCTAGAACTATTCTAAATTAATAATTATATAATATAATGCTTATATAAGACTTTGTAAAAACTTTTTAGGAATGAATTTTAAGATATATTTAAAAAAAAATTTGACCAATTTTTTTTTGAAAATTTGATAGTTTATACAAATATTTCTATAAGTGCTAACAAAATTATTCTTATAAGCATTCAATATCGTTCAAAAATATATATATATTAAAAATGATATTTTTATTATATTTTTCTTGGAAATGATTATAAAATTTTTTATTGTCTGGTATATTTAATAAAAGTATTTTTAATTCTAGTTTTCATGAAATTAAATATATTGAATATCATCATCATATGTTAATCACTTTTAAATAAATGCTGAATTTGTCACATATTTATGGTATATACATAATGTTAGAATGCCTTTTTAAAAAGCTTTTTAATCAAACTTGAAAATCACCAATATTAAATACATTTAAATTTTGGCCTCTATTATTTGAAGTAAAACTCATATAAAGAACTTATGAAAACATTCATGGTTCCCCTATTATAAAACCGTTGATTGGAAAGAGCAAATCTCAAAATCATCATCTCTATCAGGTAGTAATATAATTTCTAGATATATAAATTTATCAGGTGACAAAACAAAGAAAAATAGAATAAAAATGAAGTGTAAAAAGAAGAATAGACTAGATAATATCAAGAAACTTCATCAAATTTCAAAAATGACAGAAGAAGAATTAAATTCTTTACAAATTGAAGATGATTTTATATTTTTTATTAAAAATAATAATCCAATTGATGCTCATTTTAAGGAAGATAACATAAATGATGAAGATTTTCCAGATTATTTGAAAAAAAATTTTATAATGGGACAGATTAATATTGAAAAATGGATCAAAAAACACAAATAATTAATTTAAATAAATTTAATATTACAATTGTCTATAATATCAATAAAAACTTAATTCATAATAAATTGAATGGTTTACATCAATTTCATTGAATATTATAAAATACAATATTTTGTCTCCTACCGAATAAATATTTATAAAAATAATGTATAACATATGATATTAAGTGAGGAAATATATATATAGGAATCAGGCATTTTAATCATATTTCCAAGTTCTCGCACCTCTTAAAAAACATTAAAAAAACAAAAAAAGCATGCTTTTCCATTGAGCATTTCTTTCTGGTTAATTAATATAAAAACTGTAATTTCTACAACTTTTACACATACATTTCTACCTTCAGGAAGCTTTACAATTGTAATTGTAAAGCTTCCTTTTGAGGTGACAAGAATAAAGCATTGTTTGTTTGTTGATTTGAATTAATTGATGCAATTTCATCATTATTTTTAACAGGAACAAAATCATCACGATAACCATCTGATTCAAATACAATTGTTTCATTATCTGATTAATAATTTTCAATTGTTGACTCAGTTAAAGATGGCTTTTGAGTTTTTCAGTTGGAGGATTTATTTGTTCAGGTGAAAATGAAGCTGTTGCAGTATCAGGAGGCGCATTTTTGAACTAATTAATTAATAAAATTATTTGAATGATTTCATAGAAAAAGTTAATTTTGACAATTCAGAAAATCGGAGCGAGATGGCTGCTGAGCAAATTTTGGAAGAATTAAAAGTACTTCAAAGCAATATATTAAGTTTTATAGATTATGAAGAAACATATGATGACGAAAAATTTCAATATTTACAGGAAATATTTGATGATCAAAAAATTAAAAGCGATGATAAAAAGCTCAAGCTTTTATTACATCTACTTTTAAAAATATCCAACAATCACCATCGAGGAGTACAGTTTTTCAGTAAAATCGAAAAAATTCTTCATTTTTTTAAATACGAAATTACAAAATTTTTAACCAATTCCCAAATTTTTGACATTTTCAAAAGTAACAAAAGGCTTCTTCTTTTTTTAATTGAAGAAAAAGTTTTTACTCTTGAAAGTAACTTTGTCAAAAAGATGTACTATCGTCCATTTTCGAACTTAAACTATATTGAATATTTTGGGCCAGAAATTTCTAAGATTGAGAATCAAGACGATGATGAATTTGATGATGAATTTTTCAGGAAAAGAAAAATTGGTGAAAATGATAATTATATTTGCGAATTAATCAGAGAAGACAATATAGATGAATTTATTTCTTTTGTTAACCAAGCTAATTATTCAGTTAACACAATTATCCCACCTTCAATTTTTGAAACAAACCGTTTTTTACTTTTGTCCAATAATAAAACTAAATTAATTGATTATGCTGCCTTTTATGGATCAATTCATATTTTCCAATATTTGAAAATGAACGGAGCTGATATGAATTCAAATCTCTGGATTTACGCCGTCCATTCTGGCAGTGCTGAAATGATTCACAGTCTAGAAAATTGTAAAAATATTTATTGCCAATACAATGATTATTATAAAGAAGCAATAAAATGTCACAACAATAATATTGCAGATTATATTCAAAATAATTTTTCAATCGATGATTTCAATAGCAAAATCATTATCAATACTCTCAAATGTTACAATTTCGAATTTATTCAATGTGAATTCATTTATAAATATTTTAATTATCTCTGTAAATATGATTATTATTACCTGGCTAAATGTATTTTACAAAGAGATGAATCGAGAATTGATGTGAACGAAAATATAATTCCATAAATTAATTTTTTTTTAAATAAAATTCAAAATCATCGATTTCAATTACATTTTATGAAAAATAATTTTAAATGAAATTCAATAAATTAAAAATTTAAATCGCATTTGATAAAAATCCTTTTTAATGGAATTTATTATTAAATATTTCAATACAGTTTTATTTTATACTTATTGCTCTCCTCTTTATTATGCTGTAATGATGCAAAATGCAGATATTGTTGAACTTTTGGTGACAAGTAAATGTCTGAATATCAATAAATTAACTATTTTTATTATTATTTTTAATGCAGTTGTAAATGTGTATTTTTTATTACATTAAAAAAATTAAATATATAAATAAAATTTTAAGACTACAAATTCTTATGCTATTCAAAAATCAATCATTTCAATGGAGTTTGCATATTACACTTTTTAATGAAATTCAAAATTATTTTATTTTTAAATTATGTTTTATTAATCATATATTTGAGTGAAATTTAAATCAAATATCACAAACAGAGTTTTCTTTATTGAATATTTTTATCGCATTATCAAAACAAATATTTAAATGAAATTAAAAAATTATTTTTAAATACTATTATTTAACTTTTAAATAAATCGGCATTATATCTTGCAGTTGAAAAAGAAAATGTTGAAATTGTTCGTCTTCTATTATCATATGATAAAATTAATGTAAATGCTACTAATATTTTGAGCAATCTTTTTTTTAATGAAATTTTCAAAATAATCCTTTTATTAATTCAATTAAAAATATAATATTTCAATTATATTTGACCAAATAATTATTTAAATGGAATTTCAAATCTAAACTCCTAATTCAATTTTATTATAATATTTTCATTTTACTGCTTTGTTTATTGCTGTCTTGAAAGAAAATGTTGAAATTGTTAAACTTTTATTATCTAATAAGAACATTGATTGTAATACAATTAATATTTTCTATATATTTTTCCATAAAGTTCAAAATATTTTTTTTAATTACATTAAATGAAAAATATTTTTCATCATATTCCAAAGTTTTATTTATCAATGAAATTAAATGAAAAATAATTAAATAAAATTCAAATATCATGTTTTTAATGATATTAAAATATTAATTTTTTTACCTCATTTTAAATCATAATTTCAAAGGACAGCTTTATACGCTGCTGTTGAAAAAGAAAATGTTGAAATTGTTAAAATTTTATTGTCAAATGGCAACATAAATGTTAATTTTCTTAATTATAGCATTAAAATTTAATGAATTTAATAATATTTCAATTTTTTTTTTGATTGCTGTTCCATAAATATATGTTCCAATGATATTTCAAAAAACAAATATTTTTTAATAGAATTCAAAAATATATTATTAAATAGCATTTTAAAAACAAAATTAATGCGGTTTAAATCAATAATCATATAAAACAGCGTTATTTAAAGCAATTGAAGAAGAAAATATAGAAATAGTTAAACTTTTACTATCCAATGATAAAATTGACTGCAACATTATTAATAACATATCTCCAATCGTAGAAATTCAAAAGTAATTTTTTTTAATTACATTTTCAATTTAACATTTTTATACAGGCAAATCATATGTTAAATAAATTATTGTTATAAGACAGCTTTGTTTCTTGCAGTTGAAAAAGAAAATGTTGAAATCATCAAACTTTTATTAACAAATGACAATCTTGATATTAATATTATCACAGTTTTCATATACAATTTCTACATTGTGAATATGTTTTAAATATATATTGTAATTACGTTGAGAAACAAATAATTCAATGAAATTTGAAATATAATGTTTCAATGCAATTCAAAATAATTTTTAATAATATTTTAAAAAAGTAATGTTTTAATCGCATTTAAAATCATACATTTCAATATGATTTAAACTAAATAATTTCACCCCATTCAAAATAAAATTCAAAAATTACATTCAAAATTGAATTCTTCAATCAAATTTTTTTTAAAAAAATTTGAATAGAATTCATTCTCAAATATTTCAATTCCATTCAAAATCATATATTTTAATTACATTCACAAATATTTGTTTTAAATAAAATTCAAAAAAACAATTTTTTTAAATAGAATTCTAAATTAAATATTTTTATAAGATTATAAATGTAATAATTTAATGAAATTTTAATTATGCTTTCATCAAACACCAATTTATTTAGCTGTTGAAAAAGTAAATATAGAAATCATCAAGCTTTTATTGTCAAATTTTTCAATGTCCCAAATAAGATCCGACCGTTTAGGAATAACCGCAAAACGTATAATTGCATAACCGTTTTTAACCTGTGTTAAAATTCTTGTTGGAGCGATTGGAACAAACTTGCTTTCGTGGAACGAGTTGTAATTTAACTCCGCCGATAGTGAACTTTTTGTGAGACAATTGACATAATAGGTCAAAATATGAGGTTTATCTAAATATAAATCAACTTTATAGAAACCTTTATCGGGGAAGGCAATGCTGGTCTTGAATCTGCAACGTTCAGGATGTTTTGGTAATTGTGATTGCACTATTTGATAGCTCGATATTGAGTCTGCTCGTATTTCATATAATGTATTTTCTTTTAATTGGTAAATTTTGAATGAGGCAAAGTCTATTGGTCCTGTACAGCTGTATGTTTGTTCGACATAGCCATCTTTGCTCTCAAAATTGACATATGGATTTGATTCTGTTTTAAGATATCGGCCAAAAGGTTCAACTTTACATGATTTTAGGAAATCAGAATAAGGAAAATTGAAAGTCAATAATTTTTGCGCTTGATCACATGGATAATGATCGCATAAAGACTTATAAAGGGGAATTAAAAATAATTTTGGATTATAATCCCACTTGAATTTATGATCATCCATAAGGGATCCAGCTGCCCATGTCGGTTCTGCAATAAATGGTACTCCATCAATTTCTAGATAAATAGAGGCATGATCAGATTTAACTTCTTTTGGAGGATTTAAATCATCAAAGCCAAAAGCTTTGGCTAAATTGGAATATTCTTCTATTCTAAATCTGTTTCTATCAATATTTGCTTTATTTGCCATTTCTCTAAAGAATAGTGCATATCCAGCACATACAGCTTTTTTAGTTTTAAAAACTTCATTTAAACTTGTTTGTTTGTGTTGTCCTGAGAAAAATAATTTTACATCATATTCGATATTTAACGCTTCCCAACTAAAAATAGCAAAAAGTTTATCGATATCATTTTTAAAAGAATTTACGTAGTCAACCAACGACTTAATTGTTTTAAATTTATGTGTTTTCATATATTCTGATATACCTTCTTCATCATATTTCGGAATTTGAGGCTCTTTAAACATTAAAGAATTAGCAAGACAAGAATAACCGAATTCATCGATAAGTTTTTTCGGTACATCCTTTAAATCTTGTTCTTTTGCTTCAAATTTCGAAACAAGTTGTTTGAAATCATTAATTGAGTTTCCTAATTTTATTGTAGTCATATAAAATTAAAATAATTATCAAAAAAACGTCCATAAACGGTTTTATTTGAATTTTTGAAGGATTTCGAATTTGAAAATATTCTTATTTTAACTTTTGATGATTAAACATTGGATTGTTGAAAAAAAGAATTAAAAAAAAAAAAAAAACGATGGAAAAATGATATTGAAAAATATGTTTTTATTTAAAATATAATTATCTTATTAAATATTTAATTTATAATAATTTAAATACATTTTTATATTGTCAAATAATTATTTTATCATAATTATTAATTTATTAACATATTATATCTCATGTGTTACAAAAAATATTATAAACAAAAATAATGATCGGAAATTTTCTTAATATAAAAGAATTTTTTTATTTTGAAAATTTCCTCATTAAAAAATGAAAATAAATAAAAATATATATTTATTATAAATAATATTTAAATGAAGATGATATAATATAATTATTATACTTGAAAACCTCATGAAAATAAATTTATTCAAAAAAAAGTGAATACAATCTATTCTGTTAATTTGATAGATTACCGTAATTTTTTGAATTGTCATTCAATTTTAAATAAAAAGAATAAATTGGGCAAATAATTAAATTTATGTGAAAATATCTCCATATGCTTGCAATTAAATTGATTTATATATTCTTAATGAATAATTAAAAGTAAATACAAAAATAATTAATTAGGATAAGCATAAAAAAAATTAATTATATTTAAAGTAACACAAGATCATATAAATATTATATTACGCTTTACGTATTCATAATAATTGATTCTTTCATTATTCAAAAAATCATTAAAAATGTAATAAAAAAGTAATACAATAATATGAAAAAGAATTTTGATTCTATGAAATGTTGATAATTTGCTATTTCATCATTAAAAAAGAATTTCATATTTATATTTGGCCAATTGATATTGTCGTATGATATAAAACAAAATAAACTTATAATGAAATGATTTTGATGACTGCTTAATGTAGACAAACCCAAAAAATAATAAACGGTTTTTAACGTACGAAATTTGTCAATTTTTTAGGACATTGGCACTTTTTTGGACTTAAATTACAAATCAAAATAAAAATTAAGATTTTTTTGTGAATGGAAAGCCAAGTCAATTTTGTATTTGCAATGGTTGCACGTGGGATGACTCCTCTTGCTGAATATCCTCTTGGAGATAGAAATTTCCAAGCATATGCTGAAAGAATGCTTTCAAGTACTGACCCTAAAACGCCAAATGCATTTGCTGAGCAAAATAATTTCCTAATAGTGACACATTCTGAGCCTGACGGAATGAATTTCCTATTAATTTGCCAAAACACAATTACAGCAAGTATACGACAAAATTTCCTTAAAGAACTCCAACAAAAATGGAGGCAAAAATGTCCAGGTAGCGCAGAAGGATTTGAACCACACTCTAAAAATGCCGATTTTGGATCAATTGAAATTCATAAATTATTAGATTTCTACAACAGCCAAAGTTTTGGCAAGATAGCTGCCATTGCGAAAAATTTAGATGATGCCAAAGAACAAATGGACATAAATCTAACAATGGCTTATGACCGTGGTGATCAATTAGAAGATATGGATAAAAAGGCAGAAAATATTAAAAAGTTTGCAGGTGCATTCAAAGATAACGCTGGACAAATAAGGAGGAAACTGTCCTGGCAAAAATGGCGGTTTTATGTTTATGTTGCAATAATATTGATTGTTTTCATATTTTTGATTATAGTCATTGCATGTGGTGGCTTCACATTCAAAAAATGTAAAAAAGAAAAGAAATAATCAGCCATCAGAAGAAAAAATAAAGAAATGAATTTTTATAAAAATTTTGAGTTTTTTTTTATTATAATTGGAAATTGATAAAGATTTGTGATAAAATGCGTCGATAATGTGTGAAATACGAGTGTTTGAAGATAAATAAATCTTAGCTACAAATTTTTGTCACAAATTTGTATTCAAAAACATTGAAGTTGTCATAAATCAGTATTCAAATAGTAATTTAATTTTGAGCTCAATTCAACATTATTCTCTTCCTAGCCATTAATTTAACAGAATTCTTTGTGTGAATTGAAAAACGTTTAAATATGATGTCGCCAATCTTAACTATAAAAGAAAGAATGGCAAAATTATGCATTTTTAAATAATATCACAAATGTTGATCAAAATTTCACATTTTAATATATATATATATATAAAATAAGTGAATCCGGCTTTAAAAAAGGGTTAAATAAATTTATATTAATTTATAAAATCTGAAAATGATTTAAATAAGATGATTTTTAGTTATCGCTTTCACAATTTCATAATTATTAACCAGATCATTTGCAACTTTATCAAGAAGTAAATGAACTTTAGTGTCACCTATATATTATAAATAGTAATATAGCAAGAATGGTGAATGCAATCAGTGCTATACGTAAAAGTAGGCTCAATTTTCCTTTTTTATCAATTTTGTATTGAATTTGATTGCCTTCATCAGAAGATATTTCTCTTTCTTCTTCTTTTGTATTGTATTGAATTTTGTACTTTTTAACCATTTCTTCATCATATTTGGCAGTTTTTTCGAAGATTTTTGATGCCCATATGTCCATCCAATTTCCATGTTTACTGGTACATGTGATCAAAAGGAACAAAGTTGAGTCAATTTTCAAAGAGTCATTGGGAACAATCCAGCAATGATAGTTTCTATAACGTTCATTATTTATTTCACCAGCCAATCTCAAATATAAGAGAATTCTATCATTGTTCACATCAAAACAAAACCCGTAAATAGTGCTCGTCTTATCGATTGAAAAATAAGGTGAAATCATATTTCTATATAAAAGGAAAACTTTTTCCATATCTGACTTCTGCGTCATATTTTTAATTTTGTTTATAAATGACCGTATGTCGGGTCCATTGAAGAATTCATTTATCATTATCATTTCAACTTTATTTTGAGGAACATAGCCAATTGGATTTGAAATGAAAATCTGGAATAAACTTTCGTCATTTCCTTTAAAAAACAACTGAAACCAGTTATATGGAACTTGAACAAGAAAAGAATCTGCCCAAATGCAAACAGGAACAAGTAAAGGTTCTTCTGATTGAAGTTCTTTTACTTCAATATCAACCAATTTATTAGATTCATTAAAATCTTTTTGTGTTTTTGACAATTGCGCAGAATAATAGAAAGATTCAATTGCATCTCGATGCTTTTTGAGTTTTTTCAATGAATTTCCTAGAAGAATAAATGCTCTTCTATTTTTTTCATCAAGAGATGCATGAAATGAAGCAATTTCAAGCGATTTTAATGGGTTTCTGTTGACTAATGATTCGCCAATTAATATATCTTTATTTATTAAAGTCTGATGAGATACTAAGAAAAATGGTAAAACAAAAGCATTATTTCCATTTGGCATTTTTATTTGCTTTGATTGTTTATTTTTATATGAATCTTTTGAAATAGATTCAAGAAACTGCTTGCTAAAATCTTTTGGTAATTGATTTGTTTTTTTACATTGCATTTCAAATTTGATTTCAAATCAATTCCACCAATAAGTTTTTGTGTATATGTCATATTTTTTAGTGCTTTTGTTTTTGAATATGATATTTTTGGGACTTTTTCTTCATCTTTTTTATGTTGATGTACTTTAACTGGTCCAACATTAATGAACTCGTTTGTTTTAATTCCACGCTTTTCCAAAGAATTAAGTATTGTTTCTAGATCAATTTGCACTTTATTATCATACAAAAATTGAGCCAAACTGACTACTTTTGCAAGGTTGCGTAACCTCTCAAATTCTGGGTACATTTTTGCAACACTGTCATAATTTAATGTAAATTCAAATCATCTTTTTCTTCACAGTCACTTAGTCCACTTGGCGACGACAGATCTACAACCATTCTTTTTGAACATGCACGCATTTTTACATCCCCAAATTTTAGGCATTGATGAATTTCACCATCTTTCTCGATTGTGTTAATATTGAGAGAAACTTTATCAACTACAATCCACATACGGCTCCATTCTTCCTTTTTACTATTGCTCAAATTTTTCTCATTTACTTGATTCAACAGGTGATCCATTTCGCAAGTTATGTTTTTGGGTAATTGTACAGTTCCAAATGACATTTTTTTCAAGTAATAATCAGTGACAAACATTATGTCACCTAATTTTGTATTAGAAAGAGCTTTTGGATAAAAAACTTTTTGCTGGTAAGGACCATCAGGATTAAGTGGGTCCCATGGGTCGAGTGAAAAAGAAATTTCAAGGCCATTATAAATAACAGCTAAAGCAACAAGAAGGTCTTCTTCATTGACATCAATTCCTGGTGGTGAAACTTTAACTTTATCTTGTTTTGAAACAAGAATAATATTTCCATTGTTGTCTAAAAAAATTTTGTCAATTGATTTCACATTGAATTTCATCTTCGAGCAAACATCTGCAGTTCCAGAAAGGACGATTCCACCTCTTTCTTTTAGACGTTCTTCTATAATCTGATCCATTTTTTCTGTATAATACTGAAGATCATTGCCAGGTTCAGAACTTTGTACTTCAAAATACAAATCCCACAAATATTTTTCTCTTTGTAATTTCCTTTTGGCTTCTTGATATTTTATCTCATCTTCTTTCCATTTTTTCTCAAATTGAATCTTCTTTTTTCTTTCTTGTTCTTCTTCTTGTTTTCTTTCTTTTTCAGCTTCTGTGAAATAACCGTTTATGGTTGAGGCAACATAACCACCAAGAACACCACCTAGTAGAGGAGAAGCTGGGCATAATAAACCACCTGCTAAAGCACCAGCGTAACTTGATATTTCATTTTTAATAACATCCCTTCTTTCTGATGGAGCTGCGTCGGCAACAGAACATCCAATTGCAGCAATTCCACCTATTAAAAAGGCTTTCCCACTTGCTTTGACTAGACCTTTTCCAGCTTTTGATAAACCATTTACTTTTTGTAAAGTGCATTTTTTGGCAGGCACTTTTACATCTTTTTCCAAGTCTTTGATTTCTATGTGCTTCCTATTTTCACTTGGCTTGTTTTTGCCATATCTGATAATGTGCTCGTCACCATTTGGATCTTTAACATGAATATGCTCGCCATTGTGATGTTCGGGTCATGGCGTTTTATGTCCATCGGGATGGTCTTCCCACATACCTGGCTGGCCATCTGGATTTTTCATACCGATATATAATTCTCTACCAGCTTTCTTTTTTTTTAAAAGCATTTGATTGAAATTGTCGCCTCTTGATGAAGGATTGAGTTCTGTAGCAGGTATCTTTACTCCACCTTTTGATTCTCGCTTAACATCAGCAATTCTTTTGGCTGCTGATATTGCTTTTTTCCTTGTTTCAGCATAATACTCAGTCATTGAAATTTCTGAACTTGTTATTGACATTTCTGAACTTTTATATAATGCACCTTGATGAAGATTATATTACATACATTAGATTTAAATTATCTAAATATAAAAACATATTAATCGAACAAAAATTGTAAATAGAAAAATTTAAATTTTTCATTAATTATAATTTGAGAAGATCCTCTTGTTGCCAGCAATTTCATTTATCTAAATACGTTCAAAAATTAATAATTAATAGATCACAATGACAATGATGATAATGATGGAGTTGGGGTGATTATCAAAAAAATTAACACAATATATATTGACAGGTCATAATCAGTTTGTTAAGAGTTCATAGTTTTGTTAATAAACCTGAGAATGGCCTTTACTTAATGCATGATATATTACATTTTAGTGATTAAATACTGAAGTTATAAACTATTGAAAAAACGTGAAATTTGGAATATTTATACTTTGTTAATGAATCGAAATAAATTCTTTATATATATTGTTGCCAGCTAATTGCACCTTCTTTTATATGTTTCATTGAAAATCATGATGATATGGAAGAAAGCTATCAGAATTTGATTCAATTTTTCGACGATTATAAAATTTCAGAAAAAACTGATAAATTAAAAGAGAACTTAAGCATTATTATTTCAAATTCAAAGTATTTCAATCGAAATCATGATTTTTGGGAAAAATAATATATTTCTTTTGAGATCAAATTATAAAATTTTGGTCAAATATCTAAATATTTCACATATTTAAGAAGAAAAAGCCATTTATGTTTATTCAATGAATAAAATTGTGGTTCTTGATCTTCATATTATAAATTTTTTCTCTGATCCTAAGTATATAATTAATAATAATATTCTTTATTTTTATTCTGAAATAAACCCAATGTTAAAAAAAAAATAAGATATTGAAGATGCTATTTGTCAGTGAAAAAATAATTTTTTGGAAAAAAAGAAAAATTGGAGAAAATGATACATTAGCCTGTATAATCATTCAAATTGACTTAATTGATGAGTTTTTTTTTTTAAATTACTTTATTTACATAGATATTTGCTTTTATTGTCTGTATAGCTTATTTCTTTAAAACCCCACAATTATTTCTATAAGACTTTACAATAAAATTATTTAACGATTATTTTAAATTCAAAAATATAAAATGATACTATCTAACTTAATGTTCATTATTTCCTTATAATGTTTATATTTATTTTTTATTATATAGTAATAAAAAATATATCATAATATTTTAGATTTTTATGGAACCGAATCTAGTGCTCACACATATGGAAAAAAAAAATAAGACATTATTTGAAAAGGCATTCAAATCCTCTCATTTTTTTCAGATGATCGGAAGATAATTGAGAAGAAAAGGTCAAAATAAAAAATACAAATATCTAAATTTCTTTTAAAAAATATCTTTAAAGTAAAATATTATATTAAAGTATATTTCATTTTTATTATATATTTATATTTGATGTAATGTAAAATTGATTTATAATGTTGAAAAAAGTGTTTTCTGCTAAACGTCATAATGTCTGAAAGAAATCCTCAGCAATACTTGGAAATAATGAACAGCATCCAAGAAAGTATTGAACAATTCCTTAAAAAAGAAAATTCCGAAGACAATTTTAGTATTCTTGTAAATACATTTGATAAAACGAAAATAAATGATAACAAATTTGATCTTTTATCCTTATTGCATTTAATTTCAAAAATTGTGAATAACTCTTATCGATCCCACAACTTTTTCGAAAAAATCGAGCAAATTTTACAATATTTCCAGTCTGATATCAATAATTATTTTTCAAACTCCCAAATATTCAATATTTTCGAAGGCAACAAAAGAATTCTTTTATTCCTCAATGAAGAGGGGATATTAACATTTGATGAAAATATAGTTAAAAAAATTACCAAAACCGAAAAATACAGAGATGCGGACTATCCACAGTATTTTCAGCCCGAAATTCAGCCATTCGTAGAGGAGAAGTGGTTTCCCGAAGAGTTAAATAAAGAGATAGAAGAAGAGCTGCCTGACGATTTCTATGATCAACGAAATAAAGGCCAAAATGACGATGAACTATGTGAATTAATTCGAAATGACAAATATGAAGAGTTCAGAAAATACATTAAAGAGCATAAAATGACACTTGATGATACAATTCAGCCATCTATTTATGAGACAAATCGTTTTTTGATCAAAAAAATGCTAAGAAAAAGTGGATTGACGATGATTGAATATGCCGCATTTTTTGGATCAATTAAAATACTTAATTATTTGCGCAAAAAGAAAGTCAAATCAACTGGACCATTGATGCTTTTTGCAATTCATAGTCAAAATGAAGAAATAATTCATTCTCTTGAAGATAAACATGGTGAATTTGGAGTTAAAACATACAAGAGGTTCTTTTACGAATCACTCAAATGCCACCACAATGATATTGCAAATTATTTCCTAAGCAAGTTGAATGGAAATGATAAAAATTCACAAGATACAATCAATCAAAGCCTCAAATATTATAATTTTAAATTTTTGAAGAATGAATTCATCAAAGAATCTTCGTTTTTCTATTTGTGCAAGTATGACTATTGTACATTTGTTGATTCTCTTTTGAAAAGCCAAACTCTCGATGTTAACAAAAAAGAAATTTTAAGAAAATTTGCTAATTCAATTTTTTTTTCAATATTTTGAAATGAAGTTATTCATTTTATTTTATAAGACTGCGCTATTTGCAGCTGTTGAAAAAGAGAATATCGAGATCGTCAAACTTTTGTTAACGAAAGATAAGCTTGATATTAATATTATTAATAAAGTCCAAAATCATGTATTTCAATGACATTTAAAATCATATATCAATAACATTCAGAATTTTATATTTCAATATAATTCAATATCATTTATTTCAATTTGATTCAAAATTATATATTTCATGGAATTCAAAATCATATGTTTTAATTATATTCAAAAATCAAATAATTCAATTGGATTCAAAATCATATAATTCAATACCATTCAAAATTATATAATTCAATTGGATTCAAAATCATATACTTCAATACCATTCACAATTTTATATTTTAATTCCATTCAAAATTATATATTTCTATGAAATCTAAAATCATACATTTTAATATCATTCAAAATTATATATATCAATAACATTCAAAATCATATATTTGAATGAAGTTATTTCAGTATTTTATAAGACAGCATTATTTGTTGCAGTTGAAAAAGAGAATACTGAAATCGTTAAGCTTTTATTAACAAAAGAAGATATTGATGTGAATATTCTTAATATTTGTCATACACTTTTTTATTTAATTCAAAATGATATGTTTCAATTACATTCAAAATAATTTATTTCAATCACATTTAAAATCATATATATCAATATCATTCAAAATCAAATATTTCAATAAAATTTAATATCATACATTTTAAATAGCATTCAAAAACATATATTTCAATATCATTTAAAGTCATATTTTTCAATAATATTTAAAATCATTTATTTCAATCGAATTTAAAATCATTTATTTCAATAGCATTCAAAATTATATATTTCAATCGAATTCCAAATCATTTATTTGAATGGAATTATTCCAATATTTTTATAAAACAGCCTTACACTGTGCAGTTGAAAATGATGATATTGAAATTGTAAAGCTTTTATTGGAAAAGAAAAATATTGACATTAATGCAATAGATACTATATGTAAAAAGCCAATTGAATATTCACAAAGTGAAGAAGTCAAGCAATTACTTTTGTGCTGATTTTAATTTCTCATTATAATTAATTAAAATTAATTAATTGAATTATATATTTTTATTTTTTATTTATATGATTTTTGAAAAAAGTTCTAAACGGCTTCTCAACGGTTGTACCAAAATTTGAGAGCAATTCAAAAGTTTACATTTTTTCTACTTTTAAATATTTTATAACTTTTACAACCGCTTATTCCTATTCAAAATATTTATAATAGGAATAAGTTATTGTACCAAGTTTTTTTATTTCTTATACAGTTATGTATAAAATATTGAAGCAGTATAAAAAGTTGAAGCACTTTTTTAAAAAATTTTCAAAATTTTTTTTCAAAAATCAATTTTTTTCTCATCATATATTAAAGTTATCCAAAAGTAAAATATACCAAAATGCTAAGCGTTTAATACTTTTTATAAATAACTATGACATTTTTATATTAGACTAAAGTCAGAGAATTTTTCGAATGAAGAAGAAGAGAAAATATAATGCATTTTATTAGTAGCACTGTGCATTATTTCAAAATTAAATTGGATATATCGATTCTATATATGCTACCACATAATAAATAAAAATAAAACTATAGCCATTATTATTAACATTTATGATAAAAATAGAAATTTATTTTTTTTTTAAGGCCGTTTAAATTTTATGAAAATTTAAAATTGTTGAAAGTCTTGTTTTGAAGAGTAATTTAGTTAATTAGTTTTTCACTGAAATAAAACATTCTGATAACTAAGTTAAGATTATATCAAACCTTGATCATATTCATTATTTATTAATTTATATTTATAAAATAATCAATAAATGAATATGATGAAAAATTTAATTATTTACAACAAATATATCATTTTTGTGTTACGATAAACGTGAGAATATAATTAGCATATGTCACAAATATATTACCCTAATTATTACATTTTGAATCTAATTATATCTTTAGATGAGTCGGATTTGATGACAAATAAGGGAAATTGACAAAATGAAATAAAAATTCATTTTCAAGTAAAAAAAAACTCATTTAATAGGATTATATCATTATTTATTGATTTAAAAGTATTGTAATTTATATAATATTCATTTATTAGTTAAAATGAATTATCAATTCGGATCATTTACATATTGTGAATTTACATAAAAAAAACCTAAATGTACAATAAAAATAATCATACAAAGCCTAAATTAATATCAGATAGCAACTATTAAATCCTTTGATACTATAAGATCAAAAAAAAAAAAAATATAGAAATTCTTTTTTTAATACACCATATTCGTTTATAAATCACAGACGTTTATTTTATCGATTTCAAGAATACGATTGTATCTTGGTACGTAATTCATATACAACATGTTTTATTCATTTATAACGTGTGATTTATAGATTTAATTATTTTTTTATTGAATTATAAAAGTGTAATGATTGAAAAAGAAGATATTTACATTTCTAATTTTGAAATAAGCATTCTGCTTAAAAAAAGCAAAATAGAATAGGGGATTCTTGTAGTAATGATCTTCATGAATATATATAGAAACATTTATTTAAGTTAAATCCAACTAGAAATCATTTTTATCAGACTTTCAACAATTTTAAATTTTCATAAAATTTAAACGGCCTTAAAAAAAAAATAAATTTCTATTTTTATCATAAATGTTAATAATAATGGCTATAGTTTTATTTTTATTTATTATGTGGTAGCATATATAGAATCGATATATCCAATTTAATTTTGAAATAATGCACAGTGCTACTAATAAAATGCATTATATTTTCTCTTCTTCTTCATTCGAAAAATTCTCTGACTTTAGTCTAATATAAAAATGTCATAGTTATTTATAAAAAGTATTAAACGCTTAGCATTTTGGTATATTTTACTTTTGGATAACTTTAATATATGATGAGAAAAAAATTGATTTTTGAAAAAAAATTTTGAAAATTTTTTAAAAAAGTGCTTCAACTTTTTATACTGCTTCAATATTTTATATATAACTGTAATAGAATAGTTGTGTATTGATATAATGTGTGCATGCATCATGTTTAAACTTGTTAAATAGAGTTATTTCGCATATTTCTTGGTCACCTTATTATGGCAATACAAATTAAAAAATGATTGATTAATTTTAGAAGATTTTACCTTTGAAATCGTTTTTTTTTTTTTTTTATTTTTATTTTATTTTATTTCAAAAAATATATATAAGAAAAGATTTGGCCTTGATATCTCAAAAAATTGATACGACCACCAAGAACTAGTTTATTTGTATATTTCTTTAGACAGGCTTTATTTCCATGATTATCCGATGTTATCTTTTTTAGTGGATAGTTTTCTTTATTCTTCTATTCTTTTGTTCCACATATAAAAAAAAAAAAAAAAAAAATCGGATTTGCCCATAATCGGCTTGCCAGCAGCAGTTAAGGTCAAAATTGGCCTTATATAGTAATTCAGATAAAAGCTTGATACTCATACATTTTTTTAAGAATTTCTTAATGTGTATACAATCACAGAAGTTTTATACACCAAGCATAGCCCTAACTATTTGTTAGCTTTATTGTTATTTAAATTATTTAATATTTTTGTGTATTTATTAAAAATACTATAATAATGAAATGTGTTATATATTTTATATTACTTATTACAACTATATATCCTTTTAAATTCTTCATTCATAATAAAATCTACTTGAATTAATAAGAAGTCAGAAACAAATATGCTTTCAATAATTTGAATCATTTTTAATCGTTAATTCTAAATTAGAATAATTATAACTTTTTAAGAGGCTATTTGGCAATATCGTGAAAATTTTCTAGTTTGCCATATTAATTAACATGTCTCAAGACCAAGTTTTTGATGATGAAGAAGAAATAACTTACAACTTTAATGAAGAAATAATTGAAGAAGACCTTAACGATGTAGTAAGAGTCCAACTATCTTCAAACACAATCGTCATCGACTATTATCAATTATTGAAATGGTCTAAACTTATAAAAAATTATTATCAAAAAGATACAATTAATCAATATTTATCCAATGATATTCAGAAACACCAACAAAAATTTAATATTGACGAAAAAAATATAGTCTCTTTTTTTAATTGCATTAAGAACGAAAAAGTTCAAATAAAAAAAAGCCAGTATTGTGATTTTTTGAAGCTCTCGAAAATATTAATAGTTCCAGTTTTTTCAAAATTGCTTCGGAAGTACTCACAAAGTCATATAAATGACATTGATTTTATAATAAATGTATTAACCGACCAATTATCTTCTCAAAATGTTGATGAATTTTATATTGATGAAATTTCTCCTGAAATGGAAGAATGCTTGAGTGCTAATATTAATCGATGTCTCATGTCCTTAAAATTTGGACAATTACCAATTCAAATTGTTCATAGAATAATTGAGAAAGGATGTGACCAAATATCACCTGAAAAATTATTTGAATTCATTAAAAGTTCATATGACGAAAGATTTATATTGCTTCCTTTTTTAAATATTCGCGATCTTTCCAAAGAAAATTTCAATGAATTATATGACAACCTTTACAATAGTCAGAATTCGATGTCAAAAAAATATTTTGACTATTTGACATTTGACTTACCATATTTAAAGGAGATTAAAAATGAGAATGAACATCTTAAAAATCAGTTGAATATGAAAGAAGGAGAGATACACGAATTACAGACACAAATATTAGAACAAACCAGTCTGAATGAAGCAAGGATAAGTGAATTTCAGTCAACGCACGACCAAATTCTTTCTGAAAAAGAAAGTCAAATAAGTATTTCAGAACAAAAAGTAAGAGAATTACAAGCACAAATGCTAGAACAAAACAATCAGAATGAATCAAGGATAAGTAAATTGCAGTCAACACACGACCAAATTCTTTCTGAAAAAGAAAGTCAAATAAGTATTTTAGAACAAAAAGTAAGAGAATTACAAGCACAAATGCTAGAACAAAACAGTCAGAATGAATCAAGGATAAGTGAATTTCAGTCAACACACGACCAAATTCTTTCTGAAAAAGAAAGTCAAATAAGTATTTTAGAACAAAAAGTAAGAGAATTACAAGCACAAATGCTAGAACAAAACAGTCAGAATGAAGCAAGGATAAGTAAATTGCAGTCAACACACGGCCAAATTCTTTCTGAAAAAGAAAGTCAAATAAGTATTTTGGAGCAAAAAGGACAAAAAATTAATGATGAAATAAGCAAAATTATTAAAGTCATTAGCGATTTGATTAGCGCGGCAGATGTTGAACAAGATAAAAGGCCAAATTTAAAAAAAATTATTTTACCAATTGCTGCAAAATTAGGTAATTCTGATGTTGTTAAACGATTAAGTACAATTAACAAAATTGATGTTAATTCTAAATACATTCTATATCATTTTTTGATATAAAATTTTATATCAGCTTCATTTCACGGAGTTTTGTTCTTTTTTGCATGATTCAGCATTACAAATTGCCGCAGAAAACAATTATATTGATATGGTTCGAATATTATCACAAAATTCAAAATGTGATGTAAATATTGGGCAAATTTTTATTAATTAATTCATGGAGTTTTATTCAAGTATTCGTATGGAATTTTTAAGCAATCATTTAGATTTAATTTCAAACTCTTTTTTTCATTTTATTATAAATCTACTGTTTAAATATATTTATTCAAAACATTATAATTAAATGGAGCTGTTCAAAACATTATTTTTAAATGTCGTTTTAACATTTTGCTAACAGAACTCCATTACATACTGCATCAGAAAAAGGTTATCTAGAAATTGTTCAAATTTTATTAGAAAATAAAAATATCAATGTTGACATCAAAGATAGAATTTCATATCATTCTTATAACGTTTTGTCGATTATTTTCATGATTTTTATTCTCTTATTTTTAATGAAAAAAACCAATTGACTTGGCAACTAATGATCAGATTAGATCATTGCTTGCGAATCATCATTAAATAAACAATAATACTAATGTAATATTATATACTTTTTTTTTCTTAATGAATGCAAAGGTTTATCAAATTATATTTTTTACATACTTGATATAATTTTAAATTATCTTTGACTTTGTTGAAAATTTTTTTGATTTTTTAACCATTCTTCGTATTTTCTGCTTTTACAAAGATATATTTTTTGGTCATTAAAAGCAGGAACTTCATTTTTCTGACTTTTCTTTTTAATAAAGTTATCAAACTTAGTTTTTTTTTTTTGGGAATAAGAATTTAGTCTTGATTTTCCAATGAATTAGATGTAAATAGTAAAGGAATGTTTTGAAAAAGTAAAAAATTATTACTTTCTACGAATTCTTAGCCAGAAATAATAGTTATTGAGAATATATCTTATTTCCTTTTTTTTAAAAAACTTACTTTAATGCAGATATTTGTGAATTCAAAGGATGATATAAAAATATATATTTAATGCGAAGATTTTTGATGCCAAATGCATATCTTCCGCTCTTCAGAAAAAGTTTATAATGTTCATAATAATTGTGAGTTGTCTCAAAAAGTTCGCTCTTCAGAAAAAGTACATAATTTTTTTTTTGAAAGAGCATAGAAAGTGATACATATTTTTGAGAGCATAATTGTCCATTAAATAATTCATTGGAAGATATTCAAAAAGTAGAAACGATAAGCATTTTGATTAATGTGGCGCCATTTTTTAAAATGAACTCTAAGGCTCAGATTTTGAACTTCTTCTGCAGGGATGTTCTCAGTCTATATTTTGGAGGTTTAGCTTGTGATTTCCTAAGAAATATAGATTTAGAAATGGTGAACATTTTTTTGCAAGCAAGCTCATATTTTTAGGCCTCAGGTTTTCAGCTTCAATTTTATAATCGCGATAAAAGTTTTACAATATTAAAATTTTAAAAAAAGAAATAAAATGATTTTGTGATATCAACTTACACCTGTTTCACTTTTGTAACGGAAAATTCCACTTTCGTGACGGATATTTTCACTTTCGTAACGGAAATTTTCACTTTTGTTACGGAAAATATGAAATTTTCATGAATATATGATCATTGTTATAAAAATTTGTGATTTTAAAGTTAACATCTTTTATTTAATAAAAAATGATTATTCATTCAGAAAAAATTCATCAACAAAAATATGCAATATATAATAATCTCTTCTTTAAAAAAATTTTATTTAAATAGCAAATTTATATAATTTATTTAATAAAATATACATATATATGAAGAATTAGTGATTTTTAAAACGAAAAATATTATTTATTATTTGATCAATCATAAAAAAAAAAATTCCATAAAAAATGAAATCTATGGCAATATTAGTTGTTATTATACTAAAATTCATAAAAATATTTGAAATGCTTTAAATTTTCTTACGTTTTTGTATTTTCCGTTACGAAAATGAAAATTTCCGTTACGAAAGTGAAAATTTCCGTAACAAATATGAAAATTTCGGTTACGAAAGTGGATTTTTCCGTTACAAAAGTGAAACAGGTGTATATAAAAAAAAAAAATTTTTTTTAACACGTCAACAACAATCTAACCATTCTTTTTATTTTCAATAAAAAAAAATTGAAAAGAAGTTTTGAAAAAAACAAAATAGAGTTTGAGGTTCTCCTTCCCTAAAAAAATGTAAATTATTCAATATTGAATTAACTCATAGAATATTTAATTCAATAGAGCATTTTTCGGAAAAAGTTTTGGTGAAAAATAAAAATATTTGGCCTCAACGATTAAATCTTATTTTATTCAAAATTTTATTGAATCTTTAATTCTATGATTTCTATCTGTAAAAAAACAAAATCGGTAAGATTTCATAAATATATTTTTATTCAATCATTTGAAATATATATCTATATAAATTTTATATTTTAATTCATTTTTAAAAACGATATTTATGTATATTTTATTTGTGAAATCTCATTGAATTTAATCTTATGAATTTGAAAGGAGAACCTTGAAAGCCATTTCTTTCTATAAATTAATTAAGATATTTGCTATAAAAATAAAATGAAAAATAATATTTCCAATCACTATTATAATCAAAGAATTCATTTATATCATAAATTGATGGTTTATTATGTTTTTCATTTTAGAGCACTTAATTAAATTGATAATGAAACGATCATTTTTTTGAGAAACATATCAAAATATTTCAATTTATGTGATCAAATTTTTTTGAATTAATTTTTTATGTTTTTGTGATAATTTCCTGAAAAAAAATTAGATAACCTTCAAAAGACATAAATGTTCAAAATCCCACGAGATGTTGACAAACTTCAATTTTTAAAAGATATTTTCGCATCTAATCAATACAAACTTGTTGATACTTATGTAATAGATGATGGTAAGGAACATCCTTTTGCAATCATTGTGCCTACTGTATGGTTTGTAATTACATTGAAGGCAAACCATTTGCACAAAAGTTAAATGAACTTGGAATATCATGTTTCATTTTGTATTACCGTGTTAAAAGCAAAGCGCATTTTCCTGCACCAATGGATGATCTTGCGCATGCTGTTGAAGAAGTGTTTCAACAATCTGATAAATATCACATTGATAAAACAAATTTCTCAATTTGGGGAAGTTCAGCAGGTGGTCATCTTGCTGCCTCATTTGGTACAGATACGATGGGGTATAAAAAATATAATCTTCCTAAGCCAAACGCAATTGTTCTGGCATATCCAGTCATTACAATGGATCCAGCATTTACACATAAAATGAGTCACGATAGTCTTCTTGGTGAAAATGCAGCAAAAGAAGATGAGGATATGGCAAGCATCGAGAAAAATGTAACAAGCGAGTATCCACCGACATTTGTTTGGTGTGGTGAAAGCGGTTGATTTTTGGATGGAACAGGAACTTTCGCTGAAGGCTGGATTAATAAAGCGGTTGATTTTTGGATGAAACAAAAAAAATGATTTAATAAAAAACAATTTTTTATTGAAAGATGTGTTTTTCCAAGCAAATCACAAATTTAATTAAACATAATTCATATAACAAGCATGAAACCGACGTAGTCTAATGGTTAAAACGTGGGGCCTTCATCTCCTATAAAAAATGAAAGTTCCTTCAGCGAAATTTCATATGAATATTGTTTTCTATGAAACAAAACAAATTGTTATATTTATTATCGAAATTGGCGTTTAAATAACAAATTGTTATATTATGAAAATGAAAATAAAATTAAAAAAAATTAAATAACCAATTTCGATAATAAATATAACAATTTGTTATTTAAACGCCAATATACGATAATAAATATATTATTATTGAACCATTAGAAATATGGAATTCAATATTATAGCGAAAATAAACCAAAAATCATTGGTGGTTGCTCAATAGTATAAATTATTCATATTTCAATCAATGAAAAAAGTTACTATATAATTTTTTTTATTATTTGTTCACAGCTTCCATAAATTTAATTAATCTCAAAAATCTTTTTAGGAATATCCTATAAGTTGTATAATTATTGGATGATTAACGCACGTTATGACTCCTACTTTTCGATTTGCCCACTGTAAACAGAAAATTTATTCATATTATTATATTAGTTAATGTTTCAATGAGTTTATTCAAAAATTGAAACTAAAAAGATTAAGAAAAATATAAATTGATACTTTTTTGTTTTTATTACTAAGATATTATTATTATTTGAAAAATTTTGTATAATTTAAACGATTAACATTTGAGATAAAATTCAATTGCATAAAATTTTTAACTCAAAAAATAATTTTAATTTGAGATGATTCGAATTGTTTTTTATTGTGAAAGTATTCAAATTGGAACATTAACTATTCCATCTCTAAAAAATAATCAAAATGTCAACTAAAATGAGCTTATTAGAAGACAGTAATCAACCAAGCGAGTTACTTGACGAAAATGCGTCAAAGCCAGTTCCCATAGTATTATTTTTTCTATTAGGCAATGCTTCACTTTTAGCTTATAATATTGCTATTAATGCCATTGATATTTTTTCTCCCTTATTTTCAGATTTAAACATCAACATAGGAGCAGACATCAGTCGTTCATATAATATACCATCAGCGATAATTTCATTTTTACTAATATTTTTCAAGCCCAAAAATTTACGGGTCTCAATTGTCATTAGTTTATCCATTTTAATTCTTGTTATGTGCATCATGCCTATTTTATTCTCAATAGAGAGTCTCACCAAACAAGTACGTAATTTATACTGGGCGGTTATTATCGTTATCGGTTGTATGGCGGTTTTTTCATCACTTGTCTTTTCTTCTACATATGCCTTTGCATCCCAATGTGGTGAAAAAGCAAGCGCCGCTGTCAGCTCAGGAAATGGAGCCTGTGGAGTCATTGCTGCATTTTTGAGAGTCATTACAAAGCTGACGTTGTCGAAGTATGAAGACATCTCTTCCCTGATTTATTATTCAGTTGCGGCCATCGTTATATTATTGAGCCTGATCTACTTCGCCATTGTGACAGAGAAAAACAAGGATAGCATTAGTCACTATCTTGTTCAAGAGAGCGGAACAAGCTCGCTTCCATCCATTCGCGATTTGCTTGCGACGATAAGAATCATCTGGATTGAATGGTCGAGTGTTGCTTTGAATTTTGTGATAACATTGACACTCTTCCCCGGTTACGTGACTGATACAAGACAAGGAAAACTCGGTAGTTGGAGTTTTGTGTTGGTAACAACGGTCTTTTGTATCTTCGATTGGTTGGGAAGATTCTTGCCATCTGTCTTCATGTTTCCTCCTCGAAAATTCGCCTGGATTCCTGTTGTTTGTAGGCTGCTGTTCTTTGTGGTTTTCATGATTTCTATCCAAGGCGCCGCAGACCTAGGAGAGCCTTATTGGTCAATATTGTGGCAAATTCCATTCGCTTTGACAAACGGTTATTGTGGAACTGTTTCTTTGATTTATGGCTCGAATCATGAAAAGTGTGACCTGGAACAGAGAAAGCAGGGATCTTTCTTGATCTCTTTCGCTATTAATGCTGGCATCTTGTTGGCTATGTGCTTAACATATGCAATGCCAGCAGGAAAACATCTTTAAATTTGATTAATCAGTAAAAAAAAAAATTAGTTTTATTAGTTTATTGAACTTTTTTAATTGAACTTAAATTGATATGTATTATCTTAGCAATTACAAACTCAAAACTGAAAAAGATAAATATCATAGGCTATATGAATGAGTTAAAATTTTGAATCAAACAAAGAAAAACAAGTCATTATGGTTAAATTTAGTAATATTAATTGATTTTTCATCAGAGATTTTGAATTTTCAATAAACTTTTTAAATATTAAATAACGAAAATAATTTATATCCTTACGTCATTTATATTCAAATCTTATGTCTCTACAAACTTTTTCAGAAGTTTATTTAGCTTTTTGATACCATAACATGATAGTGTCTCTATCATAGTTTACCAGAATTAGGCACTGTTTGAATGACATGTGATACCAAAAATATATAAAGTCAAAATTTTCGGAAATTTTATTGAATTAAAGTCAAAAAATTTTTAAAAAAAATTTTCGAAAATTTTCTTAAGGGGGACGGACCAAATAAAAAAAAATCAATTTCTTTAATTTATTTTATATTTTTTACTTAAGTAATATACTAATAATTAATAATTACTAATATTTTCAAATTTTTTTTATAAAAAATTTTTGTTTTTTTACGAAATTATATATTCAATCATTTGCAAAACATTTCCTTATTTTTTAATTTTGTCGCATTCATCAGTTTACCTTTCATTTGTAAATTATGAAGTGCTCAGTAGTCATGCCAAATTCTATTTTTTTATACATAAAAATGTTTGAAATACTTTTTTTTTAATTGAAAGGAGATTAATTATATTATATTTCAATAAATATTAAACTAAATTTTGATCGAATACATAACTTTATATTCCTAGGTTCACTGATGATAAGTTTTTAATTTGGCTGTAAAATCTTTAAAATTGAATGATTACATACATTTTGAAAAATCATGAATTACAGAGAGATTTTACCAAAATTTAAAAATGTATGTAGTCTTTCAATTTTAAAGATTTTACAACCAAACTAAGTTATAATATTTTTTATTAATAGGAATAAAAAATTATGTATTCGTTAAGGATTTGAATCACTACATCTGGTAAAATGGAGATATGAAAATTTTTGTTCAACTTTTTTGCACTTTTTTTAACTTAATTTTTTTTTTTAGAAAAATCTACAATTTAAATTTATAATCAAAAAGAAAATGTCCATTATAAATATTATAAAATACTATTTTAAATATTTAATCATTAATTATGATATAATAATATGTGTACGTTTTTTTCTTCAGAGTCCCATTTTTTTGAAAGGTTTATAATTAAAAAAAAAACGTATTAATATATAAAAAGTTGGTTTATTTTGTTAACCATATATTTTTTAACGTTTATTTCATTTTTTCATTTTTCATGGCGCCAAAAAGGAAAATCCAAATAAAAAACCAAAAAGCAATAAATATTAGATGGAATAAAAAGGATGATGATAAAGAAGAGATTCAGGAAGATGTTCCTTATAAAAAAGTTCAACCAGATATGGCTGTCATCAGTACTTTAGTACAAGGCTCTGGTTTTCAAAGAGCTCGCATCGGCGCTGCTATCCAAGGAAACTGTTTTCCTAGCAAATCTACCTTTTATAGGCACCAACAAAAGTTGATACCGAAAATAAAAGAATGTACTTCTGAACATTTTGAGAGGTTTGCTAAGGAAACATTTGAACAGAATGATGCCAATATTTCAATAGATGGGAGATATGACTCCTGTCGTGATGCAATGTATTGCACAACAGCAACAATGGATTGCAGGAGAAACAAAGTTGTTGACATGCAAACAACAAACAAAAAAGATGTCAACGTTGCGTCCAATATGCTAGAATCTGCTGCAGCTAGACTAAGTTTTGACCAAATTATTGGAAAATGGGGACCTGATTGTTGCAACTCGATAACTTCTGATAATGATAATAAAACGCCAAATCAAGCGAAAAAAGCAGGTCTGGATTTTAGTCGAACCTTCGATCCTAGGCATGGATTTCAATGCATGTCTAGAAATTTTGCAAAGCTAGCTGACAAATTGGAGTATGATTATTTATTTTCTGATGAAATAGAAACTAAGAGAGTGAAAATTGTTTCGTGGGGAGTATATTTAGTTACAAATATTGAAGATGTCGAATTGAGAGGACTTATGTGGACGAACTCTCCATTTCATATGATAGGTAACCACGATAATTGTTCGCATGGTCCATTACCACCATCACATTCTGATTGGGAACTAGGGAAAAACGATGAAACTGCTTTTAAAAAAATGCAAAACTTTTTCAATAAAACCGAAAATTTTATTAAAAATTGCGACTTTCGAAACAATACTCAATGCAACGAGAGTCTCAATAACCTCATATCGATGCTGGCCCCAAAGAGACTTTATTTCGCGCGATCATATGAAGTTAGAACCCTTTTGGCAGGATGCCTATATAACGATCCTCATTTTTTTTCAAGTTTGTTGACTGACCTAGATCTTATAAAGTTTGTACCAAAACAATCATTAGCTGATATATTGTCATTCGAAAATGATAGAGAACAAGAAATATTCCGAAAAAGAACACCTCAATATCGAGAAAAAAAAAAGCATTACAGAAAAAAGAAATACTCTAAAAAAGATCCACCTGGCGATTACAACGAAGACAAAAAAGATTTTTCATTTGAATAATAATATTATCTTAATCTCAAAAACTTAATTAGTATCTCTACCTTCAGACTTTACACCTTTAAATAAAAGGTATTTTGGTTTTATATAATCTTTCTTTTATATTTTTCTTTTTTTATTCTAATATTTTTTACATATAAGATTAAAAAAAATTCATTTTTTCATTATATTTTAATATTACAAGAAATACAAAAGATTTTATTTAACAAATTTGTTTGGTAAGCCATAAAAATTATGAAATGACTAGAAATTATCATTGCATTAATTTTCAGTAATAAACGATCAAAGATGCCATATTTTCAATAAAAAACAAGACAACTAAAAATAATTTTCAATAACAAACGATCAAAGATGCCATATTTTCAATAAAAAACAAGACAACTAAAAATAATTTTAAGTAAAACCGATCAAAGATGCCAGTTCTTTTTTCATTATCTCATAACAGCAAAAAAATGAAAAAAAAAAGTTCAACAAATCAGCATTTTCAGAAAAAATGATCAAATATATATATATTTTTGTGTTTCATATAAGTTTTTTGATAATAAAAAATTAGAGTAATCTTTATACCATGATGGTATATAAAATATTTAATAATTTTTAATATTATTATTTGATAGAATTTCATATTTTTCAAATAGTTTTTTTTAAAAAAATTAAATTTCGACTTTAGAAAATTAATTACTAAATGCTAATTGATATAAAATTACGTAATGAGATAGAAATATCTTCTTCAAAAAAGAAATGATATAAAAAATATTTATCGATTTACTTTTTAAATGTAAGCAAATAATTAGTACTGATTGTAATTGTTTCACTAATAGTTGAAAGCAAGTGTTGAATAAGATCTATCAGTTTTTTGAATCAATTTAGCTTTTAGGTTTCAATGTAATATTTCGTTATAATGAGGCTAATATAGTTATCAAATGTATTCGGTTTCTGGTTAACTAAGGGATATGAAAAAATTTGAATACTTTTCAGAATATACATAAAATTGAAATATCTTAATAAAAAAATCATTTTTAATAATATTAATTATTAAATATAAATATATTGTTTAAATGAATAACCAAAAAGTAAAATTTAAGATTAAATAATGAAATTAAATATTATCATATTTATTAGTTAGAGCTGCTTTAAAATAATATTAAAAGTCAGCATTTCATGTTCTATTCACGATTATAACAACAATCTCAAAATCTTACATTTTAATTTTGTTTATATAGTGAGCTTTAAACATGTGAGACTCCCCCCTTAAGAAATATAAAAATCATTTCACTTTACTCTTAAGAAAGATTGCTCAATGAAATCTTATCCTTTTCAAATAAAATTAGAAGAGTAAAGTCATTCAGAGATCAATTTAGAGGTTTAAACATAGATCAATTTAGAGGTTAAACTTGAGATCATTTTAGAGGTTAAATCAGAGATCAATTTAGAGGTTAAATCAGAGATCAATTTAGAGGTTAAATCAGAGATCAATTTAGAGGTTAAATCAGAGATCAATTTAGAGGTTAAATCAGAGATCAATTTAGAGGTTAAATCAGAGATCAATTTAGAGGTTAAATCAGAGATCAATTTAGAGGTTAAATCAGAGATCAATTTAGAGGTTAAATCAGAGATCAATTTAGAGGTTTAATCAGAGATCAATTTAGAGGTTAAATTTGAGATCAATTTAGAGGTTAAATCAGAGATCAATTTAGAGGTTAAATCAGAGATCAATTTAGAGGTTAAATCAGAGATCAATTTAGAGGTTAAATCAGAGATCAATTTAGAGGTTAAATCAGAGATCAATTTAGAGGTTAAATCAGAGATCAATTTAGAGGTTAAATCAGAGATCAATTTAGAGGTTAAATCAGAGATCAATTTAGAGGTTAAATCAGAGATCAATTTAGAGGTTAAATCAGAGATCAATTTAGAGGTTTAATCAGAGATCAATTTAGAGGTTAAATCAGAGATCAATTTAGAGGTTAAATCAGAGATCAATTTAGAGGTTAAATCAGAGATCAATTTAGAGGTTAAATCAGAGATCAATTTAGAGGTTAAATCAGAGATCAATTTAGAGGTTAAATCAGAGATCAATTTAGAGGTTAAATCAGAGATCAATTTAGAGGTTAAATCAGAGATCAATTTAGAGGTTAAATCAGAGATCAATTTAGAGGTTAAATCAGAGATCAATTTAGAGGTTAAATCAGAGATCAATTTAGAGGTTAAATCAGAGATCAATTTAGAGGTTAAATCAGAGATCAATTTAGAGGTTAAATCAGAGATCAATTTAGAGGTTTAATCAGAGATCAATTTAGAGGTTAAATCAGAGATCAATTTAGAGGTTAAATCAGAGATCAATTTAGAGGTTAAATCAGAGATCAATTTAGAGGTTAAATCAGAGATCAATTTAGAGGTTAAATCAGAGATCAATTTAGAGGTTAAATCAGAGATCAATTTAGAGGTTAAATCAGAGATCAATTTAGAGGTTAAATTTGAGATCAATTTAGAGGTTAAATCAGAGATCAATTTAGAGGTTAAATCAGAGATCAATTTAGAGGTTAAATCAGAGATCAATTTAGAGGTTAAATCAGAGATCAATTTAGAGGTTAAATCAGAGATCAATTTAGAGGTTAAATCAGAGATCAATTTAGAGGTTAAATCAGAGATCAATTTAGAGGTTAAATCAGAGATCAATTTAGAGGTTAAATCAGAGATCAATTTAGAGGTTAAATCAGAGATCAATTTAGAGGTTAAATCAGAGATCAATTTAGAGGTTAAATCAGAGATCAATTTAGAGGTTAAATCAGAGATCAATTTAGAGGTTTAATCAGAGATCAATTTAGAGGTTAAATTTGAGATCAATTTAGAGGTTAAATCAGAGATCAATTTAGAGGTTTAATCAGAGATCAATTTAGAGGTTAAATCAGAGATCAATTTAGAGGTTAAATCAGAGATCAATTTAGAGGTTAAATCAGAGATCAATTTAGAGGTTAAATCAGAGATCAATTTAGAGGTTAAATCAGAGATCAATTTAGAGGTTAAATCAGAGATCAATTTAGAGGTTAAATCAGAGATCAATTTAGAGGTTAAATCAGAGATCAATTTAGAGGTTAAATCAGAGATCAATTTAGAGGTTAAATCAGAGATCAATTTAGAGGTTAAATCAGAGATCAATTTAGAGGTTAAATCAGAGATCAATTTAGAGGTTAAATCAGAGATCAATTTAGAGGTTAAATCAGAGATCAATTTAGAGGTTAAATCAGAGATCAATTTAGAGGTTAAATCAGAGATCAATTTAGAGGTTTAATCAGAGATCAATTTAGAGGTTAAATTTGAGATCAATTTAGAGGTTAAATCAGAGATCAATTTAGAGGTTTAATCAGAGATCAATTTAGAGGTTAAATCAGAGATCAATTTAGAGGTTAAATCAGAGATCAATTTAGAGGTTAAATCAGAGATCAATTTAGAGGTTAAATCAGAGATCAATTTAGAGGTTAAATCAGAGATCAATTTAGAGGTTAAATCAGAGATCAATTTAGAGGTTAAATCAGAGATCAATTTAGAGGTTAAATCAGAGATCAATTTAGAGGTTAAATCAGAGATCAATTTAGAGGTTAAATCAGAGATCAATTTAGAGGTTAAATCAGAGATCAATTTAGAGGTTAAATCAGAGATCAATTTAGAGGTTAAATCAGAGATCAATTTAGAGGTTAAATCAGAGATCAATTTAGAGGTTAAATCAGAGATCAATTTAGAGGTTTAATCAGAGATCAATTTAGAGGTTAAATCAGAGATCAATTTAGAGGTTAAATCAGAGATCAATTTAGAGGTTAAATCAGAGATCAATTTAGAGGTTAAATCAGAGATCAATTTAGAGGTTAAATTTGAGATCAATTTAGAGGTTAAATCAGAGATCAATTTAGAGGTTAAATCAGAGATCAATTTAGAGGTTAAATCAGAGATCAATTTAGAGGTTAAATCAGAGATCAATTTAGAGGTTAAATTTGAGATCAATTTAGAGGTTAAATCAGAGATCAATTTAGAGGTTTAATCAGAGATCAATTTAGAGGTTAAATTTGAGATCAATTTAGAGGTTAAATCAGAGATCAATTTAGAGGTTAAATTTGAGATCAATTTAGAGGTTAAATCAGAGATCAATTTAGAGGTTAAATCAGAGATCAATTTAGAGGTTAAATCAGAGATCAATTTAGAGGTTAAATCAGAGATCAATTTAGAGGTTAAATCAGAGATCAATTTAGAGGTTAAATCAGAGATCAATTTAGAGGTCAAATCAGAGATCAATTTAGAGGTTAAATCAGAGATCAATTTAGAGGTTAAATCAGAGATCAATTTAGAGGTTAAATCAGAGATCAATTTAGAGGTTAAATCAGAGATCAATTTAGAGGTTAAATCAGAGATCAATTTAGAGGTTAAATCAGAGATCAATTTAGAGGTTAAATCAGAGATCAATTTAGAGGTTAAATCAGAGATCAATTTAGAGGTTAAATCAGAGATCAATTTAGAGGTTAAATCAGAGATCAATTTAGAGGTTAAATCAGAGATCAATTTAGAGGTTAAATTTGAGATCAATTTAGAGGTTAAATCAGAGATCAATTTAGAGGTTAAATCAGAGATCAATTTAGAGGTTAAATTTGAGATCAATTTAGAGGTTAAATCAGAGATCAATTTAGAGGTTAAATCAGAGATCAATTTAGAGGTTAAATTTGAGATCAATTTAGAGTTTAAATTTGAGATCAATTTAGAGGTTAAATCAGAGATCAATTTAGAGGTTAAATTTGAGATCAATTTAGAGGTTAAATCAGAGATCAATTTAGAGGTTAAATCAGAGATCAATTTAGAGGTTAAATCAGAGATCAATTTAGAGGTTAAATCAGAGATCAATTTAGAGGTTAAATCAGAGATCAATTTAGAGGTTAAATCAGAGATCAATTTAGAGGTTAAATCAGAGATCAATTTAGAGGTTAAATCAGAGATCAATTTAGAGGTTAAATTTGAGATCAATTTAGAGGTTAAATTTGAGATCAATTTAGAGGTTAAATCAGAGATCAATTTAGAGGTTAAATTTGAGATCAATTTAGAGGTTAAATCAGAGATCAATTTAGAGGTTAAATCAGAGATCAATTTAGAGGTTAAATCAGAGATCAATTTAGAGGTTAAATCAGAGATCAATTTAGAGGTTAAATCAGAGATCAATTTAGAGGTTAAATCAGAGATCAATTTAGAGGTTAAATCAGAGATCAATTTAGAGGTTAAATCAGAGATCAATTTAGAGGTTAAATCAGAGATCAATTTAGAGGTTAAATCAGAGATCAATTTAGAGGTTAAATCAGAGATCAATTTAGAGGTTAAATCAGAGATCAATTTAGAGGTTAAATCAGAGATCAATTTAGAGGTTTAATCAGAGATCAATTTAGAGGTTAAATCAGAGATCAATTTAGAGGTTAAATTTGAGATCAATTTAGAGGTTAAATTTGAGATCAATTTAGAGGTTAAATCAGAGATCAATTTAGAGGTTAAATCAGAGATCAATTTAGAGGTTAAATCAGAGATCAATTTAGAGGTTAAATCAGAGATCAATTTAGAGGTTAAATCAGAGATCAATTTAGAGGTTAAATCAGAGATCAATTTAGAGGTTAAATCAGAGATCAATTTAGAGGTCAAATCAGAGATCAATTTAGAGGTTTAATCAGAGATCAATTTAGAGGTTAAATCAGAGATCAATTTAGAGGTTAAATCAGAGATCAATTTAGAGGTTAAATCAGAGATCAATTTAGAGGTTAAATTTGAGATCAATTTAGAGGTTAAATTTGAGATCAATTTAGAGGTTTAATCAGAGATCAATTTAGAGGTTAAATCAGAGATCAATTTAGAGGTTAAATCAGAGATCAATTTAGAGGTTAAATTTGAGATCAATTTAGAGGTTAAATCAGAGATCAATTTAGAGGTTAAATCAGAGATCAATTTAGAGGGATGGAAAAAATCTCTAAATAAATCCCCACACTTTTTTTTGACCTTTCGACCGTTTATTCCAAAATAGCCATAAAAATTTGTGATAACAATCTGAACTTGTATGACCAAGACACATCCAAACGCTTACAAATGATTTCGATGGATTATATAATGTCTCAGAAATACAAATTTAACGCGATGAACAATTTTTTATGGAAATGATTTCGCAATAATTTTACATCTGGAGGCTTGGGGAGTTAAAGAGGATGGGTCAAGGGAAGGAGAAAAGAGGGGGTGCAGCCGACGCGTTCACGAAGTGAGCCCGTTGTACGACGATCGCCTGTTTCGAATGTCGAGAGCGGCCTTGAGCGCCTAAATACAAGCAATCCGACTTGTTGCTTTAGCCACTACTTCGCTTCGCTCGTAGTGGCTTTTGCCCAACACCAATATTTAAATCACAAATTATCTTAACAAAGCAACATTTATTTTACTAAATCGTAATTATTTTATTAATAAATAACATTTTATTCCAAATTTATCTCTCTTTTTGGTTTTATTATCCTTTTTTTTACAAATTTTATTCTAAATTCACAAATCTAATCCTTTTTTTTATATTAATCCATAATTATTTTATTATTTAAATCAATCTTATATTCTATATTCCTATTTTTATTTTTTATTATCATAATTCTTCACTATTTCCCTTGTATTTTCTTTAAATTGACCTTGTTTCTTTATATTTCACCTTTAATTTGACCTTTAAAATTAAAAATTATTATAAATTATTATGTAAAATTTTGGTGTAAAATAAACGGTCGAAAGGTCAAAAAAAAGTGTGGGGATTTATATAGCGATTTTTTTCAACCAATTTAGAGGTTAAATCAGAGATCAATTTAGAGGTTAAATCAGAGATCAATTTAGAGGTTAAATCAGAGATCAATTTAGAGGTTAAATCAGAGATCAATTTAGAGGTTTAATCAGAGATCAATTTAGAGGTTAAATCAGAGATCAATTTAGAGGTTTAATCAGAGATCAATTTAGAGGTTAAATTTGAGATCAATTTAGAGGTTAAATCAGAAATCCAAAAAATATATATAACACACTACATAAAATATATAATAAAATAGCAAAAAATATTAATTTTTTTTTGTTCTTCTTTTATTGATGATCTTATGAATATTGTTTTCTATAATCAAAATGAAACAAATCCTTTATTAATTCATTATCGAACACCCTGTGCATATATTATTTTACTTATTTCAACAATATTGTAAATGATTTTCATTGTAATGGGAAATTCAAGAGCTCAAGTTCATTAATTCTAAATTTGTATTTGTCGGTCTCGTATTTATTTTTTAGTTGTGATGCAAATGCAAGGACGTCGTTCAAATTCATATTGAGTGCCGCAATTTTTTTGAAATCATTTGGATCAGATGTAAAAAGAACCTTTTCCATTTTGCATATCCATTCAATATGCCAATTACTGTCTGAAAAACAAGGCAAACAAAATTTGAATGTGTTATCTCTCTAGCTTGTTCAATTAATTTTTTTCCAAAAAGATTATTATCATCACCACCATTTGTAATTAGTTTGACACGTCCATGTTTTTTATTTTGAAGGACTTTCATTGCATCGTTGATATTTTCTTTAGTGCAAACATTCACTTCCATTTTTATTGACAATTCTTTTAAAAAATTCTATAGGTGGACTCGAACTTGATCTCCTAAAAAGTCGTAAATAGGACTTAAAGTCTAAAAAGTTTATCTCAAAAAATCTTTAATTTGATTTAAAGTCTAAAAAGTTTATCTCAAAAATATGTATGGGTACTGGATTCTCTTCCGTCATTTATTTATATATTCATATATTATATTAATTAAGAGGTAATTAGATTATTTTATAAATACCAGAATATTTTAATGGGCAATAAGGGATATATCAACGATTTTATTTTTAAATGAGAAATGATCGTTTTTTTATTTTTTGAATAAGATCATTGAAATATTTGAATATAAAAATTTAATTATGAAATATTTTTATCTTTTAGAACTACTTATATTTATAAATTATTTAATATAAATAAAAATATATAAATATATTATATTAGAAAAAATATAAATGTTAAGAATTATGTTTATTTTTTGGAGCTAAAAAAACAATTCAATATATCTTTTGGTCAAGTGTAACAATTTTTTCGTTGAGCGCAAATAAAAGAATTCGTTTGTTGGTTCTAAAAATATGGAATTTTTCAATATTTGACCAGAATTTCATAATTTTTGGCTTAAAAAATAATATAATTTTTTCAATCTTTGAAAAAAATAAAAATGAAAAAAATTGTAGATTTCTAGGATAATTATTTCAAAAAGAAATAATTATATTTAAGACATCTTTTAAATCTTGCGAATTTTCATCAATTTTGTAATCATTAAAAATGCGAATTAAATTTTCATAATTTTCTTCAAGATCATCTGAATTTTTCAAGAATTCCATTAAAGAAGATTCGGCAAGTTCTCGAGAATGCATATATATTATTATATCTGATCTTTCAAGAATTCACTCATTTTTATTTTATAAAGTAATAAAAAGTGACAAAATAGCTTTCATGCATTTTTTTAAAAAAACTGCTGATTAAAAGTTCATTCCCAATATAAATATAAATATAATGTAATTTATTACTATTATATTTTTATTTATTTAATATAAATTCGGAGCTCTATAACAAGATATTAAAGATTCTTATTTATCGTTTTTTCATTTTCAAATATTTTGAATTGCTAAAAATATATGATAAAAAAAGAAACTTCTCAGAACTTTTTTTAAAAAACTGCTGATTAAAAGTTCATTCCCGATATATATATAAGTATAATATAATTTATCACTATTATATTTTTATTTATTTAATATAAATTCGGAGCTCTATAACAAGATATTAAAGATTCTTATTTATCGTTTTTTCATTTTCAAATATTTTGAATTGCTAAAAATATATGATAAAAAAAGAAACTTCTCAGAACTTTTTTTAAAAAACTGCTGATTAAAAGTTCATTCCCAATATAAATATAAGTATAATATAATTTATCACTATTATATATTTATTTATTTAATATAAATTCGGAGCTCTATAACAAGATATTAAATGATTTTAAATTTCTTTCAATATTTATATAACTATTGAAAAATTATAAATCTTAATTTGGTCAACTTTTATTAATTAAATGCTTTTTTATATTATTATATATATAAAAATAAAATAAAAAAAATTTTTCATAAATAAAAATTTTAAATAATTTAACGAATTTTGATCGTCTACCCACACATATTCTCAAAAAATCTTTAATTTAATTTTAAGTCTAAAAAGTTTATCTCAAAAAATCATTAAATTGAATTAAAGTCTAAAAAATTTCATCTAATTCGTCATTAAAATATTCTATTCCCTCAAAAGTTTATCTCAAAAAGTCGCTCAATTTATAACTAACTAGAAAAACATTTATACCAAAAAATCAAATTATTATGGCTATGTCTCGAACTTTTTTGATCAAAAAATCTTTGAAATTATGCCAAATACTCTTTTTTAAAAAATCAAAAAGTCTTTTTTTTTGAAATATATTTTTTTTCTTGTAGAAAAGAGATCCTTTTTCTAGGATAAAGTAGGTTATATCTCCCAAAATATCTTTTTTGGAAAATTAATTTCCATTTTACATTAAAAGGCCAATCATGAATTAATATGTATTATAGATTCTCAATTTTCTTTAAAATTGTAATAGTTTCTATACTTATTTTTAAACTTTTCTTATTAAAAATCATTTAATTTATGAATAAAAATAGCTTCACATACTTTTTTATTTTCAAAAAGATTGATCTAAAAATTTCAAGTTTTATATAAAGTAAATATGATACACTATTATAAAATAAACTTTATATTGCTCTAAAAAAAGATGAGCTATCAATGTGAAATGAATATTCATTTTAAATTTTCTAATTCTAATCTTTTATATATAAAAATTAAACTTGATAAATAAATATAATATCTAAAATAGTTATTTTAAATTAATTAATCTATTATTTTAAACAAAAATATTTTTTTATCAAGATATTAATTGATTAATAATTTTGAAATCAAGCTCTTTGGCACTTTTACGGTAAGCAAACGAAGCTTTTTATCTATAGAAGATCATAAAGAAATAAAGAAATTCATACCATCTATAGAATATATGCTTTAACATAAGATTATTCTATAGAATTTACGTATTAAAAATAAAATATAATTCTTCTACAAAATTATAATAATTATATTATTCAACATTACTATGAATCAATTTCATTTCTAAATAATAAATATGATATACATGTATTTTAGATTGAATGAACAATAATATTAAAAGAAAGAAATTCAATTGCATATTTTGAAGTTTTTTTAAATATATCTATTACGATTAATTGTAATAATAAGTACCACTTAAAAGGTTATTTTAAAGTTTTTTTGATCAAAAAAGTTCGAGACATAGCCATAATAATTTGATTTTTTGGTATAAATGTTTTTCTAGTTAGTTATAAATTGAGCGACTTTTTGAGATAAACTTTTGAGGGAATAGAATATTTTAATGACGAATTAGATGAAATTTTTTAGACTTTAATTCAATTTAATGATTTTTTGAGATAAACTTTTTAGACTTAAAATTAAATTAAAGATTTTTTGAGATAAACTTTTTAGACTTAAAATTAAATTAAAGATTTTTTGAGATAAACTTTTTAGACTTTAAGTCCTATTTACGACTTTTTAGGAGATCAAGTTCGAGTCCACCTATATGTACATGTTGTTGATATTTTCATCTTTCCAAAGGATTCAATGGTCTCTTTGCATGACAGTAAGTGAACAAAAAGGAATAACAAATTGGAATTTGTTAGGGAAAACAAATTCACTTGCTTTTGTTTCGTTTCTCTCTTTTTCAAGTGTACCGTCTGGTAATAATCCATCATTGTAAAAGGTTCTACAGCAAATGACTTGTGTTTTTCCATCATTATTCTTATATTTGCTGGTATCCACATATAGAGGAGTAGGAAATGGCACTTCTGAACCGTAAACTCCTTTTCCATAAAATACTTCATCGTTTTGTTCAATATCATCAAAATCATCATTCGCTAGTATTCTTTGATGATTAATTAATTGTGATCCTTGGTAAAAGAAATATTCAAATGTGTCTTTCCCTTGAATGTGTTCTTTAATTCTTTCATATTCGGCTATAAATTTGCTTGGAAATATTGTTCGATTAACAATGACAAATTCATTTGGATTTGTTGCAAATTTTAATCGAAACTGTTCTTCTATTTCATCATACAAATCTTTATGTGTAAAAAGGAGTCTCAAATTATAGTGATTTTTATTTATTCGGAGTTTTTGAAGAACGAGTTTTTGAAGTCTATAAATTTCGTTGGAATTAAGATCATCTGGATTTTGATTATAATTTAATGATGGTCTGTGAAGTACACTTCTAATTTCATTTTTATTTGGTATGTGAATTTTTGGTTCTTCAATAAGTTTTCCAACTGATTGATCTACAATAGGACTGATTCTCTCTTTGATGTTTCTTATGTATGCTTCAAGTTGAATTTCAACTGTTTTTGGTTCAAAATATTCAATTGAAAGAAGTCCAATTTGAATAGCTGTGGGAAAACTTCCAACATTTAAAAGAATTGCATTGTCACCTAAAAGAGTATGGAGTTCATTATAATCAATATCTTGAAGAGATTTTTCAAAATAAAATGTGATTGTTGGAATAAAATTTTCATATGGCTTCAGTTGAACAGATTCATTGATAATTTCTGGTGTTTTGAATATTATATCTGTATCTTCATCTTTAAAAGTAGGTTTATCAAAAATTTCATTAACTAATTTTTCAAGATCATCCATTATCATAATGATTTTTAAAAATTTTCAAAGTTTTTTAGATAAAACGCACTTTTTTGCTTTTTATTTGGACAAAAAGCACTTTTTTCAAAACAAATTTAAATCTTCATAAAAATTGAATAAAAACCATTTTACACCTCCAAAAATTTAAAGTTGTTTATAAACTGCATCTCAAAAGTCGGGCCGGTTTTGACCTATATTTGACCAAAAATTTGGCGGGAAATTTATAAACAATTCAAATGTGGTAATGTAAACTATTCATTTAAATGTTTATTTAATGTTGGAATGTCTTTTCATCCAGCCATTTTTTTATTAGAGCTCAATAAATTTTGTCATTGTTTTCCATTCTATTTGCCAAACTATAAAAAAAAAAAAAATAATTGGAGACAAATCTTACAGGCTTATAATATATATAATGTCACCAGCTAATTGAACCTTCTCTTATATGTTACATTGAAAATCAGAATGATATGGAAGAGCGCTATAAAAATTTGATTAAATTTTTCGACGATTATAAAAAATCAGAAAAAACTGATGAGTTAAAAGAGAATTTAAGCATTATTATTTCAAATTCAAAGCATTTCTTTCGAAATCATGATTTTTGGGAAAAATAATAAAATTCTTTTGAGATCAAATTATAAAATTTTGGTCAAATATCTAAAGATTTCACATATTTAAGAAGAATAAGCCATTTATTTTTATTCAATGAATAAAATTGTGATTCTTGATCTTCAAATTATATAAATTTTCTTTGATCCTAAGTTTATGAATAATAATAATATTCTTTATTTTTATCCTGAAATAAATGCAATGTTAAAAAATAAAATAGATATTGAAGATGCTATTTATCAGGAAAAAGATATTTTTTTGGAAAAAAGTAAAAATGGAGAAAATGATACATTAGCCTGTAAAATCATTCAAGTAGACTTATTCGATGAGTTTATTTTAAAATTACATTATTTACATAGATTTTTTCTTATATTTTCAATAAAGCTAACTTCTTTCAAACCCCACAATTATTTCTATAAGACTTTACAATAAAAATATTTAACGATTATTTTAAATTCAAAAACTTAAAATGATACTATCTAACCTAATGTTCATTATTTCCTCATAATATTTATATTTATTTCTTAGCATATAGTAATAAAAAATATATCATAATATTTTAGATTTTTGTGGAACAGAATCTAGTACCCACACATATTAAAATTGAAAAAGACTTTTGTCCAAAAAAAAGGTAAATCGAAACGGTTATTTTTGTACGTTACCAAAAAATAAAAAAGAACTCTAGAATGGTATCGGATTATTTTTTCCCAAAAATTTATAAACCTTCTTTTTGATATTAAGCATAAATTTGTTTTGATAAGATTTTCGACCCTTTAGGTTTCAAGCTAGTTCGTTTATTGATATTCTCTCAACATATTTCTTTCTTAAAAGATCGTTTCATATGAACTCTATGGATGAATATATTACACATCAAAAAAGGATTTTAAAGATATAAACAAATTAAAAAAGTATCGTAGGGTTTAGTCAAAATGAAAAATAAAAAAAAATGTAGAAAAAAATTTTATTAAATTTATTTTTTGTTATAGATTATTGAAATTATTTGAGAGTTTTTGAGTAATTATTTAATTTTTGAATTTGAAAAACTATACGATGATTTTTTTTAAATTTTTAAGTAAGCAAATTATTTTATGAATTTATCCAATATTGATTAGATAAAAAACTATAATAAGAGAAAATGTGCTTATAAACCCACAAAAAGTTTAACTTTTTCTTTATTTATAAAGTCGTATAAACAAAATTGAAACAAAAAAAAATATTTTCATATGTATAAAAATATTAATTTTTAATCTTTTTATATTTTTACATAATTTTTACCGAGACTACATACCGCCTAGCGGGCGTCGAGCGAGGCGAAGCCGAGTCGAGACCCCGCGGATGGCGGTAAGTATCGGTAAAAATTATGTACCATAAAAAGATTAAAATATAATTATTTTTTTAACTATTGAAAATATTTTTTTTTGTTTCAAATTTTGTTTATGTGGACTTTTATATAAAGAAAAAGTTAAACTTTTTGTGGGTTTATAAGCACATTTTCTCTTACAATAGATTAGATAAAAAACTATAACATTCAATTTTCAATACTAGTTCAATATTCAATGATCAATGAATAAACAATGATCATTAAAACATTAATATTTTAAGAAAGTAAAAATATTATTTAAATATTATTAATTTTATATATCAAATATTTTCTATATTTAAACATATTTCCCTCTAAAAATCAAAAATCTAAAAATGAAAGAGAAAAATCCTTATTTTAAAACTTTCTCTCAAATTTTAAAATAAGGATTTGAATTCATCTTATACGTTTAAGGGTATAGTTGAAAAAGTGGGCTTATTCGATATGAGAAAAAAATTTTCTCTGTTGCTTTTTTTTAAATTCTTTTTATAAAATTAGAATGTGCACAAAGAAATGTCCGGAGGATTTTTTTTATTTTATTCTAAATTAATTATTTTCTAATAATTATTTGAGATATTGAAAAAGACTCAACAAAAAAAAATTTCCTCCGTACAAAACTAATAATTTTAAATGTTATTGCGATTTATCTAATAAAATTTCAAAAAATGCGAGAAATCATTTCTCTGGTTCTTTAAGTTTTTTTTTGAATTCTTTTTTGAATGATTCTCAATTTTCTGAGATTTTATTTTATATGATTTTATACAGTCAAATTTGAATATATGTATAAAATATGAATATTTAATATATCGAGCATAATATAAGATTTCTAATTATAATATCGTATATTATATTTTTTTGTTTTTATATCCTTTGACATTTTGATATCTATAATTGTAGAATTTGAGAGAATTTCGAAAATAGAGTATTTTCTTAAATAACTTGATTTAGATATCTTGATATAACAACTAAAAGTTAGTAGATTTAATGATTTCACAATATATCATACATAATTGCAAACTTTTAGATAGATTTTTAACATAATCAAATATTTAACAATTTACCAATAATTGTTTAAAATAATTTGCTGGATGTGAATATATAATTGGAAATATCAGTAAATATTTTAATATTTGCTAAAATATAAATATTAGTTGAGATATTTTTCTTAAAATATCAAAAAATGAGAAAATTTCTGAGAATATCAAGATCTATATCAGAAAATAAATGATATAGTCGATTGCTATTTGAAAACAAGAGCAAATGAAATAAAATGAAATTTGAAAAAAATAAAAAGTTGTTTTCAATGAGCGTTTTTTATTTATTCAGGTACTTTTTGTATGAATATTTTGCTTTTTGTTTGATATTGGTAGTTTTTCAAAGATTTTAACGTAATTTTAAGACGTTAATTTTTATGAAAATTTGGTGTTCAAAACGTTTAATACACAATTTTAAAGAACTTGGTGAGCTTTATGCGGGATAAACGAATACATATTACGCAATTTTGAGTAAAAAAAAAGAATAACGATTAGAAATATGAAATTGACCTACAAAAAAAGGCCAAATAAAAAGATCTGACAAAATATTTTTCCTCTATTTATTTTTTAATTTTTAATATAAAGTTAAGATGTACGTAAAAAATTGTCTGACCAGTTTTTTTTATTTGTTCCAAAAAAATTTCTATACCTAATTATGATTCAAAACTCAATAACAGCAAAAGGAAAAAATAAATCCTCCGGCTAAATCAAATATTTTTTGATATAATTTTCATATACCAAAAATCAAATGACAAAAATTTATATTCATGGCTAGGGAGAAAATAGTTTTTTTCATTTTATATTCTATTCAATTCTTTTCAAATTCAATAATCAAAAATATAAAATGCATTGAATTTTCATATTTTTTTAAAAAAGCTTGAAAATGAGGTGAATCTAAGCATTTTAGAAGATTTTATGATTGATTTCAAATATATATATATAAATATTAGATTTGGCCGGAGGATTTATTTTTTCTTTTTGCTGTTATTGAGTTTTGAATCATAATTAGGTATAGAAATTTTTTTGGAACAAATAAAAAAAACTGGTCAGACAATTTTTTACGTACATCTTAACTTTATATTAAAAATTAAAAAATAAATAGAGGAAAAATATTTTGTCAGATCTTTTTATTTGGCCTTTTTTTGTAGGTCAATTTCATATTTCTAATCGTTATTCTTTTTTTTTACTCAAAATTGCGTAATATGTATTCGTTTGTCTCGCATAAAGCTCACCAAGTTCTTTAAAATTGTGTATTAAACGTTTTGAACACCAAATTTTCATAAAAATTAACGTCTTAAAATTACGTTAAAATCTTTGAAAAACTACCAATATCAAACAAAAAGCAAAATATTCATACAAAAAGTACCTGAATAAATAAAAAACGCTCATTGAAAACAACTTTTTTATTTTTTTCAAATTTCATTTTATTTCATTTGCTCTTGTTTTCAAATAGCAATCGACTATATCATTTATTTTCTGATATAGATCTTGATATTCTCAGAAATTTTCTCATTTTTTATATTTTAAGTTAAATATCTTGACTAATTATTTCTATTTTAGTTAGATACTAAGTAAATGTCAGCTTTATATGATTTAGAATTAAAATCCATGAAGATCTACTCTTATAATGGAAGTTTAATCTTGATTATGCATTGAATTTAAATTTATTTGGTTAGTGAATCATTAACGTAAAAAAATAGTGGCATTAGTTTGTTACATAATGATATTCTTTTTTTATTTTTACTTCCATTATATTATTAAAAATAATATACTATATTATTTTAAGATTTTAAAATTTTGATTTATATTAATATTTATCATATCTTTGGCTATTTTAAAATTGCTAAATGTTTAAAGCAACTCATGATATTCATGTTTAGGCATATCTCATAAAAAACAGTAAATTGAGAATGAATATTTTTTTAATTCAATATTGAATTAAATATAAAAATATAAAATCTTCTGAATTACTTCAAAAAATAATTTAAACTATACCCTTAAATTCAAAAACCTCGATTTTTCAATTAAATTTTTAAAATACCAATATACAAATTTTCCTACGATAGATCTTATTCCTATCTAATGAAAAATGGTTTAAATATAATATACTAATTAATTATTATATTTGTAATGCAAAGTAAGAAAATTCAATAACCGCCAAATCGAGTTACCTTTCCAAAAATTGACTTTTTTCCACCCACTTTATATTTGTTCTGAATGAATTCGATGGAAAATAAATCTCTTGACTTCTCATTAAATATTAAGAATTTAAGAGATATCCCATTTAATTTGTATGAAAAGAACTTTACGTTTCATTTCAACGGCAAAACATACAAAACAAATCGTTTGAATGCTGATTTATTATCACCTTTAATCCGCCAATTGCATTATTCTGATAATACGATAGATGAATTTTATTTAAAAATCGATAATACACAAGAGAAAGAGAGTAAACAACAAGCAGTAGAAACAAAAGAAGATTATTTTTCTGATTTTCTCAAACTTTATACATTTGAGAATACCAAAATCGACCCAAAACGACAACAAATCTACTCCAAATATTTTTATGCATTGGGTAATTATGATGAATTTTTCCGTCTCCTTCCAGATTATTATAACGAAATCAGTGAAGACAATGCGCTTGAACGACTTATATTGCTAAGTAATATTGCTACCCAACACGATATCTCAATAAATCTCCAAGAAATGGAGGTTATTCAAAAACTTATTAATTTTATCTCAAGTCATTTCGAAAGCATTGATAAAGAAAAGATGAAACAACTGAACAACGACATAATTGAAAAGATCATTAATAATGAAAATTTAAAATTGCATGACGAAGACTCTCTTCTTGAATTTGTCCTTGAATTGTATTCAAAAGATGAAAATTCATATGAACTTTTTGAATACATTCTATTCAATAATATTTCTGAAGAAATGATTGAAAAATTCATTGATAAATTCAGCATTGAGTATCTGAATTTAGGGATATGGAGGTCAATTTGTCAACGTTTACTAGGAAAAGAAAAAAGTGGCATTGATCGTTACACAGAAAAAGCGAAAATAGAAAAATTTGGTGATGATGAAGGCCGGCAATTTGAAGGCATTATGAATCATCTGACGGTGGAGTCTGGAGGAAATATTCACGACAATGGAACGGTTGAAATTACAGCAAATTCATTTGATGGCAGTTGTCATCCAAAGAATCTTGTTGATTATAAAAACGATAATTATTACCAATGTGGCAGCAATTCAAAAGTTCTTTCATCTATTTGCTTTGATTTTAAAGACAAAGCAGTCAATTTATCCAGTTATACAATGAAGTCAAACGGTAATAGTGATGGAGCGAATGGTCCAAAAAGTTGGGTTGTTGAGGTTTCGAAAGATGGTAAAAATTGGAAAGAAATTGATCGTCGTGAAAACAATGAATCATTGAAAGGTAAAAACTTGGTTTTTACATTCAAAGTACAAAAGCAAAATCACGGTTTCAATCGTTTCGTTCAACTCCGCCAAACAAGTACAGCATGGGATCAATCATCTAACTACATTTGGTTTCGTGCATTAGAATTCAATGGTGAACTGAAATACCCACCTGAACAAACCAAAAAGTAAAATACTTTAAAGTCTGATTAAGATATAATAAATAAAAATATAAAATTTAATTAATAACGGCTGTAAGTATCTTTATCTATTTATCTGTTAGTTATCCAAGATTATTTCATTTATTAATATTTGGCAGTTTAAAAAATTTCTTTTTTTACATCTTTTTCATTAGAATCAATTAAAAAAATAATTATCTTTTCAATTATGTCGTTGTTTCAAATATAAATAACAATTGAATTATAAAAAATGCAAATGCAAAAACCCACCTACCAAAGGAAACCTCCCTTACAATTCAAATAAAAGTATATACTTTTATAATAATTATAAAAAAATCTAATTAAGTAATATTTATGATGTCTACTCATTCAGAATATAATAAGGGTTGGCTCAAAAAAAACTTTGATAAATTTAACAGCAAAAGTCTGTTATTAGTATTGACAATAATATAAACTCTAAATTTCATGTAAATGATCAATTTTTAGTCGATTTGAATAATAATGATAATTGAATTATAATATTAAATACAAAATAACGATTCTTTTCATTGATGTTATCTTTTTATTAATTCAAGTGTCAACAATGTGTATTTATTTCATTCCAGCCATTTTACGTATAGCTCAACAATTTTGTGAAAAGAAGGTGCATCAAATAATTTTACCATAAAATTCAATAGAATTCATGATCATATGATTATTTCCATACCTGTTTGAACCAGTCTCCATTATTCGCACGTATTTGAGTGGCTTTCCTTTATTCTTTGAAACATTGAATAAGTGGACACGATTGGCACCATTGAGGATGTCGTTGTTCGTCTGTGAATCATGAATTTCCCATGATTCCAAGTCGTTCGATCCTTCAATTTTCCATGACTTCAGATGATTATGATTCGAACAATTGAAGGACCTGATGATGTAGCCTGTTGGCATCACTTGGTGCTTTTTAAATTCAAAACAAATTGATGGGTTCTGTTCGTTACCTGTTTGGAAGTAGCTGCCACTTGACGAATCATCGTAATTCAAAAGTTCGAATGGATCCTTATTATTGTAATTCGATGAAAAAGTGATGCTCAACTCATTTTCGATGCTTCCATTGGTTTTCAGGTAGTTCATGATGCCTTCAAATTGGTTTTCTTTCTCTTCGACTTCAACAATGATTTTTTTTTTTTTTTTTTTTGGTTTGTTTAAATAAAAAGAAACTTTTTTATTTTATTTACGAAAAGCAAAAATATTTAAGAGAATTAAACTACACTTGAATCAAAAAAGATAAGACACCTCTGGTCAAAATTGGATTAAATTTCACCTTTGGATGTCTTATCGTTTTTGATTCAAGTATAAATAATCGTATTATGCAAATTGAAATAAAAATAATCGTATAGTTCAAACTATATTTATTATGCAATTTAGTAATGCTAGCATACGAGCTGTCAGCCGTTTCCATTTTTTTTATTATATAAATCAAATCTAATCATAAATTCCTTTTTTTATTATTTTTGGATATGAAAAAAAAGTTGTACAACCTTATTGAATTTGAAAACGGTTGTACAACGTTTGAGAAGCTATTTTTAATTTTTACCTTTTTTAAAAAAATCTTTATATAAATAGATTTAAAACGATTTATATATATCATTATAAATCGTTTCAAGATCAAAATTAAGTTTTGATGGTAAATAAATTTATTCAAAGTTTTATATGAAAAATCGAAATTATGTTTTGATAGCTTGAAAACCTCAATAAACTTTGATTAATGCATTATTCAATTTAAAAAAAATGGCACCAATTTGATATTTTTAAATTATAATCAATTGAGTTTTAATGAGTTAATGCATTATAAAATAACTCTAAATTAAAAGTTATAAAATATAATAGAGAAAATAACATAAGATGAAATAATTATAATATTTAATACAAACAACTGTTTTTATTTTTTTCTCTAGAATAAATAAGGACTTGGACCAATTATATCAGAAAGTCCGATTGTAAATATTATCAATGGATCAACGATAGGAAGGCATTCAATTTCGTAAACATGGCTGCTCATTTTTCTTAAGATGAAAATTGGATTTCCCTTTGCATTTTGCAGTGCGATGTTTTTCTTCGACTTGATTGGATTATGGTGATATTCTCCGCTCAAATTCAAGTAATAATGTCCAGTCACTCTATCAAATCTAGGTGTCATTGGTGTCCATCTCAATTGTTGATCTTTAAATGAAAAAGCAACATCAATTGAAAGATATCCTGGCTTTCCAGAGTTGACGTATTGAAGTCTAAATTGTTGATCTTTTAATCTAATTATATTATGATCATTGTCATATTGGAAAATATGGGCAACATGGTTTCCAGTGTTCTTCTTAATGTGTACTGAGTTTCCTTCTCCGATATAAACATCAAAATCTTTGATTTTCGCAGTAAACATTACTGATCCATTTGCTACAAAATAATAAACAGGGCATTTAAAGGTGTGAGGTTCAACTCTAACTTGATAAATAACAGATTTACATCTTTTGTTTTGATTGTTTTGGTCTTTATTTGGAAAATAATACGGATCATTCAATATTTGATTATCTTTGTTTTCATCATTTTCCGATGATGGGATTTTTTGATTATTTGTAACATTCTTATCTTGATTAGAATTTATGTTCTGGATTTGATCGTTATTTTGAACTGTATTATTATTATTGATGATATTATTATTATTAGAGTTGGAGCTTTGACTAGCAAAATCTAATTCATTTAAATCTCCTGCATGAAAAACTGCGTTTGTTTCGCCTTCAATAAGCAAATATGTTTTTCCATCTGATCCATCATATTTTCCATCTGGAACATAGAAATCAGGATTAATTTTATGTTGAACAAAAGATAATCCTGTGTTATATATTTGATCTGCTTTAAATAATTTTGCTATTTGACAAATCTCTACCATTTCTGAATCCTGAACATCTGTTGATAAATTTTGGCAAAGTCGAAGAAAATTATTCATATTTCGATTTGTAAAATCGTGACAGAGAATTTCGAGATGCATGCTTGAGATTTGTTGATTACTATTTATAAAAGGTTGAATTAATTCTTTAAATTTTCTTGATGATTGCGCGAGACTAATTGGATCAACCATAAAGGTAATATTATTATAAAAAATTGGGAAAGTTTGTGCTGGTAATATTAACTGCGAAGTTTGTTGAGATATTGAATCTGAAGAAGACATAGATTGCATCGATTGCATCGATTGCATTGACTGCATTGATTGTATTGATGTTATACTGCTCATGGATTGTCTTGTTTGCGATAATTGCATATTTTGATTTGGCTTTGTTAAATATCTCGGCTGAGTAAAATTCGAATTATTAATTGCTGGCTGTGATGCTCTATTCGATAGTTGTGGTTGGGGTGTTATTTGATTATATTGCGGTTGCGTAGGCTGCATTTTGCAAATTAAACAAAATTAATGATCAAAGATTCCATTTCGGATTTTTTGAAATGATTTTGGATTATCTAGAACGAATATCAATATTTTAATAATAATAATGATATTTTTATTCATTTTTATTTAAATGCTTATATATTTATAAAAAATAATTATTAATACACTAATATTATGCATTATTTATCATGATACTAATAAAATAATTTGATGAAATTTTCCTCTTAAATTTGAATGAAGATATCTTTATTTTATAACTCAATTTCAAAATAATGTTATTCAAAAAAAAATATTTAATTATTGAAAAAATCTTCAAATTATATGGATTTATCCTGCCAAAATACAATAATTGATTTTAAATTTTAAGTCCAAAATATAATTTAAATCAAAATGTAATTAAAATTAAAAAATATGTCTCAGTTTGATGCTTTTTTTTTTTTAATTAATTTCTTGATAATTATTTTGTGCCTTGACTTTTTTAATTACAAATATAACCACAAAAATGAAAAATGCAACAATTGCCATAACCGAAAAAGCAATTGCGACTTTGGTTCCAATTGATGATTTATTTTGAGATGATTTAGATATATCGTACAACGAAACATTTATAAGTTCCTGGTGTTTAAGTTCAGAAACAACGATGTTTTCTGACAATCCGATGGAAATCAATTCATTTTGAGAAATTTTACCAGGATAATTAATTTTTTCAAATTTGGTGTCTTTAAAAGCGTTTTCACTGATTTCTATTGAAGATGTTTTGATTGTTAAAGTTCCATCTAATTTTTCACATTTTTCAAATGCAGATTTTCCAATGAAAGTTACAGATTCAGGAATCGTTAGATCACCATTTAAATCATAACATCCTGAAAAGGCTTTATCGCCTATTGTTTTTGTAATTGAACTGATTTTTAATTGGCCTTTCATATTTAAGCAATTACAAAAAGCTCCACTACCAATTTCAGCCGCTTTTATTTCAGATATTGTTTGTAAACCTGTGCAATCCTTGAAAGCATCAGCGCCTATTTTTTGGGCATTCCCAATGAAATTAATAGAACGTAAACCAGTGAAACCTTGAAAAGCACGATCACCAATTACAACATTATCTCTTAAAGTCAAGTTCAAAGAAACTCGAATAACATTGTAAAATGCTTCTTCTTTGATGAATTTGACTGTGCTTGGGATAGATAATTTCATCGAATAATATGATTGTGGGAAATTGAAATTAATTGATGTCAATATGGATCCATCATCAAAATTGGGATCAAGATTTAAAGGTTTCGAATTCATCATTCCATAGCTTGAGAAAAAAAAGTATTCTGATAATCCTATTAATTCTAATTCTTTCGTTTCTTCTTTTTGATTATAGCAAAAATATTCATTACAACGTTGAGTATCTGATAGTGCAAGAGCAATTAATAAAAACATAATATATTATATTATTCACATCACAAGATTTCTTTTGTTTTCAAGTCAATTCAAAAATAGAGTTCATTTCATTCAAAAATGAGTTCATATTGAAAAATTCAATTGATTTTTTAAAACAACGGTTTTTAATCTTCCATCACTTTTTGATTACATTTTAGGATTTAATGTGGACATCAGGCACAATATTTGATTTTTACCTGTGTTTTTTAATTAGATTAGAAGCTGTAGGTTTAAAAAGATCATTTCTCGGATTCAATCATTTTAAGAATTGAACTCGAACAAATAATAAGACTGCTTTGATTTATGCTGTATTTAAACTAATTATCTTAAATTGAGGTATAATGTTATAAACAGAGACGTTTTTCAAATTTATTAGTTTTTTATAATTTAATCATGTTATAAAACGTGTTTTTCTATTACATATTTTGAATTAAATACTAGTCTAAAATATTTTATGCTTGTATATTAAATCATGTCATAGAAATAATAAGAAATTGTTTTTAGTTTAAATGATTTTGAAATAATGGCCGTTAATAATACCCGTTAAGTCTCTAATATTTACTTTTTCATATCAAATGTCCATAATGTTATAAAATAATGGGAGGAATTTTTTATTTCCTTGTATGGATTTCAACATTTGCATTATTAATCAATCATTTTATGAAAATCACCAAGCCAATTCCGATTCAACTTATAAACCTAGATAATAGCAGGAGTTGCACAATGATACTTATAATTATTTCTCAAAACCAAAGTATATCACAAATTCCTCGTTATAAATTGGAAAGATGCTTAATAACCAACACATTTTTATATACTCATTCTGGTGCAGGTCGAGACTTAAATAATACTTTTCCTTATGATATTGATAATAGTGTTACTGATTTTAAAATAGTCCGTGTAAACGGGCTTGACAATGGTAATTTATTTGCTCTAGCTCTTTCTATTTATTATTCATCTGAATATGTTGCTGTAATTGACATTGACAAAGCCAAAAAATTTGAATTAAACGTGAATTCAATGGTTTACGAATCAATTGACAAATTAAAGTCCGGATATGAAATCGTCTTTTCAAATCCAGTCAATCCGATAGCTTTCATATCACATCAATATGTAATAAGACGTTTTCTTTTATACACAGATGTGAAATATAGCGAAATTCAATCGATGTCACTTTTGTATGAAATGTTTGCATGTTCAGGAAGACAAAACTACTTTGTTCAGCAAGAAGAAAAAGTTTCTCTTTCATGTTTGCATGTTCCGCGTGCTTGGAATTGTGATAAAGAAGCCACAATAAATGCTTCGTATGCGGTTCTAATTCCGACATTCAAACGGAATTATTTAGCAAGGTCGATTTTGAGTTGGGAAAAGCAAAACCTGAAGCCGGCACAAATAATTGTTGTTCAAAATCGAATGCACACTAGATTTGATTTCAAATCTTATGAGAATTTGACTAAAATACCAATAAGACACGTTTGGTGTACGAATTGGAATTCGTTCTTTTACCTGACATACTCAGTTATGATGTTTATTGAAGAGAAATACTTCATTAAAATAGATGATGATCATTTTCTAGATTCTGAAGAAACAGCGAGAAACATGCATGAATATATAACTCATCATCCTAACACAATGGTTGGTTCAAAGAAATGTGGAAATAAAATTGCAAAGAAATTTGATTGTGGATGCACTGGAATTAAAAGAAGTTTTTCAACTGGAAATAAAGCTGATTATATTTCTCTCTTGGTAATGATGTATTCATCGTCTGGTAAAATTCTACACAGATTTAGACAGCCAAGTTATCTTTATGCTGAAGATGTTGCAATTGGACTCACAAATGCAATTGAATGTAAAGTTTCTAGCGTTTCAATTCCAAATATAAAAACAACAAACGTTGGATCTTCAGACGGTTTGTCACATAAAAACGATAGAGAATATAAAAATGTACTGAAAAACTTCAAAGATGACGTGTGGAGGGCTGTAAATTGCCAATACATTTTGTATGGATATCATCCAATCACTTGGAAAAATTATAAATGTCCAGCCAAAAATAAATTAAATGACGATATTCGATTCCGTCATTAAGAAATTAAAAAGGTTCTGAATGATGATATAATCAAAAAAAAAAAGTATCTGTTATTTTATAAAATATATATAACATTTTAATTTTATTTTAAATTAATATTTCTGAACCAAAAAGTATTCGAAATGTTGTTCTTATTCCACTTTTTGAATTCAAACCGTCATCAAGTTTTGGATCTTTATCAATTCAATATTTACGTGTAAAGTTTGCTTTTTAAATAAATAAACTATTCAAAATAATAATAAAAAAAAAACTTTACACATTATTTTTCTATTGATTTTGAAGTTAATTACTCATGTAAAAATATTGGTGCAACTAAATGGTAATTTCATTAAAAAGACATTTTTAAATTAAAAATAAAATAAGTAAATTTGTTTTTTCTTTTTTATTGTTAAATTTTAAATTTTATGATTGATTTTTTTGACCAATCATAAAGTTCAAAATATAAAAAAAAATTCAGAGGAAAATTAATAGTAAGACAAAATCAGCATAAAACTATTGTCATACATTTTTCTTCTGAATAAGAATCATTTTATTCATCTTTTTTTTTATTTTCAGTGAAAAAATCATCAACTAAAACTAAGCCTTTTGTATTTTCCAAATACAATTTTGAATCTGTTTTGAGAACAGAGAGATGTTCTTGCTGATTGTTTTTGATATTGGAATCGTCAATTAAACCTTTATCATAATCTATTCTTTTTAAGGTTGGGTCTTTTTTAGCAATGTCTTGAATTTTCTTAATTTTTTGTTCCCACCGATATTCAAGAATGTCTATATCATGCAATTTGTGAACAAATTCAAATTGATTAAAATTATGGCAAACATAGAGCATTATATCTGGATAATAATAAGCTATATAAGTTAAAATGATGTTTTTGTTGTGGTATCCAACACGTCTGAGTTGCCTTGGAATGAATTTATCTGGTTCAGTTGCATTAATTAGATAACTTAATAATAAAAAAAGATCTTCTTTCTTGAAATGAATTTTCAGTAAATTTTTTTGATTTTCAAATGATGAATGCTTTTTAAGATCTCCACAAAAATCTTCAACTTTGTTGAGGCCAATTTTTCTTATCAAGTCAAAGAAAGGCTCCATCATTGTCAGTGCAAGTTTTTCATCTTTTGAAGTCGAAAGAATCTTTTGCATGTCTTTATAATAATGGCACAAATGATTTCTAGCCAAATGAAAAAAAAAAAAATTGTAAATTTGTGCCAATTACAATTAAAACGTGTCTTTTCCCAGATGATTTCATCTTTTATCTTATTATGTACTTTAAAGAAATATTGATGCAGACCAAAATTATAATGTTAAAATCAAAAGCAATTTTTCTCATAATTTTTGTCTACTTTTTAATTTACTTAGCATTTATTAGTTTGGCCATTTATCTTTTCAAATCTTAATTTTAGAAAATGCTCTGCATTTAAAGAAGGATTTGACCTATATAGTTTTCCAACATGTTAGTAGGATACAGTAATGCTCATTCAAGAATATTATTCAACAGAAAAAATCAATTTTTTATTATTATTCAGATACATCAATTTAAAAAATTGAAACCAATCAAAACTTAGTTCGCTTTTGTATGGCTTACATCATATAATAATTTTATAGTTTATGAAAAAACTTTTATTTGGGTATTTCAAATATCTTGGCACAAAATTATAAACTTTATGACTATGAATAGTTAAAAGTCGTTCATTCAAATACAATATGAGGGGAAAACAAATTGCACCTGTCAATAATAACTTTTTCAAATTGAAACATGTCATTTTTAAAAAAAAATTTTTGAATCAATGAAATTATTATTATAAATTTAAGAGTAAAATAGGTGGGCCACCAATGAATTTTTATAACTTTTGCACCATTGGATAGATTACATATAATAATAAAATAAAATATTAATTATAGTTCATAAATATTAAAGATAAAGTTTTTATGATAAATTTAAATTTTCATATTTTTTTTGTAAACTATTCAAATAGTATAGATAAAATCTTTCAAAAATATTTGAAATAATTTTCTCAAAATTAAAAGAATTTAAAAAGATCATTCAATTTATATAAGAAAATTTCATTTATTAAGAATAAAAATATCTATTTTAATTTTGAATTAATTGTTTAATTTAATTTTGTTTAAAGTTATATCTTGTTGATTATAATCAAAGACAAAATATAAAAAGAAATAAATGATTTTTTCTATACAAAAAATTTTGAATATAACAAATGAAGCATGCTATAAATAAATGATTCGTTTTGAAAAAGTTAGAAATAATCAATTATTTGATTATAATGATTTTGAAAATTTATTAGTATATGATTTATTATAAATATTTTAAAATATTATTTACTATTATATTTATGTTTATAATATTATAATAAAAATATATTATGTTTATTTCTATTTAAATCGCTATATTTATAATTTTTATTAAAACTTAGTTTTTTTTTGAAATTTTAAAAATTCAAATAAATATAAAATATTTTTAATTTTGATTATCTTTGCTTTTTAAATTTAAAATGAAATATCTCATTTATATATATTTATAATATATTATTTTATAATGTAATTATAATATTAATATAGATTAATTTAATTTTAAATTAAGATATTGCATTTTCTAAAAATCTCAAAATTTCAATAAGGGAAAAATATAAAAAATATTTGAAAGCTATTTTTATAAATTGAGAGAAAATTGAATAAAAAAAAGCTGATTTTAATTTTTTATGATTTTTTAATAAAGGTCCAATATTCTAGGACATATATCTAATTTTAATTTAGCTTTATTTATACCAAATTTATTGTTTGACCGTTTATAATTTCTTACCAAGTGGCTCCAAAATTGAATCATTCCGTTAACTAATTCAACTTTTTGAATTTGTTTTCCCAACTAACCTTTATCTTTGAAGTTATGTTATAACTAACTATATCAATAAAAAGCCTGGGCGATGAAGAAACTAAATATCAAAAAAGAAAACATTCAATTTTTTTATATACTTCTGAAAATTAAAAATACCTTTTATTTTAACTTTTTAGAGAAATCTATTTATTATTTTATATTGTTTCCAGATCATTCTTGATGTATGACATAGATAATATCATATAATAATAGAAATATGTATTTTAATTCATTTGAACTTGTGATATTGCATATCATGTATTAAAAAAAAAGTTGATGAATATTAGTTCAAAACTTAATTTAACAACTGCATCCTATCATATATGTGTTATATAAATATATATTATGAAATTGCTGAATAATTCTTAAAATTAGAAGAAAAAAAGAATTTTTTTAAAGTCAAAAAAAAAGTGGCCCACCTATAGAGTAAACTAAGTTTTTTAATTCAATTTAAAATGATGATATCTTATTAAATAAACATTTATATATTTTATTTTTGATTTATTAGATATATATTTTATTATATATATTATATTTATAATAAAATTAATTTTGTAATATTTTTTTAATTGAGATATATGCTTTTTCCATCAAGTTTACTAAATATTATTATATTAATTTCTATAACGAATGCATTATTTATTATTAATAATAAAATCAAAAAAATAACAGTATTTTATGTCATAAATGCATTTTGATTTCCACTTTTTCAGAAGGGCCCCAGAAAAAAAATTGGTTTCCTCTTAAATTTATTATTATTTATTTTACTCATTTTTATGCATATCTAAGTAATTTGGAGGAGAAAAGGCACATATAGTTCACAATCTATACAATGTAAACTTTTTGAATGATTTATAAAAATTTTTATCTGATTTGATAAGTAAAACAAGACACAAATTAAATACAAAATTACAAATGATAAACCAAATTCACCAACCTGACCTTAGGCCAATAACTCAAAATGGTGAATTAGGACCTAAAGAAACAGGAAATTCCGCAATTTCCACTGAACCTCAAAATGAAAATCAAGATCAAAGCAATCAATTGAATAATGATAAAAATTTTCACTCAAAACTATCCGCTTTAAAACCCGATGATATTTTTTTCTCTCTTTTTAATTTTTCGCAAAACCCACAAAAATTTAATAGTTCAGAAATTATTGAAAACATTAAAATAATCTACCAAAATTACGAACCATATATAGGTTGTTTACCTATAGAACAATTTTACGATAAAATTTCATCTATATATCAATTAAACAGCCAAAATGGTGATTTATCAATAGAAGATCAAATTAAACAAAAAATCGACAAAATTCAAACGGAAGGACCTTCTTTTTATTTGAATTATCTAGGTCAAGAAGTTGTCAGATCAATTTTAGATCATGAATCGTTGATTTCGAAATATTTCGAAAAAAATATTATTAATGATTATATATTTGATAGTGAATTCAAATATAAAGGTGAATATTTAGAAGTTCAAAGTAACTTTGAAACCATGGACACCATTTTTTCCTCCAAACTTCACCTAGATAAAAATTTAAACATATTTTTAGAGAAAAAATACAAAAACGATTGCAGAGGTGAACTGAAATCCAAAGAGCTCAGAATTTTTGAGTCGAACTATTCAAAATTCATTGTACATGAAGCTGACTACGACAAGCAAAACAATGTTATGGTTCCATATTATCCTCTTGGTAGTCTTGGCAACATATTCTTTGAAAAAACGGTTAATTTGACCTTAGTTGACAAAATTGTGATAATTTTAGAGATTGCCCGTGCGTTAAGAGACCTTCATTTGAACGATGAATTCCATGGAAATCTTTCTAGCCAGTCCGTTTACTTGGACTCGAATAAGGACGCGTACTTGTTCATTTTTGACTATGATGAAGAGTCAGAAAAAGATGGTACCAGGACGAGTGGGCCCTTTTATTATCGTCCCCCTGAAAGATATAGCAGCGATGAACAAAACCAATTGAATCGTGATAATGTCGATTTTGAATTATACGACGTTTATTCATTCGGAGTTTTGATGCACGAAATCGCAACCGATACGTCGCCCGGACTGAGGATGGAAAACAAGCCCCGTAAAGAGAGAAATGATATTATCAATGGAAAATATTTCGAGTTTTTAATGAAAGGAAAAAATAATGAAATTTTTGGCAATGATTCAATATTGAATGAATTGAAAAATGTTATCGAAAAGTGTATCGAAAATGACCCGAAAAACCGTTATAAATCAATGAATGAGCTGATCAATTCAATTGAGAATTTGTCTTTTTATAAAAATAATAAGGATGAAATTGAATATCGATTGGAGCATGCAAATGATCCGACCAAATATAGATGCAAAATTTCTGATGTTGTCAAAAGTTACTATCTTGGCCAATCATATGCAAAACGCGTTATTTCACTGATTCTTACAAAGTATGATTCAGAATTCAAAGAAGAAGATTTTCAATTGGATAACGGTTTGATCGATTCAATTTTCAGAACCTTAGAAATTAAATATGATATTGAGGACTTGTCTTACTTTTTCAAAGACATTTTTGACTACATTATTCAAAATTATGAAAGAAGAATTGAGAATAGTTCTTTGGTTCAAAATTCAGATGACTTTTTGTATTCTCTATCGTTGGAGGCAAATAGCGATAAAAACTCGTTATCGCCTCTTTCTTCACTTCATGATTTTAATGAAAATCATGGAACTATAAGTTTTGAGCAATCTTTAAATTGGGCTTATTTCATTGCAAAAGAATTGAGTGTAATACATTCAAATAATCTTTACCACGGCCAATTATCAACAGAAACTATTGGAATTTATTTTAATAAGAAAACAAAAAGTTTTGTGCCTGCAGTTATCCCTTACTATTCTTATTACAAGTTAAAAAAAAGTAATGGTATCTATAATAACTATGTTTATTCATCCAAGAACTGTGAAAAAATGCAAAAAAAAGATATAAAACAATATCTTAATATTATTCAATCATTTGAAGGATTGTCTGAAACAATCCTCAAAAAGATTGAGGATGCAAATTCAATGAATGCCGTCATTTACTATTTATACAATTATATCATTAAATTCGAAGATTTCAAAAGAGATTTTATTCAAAATCAGAAATCTTATCAATATGAATTTTTTCATATCACATATCAAGATTTAATAGAAATTTTTAAAATATTAAAAGATCAAGAAATAAGTGAAAATGTCCTTAACAAAATATTAATTCTTCAAAATGAAATACAAAGATTTCTAAGTAACACTCTTTCTAATTTGAATGCAACCCTCAAAGAAAATATTATTGGACCAAGATTAACAATCACTGAGACACCAACAATTGATCTATTAAAAGAACGATTTGGAGATATTAAAAGTAATTGTATGTCTTTGTATAGAATTATTTCCAGCCAAATTCAAGTTAATAAATACGAATCAGATATCATAATTGAGAAAGGTGAAAAATTGACCATTAGAAAGATTAAGCAAGAGCGACCAAATATACAAAGAAATTATGAAGCTCCACATTTTAACTTTAGAACAATTCCTAAAGAAAAGGATACTTTAAAAAGAAACTGGTATTTCAAATGGGTTATAAGAAGACTAGATATTTCTGAATTATATTTCAGGACTTTCGAGTTCTTCTTGAAACGATATCTATTGAATTTAAATCCGCGTTTATGTTTTAAAATTATCATTAGAATTATTAATAAGACATATTCAAAATACCAAGATGTAGCAATTAAGACTGAAGACATTATATATGTTGCAAATTGTCTTGGATATAACAATATTGTTATTGAAGACGGAAATGTTGCTATAATTGTTCCACGTCTTATTTAAATAAAAATGTGTTTGTTTGTATATTTGCTAATATTTTTAAATTAATTAAATAAATATAAATTTGTAAATGAGGAATATTAAATATTTACGTTTGCTTTTTGAAAAAGTTATTATATCTCAGAAAATGGAAAAAAAAATTCAATGCATTGAAATAATAAAATTATTCCAAGAATGGTGTTCGCATATTATTATAGCTTTAATAATTAAATTATTATTTTTCAATTTTATTCAAAAAAATTTCCATTTTCAATTATTAACTTTTTCAATTGTTAGAGGAAGCTTATTTCATTTCATTTATATGAAATCATCTAGAAAAAAGCATAAAGGCACAAAAATTAGATTCTTTGATGGAGAATTGGAAGAATCAAACCATTCTTTCGAGCAAAAATACATCCAGAAACAACTGGAACCAAATATTTGGTATTTAAATAAAAAAGGAATCTCAGCAGATAATTATCAAAATTTTGTTGGACAATTAAAATCACATGGTGTTAAAGCACCAGAACAATCAACCTTGATTGCAACTTTCATACAATTTATGAGTGATCAAGATGGTGGGCACAAATACGATTTTTTGAGCATACGAGGATGTAATAAATCAAATAATTATGTTAGAAATGTCGTATTTAATAGGATTTCTCTAGAATTTCCAGACGAATTTCTTAGGATTTTAAAAGAATTCTTAGATCAACAGCAAAATGTAAAAGAGAAACAAAATCTTATTGATAAATTTATTGATTATTCTAAAATTCTTCTACTTATTAGTGAAAATTACTTAAAAAATCAAAAAAACGATTTAGAATTATCAAATCCTGAGTTAACAGAAAATGATAGGCCAATTAATGTAGAAGTTACATCCAGTACTAATAATAATATAAATAATGCTTCTTTACCTGATTCATTTTTAATCAAAGAAAAGCATTTTACAAAAGACATTGATTCAAACGAGTATGATTTATCGTTTGACTATGATGATGAATTATTTTTATTATGATCAAGTTGTAATTTACATTGATTTTGAACATGCCGTTTTTCACCATTAAGGGCAAGTTTAATATCAATATCTTATTCATTTTGATTGGGAAATGAACATTGCAATGATTATTTTATCCATTGCTTGTTTCCAATTAAAAACTTATTGAAAAAATATTATTTTTTTTTATTTATTTATTTATTTTTAGTTTTTTCATTATTTTTTTGCTGTTATTGTATCCCTTTCGGCCGTATGCCGTAATTGAAGATTTTTTTTTGTAAAGTATTCAAAAAGTTGCACTTTTGCCGTGTGCCGTAGAAGTTTTGTAAAATAAACTATTCAATGAACGACCAAATAGCCGTATTTTACAAAACCGCCGAAGGGCTAGCTGTTATTGTTCATGAAATATTCTCTATACGAGTGTAAATTAAATGTAGGTCAGAAATATGAATCAATGAAATATAATTGAGATTGAGATATTCTCTATACTAGTGTAAATTAAATGTAGGTCACATTTTTTGTTCGTATTACAAATAATAATTTGATTTATAACCAAATTAGCATTTATTTGGCAATTTTTAAAGAATTTTTACACTTTATTATTATATTTATATTATTTTTGGCATATAGTCATCTTTTAATTCTTATATTTGAATAAAAAAAAATGGAAAATTTAGAAATATATTTCGATAGAAGGAAAACTATATATTATATTTATCTTAATATAAAAAATATAATTTCTATATTTATTTCATTTTATAATAATAAAATACATTTAATATATATAAAATAAAAAAAATAAATTTAAAACTTTAAAAAATATCAATATTAAATTAAATAATACTATAAAATATTCAATGCTTTTTATCTTTTTTTGAATTAATTATTCGTTTTCTTTTATAGAATAAATAAAAAGGTCATACAACTAAATTGAATAAAAAATAAAATTAAATAAATTTATATTTATCTTAATAAATAATTTATTTAATAATTATAATATATAATATATATATTATATCCAATAATATAAAATGTAATTGTTGAAATAAAGACTTTAATTAAAATTCAATATATATCGATTTCTTATATATTTGTATCATTTAAAAAATATAGATGTCATTTGAATGGGTATAATATGTGTTATACAAATAATATTTTACTTTTTGGCAAAATCCTTCAGTAACTGAAATATTAGACTTTTTAGATTTTGAAACCAATCAACTAAATCTGCATTTTTAGAAAAAACTGACATTTGATTTGGAATGAAATTCAAATATATTAGATAGTAAATGCATATAAATAAAATTATATTCTTCATTGGACTCTTGTAACGTCCAATTTTTTTAAAATCATCATTTAATAATTGAAAAAAATTCTCTTTTTCTGCATTTTTAGCTAAAAAATGAATTTTTTTCAATAATAATAACTATTTATATATAACACTTAATGTTTTAAAAGCATATAAAAAGATATCAAATGAATTAATGATTAAAATAAATTATATAAAAAGTTATCGCTATTTTAAATTTTTAAAAAGTGTTATAAAACTCTTATCAAAAATAATTAAAATAAATTGAGATAAAATACTCAAATTTATTTTATGAAGAAAATTTTATATATACTTAAATCCTTTTAGTTTTTATTTTAATTTGAATTTTGTACGATGCAAATATTTATAAAACTAATTATTATTATAATAATAAAATATATTTGGTTTAAACAAACCAATCATTGAGTTTTACTGAAAAAATTCAGTTGTACGACCTTTGAATAAAATAAACTGATTCAATGATTTTTAAGTTGATGTTTATCACAGCCCTATCAAAAAGTTTGTATTACTAGAAAGTAACGTTCTCTCAGCTAAATGAAGGTAGAAGACCTAGGTTTAGGTCCCTCTTACCAAGTTATCAATTCAAACCAACAGCTTCAAGATGCCAAGCGAGATCGGATTAATTTTTTCAGTTTTATATCGATTTCTCAATTAGATTCTCAAAAATTACGCATATTTTCATTTATCGTCACTTTATATTTTCTTTTACAGGTCAGTTTTGTCTCTTTTTGGCCTCAACTTGATCTAACGACCAAAGATTTAGTTGAGAAATTTGATTTTATCCGAACTACACCAAACGTAAAAGGGAATTTAACGGAAGCTTTTTTTTTCTATTCGACCACCGCGCAACCCAAGACATTATATATCATTTCTTTTATAATTTTTGGGATCGTGATAATATATGTCACTTTATCAGTTTTATGTTTTTGTTTATATTTTTTCAAGCGCATCATAAACTTCTCCTTACTTCTCTTCTTTAATACATTTGTCCATATCATCTCTCCTCTTCTCCTAATTCCACTTGGCTTTCATATTGGCTGGCTCATTACGAAAATTTTACAGTTGAAGCATCTAGAAGAGCTTGGATCGAACACAAGCAGCTTTGGATCGATACCGGTATACACGGCAATTATCGTATTGGATTGTTTTATTTACGTAGTCATAGTATGTGTGACGATAGCTAACAATATTTTCAATTCTAATTCAATTTTAATTTGTGAGCCCTATTTTGTCACATTGAATGGCATTTTCAAGTCACTTTTCATGATAGTTCCATCAGTATTATTATTGCTCTCTAATGTTGTTCCTATCCTTGCTTCAAGCTTGCGTTATGTTGTTGTCGTCATTCACATGATTTTTTACATTTGTATGGCTATTTGGTCGTTCTGGCTTCCTTTTGGAATAGTCAAAGCAAACAGTGTCACATCTGCTCTTTCTATCTCTATTTTAATATCGGACTTCTTGTGCTTCACAACCATCGACTTGAGTTGGTATCGTTATCTCATCTTTATCGGCTGTTTTATCGTCTTCTTTGTCTTAATGAATTTGCTGATGAAATTCAGAATCGATTCAATTTTGAAATCAAAGAAAAAGAAGTCAAAAAGAGAAGAAAATAACCAACTGAATGAAAACGATGAGCATAGTAATAATAACGCGATTAGGGCCCCTTTGTTCGGGGACCCTAATATTGAACCAACCGGTTTTGAGAGCTTCTCTGTTTCAAAGTGTTTGTTCGTCTTAAAAACTGCAATTATCGTGAAAAGTAACGTCTTTTTGGATGGCAAATTGTTGGATTTGATTTTAACAAAAGTTGAAAATGATTTGGAAAAGATTCAACTTGCTTATTATATTAGTTATTTCCCTGACTTTCAGTCAATTTTCTTCTCACTTTTGACTAGTTTGAAGCACGCTCAATTTCTCCCATTTTTGAAGGAATTTCAACTTTATCAGCTTCGTTGTTTTGACAACTCTTGTCATCCTAATTCAAAGATAGATGAAGTTGAAAATCTCGTCAATAAGACGTCAGCTTTAGAGATCCATATTCGATCCGTGTGGCAAGTTATTGAGTCTGAATGTCGTTCTTTCAACGAACTTTTTGAGAACAAAAATGAAAATTTGCCGAAAAATTTAAAAATAAAGGCCAATTTATTCTCAAATTTTGATCGGCTGTCATTGTCAATTGCTAATTGTCATTCTTCTTGGAAGTCATTGATTAGTTTTTATCCTAATAACGTCCAAGTTGCGAATGAATATTCACGCTTTTTGATCAAGTGCTGTGGTGATTACATTGGTGCTTCGGAATGGTTGACATTATCAAAATTGATTGAAGAAGGAAAGACATACAAGTTCAATCCAGCTCTTGTATCATTCTTAAGAGCTTATCCGCAATATGCCAAACAAGTTTTCCCTAAGAATTCAGTTTTCACAAATTTGGATGACATTGAAATTCACAACAAAATTGACACTATTGGTCAATTAATTGAAATGCCTGAAACTAGATTTGAATACCAACGATCAACTTTAAATTCTTATCCACTTTCGATCTTTGTTTTTCTTCTTCTTTCGATTATTTCATTTTTGTATTTCGTCATTTATTGGACGAAGTCTTTGAGTTCTTTTCGTCATTTCGATCAAATCAGTGAAAGTTTGTATTTCATTGTTAATACAGGCGTCCTTTCAGAGCAAGTTTCTAAAGTTATTTTGAATGTAATAATGGGATACGGTCAAGAACCATCTACTGGCTTTTTCCCGTCTGCTGATGACATTTTTAACACGATTTATGAGAATGGTTGGAGTGATCGGATTAATTCGATTTATGACTTTTCTGTGATTGATCTTTATCAAGATCATAAACAGCAGCTTTCCTTTGAAATTGAACAAGGTTTAATTAGTCTTGATTTCTTGCATCTTTCTGCATTGGATGAAGTAGAGAAAGGTAATTCATTTGATGAATTTTTTAGCTTGTTTTTCAATAATGATCAGCCAACTGTTTTTTACCTTTCAAAAAATCATTCAATTACAGCCGAATTAAATTTGCAATCAAACTTGGTTTCATTTTTTGCTTATTACTTCACTATATCTTTAACTGGTGATTATTCGTTTGTTGATGATAATGATTTTTATCACGCTACAGCAAGTGGTGATCAAGCACTTGAAATTTTAGATAGTGTTTCTAAATCCATTTTAAATAATAATGAACAAGTTTTAAAGAAGATTGATTATGTTAATTCAACGGAAATATTTATTTTGGTTGCTGTTTATATTGTGTTTTCGTGTGTGTCAATTTTGATTGTTTTTGTCTTCATTAAAAAGAAATTTCAATCAATTATAAATTCACTGATTTACTTCCCACGAAGTGTCAAAAAGAAAGCATCATATCCAATCATAAACAAGTCCGCCAGTGAGTCAGAAAACACAAACAGCACCAGCAATAATAATAATAATAACAACTACAATAGCAATAATAATGATACTGAATTTAATGAAGGAGAATTGGATGATACACAAATTTATGATTCTCAAATTAAAATTAAAAATTTTGTTTTGATATCATTAAGTATATCAATTATATTGCATATTGCATTGGGATGCATTTTATTTTCATTCTATTTTGTTTATAGGAAATATAAGAGCCAGTTCATTTCATTGACTGAACTTATTCATTATCATACATTCGAAGCAGCCCAAGTTATTGAAGTTGTTTATTCAGTCATGGCAGCGAATGTATTTGGTCGAATTCTTCCGATTGTTGACTCCAAGTACAAAGATGTAATGATGAGAACGAGACAAAAATTCTCGAGAACACATGAAGATCGTTGGAGTTATTCAGTTGATGGTGATTGTGGTGTAGGTGATTATTATTTGACCATTATAAATGACCTTAAAAACAAGCCAAAATGTCCTGAATGGCCAAACAAAACGTATCATGAAATCATTGCTTGTTTATCAGAAGAATCAGGAGTTAATGCCTTTATAGATATGACGGATACAATGATAAACAACATTAATGATCCGAATTTATTTCATACTGAAATATTTATGCAATATCTTTATTTTGCTTTAACCAACATTTATTATGATGTCGGTAATTTTGCTTATTATTTAATGCTTGCTACATTAGAGAAAGATATTGATTATGTTAACACACATCAAATCTTTGGAGCAGTATCATTGATTGTTTGTTCATTGTTATTTATTTTAAATATATTGATTTATTTGAAAATTCGAGGGACTTTTAGATTGCTTTTCACTTTCATTTCAAGAGTGAATCCTTCTGAAATGATTTTAAATAGTCATTTGTTGAGTTCTTTGTTTGGAATTAAAAATAATAATAAGAAAGAGATTGATAATAGTGAAACTTCTTATTTAATTCAAGAATCAACATTACCAATCATTTTTATAGATAGATCAACTTTGATTGAATTCATTAATATTGCTTTTTCTAGGAAATTCGGTTATGAAGCCAATTTTATTGTTGGTCAACCGATATCGACGATAATTGAAGATGATTCTGTTTTATTTTACATTGATAAAATGAAGTTTTTCGGGACAAAAGAAAGCGTTTCTAGAACGATTTCAATTAAGAAAGATAATGGAAGTAAAGCGTTGTATAACATTACAATCATTCCAATTCATGATTCATCAATTAATAAGAAAATGAAAGAATCAGATTTGATTGATATTGACATTGAAAATGAGAATGAAAATGAGACATCTAAAGAAACATTTGTTAATCGAATTGCAATAGTTTTTGAAGATAAAAGTACTGAGAAAAATCTTGAAAAGAAATGTAAAAATTCTCAACAATTAACAGATAAAATTGCTAGTTACGTTTATCCACAAGTTTTTAGTTTATATGTTGAAGGATGTTTACAAATGTGCGCAATTTGTTTGATTAAATTGCCGAATTCTTTATCTAAAGAAACTCCTGTTAAAAACCTTTTGGCTCAATATGCAAACATATATGAAAGAATAACAGATAAATTAAACATTTATCCACTTCTCTTTCCTTTGGATTCTAGAAATGAAATCTTTTCTGTAATTGCTTTCAAGAAAAATGATCCAACAGAGTTAGCAATTGAATGTCTCAATTTCGCTTTTAATATTATTGAAGAATTCGATAATTTGTCAACTTCGCCGTCTTCTGTAATGTGTGGTTTGAAGATTTTGGGACAGTTCTTCGCTGTTGTTGAAACTTGTGGTGAGTTGGTTGTCGGTTGGCTTGGTAACAAGATTAAAAGAGTTATCATCACTGGTGAATTGATGGAGCGTGCTATGAAAGTCCTTGATAACGCTAGTCGTGCTGGAACAATTTGTGTTTCTAAGAAGACTTACGAGTGCTTGATTCAGCATGATTATTTGTTTTATGAAAAAGAAATTCAGGAGGAAATATGCGGATCTAAATCAATTTATTCAATTGAGAAGAATTCAATAATCGCACAGGCAAGAAGTGAAAACGAATATTCTTCAAATTATGGTAATTCTTCGATAATTTTTAATATGAAAGAAGAAAGTGTTAAGCCTTATTGATTTATAATTAATATTTGTTAATTTAATAAATATTTTATGTATAAACTAGAATCAAAAACGATAAATCACCTATTTCAATACAATTTCATCGTTATGGTGAAAAAATTGAATATGTTTTATCTATCATCCAAAATGTAAAAATTGAATGTATATTTTTTTTATTAAAATTTCTTCATTTTTTTTTTAATCACGCGCTTAATGAATCGTAAAACGCAGAGTAGAAGAGGCTTCAACCGCAATCAGTCGACGATCTTATTAAAATTTCTTTTGATACTTGGGAAAACGTTACTCAACAAGAAATTCAGACATTAATCTCATCTGTTCCAAATCGATTATTAGCATGCATTAATACAAATGGTATGCATTCTGGTTACTAACACATTTTTTACTTTTTTATTAGCAAATAAACTGAGTCGCAAAAACTGGACCTATCAATTTTTGAAATACAATTGAATTTTTTTAATTCAAAAACGTTTTCTTCTGAAATATTCTCATTTTTTTAAAAAAAGAATTGAATTGATTATTTTAAGATAAATTAAAATGACTATAATTTATAGGATACATATCTTTAAGCAATTTTTCAGAAAATCGCACCTTAAGATTCAGCTCTCGTAAATTGCGATTGTCATATAGCAGAATAACGTCTTGCAACCTACATATTACAAATCGAAATGACTAAACCAAAAAACCATGTTCACCAGACATTGCCTCAAGAACTCGCTCTTGCAAATCTTAATTTCAAATAATGCTTTTATGGTCAAATGCTTTGATTATTACAGAGAAATAATTGATATACAAAATAATGAAATATAAAAGTTATTAAATATAATGTTTCAAAGTTCAGTCAAAACACTATCTACAAGTACACTTGAGGGATTTGTGATTTTTTTAATTAAAAAAATAAAAAAACGTTAATTATTATTTAAAGTCGGATTCAAAATGCTTGGGACAACATTCAATTTTTTTCAATGTTTCTCAGAAAAAAAATCATTCAGCTTGGGACAAATTGACCTAAAAGATTTATAAATTTGACCTTATCGTTTTCAAAAAGTTTGTCCCAAGCCTTTTGAATCCGACTTTATTAAAAAATAAAAAAACGTTATAATTTTAGTTAACTAAAAAGTTTATTATTTCATAATCATATGAATAAAAAAATCGAAATTGATATCTCCAAGTTTAAAGTTCTCAAAGAAATAAATTCAGGTGGTTTTGGTTCAGTTTTTGAAGTAAAAGATGTTACAAACAACAAGACTTATGCTGCAAAAGTTATAAAATCATCTGATACACATAGTAAAAAATTGATAAACCGTGAAATTTCAGTCATGTCGCGCATGAAACATCCAACAATTATTAAATTTTATGTCTATTCGCTAAACGATTTCGAAGGGAAAGATAATGTAACATTATTAATGAAACTTGCATCAAAAGGTTCACTTGCAGATCTCCTTTTAAAAACTTAACAAGGATTAGCAGATCATAATTATGACAATACAGCCCGCCAAAAAATACTTATTGGAATAGCTAGAGGAATGATGTATCTTCATCAGCATCATGCTATTCACCGTGATCTTAAACCCGGAAATATTTTGCTCGATGGTAACCTAGAACCTCATATTACTGATTTTGGACTCGCCAAATTTGTCACTGCAGAAGAAGCAAATCATACCGTATCAACAGGTACATGCGCATACATGGCCCCTGAAGTAATCGACAATGGTCAATACAATGGAAAATCGGATGTTTATTCATTTGGAATTCTAATGTACGAAGTAGTTACAGATTCAGTTCCCTATCCTGAATATCAGCAACAAAAAATCACATCTTTTCGTTTAAATTTAAAGATTTTAACAGAAGATTACCGTCCAAAATTCACTGTTCCAGTTAAACAAAAAATTCGCCAGTTGATTGAACAATGTTGGGCTAAAGATCCAAAAGATCGGCCAACTTTTGAAGAAATTTACAACCGTTTATCACGAAACATTGAAGAATCCGTATATAATGTATTTGAATCTGGAGATAATGAATATTACCTTGATGATGTTGATACAGATGATATTTTAATGTATATAGATAAAATCAATGATGACGATGAAAATAGGTTAAAAATTGACCTGTTTTCGTTTGAGTATGAACAAATGAAACAAAAAATTATGAATTTAGAAAATAAAGTTGATCAATTAAACGCCGAAAACATTTCAATGAAACAAGAAATAGTTCAATTAAATTCAAGAATAGATCTTTTAACAAATGAAAATAATCAAATTAAAAAGGAATCACCAAGCCAAATTGTCAAGCCAAAAAGCAAGTTAGACTCATCAATTAAGCCAAGAATAAGTGAAATCAATGAAATTAAATTACATATTAAAATATGCAAAGCTAATATCATTAATGCTGTGAGACCACTTATTCAACTACGCCTAAAAAGTCAGCACGAAAATGATTGGCACAAATCATTATTCAATTCAATAACAAAAAATCCAGTTTGGAATAAAGAATTTGATTTATTTACAAACAACTCTAATGATATTTTAATTATCGCCATGCTTCACAAGCCAAAGGATGATGATTCAACTTTGAAGATAATAGATGAGATTCAATATTCAATCAGTGATTTGATAGTTGGTGGTCCTGTAGTCAATAAAGAGTTCAAGATAACCCATAACAAAAAAAGTGTAGGGAGCCTGTATATCGAAGCTCAGATTTTCAAAACTGTAGAATCAGACATAAAGGCATTATGCACATTATCAGCATCTGGAAATCATTTCATTACCCAAAAGTTTTATCGATGTTTAACTTGTAATTTGACGCCAATTGGAAACCAAGGAATTTGTGAAAATTGTGTAAGAAACTGCCACAAAGGTCATGATGTTCGTTTTGTTACTAATTCAAGATTTGGTTCTTATTGCGACTGTCCTGAGAAATGCGGCTGTCATTTCGTCCACAAAGCAAATGATCTTCGTTGTACATATGTGGAAAACGGTGGAAAGGAAATTAATCAGCCAATTTATTATTGCACTCAATGTGATAAGTCATGCACATCGTTTATTTGCCAGAATTGTGCAATAAAATATCATCATGGGCATGATCTTGTTTACTTAGGTATTGTTGAGTCTTGTACTTGCAAAAATCATCAAATTAAGCCCAAATAAAATTATATTGTGATAAAAAAAACGATACTATTTTGAATGTTTATTACAAAAATTAAATTGATTATTTTTAAATTTTAAATGATAAAATTCAATTTTTTCTATATATTAGAGTAATCAAAAATAAATTTTATCAATATCTTCATTGAATATGTCGATATAAACTTTCATAAATATATCTTCAAAATATTAGAAAATTATCTAATAATACATGAAAATCTATTATAATTTATAATTTTAAAATTAAAAATATTAAAATATCATAAAAAATTAATTTAGTACTAAATATATAAGTGAATATTTTTTTTGTAAATTTTATTATCAAGAGAAAAGAAAAAATTATTTCATTTTTAACTTTTCTTACCAAATAAAATGAGTATTCAAAGTCAAAGCAATGATCAATGGATTCATCTTCAAACAAAAGCTTTTTCACGCTGGCTATCATATCAAATACAAAATAAAGCAGATTTCAATATCGAAGATTATACAAAAAATTTAGCAAATGGAATACTTTTCCTCCAATTAGCTCAAAATTTAACCAAAAATACTGTTTTGTGTAAATTGGATCATAATCCAAAAAATGAATTACAGCCGATTCAAAAATGTGAAAAAGCTTTAGATATGTTTCAAAAAGATGGTATAAATTTGTCAGAAATAACTGCAAAAGATATTTACAATAGCAACAAAGAAAATATCCTCAATTTTATTTGGAATCTTATATGTCATTATTCGATAAATCAATCTATTTTGGATGAAGATTTATACAGAGATAATGACCAAATAGGAATCAGCAAATCAAACATTAGAGAAAAGCGAAATGAATCTAAAGAGATGGCTCAGAAAATACTCTCTTGGGCAACTGATAAAATAAGTTTATATCCAAACATAGAAGGATTTTATCCATACGAACTTGTTTTATGTGCGCTATTAGATCAGTATGTTCCTGAAAAAATTAACTATTACAATCTTAGCCCAAACGATTCGAAACATAATTTTAGCCTTGCAATAAATGTTATGAAAGAACTTGGAATTCCTGTTTACGTTTATTATGAAGAAATTAACGAATATGATCATCAAGTTGATGAGAAAACTCTTCTTCTTCAATTATCGTCGATAAAATATTTTATTTATAATCATCAAATGTTTAATACAATAAATATCAATTCAATGAATGAAAAATTTATATCATCTGATTATCAAAACGTTGAATCAAATAATCTATTACTTTCACAACCACCAGTTGTTATCTCGGACTCTTATGCATCTTCTTCTTCTATGTTTTCATACGAGGATAGCCTCATTTATTCTTCCTCCTCGCAACAACAAAAAGAAAGTGAAAATTCAAAAGCTATTGAAAATTCAAAGCTCATTGAAAATTCAAATGAAATTAATATTAAGCAAAATGATCAAATAAAAGAACAAAATGAAGCAAATAAAATGAACCCTGAAGATATGGTTTTGATTAGAAACTTGTCTTTTTGCAATTCAAATTCTCGTGAAGATTCAGAAAGCAAAGTTCCAATGAGCATTGAAGATAAGTATTTGTTAAGAGACAACAATCCATTTCATCAAATAAAGCTTTTTAATATTCCTAAGAAAAATGATGGAAAATTGCCATGGTTTGTCACTTTTGCAGAGAAATGCAAAATCAAAAGACATCATTTTTGAATATTTAAAAGAAAAACAAAATGTTTTAAAAAGTAGAATAATATAATTATAGAAATAGAGATTTCAATAATAAACATATACAATAGAAGATTTTTTTCTTTTCCTCCATGTAGAGTTTTTAAACTCAGAAAATATAATGTGTAAACTATTCAATATTTTGATTTATCTCATCATTTGAATCATTTTCAAATATTCCAAATTACAGATTAATTATAAATTCCAAAACTTTCAAACCAAAGCTTTTCGCAATTTCTCTGAAAAAGAGTAGGTGGGTTTCACTTTTTTGATAAATATTTTGGCTTTTTAAAAGAGGGTTAATGAATCATTGATATCAATATTGAAGTATTCTTTTGAAAAATTATTTTCTTTTTATTGAAAATTGAAATTAAAAGGTCAAAAAAAAAAAAAAAAAAAAAAAAAATATAAGAAAAGTTTCCAAATTTAATTTATTACTTAAAATATTTTTTAGATTATACAGTTGATTTATTTAATTATGTAACGCCAATATATACAACATAAAGTAACTAATCTTTGAATTCGGCAAAAAAAAATATGAATGCAAAAGATAATTATGGAAAAGTTCATTTCATGTGAGAATTGCAATCAATGTATGCTTAAAAAAAATCTTTTTAAATATTATTACGAACCAATGCCTAAGATGATGAGGAGAAATAAAGTCTTTGCTGATATGATTAATAAGTAAACAATCTTTGTTATTATTTTTGTTTATATTTAAATGAATATTTATGATATTAGTGAAAAAGAAATTTTGTTTAACTTCATAAGTGAGCTAGCTAAGGGAGATGAGATTAAACCATTAAGGAAGCTTATAAAGAATAATCCTTACTGTAATCAATTTAATACTAAGGAACTTAATAATCAGATTAAGATAACTGGATACAAGTTTACTAAAAGAAATGGTAATTTAATACTAATAGTGGATAAGAAAGATAGTGTTAATGATAAGTGCCTTGGTGTATTAAAGGAGGTTATGAATGAGTTGATCTGATAATATATTATTTTTGTCTTCGCTGGAATAATATTAAACAAAGATGTTTATATATGCTTATGTTCTGTCATCTGTCATCTGTCCACTACATTTTTTGGGAACTGATTTATCTAGTGACACAGTGACAGAGTGACATTATTACATCTTTCTTGTTGTAGTTAATTGGTCTCTCATTTGACCTGTCCATTTCATTATCTAAGAACAAGGAACATAAGCATTATTGATTATTAAGGTCTCGGCTTGAACGTGAATTAACCTTAGTACTTGAACGAACGAACAAAACGAATAAACAAATTGAATAGAATTGAATGAATGAATGATAGTATTAAGTAAATTAATGAACTGAAATGACCTAATTGAACAAATTGAATGAATTGAATGAATGATGTTGACTGGAATTAAACGAACGAATGCATTTGATTGGTCCATATTTCTCTGTTTCATGTTGTGGCTGTTGATTAAAAGCAGAGGTGACAAAAATATAGTGACAATTCACCTGCTCACCTTTAATACAATTCACCTTAGTATTTAGAAATGGAATTGAATAAATGATGTTGAATTGTCCCACTCTTTCTTGTTGTGATATTATTGTAAGTGTTATTGAACAAATTAACTACACTATTAAACGAACTGAATTGGCTGGAAGCAATAAGGTTAGAAAAATAGGGTTAAATCTAACCTGTTAACCTTTAATGCATTTTCCATAAATTGAGTGCTTGTTTTGACCTATTAATTGGCCTTAGTATTTTGATTATTTGAATGCATTTGATTGGTCATCTATCCACTCCATTTTCTGTTTCATGTTGTGGCTGTTGATCAAAAGCAGAGGTGGCAATTCACCTTAGTATTTAGAAATGGAATGTTGATAACCGTAAAAATGCTGATGATAAAGGTGAAAATGCTCTATGGTAAGACATTAGTTAAGACATATTAAGACGGGCAACTTACACTAGATTTTTTATTGTGGTTTCCTATGTAGAGTAGTGTCTTATTTCTTGTCTTATTTAAGACATTATTCATGACAATTGAAAGTTGACAAATTTTTTGACTAAGTTTGAAAGTTGAAAAAAAATGGGAGGGCTAAAAGTAGGAGAGGATTTTGGGCGTCAAAAGACAAGACAACTTAAGACACTAAGACGATACTTAACATAGGTTTTTGATATGAAGTCTTAAGGCAAGTACAAGTGTCTCAGTTTAAGCTTACATAGGTTCAACAACAAAAATAAAACGCGGTTTTTTCATATTAACTCTCTAGCTATTTCATCAGGAGCATTAAAATCAAAGTCGTCATCATCATTGGTATTATCATTTTTGAACTTAGTTAGATATTCCTCACGGAGTACGTAACAATATGGTCAACTCCCTTTGCGCCTTAATTGTTTAGCTTTGCAATAGCTATTCATGTGTTTATTGAACGTGATTTTGTTTGGAATATTGCTTAAATGTATTATATCCTGTGACCATTTCATGAAGTCATCGTATGAATCATCTTTGATATAACCCTCAACAAAATCTTTCTTATGATATTGAATGAACAATTCAGATGGCGATAAAGATGATTGTTGGATATTTTCTTTTGACTCTGTCATTGGTATATTCCTGCTATTCCAATTACTAATATCACAGTTCATAAAGAATGTGAACAATTGTTGATAGAACTCTGGATGATTGATTACTTGTGCAAGCTTGTTGAAATATTCATAATCACCAGCATATTTGTTTGATGTTGTGGTTACCATATAATGCCTATCTCCACGTTCTATTTTAACAGGTGCTATGTGATTACTGACAATTATTAAATTCACCACGTTCTCAACTTCACGTACTGGTTCACATTTCTGGTTAATTAACATCCTCTTTTCAGTTAGTATTGATTTAAGACTGTCAGCAATAAAGTGTTTGTTAGTATCCGCCGAAGAAATTTCATGCATACAATCAACTTCTTATTCTCAAGCATGGCATTAAACTTGCCAGTCAAGTAATCAAGGTTGTTTAAGTTAGGCGTTGCATAAATACCTAGTAGCTTGCAGATAATATCAGTAAAAGGCATGTTCCTTGATCGCCGTTAATAACTAATGCGACTTCTGTTTTGGCCTTTGGGTTCTTGATTATGTATGATACCCACGACACTATATATTTATAAACTTCGTCATTATTAGCAGCAATAATGTCGTGAATATGTGTAAGTATTGGTTGGATAATGTCAGGTTTGAAATCATTAGTAATTGTGTAATCATATCCTTGGAAGTAACTAAATATTGACGGATTATCGCTGTAAAAACGTATGGCCGATTTCATGAAGATATTTTTGTTGCGCCCACTATTGAATATCGTTAATGCGGTAACATCATGTTCTTTGCCTTCTTTAACGTATTTGCCCAAGTAAATAGAATTAAGTAATGTTGACAATCCTTTGTAATCCAAATATGAGAGTTTATAAGCGTTGTCTTCCATATTTGCATGTTCCTTGATAATGAACAATGGTTTACCAGAATTAATGAATACAAGTACTTGCTTCAAATCTGTAAGGAATTCTCCAACACGTATGCCATAACCATTAGAATGTTCATAATGCTTGGTACGTAAAGTATCTAATGAAAATTCTCCCTTGATATTAAATATTACTGACTCATCGACTTTGTTTGGTACAAACTTACTAAGGTATTGATTACGAACATTTTTGTCAACGTTCTTGAGCAATGAGAAGAACCATTTATTACTGAGTTCTTGTTCATAATAATTAGCAAAGTTATCTACTGGACAGCCATTTGTATGTTCACGTTGATTATATCACCGTGTCAACACTGCAGATAGCGTTTGTAATTCATATGAAGAATGATACAGTATTGGTAAGATAGTTATTAAGTTATCGTACTCGGGTTCAAACTCACTAACTAATCCATACAATTCTTCTTCATTAAGCATTATCAATGAATTGTCAACAAGGAAGTTATCACCAATATTACGTGTAGGTATAACAGATTGTTGTTGATGATTGTTTGGTTTGGTTGATGCAAATACGGGGTTCTTTGTCAAAGTTGGTTTGTCCTTAAGCTTAAATAACGTTGACCATTGTGCTGCAGTTATTAATGGTTCATCTCCATGGACTTGAACAATATGCTGTGATGGAGTACCGGTAACTAATTTACCATGATTATTCTTGTTATCTGGACTGCCAGGACTGTAAATCTTATCTGATAATACATGTCTGAACAATTGTCTTGTTGATGAATGATTATACCTAGGAACAAGCTTGTAAACATTTGGGTCACATAATTTATACACGCCGTCATACTTATAACCGCCTTTTGCGGTATGTGACATAATCATTTGTAAGTCTGATGCAGAGATCCTGGTTTCATAGCAAAGTACAAATGGACGAATGTTGGTGATATTAATGCTTCAAAGAATGGAATATATGCAAAATCGTGATCATTAATAGCGTTCCATGATACCTCAAATGGTTTAAAGTTATTTGATCTTGTCATGCAATCCACGTATTTGATCTTATTATTTGAAATAACCGGATCTAAATCTTCATCGCGCCAATCTATAGTTAAGCTATCATAATTGCTGTTACTTGCTGTCATATTTTTGCGTGTAATTATTTTTGTGTAAAATATTGTTAAAAAAGAATGTTAAAAAAATAGTTGTGAAAATAATTACCAAAACTTTCCACCTTCATATCGTTACCGCGTTTTGTTGGATTTGTTATTTATGTCATTGATTACTGTTTGCTGGATTGCTTCATAAAATAAAAATATATTTATGTTGTTGATAATATTAATAATTAATGTTGTTGATGATGCTAAATAATGTTGATAGATGCTGTTGTTGTTGTTGTTGATATTAATAATGTTGATAGATGATGCCTGTTGGTTAATGTTGTTGATGCTGATGCTGATGATAAATGATATTAATAATGTTAATGCTGCTGCTGTTGTTGTTGATGCTAATAATGTTGATAGATGCTGATGTTAAATGTTGTTGTTAATGTTATTGATTGCTTCATAAAATAAAAATATATAATTGAATGGTTTACATTTATTATTTATATTGAATAGTTTACATTTTATTATTTACTCTATCTTAACTAAATTATATACTCTTTGCATTTTACCTTTCTCTCTGTTATATCTACTTCTTATTTCATATCCTTCAGGCACTTCCTTCTCGTTTTTAAACCCAAAGTGCTGATATAACTGTTTTTTGCCATTAAACTCTCTGTTCAAATCATTTTCGTTTATCATTATTGTATCCTTATTTGTTTCTTCCTCGAGCGAGGCGTTTGTCTCTTCAACAATAACTTCTCCAATCTTGCTCATGTATCTTATCCATGAATCTTTGTCCATTGATTGCCATGCATTAGCTCTCAATTGGTTTAATCTTGTCTTATATCTGTTATTGGCTACCTTGTATGTAAACTTCTCTTCTGGTACCTTTACTTGCCTCATGTATAGATAAGCTGTTGAATTCTCGTTCCTGTTTCGTCCTACGAACTGTTCAACTGATGATACGGTATCTAATGGGGTCTGAATGAATATAGACAATAGATTTTCCTTCAGTGACTGACCTGATTGGATACATGAAGTAGCAATAACTATATCAACGTCCTCCGTGCTAACAAACTTGCCTTCATCACTTATCTCTACTTCCTTCTTATCAGAGTTGTACAATGCTTTATTAAGTTCATTGTAAATACACTCCTTTAATCGTTCACATTCATTCTTGTCTTCTATCTTAATTAATATCTTATCATACCTCTTTATCTCTTCTAGTACTTGCTTAGCTATAGTCTCTCTTTGCTCTTCCATCTTACTCTTCTGCTTGTATAGATATATCGTTCTGTGGTATTTGATGTCGGCTAATGGGTTTATCTTTTCGTATTCTTCAAAGACTGATAAGCAAGAAATGTCAGATGCTGTAGCAGTAATCAAGCCTACTTTATTAAACTCTCTACAGATCTCTATTAACGATATGTGTTCTAGTAGTAGGTGTGCTTCATCAATAAGGAGTGTGTATTCACTGTTGAAATCTATTTGGTGGTGATAGAAATGCTCTATGATTCCTCCAAGACACTTAGATGCGGTAGAGAATGTAGTTATAACAACAGGTATAAAGTGCTTGATGGCTTCCTTAAACTCTTTAAATGCCCCTTCCTTGACAAATAACTTTATCATTTCATCTATGTTCTCGGGGTGATTGTTGTTTAATGCTACATACAACTTAGAGTAGAACTCCGCAACGATGTTAATGGTAGGTACGATGAGTATAAACTTGTTATCAGGTACTGAGTTATAGATCCATTTCCTTATTGCTGTTGATTTGCCTGAACCAATTGGTGCTTGGCAGATGAACTTCTTTATGGCTTTCTCTATGGTTATCTCTTTTTCCGCACTTTTAGTATAAGTGATTTCATATGATTTAACGGGAAGGCTCTCAAACACATTCCAGTCAACATATTGTTTGTTTGTCATTTGGACAAGAATAAAAACAAAAAAAGAAAACAAATGATGAGTATTTAATTGGATGTGTATTTGTGCTTATGAGAGTGTTGTGTTTGCTATGATAAGTAGATGCTTGTATGTTTACTAGGTTCTTAATTGTATTATACTTATGAAGGTAAATATTTGGTCACGTTACTGACACAAAATCTGACGCCTAGTATAGAAGCCTGTGGAAATTGTGTCATAGCGTGACCAATTGACACAGAGTATAGGCAGAGGGAACATAGCGACCGCGGCTGTATGCGAAGCTCCACGCAAAGGCGTGCCTGAGCTTGGCTGCGGAGCGTATAGGCTGGAGGAGAGAAGCGAACCACTGCCTATACTATACTACTTGTCTTTCGTATTTGGGCCTGAAGATTTAAGAGCCGATTCTATTGGAACCAACCTTGTTGAAAATGCCATCTGCATAGCTCGATCAAATTCATTTAATCTGAGGTGGTGCCGAATATTGACAAGCTTTACATTATCTGAACTTAGAAAAATGCTTGCCAAAAAACTGGGGATTAAATTGTATATTCAAAAAAGGGTTAACGATGGTGGTTTAAGATTCATTCAGATAATGAAGACATGATTAAAAAACCAGATTGGTGGTGCCCGACAATTTTATATGACGCATTTGAAGTAGTATATACGAGTCGGTTTCCGCTGGGGCTGGCACCCCACGCGTCAACACGAACTCGTCATAAAAGAAAAAGAAAAGAAAAGAAAAAAAAATAAAAAAGAAAAATAAAAAAAAAAAACTTCTTCTTCTTTTCATGTTATCCCACCCACCCACCTCAAAGCCTACCATCAATGAAACGGCACAGGTACCCCACCCCACAACCGCCCATCTATGAAACGGCACAGGTACCTGCCCCGAGAATCTCGTACCTATCCCTACTCATGGTTTTGAATAAACTTCAAGATATGGTTTACGATAATACATTGATGAATTAAATGAGTCCAGTAATTCGTCTGGTATTTGATAATAACCGTTAGAATTTTGAGTTAAAGGTTCTGTATTTCCATTTAGTTCATCAAGATAAGAAACGCATTCCTCAGTCTCAAAGTTTATCTTTAATCTAATGTAGTGTTTGACATCTTTATCGTCATTTAATACAAATGCATATTCATTGTCATCATTATGCATTTCAAAACATATATCGAAATACATGACTCCTCCCCGATCACTTACTTCCCAATAATCATTTTCACCAACTTCATGATTATTAAACCCTTGATAGAAATCAGGTAAAGTTGGTCCATGTGGTTCAAGCGCATAAATTCTAGCTTCCATTGCTGCTATAGTATCTTTTAATGCGATATTTTCACCCTCTAATGTCTCTATCCTACGTATCAGTACTTCTAGACCTTCATTAGCTTCATCCACAGTAGGGTAGTTATCAAACTCTGCCTCTAGCTCATTGACCTTCTCAGCTAACAACTTGAAACAAGGCTTGAGTGAGTCCCTAAACATATTGTTGATATCCATAGCACCACTTAATGTCAAGGTTCCAGTATCAGGGTTATCATTCTCATCAGTAAAAGGTAGTTCATCTAGTTGCTTATACTCTTCCTCACACCAGGTAATTATAGGTGTTATATCTTTGGTTATGCTTCTTGCTGTAGTACCTGACATGAAGTTAATGCTATTTCTAACCAAATCACTCATACCTTTGGTTGACTTATGCGAGAATAACCTTTTAAGGAATCCTCCACCTTTTATGGTAGGAAAGCTTATACCATCTGGAAATAGCTGCATACCAATAGAACCTATTGACCCAGCAGTACCTGCAACTCCAAAAGCTAATGCTGTCCATGAGACTATACGCAAATTATCTACATCATCCTCCAGATGTTGAGTAACTTGTTCAGTCCTTGATACTCTACCTTTTAAGCTTTCCATAACAGTGTTCATTTCGTTAACATCATAGCTAATAACATCTACATTGTTGGTAACTAAATTTAAATCACTCCTCATAGTAGTAATATTATCAGCAGTAATTATCTTAGAGGAGGTAATATTATAATCAGTATATAAGGTTGTTGCCCCATTAGGATTTGGGGATACTTCATAAAATTGCTGTTTAATGATATACTCGAATGGGTTAGTAGTTGAATCCCAATGAACCTCATCTATTGGGTCAACATATTCATCAGCTAAATATATCTTAATATCCCTTGAGTCATTAGTAGTCGAAGCTGCATATGTATATTCAAGCTTTTCACATGAATCAAGTACACCATGTAAGAACAACCATACCTTGTCTCCTCCATTGCCTTCTTTTCCAGTAGGTCGAACTGAGAACCTATTTGCATTTTTAGAACCTTCAAGTGTAATATCTAGGTAGAGTTCATCAATAGCACTAGTTTCTAATTTATTAGTCGCATTATTCATCTTATAGCACCTTATTGCTTCAATATCATATCCATCTTTTGTACCTCCTTGACTTGTTTGATATCCTAGACCATATTTCGAAAAAGGTTCTATCTCCCCTGTCTTTAATTTTACAAAACAGTCTATTTTGCACTTACCTCCATGAATCATGTAATGTAGTAGGTTATCAGGAGAGTAGTCATTAGGCTTATTAATCAGTTTCATGTTCCTCTCACTCCTCTTGACTTGTATGTAGGTACCATCTTCACCATACTCATTCTCCTTATTTAATCCATTAACTAATCTACCATTGATATGACCTTGTATGTTATCACCTACCCATTTTGTACCATCCCATGATAAAAACCACTTATTACCAAAACAATACTCATTAAACCTAAACTCTAAGTCATTAGGTATAGTATATCCAGTATCTATGTTCCATTGAAGTAACCAATACTTCTTGTTATCTATCACAACCTGACTAGTTGATGTAGGCTTATATAAGTATAGTACATCGCTTTTACGTAAACTTAATGCATTATCAGCTTTTATTATAGAACACTTTATTGCCTTCTCTGTCTGTAAAGAATCAGTTATATATTCATTCATTATGCTCAACTCCCCATTCAGCCACAAGGTATATGGGTTGATGTCTAGTTTACTATCAAAAGCTATATTCATATATCCCATAATGGTACTATTATTTATACTGCATCCATTGTTACTTTTAGTTATCAAAGGAGAGTATACTTGACCATCCTTAACATATATGTAGAACTCCTTGACTAAATTACCACTTGTATCATATACTATATTCTTCCTCAATACTATCTTAAATATATTAGTCTGGGTTTTTATATCATTGAGCTTATTAATGAAGTCTTCAGGCAAATTAACAAACTTAAGTATATTGTAAGTTGTTGTTGAAGACTCAAATGATACATACTGTATATTTTTATTTTTAATATCAACTTCTGGTAAACCTTCGACCTCATTAAATAAATGACCTGTCTGTACATAGTTATCTAAGTCACCCAAGGTTAATAACTGGCTACCTTTTCGAGTAGCATCCCCTATCTTAAACTGTATATCTCCTTTAAATCTTGTAGTAGTATCACTCATTTTAGTTAAATAAAACTTCTCATTCGATGTTAGCGCATTTAGCTTCAAGTGCTGCAAGTCTTGCCTCAAGAGTATCAATATATGCATCCTTCTGGTCTATCATTTCCTTCACTTCTACTTTAGTAATATAAGCAGTCATATCTATATCTTCTAATGGATGTTTTGTACTTGACTTATTTTCAAGCTCTTTGATTTTCTCGCACATGAATGCTATTGTACCCTTTAAAGTATCGCGATATGTCTTTGCAATATTAATGCATGTATCAAATGAAACCATCATCTTATCAGCATCCTTCATTGTTATTTCAAGTTCAGGTTCATCATCTGTTTCTTCATGATATGCCCATGCAAGAATCTTTTCTAATACATCTTCCTCTGCTAATGTCTCTGGGTTATCATTACGACGGAACCAACTTGGAATATTAAATAATCCTATTCTATTTGCTACATATGCTTCTGCTGCTACTCCTGCTATAGCTGCTGCATCACCAGGATGATGTCTAACAAACTGCCATTGACCATGTAAGAACCTTCTAGCAACATAACCTACTGCTCCCATAATAACCTGGGTAGTTGCACTTATAACACCATCTTGTTGGTACATTTCTATCACTCCATTCACAATATTAATTACATGTAGTCTTCTTCTATCTATTGTAGCAACTACATTTCCATTATATAGTACTTGTGTTATTTCTTCCCCAGTTGTTTCATCTAATGTGTCATTAAAAGCTAAAAGATTACCATGAGAATAAATATTATCCATTAGTTCCCCTCTTTGTTCATCACTCATTTGTTCTATCATTCTTGCTGTTATTGCTGGTGTTGTTCCTGGTACTGTCCAAGTATCTGTTGTGGCAACAAGGTCATAATGTTGATATCTAACTCCATTTGCATTGACTTCTATCTGTGAATTTATTCCAACAAATCGTACTTGACCTCCACTAATATTTGCTGTTGTTGGTGCTGAATAATCAATAGTAGCAACAATTGGATCAATAGTCTCTCCTCTATGATCAATAATATTTATCCATGCTTCCATTGTTTGGTCATTCAAGTAAGGTTCTAATCCAATATCTCCATTTTGTACAAATGGTAAATTTAATCTGTCTTGCATAGATAATTGTTCAATATCTCTCGCTGTGTATGTTGTTCCTTCCCATTCTATTGACCAATTATTATCAGTAGCTCTATGTATTCTATCTGTCATCTCAATATCAGCTGGTCTTATTAGAGTCCTTCGTTGAAATACATTATTATGGATAATGAGTTGGTCATTATAAAACAAATCATACACATTAAACCACTCTCTTCCATGATATTGGATACGTAAAATATCAGGATGATTAGCAACTAATGCATTTCGTTCTTCTCTTGTCATATCTGCAATATCTTCTAAGGTATACTGGATTCCAGATATATTGATAACAGGAACTTGATTCCTAAGTGCAATCGTAGTTGAAGCTGTATTTGTCATTGTAGTCTGTGGTACAGTTATATCTGTTCGAATCTCATCTGTTTCATCTGTAACAACCTGTGGCTGAACTTCTCTATGAGTTCTCTCTAATGATTGCTCAGTGGTTGTGATAGTATTTGTTGCATTATCAGTATCATTATCTGTTATTGTAATCGAGGATGAATTAATATTTAATGTTTCAGTTCCATTTGTATCTGGTCTATTCCTAAAGAAGTGTAAGACATTCGAACCAAGTGTAGCAATAGCATTTCCTAACTGAGTCAGTGCATGTGTTGTCGAAAGGACAACCTGTGTAGCTGAGAATGATGAAATAGCTCCAGCAACAGGATTTTGAACAGTTGTTGTTATTGGTAAAAATCTTTCCATAGTCATCTTATCAGCCTTCAAATCAACATTCACCAAAAACTTACCTTGAAAGTCACTACCTCCATCACCTGGATAACCACCACCACCACCACCACCTCCTCCACCATTTCCTCCTGGACCTGCTGGGAAAGGTCTTGTTTGATATGTATTAATAGTTACAGAGTTATTGGACATATTTAATGTTGAAAGGGCACTTGCAATACAAACTGTTGATGCTAAAATATTTAATATACTATTCGCAACTGCTACACCTTGTTTAATACTATCAGTATATTCATTATACATGGCTTGAATTCTCATTTGTTCAACTAGATTATCAACTGTCTGTTTCAATAAAGCATAATCATAGGCTAATATATCTGTGATTCCACCAACAACATTTAAATCTCGACGCATAGTCATGATATTATCAGCCCATATAATCTTTGATGAATAAATATTATAATCTGTCGATATGGTAGTGCATTTTCTTGGGTCTGGCTCTACTTCATAAAATTGTTGTTGAATAATTATATCGAATGGATTAACTTTCACATCAAAATCAAATAATTCTTTCTCTATATATATTCGAATGTTCTTATGATTAAATCCTTCAATGATTTTAATGGAATGCCTTTTTTCTCGATGATAATTAAATGATTCGAGACAAGGATTTGACCCATAGGTATGCATAACACCTGAATTAATACAATGAGTAGGATGACAATCCCATTTTAATTCAGTTATATTTCCATTAATATTTAGGTCAGCATAAACATATAATCCATCATCTGCATTTAATCCACTTGGCGCATCAACATACATTCTAGCTTGTTCATATTTATATCCATCTTGAGTTAAAGTACCTGAACCACTTGAATCAAAAGTTGCAGTTATTCCTTCACTTAATATGGTTCCATCTTTCTTAACAACCCTCCAATTGGTAAGATAATCTTTCAAGATATGAGCATAATTATCATCATCTGTTAAATCTTCCTTTATTGTTCCTTTTATCCATCTCCCAATTCTTTCGTTATGTTTGATTGTTAAAGCAGGCGCACCGTTATTTGTGTTCATGTATGATATCTTTTCTGTACACATGTTTTGACAATTATTTCCTGTCCAATTTTTACCATCCCATGTTAATTCCCAGTTATGACCAAATAGATAGTCTTTGAATCTAAATACTAAATTTAGTGGTATGTCATAATCTTTATCTATATCCCATCTCATACAATAATAATTGGATTCTTCATACGTCTTAGATGGTCTATATAAATATAACTGGTCTGATTCCTTCAAGGTAAAATACTTGGAGTCAGTTGTTGTTGTACCTCCACTTGGAATAGAATCACATATTATTTTCCCATTTACTTTTAAGTCACCCTTTATAATATATTTACCAAGTACTGGATTCTTCTCATCTATCTCATTAGGATTATTAATAACAGGGATACCCATACAGTCTAAAATTTTATCCCAAGCTTCAGTACTTGTAATTTGGTCTGGTATTGCAATTGCTCCGCTATTGCTTTTATCTTCTAATGATAATGATAATGGGCTTATCTCATTACATTGATAAACATAACTATTATAATCATCATTCCATACTAATTCGCCGATTCCTTGTAAAAAATGTTCTTGATAATGCCTTACTGCAATATCTCCAATATCTCGATTTGTCCTCCAATCTCTGTCATTAAGCATTTCACTAACATTGTTTCTTATAGCTACCCATTCCCTATGGTCTATGTCCCAAACAAAATTGGCAGGTGCTTGTAAGCTAACATCTCGCCTCCAATCATTATTATCATTTGGATGTGATCTTGGCATATTAGCTATTGTCATTGAATTAACCCAACGACCTGACTCAAGAGACCAAACATAAGTTGGTCTTAACACTGCATTCCTATTTTGTTCAGGAACAATATTAATAACAGGTCCCGGTTGTTCTGGTACAACAATACTTTCTTCTGGTGGATAATATTCCCATTGTCCTCTATCAGGATTATAAATCATTTCTCCTTCCCAATGAATATTATGTTGTACTATTGTTTGTGCTATTTCATTTCCCTTTGGGTTAATTCTCCATCCAGCTGGTACATCTTCTTCATGTGGCGCTATTGCTATCCATTCCCTATGTCCAACATCCCAGACAAAATTCCAAGGAGCTCCAAATGCAGAATTAGTCCTCCATCCAAATTGATTTGGTATATTATAAACTGCAAAACTCGTCCACATGCGAAATACTGTACACCAAACATATGAATCATTAAATAAGGATTCTCGTTGACGTGTTGGTTGTTCTGTTTGTATTCCTATTGACTGGTATTGTCTATTCATCTCATCTAAACCATTATCATATATCTCATAATCAAACATCTCTTGTGTAAATGACTCTACTTCATTTTGGAACCTGAGAGATGCAACATTATTTCCTAGGTTCGCAATATTATGTAATAAATAACCTGATAATTGATTTACAGCTTGTAGACCTACATTCATATATTGAATTAGGTTTGAATCATTATCACCGCCTTCATTATCACCACCTTCATTACCTCCTTGATTATCATCCTCTTCTTCACCATTACCTTCATTACCTCCTTGGTTACCTCCTTGATTATCGTGTTTGCAATTACAAGACTTGATTGTTACAACATAATCAAATAAAGCATTATGTGAATTCACTATATCTTTAATAATCTCGAATACTAAATTTAAACATTGTCCTAACGTTATATTTAAATAGTCTTGTCCACCAGGTGGTACAACATCCACTTTCATTCCATTAGCATTTCGATGTGTATAATAGTATGTAATACCTGAATGTAATATTACATTATACAAATAAAGACCTAACATAGCTTTTGCATATTGGTCTTTATTTTTATTATTATCTTTTAGATTTTGGGTATATGTCTCAAAAAACTCACGAGGACTTTTAACTTCAACTATTTGGTCTGCTTCAATAAGGTCTGTACAACCTTTATATTTATATCCAACTTTTTTCAGCGATTGTTCTTGAAGTGAATAATGATATTGAATTATTCCTGAAATAAATTTTTCCCATGTCTTTTCATTGAAGGTTTCATATAAGATTCTTTTTGTAATTTGGGTGGTCTTATCATTCTCTATCATGCTTATCATCATATCAGCCAAATTATGATATGTCTTATAATAAACACCATCTGGAGTAGGAGTTGGTATAGACTTTGGATATTGAAGATAATGAACAGCTTTGCTTTGCCCTGTTTGTTCATCAAATGCAATTTGTTCATATCCATCTGCTGCACACATCAATTCGGTATACATCTCATGAATAGCCTCACATGTTTTCGATTCTTCTTCAATAAATTCATTAAATGTATTAACACAAAGTTCATCTTTTATCAACTCCTTATGTGACTCTGCTTTTTCAGGTAGTGAGTCTTCTAATAAGGGTGTCTGTTCAGGTCCTTTAAATACGTATTTTAAATAATTGGCAAATTTATTTGTAATAGGTACATTGCCGAAACCATCAAGCTTTCCTCCATTTTCGATATGATTACCAACTACTCTTTCATCTACTTCAGCCTTATTATATAAGCAACTAAATTTAGGGTAATCATCTGGGTCCTCATTTCTTATAATATCAATATTACCTTCATCATTAACACTTATCTCTATATTTTTGTCTTTGAGCTTTTCAGCCTCACTTGATTGCAAAGAATAAAGTTTAATTGACATTTTATGAATTATAAAATGTTAGTATCTGTACAGAGTACAAATGCTGATGAATATAATAAGGTATCTATCAATTTGGATATACCATGGAAGTGTAAATATATTAAATATTTTGTATCTTCAATTAATACAATAAGTAATATTATGTTGAGTACGAAAGATGATTATATAGAGTTTACACATAACAGTATTCCATTCAAGCTTAAATTCGAAGATAGATATAATTATACCATCAAGCAAATAGAAGCAGTTTTAAATCCACTTGCGGAGGTATCTTTTAAATATAATGATACTACTCGTACATTTACAATAAAAACACAAACACCGTTAACAATAACCTCTATTTCCCATAGGGCTGCTTTATTAACTGGTTTATATAATACTTCATTGCCTATTGTGTTACCATCAAATGCAACATATAATATTAAAGACATCCCAATATTAAATCATACTAAGTTGTATCTAGTATCTCTACAAGGTAATGCCATATACTCGAATATAGGTGAACAACAATATACACCTTCAGTCATTGGTAGTATCAATACATTCACTTTAGATAATAAACCACTTATATATGATTTCGAAACTGAAAGTAAACCATTAAAAATAAAAACATATACAGATTCATTAAAGTTTTTAGAATTAAGTTTAGTAGATTTTCAATATCAGCCGATATTGTTAAAAAGTCCTTTGTTCATAACTATCAAAATTAAACCATCTAACTCGACTGATGTCAATGATGTTTTAACTACGTAAACCTAAGAGTACGTGCAAATTTAGGTAAGTTGGTTTGTTGAAATGTCTTTGACTTCCTGAATGCATTCGAACCATCCAACAAATCAAATGTCATACTTTCTCCTTCATGCATTCTTTCAAAAAGCTCTTCAACTGAGATATCCATCCTTTTGCACTTGTTGAGAATAACTTGTTTTGGAATTCCTTTGAGTCTAATATGATATCCTTCATTTCCTTGTTCATCAACCAAGATATCGAGGTAGCTCTTTTTACCAAGTGCAATGAGTTTTCTTGAGTGTATTTCCCCTTGACTACCTTCGAACTCATCAAAGTCATTATGAAACTGACACATATTTTTTCCAATAAGAGGTTGATGATACTTGAACTGGAATAAGTCAGCTATCCTTGGTACATCTTTTTCAAGTACATGCATACTATCAGTATCTTGATAAAAGATAGGTATACCTGCTTGCTCAGCTGTAGCCATAACCCTGTTCATTAAGTGCTTACTCCAAGAGAGAACGCTTGCACCAAATTGAGGTAGGTTGAAATGGTCATTAATTGGTTTCAACTTCTTGACATAGCACTTATCAATATTAGCATCTTCAACAACCTCCTTGATAAAGTTGTAGTTCCTCCAGAGGTACTTGTATAGTTGGCTTTTTGGTACTGTCTTGGTTTCAGTCTTTGTTGCTTTCAATATTGACTTGCCATATATGGAGTTGAGGAGGAGCTTTATTGTTTGTTCAAGAGGGTTCTTTTGCTTTTTATAACTTGCCCTGAGATTAAAGAGCTTCTCAATGAACTCATTGATTTTCTTGTTAAATCCTTCATCAAAGTAATAGCCACGTATTAACTCATATTCAACATCATAAAATTCGAACAAGTCCATGAGACCTACTTTATCGATATAATAATGGTCAACAAGGAAATTGCCGAATATTTTACTACCTGCTTCATTCCTTGTAAATACTTGTCCAAATTTATATGGCTCTTTTGATTTACATTCGAGTTTCTTGATGTTGACTTCGATAAAGAATGTATCATATTGCATAAGTTGTTCATGTGTTGTACCTTGTGGTATTACTTTAGGTCTTCCTAATGGTATACCATCCATAACATACATTGCAGATGGATATAAGCTAACTGCATCAAAGTCTTGTATCTTTCCTTCGATGTATTGCTTTTCATTACCTGCTGTCATTGTTCTTCCACCAGAGACACATCGTTGTATGAAGTCTTGACACTTACCTGATAGTTCATAACATCCATCAAAGCAACCATATTTCTTGGCAAAGCAGTATCCAATAGCACTTATAGATATAAAATCATGAACACCATACATATCTGTCTTTGTTTCTTTAAAGACTGCTTTCAGGTCTTCATTAAATTTTTCCATTCCCTTCATCAAAACAATACAGTCCTTGAAACAATAGAAGATGGCATATTTAATGATGTCGATTTTGCCATCATTATAGCAATTTGCGATTTTTGCATTTTCGATAATCTGCTTGCAGTTTGCATCAAGTTGTGCTTTCGATAACTTATCTGCATTTTCATCGATGTATTGCTGTTGGAACTCAGTAGCATCAACAATTCTTCTTTGAATGTTCTCTTGTGTATATAGCTTATATGCCATGACTTCCTTGTGAACATTGAGGTTGAACATTGTAGCAAATTTACTTAATGCTTGAGGTATTATACTATATGAGTTCCTGAATGTTAATCGCTTTTTGACTTTCCTTGTACCTTCTTCGAATAATGTCATGATGATTTGCAACACAGTTCCACTTCGTTCTGTTATCTGTGTATCCCATCCAGGTGTGTTAATGAAAAAACATGCATCATACTTGAGGTTGTGAAAATATGTTAATGAGCCACTCCATAAATAATTCAAGAGCTTCTGTCCACAATCTTCACCTTGAATAGATATTTTATGTATGTTGGCTCCATCTCGAAAGATCGTACAATTGAGATATGGTATATGTGGACTGACTGTCGAGTTTGTTTCGAAGTCGCTATAATAAATCCTTGACCATGTATTTTGTTTCTTTTTATTATTCTCAATGAGTCTTGTACTATGTTCTGCATTATATTCGAGACTTACATAGTCATTAACATGTTCATATTCAGTTGTGTTGATAATATCCATTTCGCATGCTTTGATTTCTTCAAATAGATGTAACTCAAACATCTTTTGGAAAAAGGTTATTGGTTTGATTCCTTCATGTTTATAGTCTTTGACAGTCTTTCCATTTTTCTCCAATCTTGCTATCATACATCTTTTGTCAAAAGGCATATATGCAAATGTTCTATCAAGTTCTTCATAGTGTTGAAGGTAGAATAATGTACAAGGTATTTTCCTGTTGAGCATATAATGGTCTTTGAACAATATCAGGTTAACTTCTCTTTTAAAATCAACAGACCATTTTTTCTTTCTGGTGTTGATTCTTGTTTCATACTTGTATTTATCAGGTTGTTCAACAATTCTAATGATACTAAAATTGCACTTGAACTTTTTAGCTACTTCTTCTATCTTGTTATTGGGTATGGCTCTTGTTTGAACAAAAAATCGTAAGTCATCTATTTCATCATCAGTGAACACACCTGATTGTATACAAGCATATACAAAACAATTATCTCTGTAGTTCTCTTTCCTTACCTCATGAAAGATTTGGTATGTAGATAAGTCTATAGGTGATAGATTGATGTATGGGAAAAAACTACCTTCTGGTGTATTTCGATAGTCTTCATCAATTTCGACTTCATCATCATAGATTTCATGAGTATCCATATCTTGCATCTTGGTTCTAAAATGAACACCATCATTTGTTTTGTTCATGTCAATAAATTGTACCTCATATCGAACTGGAATGAACATGTTTGAGATATATGGATTAGTGTCTGATTGGTCTTCACTTAAATCAAGTTCTCCTGTTATATGACCTAATGTACTTTCGATGTTGTGCTTATCACTGAGTGTGAAGTACTTATAAGTTCCATCAAGTGCAATTGCTTTAACAATAGGTCTTCCAACATTTTTCTTTTTATGTATCTGTCGTAGTGCTTCCGTAAATGCGTACCTCTTATCTTCATCTTGATTGATGTCTGTAGCAAAACCAATACCTTGTCCTGCAGGAATCATGAGCTTCCTCATTTCTTCTTTAAATTTGTCTTTCTTTTGGTATTGTTTTGCACGTCGATTATATTCACGACGAAACTGTGATTTTGTATCAGCATAGACATCTCCAATAGCATCTAAAAAATTATCTTCAATGTCCTTGTTCATGTTTAACCTAAAATAAAAGTGAAACGATAAAAATAAAAACAAAGAAAAAGTTAAAAAAATTATTTTTTTAGTTATGACCTATCTTATTGGGGGTAATCATCATCATCAACGACATTATCATCGAGATGTGGAAAATGATATTGGAACTCATTTCCTTTCACCTTCGATTCAGAGTTCCGTTGAATTTCGTTCTTCTCCATTGATTCACCCCATTGCCTCATGGCTTTCAGCACTTGCTTCGGTGATTGCTTCCTTCCACTTCTCTCGAAGCTGCATGCTTTGTCCAACTTCTCTTTCTCTTCTTGTGATAAGTATTGTCGAAGATGATAAACGCAATTGGACAACTTCCATCCATAGGACTTGAACACGCTTATCTGATCTGGTGCTTTTTTCTTGTCATATGATTCAACAGCTTCCAACATGTTTCGAAGATAATCAGCTTCTTTCATCATCAAGTTCGATCTTGCCAACTTTTCAGCAAATGCATCATCTGTTGGAGGACCAGCTTGTTGAGCATTTTTGAGATCTGACACGTCCTTCTTTAGATCGTGAATTTTGTTAATGTACTTCGCCACCTTTTTTGGAGCAAGTTCCAATTTCATCAGCTCGAGTGCGTATTCGTCGTTATTATCAATGTCTTTCCTGAGTTCTTCAGCATTGTGATTGATGTCTTCAATGTGAAATTCTACACCAGTCATTTTCTCCTCCAACTTCGTTAATCGTTCTTTCAAGTTTTCATTTTCTTCTATTAATCGTTCCATTTCATCTCGAAAGTCGAATGGCCTAACATTATCCTCCTTATAATCACTATTGGATTTCATATCATGAACACTTTTCGGTGGCTTATATGGTTCTCTGTGAACTGGTTCTTGTTCTTGTTCATGATCAACTTCTTCTTCTTCTCCTTCTATCTTTGTTTCTTCTTTTGGATTGGAACCGAGTTTTTGATTCTCGACAAATGCAGATGGTCTAGCGAGAACTCTTGGAGGTGGTGGTATTTGTTGATTAGAAGGAGGTGGAGGAGGTGGAGGAACTTGTATTATATTATATGAGCGAGGTGGTGGAAAGACTTTATTGGAAATTGGAACATATGGAACATATGGATTCTTCCTTCTTGCATCGTCTTCTTGCTTCAATCTTGCTAATGCTTCTTCTTCTTGCTTCTTCTTCCTTCTTGCTTCTTCTTCTTGCTGCTTCTTCAATCTAGCTGCTTCTTCTTCTTCTTGCTGCTTCTTCAATCTTGCTGCTTCTTCTTCTTCTTGCTTCTTCTTCAATCTAGCTGCTTCTTCTTCTTGCTGCTTCTTCTTTAATCTAGCTGCTGCTTCTTCTTGCTGCTTCATGATGAACTGTCTCATGGATTCGAGTTGTTCTGGGGTCATGTTCTTGATCCAATCTTCTGTGGGTGGAGCTGATGGCGGATCTGATGGTGGAGCTTGTTGACCCGATTGCTCGATCGAGTCAAATAGACTAACATCGCTGTCTGAGCTGTAGTTGTATGACATACAAGTATAAAAATGATCTATTTTCTAGTTGATATCACTAAATTTTAAATTTCGTAGAAAAACTCGAAGGTAGATATTTTTCTTTGAAAAAGTTAAATACACTATAAAAATTCAAAAATTGAATTAAAAAAAATAAAATATATTGAAATTTTAAAAAAATATATTTATTAATATCACTATTATTTTATTAATGATGAATGAAGAAGAAGATAAAATAGAAGATATTTTACAAAAACAAACACCTCCTAAAGATCATGATTCATTCGACTACAAAATTAATATAAACATGTCGAAAAAAATATCTCAACTAAAAGTTGAAGATGATACATCAAATTTAAGAACGATGTGTGAAAATTATGCTCATGCTCTTGAAAATGATGCACATCGACTTCGAGCAAAACAAAAAAAGAGGTATGATGAATGGTTTGACAACCTCGAGAAAGATTGTTATCCTGCAAGAGACATTGTTAACTTGTACAACATGTTCTTTGGTCATGAACTATCTATTACTCGACTTGGTTTCGGGCATCTCGATGGAACAAAGAGACACTTTACACATAAGAAAGTGAAAAGAAACAAGAAGTTCATCACAATGTACTACAAGAAAAATGAATAACTAAAAAAAAGTTTTTTTAACTACATGTTTTTCCTCATAAGCTACCTTTTTCCTCATAAGCTACCTTTTTCCTCATAAGCTACCATAAGCTACCTTTTTCCTCATAAGCTACCTTTTTCCTCATAAGCTACCTTTTTCCTCATAAGCTACCTTTTTCCTCATAAGCTACCTTTTTCCTCATAAGCTACCTTTTTCCTCATAAGCTACCTTTTTCCTCATAAGCTACCTTTTTCCTCATAAGCTACCTTTTTCCTCATAAGCTACCTTTTTCCTCATAAGCTACCTTTTTCCTCATAAGCTACCTTTTTCCTCATAAGCTACCTTTTTCCTCATAAGCTACCTTTTTGCTTTCATACGACATTATTTTTTCCTTCATACTTTGTACTTCTCTTTTCTTTCTTTCACGATATGCCTTTTGCTGTTGTTTACGTGCTTCATTTCGTTCTTCAACTGTTGCATACTTTTGCTTTCTACCACGTTTTTCTGTTGTTTCAGTTTTTGCAGTATCAATATTTTTGAGGTTGTTGTTACTCTTGGACTTCTTCAACTTCTTGATGATAGCTGTTTCCTTGAACTCACCCAAATCTAAATTTTGGCTCATGATTTCATTCGAGAAAAAAAATTGAATTATTTTTGAAAATTGAATATTCGCAAACAAAATCACTTCATTTTTTAAAATGTCGCGTTCTGGAAATGACTTCAAAGAATTCCAAAAACAGCAAAAGCTAGCTATCAAAAATGCTCATGTTGAAATAGCCAATGCTATTAAAGAGGTGATATTTCTGTTCAACCAAAAAATAATAAACTCGACATCATCTAATGTCTGCACCATCTATGACCCTTTGATACAAGCAAACATGAACAAGATTGCTGAAGCACTTACTCAAATGAATCTCACTACCTGCGAGGTTTTTCATAAAAAGATTCCTCAATCTCCAACACCAAAATCTATTGGCTTTCACGTGCCTATAGTGCCTGACTCGCAAGAGACACAAGAAGAAGATGATGAAGATGAACAAGAAGCTTCATCTCCAAAAGACAAGGAGTAAGAGTAAAAAAATAATTACTTCTAATTTTAAGTTTTTTTTATATATGTCTTTTTTAAGTTTTTTTAATATGTCTTTTTTATACTATGCAATATTTTAAGCATACATGATAATTATTAACAAGCTCATTATATTCTTTATTATATACTTGTTTCAAGTCAATGACTACCTCTCCATTATCTTTAATAATCTTAATAGCATCTATTTTTCTTATTGGATTGCTCTTAGCTGCACAACATCCAACATCTTCATTAAGTTGTACTTCAACCTCACTAACATGTAGTATTGCTTTGATGATGTTGCTAAGAGATTCAATAGGTACTATGATGCATTTCTTTGATATAATGTTAGCTAGTAGTGCTTTGTCTTGATTAAGTAGTATTTGTGCATATGCTTCAAGTATAACATTACGTACATCTGGTTCAACTTCAACAGGTTCAGTTTGCACTCCAATGTCTCTTGTAATAACAATGTCTTCCTTGCCATCATCTCTCTTATTAATAATAATGTTGTTGTTGATGTTTGATGTAGATGATGCAGCTGCTGATGGTTCTAAAGATACATTTGCTTGAACTCCATTGGTTGTACCCCTCTTCTTAATCATTTAGGTTGGGAAAAAATAGGCTTAAAGTACTAAGTCTAGCTGTTCTCCAATAAACATGTCAAATGACTCAATTTGATATTTCTGCTTGAGAGCATCGATTTTTGGTTTATGACTTGTAGGAGCAGCTGCAATGGAGTAGTTGTAGTATTTGATTCCTTGATACTCTTGAGTGGTAGTGTTTCCATTTATGTAGAACTCTTCGAAATCTTCAGATATTTTTCTCCTTGAGTTAGGCTTAATAAATATTGAGTCAAGATCAAGTTCTTTGAGCTTATCTGGATAAAATCTGTGGCACTTGTCTTTTATCTTGATTGATACATAGAGTACTTTGCCTAAATAGCTCCATTCTCCTGCTTTCATTGGGTACTTGTCACAAAGTATCGAGAAATTACATTGTTTAGTATTTGGAGCACATTTTGCGCGAAGTTCATTGACATAGTCATAGACGTTTCTTGTTGTCATTTTCATCTGGATAAAAAATTCAATAAAAAATTAATATATGTTATTTTGGGTAAAGATATGTTGGGTAGGTCCATATCGAATATCTTGTTTATTATATTCTCTTGCTCTACCTTGCATTGGTGGTTTCTCAGGCTTCTTAAGATATTTTGGTAAGAGAGGTACTGGTTTATCTTTTTCACCTATATGTCGATAAAAACCACCATCTGTAATACTAACAGGAGGTTCACGAACAGGTTTGGTTATATGTTCTCGAGTATCTGGAAATCTAACAGGGTCCTCATGTTCAATAATCTGGGTAGGTGGTCGATTAATATATGGGTTGAAGGTTACAGAATAAGTATTAGTATTACTGAACACACCAAAATGTTGAAACTCTATGTCCTTATTTTTCATGGTAGCTTCATTATACATCATACCTTCTCTTCCAACAATCTCAGCATGTGGGCTTCTATAATCATTCGACATTTTCTATAAAATAAAATATACATCTTTTTACTCAGGGGTTGTTAAATCATAAGGACCAATACGTACTGATGGTGGCATACCATTAGGTCTAATTAAGATACTAATTGATATATCTGTTAATAAGCATAATAATGGAGGTGTATCTACTTCCTGTCTAAATGGATTATCTGCCTTTTGACTACATATCAATTCGAAGTTAATAGGTGCAAGACTTGAAAGACCTTGTTGATATGTTCCATCTGTTTCAGTAGGAAGACCTATGAAGAATGAGGACCTATCATTTGGATAATAGCCTGTTGTGTTTTCATTATATTGATACTCATTCGCTAAACTTGCAATAACCTCTTTATTAAATCCATTTTGCTCTCCATTCATGTTCATTGCATTCTGGCAATATTCGAGGAACTCTGGATACTTACCATTCGTACCAAATGCTTTAGCAGGAATATTATTGTAATTACCACAATTCATATGAAATGCTTCAAACATAGGATTCTTGAAGTATGTCTTATGTGTATGCTTGAGTGGGAATAAGCAAAACATACTATCTACAAAATTAGGTGTAATAGTAATAGTTGCTTTATCTTGTTCATTATTAAGAGGTCTTGTACAAGTGTAAAATGACATAATCTGTGTTGGGAATGTAAGTGGATGTTGTGGGTTAGCATATCTTTGAACAAGTGCTGTATATACAGATTCATGAATACCAAAACAAGGTATAATACTCGCACATTCTTCAATGGAATAATCAACAACACTCCAAGTTCTCCAATCACTGTAAATAGTTCGGTCAACTCTTGCCTTAGTATTGTTAGCTCCTGCGACTTCATATGCTCCTCCATGATTTTCACCAACAGGTGGAAGATTCTTGGGGTCATTAATCTTATCCATTGCTATTTTTTCGGTACTTGTCCACATCCATATTGGTTCTCCAATAGGTCGAAATTCATTGGTAATTTCATCAACATTGAAGTCTTTCATTATATGTGGATTAGCAACCAAGCTCTTTTCAAAACCAACTGGACAATATACCATACCAGCTGTTGAAAAGTATAGACGTAATTCGATTTTACCTGCAAATGCTGGCAAGTACTTGATATTAGATAAAGGTAGGAATCGTCGCAAATCAATCTTTAATCTAATTGTTTCAGTGACAGAAGTCACATCTTTGTTAAGATTTGCAACAAAACCACATCTCCTTCCATGAGTATCATTCCAAATATCCTTATGTCTTGCTTTACTATATATATCAGCTCTTTTAGTAACTTCATTTGCACAACATGCAGTTAAAAAGGATTCTTCACATCCAAAGTTCTGGGTATAAAGCGTCATACCATTAGCTACAATTTCATACTTCTCAACAGCATCTCGAGCATCCTTAAAGCCAAACCATACCTTACCAAAATTATAACCACTGACATTTTCTAAATCACTTAGAATTGGCTTGTCTATTTTTATCATCACTCTCATATCTGCTCGAATAAATCCATTATATATATCAGCAGTATTATGAGTATTAGGAGAGATAATACATGTTGTATAGGAACCACTCTTAATTGGTGGTGATGGTGAATACGAAGTTTGTGGATTTAATGAGTATGCCTTATTAGTATCACTAAGTGCTATGCAATTATCGACAACATCAAAGTAAGATGCAATCTGAGTACAAACCTCTGCTGAGGTTTTCATATAGGATTCCTTGTTAAGCATTTTAGATAGAAAAAAATTTACATCATATCTTCAAAGATGCGATTTCTCCTACCAATAGGTCTCATAGGTATATATTGAGGTTGTTGTTCTTCTTCATATTGTTGTGGCGGTTCTTCAGGAACATACTGTTGTCTTGGTTTACTCATCCTTTTATCAACAACCTCCTTTATCATACGTCTCTGTTCTTTCTTCTCTCGACTTATCTTCATTTCTTCACCTAGTGATTTTAGCTGTTTTAGTATTTCCTCATTCACAGTAGGGTCATAAACTTGGCTTTGTTGAGTTTTTCGAGGTTTTGGAGGTTTTCGTGCAGCTTTCGAACTTATTGGCTTTCTTGGCTTTTCTTCAAGTTCCTCATGTTCTTCACTGTCTGAGTTTTCTTGAGTTTCTTCGTTATTTTCACTTTCTGAGTTTTCTTGATATTCTCGAGTTATTGGAGTTTTTCGCTGTTTTACAATATACTTGTCTTTGGTTTTTGTAGGTAAAACTTCCCAATCTGGGTCATCCCTTCCATTCAACCATTTATGAATAACTGCAAGTCTCTTAGAACCTGTTAGATGTTTTGACATTTAAAATAAACAAAAAAGTCCAAAAATTTAGTTTTTTTGAGTTTTCATTAGATGTAGGTTCTCGCCCGATTGTTGGTAGTAAAGTCACTCTCTTGTAATGATCTAGACGAAAATGCTGGCTTTTCAAGAGGTGCTCCAACTGATTCACCTTTTGCAGATTTATTAATTGATGATAAGGCAGTTTTCACTTTTCCATCTGGGACATATTTTAATGCTGTGTCAGCTATGTTTGCTAATTTATTTCTTGTACTATCGCTCAAGTAGCTTTCACCAAGACCTCTCGCAACTGAACCAATAACACCAGCATGCTTGGTTAATCCACCTGCTGAAGCATCCAATATTTTACTTGCAAGACCTCCAGTAAAACTATCTGCAGCTCCCATTAATAATTTACCACCTAAACCTACTCCTCCTTTTATTATCGTTTGCCATGGAGAAAATTCTTTTTGTTTAGCATAATTTGGCTTCCAATAATCTTCTTCTGAATGAAGTTTAATTCCCATTTTTAAAAAATAAAAAATTATTCGAAATAGTACTTATTAGCAGAAATATTCATTACGAATTTTTCATGTGGTTCTTTATGTTGTAAGTATTCAGCTACTGTCTGCTTAGTATTTAATGAGTTATTAGTTTGTTGCAACAAGCTAGTAAAATCTTCCTCACTATATCCTGTATAACATATGATATCTGTTGCTAACCTTTTCGCATTCATATGAACAAATCGAATAGTTTGGATAGCCATGATACATGTTAAATTATAGTGTCTTGTCTTGGTTAACAACTTGATAAATTCACTATTACCATTCTTTAATAAATCACTACCTGCACAATCATCTAGTATCAATAATGTGTTATATGGATATGATGATGTTTCATACTTGACTAACTTATTGGCTATATATATTATTTTATCATTGAGCTCATTTAAATGATGCTTCTCAATGAGCCTCCTCATTTCGTCATTGGTCTCTTTCATTCGAGATAATACATATTTGACAATAGCATAATACTTTATCTTTCTTCGAAGATGTCTTTTAAGATAACTCATTAATTCTCTTTCCTTTACATAATCGATTCTTGATTGTATCTGTTTATTAAGTGTTTCAGCTGTTTTATCCATTTTACCAGAGCTTGAGCAAAATATTATCTTTTGGTAGTATGGATGTTTAAACAACCTCTCTGTTATCATAATATGTCTCCATATCCAAAAACTTTTACCAGCACCTGGTTTACCAATTAAAAAGTATATACCATTTGTGCTAAAAGGATAATCAGGTGATAATGGTTTAATCAAAGCACCATCTATCTCTTTCATGTTCTTCCGTAAGGTCTCTTTAATCAATGTTTCTACTTTATTTATTAGTTCTGCACTTGGGGGTTCATCCATTTACAAATTTTTAAATGTATTTCATAATTTTATCTGGTATTGGTTTGCCCTCAACCTTTTGACCTGCTTTAATTTGTCGTTCATAATTTTTCTTTTGTTCCAACCAATATTGTCTTTCTGCCGTACCAAGTACTAATGGATTACCTCTCCTTACATCTCTAATAGTTTGTCTAGCAAAGGCATCATCACCTTCGACTCCTTCCCATTTTAAATCATACTTACCAGTATCTTCATCAAAGTTATATATTTTTTCAATAATACCTTCTTTACCTTCATTTAGTCTTTCAGCTACTTTAATCCTTTTGTCTCTTGTCCTTAACAACCTATATCCAGGGAATGAACTTGTTGAACCATCTTTGGACTTGACCACAAACTGGTTACCTTTTTGCGAGTCAACTATATAAGACTCATTAGACAAATTACTTCTTCTTTTACCAAATGGTTCTTTTTCGAGTACTAACCTGACCTTCTCACCTGGATTAAAATGGTATGGATTAATGCGTGCATTCTTTTGTATGTACTTTATTTCATCCTCTGGAGTAATATCATTAGGTGCTTTATTATCTAAAGACCTATGAGGAGAGTTGTTATATATGTTGACCAAATCATGCATCTCCTTTGGTTGAATAAACCTATTTTCACCAATAGCATCTCTTATGGTTCTCATAAACCTATTAATAATGCCAAGTACATTATGGTTATTCTCAGTTGTTGTTCGGTATTTTATGTTCTTCTCTCTCATGAAGTCTAAGACTGTTGATGATAAATATGCTGCATCCTCATCACTTGTTATCGAATATACATGAGGTACATCATTAACAAATTTATGAAGTGCTGTTAATACTTCTCTTGCTCCTTTACCATTCATAGGATATGCATATGCTTTTCTGGTGTTGATATTGATGAACATTAGATAATTCAACCCACCTGCCTCTTTATTATTAATGAAGGTATCCATTTGATAACCATGAGGATGTTTGGATACAATAGGAATAAATTGTGCTTTAGGTACTCTCTTATCATGTACTACTTTTTCATCAAAGTATTTCTTTGCTTCGTCTTCATTTAGATTCTCTTGTTTTGCCATGCTAAGGTATTTGTCCAAGGTCTTCCATTTAGCTTTGTTGTATAATTTTTCATATGGGCTTGGTTCTTCTTTACTCATTTATTTTTAAATAAACATCTTATCGTATTGAAGGAATTGCATTTCGATTACAAATGAATCATTTGGAGGTAGTTTTGTTGGACAATTATAATGGGCATCACTATAGAAGTCTATCCAAAACCTTTGGTCCATTGAGTTTAACTTGAAGTACTTAATCGGACTATATTCAACATCACTATCTCCAATATAGTTATGTAATGCTTGTTCACCTATCGATGAATATATTTTGCATGATTGTCTGTCCCATATATTATCAAATATTAATGTCTTACTCCATGTTTGATATTTTTCTGGTTTATTTTGAAATATGCCATTACCTATATTAAACACATCTGCAAAGTCATCATTCCAGGATTTAAGTTGGAAAAAGTTCATATATGGTGCAGTATACTCCCAATCTCGTTCATTCTTACTATTGTTATAGTAGTATTTATGGTTCCCTGCTTTATTTCTTTCTGTATAAATGATTTCATGAAAACCATTTTTATCATAGTATCCATCGGTTTGTATATCTCTATCCTGTATATCATCATCATTTTGAACAAATTTGTCTAATGTTGAAGTTTTAATGTATGACTTGAATGCACGATTAACTGCATCAAAAAATCCACGTAAATCTCCATCGACTGACACCCAATCAATGACTTTGAAGCACCCATATTCATGATTTGAACCAGTTATATAGTCTTCTTTTAGTGTTCCATCATTCCATGTTCCACCACAAACAAACTCATATGTTTTCTTATGTATCTTATATATTTCAATCTCTACTTCCATTTTGCGTCTTCTCTTAATGATATGTGCTGAACGAACGCCAACAATAGATTCCCCTTTGTTTGCAGTTGACCATTCTGGTGGGAAATTAAACCAATACCTATTAAACTTAGCTTTATCATGTTGAGCATCCTCAAGGAAGTAGGCTGTTTCGATTGGAAGAGGTGTATTACCATCATTAACTATATTATCTCGATTAGGATATAAAGTGTTAACACTTGGTGGTAATTCCATTTCGAGTTGAATAAAAAGTCTTTATTTATATACAACACCTGTTTCTAATTCATTGTTTTGAAGTTCTCGAAGTATTCTCTTTCTAATATCTGGTATATTGCGTTGTTTAAACTTACCATTTCCTTCATGCAAAAAGGTACGACAAGATTCCATTAGAAACACTCCACAATCCTTGTTATTCTTTTGACTAGGTACATCATAATATTTTGCTTTTAACTTACCTGTTCCTGAAATATCGATCCACTTATTAAGTGTCTTTACCTCTGGTGCCATTGACTTATTCTCAGAGTCATAGCATTCGATTATTTTCTTTGGATATCGAACAATACATAAAACCCAATGTTCTCCATCTGAGCAAATGGGGACAAATACTTTATCGAAATGTGTAAATGACTGTTTACCTGAGATAGGACTTTTCATCAGTTCATGTATTTTTTCCATATCATTAGTCTCATATGCTATAGAAAGGAAGGTATAAAATGCAGTAGGTAAAACCAATATTTTCTTTTTATCAAACTCTGCCTCATTTTGACCAGGTTGTTTATTCAATCTCTTTCCTTTGTTATATAGAAGTTTCAAGTAGTCATCAATAACATCTTCTTCTATATTTTCATCATTGACTAAACTCCTCCAATCATGAATTTTATGACGTCTTTGGTCTACTGTATACTCTCCTGTCTTCTGTGGTGTCATACGGGGTTCTCTTGGAGGAGGACTAGTACCTCGAGAGGTATGTGATGATGGAAACTGTGGAGGTGGTGATGAAGGAGGAGGAGGTGGTGGAGGTGGAGGTGAACGAGAAGGAGGAGGAGGAGGTGGAGGTGAAGGTGAACGAGGTCGTTTTGATTTTTTCTTAGGTTGTTTTGATTTTTTCTTAGGTCTATCATCCTCGTCTAAATTTGTACTACTTTGAAGTAAAAGTTGAATTCTGTTTTGATTTTGATCCCTTGTTGGTGGCTCAACATTTGTGGGTCGGTTCCTACCGATTTTCCTAAGGTTAAGATGATAATCATTTCGATTTAAAGTTGGAGGTCTGGGTAATGGAGCCAATTCAGGTATATCATCTGTTTGAATACCTCTAGTTTTATATTCTTTCTTATCACTTTTCAATGTTCTTTCTTTCATCTGCTCTCTCAGTTCTCTAGCTGCTTGTTTTTCCTCCTCAGTCTTCATTCGAGATATCCTTATGTTGATAATATCATAATGTAATTTTATCTCTGTTAATATACCTTGATCTGATTCTTGGAGAGTATATTGATATGGCTTTAATACTGTTATGTAATGCCCATGTTCATCTTTATCATCTTGATTTTTCTTAATAGCAAACACACAACCTGTAAATTTTGCTCTTGGTTTCTCTCTCTTGAGTCTATTAGCAAATTCAAGTACGTCTTTAAAAGCTATACTAGTATTTAAATATGTCTCATATAATTTTTGTAGATTTATTTGATTATTAGAGAACTTCCATATAGTTTGACCCAAACCTCTTGTTAATCTTGCAACATCTCTATCAACTAGTTTAGGTCGAAATTTAATAGTACCTTGTAATAGTTGTATTTTATTGTTAGGTTTAGTTTGTGTACCTACATCACTTGTCATTTAAAAATCAAATAAAAGAAAGAAGAAGAAGATGTTGTTTATTAATGAAGGTTATCAAGGCTGCTGTTGATATCATCAACGTTGACCTTCATATTTGCAAGGTCATCAATGACAGAATCGAGTTTTAAAGATAGCAGGTTGACCCTATTAAGAACCTCATCAAGTCGTTGGTGGAGTTGATCAATTTGGAGCAACAAGTAAGTTTCAAGCTTTTGCTTTTCATCCATGATTTTAGCGTTGAGCATTTCAGTGGTCAATCGTATCTTCTTATCGATATTCATCAAAGAAAAAAGTGAAATGACTAAATATTTTTCTATTGTTCATTTCATTTTTTTTTATTTCTGTATAAATGGCTTATTACATGACCATAAAAGAGCGTATATATATCCTCTATAAAATAGTATCAAACCTCTATGAATATAGATGTGAGACTAATGAGGGAGTATGTAATATTTTAATTAATAAGATAAAAGAGTTAGCTGCTGAGTATTTCGAACCTGAAATTCTTAATGTAATTATGAAAGATGGTGATTTGGAATTTATCGACCAAATAGAACATTTTGCCTTTGAGTTCTTAGAGTACCAAATATCTAATCTGCCCTCGCATTTATAATTTTGGGCATATCCCTGTTATAGTTACTATCAGTTGGGGTTACCCATCTTAAGTTGCTTAGATGGTAGTCAGCCCTATTCCTATTGATATGGTCTACCTCTATTTTATGTTGTGGGTCATCATTAGGTATGAACTGTCTTGCTATAAGTACATGTTTCAAGTAGTAGTCGCCATTTAGACATACACGTATATACCCCTTAATATGTTTTGCATCTTTGCATATAAAATGATTACTCTTACGTCTTATAGTAAAGGGGTACCTATTCAATATCTCATAGTCGTTAGTAAAGCCTTTGAGTGGCACAAATGACATTTACATATAGAAAGAAATAGGTACGAGATTCTCGGGGCAGGTACCTGTGCCGTTTCATAGATGGGCGGTTGTGGGGTGGGGTACCTGTGCCGTTTCATTGATGGTAGGCGTTGAGGTGGGTGGGTGGGATAACATGAAAAGAAGAAGAAGTTTTTTTTTTTTTATTTTTCTTTTTTATTTTTTTTTTTTTCTTTTCTTTTTTTTTAACTAGTTCGTGTTGACGCGTGGGCAGCCTGTGCCCCGCGGAAACCGACTAGTATATACTACTTTTGAATAAAAGCTAAATTATTATTTTATTATTTGGTTTTCTTCACCAAAATGAGGTTCACAAAGAAAACAGCTGAATTAAATCAATTGATTTAATCATTATCATTATTGTTTTTGTGTTTTTACTGTGTTGTTGCGTTGTTGTGTTTTTACTGTGTTGTTGTGTTTTTGCTTTGTTGTTGTGTTTTTGCTGTGTTCTTGTGTTGTTGCTGTGTTGTTGTGTTTTGGCTGTATTATTGCATTGTTGTTGTGTTATAGTCGATTTCGTCGTCATCGTCATCGTTATGATGACTTTGTTGTTGTTATCAGCATTTCTTGCACAACATTGATAGACCAACGCGTCTTGAACAACATCAATAGATCATTGCATCTTGAACAATATCAGTAGATCAACGAGTCTTGGACAATTTCGATGGACCAACGCTTCATGGGGAACTTCGATAGACCATTCATTTTCTACTATATCGCAAAATAAAAAATGATGAGAAAAAAATAAAATAAAATTTTAACAAAATTTTCAATTTAGCGGGAAAATTTATATAATTTCAATAATAAACATAAATTTTAGGCGCCAAATTAGGATCTTGCTATTTTTCTAAACAAGTTTTCATTATTTAAAAAAATAAAATAGATTTATTTATATATATATATATTTAATTTTATGATCATTAAAAATGAAATATATTTATTTTTTATCAAGATATTTATACCCATTAAGAAATTCTTAAAATAAAGACTAATTCTAGTTTAAATAAAATAATTCGTTTAGAATTTTTTTATATAGAAAAAAGCATGAGTAGCTTACTCATGGTCTTTTTTGCAAAAGTGCAAAAAAGTTTCGAACTTTTTTTCTGATGTACGATACAAGGTCAATATTGACCATAACTGCTGCGGGCAAATCCGATTTCCCATTATTATTATTATTATTATTATTATTATTATTATTATTATTATTATTATTTTTTTTTTTTTTTTTTTTTTTTTTTTTGGTTTTGTATTAATATATTTTTTAGATTTTTAGCCCAAAAATATAATAATATTAATATTCATGTGAGGCTGAATTAAAGATAAAATAATTTTTATTTAATTACAATTGAATAGTTTATTTTCATTGAATTTTTTAATTGAACTATTTCAATTTTATTCTTTGAATTTGAATAATAAAATAATTTATAAATATCTTTATTTTTAATTATTAATGATTATAAATAACATCATTTAATTACAAATTTTTTATATAAAAATTATAAATAAAATATTAGATAATCAATTGACCAGAGCTAATAAATTATTGTAATTTGTATTTTCATCTTGACTGAACGAAAAACTATCTTCTTTACGTAATTTATTTACATCATTTGATTTTGTTGATACTTCATTTTCCAAAAATGCATCTTCAATTGTAGATTGAATTATCATATATCCTAAAATTTTTCTATTTTCTTTATTTTTACCTTTATTTTTGTCATTACATATTGGTTCGTATATATTAATACGTTTTAATTCACTATTAATCGAATCAAATTTGGATTTTGGGAAATGATCTGAATGGATTATTGTTGATGCAATAATTGGGTCATGTTTGAGGTTGCTTTTTTTTCTAAAAACAATTATTATTTTTTTTGTTATTTTGGTAATGTTCACTTTGAAAAAATGATTAATATCTTCCAAATTTTTGTAATCAACTATAAAAGATTGCTTTTTTTCTTCCGGAATTGTGGTAATACTAACACGAACCTTATCATTCTGATGAATATCAATATCATTTAATTTTACATGTATTAAATGAATGTTTAAACCAATCATTCTAATGAAAAAATGAATTTTCATTTTTCATTTTTCATTTTTCATTTTTTTTTGAATTCATTCACAATATTCAGAACATCCAAATAAAAGGAATTCAAATATTTTTTTATTTCGACTTTTTATATGTTTTATAAAAAATATTAATTCAATTTTTTCTCTAAGATTTATAATTTCTCAAAATATATTAAAAATTTAAATGATAGTTTCAATTCGATAAACATTGATATCTCAATAATGTGCTTATATTATTTAATTTATTTAAATATAAAATGTGAAATAATGACTATTAATATATTTATCATTATAATATAAAAATAAGAATGTTTTATTCTAATATAAACATTTTTTTTGCGTTTCTCAAATCAGAACTTTTCCCTAAATTTTAATTCAATTTTTTTTTTGAATTGATATTTGGTATGGCCTACCTTTCATTTTATTAAACCGAATACTTTTTTTTTTTTCATTAATGACATTTTCATTAATGGCATTGCTGTTTTCAGAAAGTTAAAAACAGTGTTTTGTTAATATAAACATTGAATATACTATATTCAATATAAAATAAGATATATTTTTGCAAACCTCATTACATAAGCTTTTAACGAGAAAGTTAAATCATCTATATGTAAAAAATATTTTTACAATATTGAAATTTCTACAAGTTTTTTATTAATTCATTATCTATATATTTCTATTAAAAATAAAAACAAGACATTCAAAAAAATTTCCAATAAAACGTAAAATTCCACTTTTTGTAAATATTAAAGTAAATCTTTTGATTTTCAATTAATGATCGCGATTCTAAGAAAATTAAAACCATTTTTTTTGTTCATTTCAAATGATTAACCCTAAGAAGTACTATTCTCGTAAAGTTTCATGCATGAGAAATGAAATGGATAGATTGCTTGCTCCTGGCCAAAGCAACATTGACCAATCGTACATGAATGACCAACTTAGAGTTCATTTAAATTTTATTGACCAATATCGAATTAAAGAATACCCCAACATCTCTCAAACATTACATGAGCATGGATTCAGAGCAATTGATGAACAAACTTTGATCAAAGAATATCAAAGTTACAGAATTTCTCAAGGCCCTTCATTCACCTTGCTTAAACCTCGTGAATTAAAGAAAGCAAATTCTGGACAGAGGAACATTATCCTCGTTAGATTAGCCCTTGAGTTTTCATGTGATTTCCTAGATTTTGTGAAAAACTTTATTTCAAGTCATCAAATAGGAAAATTTAACGAAATATTAGAAAGTAATGAACAATTGTCTCTCATTTCAAAATTGAAGTTTCATGTTGATTACCTATTACTTTACAAAACTCGAAATGAACCAAAGCCAGCTTTGGAGATTATTGAAAACTTAAATGATATTTTAATAGAATCAGATCGTATGTTTCAATATACAATTTCAGAGGAAGAATCAATTAGCATTAATTTTGATGAAGAGCCCAATTTTTTCTATTAGATTTAGATTGCGCTATTTTTCAAGATAATAGCACAATTTAATAATTGGCTATAATAATAATTATTATACGTTCAATTCGATTGGTTGAAAACCATCGCGAATTACCAAAAATATAAATAAAAAAAATATTTTCGAAAAAATTATTAGCAAACTATTTTTATTATGTTTTTTTTATCAGAATCTAAATTAAAATTGTAGACAAATGATAATAAATTAGAGGCATGTCAACCAAGAATGAACAATAAGCGAAACTCACAATTTAGGATTTAGTTTATTAAAGCATCCATTAATAAAATTCTACCAAATCTGATTCGTTTCTTCTGTTGAGTTTTTCCTCAAATTTGTTTTTTCTATAGATAGTCTAATTTTAAAATTCTAGCTAATCTTCTTAAAATATAGATTTTTTTAAAAAATTAACAAGGGAAAAACAATTGGAGTGCGTTATTTTATTCAGAAATGAGAAAAAAAAAGAAAATATGCAGAAACTCTTTCAACTTTTTCATAGGCTTGTTATTCTGATATTAATTATCAGGTTTGGCACTTTTTTTTAACTCAGATAATGGATAATAAAATGCTATCGATTGGAACTTTTAATTGAAGAATTCGATTATCAAGTATGAAATGTGATACAAAAAAAATATTCTTTTGATATCGAATCTTGATTAATCGAAATTAATACCTGAAAAAAACATTAAAAATAGCATTTTAATGGCATAAAATAAATATATTCTAACTTATTATGTAAAAGAACAAGCTTTTATTAATTTTTTTAACAGATATGTGAAGTAATCAGTTAAAAAAGTTTACAAAATTTTATTACGTAAAAATTTTTTCAATATTGATAATCGATCTTTTATTTTCATTCATTATTGATATCAGAGAATAAATTTTTGATTTGATATTGATATCAGAAAAAGGGATCAATTATCGATATCGAAAATCGAGACTTAACAAGCCTACTTTTTCATATAATATTTTTCATCCCATAGAATTATAACTATGAAACTTATAATACCGATCTAATAAGTGATTTTAAAAATATTGAATAAATAAAAAGATTATATATGTTTGCTTTATCAAAAAATATTTTTGCATAATCTTGTATCAAGAATAATACGCAATATAATCAAATATAAACAATATTAATATTTATATTACAAAGTATTATTAATAGTTATATTATTATTATCATAATTGAATAAATTTACAAAAAGATATAATTATATTTTTGAAAATTTTATAATAACTTTTTGTGATAAAAATTTTTATTGATATTCCTCTAATAAATTATAAAAAAAAGCTTTCCGACACGGGGAGTCGAACCCCGATCCCGTGGATGAAAACCACGTATCCTAACCGCTGAACGATGTCGGATTTTCAAAGAAGAAAAAAATTAAAAGATAGAAAATAATAATTATTTATGATAATATAACAAATAATGAAATGAATAAAAGACATCAATCAAAATATGTTAAAATTTTACTTGGAATATGTCATGAATGAATATTTTTTTAAATTGATAAGATTCTAAAAAAGAAATTCGAATCTTAATTAATAATTTATTGTTTTTCGAGTTCCTTTTATATACTTATTAAAAACATGATTAGAAATCTCATATTTATTTTTTAAAAAACTTGATACAATCGTTTTTTTATATAATGAACGATAAAAAATAAATAATTGAAAATTTGAATTGGCAAGAAAAAGATTGATAATATAAATAATATTTTTTATCTATATTCGTATTTTTTATATTCTGACTATATACATATAAACCAATGATTGTTATGTTTTTTTTTTTTTTTTTTATTTTTATTTCCTCTGAATTTTTGAATAATTTATATTCCAACCATTTGAAATTTAAATAATTATTGGTCGATATTATATTGCTTATTTTTTTTTGAATAAATTATTTATTTTACACAATGATATAACTTTTAGCCATTTATTTTTTAAAAAGAAGAAAATGAACACCAAATCAATTTCTCTTTCGTTTGAAGGTTTACAAAATGTGGTTCTTGATGCTGTTCAAGGAGGAAATGAATTTCGATTGATCTTTGGTAAACGTGAAATCATAATGAATTCATTGTTTGCTGATTTCATCTCGCCATTAATATCGAGACTCCATCGTTCTGATCCAACAATTAGTTCAATATCCTTTAATGACCAAAATGCATATCTAATATCAGATGACGTGATTTCTCTTTTCAAGCAAATCTCAACAGGCAAGACAATTGAAATAAATGAAAAACAAGGTCTCGAGTTACGAATCATATCAATTCTCCTTGAAAATCAAGAATTATTTACCAAAATCAATGATATTTATACAAATGAAATAAACGAAGGAAATATTGATCTTTACATTCAAGACTTGCAACTATACAATGAACAACAAGACTGTTTGAATCCTGTAAAAATGTTAAATGCATTTAATTACAAAAGTGTTATCAATTATTTAGCAAGTCATTTTTATTCAATAGACCAAGACAAATTATTGCGGCTTCCCAAATCGATTATTTACAAAATCATCACAAACAAGAATTTGAAACTAAAAGATGAAGATTCATTAATTGATTTCATTCAAAAGATTTTTTCTGACAGCCAATATGATGACGAAGAAGAAGACAATTCAAAAGAAGAAGAAGATGAAGAAAAAATTGGCATCATATCGTTTTATGAGTCAGTTGACTTCTCAAGTTTAAGCGAATCCAAATTCAAAGAATTTACACAAAATTTTGAATCGAAAACGATGACAAAGACACTTTGGAGGAAATTAAATCAATGCTTTTACACAAACTTTACCAAAACAAACAAAAAGATAAATAAAAACCGTTACATTCCAAAAGATCGAAGCATTGAATTCGACGGAAATGAAGAACATGGTTTTCAAGGAATTATTCACAAATTGACAGAAGAAATCGGTGGAAATGTTAACGATAAAGGAATGGTTAATGTTACTTCATCGCCTTCAAACGGAAATGATTACGATTCTAAAAATATCGTCGATTTCGATGATAATCATTATTTCCAGTCCAAAAATGAATTAAATTCATGGGTCAAATTTGATTTCCAGGAACTGAAAGTTCATCCAACACACTATTCAATAAGAACAAGACCAGATGGTGGAAAGGGAGATAACCATCCGAAAAATTGGGTAATTGAAGGTTCAAATTCTGATGATGAAAGAGATTGGAAAGTTTTAGATTCCCGCGAAAATGTGACAATTCTTGATGATGGAAATAAAAGTTATACATTTGGTATTCAAAATCCTTTGAATCCTGAAGAAAGTTATAGATATCTTAGACTTAGACAAACTGGCCCAAATACACAAAAGGGTAACTTTTATTTCTTAACTTTATCGGCACTCGAATATTTCGGTATTTTATATTCTGAGTGATTTTATTTTGTTATTATATTTAAATTATCATGTATTTTTAATTATATGAATTTCCTTTTTTTTGTTTTATATAATAATTTTTTAAATAGTAATGAGTCTAAAAAGAAGTACGAAATGTCAAATATCTTGAAAATCGTATTTATTACTTATTATGGTAAATCGTATTTATTACTTATTATGCAACAATCAATAGAATAACATCCATTTGAAGTAGCAAATGAGCTTACTCCTTCTAATAGAGAATTTTAAGCAGATGAATTAGTTGATCATTTGATATGGATTGGAATAAGATAATATAAACTGGTACGCAAATGCTCGTACTATTCAAATTTGAATGACTTTTTCAAATATTGAATTGATTATTTTTTAAATTCAATGAAATTGAATAGTACGAAAATTTGCGTACCAGTTTAGTTATATTATATTTGATTCTTTTAAGGTTCTCCTTCCCAAAAAAAAAGTAAATTATTCAATATTGAATTAACTCATAGAATAAATAATTCAATAGAGCATTTTTCTGAAAAAGTTTTGGTGAAAAATAAAAAAATATGGCCTTAACGATTAAATCTTATTTTATTCAAAATTTTATTGATTTTTTAATTCTATGATTTCTATCTGCAAAAAACAAAATCGATAAGATTTCATAAAAATATTTTTATTCAGTTATTTGAAATATATATCTATATAAATTTTATATTTTAATTCATTTTTAAAAACGATATTTATGTATATTTTATTTGTGAAATCTCATTGAATTTAATCTTTTGAATTTGAAAGGAGAACCTTAAATGATGCCTTTTTTTTAGGTGATTTTTAGTGAGAGAAATCAGGAATCCAAAACTTTTTCTGAGTATAAAAAAAAATTTGGAATGGAAAAAAATGTATGGAAACTCGAAAAAAACGAAATAGAAATAACTAGTGGTTTTTAAATCATCATATTTTATAATATGTTTTTATATTGAATTTTATATTATTATAATAGCCATAAAATATTATATTTAAATTTTATTGTGAGATATATGCAAAATATATAAATTGAATAAATAAAAACTATTAAGTATTCAAAAATACGATTCAAGTAATCCATTATGTAAATCAATAAAAATTTATTATACATTGGAAATATGAATGAATATAAAATGGTATATATATAATTATTAATTATAATTTAGGTTTCGAAAAATTAAATAAGATATTGGAAATTTAAACTATGATTTTAATTTCAATAAAATGTTATTAATTTTATTGAATGATTACATACAAAAATTAAATATTCTTTCTATTTAATAAATTCTTAAATCAATATCTGATAAAATCTTTATTCATTTAATATATCTTAAAAAACAAAATATTTGTTATTTATTCCATAAATCATTAAAATAAGTGTTTTTATTATGATATTTGAGGCTTTTTCTTAAATGATTTATTATTTACATTATTTATATATAACTTAAAATATAATAATAATTTATAAAAATTATATTATTGATATTCAAGAAATTATTGTTTTTTATAAATAAAAATTTTGAATTAATAATTGAATAAAATACTAGTTTTTGAAAAAATTATTTTGATAATATCAGAATTTTGAAAATATAATATATTTATTAACAAATACCTATTATTTGGATAATATATTAGTTATATCATCATATTAATGATTATCTATTTATTATATATAATATAAATTATATATATATTATTATAAAAGATTAATTTACATTTTTACTCAGTTTATATGTATATCACAATTGAGAATTAATTATAATAACGTATTAATTCAATTTTATTTATGATAAATAAATTTATCTTACATGATATTTAATTAATTACTTTTTAATTAATTTAAAATATGTAAATAAAATTATGAAAAAAGAATATATGATATGAAAGTTATAAAATATTTATATATTTGGATATTTACAAATTCCCAAAATCTCTTTGAATGGTGGAAATTAGATAAGAACTCAAAAATAAACTTCATAAAATAATGTTCATCTCTTACACAATTTTTTTGAATGTATTTAATTTAAAATTTTCTATGTGTTTTTTAAAAAAGTAGCTATCGGGAGATGAACATTTTTTTTTTCTCTGGAAGCATAAGTTCAGAATTTTTGAATTAAAAAAAATAAAAATAATAGAAAAAGTTTATAATTATATCGTGTTTAAACTTTAGATCAATGGTGTAAACAAGCTTTGTTCGGTATTGATTATAAGCTTGCTTGACTCGGTTCCAATGACCATTTGAATTTTGGCCATAACTTGGCACTTGTAGCTGATATCTAATAATCAAAAGATAAATTGGGTAAATGCTGTTCTGAATCTTCTGCAATTATCGATATCCTCGCTTTTAACTCCGGGTGCTATTTTATCTGTACGTCCAAGATTTGGGAAAACTGTTTTTCTCTCTACATATGTGTAATAAAAACTTTTTATAGTGGATTCCTATTGACCTGGCATTCGTGATGCAATAAATTTCCATTATTACCCGTATAATTTTACGAGATTTATAATTTTGGGTCTTCTTTATCGGACAAACGATCCAAAGTTTTAAACTTTTTTCTTTTGGCCAATGTGAGAAAATAATATTAATTTGACTAAAAAATAATCGTTTCTCACATTTTCAAAAGTTTACGTTATTCAAAAATTAATAAACTATTTGAAAAAAACAATGTAAAAAAATTAATGAAAAAGAATATAAGGATTTAAATAATATTTTATTAAACCACTATTTTTATTTAATTTGGTAATGACTGAGGATAACCGTTTATTTTTTCCAATTTTTTATACTTATAAAATTATAATATCTTACTATTTGATATGAAATGAATATTATTTCATTAATATATATTTAATTTTTGTGAAATTCAATAAATATATGAAGATAAACATGTTTCAAATAACAAAGCAATATATGATAAAATATTCTCAAATATTTGAAAGAATTTATTCAAAATAATAAGATTCAATGAAATTAAAAATCCATAAAATTTCCTCTGAAAAAAAATTGATAATATTTTTTCAATTTTTTTGAGAAAATTTATTCAATTTATTCACTTTTTCATAGAATTGTGTAAGAGATGAACATTATTTTATTGAGTTTATTTTCTCATCTCAAAAGTTAAACTTTTTCTGTTTTTATTTTTTTTAGTGAAATATCTCTATTTTGGGTAATAGAATCGACTTCATATTTAAAATTGCATCATGTTATTGATAATGCCAATATTATTTATTATTAATTTTTTATAATTTTAGAATTTGATAACCGCCAAAGGTCGAACCCTTTTTGAATAAATAAAAACTATTAAGTATTCAAAAATACGATTCAAGTAATCCATTATGAAAATCAATAAAAATTTATTATACATTGGAAATATGAATGAATATAAAATGTTATATATATAATTATTAATTATAATTTAGGTTTTGAAAAATTAAATAAGATATTGAAAATTTAAACTATGATTTTAATTTCAATAAAATGTTATTAATTTTATTGAATGATTACATACAATAACAGAGTTGTAATATGATTTGAGAATATCTCTCAAAATTCAATGAAAATTGAGATATAGGTCCCAAATTTTTTGAATTAATTGAAATTATTAAATAAATTTTTCAGATAAAAAACGATTAATTTTTTTTTATAGATTCTAATATTCAATAAAAATATTAATATTTTGAATATAAATGCAGATTCATGTAATTATATATATATTATTAAAATTATATTTTTATTTTAATAAGATATTTATTCAAATTTTATCAAAATAAAAATAGATTAATATAAAAAGAGAGATATGGTTATAAATTGACCTTATAATGTTATTTTTATGTATTTTAATATAATAACAAAGGATTACATTAGATTTATTTATTAATTTGTTATTTAATTTTATATATATAATTTATTTAAAAATTATATTAAATGTATATATATAATTGATCAAGAAATATATATAATAAATAATACATACTTTCAATGATATTCAATTTTCAATAATTAGAATGAAAATAATTTATTGAAATTCTAATCGTCTAACGAGTAAATTGTGAGTTTTTCCTTCAAATAATTTGAAAGAATTGAATCTATCGTTCGAATTTTTTTGGCGAGGTTCGTTTTCTCGCCAAAAACCTGATAAATAATATTTTTGATAAATAATTGTTAATATATAATACTATTTTTTTTCCAATCTAAAATTTTGGAGTTGAAATTGAGTTCTATTTACGAATATTTCATTTTTAAAAAATACATTATTTTTTGCTGAACAAATAACTGATTTGCTATTAATAAACATCAAATGATTTATCTATTTAATTTATTTAATTACCATTAATTTTTTCAGAATGATTTAAATGTGATTTTTCATATACTGCTTTAATAGCACTTTTTATTATTATTATATATTATAAAATAATGTTAATATTTATATTCAAATGTTTAATTGTTTATATATTGTTTTTTTTATGAGTTATATATAAATTATTGACTTCAAAAAAATATCTCAATTAATTTGAATAATCTCATAGAATCGGTCAGACTGTACAATAATTTGAGAAAATAAAAATCTATCATTATTTTCATTAATAAAGAGTAGGTCAACTAAACCGTCCCGATAAAAAAACTTATATATAGCATTATGATATTTTTTTTATGATTGTAAATATTATATAAACTATAAATTTTTTATAAAATCTTAAACATTTTTAATTTGTTTATTATTTTTTGAGATAAAATGATTTTATAAATTGAATTGAGTTGATAATATTTAAAATTGAATTAAAGAGATTTTGATTTTAATATCTTAAAAAAAAAATGATATTAAAGAAAATTATTAGTTTTAAAATAATAAATTTATGTTTAATTATATAAAAAATAGGATTTTTAAAAATACTACAAAATTTTACATATTAATTTGAAATACTGAATAAACAAGAGTAAAGTCATTAATCTTTGATTTTTATGCTAGTTATCTGATAACTATTTGACTGAAAGAGACTTTTTTGATTTAACGTTGTTTAAAATAAAGTAAACACATTATTAATAAAAAAAATACATTTTTCTAAAAATTCAGCAGTCAAATCCAAATATAAATTGTCCATATCAATTTACTACATGTTTTCCAAATATTATTATAATATTGCGCAAAAAATTTGGGCCAGTTTTTTAAAAATTGGATTTTAACATTTTCGTTAATATTATCTAAAGATTTTCAATATCTTATTTGAAATAATTGAAGTAATACATTGATTAAATTGTATGATGTTATGAAAGGTTTTAAAAAAAAAAACTATTTTTTTCTTAAAATTTATCAGTCAAAACTATTAGCCACAATTTTATGGAAATTAATACCATTTATATAATACAATAATTATATATAGTTATAAAAATTTGGGCCAGTTTTTATATAAATTAATTTGAAATTACAATAAAGCTCTCTTGAAAATTTGAAATAAATAATTTTAATTTTGAGAGGAATATTCATAAACAAATAAAAACAAAAATTTATCAACAAATTAATGAAGATATTTAGTATAATTAGTATTTTTTTGTTTATAAAACTCGAATTTAATACAATACCTTTAAAGCAAAAAAATGAGGACTTTTTATAAAATGAAAATGCTTTAAGCATTATTAGCGCATCTTGAAAAAACTTACATTGAATTTTATTTTATGATATTTTATATATATATCAAATATTTAAGTTTTTTTTAACAATTAAATAAAACATCGATGCACAGTTTTATGTTATATATAATATAATATAATATTATTTTAAATTATTCTGTCAATATATTTATCTATCTCTATATAATTCGAAAAATAATTAAAAATAATAATTATATTTTTTTATTATTTTAATATTAAATATAACTATATATTAATATTTAAAATAAATTATATTTACATAAAACAACATTATGATTGAGATATTTTGATTTAATTGGAAATAAAAAAAATATTGAAAAAGTTCAGTTGACCTACTCTTCATTAATAATGATAAATTAAAATAGCTCATACAATTATTTATGAATGCTTTATCAAAATATTTTTATACCTTTGAATTATGGATGAGTTTTTAATTTTGAATGCATTTAGAGATTTATAATTATATATGTATTTATTTGTAAATAATTTTTGTGTTTCATTTTATATTTATTTTATCATATTTATATCATATATTTAACATAAATTCTATTTAAGAAATTGTTTTAATAAGATATAAATAAATAATCCAAATTTTATACTCACAAAATATTTGAAGAGCTTTTATGTAAAAATTTATGCAAACATAAATATCCTAAAATAGAAACATATTTAACCTAATTGGCTCGGTAAAACCTCATTATATTTTATATTATAAGGTATATATTGTTTAGAGATTGTAATATTATTCCAGTCTTTCCAGAAAATTCAAGATTTTTTGTGAGAACCAAAAAACGTGCTTATTCAAAAAAATGAATATTAAAATAAAATAGACGTTTATTTGAGAAGATTTGGTTTTCAAACATTTTTATCTTTTTTTAATGGCTATATCAAGTTTCTTTGCCTCGATAAAAAACCATTAATTTTATTATATAATAACATATCCGAAAATTATATTAAACGGTTAAGCCAATCTCTCCAGAAAAATCACATTGTTTTTAGTCGAAAATTTAATTTATAATATCTTCATAATTAGTGAAATAATAAGTGATATAAAATACAAACTAGCATTCAAAAACAATAAAACATATGTTAAGCAAATACAAATGCACATATAATATGGTATCATGCAGATATTCCATTTTGATGAGAAAAAATTAATTTGTCTATAAAGTTAAATATATATAATTCATCATAAGTATGATATGAATAATCAATGTTACCGATCAATATTTACTATATAAAAAGATAAAAATATTTCAAAAAACATTCCATACATTTATGGAAAATGATAAATTTATTGATCTAAATCAATTTGAAATGCTAGAATTGATTGGATCTGGTGCATTTAGTGTAGTTTATAAAGTTAAAGAAAACGAGACAGGAAAACATTATGCCGCCAAAGTATTAAATTTTAAAATTGATAAAGATAGCTCCCTGCAAAACGAGGTTCTTCTTCTCCTACGCGAAGTTAATTTAATTTCTTCATTAGATCATCCAGCAATCCTTAAATTTATCGGTTTTAGTCCAACAGATTTCGAAGGTTTTCCATTTCCTACTATAGTTACTGAACTTGCGCCCAATGACTCCCTAGAAGATATTATCAAGTTAGAAGCCTCCAGTCTTTCGCCCAAAGGCTGGGATGACACTCGAAAATTAATAAATATATATGGAATAGCTTCTGGTTTACAATATTTACATCTTCACGATATTATTCACAGGGATATGAAACCCGCCAACATATTATTAGATGACTATTTATTTCCCAAAATTGCAGATTTCGGCTTATCAAAAATCACAACTTCTGTTTCAAAAAGTTTAAACCTCCAATCTCAAGACCATTTTAAAGGAACCCCCGTTTACATGGCCCCAGAGATTTTAAAAAACGAAAACTATTCCAAAAGTGTTGATGTATATGCATTTGCGATAATCGTTTACCAAATTCTAACAGGGATCACACCCTATGCAGATCTGACACTTCACCAACTGATGCACAAAGTAGTTTTTCTACGCGAACGTCCAGAACTAACAAATGACATTCCAGAAGCCTATCGAAAACTTATTGAAAAGTGCTGGTCAAATAATCCAGCTGAACGACCAACTTTTGATAAGATTGTTGATGATTTGAAAAACAATGAAGAATATCTCACTGACACAATTGACAAGGATGAGTTTTACAACTATGTTGACTACATTGATGAATACAAAAAGTCATTCGACTTGAGTCAGTCAATTCACTTTGATGAGATCGTCAACCGCAAAGGCAAGAACACAAAAATACAAAAAGTGACAATTCAAAAGAAGAAGCCACAAAAAGTGATCGAAAGAGAAGAAGAAGAAGAGAAGAATCAAAAAATAACCGAAACCGAAATAACCGCCAGTTCTTCAGAAAATATTCATGTTACAAAAAATCGTTCGAAATCACTCTTCAGTTATTTAAGGAAGGACTCTTCATCCGACCAACCCAGAGAGATTTCATTTCCAATTGACGAATTCAATAAGTTGGACAAATCATGCCAGGATCTCGTCAATCAAGCAAAGAATGATCCAGAGAAGCAGTTTATTGTCGGGCGTTCCTTAGTTGAAGGCAAAGACAATTTTCCAAAGGACATTGAAATTGGGGTCAAGTACCTCGAGAAATCTGCCACTGAAAACTGCACCGAAGCTCTCATTTACTACTGCCAGATGCTCGTCCAAGGAACGGTCATTCCGAGTAACGTAGAAAAGGCGAAGAAATACCTAAAGAAGAGCCAGAAAGAGAGCCAAAAGGACGCACGAGTGTCGCTTCTTTATGGCAGAATAATGAAGAAGGAGAAGAACTTCACAGACGCTAAGAAGTCATTTGAAAAAAGTGCCAAGTTAGGAAATAAAGAAGCAATGTACGAGTATGCAAAAATGACGTTTAAAGGCGAAGGTTGTAAAAAGAACGATAAAGAGGCACTCAAATATTTTGAATTATCACAACGAAATGGATTCGAAAAAGCGGACAACTTCATTGTTGCTTATGAAAGGATCAACAAGCAGAAAAGCTTTTCAAAATTGAAAGGCGACACTCAATTTTTTTTGATATCACAAGTCATCAAGAGTAACAACAACAACATCACACAGAGTGGCAGATGGAAGCAGATTTACATCAATCCAGACAAAGGTGAAATGTTGTATTCAAATGGCTCATTGAAATCCAGCGACTTTTTGAATATATTGAATAATTTTGAGGACATTTCAATTCAAATCAATTTTCCATCAAAATCGCTCGAATCATTCAATTCTTTTGTGTCAAAATTCAAAGCTTCTTTTGACTCTTCTGAAATCACTCTTTACGTCATCGTGTCGACATCAGTCAGCACAATCAAGCAGCACTGCTTCAAGGGGCTCAACTCAATCGCACAAGTGTCAATTCCGTCAACAGTGACGTCGATTGAAGATCACGCTTTTGAAAAGTGCTCGTCATTGACACAGATACTCGTCCCTTTCTCCGTCAATTCAATCGGTGAATACGCCTTTGTTGGGTGCACATCGATGAAGCAAGCGTCGATCATTTCATGTATTGAAACGATTCCAAACGGCGTCTTCTCTGGCTGTTCTTTGCTGTCTGATGTTTCGTTCCTTGAAAGTGTGACGAAGATTGGAAATTACGCTTTTTATGGATGCTCGCAATTGCAGTCAATTTTCATTCCTTCTTCTGTCTTTTCGATTGGTTCGTATGCCTTTTACGAGTGCTCTTCGCTGCTGCAGGTATCGATTCCTGCATCTGTCTGTGAAATTGGCCCTTACGCATTCAATGGATGCTTGGCGTTGGCTTCAGTTTCGTTTGCTGATGACGAATCTTCTTCTCTTATCGAGATAAGCGAAGGTGCTTTCGCGAAGTGCGCTGCATTGAAGAAGGTATTGATTCCTAGGTCCGTCCTGTCTATTGGAAAGTGCGCCTTCATGCGATGCTCCTCGTTGGAGTCACTTTTTATGCCGCCTTCTGTAACGGCGATCGGCGAGAATGCTTTTGCTAGGTGCTCGGCACTGACAAACGTTTCGATACCATCTTCAGTGACTCGCGTCGGTGAAGGAGCTTTTATTGGTTGTAGCGCGTTGGTTGAAATTTCTATTCCTTCAGCAATCGATCTAAAAAGTGTCATCGGAATTAACGATAATGTAAAGGTAACAAAAATTTAATTTATTTATTTATTTGTGTGAAATTAAGATATAATATAAAGGGTGCTTAGCTCAGCGGTAGAGCATTACACAGGCGGTGTAAAGGACGGAAGTTCGAATCTTCTAGCATCCATTTTTTTGATTTTTTTTTTTTTTCAAATTTAACCATCAAATTGACCTATCAGAATCGATCTAACAATTTTTTTTTTTTTTTTTTTAAAGGTGCAAAGACTTTTTGCGTTTTTTTGTAGTTAATATTTTTTGTATATATCTTAGTATATAATTATTATTTTGTAATTATTTTTTATTTTATTTATATTATACAGTTATTTATTTATTATTATATTAAATATGTTTAATAAAATATGCTATTCAATGAATTAAAAGCAATTTTTCATAAGAGTGCTTTTTTAAATAAATCCATCATTTGATATGCTTTTGATTTGTTTAAAATAAAATAAATCATATATCTATATAAGAAGATATTATATAATATGTAGGATATTTGATTAGTTTCATATTACATTTCTATAATGAGAAAAAATTGGTTTTCATTCTATTTTTTGCATTTCTTAATATACAAATTGTTATTTAATAATGTAAATATTAATAGTAAAAGTTATATATATATTTAAATATTTTAAATTAATTTAATTTGAAAATGGCTCGAACAAAGACTCTATTTTTCTATTTTCATTTTAAAATTTTATTAAAACAAGCATTTTTGAAAAAAAAGATATATTTTTTAAAAATATAGTTATTATACATATTATATAAAACATGTTCCTATATATATCAAATATTTTATAATTAAAATATTAAATAATAAACAAGATATCTTATTTGTCAAATATTGAATTGAAAATATTTCGTTATTATAGATAACTTTTTAAAACGAAATAATTGGCTTTTTTATTGGTTTATATTTTACTTTGAACAAATAAATTAGTAAAAAGTGAATGCTTTTTCATATATTTATTTTATTTTCTGAAAAACCGTATTTTTGCTTAATATAAACTATAGAATTTGACTATTCAAATTTCGCATTGAAAAATTCTATTAAACCTTTTTTTTATTTTATTATTCTATCAATTTTATACTAAATTAATTTATGATTATCTATATTTAAATGTAAAATATATTTATAATATAGCATTATATACAGTATATTAAATGGAATTATAAATTTTGTCATATTATAATAAAATAATAAATTAAATTTATATATATATATTGATTTTAATAATTGAATGATTATATGGAGTATAATTCAATGATCTTATCCTCTTTAAAAATCTATATTTTTGCAAATAAACTTATTATACAATATAAATAATATATGTCAAAGATAAAAAATGAAAAAAAAAAAAATAAAAATTTATATTATAAAAATTTCATATTTATATAAATTATCAAAATTGTTAAAAAAAAAATTATCGTAAAATTTATTCTATTCAAAAAATTCAATTATTATTTAAAAAATAAAATAAATATATACCATCCATTATCGAATAATATCTAATAAACATATAATAAATAATATTTAGAATAATATTAAAAATAATGTTATGCATATAAAATAGATTTCTAAAAAAAATCCTACTCCTCCCACCTCTTTTTTTTTTTTTAAAAAAAAAAAATAATAATAAAAATAATAATAAAAAAGAGAAATCACAGATTTCAACCAATTTTTTATTTTTAAAAAACCTTGTAGTCTTTCCAAATTTTGAAAATTATTTCAAAAGGATACGACTAAAAGGCCGAGACTGGAATATCATTCTATCCAGCTTCGTTAAAACCAAATTGGCAAGAAAAATCAATGCAAACATTTTATCTGCTTGCATAGCTAAAAAAAATATAAATTTGATAATATTTTCTAACCCATTGCGCGGTCATCCTCGTGATAACTAGCTAGTTTAGAAACTACTATCAAATATAGTATCTGGCAATGTATCAAGATCGTCTTCAAATGTATAATCTGAAAGGAATAAATCGTCTGGGTTAATACGATTTGAGTTTACTTCTTCAGGCTTGCTCTCTTTACTTTCTTTATTCCCTTTTAATTTTTGTATTTCATTACTGAAATCTTCTATCAACTGTTTTTCATTAATTTTCATTTTTGGATGATCTTGGACATATATTCTAACATAATCAAAAAATTCTTCATGATAATCTACTAATATCTTAGTCATCGTTATATCTAAGGTATATGTTGCTTTAGCTAATACTCTGTCATCAATAAGATGTAGCGATTCGGAATCATCTTCCTTTTTTTGTGATCCCGATTTGCAAGAATGCATTATCGGTATCCCATTAAATGGCATGTTCACATGAAATGGTATACAAACTTGATTTGTAGGATTAATTTGATTAGGTGCCGGCTGGAATTGCACATTGGATTGATATAATTGGTATGGCTGATTGATTGATTGATTAACTAGACTAAGAGGCATAAATGGTTGACTTATCATATTTTGATATTTTTGCCCAAGTTGATTTGGAGAACTAACTTGATGCGATGCTGTTTGATATGAAAAGTTAGCAGGGTAAAATGGGCTCTGCTGGTATGGCGGAGAAAATTGATTTAATATTTTTGTATTCTGTTTTTCTATCTTAAATAAATAAGCTTGAAATCCCTTAATTAAAACTTTTTGATCATCCTTATGAATTCCATTTCTGTCTAATATTTGGTCAGATTCTGGATATTCAGTAATCCCTTCTTTTTCAAGCTTTTTAACTATATGATCAACATATTGTTTTGTCCGATCATTGTCATAGTTCGATGACATTGTGTCCCTTTTCACAAATCATTCATCCTCGCAATTAATGGGCTTCTTGGTTCGAGTTCTCCCTTTCTTTCTCATATAAAAATGACTATTTGTGAGCAAACAAAATTCAATTAAATATTTAAATAAAAATGAAAAAATAAAATTTAAAAATATTCACAAGTTCTTAAATATTCCATTTATTTTATAACTATTAATATAGTATTTAAAAATATTTCAAATTTAATAATATAATTTCATTATTAATTCACTTATTTATGAAGAAAAAAGAAAAAAATATGAATATTTTTTTTATTGAAAATATTTGAATTCTCATTGGAAAATGGAATAAAGAAAAAAGGTTTTTATGCACATTTTCATTAATATTTAATATAATAACAAATTATTATTAACTTTTATCACAAATTATAAATCAATGACATGTTTTTGAAGAAAAATTTTTTTTGGCTATTATTTATCATGTGTAAGACACTCCTTAACGTCTTTTTTGATTGATATTTAAAATCACTTTTTTGGAATCATGGAATTATATTTGTATTTCATCAAAATGATATTTATACATACACAGTTGATCTAATATTTTAAAGATGAAAAATCCGCCAACAAATCCATATTCGTCAAATATTATTTTAAACTTATTTAGATTATATCTTGATAAAATATAATTTTTTTAGGAATATTATGCATTAATATATTTTTTTTATTTATGTATATATTATATACGAAATATATTATCTTTATTTATGCAGTTTTATATGGAAAAATGAAAATCAATATATTAAAATGACGCATAAAATGAAAAGAAATAGAAATGATAAATTTTATAATATCAAACATAAAAATTTATAATTGATTATATACATCTGCATATTTGAAAAGTCTGTAACTTCAAAGATAAAGTTTAGTTTGAAGGAAAATCTTCATGAATTCAAATTTTGTGAAATGTTAAATGAAAAGATTTTAAACTTTTTTTTGTAAAATGGACTTGTTATATAAAAAAACTTTATCTAAATTTCACCAAAATGGATTCATTTGACGAATCAATTACATATTCCGATTTATACGAGCAAAATCTATCTTTAATCGAAGGAGAATCAGAATCGGATGATGATAATAATGGAAACTTAACCCAACCTGAAATGATATCTGAAGAATAGGAACAAAATGTTATTTATAATGAAATAAAAGAATCACTACCCGAAGATATAGCACCAGTAATTGAAGTAGATGATCATATAGAAGCAGAAGAGGCTAATAACATCAATTATTCATTCGAATTAAATCAAAAGCAAAAGCGATGCTTACAACCTATATTTAATTTAAATATACTATTTTATTTTATTTATTTTTATATTTTCCCAGTATATCAATGAATTTGTATTTTTTAAAAATTGAATGGTTTACATAAAATATTTTTTATAATTAAAATGCTCAAATAAACTATATCTTTAATTATTATAAGGTCTCTTTAATAAAATTATTAATAGCAATTTATAAGCTTTTTAATGATATAAAAAATAAAGGATTTCTCAGATATCACACCCATTATTTATCTTTTAATAATCTTTACATTTTTAAAGATAAATTAAATGTAAACCATATAAAGCCATTATTGAATACTATTTAACATTTTAAAACATTTACTGGCTGAGTTTTTTCCGATGAAAAAGCCAAGATTTTGTGAAACTGAGTTTTCACAATTACAGTTGCTCCACTTTTGTAACGGAAAAATCCACTTTCGTAACAGAAAATGTAACCACCAAAATTTTCAAAATTTGTTATCACCTAACTTTTTGATTTTTTATCCACTTTCGTAACAGAATTTTCCACTTTCGTAACAGAAAATTTTATTATTTAATTATCTTTGTTTTTAATGAGTTTTTACATTTTTAATATAATGCAAATAATTGTAGAAAACACAGTAGTTATTGGGAACAACATTTTATTTGAAATTATGGATGAAGATAATTATTGCAAATATTTTGCTAAAAAAAGAATTTTTGTTATTTTAAAAGCTTAAGATTCCATTTCAAATGTTTTTTATTTCATTATAATAATGCAATACTGATTTTTTATTTGCTTTATCTGAAATTATAATCTAATTTTTTCTTGATTTCTATCCTTTTTTTTATTTTTCATGTTTAATATTCATTTAAATTATAGTACAATTATAAAAACATGATTTTCTTCTAAAAAAAGAGTTTTGAGTAAATCCATAATTATTATTAATAACTTAATAAACCTCTTTCTAAATATCATTTCTTGAATAAACTTCTCTTTATAAAAGAATTTCGATAAAAAAAAAAAAGAAATGCAAAATGAAAAATATGAATTTTTAAGGGACAACAGACATATTTTTTGTAAACCTTTGAATAATCAATAAACTCATAGAATATAAAATTGAATAGTAGCTTTTTAGGAAAAAGTTTAGGTCAAAAATTATAATATTTCGCTAGAACGATCAATTTTTCTTCTTCTCAATTTATTCATTCAATCAAAAAAATTGGAATATGATAAAATTAAGAATAAATTTAAACAGTATTTAAATAAAATAATTTATTGCAATAAGAATTTAATAAAAATATATTGAAAATAAAGATTATATGTATATAAGGCGAATTTTTGAGATAATTGGCCTTATCAATTTTTTTTATTTGGTTTTATTTTCCCGTCTTATTAGAACTATCACGAACTATTACATTAGAAAATCCTTACAAATATTATTCAACAATTCAAATATTAAAAGAATCTAAGTTAACAAAAGCTTTTAAGTGTGAAAAATCAATATTAATTACCATAATCAATAAACCTGCTTATTAAAATGTTTCACAACTTCATATAAAGAATCAATTAGATTGTAAGGTTGCAATATGATGACAATATTCGTTTTATTTGCATTTTATAAATATTCAAATCATAAATCAGTATTAGCATTTTTTACATCATAATAACAGTAAATTGCTTAAGTGGGTATATAATACTTTTAAAATTATATTATCTGAATCAAATTTTCATCCTTTATTTAATAAATATTTTTATTTCTATTTAATTTTTTATTTCTTTGGATAAGAAAATACTCAATATGATGTTCATGAATATATACAATATTAATAATTACTATTTCCCATTTTTAAAAACCAAGAATATTAAAAATTTCATTTTGTGGGAACTCATTGAATTTTACTCTTTCAATTTTCAAAATTTTGTCTGTTGTCCCTTAAAAAATCATAAAAAAAAAGTCTGTTACGAAAGTGGAAAATTCTGTTACGAAAGTGGATAAAAAATCAAAAAGTTAGGTGATAATAAATTTTGAAAATTTTGGTGGTTACATTTTCTGTTACGAAAGTGGATTTTTCCGTTACAAAAGTGGAACAACTGTATAACATAATCATTTTTATTGAGTGCTATCATACATATTTTTAATATCAAAATTATTTGATAATCAATTTATCTTACAATAAGGAACATATATAATTTTTTTTGTAAACTTTTGAATATTGAAAAAACTCATAGAAAATATGATTAAAAATTTTACATCCTTATTTTCAAACAAAACATGAATTACTCATAGGATATTTAAAATAATGGAACCTTTATATTTATATGCATATATACACTCTGAATAATATCTATAAATTGCAATAAAAAAGAAATATATAAAAACTCTCCAAATTTAAGATTTTTGATTAGAAACAGAAAATAATTTTTATGATTTTATATTCATAATATATTTTTCAAAGTAATAATATAAATTATATATATACTTATTAATATAAAATATTGATTTTTAATCAATATATAGTTAAAAAAAAAAGTATAATAATTATTATTATCTTAAAATCCAGCATTTAAAAGCTATGGATTTAAAGCAAAGAATATTAAACCAGGCTCAAATAGCTTTAGACTCAAAAAATGCATTTCAACTTTTTCTACCAGAACCAATTGCTGTTGTTAACAATGGATTTAAGTTTATTATTCATTATTACGATTCAACTGCATTAAAAATTCTTTCAAATGCCCCCAAAAGGTCCAATCCTCTTCTACCTCCTTTTGATACAGATTTACATGTTTGTGATCTAGGAAACGGAGCTCGTCATCATCTAATAATCAATAAATTTATGCAATGTAAAGGGCATATTGTTCTTTCATCAATGGAAGAAAATGAAATTCAAGGATCAGAACTTGATTATTCAGATTTTTGTGCTTTTGAACAAGTTTTTCAAAGTTTCGATTACGAAGGAATGCTTTATTATAATTCAGGACAGCAATCAGGATGTAGTCAACCACATAAACATACACAATATACACCAGTTGATGAATTTCCAATTCTCGATGCAATGCTAGAGAACAAAAAACTTCCATTTTTTTTTCATACCAAAAAAATTACCGACCAAATAACCTCAGAAAAAATGATGGAAGCATATAAAGAGCTTCTTGAAATGGCCAAAAATGATCCACCTCATGATTCTTATAATTTTATTATTTCAAAAGGGAATGCATTTTACATACCAAGAAAAAAGGCCCAATATAAATGCGGAACACTTTTAAATTCGTTTTCAATGACAGGAAACATTCCAGTCGGCGAGTGGAGCGATGAGTCTCTTTCAAAAGATCCAATGTCTGCCTTTGAATATGTTTGCTTCACGATTTCATTGTAAGCAAATTTATATTGTAAAATAGTTTCGTCCCAAAATTAGTATATAAACATTATTTTTAATGAGGATTAAAAATAAATAAATTTTATTAAATTTTGTTCCGCCGATGCAGCTGTTGTGAATTACATTTATTTTTCTGAGAAAAAAAAAATATGTAAAACATTGAAAACATTTTATCAACTTTTTTCTTATTATTTTTTTGAATGAATGAATTGATCTTCTCAATTAGAAACATTAAAGGCTGTTTTCAATAGTATGATATTCTATCTTTACATCTTTCAAGTGCTTTTCCATTTATTTGAGCAGATTTCCTTACATTAATCTTGCACATTGCAACAAGAGAAGTTATGAAACTTTTAGGGCAGTCAAGAGTCAGCATCGTCGGCTTTGGGAAATACAAGTTGGACATTTTCCTGCATTGATAAACTCATGACAAATCAACATATATAGAACTTGAATTAAAAGTCACAGAGAACAAATTATCAACTCTCGTAACAGATTCAGGAAGCGAAATACAGCCAAGACCAGATATGGATTCAAATGCTGCATATGATTTTTTTTCAAAAATTAAATTTTGATCGAATTTGAGTGATTTCAGCTTCTGACATTTATTGAATGCAAAAAGGCCAATTTCTCTCACCTGTTGTGAAATTTGAACATGATCGATATCACGGCTTGCAATCATCCAATTTGTGATCCGAAATTTTTGAAAGCAAATATTTATTGTCATAAATAAATGAAGTGCTGACTCGTTGATGTAAACTTGATTTTGTTCAAAGCACAAAGAGAATTAAATTTCGTTGAATCAACTTTTTCTATGGTATCCGACAAAATAAGTTTTGAAAAAGTGCTCTCACAAAATAATTGAATTTTTTTTCTTGGAATTGAAGAGTTTTCAGCTTCGGCTTGTTAATTAATATTTTTTTGAGGAATGTTGTCACCTCAATTGGAATAACCGCTTTTCTGATGTCATAACGTACATAGTAAAGAATGTCAAATTTATTGCTATTTGAATCACTTTTTTTCGGCGTATAAAAATAAATTATTCTGCTTTGATACTTCAATATCGTTTAAATAGTGGACGCAATTGAAGATTCCTTCTTCGAGACCTTGCAATTTTGGTGGAATTTGAAGTTTTTTAAATTTTGGTGAAATATCAATGGTGAATCTTCATTCGCTGATGCTAATTTGTAATATTCAATCGATTCTTCTCTTTTTCCTTCTTTTTCTCTCTGATGCCAAAGATTGTATGGTGCAAGAGAGAATTGATGTTCTGATGATCGTTTGTAAAAATGCTCCGCTTCTTCTTTTTTGTTGAAAAAAATTTCATTGAGAAGTCCAAAATTGTTTTGACCAAATGGATACTCAGCGAAGGCTGCTTCTTTGATGTTTTCGTTACATTTTTCAATAACTTGAAATTCTGTGATGTATATTAATCCAAGTTCATTGCGTGAATTATAATAATAATTGTTGTAGACTGTTTTCATCGTATAGGTTTACGGTAAATTTTAACTTTTTGTTAATGAGTTTTGATTGATTTGTAAAAATATTGAATGGCTCTGAAAAGATCAACATCAAAAAAGTCTCCGTTCAAATAAAAGTGACCTACGTGATAGAGTCCATCTGGATTGTTATTGAGTGCTATTCCTCTCAAAAAAGTTGAAAAAAATTTTTTGTGCATGTCGATTATTTTTGCACTGATCGTGAAAAAGAAAAAAAATAATGAAATCGATAAGGATAATTAATTACAAATATGAATAAATAAATAAATCATTTTTATTTTATTATTATCTTTTTTCCTCCTCCTTTGTCATCGTATTCTATTTCATTTCAATCATCACCACAATCTTCTTCTTCTAGTCCTTTTACTTCTTCATTTTCATCTTCATCTTCTTCTAATCCTTCTATTTCTCCATCTTTTTTACCATCTTCATCGTCATTATCATCTTCTTCTTTTAAGGAGGAAATAAAAGGATTTTGGCTTAAAGTAGATGTTGAGATATTGAAAATAAACTACACCTTTAAGAAAAGGTTCCACAAACTGGTAAATTTTTAAAATTTTAACGATCATTTTTCTCTGAATAAAAATATTTTTCTTTCAATTTTTATAAATGATCAAATATGAAATCAGTCAAAAACTATTCTACATACTATAAATCCATTAAATGATTTTCCTAAAAGACGAACCATTTGAAATCCCAAAAGACTTGAATTTTTTAAATAAAATCGGCCAAAACATCAGTAATTGTTTACTTAATTCACAGAAATATCAAGTTCATTCAGATGTTCAACCACATAATTTTCGTTTATTTTATAAATACTTGACATCAGATAGCTACCAATTAGAAGTAAATTCAGATAATTATTCCGATTTTTACCTTTTAAACGATGAATTTAATAATATCATTTCTGATATTTTATCAAGTCCCGGGTTTGACTCCGTGAGAAAAGGATCGATTCTTAATTTATTATTATCAAGAGAAAAAGAGGACAAATCTCAAATCGAAAAAGATATTGCAGCTGATCTTGATTTTTATCTAGACCAATATAAAGAAAAAATGTCGCAAGTACCAGAAACCTCCTTATACAACATTTTCAATCATGAAAGCCGTCAATTAAATAACCATAATGCAGCATATCAGTTCATAATTGAAAATATTAACAAATTGCAACAAACTAACAAAAAAATCAGCCAAAATTAATGATTATCGATGCTTAAATTAGCATATATATTCAAAAAACAATATTAAGTAGCTACTGTGACATAGTTAATGGCTATTTTTAGGAGATCCAAGTTCATTAATCTCAAATCGCTCTTATACAAATATGTCTGTGATTAAATTAGCATAAAATCGATCCAAGCAGTTGCACTAGTATATAAATTAAGAGTGAAAGATATTAAAATGAAAATAAACTAAAATATTTACATTTTTTTATATTAATAAAAGGGATCCGAAATCGGCGGTTATGGAAAATCGAATTCTTCAATATAACTTATATTAATAAGAATACTATTTAATATTTAATAAAATTTATTTGGTAAAAACATAATCGAATGTAGGGGTTTTGAGATATAAAAATCTTAAGAAAAAGTTTCTCATTTGAAAGCTTATTCGGTTGTATCAATTCAAATCATCTTCGCAAATTGAGAGGCTCTCTGCGAAAATACATTTATCTTTTTTAATTTTTTAAAAAACTGATTTTGGAACATTTTTATAAATATAATTATATATATATTAAGTTATATCTTAAAATTAAAAAATAAATATGAAAATTAATTAAAATATATACATAAAGTGCTGCCAAAAAAGATAATCCACTTTATAACGTATTTATTTTGAATTCTTTTCAAAAAGTCGACTAGACTGGATCATCTTTTTTGGTAAAAAAAAAATATTAGAAAATTAAAAAAAAAAGTATTATTTTATTAATATCTTGTTGGATAACCATCACTTTGTATTACAGCACGAAGTCGTGAAGGAACAGAATCAATTAAATTATGAACCAAAGAGATATCAAGATTCTCCCATAAATTATACAATAATTCAATTAATTCATTTTCGTTTTGAGGATTCAATTCTTCCACTTTTTGTTTTAAATAACTCCATAGGTTTTCTATTGGATTGATGTCAGGCGAATTACTTGGCCAATTTTCTAGCACTTTGCAATAATCAGTCAAATATTCAATGGTTGATGACGCCGTATGTGCTGTGGCGCCATCTTGCATGAGCACCCAGTTCATATGACCATATACATCATTCATGCCACTTATTATTTATTTCGCATCGCGTTTTCGTCATTGATGAAGGCATCTTGGCCTTCATTTTAAAATTTGAATAAAAGACAATAAAAAAACAACTCATTCACAAAAATTAACCTATTTTTTTATTAATGGTCAATTAAAATTTAACCATGAAGGTGAATCTGAAGTGGATCATCGTTTTTGGAAGCACTTTAATTAAAATTAAATAAAATTGAATAATACTGTACAAACAATATTTCATATTTAAAATATATATTTATCTTCAGATATATAGCACATAATAAAATATTTTTATATATAATAGATATATATTAAAGTATTCTATTTAATTATTAATATGACTTAATGACTCTTTTCTTTTAAATAGATTCATATCCTTTTCTTCTTTTCTTTTGAAAAGTTTTTTTTCTCAAAAATATTTGTATGATTATTCAAATTCAAATTTAAATTTAAATAATAAAATCATGATTTTTGAAATAACTCTGCATTCATTTATTTTGAATTTTTAATATATGGTTTGATGCTAATAAATGATTAAAATTATAAATGATATAAAATTTTCATCATTCGTTAAAATCTTAAAAAATAAAATTTTATTTTTTCCTCTAAAATATATAACTTTAATAATATTTTAATTAATATATTTAATTTATATATAATATGTTTGAATTATTTTAACTTAAAATATTTTATTAAATAAAATACATTTTAAGATAAGCTTATTTTTAAATCAGAAAAAAATTGTGATGGCCGTTCCCATTTATATTAATCTTTTTTCAGTATTTTTGAATTTTCTCCTAAATTGAATGAAAGTATTCAAAGTTATCAAAATTTTGAATTAAAACATTCATAAAATTTTATGGGAAAATTTGAGAGAGATTTGAATGAAAAGTGCCATTTTTCCATTTTTGTTTTTAAAAATAGAGGTATATCAACCAAGATCCTACAGATCAAATTGACTAAAACTTGGAAAATAGATTTAATATGAGTTCCTTAATTACTTTGCTCTTGATACAAATCATTCTGTCTGTTTGATTAAAAGTTATAATTCAATTTGATTAAAGCATTTCAAATTCTCAGAAAAAAGAATGAATTGAAATATAATATAGGTCAAATTAAAAGGTTAAATCCAAATTCTAGGTTAAAAAAAAAGGTTAAATTATTTCAAATAAATTGAATTGTTATCTCAATTTTATTGCATTGAAATTGTGAATATATCTCAATTTATCTTTATTGAAAATAAATATAGGTCAAATAAAAAGGTTAAATCTAAATTCTAGGTTAAAAAAATGGTTAAATTATTTCAAATAAATTGAATTGTTATCTCAATTTTATTGCATTGAAATTGTGAATATATCTCAATTTATCTTTATTGAAAATAAATATAGGTCAAATAAAAAGGTTAAATCTAAATTCTAGGTTAAAAAAATGGTTAAATTATTTCAAATAAATTGAATTTTATCTCAATTTTATTGCATTGAAATTGTGAATATATCTCAATTTATCTTTATTGAAAATAAATATAGGTCAAATAAAAAGGTTAAATCTAAATTCTAGGTTAAAAAAATGGTTAAATTATTTCAAATAAATTGAATTTTTATCTCAATTTTATTGCATTGAAATTGTGAATATATCTCAATATTAAATCAAGATATGAAATCTTATTTCAGGTATCCTGAAAGATCAATTGGTAGAAATAATGTTGCATACTAAACATCTATCAAATTATTAAAGATATCTCCTCATTGGTCCCATCGAAATGTCTGACTTTGGTTTAACAACAATAGATCTCCATGTGAAGGTTCAACATTAAAAAATTTTGAATGAAATTTATCTAATTCGCTTAGTTTTGTACGGCCAGCTGAAGTATCGAGGTCAATTTTTGAATCATTTTGATCTTCACTGTTTGAAAAGCATCGAATGGAATAATGAATTTGCTGATCTGTTAGATTTGCTATTGTAAAAGTAAAGCGATTTGTTGCATGGATAAATGTATTTGGAAAAAAGATTTTTGTTGGTTCAAGGCGCACTGAACTGCGCCTTTTCATGAAGAATCAATGTAATTTTTACAATAAATAAACGAATCTAAAAATAAACTATTCAAATTAAAATTTCATTAGATTTTCATCAATCCTTCTGTAATTATCATTGTATTGATGTTAAATATGCTATTATTATTATTATTGATGATAAATGATTATTCTGCTTTTTGAAGTTCAATTTGCTAATTTGCATTTGAAATTGAAATGACATCAATAAAAATAATCTAATTTTGAAAATGAAACAAAAATAGATCAATTTCAAAATTGAACTGATTTTTAATTAAATTTATTAAATTTATAATTAGATATTCGAAATTAATTGATTTTAAAAAATTGAATAGTTTATCAGAATATCATTATAAAATATGAATATTTTTACTTGTAACAGAAAAACTTGATTAAATCATATGATTTTAGATTTTATATTTATTATAAAATAGAAATACAAAAGATTATATAAATTTGTCTGCTCATTTTTTTGCAATTAATCGATCAATGTATATAAAAAATATTATTAATATTTATCAAAATATTTAAATCTTTTAAATTTAATAAAAATAAATATATTATAATTTTTTAAATAATTTGATTTTTCGTTAAGATATACAAAAAAAAGATGATAACTTTTTGAGAACAACATTTTGGTTGATATACCTCTTTAAAAATTAAAAAGTGTTCTACTTTTTAGCATGAAGTCAAATTCTTTTAAAGAACTCTTGGAAAATAACAAAATTCGAATTACAAATAATAATATTAAGTTAGTAATTCAAGATTATTCTTTTCTCGAAATTTCTTCAGTTTTCGATTCTGAAAATAATCAAAAAACATATCAACTAATGGACGAATCCAAAATTATTATTATCAGCGAATATAAAGAAAATAATTTTATTCTTGTCTTTGAGCGAACAATAATTTACATCAAACAAACTTCAATCAATTTCCTTCAGTCGTTATTATCAAATAACAAAAACTTGAAAATTTGTTTTTTATCGAATTCTAAAAAATTGTTTGAAGATCACATTCAAATTCAATATGAAGAAATAATTTGTGACGAAACATTTAAAGATGAAATATCCAACTTCATTAACCGACTCTTAATTGGACAGCGAAATGCTTTATTCCGACTTATTTTTTCATGCATCGCCGGATATTTAATCAAAAGCGGTTATATTAAAAATAATGAAGATCGACTTCATCGTTTTGAAGTAAGAAATGGGAAACAACCACAAGAAAAATCTTTTTCCAAAGATAAGTTTATTTTTTTACGAGACATTTTATCAACTCCTTCAGCTTTGATTCAATTGTATTATTACATTGAAGAAGAAGTATTAGTTGTAATCAAAAAATCGAACCAAAGAGACAATAAGCTAATAGAAAGAGAAATTAACAATTATCGAAACATGAACCATCCATTTGTTCCTCGATTTTATGGAACAATCCAAGATGGATCAAATAAGTAACTTGTTATTGAATACATAAGTGGTCAACCATTGAGTCAGATTTCAAAAATGAAAGATGAAGAAAAAATTGCTATTATTTTTGATCTTCTGTGCATCTTCAGTTATCTTAAATCGAAAGAATACATTTATCGAGACTTGAAGCCAAACAACATCATCTTTGACAAGAACAAACAAATTGTTCTCATTGATTTTGATTCAATGATCAACTATGACAGACGAAACGAAATAGATAAATCAAAATTCACAACAGATTTTTCTTCAGTATTTGTAGCCCCAGAAATCAATAGGACAGAAAGCGGCATTCCATCATATCAAAGTGACGTCTACTCACTTGGCCAAATGATTTCATTTATTTAGACAGAAATACTGCCAAGCGAGGAAAGAATAACGAATGACGATAATACAACTCAAAATAATGAACTGAACGAAATATTATTGAATGATAACCAACTTTTCAAACGATGCATAGAAGAAGATCAAATAAAACGACCGACAATTGAAGTTTTATTTATTGAACTATTAATTTTTTTACTTAGGCATCATCAATTAGCTAATCTAATTAATTCTAAAATTAAATCGAATGAAAAATATTATTCAACACTCTTCTATAACAGAGACAAATTATATATTGATAAACACAGCGATGCATATAAAAAATTTGCTATTCATTATTTATCACTTGCTGCTAATCATAATCATCCAGATGCACAATTTAATCTTGGTTTAATTTATTATGAAGGAGAATATATAACACGAGATATTAATAAAGCTATTCATTATTTTTCACTTGCTGCTAATCATAATCATCCAGATGCACAATTTATTCTTGGTTTAATTTATTATGAAGGAGAATATATAACACGAGATATTAATAAAGCTATTCATTATTTTTCACTTGCTGCTAATCATAATCATCCAGATGCACAATTTATTCTTGGTTTAATTTATTATGAAGGAGAATATATAACACGAGATATTAATAAAGCTATTCATTATTTTTCACTTGCTGCTAATCAAAATATTTCAGATGCACAATTTATTCTTGGTGTAATTTATTATAAAGGAGAATATATAACACGAGATATTAATAAAGCTATTCATTATTTTTCACTTGCTGCTAATCAAAATATTCCAGGAGCACAATTTAATCTTGGCGAAATTTATTATAAAGGAGAATATATAACACGAGATATTAATAAAGCTATTCATTATTTTTCACTTGCTGCTAATCATAATCATCCAGATGCACAATTTATTCTTGGTTTAATTTATTATGAAGGAGAATATATAACACGAGATATTAATAAAGCTATTCATTATTTTTCACTTGCTGCTAATCAAAATATTTCAGATGCACAATTTATTCTTGGTGTAATTTATTATGAAGGAGAATATATAACACGAGATATTAATAAAGCTATTCATTATTTTTCACTTGCTGCTAATCATAATCATCCAGGAGTACAATTTATTCTTGGTGTAATTTATTTTGAAGGAGAATATATAACACGAGATATTAATAAAGCTATTCATTATTATTCACTTGCTGCTAATCATAATCATCCAAGAGCACAATTTATTCTTGGTTTAATTTATTATGAAGGAGAATATATAACACGAGATATTAATAAAGCTATTCATTATTTTTCACTTGCTGCTAATCAAAATATTTCAGATGCACAATTTATTCTTGGTGTAATTTATTATAAAGGAGAATATATAACACGAGATATTAATAAAGCTATTCATTATTTTTCACTTGCTGCTAATCATAATCATCCAGGAACACAATTTATTCTTGGCGAAATTTATTATAAAGGAGAATATATAACACGAGATATTAATAAAGCTATTTATTATTTTTCACTTGCTGCTAATCATAATCATCCAGGAGCACAATTTAATCTTGGCAAAATTTATTTTGAAGGAGAATATATAACACGAGATATTAATAAAGCTATTCATTATTTTTCACTTGCTGCTAATCATAATCATCCAGGAGTACAATTTATTCTTGGTGTAATTTATTTTGAAGGAGAATATATAACACGAGATATTAATAAAGCTATTCATTATTTTTCACTTGCTGCTAATCAAAATATTTCAGATGCACAATTTATTCTTGGTGTAATTTATTATAAAGGAGAATATATAACACGAGATATTAATAAAGCTATTCATTATTTTTCACTTGCTGCTAATCATAATCATCCAGGAGCACAATTTAATCTTGGCAAAATTTATTATAAAGGAGAATATATAACACGAGATATTAATAAAGCTATTCATTATTATTCACTTGCTGCTAATCAAAATGATCCAGATGCACAATTTATTCTTGGTTTAATTTATTATGAAGGAGAATATATAACACGAGATATTAATAAAGCTATTCATTATTATTCACTTGCTGCTAATCAAAGTGATTCGCAAACACAATTTAATCTTGGAGATGAAAATTATATATTAATGTATATAAAAAAAAGCATTCATTATTTGATTAGGTCAGCTATGAATGGTTGTAAGGAAGGGTGCTTTGCAGTTGGATATTTGTATCATGAAGGAAAATACATGGAGAGAAACATCGAACAATCTATTCGTTTTTATAAAGAAGCATCATCATTCAACATTCAATATGCTAAGAACAACCTCGGAATAATTTACAAAAAAGGATTTGAAGACAAAATTGAACCAAGGCTTGGCTCATCGATTGAATATTTTGAAGAAGCGATCAAATGGAAGAATGACAAAGTGTCAATGTACAATTTAGCACATCTATATTTGTATGAAGAACCAATAAAAGGCAGCATCGATAAATCGATCGATTTATTAGTTCGATCATTGAATGAAGGATTTTATCCATCACTTGAATTATTGTGTATTTCATTAATCAAAAAATATGGGAATGATGTTGATTCAATCACAATAAAACTTAATGAACAATCAAACAATTTTAATAAATATAAAACAGTGATTCTTTCAATAATTGGAAACTACATATCTAACAAATCTCTTTATGAGTCGAAATATTTAGAATACAAAACCGTCGATTTTTTATATAATGTTTTGTTTGAACCCATTCAGTCTGATGAAATTACAAAAGACAAAGAAGCACAACAACGAAAAAATCCAAAAATCAAAGAAATTTCGAAAGAATTTTATGAAGGATTTGGATTTGATCTTAATTAATGAAATTAATATTTTCAAAAGGAAACAATTAATAAAAATAACTTGATCTCAATATAATATTTATTTTATTGTTATTTTAAAGCACTTATTAATAAATTGAATCATATATGATTTCATTCAAAGTTATTATTGTCATTGAAAGGATTTCCAATTTATACTTATTTAAAAATTGATCGTATTTCATTCAAAAAGTGAATAAAGTTATGGAAATAATTTAAATCGATGCTTGATGTGATTGCTTGTTTATTCTATATCTATAATTTCTATGATTTTTATATAAAAACATACTTAAATAATTTTATATTTAAGTGAGTTGAATTCTGAATGTTTGTCTTGCTTTGAGTGCCCTGCTTGGTGGCATCATAACAAGTGGCTCATTGCCTCCAACATATGTAACAACATGACCATTTTGCTGGGCATAAATCATTCCCTTCTTGTAAATGAAGTGCTGATTGTGCCTTCCATGGAATGGGAAAACGTAGAATGGCGTTCCTTCAGGTGGATTTGGATCAAACTCATCAGCAACATCCCAAACCATTCCTTGCTGGAAGATTGAATCAATGACAGTGTTCCATTCATCCTTGCCAAACACAAATTGTTGGTGGGAATCGTTCTTGATGTTTGGCTCTGTCATGTCAAGCATTCTTCCCGATGGATTCAAGTAAGGATTTTCGATGTTTGTCAATGTAAGTGCGAGTTGGACTTCTTCTCCAAAACTGACTTGTTCGATCTTTGGGTCAATTTTTGAACCATTTCTGTAATCTGTTTCGTTCAACGTCATGATCAATCCAAACTTTCGTCCAGCATAACGGCGGTTATTTCCTTCCTCTTTATGCGGAACAAATTCATCATCGAGAATCAATGTTCTTGACTTTGAAATCGTTGCTTGTAATGGTAAAACTTTTTCAATTGTGATCTTGATAACTGCCAGTTGCGTGAGAAGTGCCTTGTCATCGATCTTCGTGCTTTGCGTGTCAGCCAAATCAAACAAAACAGGAATGTTGAGTTCTTGCATCGCTTTGATTGCAGTTTTTGCATTTTTCTCGGTGTTCTTCGGATCGAGTGAGTAGAAGTTGATCTTGTCTGGATAGAAAGAATCAAGAAGTGCACACAACGACAGGCAGTAAGGCTGGAATTCGTTGATGTCTGGGTAACTCTCGGTGCGATCGAAGGCCCACTGCATGAGTGCTTGTTTGTAGTGCAGTTCGGCAGTATAATGAGTTACCTTTGATTTGGTTGAGAATTTGGTCTTGTCGCTGATGTTGCTTTTGTCATTGTTGAAGCTGATTGACTTGTTGACTGAGTAGTGAAGAATGAGAGTCCAGATGAGACCAAGAATGAACTTTTCTTTGTTTTCATTGACTTCTTTGCCTGAAATGCCTTTGAGATGGACACGCATCAATGATTAAATAAGAAAAGATTATGTTGGGAGAAAAAAAATATTGTTTTTGTAAACCAATCGAATTTAAGAATAATAAATTTAGATGAATACATCGCTTTTATTAGATAAATTAAAATACTTCTATATCAAAATTCAATGGAGTGGTATAATCACCATCTTCATGTATATATGCAATACATGGTAAAGATCCGAAAATTATACATATTCATAAATCTCTCTAATTTTTGATTTTGTTTAGAATGAGCAATTGAACTTTCAGTCTAAATAGGTTTAGTAATGTTATTTGAAACTCTTTTTAGAAAAAAAATGTAGTATTTTTATCACATAAACATCTAAAAGCTTGTTACTTTCATCCTTACCCTCTATATAAAAAAATAAAGCAAGCATTATCTTATTGACAATAAATTGAATTTTAAAGTTGAATTTCTTTCTTTTTGCTGTTTAGTACTATTATTTGCCAATATCCACAATGATTTATTTTTAAAATATTATCATCTTCAAAGTGATTAAATTTTATTGTAAAGAAAACTTCACAGTACTGATTAAAATTTATATCGATTGAAGGCGAATATGAACAACTTTCAATCAAAATCATTGAAATTCAGAGCAGCATTCAAAAAGTTGAAGAATCGAACAATGATGAAGATGTGAAAGGCAGCGTGTTGCCGATCGAGAAAAAAGTGGATTCAATTCAGAGCAGCATTCAAAAAGTTTCTCAAAAAGTTGAAAGAATGAGCCATGATTATTATTATTATTCGCTTGTTTTTTATTTTAAATAATGAATGTAATTTTTTGTATTATAATGATAGCAAACATGTCAATTCCTCTTAGGAATTCTTTTAATCGACATCCATAACAATTAAAAAATCTTTATTATCTATCGCTTTATCTTTTTTTTAATTTAGTAAGATATTTCTATTTTTACTTTCTTCTTCTGTTTAATTATTGGCCATAGTTGTGCCATTATTATTTACTACTTCATCATCATCGTCATTATTTGAAAAAACATCAAAAAGAGATTTGTTTTTTTCTATTTCTGGTAACAAATGTGTTGGATCATCGATGTTGTAAAGATCGAAATTATATTCAGAGCAAACTGTAACGAAGAAATCTTCAACCATAATACTTTTTGAAGAACGATAAAGAGACAAAGTAATGACATCATCATTGCTATTTACATCGAATTTAATAGAAGATATGATATCTCTCTTATCAAATTCCTTAATTTTCGAATAATTAAAATTGGACCAATTCAATTTTTTCCCGTTTAAATGAGCAAGCATTATAGTAAATAAAGGAAACTTATTCCACACCAACACACTATTCATAATTGGTCTAATTCGACATTCAACAATGATGCGAAAACGACATTCGGAAAAATTCGGGATTTCATCAACAACTTTAAGTGCATAATAAGTTTTCTTATTCAAAAAAGGTAAGACATTTGTAACTTCATGAAAGTTTGGTTTGGCTTCAATAGAAAATTGCTTACAATGCCAATTTGGGAGGATTGGTTTACATATTCTCAAAGTTGTGAAATATTTGCAAAAGTCTTTTTCATCCATCCAAAAAATTCCATTTTCTTTTTGTGTTACATTGAATTCTTTTCTCAATTCAGGTGTCCATAAATTTGACCTTTTTGACCAGTCACCTTTCCATTCAAAACCTCCCCATGGATTTTGAATGCAAATTAACCGTTTGCCTTCAAATTCTTTCACCTTTAAAATGGTGTAACAGTGGCCATACAAAAGTTTATTTTTCTTCAATTTTCTTATTGTTGCTTTTGTTTTGTATACGTTGATGCCTGCACTCATAACAGCACCTTGTTCGTAATATTTCATTATTCGGTCAAAAACTGACATCTTGTCAATTTTCGGAGGTTTGTTTAGTTTCGATATTTTTTTCACTGTTGGATAATACTTGAAAAATGAATAAACGCTTTCTTCAAAGTATCCCCAATTAATATTTGAATAGGATCCATTCAATTTTGCAAAGGCTTTTTCAACTAGACAAAACCAGGGTGATGCAGATCGCGATGAGGGACAACTAAATCGTAAAGTGCCATTTCGATGGATGGGCATAAAAGTATCAATTAAAACAGGAGTTCTACGTCCAAAACAAATAAAATAAATAACAACTGCCCCACATTTGATATTAATTGAATTCGGAACGCATCCTAATATTCTGTTTGGAGTATCTGTATCAAAAAGTAATGGTACTAAATGCGGATGAATAGCTATTTGAGATAATGCACAGATTAAATAACAATCACAAAGTTTTCCTTGATTGACGTATTCTGGCTTAATAAGATCTTTCTGAAAGAGTGGTGCTGGATATATGTCATCTATTCTTTTCCAATATTTCGATTTTTTTAAATATCTTTTGTTTATATTTTCTCGTACTTTTTTGCTGGGATGAAAATTGGGATCAACAAAAACTTCGCCTGTATTTTTATATTTTATTAAAACATTTTCATACTTTTTAGCTTCTTCAACGAAATCATCATATTCCTTCTTGCACTTCATTTGAATTAGATAAATTTATTTGAATAGATTTTTCTTTGAATAAAAAAAAATTGAATTGTTAAGATTGATAAAGTACACAAAAGAAAATATAATTATCACAATTAAAAACAAATATTTTGTATGCTTTTAAAAGGATTATTTTTATGATGATGAAAAAAAAATAATTAAAATATCTTTAAAATTTTAAAAAAAATATTTATCATTATAGGAATTAAATGAATAAAAAACTATCCTTTTTTATTATATCATTAAATTCAAATAAAAATAGTATTTAAAGTTTCACATTTGCAAAAAAGAAAGATACATCAGGACACCAATAACGCATATAGGCAACATTCAATTTCTGAGGACAAATATTTGGTAATGATACAACAAGAAGATTTTCACAATTCCTAAAACAGTCACTTTGAATGGAATCACCATGGAATTCGAAACATGTCAACTTTTTTACATCTCCAATGTTTATTCTGACTTTAGTGACACTTTCAGGAACAATTATACTCTTCAAATCATTATATGCAAAAATGAGAGAATCATAGATATCACTATTGCTGTCACTTTTAGCAACTATCATTTTATTCTCATTATCAACATATTTAAAATTATTATTTTTAGGCGAAATTCGAACCTTTGTTAATCGTTTTGCTGAATCATACCAATTATCTTGAATAATTTCAACATTTCGAGGAATGTAAATTTCTTTCACTGCAGAATAGTTTAAAGCTCTTGTTTCAATGATTCTGAGAGAAGAATCATCTGGAAAATCAACTTTTTCAATAGATCGACAATTGCAAAATAAGCCATGTGAAAGTCTTTCCAACTTTGATCCAGGTTCTGCTTTGAAAAATTCAAGAAATGGACAGTCAGAAAAAGCATATCTAGCAATGGTCTCGACATTCTTTGGAATCGTGATTCTTCTGATTGCAGATTTTGCAAATGATGATTCCCCAATTGACTCGAGCGACGATTCACTCTGGAATTCAACGTTTCCGAGACTTGAACAGCAATAAAAAGCATATGATTTGATGTACTTGATGTAACTTGGAATAATTACATTTTCGATATTGCGGTTAGCAAAGACAATCACATCGAATTGCTCGTTATTATTGTCACTTTTTCCAATGATTACGTTTTCCTCTTCATCTGCGTATTTAAAATAGGGATTGTCCGGTGCAAGAATCAATCTTTGTAGTTTGTCTGACTCACGGCACCATCCGTCTTTGAAATCTTCAAATTTCGATGGAATGAAAAGTTCATGTATTGAACATTTTGAGAAAGATTGTGAGTCGAACGATACGAGTTCAGAATTTTCTGGAATTTCAATATATTCAATATCGTTGCATCTATCAAATGCTTCTGGTGAAATGAACTTCACATATGACGGAATAACTGCTTTTTCAATATTGCGATTAGCGAAGACGAGAACATCAAAAACTTCAGAATTGATGTCACTTTTTCTAAGTACAATTTGATGCGATTCATCAGAATATTTGAAATTTCGATTGCCGGGTGAAAGTGTCACTTTTCTAATAGATAATGAAAACTTGCACCAGTCGTCATCAAGCACTTCAACCAATGGTGGAATGTTAAAGCTTTGAACTTGAGTGAAAGGAAAAAAAAGCTGATCAATTGAACGAAGCTGTGAATCATCGGGAACTGTCACTTTTCTTAATATTCTGCAAAATTCAAGCATCTTTGACGGAATCGAAGACAATCTCGATCCACTTTCAATAGCAAATTCTTCGAGTTTATCACAAAAATAGAAGGCTAAACAACCGACTTTTTCTACACTTTTTGGAAGCGTGAACGACCTAAACGGAACGTTTGAAAAAGTTCGACTTCCAATTGTTCGAAGTTGGCACTTTTCGTGAACTTTAAACGAAAGAAGTTTTTTACAATGACCAAATGCACATGAAGATATATGCACGATATACTCGGGTATCGTTACTTGCTCAATATCACGGCATGCAAAGACGAGAACATCGAAAATTTCAGAATTTTTGTCACTTTTTCCAATGATGATTTTATGTTCTTTGTCTGCGTATTTGAAATGACGGTTTTTTGGTGAAATAATAACGTTTGTTAGGCTCATTGTAAAGTTGGACCACTGCTCTTCAAACCTTTCAAAGCTCGCTGGAATGTAGAGACTGCTGATTGCTGTGCTCGAGAACGCGTGCATTCCAATTGATTTGAGATTTGAATTCTCTGAAATTTCGACTTTTGTCAAGCTTCGACAACTCATGAATGCATTGGAACTGACGCGAGTAATGCAGTCCGGAATTGTTGCATGCTCAATATCACGACATGCAAAAACAAGGACGTCGTAAACATCACTATTTTTGTCACTTTTTCTAATGACAATTTTTCGTTCTTTGTCTGCATATTTGAAATGACGGTTTTTTGGTGAAATTGTGACGGTTTGTAAATAACTTGCACTCGAACACCATCCTTCTTCAAGTTCTTCAACGTTTGGCGGAATGTTTATATGAGTTATCGGCGAGAATGAAAAGGCGTTTTTTCCTATCGTTTTTAGCATTGAATTTTCAGAAATTTCAATGCTCGTCAATTCTTTACAGTTAAAAAATGCAAATGAGTCAATGCGTGAAATATAATCAGGAACTTTCACTCTATCAATGTCACGATTTGCAAAGACAAGAGTGTCATAAATAGCGCTGTTTTTGTCACTTTTTCCAATTATCATTTTTTCGTCTGTGTATGCATATTTGAAAAGACGATTACCTGAAGATATTGTCACTGTTTTTAAGTAATCTGCTCTTTTACACCATCCTTCTTCTAATGTTTCAACACTTGCTGGGATGCAGATACTTGTAATGCGAGTTTGATTGAATATACTTTTTTTAAAAGAAAGAATATTTGAATCAGCTGAAAATTTAATAGATTTAATGGATTTATTATTTTTAAACGATTTTTTGTCTATTGTTGTTATTTTGTAGATGTTATTTTGAAATAATATATTACTTGGTATGATAATATCACCTCTCGCTTTAGGTGAATAAACAATTTTAGCTGTTAAATTATTTTTGTCTAATTCGAACGATATTCTATTTTGAACTATCGAAATTTTCTCCATTTTTTGAAATATTTCTTTTCATTTTTGTGAATTTATTTGGCCTCTGATTTTGAAAAGTTATGTGTCATATTTAAAATCTGTACGAATTTTGAAATCCAGTTTATTTTCAAGAAATAGTTCTTTAATATTATTATAAAAAATCAAATTACCTGTATATTTAAATTAAATTGTTTATTAAGTAAATTGATTACTGATAATAATATCTCCAAAAATATCTCCAAAAATTCAATAGATGGTTCAATCAATGAAGCTTAAATGTTGTAAATTGTGCATTCAATTAATTTTTTGAATGCTTTTTCAATCGAGAATTTTCAATTCTAAGTTGATTCATTTTATTTGCTATAATTTCTGATTCCTTAGTAATTGATTTATTGTCGTCAATTTGTTTTGTTAATTCATATGAAACTGATTCTAATTCATTTTGCAAAAGTTTATTTTTTTTGCTCAATGATTCATTTTCTTCAATCTTTTTTGATAGATTGTAAGAAAATAATTCTGCTTCTCGATTTAAAACAGAATTTTTCTGAAATGCATGAGATAAATAATTAACAAATAAGTCGGTTTCGTTCTGTATTGCTTCTTTTTCATCAATTTTCTCTGATAATTCGTTAGCAAGGTATTCGGCTTCTCTATTTAGGGCAGAAATCTCTATTTTTAATTTTTTATTTTCATCTAATGTTTCTGCTAGTTTATTTGCAAATAAATCGGCCTCTCGATTTAATGAATCTCTTTCGCATAAGGCAATCTCTAAATTGTTTGCAAATAAATCAGCTTCTCGGTTAACAACTTCATTTTCTTCTAATTCAGATGATAATTTGTTTGCAAACAAATCGGCTTCTCTGTTTAACGCTTCGTTTTCCTCTTGAGTTCTTAAATATTCTTTTGCTAATAATTCTTCATCTTCATCGATATCGTCTATTTCTTTAACATATACATTTTCCTTTCCTTTTTGATTTTGAAATGATTGAGACAATTGTGTGAGTTCTCTCAATTTTTCATTTAACGTATTTGCAAATAAATCAGCTTCTCTATTTAATGTAGCAATATCTTCTTTCTGTAATTCAATTTCAGTGTTTCGCCTGGACAATTCAAATGTCAATTTTTGAATTCGGTTTTCGTATTTTTTTTCATAATTAATTACTGGTTTTATTATTTCGGGAATAGAAAAAGATAAGCTTTCACTTTGTGTCAAATGAATTTTTAGTTTATTTTTCTCGTTTTGTTTACAATCTTTTTGGCTTAATTGGTATTCATTTTTCACATATTTCTTTTTAAATGAATCAGCTATTTTTTCTTTGTTGTTATTTTTAATTGATGACGTTTCATTTGTTTTATTTAAATTATTCAGGCCATCTTTTAGAGATGCTAGCTGAATTAAAAGAGATTTTTCATCAATTTTATTTTGGATAATATCATCAGGATAAATATATATCGAAATATTCAATTCTTTCATAACATTTATTGCGAGATTTGCGTTTCTCTTTGAATCATTTATATTGAGAGAAAAAAAATGAATTTTTTCTGGATAAAAATTATCTAATAAAGCGCATATTGATATTTCATATGGCGTAAAAGCATTGATATTCGGATATATTTTGATTATTGAGTTGGCCCAATGTAGCAATTCTTTCTCATCGTTAACCAATCTTTTTATTGAATAATGCAAAATAAGTTCCCATACAAAATTAAACAGTTTTTGTTTATTGTTAACTATTTCCTTGCCAGTAATATTTAATGATGGAAACCCATTGTCCTTAAAAAGATTTATAGCTATATTACAAGCTTTAATCTTTTCAATTTCATTTTTTGGATGATGTGGCCACTTATTTGATGGTTGTTTTTTGGTAAGTGACGCAGCGAGCTTGATTAATTTTTCTCCATTCGATAAATCTGTAAGATTATTTATTGTATTATCTTTTAATTGATTTGATATCCATCTAGAAAAAACTTTGTTTTGTAAAGGTAGTATTTCGAAATCAATATTTGGTAAACTCATTTTTAAATTAATGATTTGCATGAAAAACAAACATTTATTCAAAATAAAAAATATCGTCATTCAAATTTTCAATAATCAGAATATTTGAAATTAAAATTTTAAATTGCATTCAATCCAAAAAATGAAAAATTCAAGATTTTCGAGCATAAGAAAAATTATTTTTTTTTCTTTATCAAAAATTAAGTTTTATATTTGATATTGACTACAATTTTTTGTTTTTAAATAAATAAATTATTTTATTTTATCAAAATAATTGTATTTAAAATCTAAGATTTATTTGAATGTTGAAAATTTTCAAATCAATTTTCAAAAAAAAGATTAAATCTATATGAAATTGATTTCTGATAAATTCTGTATTGTGCACCTTTTGCTTTGAGTTCATCATGGTATGCAATATCAGATGAGATTAAACATATTATTTTGGTTCCAAGAAAGAATCAGAATAAAACAGCTTTTTTTTTACAGATACATAATGCATGTATAAATTTTTTTTGTAGAAGTAAATCCAAAACTCTTTCGAGTAATGAATATCACTTGCTCGTATTCTTCTTGGCATTCTTTTTGTCAAAACAAAAAGATCAACTTAAATTGCAATTGTTATTGAAATCTCCATGTGCTTGCATAGCTGGGATCAATTTTCTTGGGCACACAGTAACTATATTAACGCATTTGATCATTTATTCATTTATTGCCTATTTGATTTTATAAAAAAATAATTAATTAATTAAAAAAATTTTTTTAAAGAAAAAAAAATATCATTTATTCCTATTTCGTAAGATTAAAAGATGCTGTTCTAAGCAAATATTTATTCTTTAAAAAAAATATTTTTTTTAATTAGTTAATTTAAGTGATTGTTAAACAGCCATTCTCTTACGCCATCAATCAAATAGGCAACCTTCCATGTGTACATATGCTCGTCCGAAGGCCTATACGGAATATCGTCAGGCATCACAGTGTGATTCACAAATTTAACGTACATTTTATCATTCCCTTCCTTGAGTATGTCCACAACGCTTTTTTCCTTTTCTTCTTCAGTTGCATTTCCGTACCACCTCGCCCTGCTGATTTTGGCGCCAAGTCTTTCCAAATTCTCCATTGCCTTGTCGTTTTGCGCAGGAGCCTTCATGTCGGCTTCTGAGCACAAAATCCAAAAAGTTTGGTTCAGTAAAGCTTCCATCACTGTCACGTCCCACTGACCAGCAACGAACATTCCAGAAGCGAAGTAATTTGGATTCTCGCACATGAGAGAAATTGATGTCATACAGCCCATTGATTGGCCTGTTGTATATAAACGGCCTGTGTCGATTCTTCCCTTGAATTGATTATTAATTAGATCGTTCAACATTGGAATTATGCAAGAATATTGACCTGTATGTTGAAAGTTGTCGTCAACGATGACTTCATTGAAGCAGGGGGCCACAACGAAAGATTCCCGTTTTTGTTGTTCATCATCTGTTGCCCAAACAGTAGCACCAACGCCTTGGAAAAGTGTCATTCGTGTATCATTACACTTAATTGATGCATCATGCATGAATAAAACTAACGGATACTTCTCATCGTTAGAATTATTTGAATCTTGATTTCGAAGACTTTTTGGAATGAAAAGATTGTAACTAAGATTTTCATTAGGATTGGTTTCATTAATATATTGCCTTGTTACAAAATCATCAATAATTATATTGACAGATTTATTAATATCTGGATCATTTGTGTAAATTTTTGAACTTTTTGAGATTATTTGGCCATTTACCAATTCAATATCTGATAGTTGTTGCATATGCAATGTGACATTTTTTCTTCCTTGGAAATTAGTTTCTCTAACTTCATAAATAAGTGGAGCTCCATAATCTTTTGGATTTAATTCAATTATAATAAATTTGCCATTTTCTACATGATGTGGATAATTTAAAGATGTTGCTGAGTGAATACTCGTGATATTCCTTTCTTGAACAGAAAAAGATTTATCATTAAGTTTTGAATTATCGATTATGTATTCTTGATCAGGTTTTTCTTTCGAAACATAATTAATTCCTATTGCTGTCAGTCTTTGGCCATCAGGGAAAACTTCTGCAATCAAAGTTATATTTAAATCATCATGATCAATTGGCGTTTTATCAATTTTTAGAAAGAGAAGAAGACAAGCAATTAGAACAGCAACTCCAATCAATGCGAGAACTGAAAGAACAACAATTAAAACGACTCTTGATTTTCTGTTTTGTAAAGAACAGCATGATTTTTTATTTTCATCATTTTCATTTAGTTGTTGCCACATATCATTATTCATTTTTATCATATAATGATATTTTTCATAAGCTATTCAAATTTAAATAGTGCGATTTTCTCACAATTTTTTGAAAATTTGACCTTTGTTATTCACTTTCATATGTATTCAAAATATTAAGAATCTAATAAATTTGATCATTTTGGTAAATGAGCTCTAGATAATGTATCTGTATTCTAATTGTATTCAATGATAGGAAATCTAATTTTTTTTAGGTCAAATTTCTTTTTCTTCAATTAGAAAATTGATTGATGACATCAAAAGTGCTGATGCAACCTCATTTATGATTATTGTAAATGCTGAAAAAGCAAGATATATGTATTTGAAAATGAATATGAATAATAATTATCCATAAAAAGTAATAGTAATCAAAATCTATCGTTTTATTTATAAAATTTTAGAAAATATTTGGCAAAGATTCTTGAAAGACTTATATAAACCATACTATTGAAGATGCAATAATTACTGTTCCTGGCTATTTTAGCACTTATCAAAGAAATGCAATAAAGAATATGATTCTTCCATAAGTCTGGATGTAATTAAGATTTTAGATGAACATTTTGCTGCTCAAATAGTTATATAATTTATGATATTTTTCTTGTTTTCTATCTTGGTGGTGACTCATTTGATGTTTCTCTCCGTTTTCGATATTGAAATTAGTGCTAAGTCCCAAATAAGTAGTAGCGAAATTGGAGGAAATGCTTTTAATGATAGAATGATTGAGCACTTTTCTGATAAATTTAAACACGAAACAGGAAAATATGTGTCAAAAGTAATGATAAATTAAGATATGAAGCAAAAAAAAGCAAAATGTTTTCTTTCTAGCTTTTCAGAAGATAGAATTGAAAATTGACAATTTTTTAGATGGTCATAATTTATCAGATACATTATTTCTCTATTTTAGAGCAAGTAAATATGGACCTTTTTAAAAAAACGATTAAAATTGTTCAGCAATTATTGGATAATGCAAAGAAAATGTTGAGAAAGTAGTTTGTGGCTCAGTTAGAATGCCAACAATCCAAAAGTTTGTAAATGATTTTTACAAAAGAATTTGCATATGTGATTCAATTGATCCAAATGAAGTTTTAGTATTGAATTAGATGATGGTACAAATTATCGCACAATACTCGCAGATTCCTGTAACTCAAAAAAAAAAAAAAACATTTTATACAACTTATGATAGCCAAGAGTTTTTTTGATTTATGTATATGAATGTGAAAATTGTGAATGCAATGAATATTCTTTTTCTTTAAAATCATTGCAAGAAGTGAAAATGATGTACAAGCCTATTTAATTCATCATAAGATGATATAAAATATTTTTATTATGATGACATCTAAAAGTGGAAGCAAACAAAGCAAAAAAAAAAAAAAAAAGGCTTAATCAATATGGTTTTTATTGTTTAATGTTATCTCCAAAAAAAAAAAAAAAAAAAAAAAATTAGAAGAACTTGAAAAAGTAATTTTATTGACGATTAATCATATTAAATCACACGATAATGAACATACAAGGGATTATATGCAAAAAAGAAGAGGCATTGAGCAAATTTTCCAAACGAAATATCATGATTTCATTGATTATATAGATTTTGAAATATTTTTTTTTATTATTAGTATGATTAAATATAGGTTTTGATTATGTAGATTATTAATCTAATCATATTAATAAAAAAAACTACTATTACTATTGTTGCTCTTTTTTTAATTCTTCTTTTTCCATTGCAGGAAAAGTAAATATGCTAAAATTTTTTTGACAATGACAGTAATTTAAACAAATAAATGCATGAAATATGTCTTTCACCAATTATGCAATATGGATTTGATTTTTTTTCACACTTTAATACATTTGTAAAAAAAACGCAGACAGTCAAAGTTCTTCTTAAGAAGAATCCTTGAAAAGTTTTGGTCCAATATTATTGTTCGCATTCTTGAAAGTATTGTTGAAATTGTATGATATTCAAAAAGAAGTCAAATCAATTTAGATAGTTTTAAAAGAAAATAATCAATTGACTGTTCTCTAAAAGCTGTAGATCATCTTTTGTTCATTAATTTGATAAACATAATAGCTAAGATAATATATATAGAAAAAAAATAATTATACTTCTCATAGAAATAACATTATAGAAGTTAATTTTCTAGAACATTTAAAAATAAATTAAGTATACCATTAAAATTTCAATTCAGTATATATAATTCGAAAGTATTTAATCTTTTTTTAAGAAGCTGGTTGAAAGCGTTATATCAACTTATGAGAAATCTCTAACTAAACAATAAATCCAGGAAAACAAAATGCAGTCTGAATTTGTCTATATAAAAAAAAAAAATAATATATATCTTAGGTAATGTCTTTAGTTTATTTAAGTCAGTGCATAAGTTTAGTACTTGGCCCAATCTGGTCTTGATGCTGATGTTTTCATTGAAACATTCTTTCCACAATATGGACAAACGTTTGTAGCTCTTCTTTTAGTTCCGTCTTGAGCTTTTCCGCAAGCGTTGCAGTGAGTCTTTCCGCAGTTTGGACATTTGGCCCAGTTGTTTGATACGTGGCAGAATGGACATCCGTTGGTCATCTTAGGATTACGAATAAAATAAAAATGAAGTGAAATTACATGCGCCGATATTTCGGATAAAAATTCAAACAAAAGATGAGCTTTTTCAATGAACGATCATTCCAATGAAAACATAATACAATAGAGAGTGAGTAAAATATTTATCGTAATCGTTTTTTTTGGATCTTTTGATGATATTTGTTTTAATATTTGATTTTATGAACATTTTTGTTATATTATTAAAAAAAGTTAGATTTGTTTTTATTATATTTTTTTGGGATGAAATTCTTCAAAAACAAGTGATTTTTATACTTATTATACCATGCTTTCTTTTGTAGTCCATCAAAAATACTAAATTAATGATTTTTTTTTGTCATGAATTTGAACTTTTCATATTTTACTTTATGTCACAAAACAGTATTGAATTTCTTAATGATGAAATATTTCATAATACTCAATAATAGTTTATATATCTATAATGATCATACAAATTTTCATAATAATCGATATTTGTTAATTTAAAGTAGTAAGAAAATTCTATATTATGAAAAAATATGAATAATTCAATAAAAACAATTTTAAATATTTTTTAATAATTTATGTAACATCTAATTGCAATTATCAAATACTTTATTTAGTCTCAAATAAATTTGATTATAATCAATAATATTTTTAAAATTAAATTAATCGCAAGATTAAATGAATAAAATGATTAAATCTTTTAACAAAAGATAATTAATATTAACCTTGAAATGATTTTACTTCATTATTTTGTGCCAAGTATGATAACTTTGATGTATATATCATCATTAAGAAATTCAATAATGTTTTGTGACAAAATGTTAAATTTGAAAAGTTCAAATTCATGACAAAAAAAAATCATTAATTTAGTATTTTTGATGGACTACAAAAGAAAGCATGGTATAATAAGTATAAAAATCACTTGTTTTTGAAGAATTTCATCCCAAAAAAATATAATAAAAAAAACAAACCTAACTTTTTTCTAAAAAAGAACAAAAATGTTCATAAAATTAAATATTAAGACAAATATCATCAAAAGAGCCAAAAAAACAATTACGATAAATATTTTACTCACTCTCTATTGTATTATATTTTCATTGGATTGATCGTTTATTGAAAAAGCTCATCTTTTGTTTGAATTTTTATCCGAAATATCGGCGCATGTAATTTCACTTCATTTTTATTTTATTCGTAATCCTAAGATGACCAACGGATGTCCATTCTGCCACGTATCAAACAACTGGGCCAAATGTCCAAACTGCGGAAAGACTCACTGCAACGCTTGCGGAAAAGCTCAAGACGGAACTAAAAGAAGAGCCACAAACGTTTGTCCATATTGTGGAAAGAATGTTTCAATGAAAACATCAGCATCAAGACCAGATTGGGCCAAGTACTAAACTTATGCACTGGCTTAAATAAACTAAAGACATTACCTAAGATATATATTATTTTTATTTTATATAGACAAATTCAGATTGCATTTTGTTTTCCTGGATTTATTGTTTAGTTAGAGATTTCTCATAAGTTGATATAACGCTTTCAACCAGCTTCTTAAAAAAAGATTAAATACTTTCGAATTATATATACTGAATTGAAATTTTAATGGTATACTTAATTTATTTTTAAATGTTCTAGAAAATTAACTTCTATAATGTTATTTCTATGAGAAGTATTATTATTGAGTTTACTATTTATAATATCTTAGCTATTATGTTCATCAAATTAATGAACAAGAGATGATCTACAGCTTTTAGAGAACAATTAATTGATTATTTTCATTTAAGACCATCTAAATTGATTTGACTTTTTTAAGAATACAATATAATTCGAATAATCAGAGCCATAATGGTCATAAAACGATAGGAAAACTTTGGAAATATGCAGTTCTGAATTACCACCACCGAGCATACTTCCAAATTCTGGCCCAAAAAGTAGGTTTCCACGGGAAAATGTAGATCATAAACAGTTATTTTTTAGAAAAAAACGAATGAATAATTCGCATAAATACAATTTCTACATTTTCAAGATCAGTTAATAAGCATTATAATTTAAATTATATTTTGCTTTATTAGAATATCAAAATAAATAAAAGAAAGAAGAAAAGCACACTAACATGGAACAACGATAATCTATAAAATAACTTAGTATTTTGCTATATGAAAGATTGTTTTATTTCTTGAAGAAAAAACAAAAATAGGCAAATGATGAATCATGACATTCGAATCTCTTACGGAAAAAGTTTATAAAATAAATTGATATGCTTATTCTTGTTTTGAATTTCTTATGAGATTTGAATGTCACGAATCTTATCAGATTCATAAAATTTGATATCCGAAATAAATAAGCATTTTAAAAGAAAGAGGGGAAACCCACTAACTCAGAACAACTATATTCAATAAGATAACTTAACAAAAACATGAATATGAAAGAAATGACTAAATTAAGTATTTTGCTATATGAAAGATTGTTTCATTTCTTGAAGAAATTCAAAACAAAAATAGGCAAATGATGAATCATGACATTCGAATCTCTTACGGGAAAAGTTTATAAAATAAATTGATATGCTTATGCTTGTTTTGAATTTCATATGAGATTTGATTATCATGAGTCATCATCTGAGAGATTTGAATGTCACGAATCATCTTTTGAAAAATTACAGCAATTTAATTAAACAATAAATGACTGAGTACACTATATTTGAAGAAATAAATAATGGGAAAATTAACTATCGCGAAAAAGAAATTGAGAAAATTCATCAAACATCAGAATAATGATTCAAGAAATTGATATCTTCTGCTTGCAGATCTTATCAAATTGTATCTCGTAAATAATTACAATATTAAAACAATTTGAGTATAAAAATCATTTGAGGGTTGAAACAGATTGAGTATTAAACAATTTATATATTAAGAACATTCGAAGACTAAAATCATTTGTAGACTAAAAGAATTCGTAAATCAAGACTATCTGTAAACTAAATCATTTTTGGACCAAAACCATTTGTAGACTAAAACCATTTGTAGATTAAAACATTTCGTAAATCAAGACCATTAGGAGACTAGAACCATTCATAAATCAAAATCATTTGTACGAACATATAAAAGCCGCCTTATTTTCAAAGAAGACATTGAATTTTATCAAAAAGTTGATTCGTGTCATCTGAAAAAGTTTTGCTCAGAAAAAGTGGTAAAGAAAAAAATGAAATCCCAAAAAAATTAATTAATAGAAAATAATTAAATATTGAATTAAAAAGGATGATTTTTAGTCATTTTGATGTTGGAATTCGAAAGCTTCAATTTTCAGTACTCGTTTTTCAATTTCTATCTTCATGCTTTGTTGCTTGCTTGTAAGATTCTTGCCATTGCTTTCACTAAACAAGTCGAAATTATTCAACTTCAATAATTCAAAGATCTCAGAGAACGATGGACGCTTTTCTGGCTCGAAAGAGAGGCACCTTTGTATAAGATCTCGAACCCAGCTGACGATAGTGTCAGATAACTTAGGGAGGACGCCATTTACTGCATTTCTCATGTTGAATCTCGGATAGCCTCCAGTCACAACATAGATGAGAGTGATTCCGAACGAGTACACGTCGACTTTGTTTGTGTATTTTGTGCTTCCATCTTCATCTTCCACAAAAAGTTCGGGTGCCATAAACCTGAGAGTTCCGACACCTTTTGACTGCGATGTTTCCAAGTCTTCTTCCCTTGCGAGTCCGAAGTCGCTGATGCGGACGTGGTTGTTCTTGCTCAGCAAGATGTTGGAAGGCTTCAAATCGCGGTGCATGAAGTTTCTGCTGTGAATGTAGCGCATTCCGAGGACGAGTTCTGTTGTGATTCTGCACTTCAGTTTGTCGTCGAGCTCTTTGCTTTCAATCACTCTTTCCAGCGACTTCGGCTCAAGCGACAATATGAGCGACGGTGGATGCGTCTCATCGCCATAATTGACTGCAATGATGTCCACAATGCAGGGATGATGGAATAGGAATAAGATTTCACCTTCACCGAGGAATCGTTGTATCGTCTTGTGTGTGAAATCTTTCAGCTCTTTCTTCGCGTATTTTTCTTTTTCTTTCTTGCTGACAAGCTTGACACTTGACGTGGCTCCTTCGCCGATCACGGACTCATCTTTGTAGTCATCAAAATTGAAGAACTTCATTCCTGATGTTTTTTCTTTAAGAGCAAAAAGAAATTCTGTCAAACGGTTCACTTCAATTTTGAATTGACTGTTTTCTTCTTTCAGCCGAGCGTTCTCTTCTTCAAGTTGGCGGTTTTTATTGATAAGTGAGTCTGCTTGTTTTGAGTCTGCTTTAATAGGCCCTTTAGAGAGAAGATCAACAATGTCCTGATGTCTACTATCCTTCGCACATTCAATGGCTGTATCATAAATTATAGCATTCAAAAAACTCCACAAATAATTATGTATTTCAATATTATTAAAAAAATAAATAATTGATAAAAATTTGATGAATGCTTTTTGTGTTTGAATATTTTGGATATTGATATCAACTCCTTCATATGATAATAATAAACGAACTATTTCCGTATATCCATTTTGTGAAGCCCAAATCAGTGCTGTATAATTAATGATTTAATTGAATTTTGTAAATAATTGAAAAAGTCAAATTTGATAATTAATATTTTTGCTTTCAAATGTCTCTTATATTGACGTCAACTCCTTCATGTTGCAATATTTCTCGAACTGTTTCTGTATGTCCATCATATGCTGCCCAAAGCAAGGCTGTCTCATAAAATGTAACGAATTCAAATTTGATGAAAAATTTTGAAAATAAAATCGCATATAAAAAGTTAACTTTTGAATATTGTAAAAAACTTTTGATTTCAAATATTTTGGCTGTTAATATCAATACCTTCATGTGATAATATTTCATGAACCGTTTCTGAATAGCCTCCTCGTGCAGCCCAGTACAGTGCTGATCCGTGAAATCATTAATAAAATCCCACAAAAAAAGATTATTTAAATATCATGAAAAAAGTTAGATTTAAATATTATAAATATTCTTGCATTTATATGCCTTTGATGTTGATATCAATTTCTTCATGTTTTAATAATTCGCGAACAATTTCGGTATGACCTCTCCTGGCAGCAAGAATCAATGCTGCATCATTAAATATTTTAGTTGAATTCCACGAAATACTGATTATTTCAATATTATGAAAAAGCATAGATTTTTATTTCATAAAAGCTATTGGATTTATATGTTTGTGCTGTTGATATCGACTTCTTTTTTAGTAAGAAATTTCTTAACTGAATTTAAATCTCCATCTCTTGCTGCTCTAAAAAACTTTGCTTTGCTCATAGATTGTAAGGTCAAATGAATTATAAAAGAAAAGAGTTTTAAGCTTTATATAAAAGAGTTAGAATTATAATGTTATATATATACATATATATCATCTTTTTATGATAAAATTATTATTTTAATTCAATTAGTATTTATTTTTTATTTAGATATTTTTGTTTGAAAATGGAGAATTAAATACAAATATATAAATAAAAATTGATAAGTTTACAATATTTTCATTCAATTTTAGATTTTTTGTTTCTACAAAATTTATCGTTTAAATTTGGATCTTTGAAGTTAATATCATATGGCTTGAAATAAATGATATCCCTTTTATATTTTTATAAAAAAGAATATGATTTCCAATTTCTATAATTTTTTTTTTTTTGGTTAAATTCAATATAAATTATGGAAATAAATATAATAATGCCCATTATTTCTAAATTATAAATGTCTTAATATCAATATATTTTTTGGTACTAATCAAAATAAATGATATTTTTTGGCATTAATAAACTAAAATAAAAACAAGTTTATTGACGTATACATTGTTCATTATTTCGAATTGTTTTATAAATACATCTAAAAAGTTAAAAAAAAAAAAAAAATAATAATAATCAAATAACCGATATAAACATTTAGATAAAACACACAAAATTAATCGCTGAGTGAGATATAAGTGCCCTCAAAATCAGAGTAGCTCACATCAGAGCTATATTCAAAAGGATCTCTCCTGGAGTAATCGTCGAAAGAAGAACTCCGCGAGTTGTACGAGTACCAGTACGAGTACGTGTAGTACGAGTAGGAGTACGAATCAGAGCTGGACTGATCGTCAACGAGGAACGCGTCATCGAGCTCGTTTGAGTGTCCCTTCAGGTGCTTCTTCTTGTTCCGCAGATAAAGGAGCATCAAAACAACAGCAACAATGATGAAGACGAAGGAGAATCCGGCCGTTGCACCGATTTCTGCAGCAGTTGCCTTCTTCTCTTCGCCTCTGCCGAACACGTTTGCGCGCTTGTAGTCGTCGAGTCCGTCCGGGTACTTCGTCGCATTTGGCCTGAACGTGAAGGAGGGCGAGAATGGGCTGGACTGGGTGAAAGGATCAGTCGCATTCCTGACGGCAGCTGATGCAGAAAAAGCAGATGATGAGGTGAAGTGAAGTGATCTTGGCAAGAAGTCAAATAAAGGTGAAAATGAATTCGATGAGGTGAAATCATCAGAAGGTGAAAAAGATTCCGACTCTGAAAATTCAGAGGAAGGCGAAAAAATGATCGATGAGGTGAATTTTGAAGAAGGCATGAAAGTGTCAGATGAAGTGAACGCATTTGAAGGAGCAAAAGAATCAGATGAACTAAATTCAGAAGAAGGTGAAAATGACTCAGAAGAGGTGAATTCTGTTGTGGCTGAAAAAGTGACAGATTGAGAAAATTCTTTGAAGGTGAAAAAATGCTGGTTGGCAAAAATGGTAACGACATTGTGAATTTTTCCGACTCTGTGAAAATAACCGTCGGCAGTTGGCACTTTTCTGTTCCTTCGTGAACGATATTTAGGGTCACAATTGGGTCCTCAAGTGAGCATCCCCCGTTTATCTTGACATTGGTGTCAATTTTGGTGGGCATTATGTCTATCTTTGAGTTGGAGAACGTTAAGGTGTGGCCAAACTTTGCTGTCGCCCCAACTATAAATGATGTATCATATATTAATTTTCCAAACCTGAAATTATTGATAAAATTGATTCCCCTGAATTGGAAGATGCATTTTGTTGTGCAATTATAAACGTTTCCGTCTGTAAAAGTGCCGTTTCCTTTTTTTGGAAAATCTATAAAATTTGTATTCATAACATCGTACCCTTTGCTGTTTAAAAAATTGACAAATGATGTCCGATGGTATTTAATATCGTTGGTGCTAAAACAAGTTCCAAATGAAGTTGAATCGATGATATTATAATTGTTAGAAGAATTTAAATTTTCAACTGTGTATAGCGAATTGCCACACACACCAAATGAAGTTCTTCCTGTGCTGCTCAAACCACAGGAAACAATAGCGAGGTATGATAATTTATTATTTTCTTGCTCGGCATTACTATCGAACTTGGCAAACTGATAACTATATGATGGAGCTTCACATAAAAATGCGCAGACATGTTGAATTTGCATTGTATGACATTTAATATATAAAGCTCCTCCTTCATTATTGGTTGAACAACTCACAAATCCTAGAAAATCCAACTTTACCCTCATTCCAAAATTTTCGATGTACATACACCCACCTTTTTTGGAATGAATATTATGAAAACATTGAAAAGATGAATATTGAAAGAGGATATTTCCATTCGTACTTGTTGGTTCAATATGATCATTGGTTGTGCTTATGCAAGTAGAGGCTGAAAATGAATGAAAAAAGAAATAAAAGAAATATAGAATCAAAATCCGAAAAAAAAAGTATTCTCTTTGAAATAAAACTTTTGAATAACATTAACGTTTTTTTCAATATGTTTATATAAAAAGTTTAACATTAATAATTTCTAAAAAAATAAATTTACTTTATTGAATACAATAAAAAAAATATTGTTTTTATTGATATATTTAAAATTATTTTTATTAAAATTTTTATATTAAATTATAAATAATTATTTCTATTTTTATCATTATATTTAAACAAAATAAATTTTTAAAAAGGATTTCAAATTTTTATTTAAAAATTATAAATATATATACGAATATCTTTGAAAAATAAAAATGTACAAATGTATTTTATTGGAAATTAATTTATATTTTTAAATTAAATAAATTTTTTAAGAAATGAATGACTGCACAAAAAAAACTCAAAAAATTTTCTTCTCATTTTCTAAAATACTAAATTAATTTCCATTAAATCATATCCATTAACTTTAAATGAATGCTGATATTAGGCATGTTATTTTGAGGATCGATATCAGAATTGACACTTTTTTAAGCTTGATAATCCATTATCAAAAAAGAGGATAAAGAAAAGTATTGGAACCTGTTCAATTATATATCAAATTTAGAAAAAAAATGTAAAAAATATAGAAAAGCAAAAAGACTGGTTGAAACATTTAACTTGATTTGTTTGCTTTGTATTCAAAATGACGCAGATGATTGGAAACGTTGTTTAGTTCGTGGAATTTTTTGGATTGATAATGATATTGTGATCAATACAAGCCAACATAAGCTTTTAATTTGCAGATGTAAAGCGACAATTAAAAAAAGGATATGTTTCGATTCAAATTAATGAAAAATATTTAAGCAAATTGCCTTTTTTAAAAAATGATAACAATGAACACAAAAAATGGAATATCAGAAAGCGAATTAAATATACTTAAATTTAGCATCTTTTTATATGAAGATTTACAATAATATATTTTGATGATGATTCTATAAATTATACATTTTTGTTGTGATATTTTATATAGAAATGTAATAATTATTTATACAAATATAGAGATATTTATGAAAATATAAAATTATGTTATATTAATATACAAATTAAATATAGTTTTTTTGAGAATAGATATTAAAGGTGTCACTTTTTTGTCTATGATACTCAATTATCAGTTTAAGAATCTAATATCAGATCATCATCTTGATATCAGATATGAAATTAATTGTATAAATGCAATGAAATATTTGAGGCAAAATTACGATCACAAGTTAATCAAAAAGTTTGCTATTAATTTCATATCAAAAGCTGAGAATAAAAAACCTCGACCTCTGAAATCAATCTCCAGTATCAGTGTATACTTATTTCTTGATATTAGCGAATCGCAAAATAATAAGCCCATATACAAAATATATATAATACTAAAAACCACAGAATATATAAAATTTATATTTTAATAGCAATTTTATTAATAAATGAATACATCTATCCATAATATTCATATATAAAGATACAGAAAGCTTATAAGTTTTTTTATCATCGAATATAATAATAAGCATGTTTGCGATTAATAATCAAGAAACAAAATACAAATCTAAATAAAGTTTAAAATGATTGATTAAAATAGTTTCGGATATTTTATGACATTAATATTAAATTCGAAATAAAAAAATTTTAACAACAATTTTTATTTTTGTGTTGTGTTTCATCTATTGTATCAATGTTAATAACTTTATCGTTTTTTATAATATCTTCCATTTTTTGTTCTGCAATTTTGGTAAAAGCTTCCCTAACTCCTTCCCCAGTCAATGCGGATGTTTCAAAATATGGATATTTTCCAGAAGCAAAGCTAGAAGCTTCATCATGGGAAACAACCCTTTTAGATTCAAGATCAATTTTATTTCCACAAATAACAATGGGAATTTTTGTTGCATTTAAATCTATTTTTTCATCAATTTCATTAATCCAACTTTGTAAATGATTAAAAGAGTCACGATTTGTAACATCAAAAAAAAGAGCGATGCCTTGGGCTTTTGTAAAATAGCTTTGCGTAAGAGATCTATACTTTTCTTGGCCTGCTGTATCCCAAATATTTAGTTGAATGTCTTCTCCGTCAATACACAAAATTGTAGTCTTGAAATTAACTCCAATGGTTGCGTTTAAAGAAGTAAGCGATACGTCATCAACAAATTTTAATGTTGCTGCAGTTTTTCCCACAGAAGAATCACCAATTACAATAATATCGATTTCATTACTCATCTAATTTTGAGATTATGTACAGAAAAGTTTATCAGAAAAATAAACAATAAAAATCATTTTCTTTTTATTTGCATTAAAGATAAATAAAAAGCATTAAAAAATATTTTTAAATTTTTATTATTATTTTTAATATAATAAAATTGTTTTATTAAAAATTTTTAAGGTAAATTTACCAAAAATTAATAAAATATTAATATTCTTTTTATTTCATCGTTTTATTCAAATCTCTCAAATGTTCCACTTTTTGAACTTTTTCCTCTCAATAATCTCCAAAAATTTGTTTTGGCCGAATAAATTCAAAAAGTGAAAAATTGAATCGAAAAACTTTAAAATAAGATAAAAAGGCTAATTTTAGTAAATTTCTAGTATATAGCTTATTTGATGTACTGCTTTATGTCTGTATATAACAAATAAGCTACTCTTTGCCACTTTCCTGAGTTTTTATGAGTAGGATTATGAGGTTAAAATGTTGCTCTGTTCATTATAAATGAACGATGTGAGTAATTTCGAGGATGCGAAACTAATTTATGCAATAGATCAATGAGTTTTCTTCTGAGATAGTCTTCATTTAAAATTACTATTAAGTCATCATCGTTCAAGTAAGAAAGAAATTCAATAAAAGTGAGAGCGTTGTATATTTTATGATTGTTATTGTATGAATATGTTACTGTTTTAACTTTTTGTTGTTAGAGATTCATCAAATTCGGCCAATCATAGCTTTATTAACTATATGAAAAAAGTTTTATTGATCAAATTTGATTCAATTTTTTCACTTTTTGAGTTTATTCGGCCAAAATAAATTTTGGGAGATTATTTCAGAGGAACGTTCAAAAAGTGTGCACATTTGAGAGATTTACACATTTTCCACAAAACTTTTTTTTTTTTTTTTTTTTTTTTGGTTCTAAATATAATATCTCATAAAAAAACTCATATTTCAAGTATATATTTCAATATTTAAAATATATATATAATTAGATTACTAATAATAATGAAAATTATGCAGTTTTTTTGAATATAAATTCGATATTCATAATTAATTAAAAAAGCATTTTGAAAAGAAAACTAAAAAAAAAGTGTCATAATACAGAACTACATTGAAAAGACAAAAATAGACTTGTTATTCTGAGAATCGATATCAAAAACGTCACTTTTTTACATCTGATACTCGATTATCAGTTTACAAATCTGATATCGAGATTATCGATTATCAAGATATCAGATATGAAATGTGATATAAAAATAATTGTAAACTTGATATCATTTACCGAGATCTCGAGATCTCAAACAGATTTATCTTTTTTTATAATTGGTATTTGTGATTTTATAATATTTAAAAATAAATAATAGAATGTATTGATGTTTATTTTAAGATTAAAATCAAAAAAAAACATTCTTTTTTATGAAATATTTGAGATTAAAATACGATCATATATTTATCAAAAAGTTTAATTGAAAATTCTGATATCAAAAGCTGAGAAAAAAAATTCTCGATCTCTGAAATCGATCTCGAGAATCTGTGTATATTTATATATCGATATCAAAAAGTCAATCAATTATCGATCTCGATAATCGGAGAATAACAAGTCTAGACAAAAACAAAGATTTGAATAATTAAGTTTTTTATTTGAAACCTAATTCTAGATTCGGCCAAATTCTTATTCATGCACAAATGTATATTTTCAATCAGTTCATTGGATCTATTATATATGTAATAAAATAATATTTACTCATTCTTAAAATTTTTAAAGAAAAAAATAGAGTTTATGCTTTTTTTACACAATACTTATAAAGTAGCTAGTCAGTTGTACTTGAAAAGTTCAATTGTCATTGACTTTTCACAAGGAAATTTGGGAATATTCTATTCAAATAAAAATCCCGATTTTTTATGGGATTTTTTTAATTAAAATTAAATAAGTATGGATATTTATATAATAAATAGTATTTTGTATCTTTTTTATTAAAAAAACTTCACAAATATATATATTTCAATTAGATAATGATGTTTTAATTTCCACTTTTTCCGGAAAAAATCACAATAAAATATATGGGTTCGTCTTTATCAAATGTTGATAAAAAAAATTTACCAAAAGGAGATTTCATCAGTTGTCCAATGACCCCACAACAAAATGCTTTTTGTAAATCAATACTCTTGAATAATAAAGAGAATTTAATGAAACATATTAATAACAGAAAAATTCTTAAAAACATTTTAAAATCATGCTGCCATCCATTTTTAGTCAAGCCACAGATTTTCGATAGCAGTATGAATATGGTTAATTTTTCAGGTAAAATGATCATATTAGATAAAATTCTTTCAAATTCTAGAGAAAAAAATAAAATAATCATTATTTCTCAAATTAACGAAATGATTGATATTCTTAATGATTATCTTATTAAAAAGAAATATAAGTTTGCAAAATTAGATTCTTATATTAGAGGGCGACAAAGACAAGAAACGATTGATTCATTTAATTGCACGAATGATGACTTTATTATGCTGTTATTGAATGCAAATGCTGGCCTTAAAGGAATCAACTTTACAGCTGCCACCACAGTAGTTGTATATGACGGCGATTTCGAGCAAATAAATGATATCAGTTTTGGTGACGCAAAGATCCATTATCTATTTTCGAAGAGGAGTTGTGAACAAATGATGATGAAACTAAGATATGAAAAGTTAAATAAAGGCATTCAAATTACTGAACAAGATAATGAAAAGATTCTTCGTTATGGTGCATATTGGGCTTTTAATAGAAAGGAAGAAGCATTACAAAGCATAGTTAATGAATTAGTTGAATCTGATATTAGTGATGTTATTTCAAAAAGCAGCAATTTAATGAATACAAATGATAATTCGATTAATTTAAACAAGGAAGATTTCTGGTTTGATTTATTTCCAAATTATTACAATCCAAAAGATTCATTTTTCTCGGAATTTTCTAAAGATAAGTTATTTGTTGATAAAACCGAAATGATTAATATTATCAATGAACAATTCTTTGAAAATAACAAAAGATATCTTTGTGTTTCTCGACCACAAAAGTTTGGAAAAAGTTGTAATGCCAAAATGTTATGTTCTTATTACAGCCGAGGAAATGATAATAAACAAGTATTCCAATGCTTGAAAGTTGCACGTGATTCTTCATGGGTTGATCATATTAATAAGCATAATGTCATTTACATGGATATATCAAAAATGGTTTGTAAGATGAAATCGCAATTTTCAGAAAGTGAGCAAATAAACATTGTTCAATATATTCAATCATTGGTCCTAAATGAAATAAAGAATGCCTATCCATCAATCGATTTGAATGTTGATTTTTTGTCTTCAGCACTTATAAAAATTCATGAATATGCAGATGAAAAATTCATTATAATAATAGATGAGTGGGATTATATATTAAGCAATTTTTCAGAAAAACAAGAAGTGATAAATGATTTTTCATTTTTTATGACATCGATGTTTAAAGGAATACAGACTATGAATTACATTAGTTTAGCTTATTTGACAGGTGTTTTACCAATGAAATGCTATAATTCGCTTTACTTATGCAATGAATTCATTGAATTTTCAATGGACACTCCACATCCTTTCATCAAATGTTTTGGATTTACTGAAGATGAAGTGAAGAGATTGTGCATTAATGACAAACTGGATCTTAACACGATTAACAAATGGTATGATGGTTATATATTAAGAGGAGTTCATATTTATAATCCTTATTCAATTATTAATTCAATCAAAATTAAAAAGTGTCAAATTTATTGGCCAAATTCAGAATCCATTCAAAAACTGGCTGTTCTTATTGATTTAAATTTTGATGAGTTGCAAGATACGATTGTACAATTGTTAAGTGGTGTTCATTATTCATTATTATCACCATATTATGAAAGCGATATAACAAAATTTGTTAATAAAGATGATGTTTTGACTTACCTGGTTGTCATGGGATACCTAGCACATAATGAATGCGAAGTTTTCATTCCAAATTTAGAAACGTTTTTGGCATTTGATCGTGCAATTCGTTTAGTTAAAAGCAAAAGTTGGACCAATGTTATATTAGCATTGCAAAAATCAGACAAATTACTAGATGATACTATTAACGGAAGAGAGGAACAAGTAGTTGAAGGAATGGATCAACTTCAAAATGATGATGTGCCGATTCTTTCTTATAAAGATGAGCTCTCTTTATGTTGCGTGATTTCAATTGCTTATTTTTCAGCAAATAAATATTACACAATTGTGCATGAATTTCCTTTCAGAAAAGGTTTTGCTGATGTTGCCTTCATTCCGTGTGAAAATGCAAACAGGCCGGCCGTTCTTGTAGAACTCAGATTGAATGAAAATGCTAACGGCGCAATTAAGCAAATTGAGTCTAATAAATATCATGGATCACTGTCTGAGATCACAAGTGGTGATGCTATTGTAGTTTGTGTCAATTTTGATAAAAAAAAAAAAGACTCATTATTGCAAGATCAAAAAATATAGCATTGATAACAAAGCAATGCAACCATTTGAAAAAGATTTCTAGATATTTTATTTCTTTAATCATTTTAATCTTTCAAAATGAATTAATATACTTGTTATTTTGTTAATTAACTTTAAATTGAATTTAGGTACTTTATTATAATGTTCAGTTTCCTGTTAAAATATACTGGCATTATTCTTTCATAAAAGCAAAATAGTGAATGCTATTTCTCACCTCAAAATCTTAATAATAAAAGTAAATTATGATATTAATTCAATTATTTAAAATAAATCAATTTCATTTCAGGAAATATGATTTAAAAATGTAAGAAGTGAGTAAATAGGCTTACGTAAACAAGTTTCAGGTTAAGTTTTGAGCAATGCAAGTTGAATTACTCTGGTTACCTATATATTATCTCAATTTTTATAATAATTAAATTTTATTAATATCACTTATAATATATTTTATTTTTATTACATTTTAAACTTAGAAATTCATGAGATCTATTTATTATAATCTTTCAACTTTTTAAATATTAAACTCCAGATTTTCAGAGGAGAAATTTAATCGTACTTTTTATTAAAAATTTGAATGTCTTTCAGAAACTAATTCAATTTTTTTCAATTATTGTTAATATAACCAAAGAAAAACCAAATAACTTTTTGAAAATGAATTAATATAAAAATATATTTATCTTTATTAAAAATAGATTTTAATTATTATTTTCCATGTTTATTATTTTAAAAATAATTTTTAATTTTTAAATTTTAAATAATATAAAAATAATCAAGCAAATATTAAGAGAAAAAAAAAACTTTTAGTTTTGTCTCAGTATAATATGATTATTATTCTTTCTTCCGATCAAGAAAAATTCAATAATTTATAATCATATTTTAATCAATTATAAATGGGCCAAAATCAGTCAGAAAATATAATAGATGACTTAAATAAAGCACAAAACATATATTATATCAAAAGCAAGAAGTCGCATTTGTCGAAATATCCATGCTTCAAAGGCTATCCTCGAAGTACATCAGATTCAGCTGCCCATACAAAAGACAAAAAGATATCATACGATGACAAGTCATGCTTTTTCCTCAAACTACTTCCCTATAGTACCACAATTGAAAAAAAATGCATAGATAGAGAACAAGAATTACTTCAAATATTTGATGAAGATAAAGAAATTTTAAAAAATGAAAAATTGGTTAATGTTAACTTAGATGATAAAGAATGCGTTTTGGTTCCTTCAAAATATTATACCCTTAAAGATGTTTTTGAATATTTATGGCATGAAGTTCATTATACTGATGAAAAACTAATTTGTGTTATTTCATTTCAAGCTCTTAAAATATTAAAGATATTAAAAGACCACAATGTTGTTCATAACGGTATTAAATTTGAAAATTTTATTGTTGAATCAGAAAATCCAGTCAAAATAATTTTAACTGATTTTAAGCACGCCCAAAAAATCAATGAAGAAGAGAAATCCAAAATGTTTGGAGGAACTTCCATCTTTAAAGCCCCAGAAGTCCTTGAAAAAAAAGGCCACGATTTTTCAGCGGATATGTGGTCGCTCGGTTGTAATATTTACTTGTCTATATTTAACAAATATCCGTTTGATATTGAGCAGGATGACGATGATAATACTATCTTATATAAAATAAAAAATAACGAACTAACGAATAAAAATAAATTGGCATCAAAGGACGCTTGGGACGTCATCACAAAGATGTTCGTGCTCAGGCCTGAGAGCCGCATCACGCCTGAAGAGGCGATAGAATTGGATTGGTTCGAAGAACAACGAACTCCGCCGAATGTGGCACCTGCGGATGGTGGACGCATCAATATGGACGGTGATGGTGAATTAAATGTATAAAGTATTCAAAAAGTTTTCCTTTTTTTAAATAAGAGCGACTATTCAAAAAGTTCTTCATATTTTTTTTGGTTATTAATTTATTATGTTAAAAGTAAAAGGTGAAATTCATTTTTTTTTTGTATATTAGATAATTGATTTATAATATGTCAAAACTCAAAATGAACATTTGACAAAAAATAATTCATTATTAATTAATTAAAATTGATTTTATTAAGATAAAATATTAATTGCTAAATTGAATAAAGTATTAGTCAGCAATTCTCAAATAAACATTTAATTCTTTCATTGGATGCATAGTCGACAGGCTTTTTTCATAAAATTTTAGTAATCAAAATCATTAAATGGCTAATCTGAAATGCTATTAATTTTTTATTTTTACTTGGTCTGGTATATTTGGGTTGATTCCTTTATGTTCCAACAAAAGTTTAATGATTATGGAATTGTTATTTAAAACAGCAAGATGAAGTGGAGTACGTTGATTAAAAATAGTTTATTTAAAATGAAATTAATAAAGATGATTTGAAATGTTATTGAAATACAACATTCAAAATTGTATATAATATCAAAAATTGAAATATAATTCAAAAAATTGATTGTTTTATTCCATTGAAAATTTTGAAAAAAAATTGAATTCAAAATAAAAGAATTGGAATTCGATTAAATTATATATACATAAAAACTACATCAAACATTTAATATTTCAAATGTATGGAATATTAACATCAATATTTTCATTTGATAGCAAAAGTTCAACAATTTTATCTTTTTGAAGCTCAATGGCAACGTTTAATGCAGTTTTATTTAAACAGATTAATAAAAATTTCATCAATGAAAGTTAGTTTAAAATATCAAAAAAAAGATTTGATGAAACTATATTTCAAAAAGCATTTTAAATATTAAAAAAATAAAGCAATAAAAATGTAATTAAAACATTAAATATTGAATGTAATTTATATATGTAATAGAAAATTAGATTCAAAGAAATTTCAAATGTCATTCAAAAAAATTTTTTTTTGAAATGAAATTAATAAAATGATTTCATAACGTAATGAAATTATTTAATCATCAATGCATTTATAATTAATATCAATTTCTTTATGTGATAATAATTTTTTAACGATTTCTTCATACCCATGCTTGCATGCAACAAATAAGGCAGATTTTTGAAATTCATGCAATAACACTATTAAACTAAAAAATTTTAAATATAATTAAAAAATAATAATTATCAAATGTAATTCAAATAACTTATGTTAAATCACATCGAAATATTTCAGTTAGAACAAGATGAAAAAAACAAACAAATAAGAAACATCATTCAAACATTGTACTTCAAATTATATTAAATAAAATGATTCAAAACCCGATGAAAACAAATATTTTTTTTTTAATTTTATTTGAAATTTTTGATTTGAAATTTCATTTAAAACAAAAAATATTTAAAATATTATGAACATTAACATCAATTCCTTCACAAGCTAACAATAAATCAACAATCTCAGTGTTTCCATTTTTACAAGCTGCATATAAAACTGTATAATTTAAAAATTGGAATAAAAACTTGATGAAAAAAATGATATCAAACTGTATTTAAACATCAAGATGATTTGAAATTTCATTTAAAAATTTATATGTCGAATTACATTTAATAACATAAGATTGAAATGGCATTAAGAAACAAATTTTTTTTGAAATGTAATTTAAATTTTTGATTATTTAACTCGTTGAATATAAAAAATGATTTGGAACGTATTGAGAAATTATGATTAATAACTTTATTTCAAAAAAAGAGATGCTTGGAAATATCATTTAAATATTTGAATTAAAGAATTAGATTAGGAAAATGTATATCTTTGAAATATCATTAAAAAAATCATTTAAAATTCGATAAAAAAAATATTTTGATAAAAAAAAACTCTTCGATTTATTTTTGTGTTTATGTCAACATCACGACATTTCAACAAAACCTCAACGAATTGGAAATAATCATACATGCACAACTCATAAAAATAATCTTGATTAATTGAATCGATTTGTAATTCACCAAAATTATAATATTTAAGAGAAGAAGAAGAAATCACTTCATTTTCAGTCTTTGACAATAAATTCTCTTTGATATAATACGTTATCTCATTGTGGTGACACTTGATTGACTCTTCGAGGCATTTCACATATGATTCATTTGGAGGGTGAACATTAAATTCTATAAGAAGATGAATAAGCTCAGCATTATTTGAGTGGATTGCATAAAGCCAAATTGAAGGTGTCAATTGAACTTCACAATTTTGTAAATATCTGAAAATTTGAATTGATCCATGAAATGCTGCATATTCAATTAAAGTTGGATTCCTTTCAGCTATAAAACAATTTGTTTCATAAATTGAAGGTGGAATTGTCGTTTCAGCAAGCGGCAAATTGGTCTGACTGACATGTGTGATGAAATCTTCAACTAAGTCATTTCTAATTAACGTACAAATGTAAGAATCATTTTCACCGTTTCTTCTAATTTCTTTAAATTCATCAAGATCGTCAACAAAAACTTTTGGCATCTCTTCCGTTAATCTGTCAGCACTTTCTTTGTTGAAAAACGGCTTCGTTTCTGGGAAGAAATAATGAATGTAAAATAGAGAAACATACTTTTTGATTTCAAGTGAATCAAGAATGGCTAAATCTAATGTAAATATTTCTAATTCAATGAGAAGTAAGAGAATTCGTTTGTTACTTTGGAAAATATTGAATATCATGTAATTTGTCAAAGTTTGTTTGATTTGATCTTTGAAATATGTAAAAATTTGACCAATTTTGTCGAAAAATGACGAATTACGATGATGGTTGTTCGATATATTTAAAAGTAAATGAAGAATTGACTTCAATTCGTATTTATTTTCTCGAATTTTTAGATCATCGAATAATTTTATTAAATTTTGGTAATTGGTTTCTTCACCACTTTCATCATCAATAAAGGATATAATTGATTCATATATCTTTTTTAATTCATTAAAGTAATGTTCAATGCTCATTTCCAAAAAAAGTGTAAATGGAAAATCAACTTTTCTAAAGAAAAACGATTAAAAACAATTTAATTTTTTTTTCTTAGAAAAAATTTTTATTTTTATTATTATTATTGCCATAAAATTGATATTTAACTGAACATTTTCAAATTTTTACTACAAAACTCTGATGCTTTTCTTCTTTCTACAATTCTCTCTTCAATTTTTTATTTCCATTAATGTTCGTTTCCCTGTTTATGCGACTTTTATTGCAGATGCAGCAGCTCAAATAGAATGCTGGTATTACAAAGATAGAAATTGCTGACGGTATTTTTCCGCAATCACAATTTATAAACGAAGCTGAGAATTATTCAATATTGAACGAATATCCAAAATCCTGGATCATTTAGTACTACTGCAGGAGCAATTGAGAACAACGAGCTACCATCAAAAACATTTTATCATTCATCAATCAAATCTGTTTCATTTTCATCGTTAGTAAAAGTTGGAAAAACTGCATTCTGACTTCGTTTGGAATTATGATGCTCTCAATTGATGTTTTTTTGAAATGCAGATTCTTCAATCTTTTGAAGTTTTGATTCTTCGAAGTCGTTCACAATTAGAAAAAGCACTTTTTCAATAACTTCAACGTTATCTGGAATTGAGATATACACAATAGATGATCGTGCAAATACAAATGAATCAATACGCTTGATAAAATTGTGAATTGTTATCTTTTTGATATTTCGAACGCAAAAAGTAAGGTTTTCATAATTATCTGATTCATTAGATGATTTCCAAAAGATCATTATATCGTCTAAAAAACGATATCGGGGATTCGATGGATTCATTCTAACTTGAGTTAAGTTTGTTGTACCTCTGCACCAACCTTCTTTCAGATCGATGACTGATGATGGAATTGTGATGCTCTCAAACGTTCCATGAGACTGATTTAATACTTGATCGAATGAATCTCTAATTTTTTTCAACTGATTTAATACTTGTCACGTCATATTTTTTAGATTTGTGGTTTACATAAGATGGAATAATGATTTTTTCATTTCTTGAATTGCAGCCAATGACAATTGCTGTCTCTTCTTCTTCATTGATTGAATATATGATGCCTTTTTGCTCCAACTGCTGATTCTGATTCTCTTCTCGTTGATTTTCACTCATGACTTAGAAATGAGCGTTTTTGAATTTTTTAATAAACAATTGAAAATTGAATAATTATGTATGTTTTATACCTTTCAATAAAGAATTGGTATTCTCTCAATTATCTTTTACTGTTTTGATAAAAAAATAAACTTATTCTCACAAAAATTTATTAATTAATTCAAATTTCAAAAACAAATATTAATAAAATACAGTATAATATTTAGGATAATATAGTAATTTTCAATATATTTGTTTATTAATAAAAATTTTAATATTTAATAAATTATTTAAGATAATATATGAAATCAATAAATTGAATGTACAGAAAAAAAAAATTTTTTCCAAATTATTTTTATTTAATATTTATATTATAAAATATAATTCATATGATTTTATAATTATAATCATATTTTATATATTTTATATGAAAAAATACAAAGCAAAATATATAATTTATATTAAAATATACTTATTTAAAATTTTCTCATTGAGTATTCAAAAATTTTTATTTTGAAAGATAATTTAAAATAATAATAAATTGTATTACATTGGAATAAATGGAATAAATAGTATGTTTATTAGTATATATATATTTAATATTTATTTTTATTTTATATATAAAAAATGTATCCTTCATATTCTTCAAAATCTACATCAAATGTTTGAATTATATTTTTAAATCATTCTCGACTCTTTCAAATCAATCATTCTTTTTTTGAATAACTCTAAAATTCACATATTTAACTTCATTTTCAACTTTAAGAGGAACTTTAATTATTTAGCCAAATAATAAAATTCACATATTTAACTTCATTTTCAACTTTAAATGCGTTGTTGATCATTATTTAGTAAAATTAACAATAATATATATATACATAAAATAATATATATTTTAAAATAATAAAACATCCAAATACCTTTAATAATCATTTTTATAAATAGCACCTAAGTCCAAGTTGCCGAACAAATAAAAAAAGTTTGGTATAAAAACTCAGCTTTTGTACGATCCTCGCTAGGGTTTAAAATGTCTTAATAGAGGGGTTGAAAGAGTTGCTGATAATTTATAATATAATGATATTTCCCCAGATATTTTGAATGGGAAGTGATCAAAAATTGTTTCATGGGCGGTTTATTTAATAAGCAATAAAGAAAATCAAGAATTGAGAGGCTTGATGTGAACAAATTCGCCCTATCATATGATTGGGTAACATTAGAATTGTGCTTATGGTCCACTTCCTAAAACCCATAAAGATTGTGATTTAGGAAAAAATGATGACGAGATTTTCAAAAAAAAAAAAAAAAAAAAAAAAAAATGAAATAAAAGCTACAGACGAACATAATAATGGCATATAAAATATGTTTTTATGAAACAAATGAAAATGATGATAAATTTGGTAAGTGGGTGTCATTTGGTATGTTCATGCCTCTAAGGGTAATGGATGTCTATATTTTAATAAAAATTTAATTCACTTGTTAAAATGGATGCAAATAGACACAAAATTAGAACATCAACACTAGAAGAATTGCTTCAAAGGAATATTAACAAACCCGAAAACATCAAAAGAATAAAAGGCAAATTGATTGAATCAGAAATAAAAAAAATTGACTTTCATTCACGATTGTGATTTAACAGATGGAAATATTATAGCAGAAAAATTACCAAATGCTATAATAAAATTTTATCCCAATCATTAATGCAAGAAAAATAAAAAATTAATTAACCAGATATGTTCTGATGATCCAGATATGAAAGACCTAGGTCTTATCGCAGATGTTAAAGCTTTAACAACAGATAATAAACCATTTACCTCAACAAACAAAATAAAATGGTATCTTGAAAGTGAACGAGGCGAAGATCACTCTTTTGACAGAAAAACTCTGAATTTGAGAAATTTTTTGTTGTCATCAGGTGTTTTGAAATCTTTCTTTCGTAGATAGTATAGATCATCTTTAAAGGAGTAGACTTTAAAGTCGACTTGTCGATAATCTTTTACTAAAATTATTATATACTATATATATATATATTTAGTTTGGGGAAAAGGAATATTCAAAATTATTATTTTTTGAGAAAAAAATAGTTTCCTTCATAAAAAAGCAATGCCCTATCAAATTATGGCCCATATTGGCTATTTTGAGCTCAAAAAAGCAAGTAAAAATTATCTATAGTTTTAATAATTGAACTTTTCTAATTTAATATATTCATTTTGGAGGATAGGAAACCTTTCAAAATGAGTATCTTTTTGTAATTTTTTAATGCTTGTTATTATCTTGCAAGGAATAAAATCACTTCACAGATTCTTCTATGAATTCAACGAATTCATGTGTTTATATACGTTTAATCTGATAATTTTTCAGTATTCTTTTCAACTTGGCGCCTTTTTGTTTGATTGTTTTTGGTTTATTGTTCTAGATTTTGTTGATAAAACTATGTTTTACGAGAAATGAATGTAAGAAAGCATCAAGCATTCAGCGGACCAGCCATTTGGTGTACGTGTGAATCCTCATGTGTGTCACTCACACACACCAAAAAGATAATTTCTTAAAGTATTTTAAGGTATATTTAATTCTTTGCTGATCCTTTTTAATTTTTTATTCCGGTACATATACTTTAAAGCTGGTTGATACACAAGAAACGATACCAACAGAGACTATCGTCATCGTTATCCGTGATGATCAACTTTGACTTGATGAACTCATCAGGGAGCTTCACCTTACCAGTGACCTTGACCAATCTCGAAACCGTGAAGGCAACGGAAGTGACGTAGATGAACTTCACATTTGATTCAGTCGTTGAGTAGTTGAACAAGACGGATTCGATATAGTACTTAACCTTCTCGAGTTCGTCATTGAGTTGAATCAGGATGGGTATCTTGTTGGTGTTCTTGTAGTTAGTGGCACGGATCTCGCGTTCTTCGTAGGTGTAGTCGGTGATGTTGTCGATATTGGTTCTTGGCGTTTCGAAGATCCCAGTCAGGTCGAACATGATCTTGAATGGCTTACGCTCCCTCTTGTAGACGGTGTTCTCAAGGAAGTCGAAGATGTCTTCGAGACGGTGGATCTCGTTGAGGTAGTACACAACGATGGGTTTCTTGTCGTGAGTCTTGTTGACGATCTGTGTTCCATAATGCTTCTTCTTCTCGAATGCTGCTTTGGCTTTCTCTTCATCGTTGGGTTCGTTGATGGTGAGGTATTCGGGATTCGATGACGTGAACTCGTGACCGAACTTGTCGAAGTAGCTGATCAGTTCTTCGTTTTCTTTCTCGAATAGCTTTGCTGAGTATGGCTTGAGAGGAATCATCTCTTTGGGTGGAAGTGGACGAAGGAGAAACGGTTCGGTCATCAGCTTATCCAACATGGCTTTGTATGCAGCTTTGGATGTCTTGAATTGGGTTCTCTCTTTGTTGAGTCGTTCACGAAAGCGATTCTTCAGGGATTCGTGCTTGTTGAATTCGAAGGGGTTACTCAAAGGATCTGGTCGTGGATACAATTGCTTGAAGAACTCGTCATCGGCTTTCTTCTGCTCAAATCGTTTGCGTTCAACTTCAAGTCGTTCATTGAAGCGATTCTTCAGGGATTCGTGCTTGAGGACTTTGAAGGGGTTACTCAAAGGATCTGGTGGTAGAGGAAAACGTAATTGATTGAGGAATCCGACATCGGTATCGATTTACCTTGTTAGAGATCGTGGATGCTTGGGTGGCTGAGGGACAACTAACTGCTTCCCAGCTTGATATCCCTTCGCGAAGTTGTAGAAGGACATGAATTTGGTGTCATCGTTGTCATAACCAAGTTCAAAGGCTCTATTGGCAATGATACCGACTAACTCATCCACGAAACGGGACTTGTTTTGGTTGAATATCTTTTCAGTGACCCTCTTTTTGATACCCTGTCTACGTTTAGCTGAGTAGAAAGATTCACGGATGTCATCGTTGCTGATGCATAAGAGCTAATCGTCTCAGATGGTTGCAGTCGACGGACTGGTCGTAGTTCATTTCTTCCATGGTTGATAAAAAGTTGGGATCACCCATCCACGTGCACCCCTCACTCATTCATTACGCTATTTATCGTTCATGAGGTATAAACAATATCTGGGGGTCGTCCATTTCGAGCACCGTAACTAGTCCCTCCGAGTGTGCGATTGACGCGAGAAATACATGATGGACATGTCACGTCGGTGGAAGTGACCTCGTCGGAGTGCTGAAAACGGCCCATTTAAGGCCAATTTTCGACCATTTTCGTATCTGGGGGTCATACGCGCCACCTAAAGTGCCCCAAAAAAATAGGGGTCTCATTCAATAAAATAGGGGTCGACGATCAAGTTAAGAAAAAATTGAATATTTTTTCAGAAAATATAATTTTAAGAAAAAATTTTTTTTTCAAATATTTTTTTCTCAAAATAAATTTTTATTATCGTTTTCCCTTGAAATTAATTATTTTTTGAATCGACCCCCTATTTTTTGAATCGACCCCCCTTTATTTCTCTCACTTTATACACTACTAATCATCATTTGATAATATCACCCAATTATACAACTATTTAAGACATATAATATGCTATGAACAATAAATAACATTAAATATCATATTGGTAATTGAAGAAAACAATTAGAGTTGCGTAGGTTAGCACTTTTCTTATCAAAAAGTAAAATAAACTAATGAAAAAGTTTTAAATTACCTAAGATTTGAATACGATTTAATAAATAAAAGATTTCTTATCGAAATTAATGTGGCCAGCCAATTAGGTTAGAATCTCTATTAGATTATCCCAATATTTAAAATATAGATGAAGTATGTAACAATTAAATTTAAATTAAAGTTTTAATCTTTTTTTTTTTGGCGCTAGATTTAGCCAAAAAGTTGATTTTTATTGACCTTAAACTTTGTTAAACTGGTCAAATGTGATCGTTACTTTAATGTAGGCTTGTTATTCTGATATCAATTATCAGGTAGGGCACTTTTTTTAACTCAGATAATCGATAATAAAATGCTATCGATTGGAAATTTTAATTATTGAAATCGATTATCAAGTATGAAATGTGATAAAAAAAATATTCTTTTGATATCGAATCGTGATTAATCGAAATTAATGCCTGAAAACCCCCATTAAAAATAGTATTTTAATGGCATATAAATAAATATATTCCAACTTATTATGTTAAAGAATCAGCTTACATTAAATTTTATGACGGATATATGAAGTAATCAGTTAAAAAAGTTTAAAAATTTTTAAACGTTAAAAAAATTCAAAGATCGATCTTTTATTTTAATTTATTATTGATATCAGAGATAAAATTTTTGATTTGATATTGATATCAAAAAAATGGATCAATTATCGATATCGAAAATCGAGACTTAACAAGCCTACTTTAATGATTAAATTCAAAAAGTGGGAAATAATAAAATAGGCTGACCTTCTACATATTGTTTTTAATTAATTATACTCCGAACTTTATATGTAAAATTTCATTGATTTTCCTTTCATTTTAGCTCTTAAAAAGTAAAACCTCAATAGCATTTGAACATTCAGATTTGATTTGATTTATAATATATTTGAATGAATTTTCACCAAATTAAGATTATAAAAGGATCAATTTTTGGGTATTTGGTGTTATCAATAAGCAGCACTGTTTATAACATTTGCTAAACTTATAATTACTTTTTAATTTGCCCATTTAAACAAAATTTTTGATATTAAAATTCAAAAAAGCATACTTTCAAAAATTTTCAATTGATTCATTTCAATTGAAAAGAATTCAAATCACACAAAAATAAAAAAACCCATTTAAAAAAATTATTAAAAATAAATGATAAAAGAAGAACAAGCATTAAATAATAATGACGGAGGTCAAAATCAGATGAACGTAACACATTATGTTGCTTTACAAGCAAGGCCTCACATCTCACGTCGCAGATTTATTTTGATGCCACATTCTGTGCCTTATCAAATTACATGGTCAAAAACTGGCCGAAGAAAGACAAGCATAAAGTTGGTTCTAGATGGCAATGTAATACTTCAAGCCAAGAAATGCAAAGTGCTCGATAGATTTATAATTTCACAAAACGATAATTTTAGTCGTTCTTCTCCTTCTTATCAAGGAACTCTTAAGAGATTTATTAACTCAAAAGGATATACATTACTGATTCCAAGTACGTTAAATGGCCAAGCAAAAGAAAGCGAAAAGATTGGAATCACTTTTTCCTTTTCTCTTGAGAATGGTATGGCTACTGAAATCAGAGTCGCTTTGGCTCAAAATGACACGTATTTTCCAAGGAATAGACATGAGTCTTTACAAAGATTAGCAATTCCAGTGTCCAATTCTGGAAATATTTCAATAATACATTCTGAAGTGCCAGCAAGATTGAGTAATGGAAGACTTTTCCTCAATTTTGGCCAAGTTGATGTTATTAGAAGTGTTAAAAATTTCATTTTAAGAGATGAAAATCAAAGACCAATTTTGATGATTTTCAAATCAGCAAATCAACAATGCACTTTGAAATATTCCTCATCAATTACTCCTCTCATTGCCTTTGCAATTTCAATTTCAATAATTGATTATTAAAAAAAAAAATATTATAAATATATTTTTAATTTTTTGAATAAGTTCAATTTCAATATTAAAGATTCAGTAAAAAGTGGGTAACGCTGGAAATAAGTGGATAACAGTTGAATGATCAATTGAATCATTTAAAAAATGAAATAAAAAAAATATAACCATTTTTCTTTTTCTTGCAATTAAATTAACGAATTTCTAAATTTTTTCAAAATTTATGAGCTTCAAATGGATTTGATTCAAAACCAATTTTCTCATTCCATCAATAGTATTTGGCTGTGAGAAAATTTTAATCCAGTTTAGATTGAAGAAGTGAAAAAATAATAAAAATTTATTAAAAATGCTTTAATTTATCCTATAATTACATATCATTAATAATTTTCTTATAAAAAGAAGGCTCCGTTCTGCAAATTGGGCAGCATTTCTTTGTTGAGTACCAGTTCTCCAAGCAGGATGAGCACATTCCCAAGTGGCCGCAAGGAAGCACCAAGCAATCGCTTTTCTTATCACAGCAAATGATGCAAATGTCGTCATCGCTGACTGCGAAAAGATTAGAAATGTCCTTCACAGGGAACCTGCAAAGAGGGCACGCTTCGTTATTCGCCTTTGCCTTCTCAGCGCATTCTTTACAGAAAACTTTATGTCCGCAATCCATAATGAAGCAGTCACGTTTATTTTTCTTACATTTCAAACACAACAAATTTGAATCGTTGAAAGAATCGACGAGAACGACAGAATCATTTGCTCTTTTCACATCATTTGTCACTGCCGGAAAAATTCCATTACCACTGAAAAAGAAAGCAGAAGAAGTTTGGCTCTCAAATTGATTTTGACAGTTAGAAAAACGGTTATTCACAAAATCACCACTACCTTTATACAACAAATTGACCATTGCATTTTGAACATCGCTAATTTGGTTATTCTCAGCTTTCATATATCCAAAAGTATACACTAAAAAAGCAAATTGACCTATATTGACCATAATGTTATCGTTAACAAAAACTTTAGAGTTGTTGTAGCTCTCAATAGCAGCCACCTTGCAATTCTTTATTGTGTTGTTTTTGATGATGCAGTTTTCGGTGTCAGAAACAGATATGCCAATTTCCTTAACGTCTTTTATCTCACAATTTTCAATTGTAACGTCTTTTGCATTTCTTACACAGACGCCGTTTAAATTGATTCCCTCAATTTTATTATCGGTAACCGTCGCTATCGACCTGCCCAAAACAGCAATGCTTGGATAACCGGCATTTTTTATTGAATTTTCTGTCACTTTTACATCGGAACTTGAAATGAGAATGCCGTTCCCTTTTGTGTCAAATATTTCATTCTCTTTGATGATTCCAGATGACTTTTCTGAGGCATTGATGGCAGTGGCGGTTATATTTGAGAGCTTGTTCTTTTCAATGAGAAAATCTTGCGATGAGTCAACAGCAATGCCTGTTTGCTCAACGTTCTTTATCTCATTTTCAACAAAGATGCATTGCGAACTGTTGGCAATTATTGCAGGGTACCCCGTGTCATGTATTTGACATTTTCGAATTTCAATGTATGATTGGCCGCTAATATGAAATCCGTTAAATGGAGTGTGATGGATTATGGAATCGGTGATCGTTAAAAAGGATCCTAAATTACAGAGAACTAGAGTGGCTTCGAGGTCGTGTACATGGAGATTTGTCGCGTTAACAAAGCTATTACGAGTAACATATAATCCGGGAATTTTTCCTGACTCAATAATGGTAACATGACTGAGAGAAACATCTCCACTGTCTGATATCGTAAGAGTTCCATTAAATGTTTGCGCTGGGTTTTTAACGGTGCAATTATCAAACGAAACTGACTCAACTGATTCAACTAGAACTGCTGAATCAAATTCAATGCTTGATAAAAAAACTTTGGGCGATTTTATTTTGAATAACTTTGAGGTAATTACAGTATTACAATTGGATGTAATTTTGCATGAAGTTGTAATATGATATTCATCTTCAGTTTCCAATTTAGGGACAGTAATTGTAATTTCTCCCGTATCTTCGTTTTTCTCTGAGTTTGTATCGTTTAATATTGAAAGAAAATCAATTTCGCTCATAATTTTTTTGAATAATCTGACCATTTACCGTTTTGAATTATATTCAATTTTTATTTCCTCTTTTTATGAACATTCTTTATTCAATATCATTCAGTTTTTAATCATCGATAGTCAAATAAGAATTGTTCACAGAAAGAATACCAATCGGTAATATGATAAAAAAAAAAAAAAAAATTTCAAAATTTAAATATCAGAATTTCAATTTTTTTTATTAAAAACAATAAAAACTCGTTAGTGACCACCATTAACATCTTCATGAAAGAAAAGTTGAAGCTTTCTATTTTCAAAAAAAAAAAAAAAAAAAAAATATTAGTTATTGGCGCTTAATTCCTCATAAAAACGATTTGTTTAATATTTCTTTGAGAGATTTGTTATTGATCACTACAAAAAATCCAATAAAGAATAGAATCAAAATAGTGAAAGCAAAACTTTCAAAAAATGTCTTTTTTTTTGGCCTCTATGAAATCTTTCATGATCTGATATCATCACGATACAAGAAAGGACCATTTTCTCTTGTTCTAATGCACAACAATAAACATGCAAAACTGTAGAAATATTTATCTAAATGCTATCGAGGCCTTCAAGGCCGATGTCTTTCAATGTGACACTCAATTTGATTGGCGGTTTTGGTTGGGCTCTCAATTTAGCACTCAAAAAAGCGCATGAAGATGTTTCAAACACGCTCGGATCATAACTGCTCTTTTTTGGCACTTTTTCCTGTTTTTTGACAGAATTCTTTTTTGCTTTTTTACGAATATTTGATTTTTTTGTTACACTTTTCGTGGGACTATTTGGTCTGTACTCTTGTCCGTCTTTTGTATCGTATGAATCGAGTCCTTCGAGTCCGATGTCTTCAAGCTTTACATTTAATTTGATTGGCGGAATGAAATCTGGTCTGATCTCGTCTCTTGGCGAATGATGGGAAGTATAAAAGATTTGTGGATCATAAGTGTTAATTTCCTTTTCTTTCTTCTTCTTTTTTTCCCATTCTTCTTGAATTTTTTTCATTCTCATTTTTTCATTCAATTTTTCAATGTCCTCTGAATTTTCAGTTTTTACTTTTTTGTACGTTTTTGTTATTGGTGGAGACTGCGGCTCTTTTTCTTTTGTGGTTTCTGGCTTGTATGAATCAAGACCTTCCAGTCCGATGTCTTCCAATTTGACATTTAATTTGATTGGCGGAATGAAATCTGGTCTAATCTCATCTCTTGGCGAATAATGGGAAGTGTAAAAAATTTTAGGATCATAAGTATTGATTTGTTTTTCTACTCTCTTTTTTTGGTCCCAATCTTCTTGAATTCTTTTCATTCTTCTTTGTTCATTCAATTTTTCAATGTCTTCTGAATTTTTTTTTGTTTTTTCTTTTATTTTCGTTTTCGGCGGACTTTGTGGCTCAATTTCTTTGGTAGTTTCTGATTTGTATGAATCGAGACCTTCTAGACCAATGTCTTTCAAAGTTACAACTAGTTTGATCGGCTCTGCATTTGCAGGATTGAAGCGACCACCTCGAGGTTCAAATTGAGAAACATTAAATATGTTTGGATCATAAGTGCTTAAATGCTTTAACCAGGTTGATTTTCTTTTGTTGCCTGTTTTGATCTCAGAATTATTATACTCTTTATTTTTTTTAGTATGAGAAATTTTCATTTGATTTTCAGCATTATGCTCTTGTTTTGACTTGAATAATGACTCTTGAAGTGTTTCTTTAGACTTTGTCATCGTATTTTTTTATTATTTTATCCTTTTTATTTTTTTGAATAAAACTAACGTGCATGCTTCATAAATGTCATAGAAAATATTGCGAACTAAACGGGATTTTATTCAAAGCTTAAATGCTTAAATATCTCAATTAAAATAAGCCAAAAGTCAAAATATAAAAAGTAAAATAACATTTTTAAAATATTTCTAATGAAATATTTACTTTTAAACCGTTCCTGACAAAATAAAAAAAAAAGTTAAAGATTTAGGAAAACTATTATATGAATAAAATAAATTCTTTTTAACCAAGATAAAGAGAATCTTTTCAGAAATGATTTTTTGAGCCTTTATCCTTTAATCCAGATCATATGTTTATCAAAATATTTTTAATTAAGGTTTTAACACTATATTTTAATTGAGGTATAATTTCTATATTTTTCTAGATATTTTTTTCTATTTAACAATATGTTAATTCAGTCTTTGATTATAAACTTTGAATGCCAATTAATCAGATCCTAAAGAAATTTTCAAATAGTATATAATATTTATTTGATTATTAATGCTTGTTTATTAGGTAATATAAAATAAAAAGTAGGTATTTTTTTATTGCAATAATCTTTTAAACTGGAAGAATTACTGCAAATAGCTCGAGAGACAAATTGACCTATTCGATTGGTAATTCGCCTAAATTATAGCATTTTTTAAAAATGATAGTATCTTTTTTTTTACATTTAAAATTATTATAATAAATGTAAATTATAATAATTATTAGTTTTCAAGTAAACAAATTACACTTGGATCAAAATTACTGTATCTTCAAGCATTTAATAATTCCTGAATTTATATTTTTTATCATCTATAATAATATAATGAAAGTCCTTTATTTTAAGTTATTTTTTCTTTGATTACAAAGAATTCAAAATGATTATGGTGATTGTGATGTTCAAAACAAGGAAATATTTCAATGATTTCAAACCGATAAAATGAGATGTTATTCAATATTCAATACATATTCAATATTCAATAAATTTTATTTTGAATAATAATTCAAATTAGATATAAAAAAAATTTTGTTCTAAAGTTCAAAAATTATAAGTGTAATAACAAAGGTGCATTTATTATTAAAAAAAGTTTTATTTTCAATTTTTTATGAAGTCGATAAATTATTCAAAAAATTGATTATTCAGAAATATTTAGAAACGATATTTTCATATCAAAAAAGATTATATTTTATCTCATTTTTTTTTGAAGCATTATGTCTTTAATCAACATAAAAGAAGCCCCACGCAAAAACGAACCAATAGGTGAGCTTGAAGGGCAAAAATACTACAATGCATCATATTCATGCTTTCCAAAGGTTGAACTTAATTTCAAAGATACTAACTATTCACGTGAAAGATCAGTCGCTATCAACTGCAATTCAAAGGACGGTGTCAAACCAATGACAAAAGAAGAACAAGATTTCGAAAGAAAATTAAATTGGGAACTCGTTAAAAGATTTACAATGGCAATCTTCAAAATGGATATTACTCACTTCAGTTTCCCTGTTGGTTACAATGAACCACGTACTTTTGTTGAACGTGCTACTGATCTTTTCTCATTCTTAGTTACAGAATATATTGACAAAGCTCTCGAACAAACAGATCCAAAGGATCGACTTGGATATTTAGCTGCAGGAATTATCGCAGGATTCCATCTTTACTTGCAACAAAAGAAACCATGGAACCCATTGTTGGGTGAAACATATGTTGGCGAATGGCCAAATGGTACAAGAATGTATGCAGAACAGACATGCCACCACCCTCCAGTTTCAGATATGCAAATTATTCCTGCTCATGGAGATTGGAGAATTGATGCACAATTCAACTTTGCAATTGATGCAGGCGCAATCAGAACAGATATTCTTCAACACGGTCTTACAAAACTTATCTTGAAAGATGGCACAGTATTTGAATGGGAATTCCCTAATATGGCTGTTACTGGTATCTTAACTGGTGATCGCATTATTCGTATTCTTGGTCCATTCAAAATGTATGATAAAACCAATAATCTTGAGCTTTATCTTACAGTAAACCCATCATTTTTTGAAGATAAGAAATTCAAATCCCAGGAAACGGCTCTAATGAAAATGACTCCAGAAGAAGTTGAAGCCAAAATTAGGAAACAAGAAGAAACAGAAGAAGGTGAAGAAAACAAAGATACAACAACTCCTCAAGAAGAAGTTAAATATAAGGTTACTTCTGTTCAGGGAGGAATTAGAACCACAGGAACTGAGAAGTTTGTCCAAATCGTTCACGGAGATTATTGCAAGAAAGTATGTATCAATGATAAGAAAGTTTGGGATATCAAAAAGGATCTTACATTACGTCCTTCAAATCCAATCCCTGATGAGGATCTTCTTCCATCTGATTGCAGATTCAGAATTGACCGTGGTATGTTAATTCAAGGCAAGATGGAAGAAGCAGATAAAGCAAAGCAGCTTATTGAAGAACTTCAACGTCACGATTATAGACTTCGTGAGAGTATTCCTCCTCCAAAATAGATAATGTATTAAAAATATCCTTTTTTATTTTAAAATCATATCATAATGTAATTTATTTTTTAAATCAAATCCTAAAACTATTATCAATAAAAAAAAGATATAACCCAAAAAAATATTATCTACAATTAACATATTTTTAGTATTTCCAATATTAATGGAAAGCTCCCGTAGTGTAATGGAATCTGAAAAGATTTAAGCATATGCGCCTTCTAAGCGTTTGGAGTGGGTTCGAATCCCATCGGGGGTATTTTTTTGATTTTTTCCCCCATTCCTATTAGATACAAATTGATCTAATAAAAAAATGGTTAAAAAAACTTCTATATATATATATATATAAAAGCAATATTATTGAAAGAAATTTTAAATAATCCAAAAGGAACTTTTTGAGAAGTGTTTTTTTGAAATTTCATAATAATTTTGGCATTATTCACTCACAAAATAAGTATTCAATCTAATCAGTTGACGATTAACAATCGTAGAATAAAATGCCGTATCATTTTAATATAAAATGCTTGTTTTTTTAAGAATGTTTTCCATTTTCACAAATTTCCCAAATTTTCAATGCAAACAAAGATTTTATGAAAAATTTTAAAAATTTTTAGTTAAGAAATTTTTATATCAAATCAAAAATGATATCATTTATTAATTATGCAAATCTTTGTTAAAACAATCACAGGAAAGTATTTGATTATTGAAGTTAATGAAACAGATAGCATTGAAGAAGTTAAATCAAAAATAGAATTCAAAGAAGGAACCCCAACAAATGAACAACGTTTAATTTTTGCAGGTAAACAATTATGCAACAATAACATGGTGTATGATTATTCAATTCAAAGAAATTCAACATTATACTTGGTTCTTTCATTAAAAGGTGGCAATTAAATTCTTATTTTTCTGTAAAAAAAATGTGATTTATTAACGTTTTATAAATTATTTTAGACTATCTGGCAACATAAAATCTCTTTTTATTTTTTCTTAATATTTTATATATAGATAAAGCATACATCAAATAATAATATGCTAAATATATGAACGTTTTTTATTGGTATATTTTGCAAAAAAGTGGATTTATATTGACCATTTTTTTCACCTGATTGGTGAATTATGATCGTTAATTTAACGGTTTAATTCAAAAAGTGGAACTTTAAAAAGTAAACTGCCTGACATTTTCATTTATTTTATTATTTTTTATTTTTATTAACGTTTGGTCTTACTATTTTCCTTACATATTTACTCAACATCATATTTAAATTAGGCTTTTTGTTTTTAGTTGTATCTTGTTGATTTGGAACTTCTTTTATTTGTTGTTTCCTTTGATTTTCTTCATTTAAAACAGAGAGAATTTTTTTATCAGTAATAGGTTGAAAAGATTCTTTTGTTAGAACTCCCCAAACTTCTGTATTTTCTTTCATATAATTTCTGTTCTGTTTTTCAAAGTCATCATTTGTATCATTACTGCTTGCACGGCTAATCATCTGCTTTCTACGGCAATTTAGAATGCTATAAATATCTATATTGATTTTATCAATTTCAAGCTCCTTTTCTTCAATTTTTTTAAAGCAAATGAGCAATTCAGTTTCAGCTTCATTCAAAAGATTATTCTTTGATTCAATATTGTCATTTTCATTTATTGTCTTCAAATCATTTTGCAGTTCATTTATTTTTTCTGTTAATTCGTGTGCTTTTTTTAATAATTCTTCTTTTTCTTTTGTCAGTTCCATTTCTTTATCTTTCAGTTCTCTTTCAGTTGCAAAAATACCATCAATGATTTTTTCTTGCTCTTCACTATTTAATTGCAAATCAGGAATCTTTGTTAATTTACGAGCATGCAATGATATTGCATCATCAAAGATTGATTGATAATTAGTGTTTTCTTCAACCAAATTTTCTGGATTGTTAATTTCATATAAAATAAAATTATATTTACAAAATATTTGAATCGAACAATGCTCATTAAAATCGCGTTTTTCAATTCGTTGAATTGCAATTGTAAAACTTTCATTTTTATCATTTAATTTATATTCAAATCCATTGATTGATTTGCTTATTGTGTAAATTGTTTTATAACTTGACATTAGAACCTCATTTGTCAATCTATTTCCATTAGAAAGTGCGCAAATGAATTGTATTTGAGATATTTTATCATCAATTATTTTTACCTCATCAAGAAAATAAGCCTTTCTTTCAGTTAGAATTTCAAAAACAACTTCTTCATCATCTGGAACTTTTTCACATAATTTTATCACATAATTCGGCTTCTTATCAATTCTTGCATTGACTTTTTTGTATTCATAACCGTCATTTTCATCAGGGCACAAATCAATATAAATACTTTTTGAATGCCAATTTTCTGGAATTGGTTTTGAAACACACAATGAAGTGAAATATTTAAAGAAATCTTGTTCAATCATTATAAAGACACCATCATCAGCTATTTCCATTTTTAAGTCTTTTCTCATTTTATCATTCCAAAGACATGAATTATCACTCCAATCTTTGTTCCATTCACCATGGCACCATGGATTTTTTAACTTGAAAAAAACATTGCCATTGTAAGGTATTATGTCTATGATTGAATAAGAATGATTTTTTATCAAACCTGCATCTTCAATTTCATTTTTTGACATTGTTGTCTCACTGAGATGAATGGAGCAATCCATCAGGCATCCTTTCTCCATATAATCAATCAATTGCTGCGATGGTCTTTGTTCTGTATCATTGAGCAATTTGGATATTAATATACTCGTTGGGAAATAACCAGTCAGAGCATACATTGCGTTACAAAAGTTGCCAGAAGCAATGTTTGAATATGAACCATTCAATTTTGCATATGCTTTTTCAATCAAACAAAAACATATCGAATATTTGAGATCAGATGGACGACAAAATACCAATTTTGAAGTTCCTTTGTAAAATGGAAGATACGTGTCAACTACAACAGGAGTTCTTTTCCCATGCGAATATAGACATATTGCTACGCCTCCACATTTAATGTTAATTGAGTTTGCGACTGCTCCAAGAATAACATTTGCTTCTTTTACAAACATTTTTATTACAATCTTTGGATATGATGCTAGTTTCATCATTGCTGCAATAAAATAACAGTCACCTAGTCTTCCTTGAACAGCGCAATCAGAATTAATTAGTTTTTCATCAAACAAAGGACCTTTATAAACTTCATCAATTCTTCTTAATTCTATATCTTCTTTTTTTAGTTTAACTTTTGGTTCCTCTATGTTTTCGAATGGTCGAAAGTCTTTATCAATAAAGACTGTTCCATTTTGTCTATATTCAAGGAGAGATCTGCGAAATTCCAAATATTCATTGATATAATCTTCATGTTTCTTACACAACATGTCATAAAATGAAATAAAGAATTTTACAGATTTGAAATTTTTTTTTTTTTGTCTTATTTTTTAACTGGTCATTTATTAAAAATTTTCAAAAACAATATTCAACTTTTTGAATTACATTCAATACTTCCACTTTTTGTGGGTATTCCATTTTTAAAAATTTCACAAAATATCAATATATATATATATTTGAAAGAAATATTCAAAAATAATACAAATAATAACTTATAATTAGATGTTATTATAAGATAATCAGTAACATCTAATAATTTTTTTTTTCATATTTTAATTATGTATTTTGTATAAAAACTTAATTTATTTAAAAATTTTGAGTGCATCAATTAAATATCTTCTCTGAATATTTTCAGATATTTCTCATATCCATCACTCCACAATCCAGCGTTTTGAGGAGTAAATTCATCAATTTCCACTGAATTTCTGACAGTTTCTCTCATGTTATCGATCATTTCCATTGCCTTGGCCTGCACACAAATGTTTCCGAGAGCTGTTGCCTCCTTTGGACCCGCGAGAACTGGCATTTGTAAAGCGTCGCAAGTTTGACGATTCATGAACTTATTCGCGGAAGCACCGCCGATAACGTTGAGTGCCTCAATATTGAAAGGCGCGAAGTTTTGCAAGTCTTTGTAAACCTGTCTGTATCTCAAAGCAAGACTGTCGTAAATGCAGCGTGTGAATTCGCCAATAGTTGCTGGTTTTGGCTGGCTCGTCATTGAGCAGTACTTTTGAATTGCATCGAGCATGTTCGATGGACTTGCGAAGATCGGCGAATCCGGATTAATGAGGCTTCTAAATGGCTTCACTTCTGATGCTGCCTTTTGAAGATCATCGAAACTTCCACATTTGTCGCCCCAGATTTTTCTGCAGCATTCAATCAGCCACATTCCACAGATGTTCTTCAAAAATCTGATGTTCTTGTTAATTCCGCCTTCATTTGTGAAGTTTTTCTTGTAGCTTTCTTCATTGATGATGGCGTCTTTCACTTCAATTCCCATCAAGGACCACGTTCCAGAGCTGAGGTAGGCGAAGTTTTCGTTCTTGGCTGGAATTGCAGCAATTGCAGATGCTGTGTCATGACCACCGACAGCAAAAACTGGAACTGGACCCAATCCTGTAATATTTTGGACTGTTTTGTTTAATGTGCCGATTTTGTCGCCTGGAAAGACATATCTTCCGAATTGTGATTCTGATAATCCGACTGATTTCAAAAGTTTGTCATCTAATCGTTTGGTTCGTGGATTGAGCATTTGACTTGTTGAAGCAACGGTGTATTCGGTTACCATTTCACCTGTTAACATATATGATATTGCATCTGGAATGAAAAGAATCTTGGAGGCACTTTCAAGTGCAGAACAATGATTCTTTCTTAATGTGTAAAATTGGAATATTGAATTGAAATCAAGAATTTGGATTCCTGTTAAATCATATAATGTTTTCTTTGGCATTTTCTCCTTGAAAAATTTTTCGGGGGCACCAATCTTATGTGGATCTCTGTACGAGTATGGATTACGCAACAAATTGCCATCTTTACCGAAAAATGCAAAATCAACTCCCCATGTATCAACACCGATTGAATTAATTTCGATGCCTGATGATTTGACAGATTTTAATCCTTTAATAACTTCATTATAAAGGTGCAGCATATCCCAATGGTAATGCCCAAATACTTCAACAATTGGATTCGCAAATCGTGTAATTTCTTTGAGCTCAATCTTCCCGTTTGAAAGGGTTCCGAGGATTGTTCTCCCACTAGTAGCTCCTAAATCAACAGCAAAAAAGTTGTTGGAGAGACTCATTTTAATAAAGTGATGTAAAAATCAAAATCTCAGAAAAGTTCGATTCATTCAAAAATCAATTCAATTTTTTGTATAGCCTTTGAAAAATCCGTTTTTGTTATTGATATATCTTTTTCTCTAACTAATTTCATCAAATAGAAATAAGTTTTATATAATTTGACTCCATAATGAAAAATAATTTTCTGTTTTTTTCTATTTATTTTTTAAAAATTATAATGTGCTCCAATTTGAACATTGAATTTCTATCAATTGAATAAAATCATTTTTCAATATATTGGTGTTTTATGTATTCAATTTTCAATATAATGTGTTTTTGGTTTTCAATTTTCAATTTTTCATTCAAAATATTCAAATAAATCATTTTATTCCTTGAAGATATATCAAAATAACTAATATATTCAATTTATTTATCAATAAATGAAGAATAAAAAGTATAAAGTCTTATTTATCACTAAAATTGATTAAAAATAAATGAGTTTTTTTTTTTTTTTTTTTTTAGATTAACAAAGCATTTCGATGCTCGGAATAAAATCTATGATTTATCAGTTAAATTAAATAAAAATTTAAAAGTACTTGTATTTATCTTTTATCATTCCATAATTTCAAAAATATTACAAAATATTATTGAATAGATACTATTAATGCATTGCAAGAGATTTTCATCTAATGTGGCATTTCTCTTTATCAATTTACATATCCCTTTTTAAAATAGATGTTATTTTTCAAAAAGTTCATATTTTAAAGCATATTCTGTGCTTTAGAGCTTTTATCAAAAAATATAGAGATATAGCATCAAATTTTAACATTATTGCTTATATCAGTTTATCTAAAGGTCACAATGGCTATTTTCACTATATAATGATTAACATATTAAAATACATTATTTTTAGATTATTTTACCCAAAAACTTTCGAAAGTTTATATTCATTGTTGCTCTTCTTATATGGTATTTATTTTATTAATTAATGATTTATATATTATATGATATTTATAATTATCAATATTATAAAAAAATTATAAAGTTAATAGTAAATAGGTTTCATTTTATTGCAATAAAATGCTTTTTGCGATAGAATATAAATAGAATTTTTTTTTAAAAAATAAGATATTTATTTACTTAGTGCTCTTAGTTTTTTTCTTACTTTTCCTTTTTTCTGCGTTCAAAGTTTCCAAGTACTTCAATTTTTGAGAGTATTGCAAAGATTTTTCTTCATCTTTTGGAACATCAGGAGTTCCATCATTGTAAATTATAGCTAGCTTCTCGATTGCCTTAATATTATTCAAATCTGCAGCCAATTTCAAGTATTCCAAACCTTTTTTGACATCTTTTGTAACATGTTCGCCATTAAATAATTCGTCGCCATAACTGAAGCAACCAACGGGATTCATATTATCTGCAAGTATCTTGAACCAATGCATTGATTCATCATAATTCGAATTCTTCATATAATAATCAGCAATCTTCAGCATAGCCTTTTCATTACCACTTTCAGCAGCCAGCTTCAAATATTTGAATTCATTTTGATCGTCCTTTAAATTTGCGTAAATTTTTGCGAGCAAACGAAGTGCTGAAACGTCACCACCGTCTGCACCTTTTTTAGCCCACTCAAGTGCCTTGTTTATATCCTTTTCAGGGCAACCAAAACCATCGAAAAAGTAGTCTGCAAGACTCGTTGCGCCTTCAGGGGAGCCGTTTAAAGCTGCCTTTTCAGCCCAGAAAAACGCTTTTTGAGGGTCAAAAGGGACGCCTTTTCCTTTTGAAAAGAGCGAGCTTACGTGGCTCTGTGCCTTTGCGAATCTTTTATCAGAAGCGATGACCAAATATTCGTTCGATCTTTGGCTATCTTTAGAGACTCCGACTCCTTTTTGATAGAGTTCAAAAAGGCGAAGAAAACCGATGAAGTAATCCTTATCGGCGTAAAAAGTGGCATTATTGAAAGCCTCGTCAAGCATGCCAACTTCTTCGTAAGCATAAGACAACGATAGAGACGCATCGAGGCTTCCCTGTGAAGACGCAATCTCATAAAGACGAATGGCTTCCTTAACGTCTTTTTCAAGGCCAATATATTCACCTGAATGATAAAGAAGGGCCATGTGGTACATGCCCTTAGGTGACCCTAAATCAGACGACTTCTTGTAGTACTTCATGATCTCCTCCATCGGCGGAATGAAGCCAAGCTTGCCTCTCTCCAAAAGTGACGCGTATGTCGCAGGCGCTTCTGGATCTGGACGATCGTTATCGGCCGCCTTTTTGAGCCAAACCGAAGCGGTTGCAAATTGAGGAGGAACGCTATTTGCATACCAAAGACCAAGTTTATACTGCGCCTCTGAATCGTCCATGTTGGCAGCACTTTCCATGACTTTGAATGCTTCTTTTTCATCCTTTTGGCAGCCAATTCCTTCCTTCAGCATCATCGCGTAGCTGATTGCAGAATGGATGTAGCCGAGGCTGGCCGACTTTTTGAAATAAAAAACGGCTTCTTGCTCGTTTTTTTGAACATCTTTTCCATCACGAAGCAAGCACGCGTAATTGTACATCGATTCCTTGTCACCAGCATCTGCCATCTCTTTTACAATAGCAGCAACAGGCCTTCTCCAAGTGTCACGTCTAACCAATTTCTTTTTCACTTCTTCTTCTTCTTTCTTTTGTGGCTGAACCAACCTGAACTTTTTGGGAACAACTTTCTTCTGATATTCAATGAAACAGTCGATGTCGATGCTGCCAACGCCTTCAATGAATTCACGACTTCCTAGTTGTTCAATGATTGTTTCAAAAGGAGGACGATCAACTGGATTTTGAGACCAACAACATTCAATCAAACTTCGAATTGATTCGTTAAAACCGTCAGGAATTGAAGGTCTTTCACCTTTGGCCAATATTCGCGCTAATTGGAACTGGTTATTGGCGCTTTTGAATGGAGAGATTCCTGAATAAAGTTGATAACAAATCAGCGCAAATGCATAAACATCCGCTTTCTTGCCATCATAATAAATGCCTCCGTTTTCGGTCTTCGAGGTGATGATTTCAGGTGCCATGAAGACGGGTGTGCCAAATGCCGATGTCTGGAAGAGGGTATTATTTTGATCGATGACTTTTGAGAGCCCGAAATCGGTTATTATCGGCTCCAAATCATCGTTTAACAAAATGTTATTAGGCTTCAAATCCCTGTGAATTATATTGTACTTGTGAAGGAAGTACATTCCTGCTGCAATTCCATAAAGGACGATAAACTTTTTTGTGTGATTCCATTCAATTGGAGAATGATGCTCATTTTCACTCTTGATCATTGACAAAAGATCGCCCTTTGAATAAAAGGGAGTGACAATGTTAAAGGAGTCATTGTATTCATCTTGAATCACTCCACGAAGTGACAATAATGTTGGATGATGAAAAGTTGAAAGGATCCAAATTTCTCTTTGAAGTTGCTTCTCATCAAATCTTGAACCAATTCTTTTAATGGCTACAAATTCATCGGTTTCGATATCTTGACATTTGAAAACAAGACCGAATCGACCTTTTCCAATTGGTTCAACTTTTCTATAATCAGAAACTTCCTTAATTAAAGAAGATTCGACTTGGAAAGGATTTGGCATTTCTTTAATTGAATCGTCATTGAGTTCTTCTTCTTCATTTTCAATATTGGTGAAATAATTGAACTTTAAGTCGGGTGCCGCTTTGTCTTGATATTCATGAAGACGTTTGATATCAATTCCACCAACGTTAGAGATGAATTCTTTCGATCCAATAGTTTCAAGAATTGCTTCAAATGAAGGACGTTCTTGAGGTTCTTTATGCCAACATTTTTCAATGAAATTTTTCAATTGTTTATTGAAATTGTCAGGGAACTTTGGCCTTCCACCTCCAATTACAAATGTTACTAATTCATATTGACTTTTGATGTCTTCAAATGGAGTATGAAGAGTGAAAAGTTGATAACAAAGAACGGCGAATGCATAAACATCTGCCATTTTTCCATCATAAACAATTTCATCTTCATTTCGTAAAAATTCAAATATTTCAGGTGATACAAAAGCAGGTGTTCCAGCTGCCTGCGTTTGATGCATTGAGTTGTTTTGATCAACTAATTTGGAGAGGCCAAAGTCAGTTATCATTGGTTCTAATTCATCATTTAATAAAATATTGCCTGGCTTAAGATCACGATGAATTAAGTTCTCATGATGAAGAATGTACATTCCGGAAGCAATGCCATACATGACGATGTACTTTTGTGTGAAATCCCATTGTTGGGGAGATAAACGGTCGTTCTCTTTCTTGATCATTGAGGCAAGATCGCCCTCTTTATAATACGGAGTAATGATGATGAATCGGCTGTTTTCTTTGTCATCAATGATGCCATACAATGTGTGAAGTGTTGGTACATGGAAAAGAGAGGCAATGACAATCTCGCGACGAAGTTCGAGATAGGATCGTTGAGCTTCTGCGGAGTCACTTTTTACGAAAACTTCAATGATTTTGAATGCTAGCAATTCACCTGTTTTCTTGTGCTTGTATAGCTTGACTTCGCTGTAGTTGCCACTTCCAATCTTGCCCTCTTCTTCGAAGTCGTTGATGTCCTTGTACAAGGAAGAATCAAATGTAAGATAGCCACGTAATGGAAGGTTTTTCTCTTCTTGGTCATCATGAGCCAATGAGTTCCCTAAAATTGAATCAGATTTGGAATTTGTGGGGAAAACGATCAGGTTTTCAATAGGAATGGCGGTTTGGTTTCCAGCATAATCTTCACAAATGAGTTTATCGTCGCCTTCTTTTTCAATATACGATAATAAACTGCCTTTAAAACCGTAAAAACCGTTGACATTTAAATCTGTCTTCAAAACACACATGCCTTTTCCAACTTTTTCTAAGTACTCCGTTGGAATGTAACCTTTTTGGTTGATGTAGCAGAGGTTCATGCACATCGTCCATCCTTTGAATACATCCTTCTCTATCAAAATGCCAACTTTTTGACCTTTTCTGGCCGTTAATTCGTTTGAATTTTTACCTTCAAAATTGGCCTTTAACCGTGCAATGTACTCTGGTAACCGTCGAATATTATATGGGAAAGTGGTCACATCACCTGATAATGGTAACTTAGCACCCGGCTTCTTAACCGTCGGGCATTGAATAAATTGATTGTAATCAACGTCTGTGAATTCAATTCTCAATTTTTCAGCATATAAGGTGAAATCACGATCGAACTCTAATTGTCGTTTCTGGAGGCCTGAAACTGACTTTTCGAGATTTTCTCCAAAGCCGTTTAGGTGAATTGCTATTGACCTTAAACCGTCAGAAACAAGTTGGGTTCTGTAAGACATATCAGTGGTTGTAAGTAGTATAAAGTAATCTTTAATTAACGATTGCAACTTGGTTATCATGCTGTTGAGTTTTGCTAACCTTGATTTGTAAAAATTGAGATCTTCCATATATATGGGATATGCTTTTTTTAAATTTTCGGTTGCTTCCTCTCTGTTTCTATTATTCGCCATGGCTTTTAAGTCACTTGCTTTTTTCTTGAGTTGATCGCGCAGTTTAATAATATTTCCTTCCGATTTTTTATCTAATAAATTTAAAATGTCATCATTTAAAACTTTTATCTCATTGTCAATAACATCTCTATGATTTTGCCGTAATTCGAAATTAATTTGGAATTTTTTAGAATCGTCTTGTAGAGAGACGGAAAAATTACGAAATGCTATGCTTATTTGAAGGAGAGCATTTATGTGCTCCTTTACCATTAAATCTAGTGAAGTTCCTTTAACAGTTTTGACTTTTGGAAGAGGTAAATCAAGTAGTTCGGAAAGAGTAATCTGAAAATTTTGTAATGTCTGTAAAAAAACTTGGCACTCTTTTGTAATTATATCATAATTCTGTCTCGCCTTGACTATTGGATCAATTCTGTCTATGATCTTCATTGGGGGAAACATTTTTTTCCGAAAATTTTATTTTAAGGTAAAATTTTTGATGAAATGTGATATAAAATATTATATAAATGGCAAAAAAGTTCTCTTCGGAGGTTTTAAAAATTACGTTCTCTTCAAACTTTTTCAATGAAATAGACCAAGAAAAAAAATCAATTACGTTTTACGATAACGTCTACGTGAAAATAATTGGAATACGACTTTTTTAGAAAAAGTTAATAAAAAGTTGTATTTGAAAATAAAAATATTTATCTTTAAATATGAATATTTTATCCTTTCAAATTTGAGAGCCCTAGCTTAGAGGTTAAATAAAAAATGAGGCCAAAGTCTTGAGTTCGAAACTAAACCTCTTTGCTTTTTTTTATTTTTATATAAATTATGTAATTACGTTTCATTTCGGCAATTTTTACATTTTAATACGTCTTTTCATTGAATTTTATAAAAATCCAATTACGTCCGAAGGGTAAGTTTTTTGAAGATATTTACTGTTTTTAGTCAAAAATAATATGTTTAATTTTCATATTTATCATAAAAATACAATTTTATTTTTTTAAAAATTGGTGATGGAAAGCTTCTACTGGACTTTACTTTAATAATAATAATAATATCGAAAACGTTGTGATTACAATAATAATATCACAATAATAATAATATCACAATTATGTTTTATAAGAATAAGTTCATCATTGGAAAAACTGATGAAAAACTGATGAAAATGATGTTCTTATTTTGGCAGATCGTGACATAAAAAATTGTACTTTTTCACCATTCATTAAAAATACTTGTTCTCATACATTTGCTTAGTCATTATATGAAAGCATCACAATTCCTCCACATGCTGAAGTTATTGGTTACCAAGCTTTTCGTCAAATCTTTCTCATGTTGAAATACAAAAATCGAAAACGTTGTGATTACTCAGCATTTTTAGGTTGCCAAATGCTTAATCAAATAATATAAATAAATGGAAAATTGCTATATATATCACAATTTCATGAATTTTTATTTTTTATCTACTCTTTTTTGATTAAACCTACAATTAATAAAGATAAAAAAAAAAAAAAAAAATATTCTTTATTATTATATATTTTCAATTGTAATATTTTGATCTATTCCAAGATTACTTGAAGATAAAGAAAGTGGAAGAGATATTTGCTTCAATGACGAGCATTCTTTAAATGCCCAGTAACCAATTTTAGTAACTGATGAAGGGATTTTTATAATTTCTAATGAAGAGCAACCGGAAAATGCATTTTCGCCTATTTTATTCACAGAAGATGGAATTGATATTTCAGCTAGTTTCTTGCATCCACTAAAAGAGCTCTTTCCAATCAATGCAACAGAAGATGGAATTGATATTTGTTTCAATGATAAGCAGTTTTTGAAAGCACAATCACCAATAGAAGTTACAGAAGATGGGATTTCAATTTGTGTCAATTTTACGCAATCTTCGAAAGTTGAAGATTCAATTACTGACACTGAAGGAGGAATCGAAATTTGTGTCAATGTTTTACAGCCATTAAAAGCATTCCTTCCGATTGACTTTACAGAAAATGGAATTGTTATTTTAGCCAATAATAAGCAACCTTTAAAAGCAGAAAATCCAATTGAAGTTGCATTTTGAGGAATGATTATTTGTGACAATAATTGACACTTTTCAAAAAGAGATGTCTCAATTGAAGAAACATTAGAAGGAATCGATATTTGTGATAATAAAGAGCATTCATTAAAAGCTTTCTCACCAATTTTAATCAATGAAGAAGGTGTCTCAAATATAATTTGAGACAACGCTGAACATTCACTAAAAGCAAAAGAACCAATTGACTCAACAGAAGAAGGAATTGAGATTTGAGTCAGTGATTTACATGACCCAAACGCATAAGAATCAATTGACGTAATACTTGAAGGATTTTCAAAAATAACACGTTTAAGAGATGTGCATTTATTAAATGTGTGTGGCTCAATCGATTGAATGGAGGAATTTATTACTATCTCTGCTATTAAAGAACAGCCTTTAAAAGCTCCTTTGCCAATTTTTGTAACAGAAGGTGGAATCGTGATTTGAGTCAGAGATGAACATTCACTTAACGAATAATCACCAATTGAAGTCGCAGAAGAAGGAATTGTTATTTGGGTAAGCTTCTTGCATCCCATGAATGAGCATGATGAAAAATCAATTTCTGGTTGTGATAATAAAAAATTAATGATTTCAATGTTGTTTTTATTAACTGCTAAATACAAAGCTGTTACATTAAAAAACAAAATCATTTGTGAATTTTATTCAACAATTAACAAAACTTTATTTAAAAATGTATTTTTTTTTATAAATTGTATTTAAAAATAAGCTTTTTTTGAAATGCCATAAAGATTTATTTGATTAAGAAACTATATTCAAACCAAAATTTGCGAAATTTTACAAGTAATAATTGATGAAAAAACCTTTTCTTTTAATTTCAATCCTTTTATTTCAACAAAAAGAGTAACAAGGTTAAAATAATTGTATTTGCACAAGTAAAACAATGTGAAATCGTTATTAATAAAATCATCAACTATTGGAAGGCATGCGTAATTATAATAATGGAAACAAAAAGCAATTGAATTTTCATTGAATTTTTTTTGACAATTTTCATCATCCATTTTTTGATTCAGAAGATTACTTTGTATGTAATTTGCAATGTTATTATGATGACATTTAATTGCTTCTTCAAGGCATTTGAAGTATGTTTTATCTTCCGGCTTTATGCGATTTTCTTCAAGTAAATGAATTAGTTCTGGTTTGTTTCCATGAATTGCATAAAGCCACAATGAAGGAGTCAAAACAACTTTATTCATTTTCAAATATTGAAAAATTTGAATTGATCCAAAAAATGCAGCGTATTCTATAAAAGTTGGCTCTTTATTAATCAAAAATGGATTCGTTTCAAACATTGAAGGTTTGATTTTGTTTATAAGTGGCAAATTTCGTATATTCACATAAGAAATAAATTCACCAACTTGATCATTTCGAATAAGTTCACTAATATGTGAATCATTTTCGCCAATTTTTCTTTTTTGGTCAAATGAATTGAAAATTTGAGGATCAATTTTTAATAATTCATTTTTAATTAAATAATTTTTTTCATTGTCAATAAAAGGCTTGATTTCTGGATAAAAATAATGACAATATTGGTTATCATTTTGGTTTTTTTCTTTAAATAAACTGATTTTCGTAGATAATATATTACTTTTTTTAATTATTAAATTTGTTATGGTTTCATCAACAACTATTATTTCTGTTTCTAAAAGTAGTAAAATTATCCTTTTGTTACTTTTAAAAATATCAAAAATTTCAGCTTTAGAAAAAGAATTATTAATATCTTCTTTTAAAATTAAAAAAATTTGCTTGATTTTGTTAAAAAAGCCATCACAACGATGATGGTTGTTCGATATTTTTAATATCAAATAAAGTAATTCCCGTAATTCTTCACGATATTCTAGATTGGGCAAATTCTTGTCTGGAGCAATGAATAATAAATTATTTTCATCTATTTCTTCATCAATAAATTCGAGTAGTAAATTCTGTATGTCTATTTTTTGATCTATATAGCTTTGAATTTCCATAATGAGTAATATTGAACTCTTAAACGGTCGCTTTTATAAAAATAATGATATCTTCATTCATTCTAATTTTTTTTTTTATTTATTTTATTTTATTAATCATTTATATAATGTCCTGCCAAATAAATTAAAGTTTTTATTTGTCATTAAAAATGAAAGTAATGATTTTTTCATATTAAATGAGCTTAATTAAGAGTGTATTTTTCAATATATATGTATAGTTAAAATATGTCAATATGGTTTATTTTTAACATTTAAAAAGTGAGAAAATTAAATCTTATTAATTTTCAACATTGTTCAAATTTGAGGATAACTGTCTCCGAAGATGTCATAAATGTTATTATGATCTTCAGGACAATTGTCTATATTATTGAAAACATCAAATCCGTTAAAATCATCAATAAAAATATTTAAAAATGGATAGTCGTCTTCGATTTGTATAGGAGTATATTCATTTTCCTTTTTTGGATCAAAAGGGCTAAACTGTGCATTGTCATATGTAGCTTTTGTATAATTTCCATAGTTGATGCTCGAGGTGCCTTGTTTGGATACTAACGAAGGATCACTTTGGTATTGATCCAAAATTGTTTTTGTATTTTCCATGCTTTTTGGCTTTTTCGGGGTAGGTTTTTGGAAAGAAAAATAAATGAGATCTTTTGCTGTTGTTTCTTTGGTAAAACCAGAGCGTTCTCGCTCATACCAGTTTTTTGGATCAGGAATGTGATCAAAATTGAATTTCTTTGGAACTGCTTTCCTCATTGAAGCAGATGATTTTCGTTGGATAAAGCCATGAGTTCGAAAGTTTCGATTAATTGTATTTGCGTCACGTCCAATGAAATTCCCAAAAATTCCTGAGTGAATCATAAAGATTTGGTCTGTCTTCCAGCAGCATCCAACTCTAGGTAGTGACTCTGGGTTATTATCAACAAATTTCAAGCACTCAAGAACAATGTGTGTCTGTTTCATCTTTGGTTTTTTGCACATAACCATGTGTCTAAATGTCTCAAGATCCATTTTTTTAATGAGCTAAATTCTAATAATAAAAATTTTTTCTCAATTTTCTTTATTTTGAAAATTCTTTACTTCAGTTATTTGATAGTCATATCACATTCATTTATAAATGCGTAAATGTTAAAATAATTACATTAAAATGCATTTTTAAAAGATATTCATAAAAAAAAATAAAAGGAATAAACCATTGAAAATAAAAGGTCGTACAACTAAATTGAATAAAAAATAAAATTAAATAAATTTATATTTATCTTAATAAATAATTTATTTAATAATTATAATATATAATTTATATATTTTATATCCAATATTATAAAATGTAATGGTTGAAATAAAGACTTTAATTAAAATTCAATATATATCGATTTCTTATATATTTGCATCATTTAAAAAATATAAATGTCATTTGAATGGATATACTATGTGTTATACAAATAATATTTTACTTTTTGACGAAATCCTTCAGTAATTGAAATATTAAACTTTTTATATTAATGAAACCAATCAACTAAATCTTCATTTTTAGAAAAAACTGACATTTGATTTAGAATGAAATTCAAATATATTAGAAAGTAAATGCATATAAATAAAATTGTATTCGTCATTTGGCTCCTGTAACGTCCAATTTTTTTAAAATCATCATTTAATAATTCAACAAATTCAATTTTTCTGCATTTTTGGCTAAAAAATGAATTTTTTTTTTTCAATAATAATAACTATTTTTATATAACACTTAATGTTTTACAAGCATATAAAAAGATATCAAAAGAATTAATGATTAGAATAAATTATATAAAAAGTTATCGCTATTCTAAATTTTTATATAGTGTTATAAAATTCTTATCAAAAATAATTAAAATAAATTGAGATAAAATACTCAAATTTATTTTCTGAAGAAAATTTAATATATACTTATATCCTTTTAGTTTTTATTTTAATTTGAATTTTGTACGATGCAAATATTTTTAAAACTGATTATTATTATTATAATAAAATATAATTAGTTTAAACAAACCAATCATTGAGTTTTACTGTTAAAATTCAGTTGTACGACCTTTTGAAAATATAAATAAAATTTTAATTGAAAAGTAAATGGAAAGTTTGTTGATATCACCATCCTTTTTGATTTAAAAAAACATTTACAATATCTCCAAAACCAAAAAAAAACTTAGTTTTCTAAAATAAGATAAAAAGGGTATAATAAGTTATAGCACAAAAACTCATAGTATAATTGTTTTGGATTTTATATAAGCATATATAATATTTAATATATTTATTCTATCTAATATATCTATAAAATTTATTTATATTATTGAGATAAAAATTGTTTTATTCAAAAATTAATTTGAAAGCTTATTTAAATATTTTTCTTCTCAATTTTTCCTTTTCAAATTTAAGTTTTATAATATTACATATTTTTCTTGATGGGATATTAATATTTATTAAATATTCTTGCATATTTATTCATTAATATACATTTAAAAAATAGTTATTTACACAATATTTTTAAACAATCCATAAATATGCTTGCAAAATTTCATTAAACAAATGATCAAGTGTAATTTGTCATAACTCTAATATAAAATTGGTCGTCTAGATTTGAAATTTATGTGAATAAATTTATTATACGTGTATATATCTAATAAATCGTTTTCGAATGATTTGGTGTGTTGGTTTTAGTATAATATTTGATTTAATAGCATCAGTAAATATTTAAAAAAACTGATTATATCTCAGCCATTTTGTAAAAATTTTGAATTTCGACTGGTTTATTTTAATTATATTAGTAGTTACTTTTAAATCATCATTTGACTTAGCTTGAATTACTTGAAATATAGAATCTCTAATTGAATTGCCAATCTTAAATTCATTAAATTAAAGGGATTGTAATCTGTACTTTTTAAAAAAATGTAAATGTTATTTATATCAGTCTTTTAAGAGAAAATATTTATAAATTGCGATATCTCACATAATTATTTCAAAAAATGTACTCGTATATGAATAATTTTTTCATGTATTTTTGTACTCTTGCAACATGAAAAATGAATAGAAGCATTTCAAAAATAGTTTGGTAAAATATTAATGTTATAAAAATAGAACGTCTCAGATATCATTTTGTCATCCATCATCAATGATGACATTTTAGTCAACACCTATTAATTTGCTTTATTAAGCCTCTAAATTGTCATAGGATCATGAATTTTTATTTAAAAATATTTGATCATTTAAAATAAATATTTTAAGATATTTCAATTCCAAAATATATGGCTATTTATACAAAGAATATAAATTTTTAAAAACTTTTTGATAAAAATTCTTGTTAGTAGGGTTTTATATACCGTATATTTAAAAACCTCATACTACTCTCAATATAACTTCATACTAAATCCATTCAATTATTGAAATTTATTATAGTTTAATACAAATATTTCAATTGTAAAGAATTTTTGAGAAACTTCTGTGAAGTTTATTCATTGAAAATTTTTAATTTTAACAAATGAAGTAAAAAAATATACGTTGATTTTCATTTTTATTATATGAATCAATTTAATTGGACAGATGAAGAAAAAACTACTTTTTCGAGAGAACAAATCTTTTGGTCTCACACCTCAATCTATTTCAACTGCCATTTGTGCAACTCTCTCAGGAAATCGTTGGCTTCCTCATAGCGAATCAGGAGGAAATATACCTTACATTGGAGATGTTGACACTATTATATTTAAGAAACAAATAGACGAATATGGTTTGAACCTCAGATAGACGAAAATAGATTAAAAATTTATGAGAAAAATTACAATATTCATTATAATAATGTAAATCAGATAGAGGTATGGAAACTAACTTTTGTGAGAATTCGTGAAAAATGTAAAAATGAAATTATCTTATTATATTAAATAAAAAAATTAAATTTTATATAAATTTAAAATTTGTATAAATATGCTAATATGAAAAAAATAAATTATAACTAAATTTAAGAAAAAAGACATAATAATACAATTTTCTAAAACGCTCAATACAGCATTAATTTTAAAAAAATATCTATCAGAGTTAACTACAATATTAGAAAAAAGAGCTCAAAATGATCAAAAATCTTTTTTTATTAAGAAAAAAACATTTTTATGAAATCTTTGGTGATGTGATATTTTGAGAATGCAAAAAATCTTTCATTCCTGGACTTATCGTATATTTTTATTTTACTAAAATTTTATATACACAAATATCAAATTATATTTAAGAAAATATTAAATTTTTATAGATTACAAATTAAGATATTTCCAAAAAAATGAAAATATTTGTAAATCATTGAAAACAAAAGAAATAATGAGTATAATTTCATGTTAAAAAATAAATTAATCTAAGAAATTGCAAATTTAAAACAAGAAATCTGAGGTCTTCGACCCTAATGAAATCTATTAAAAGAAAAATCGGATATATAAATTACAATCAATGTAAATCATGATATTAAAAATTATGATTGGCCAAAAGAATAATTCAGAAACAAGCATAAAAAATGAATTTTAATTGTTCAAATGATATTTGATGATTTTGGAAAAAATGAAAAGCATGAAAGCTCAAAAGGAATTATATATATATATATAAAAAACACTATTTTTTTTAGAAAACATGCAATTAAATGAAATAATATCATTCATAAAAATAAGTAAATGTTTTTATTTTATTTGTTTTTTACATATATAAATATATCAAATCGAAAAAAAAAAAAATTTAATGATAAAATCATTTTTTTTTATTCATATGAAATTATAAGGATTTAAAACTCAAATATTCTTATTCTCTCCTGATTTATTTTAAAAAAAGCTTATTTTTGAAAATTTTTATATTCTATAGTTTATTGTTTTTTTTGTGAAAGTTTACTTCAAATTATTAATATTTGTTTATCTTTAAAATCGATCTGTAAAAATTTAATTAAATTTTATATATATATTATATGTTTTATATTATTTATAATATGATAATATTAAATTTGATTTGTCCAGGAATTTGAGTTTCCGTACCTCTATCAGATTCCAAAAATCCATCCAAGTTCTTTTAATAATTTAAAAAGAAAAGAAATATCTAAAGGAAATGTTCTTTCAAATTTTCCAAGTCTAATGAGTCCTATTAGATTCACAAGAAATGCCTTTTTAAAATGTACAATTTGATTGATTAAAAATTTTTAATAAGAAATTGGTTTATATTAAAAAATTATGAAAAAATCGTTTTAATTTTGGATTTTATTCAAATTTTGGTAATTTCAATACCTCTTTCATAAAAAAACAATAATATCATTGAAAATACCAAAAGAAGAGAAGCAGTCGAAAAGCAAATAAAAGTAAATCATAATAGTTTTCGTTAAGCTACATTACGAGAAACTTAATTTTTATAGCAAATAGATCTGATAATATTGCAAGTTACCTAAATCGAAAATATATTGTTACTAGATCATCAAAAAATTAATAATAATATTTTTTAGATAAAGATAATGTATTATTTCTTTTATTTTTTTGGAGATATGCTTAATTTTCTTTGTTATAAAGATCATTCAATTTCATTCAAATCTAGTATGAAGTTATTTGAGAGCAATATTAGGTTTTTCAAGGTACGGTAAAATTGCGGTTACCCTCAATTTTGAATGCCCCCTTGAAAAAATCAAATTCAATTTTTTCTGATAAAAGTACCTATTTCTAGATCACGATCAATAAATAAAATCATTAAAATTGATATGCGCCATTATATTATATATCATCAAACATGATTAGTTTACTGATTTATTTTGATTCCTAGAAAGACTGGTTAGATTATTTTTTACATATAATATATTTTTTTAAACTTTTGTTTTTGGTTTGAAATATGATAATAATATTGAAATTGCGAATTTTTAAATGTTTTTGGGTGTCTAGCATGAATTTTTTAGTTTTCTACTTATCTTATTTGATATCTTTTACCAGATAATCCAGTTCATTAAAATAGTAAAAGAAAAAAGATCTTCCTGATATTTGTTAAATTTATATATTCATAAATTAGCACTAATAACTGAAAGTTTAGATAATTTTTTGACATTAGAAAATTATTGATTTCCAATAGAAAATACAAATATGATTATATTTATTATCATGTCTAATGGTTAATACAAATGCATAACATTTGATTTGAAAGTTTTTGAATATAGATAACTAATCAACAATTTGGAATAATTGAAAAATATTCATAATTAAATATTGATAATTAGTTTGCAACTTTGGTAAATATTATATTTATTAAATTAAAATTATATAGATGATTTAAATGTTGAGATAAATAAAAAACAAAGATTAAAATATTGAATAGTTTACACTTTATGATTTCTGAGTTTAAAAACCTTACTTGTTAGAGAAAATTTTTTTTAAAATCAAATGAACCAAAGCCAGCAGGGAGCTTCAAATAAAAAAATTGAAGAAAAAAATCTCTTGTATTCGATAAATGAAGAAGAAAAGACTGCAAGTGTCATTGGAATTAAAGCACAAATGGATGATATATTTATCCCAAGATCGGTTACCTATTTAACTTCTGAATACATTGTAAAAAAAATTTCAAATCGAGCGTTTAAACTCCTAAAAATCTAATCAGTCACATTTGCAAAAGATTCGCAATTACAGAGAATTGAAAGTGGCTAGTTTTCTCTTTCATCAATTGAGATGCTTCAGATTCCTGCCACTGTCACTGATTTGGAAGATGGCTGGTGTCATGAAACTTCAGATTTAAGAGAAATCATCATTGATCAGAATAATCCAAGATATCAGATATATAACAACAAAATGATCATTGGCAAAAAATCAATTGAGTCAACCAATTTTGATGTTCTAATTTTTTGTTTTCGTGATGTGGAAAGTGACATTGTTCCTTATTTTATTACAGTTATTCATTTTCCGGCTGTCAAAGTCTAATTAAAGTTGAATTTTCAGAGAATTCACAACTTGAAATAATTAAAGAAGATGCATTCAAAGGTTCAGGAATTGAAAGCTTTACAGTTCCACTTCATGTCACCAAAATATGTGATGGCGCCTTCTGCTTTTGTAATTATCTTCAAACATTTGAAATTTTACCAAATTCAGAACTTCAAACAATTGAGAAAGAGGCATTCTTTGAGGCATCAATTGAAAGTTTGAGAATTCCACAAAGTTTAATTGACCTTCAAAACGGTTGGTGTAATGATATGAAATCATTAAAGTCAATTGAAGTTGATCCAAATAATTGGAAATATTCAATTTATAACGACAAATTAATCATTGGAAAATCAACAAAAGAACAAGAAAATTTTGATATTCTTGTTTTTTGTGTTCGAGATGTTAAAACTGTCGAAATTCCAGACTTTATTAAAATAATTGGTCCATTTGCTTTTGATTGTTCAGATATTGAATATTTATCAATTCCAAAAGGAGTCACGAAAATAAGTACTAGTTCATTTTCATCATGTGAAAATCTTCAAAAAATTGAAATTCCAGAAGATTCAAAGCTTGAAACAATTGAAGGCGAAGCTTTTTCTTGGGCTTCTATTGAAAGTTTAACATTTCCATCTAATCTTATTGATCTTAAGGAAAAATGGTGCTATTCATCGAATATAACGAATATTAATGTTGATCCAAAAAATCAATTTTTTTCAAAATATGATGATGGTAAATTAATCATTGGGAAATCGTCGAAATTAAATGAAGAATACGATCATCTTGTTTTTTGTATGCGAAATATCAAAAGTGTCAAAATTCCAAGCTTCATTAGAGTGATTAAATCATTTTCTTTTTATGAATGCGAGAATCTTAAGAAAGTTGAAATTCAAGCGAATTCAGAACTACAAATAATTGAAAAATATGCACTGCCTTGTGTATCAATTGACAAGTTTACAATTTCACCTCACTTGATAATTATCGGCGAATATGCTTTCTCTTCTTGTAATAAATTGAGAAAAATTGAAATTCAAAAGGATCCACAACTTCAAATTATTAGCAAGTAAGCTTTCTAATCGACATCAATTTAAAGCTTTCTTATTCCATCGAGCGTTTCATATATTGGAAATCGTGCTTTTTATAAATGTCAATCACTCCAAATAATTGAAATTGAAGAAGGTTCAAAAGTTGAAATTAAAAATAATGATATATTTGGTGACAGTTCAAATTCTATCGTAATGATTCCAAGATATCTTTCAAATCCAGAAACACTATGATTTTTTTATGTAAAATATTAATTGATTACATTTGAATAACAATAACAACAACCATAATAAAATGATGGACATTTTTACTTATGAAATTGATTATTTTTCTTCTAATAGATACTTGAAGAATTAATAATTCTTGTTTTACTCTTCCAACTTCTTCTTATTATAGCCATCCAAATATTTTTTTTTTAAATTGGATTAAAAAAAATGAACTCATAATCTTTCATGAGTCATATGTAATTGTTGATGTATTTTAAAAAAAGGAGAAATTATAACAGTTGAATTTTAAATGTTTGATTGCATTCCATTTCCGAATTTTGTGGCATCATTTGGAAAGGATGTTCACCACCAACATATGTAACAACCATTCCATTTTGTTTTGAAATAATTTTCCCAGCTTTGTAAATAAAATGTTGATTGTGTCTTCCATGAAAAGGAAAGAAATAGAAAGGAGTTCCTGAAGGTGGATTTAAATTATCAGCATTAGCAACATCCCAAACCATTCCTTTCTGTGCAACAGAATCAATAACTGTACTCCATTCCCTAACACCGAAAACAAACTGTTGGCAAACATCATTTTTATTTGGTTTAGTAAGATCAATTTTCAGACCTGCTGGATTTAAAAACCAACTTCCATCTTTTACAACGGTAACTGCACTATTCCAATTATCTCCATTAACATTCATCAATAAAGTGAATTTTTCTCCTTCATATTGAGAATTATCTTTTGAGTTTATGTCAATGTATTCATCTATATCATAACCAAGATATTTAAGTGGACCTTCTTTTTCTGGATGATATACAATATAATAACTTGTTTCATAATTTGATGTTTCCTCATCCATCCAAGCACAATGAATTTTATGTGATTTATATTCACCAATAAATTTCTCAATATTTGGTCTGTATTGTTTAATTGTTTTGCCAATGATACTGCTTGTTGTAAAGAAAACTGCAATTAGTTCGTTATTTTGATCATGATTATATTTATAATTGAAAAATGGTTTTCCATCAAATAAATTCCATGAATTTCTACATATGAAACAATCTAATCCTTGATCATAACCTAAAACTAATGCATAATGTGTTTCATGATATAAACCTTCTACATATTCAAGAAATTCTCCTTTGTTAACATTCTTCCATCCTATATCACATGTTGTAATTTTTGCAATTATTGAGATCGTGCATGCATCATGGATTGAAACATTATCTGTTATTTTACATTGAATTCCGAAATTAAAATGATTTTCAAGTAACTGAAGAGATTTTAACGCACTTTGTTCATTATTTTGAGCAATCTTAAAACATTCGTCAAATGTTGGAATATATTTAACTCCATAAATACGATTAATCGTATCTAAATAAGCACAGACTGCTGTATATGCATAGGTAACACCTCCTTCATAAATATATGGAGTTTTAAGGTTTGATTTTCGAATTATTCTTTTATCTATTCTTCCTCCTAATTGAGGTCTTAATGTTAGTTTTCGTTTCTCTTTTTTGGTAAATTTAACAGGAATGTTATGAATTTTTTTGTAAGCTTCAATAATTCTATCAGATGGTGACTCGACCTCATTTTCAATTGTGTCTAATGTGTTATTTGCATTTATTATGTTTAAAAAGTATTTCCATTCATTCTTTTTGATAAAGTTATTATAATAATAATAATTTGAATATTTTTGACCTTTTGGACGATTAAGATTTATTTCAATCCATTTTTCACATTCATAGCCAAGGTATTTTAATTCTCCTTCACGTTCTTTATGCAATTCACAGAAATAATCCATACCGAAAATAGCAGTTTTTTTGTCCATCCATGCACATCGAATGTCTTGGTTTTCTAATTGTCCCATGAATGGTTCTAAATTCGGTGTAAAATTTGAAATTGTTTTACCCATTATACTTTGCTCTGTAAAATACACGACAGTAAATTCACAATAATGAGCTGCCGAAGGTGTAAAATTAAAACGAGGTTCTGCTGAAAAACCTCCCCATGAATTTTTACATACAAAACAATCCAAATTAAGATCATATCCATCAATTAATGTTGCATGTCCATCATCACTCTGTCCATTTGGAAAAATCAATAATTCTCCTTTTGCAATATTAATCCATCCTTGAGCACTTGTTGAAAAACTTGCGACAACAGATAAAGTTAAGGCTTCTTGAATAGTTACATCATCTTTATTTTCACATTGAATTCCAAGATGATAATAGTCTTCTATTAATTGAATAGATTTCATTACGTCTCCCCCATTTTCTTTCTCATAACGTGCATGCATGTAGCAATCATCAAAACTTGGAATACCTTTAATGCCATATATCCTCATTGCTGTGTTCAGATATGCACTCGTTGCTGCATATGCATAACAATCAGGTAAACGTTGAAAATATACATTCGTAGAATTTGTATTTCTAATAAATCGTCTGTTGAGTCTTCCAATTGGAAGTAAATCTAAATCACATCTGTTATATACATCACCAGCAATTCCTGATGGATTGAGACATTGAACTATTCCTCCATTTGATCTTTGACAGACTGTAATTATTGAATTTTTATGAACTGGATAGTTTTTGAGCATTGATGAATCATCAAATATTTTATTTTCATGGATCAAAACCAAATTTGCTGCATTAATTTGAATTATTTCTTGAATCTTCAATTTTAATTCTCGAATTGAAATTGATTCATCAACATCAATTGCAAAAAGCTTAATGCTGTTATTTATTAATATCTTCATCAATAATAAATGAAGTGTTAAAATTCTTCAATACATCTTATTCAAATGTGGCATGTATTACCATTTGGCACATTTTTTTATATGACATAAATCTATATTTCTGCCCAAAATGTATACATATTTCATTTTTATGTAAGAAAAAAGATATTTCCTTTAAAATTTGATGTTTCATGGTACCAGCTTTTTTTATGTCAATAGATGAACGTTAATTTGATGAAAAACAGAAATGATTTTATTTCATGTAATCAATTATGATAAATGTTTTTGAAATATACATAAAAATGATCTCCAATGGATATATTTATGATAGATTGAGTCAACAAATGAATATGCTTGATTGGGCAGAGATTAATACAGTTGTTTCACTTTTGTTACACAAAAATCCACTTTTGTAAACAAAAATGTAACCACCAAAATTTTTATCTCCCTGATCACTTAACTTTTCTACTTTTAAATCCACTTTCGTAAACAAAAATTTCACTTTTGTAAACAAATAAAATTTTAAAAACAACACAAAACAGCTATAAAAGTATTTATATATTAAAATGAAGATGTTTATGCAAAGGAATTGCTATAAAACATGAGTGTGCAAAGTAATTGTTTATGATATTTATAATAAATTATTCTAATATTGCAAAAAAAGAAATGATTTCGAATGCTTCTTCATTAAAATATATGAATTACGACGTATATTTCAGCTGAATAACATGTTTTTGTAAAGTTTACTAAATATATTATTTTCTATATAGATAAATTTTTTTAATGCATTTTTATAAAGCAACGTAGTGATATATTATGTTTAAAGTATGAACGTATTAATTAAGCACATGTATCTCTGAAATGCCTTGAATATTAGAAAGAAAACATAAATCATAATTTTTTGTTTACAAAAGTGAATATTAAAATAAAAAAGGTAAATGACTAGGGAGAAAAAAATTTTTGTTTACAAAAGTGGATTTTTGTGTTTCAAAAGTGAAACAACTGTAAAAAAATTGAATGACACAAAGAAAAAATAAAATTAAAGTATAATTGAATAAATCAATGAATTGATTTAAAATTGGGCAAGTGTGACTGTGCATTGAACTTTTTACGTCTTTTATTAAAATATAATCAAAAACAAAGATTTCATAAAATCTATGCGCCGCGTGCTGGAATCGAGAAGCTTTCGAGTTCTGAATAAGAGTGATTTTGTTTCTGAAAGAGTCACAAATTATTCAAAAGCCAAAGAACGACAGTAGATGATTTGAATTGCATATCTAATGCTCCATCTTTTTTATAATGGAATTAGTTTGCATTTTGTGGATCTGTTCCAGGGTTACTGATTGATCAAGACATGCTGTCTCCTTCAGGTTCGTAAATGCTTCCTCCTGAGCTGACAAAGTCTTTCGATGACTTGTAGCGCATGTCCAGCGTGCCGTCTTTTTCATCGTGAAAACCAATCTCGTTTTGTGAAGCTGTACTTGAATTATTGCTTGATCTAGACATGCTGTCTCCCCTTGGTCCGTAAATGCTTCCTCCAGAGCTGACAAAGTCTTTCGATGACTTGTAGCGCATGTCCAGCGTGCCGTCTTTTTTATAGTGAAAACCAATCTCGTTTTGTGAAGCTGCATTTGAATTATTGCTTGATCTAGACATGCTGTCTCCCCTTGGTCCGTAAATGCTTCCTCCCGAGCTGACAAAGTCTTTCGATGACTTGTAGCGCATGTCCAGCGTGCCGTCTTTTTTATAATGCAATTCGGTTGCATTTTGTGGACTTGTTCCAGAGTTACTGTTTGATCTAGACATGCTGTCTCCCCTTGGTCCGTAAATGCTTCCTCCCGAGCTGACAAAGTCTTTCGATGACTTGTAGCGCATGTCCAGCGTGCCGTCTTTTTTATAGTGAAAAACAATCTCGTTTTGTGAAGCTGCATTTGAATTATTGTTTGATCTAGACATGCTGTCTCCCCTTGGTCCGTAAATGCTTCCTCCTGAATTGACGTAGTTCTTTGACGATGAATATCTCATATCTAATGTTCCATCCTTTTTGTAATGAAAACCATTTTCGCTTTGTGGGCTTGTTGTAGGGTTATTGCTTGATCTAGATATATTGTCTCCTGCAGGTCCGTAAATACTTCCTCCTGAATTAACAAAATCTTTAGATGACTTGAAACGCATGTCTAGTGTGCCATCTTTTTTATAATGTAATTCACTTGAGTTTTGTGTATTTGCGCTAGAATTACTGTTTGACATAGGCGTATTGCCTCCACGAGGTTCATTAATGCTTCCCCCTGAATTGACGTAGTTCTTTAATGATGAATATCTCATATCTAATGTTCCATCCTTTTTGTAATGTAATTGATCTTCATTTTGTGAATCTGATCTTGAATTGCTATTTGATCTAGACATATTGTCTCCTCTTGGCCCATAAATACTTCCTCCCGAATTAACATAGCGCTTTGACGAGGAGTATCTCATATCTAATGTCCCATCTTTTTTGTAATGGTACTCTTCTTGATTAAACATATTTATATTTTATAAAATTTTACATTCAATTTGGTATTTTTTAAATATATTGATAAATTATTAAAATAATAAAGTTTATATGTTTTATATAAATTTTAAAACAATGAATTGTTCAAAAAATATTTAAAAATAACTAAGTAAACTATTTTTTATTAATATATTTTAATTTTTATTTTGTTTACAAAATTGAACTTTTGAATAGTTGATAACAAGTTTATCTTAGAATCAAAGGCTTATAAAAGATGATGAAGTAAATGGTTAAAATTATTCATTTTAATTTTAAAAAATAAGTTAAATTTAAATAATTGTGCAGCACTTATTGAGCTTTGATGATTCACGAACAAAAATTCTTGATTGCTCTGACAACTCTTTGCTTTTTTCTGCAAGCTCCTTTAATGATTCTCCCCTTCCAATTGCCTTTTCTAGGCTCATTATCATGATTTTCTGAATTTCATCCAAATTAGACTGTATTTGCAAAAGTTTGTCTGCTTTTGTAGGATCTTGGTAGTCAACAATTCCTTGTTGTATTGTTTGACATTTCCCATTTGGAAAATTGCCACCACACTTATTATATTCTTTCATGATTTCTCTCAAAATCGAGAAAGCAGCACGGCTTGGGTAATCTTTTGTTGAAACGATAATTGAACAATTGTTTCCTTCTCGATGTGCATAAAATAAAAAGTCTTTCTCATCTGCTGTGACATTTTCTTGTGGATTCTGGGAAGTTGCCAGCTGCTTTGATGTGAAATTAGCAATTTCAATAAAACTGCTCCTGTAAAACCAGCTGAGGTCGCTGAAATCTGTGGCAGAATCAACAATTCTTGCATCATCACCATCTATTGTGTAGAGGTATATGCCATAAATCTTCATTAGAAATAATTCCAATTTGGTCGAATACACATTTTTGATGAATTTAAATGTATGAATACTCTTATTAATCTCCTTGGTTTGTGTTAAAATTGGATGCAAAAATGAAAAGTATTTTATTTAGGAATCTAAATAAGAATGATATGTATTTTCATGAATGGTCAAAGTTGAATGATTTTTTAAAAATCATCACAAACCAAGAAGTATTACTATTTGATAATGTTGACCTCGTAATTTCAACATTATTGATCAACGAAATCTTGTTCATTTTGCTACTTTGTCAAGTAATATTCAAAATTTAGACATCCTTTTAACTCGAAATGAAAAAAGAAGAGGTGATAAATTAATTCAATGGTATTAAAATAATTAATTCAAAAAAAAAAAAAAAAGCTAATGTCAAATTTAATATTTTAAAACATTTAATTTATTTAAAACAAAAGAGTTACCAAAGATAAAAAAGAAAAATCGCATTATATACAACCAATTGTTCAACTTAAACTTTATAATGAATTTATAATATAGTTATCTTTTATGATCTGTGTAATTTTCATCTCTGTTTTTTGCTAGCGCGATTGAATTCGGCCTATAAGGATAATCAAGTCCATCTTTAGGGAGAGGAATATCAATTGGTAAGAACCATAATGGGAGTAAATAAATGGAGCCAAATATTTCCTCAAAATTTTTTCTAATACCTTTATTATAATAAGTTGTATCTAAATATACAAGTGACTCAACATTTGTGTATTTTTTGGTGATACGATAAAGGCAGACAACAAAAGTTAGTGAAAAATGATATAGAAAAAAAAGTGAACTTCTCAATAATAATACAAATTTTATATTTCTTTCCTTTGAATTTAGTGAATACAAAGGCAGATTGATGATGAAACATTTATTTGCCTTTGGATTCAATTTAAAAATGTAAATGAAACTTTTTCTTAAATATTGACAATTTAATTTTTTTCTCAAAAAGTGGAACTTTATGTCATCAATGATTTTTATAATCTTATGATTTATTAGTTCATTTTTAAAAAATGGTTTTTGGATTAATCGCTCTTACACATGTCGTTGCATATAATCTTATTGGGAATAGTATTGCACATGGAGCAATCACACCATTAATTGTCAAAGGATTTGCTATATCATTAGCACAATGTTCTATTGCACATCCAGCAGCAGCGGCCACAGTTGCAGCAGCCAGTTATGCTGCTAAAAAAGCTTTAACATCAAATAATGATGAAGAATGATATTCTATTCACCATAACTTTTATAAAATCAATATTAAGTGAATATTTTTTATTTATTTATTTTTATTTGATCTTCTTCAAAAAGTTGATTTTTATGGTTTATTCACAAAATATTCTATGAGATGTATAGAAAATATTATTTTTAGTGTCTGGAAGAAATAACTCGCTCGAACAATTATTTGAGTTAAGGAAACAAGTTATTCACCAAAGAATCTCGAACCGCAAGCCTTTTAGGCGACTGAGATTTAATATTAATTATTTTTTTTTTATTCATCAATTAAATTGAAAACATTTGATAAGAAATTAATTTAATTTACAACTTAAAAATTATTGTTTATTAACTCTGATTTGATTCCAGAATAGAGCCAAAAAGCTCAAAATAATAAAAATGCATGTAATATCTGCTTGAATGCCATGATTCTTCTTCAATGAAACGAATGAATTGATAATATTCTTCGTTTTTTTGGCATTCAAATCTTTTCTGTACATTTTGGCTTTTCAAATCATTCATATTTACTTGTCTATTCAATACAGTCCAGTTGCTTCCGTCGTTTGAGCCTGAAATTCTCCATGTTTTCGGACCACTGTTAGCACTGCAAGAACGAATTGTATAAGACGATAAATTTATTTTTCTTTGACCAAAATTGAATTCAATCCATGCATCATTCTCGTTGCTTGGACTACTGCTGTAACATCCGCTATTTGGATTGAATAAATTCTTAATTTTGTTTTTAACTGTTCCTAACCCATCTCTTACTGTTATTAAGCCATTGTTCACAGCATCTCCTCCGCATAATTGATTGATAAAGGCGAAAATTCCTGACTGTTCATTTCCGTTGAATTGGCACTCGGTGATCTTTCCTTTTATCTTCTTTTTGCCATGAACCAATTTGACCTGTTTTTTGAATAGATGCATGACTCTTGGAAGTGATTCAAGCAGGATTTCATCATCAATGTTCTCGTCGAAGTATTCTGTCATGTCATCATTGAACTCTTCAAATTCAATGTGCATCAAAAAGTACATTATAGTGCTTCTGTCTAAATTGGCGCTTTTCATTTTGTCAAAAATTTTAATTAATTCATCATCATCATTTTTCGTGGTCTCATCATTAAGGCTTTCTGTGTACAGATCAATAACTTCATTAAAAACTGGCTCTGAAATGGTACTTGCTTGCCCACTTTCAATTAATTGTAATAAATTACTTGATAGATATTGAATTGAAAGGTCATGAAATTCTGTATTTAAGAACTGAATGGCTTCTTCTTGATTGTTAATTAATAAATTCAACTTTTTTAAAGCATCTTTATCGCACTCTCCGAGTAAGTATTGAAATATTGTAAATAATTTTAATTTTTCTTTTGGTATATGAACTTTTTGATTTGTTGTTTTAAGTATAAATTGCATAATCTCTTTGAGCTCCGATTCTTCAGTATTTTCCTTTAAAAAATAATTTGGAATATCGATCTGATATTGGCAAATAGTTGGATCATTTTGAAAAGATTCATCAATTTTACATGAAATAATCCTAGCTTCATTAATCGTAGTATCTAAAAAAAATTCATGTTCTGAAACATTATCAAAAGAATATTTAACAATAATTTTAAATTGTTCGCTTTGATCACGCTTGATCAATCTTCGAAAGTTTGCAATTGGGGCTTCATAATCAATAGCTTCTTCCATTTATTAAAAAATGGCTCTTTCAATTTTTTTGGAAATAATCACTTTTTGAATATGTATCGGTTTTTTATTTTCTATTTCAAAAAACATAATTTCCAAATGAATCTTTTAAAATCATTGAGAATTTTTCAAAAAGAAATAATTATTATAATAAAAAGAGATCAGCTATCATTATTATATTCAAGAAGTTTCTTTAAATTAGTGTCATTCTTACTCAAGCTCTATTAAAACATTATTTTTTTTTTAATTCCAATATGCATTATGATTGCAATCATAAATTAATTTCAATATGCATCTATTTCAGTTCAACAACTCATCATTTTACAAGATTTTCTTATAAAAAGATTTCTATAACATTAGTAAATATATTTACTATATCTGAATTCATTTTCCCAGTTATTTATACGATAGTATTAATTGAAGCAAATTAATTCCTTTTTTACATTTATTTGCTTAAAATATGTACCTTGATTTTTTATATTCAATACAATTGTTTTATTCTAAAGTTCAAATTTGATAAAACATCCTAAATTTCGAATCCTATGGAGGTTAATGAAACACTTTTGATCGTTGTTGGCGATGTTCATGGTGACATAGATCAATTGATGATCAATTGTTCAAGTTATGTAATAATGCAAAATTGATTTATATTGAAGATTAATGTTCAATTTCCTCAGAATATTAATCTTCATTAAATATTAGAAGCCCAAAATATTATCTCAGAGGAAACCATGAAAGTAGGAACTTTGATTGAAGCGAAAAGAACTACTGAATTTAGTGTTCGCCTTTGCTTAAATTTTAACTTAGATGATGATTATTTTTGAATACAAAGGCAGATTGATGATGAAAGAAACATTTATTTGCCTTTGGATTCAATTTAAAATTTTTAAATTAAAAATGTAAATGAAACTTTTTCTTAAATATTGACAATTTAATTTTTTTCTCAAAAAGTGGAACTTTATGTCATCAATGATTTTTATAATCTTATGATTATATTAGTTCATTTTTAAAAAATGGTTTTTGGATTAATCGCTCTTGCACATGTCGTTGCATATAATCTTATTGGGAATAGTATTGCACATGGAGCAATCACACCATTAATTGTCAAAGGATTTGCTATATCATTAGCACAATGTTCTATTGCACATCCAGCAGCAGCGGCCACAGTTGTAGCAGCCAGTTATGCTGCTAAAAAAGCTTTAACATCAAATAATGATGAAGAATGATATTCTATTCACCATAACTTTTATAAAATAATCATAAAATAAATTAATTTCATTTTATTCAAAAAGTTGGTTTATTTATTGTTTATTCACAAAATATTCTATGAGATGTATAGAAAATATTTTTTTTTTCATGTCCGAAAGTACTAACTCTCCAAAACAAAATAATTATGAAACCCTTGAATCAATTCACTCCAGGCTTGCCTCAGGATTTATTGAATTACGCAAACAAGTTATCCGCCAGCCAGAAGGTTTTATTAAATATCCCTATCTAACACCAGCAGGCTTTTATACCCAATTATGGGACTGGGATGCATTTTTTATGGCCAATCATTTTATCTCCAAAGGCCATCCAGAATACATGAAGAACTGGGTTCTAATATTCTCACAAGGAATTGACAAAGACGGCTATGTTGCAGGATGCATGACGAAAGATGGCCCCCGAAATGTCTACAGTGGTCGATTTGCCATGAAACCTTTTCTATCGCAGGGAGCCTATCACTACAGCGTTGCGACCGATGATTGGGAATGGCTTCGACCAATTTACGATTCATTGAAGAGTGTCATAAACTACAGACGATCTACACAACGTGATGACAAGTCAGGCCTCTATTTTTGGGAGATTGCGATGCAAAGTGGCGCCGATAACAATCCAGCATTGAATTATTTCAAAGACGACAGTCGTTCATTTCTATCCACAGATGCGACAGCCTTCCAATATGGCGAGTTACTTGCACAGTCGATGATTGCTCTTCATCTTGGCTATACAGAAGAAAGTCAAATTTTTCGAAATGAAGCGAATGAATTGAAAAGTCTTCTCAATTCAATCTGTTGGAATGAAGATGACAAAGTCTATTACAATGTTGATCGAGAAACAAGTTCACATTATAAAAGAATTAGTTATTCGACGTTTGTTCCACTTATGTATGATATGTGTCCTAAAATGAAAGGAAAAGAAATGATTGAAAAATATTTGCTCTCTGAAAATCACATGAAAAGTAAATTCGGATTCACAAGTCTCTCAAAAAGTGACGTTGATTATAATAATAAAAATATTATCATACCTTTCTCTAATTGGCAAGGCCCAATTTGGGGAATTTGTAATTATATTTATTCAATCGTGCTGTACAATTATGGTTTCATGAATGAAATTAAATGGCTCGCAGAAAAAGTCGGAAAATTGATGGCGAAAGATTTGGACGAATTTGGTACAATGCATGAGAATTATAATGCAGAGAACGGAGAAACTTTGGCTCCTTCTAATTTTAAATATCGAACGCCAGAAGGGAAAATTCAAGGATTTGTGAGTTGGAACCTTTGCATTGAAAATGTTTTTGAAGGAATCATCAACAATAAATGGATGCTTCTTAAAATTGAAGGCATGTCTAATGAATAAAAAATTGATTTTTAAAATGTTTTCAAGTCGTACACATATTGGTGATAAATAAAACTGCATCTAATCAACTGTAATTGCAGGCCGATAATTCTTGAACTTCTTCTTCTGTTTTGAATGAATAATCGAACATTTAACTAATTCAATAGGTTTGTTTGATCTATTGTATAAAAAATCAAATATATTGTCAATTTCATCTTATTTGTAGGTATGTTTTACAGCACACTATATTATATAATATTTATTATGGCATTAAATTGTAATATTTAACTTATCAAAATTTTTGTAAAAATCTTTTTTATCAATCTAAATTACATGACAAATATTTAATAATATGATATTTATATTTTTTTTGTTGTTGTTGTTGAGATCATTTCCACCAAAACTTAAGAAACTTAGTAGTATGTGGTGCTATTGTGTTAGAGATTTAATTGACATCGAAGTTTCACGAAAGAACGAACTATTTTCATACGTTGATAATAAATATTAAGTTGGCAAGAGTGACGCAGGAAGTGACGTATTTGACATTCTTTATTATGCTCGTTACGGCATCGAAGAAGTAGTGATTCCTCCACAAATCAAAATCATTCACAATTACTCATTTAACAGTCATTCAAAATTGCAGTCAGTCATTTCACCAAAGAATTCAAAACTTAAACGCATCAGAGATGCGCCATTCTTTTGTTCCACAATTTCAAAATTAGTTTTACCAGAAACTCTTGAATACATTGATTGTGGTGCTTTTCATGACACTGAGAATCTTAAAGAAATTGAAATTTCATGGAAAAACGAACTTTTTTCAGTGACTGACGAAACTTTTTTTGTTGCCAAAAGTGACAGATCACTCAAAGACTTCGACGTTCTAATTTTTTGTCGTTGTGATGTAGAAAACGTCAAAATTCCATCCAGCATCAAAGTGATCAATAGTTATGCATTTCATTATTGCAGTAAATTGACAACGATGACATTCGAAGGAGGATCATCACTCGAGACTATTGATAAATACGCAATTTTACACAACGGTTCTCTTAAATCGATTGTTTTTCCTCCATCAGTGAAGTACGTAAATGAAAGAGGTATTGACAGTAATTATAAACTTGAATCAGTTGAATTTCGTGATGACTATGTAAAGATTGCTGCCTACAATTTCCACTGTTGCCGTGAAGGCATGGCTCTCTCATTTCCAAACGCAAAAAAGCTGGAATTTGATGAAGATTCAATGACACTTCTTCCAGAAGGATCGAAAGTGAAGATCAGGCGAGGAGTAGAAATCGTTGGAGAAGAATTTTCAAAAATTGAGTCTAAAATTGAATTCATTGAATGATATGAAACAAGCAATCAAAAAGTTCCTACATCGTTAGAAAAAGTTGGTCACAAATCTAAGAAGACCAGAATTGCTAAGGAAGAAGAATTTTCAAGTGAGAGATCATCGATCAAGAACAAGAATGAACAAGAATATTCAGAGGTAATTTCTAGATGCATGAAGCGAATTCGTTTTCTTGAGTCTCGTCTTGGCATGTACGAGGAAGTTTTTCCATTCGACTTGAATTGTGAAATGAGTGACGAAGAACTTGAATCAGAGACGAATGATAAAGAAAATAAAGAAGAAGAAATCTTCGGAAGAGATGCGAAGAACATTTTCATTGATGATGAAGAAGAGTCACATCAACGGGTGATTTGTCAGATTGAAGAAGGAGCGACATCAGTTACGTACAAAGTGATTGACGAACGACGTGACGAAGAACTTTGCAAGAAAGTCCTGAAAGCGGAAGAAGGAAAGACCACATTCAACGACGTTCGAAACATTTACAAAGAATGCGAAGTTCTTGCCGGCATGAATCACCCAAGCATCTGCAAGTGCATCGGTTTGAATCCACAAGAAAAACTGAATGACGACGATAAAGACACAAAAGAAGAAGAAGACGAAATTGAAATCAAGAGCAAGTTTACTCCGGGATCGACCAATAAAGACAAAAGCAAGACTACGATAGCGATCTTCCTGAAGTTCCACCCGATGAACCTTCGCGAGTGCCTTGAACGCGACATTCTGAACAACACGCTGAAAGCGAAACTTGTGGTTGAAATTGCATTTGGCATGCTTCACATCCACGAGCACGGAATGATTCACCGCGACCTGAAACTTGAGAACGTTATGGTGAACTACATCTTCGAGGCGCAGCTGATTGACTTTGGACTTGCGCACGTTGATGCGATGAAGAGCACGATGACATCGATGACGAAAGGCATCGGCACCCTTGCATACATGTCGCCGGAGATGTCGAATGAAGAAGAATACGACAACAAGACGGACGTTTACTCATTTGGCGTTCTCCTTTTCGTCCTTTTCACTCGTCGTTTTCCAAAACAAAACTTGAAAGACAAACTGAACAACAAGCCGATCAAATTCCCAGAAGCATCGCCATCAATCTCATCGTTCACGATCTCGCTGATCAAGAAGTGCATGTCATTTGAAGCAAAGAAACGTCCCTCATTTGCAGATATTGTTTCAGAAATTTATGCCCACCGATTCAAGATGGCGGAAGGAGTTGACTATGAAATTGTTCTTTCTCGTTTCCGAACACTAAACCGTTTCCGTGCATTACATAAGCAAAGCAAAACGATGCCAGTGAAAGAACCATCACAGCCAAAATCAAAATCAAAATTACCTCCTCTCGGCAATCGTAAACCGTCAACAAAACCAGTTATAAAAAAGCCAATTTAAACCGTCAAACTAGCCTAACATTATGCAAAATAATTTAGTCTCGCGCGCACTCACAGGTACAAAAAAAAATATTTAATTTTTATTTACTCTAATGAATCTTTATTAGATAAACAACATTTTTATATTTTTATGTATTTATTTTCAATAATCAAACAAATTACATTTTATATTGATTATATCATTTTTTATTAAATTGACCTATTGTATGGTGAATTTATTTTTTTCACTTCATCATCCCAATATTGAACAAACCTTTTATTACAAAAAGTTAATAAGCATTGAACATAGTATATTTACAAAGGGTAATTTGTATTATTTATTAATAATGTTTCATTTAACACTAATATTCCACCATCAATTTATGAAACAAATTCATTTTTACTTAAAAAGCAAATGGCTGCTTCTCAAAGCTAGTTTTTACACAAATTATAGATTAATCTATTTGAAAACTCATTATTTCACGTTTGAATTTCAACTTTGCTCTTTTTCAATTGCAAACCCAAATATTTTAATAATAGTTCCAAATGACGACATGCTTCTTACAATTGCTCATGCGTGTCGATTATATAATTTGTCCTGAAGTTGTATTCGGAAGACAGAAAACAAAACGTGATTATGCAAGTTATATTTGTCATCAACCAGTTCATATCAAAAATCATTATGCAAGTTATATTTTTCATCAACCATAAATAAATAAGCATTTAAAAAAATCTTTTTCATTTTTTCTCTCTTTTATTATTCTTTAATAGTTTTTTTTTTTTTTTTTTTTTTTTTTTGACTCATTTTAATTGTTATGATGAAACATTTTTACAAATAATAATAATATTTTGCTTAATTTATTTCTTTTTTGGATCTTTTATTGTAAAGCAAAAACAAAACAAAAAAATGTTTTTTCATGATTTTTTTAAATTTATTTATTGAGATATTAGTGTATTTTTTTTTATTTCATAATAAAAAACATGACACTTTTTAAATTCATAAACCATTTAAAAAGTGGAGGAGAAGAGAATCCGATTGATCAAAGAAAAACAGTGTCATTTTTTTTTGATAGTATCAAAATTTATTTTCCAAAAAAAATGGATTCAATCGAGTCATCTGATACGTATCTTGATATATTTAAATTTGAAAAGCAAGAAGAAATTAAATCAGATTGGCAAACTGATACTTACATTTTAAGAGATAAGGATACAAAAAATCTTTTTTTCGCAAAAGCATCACATTACGAGATAACAAAATACACTCCAACTCCTAATCTTACAATTAACCAAGAATCAAATCTTTTATCAAAGATTAAGTACCCATCAATTATTAAATTTGTTGGATTTAGTCAAATTGATTTAGAAAGAAAAAACAAGCATGTTATGGTAACCGAATACTGCAGAAATGGATCTTTAAATTCAATTTTAAAAGACAAAAAAATAAAAATTAATGATACGCATAAATTAATAATTTTGTTTGGAATTGCATCAGGAATGTTGTATTTAAAATCAAATCAAATTATATTTAGAAATTTAAATACAAAAAATATTTTTCTTGATGATAATTTATTTCCAAAGATATCCGGATTTCAATTGGCCAAACAATATGATTCGATTCCATACATATTAGCAGATATTGAAGGTGAACCAATTTATATTGCTCCAAAAATTTGGGAAAATTGGAAATATTCAGAAAGAAAGTGATGTCTATGCTTTTTCAATGATTGCTTATCAACTTTTGGCCGAACAAATACCTTTTCAAAATATGAATGCAAAAGAAATATCTGAAAAAGTTATAGAAAATCAAAGACCAGATATAAATTCAATTAATATGCCAGAATCATATAAAAATCTTATTCAAAATTGCTGGTCACAGGAACCTGAAAAAAGACCATCGTTTGATCAAATTGTCAATCTGCTTAAAACAGATGAAAGTTTCATAACAAAAAGCATTAATAAAGGAGAATATTTACAATATGTTCATTTCATTGAAAATGAATACATTAAACAACAATCTGCAAAAGAAAATAAATACAAAAATATTGAAGGTATCAATCAACTTCTTGCAATTGTTAGAAAAGCCAAAAAGATTGAAGAACCCAGGCAAAACTCTGCAATAAAAGATAAAGACCTTAAAGATGAAGAAGAATTCATAATTGACATTGATAAAGAGTCATTTGAATCAGTTAAATATAACATTCAATTAGAACAAATTAGGATTAAAATTGTTATTCGCACGACATGCCATCAATTCCTAGAAATGGTCAGAAATAAGTTTAAAATAAATGATATTTCTTTTTATCTCACATTTAATAATCATCTGAATGAAGTTCATGTTTTAGATGATGATAATCCTATATGCGCCTTAAACACGCACAACTTTATCATTCATTATGGTGAAGTTATTCATTCAACAAAAACGTTTATTGAATCATTAATCAATGCACGAAGAATTAATTTTGGAGATGGTTTTTCATTACAAACGAATTCATCAAATGCTAATTATGATGTTGAATTTCCACCTGACCATGATGGATGGCTTGATGTTCCATTTAACATTACAAATAATTCAACAACAAGTTCTACTGATAAAGCGTTAATATCATTGGAAATGAGTGAAAAAGAAGCTTCATTTTTACAAAAAGGAAATACCGTATTACATCAATATCTTAAAGATGATAAATGGGTAACAGAAGATGAACCAGTTTTTTTATCTTATCCTGACTGTAACACAGCCATATTTTTACTCAACCATTGTTCAGGTCATCGGATCGCTATATTAGACACAGCTGTTAGGAAATTGATTCCAGATGAATACATTGATGATAGATATTCATGTGATTGGGATGAAATGTGTCCTCATACATTTTTCAACAAGGGAAATAAAGATTATTACGTGCCAGTTGATTATAAATCAATTGGAATTAAAGTAAATTCATTTGATGAAAACACATGTGTAGCATTTCATGCAACTAAAGCTCGATTTGTCAGTAGTATCATTGAAAAAGGATTTATATTACCATCAAAACGTGAAGGTGTTTTATCCGGTCATATTCCTTTGGATTTAAAAGTGTTTGATATTGATAATTTTGCAGATGCAATCTTTGCTTCACCTTCAATTAAATATTCATCCAAATATGGAAAACAGCCAATTTATACAAAAAGAGATGAAGTAACATACATTGAAGCAGGACATATTGAAAATGGTCTAATTCGGATTCTTATTTTACAAGTTAGAGTAAAACCAGATTCTTTTTCAATTCATCCTAATACTACACCAGATCATCAATTTAAAGATCCACATTTTGATAATGATGAATTAGAATGGAGAATCGGAAATCCTAAAGATATATTTCCTTATAGACTCCTTTTCAGATATTATTCAAGTCTTGATGAATTTAATTCCGATATTCATTCATATGGACAAGATTTTCAAGAATCAAATTCTAAAATTTTTAATATTTCACCAAAAATTATATCAGAGAATGATCATGATTTAGTCATTGGAATTGGTTATAGAATGACGGAGTTATTATTTAACAATAATAAATTGAATTCAACAGAATTGACTGATATTGTCAATTGTTTTTCAGGATTTATAATTGAAATTAAATATCCATCAAAGCAATTTGATGATATTTACGATTTAATATTAAAAATGAAAGAATTATGTCAATCAAAAATAAAAATAAGAATATATATTTGTGGAATTAAATCTACAGGACAGAATTTTTTAAGAAATGCCTCTATAAACTATATGAAATTGAATTCAAAAGTTGCTGAAATTCAATGTGAAAGTCAAGCCTTTGGTGATGGATCATTTACTGAATGCTATTCTTTGGAACAAATTTCAATTCTTTCATCAGTAACTTCAATTGGTAAGTTTTCTTTCTTTAAATGTCTAGCATTGGCGTATATTACAATTCCTTCCTCAGTAACATCAATTGGAGATTTTGCTTTCAGTGGATGCTTTGCATTGACACAAATTTCAATCCCTTCCTCAGTAACTTCAATTGGAGATTGTGCTTTCTTTGGATGCTATTCATTGAAACAAATCGAAATTCCACCTTCGATAACTTCAGTTGGAAAATCTGTTTTTTTTGGTTGTCTTGCATTGACGCAAATCACAATTCCTTCATCTATTAATAGAGAATATCTTAGAGATTATCTTAGAATTCCATCTGAAACAAAAATCATAATTATTTGATTAATATAAATAACAAGTTACAAAATTAATAAAAGTATTTTTATCTTCTCAAATTTATACAATACAAAAATCATTATTATTTGATTAAAAAAATGTATGTGCAATATCATTATGAAACAAAAGTTTGGTACAAAACATTTTTTTGTGATTCTAATCCAATCAATGAAAATAATAACAATTCAGAAGAAATATAATATATATATATATATTATCAAGCGAAAAAGATCGAAGATGAAGATTTTATAATTAAAAATCATTTTAAGCTTTTACTTTCTTCTTTAATTAAAAATTCCTATCTATAACATGAAGTTAATTTGAACATTAAATAATTTTTAATAAAAAAAGTTTATAGAAGGAGTTGATATTTTTAAAACAATTTGAATGCCGATATATAAAAATTGACTTATTTCTATCAAATATTTTCAATATTACTATATATAAAAAATAATTTACACAAATCATTTTATTATTATAATCAGATGAAAAAACTAACTTCTTCTTTTAATGAATGTGATATGAATCCAAGTAATGATACTCTTGATAATGAATCATTAAAAAATCTAAAAAGAGACACCCAAATTTCAGTTCAAAGAGAAAAGGCTGTTAATGAAGCTAATCATGGTAATTTTTCACTTATTAACACATACACCAACAGCAAAGGGTGTAAAATATGAAGACATTTACGTTAATTATGAAGATGAAAAAATATTAACAAGGCATTATTAACCAGAAACTTGCCATGATCCCAAAAATCTTCCACTTCTAATATACGTTCATGGTGGAGGATGGTGCTTTTCATCTGTTCAACATCGAAATTCTCTAGCATCTCAATTTTCTATTAGACATATTCTTGAAGTTGTCTCTATCAACCATTCATTAAGTCCTGAATATGAATTTGGCCGTGCAATTGATGAAATTTATACTGTTTATTGCGATATTTTGAAAAAATCTTCTGAAAATAGAAAAGTATTTATTAGTGGAGATAGTTCAGGTGGATATATTTGCATTCAAACAGCTGCACATGGATTTTTCACTGATCCAAGTATTAAGCTTTCTAATATTGAAAGAATACAATGTTACCCGAATCATTGAAAATTCATTCAAATCAAACAAAGTCAATTCAATTCAATTTCCAGATGATTCAAAACTTGAAGTAATTGAAAAGAATGCTTTTTTATACTCATCTCTTGAAGAAATCGTGATTCCATCCAGTGTTATACAAATTGAATCTGCAGCTTTTTCTGAATGTTATCAATTGAAAAAAATTGAATTCGCACAGAATTCAAAATTGAGAACAATTGAGAGAAGTACTTTCTATCGTACTTCAATTGAAAATATCATAATACCTTCACATGTTACTAAAATTTGTGAGTTTGCTTTTGATCAATGCAAAGAATTGAAAAAAATTGAATTTGAGGAAAATTCTCAATTGAAAGTCATTGAAAATTACGCTTTTGCTGACTCTTCTTTAGAGAGCATCTCGCTTCCCTCAAGTTTGGAAAAGCTTGGAGAGGAATGTTTCAACTTAAATTGGCTGTTGAATTGTATGTTTTCTTTTCGTTAACGAAAAGAATTATGATTTTTTCTATTTTTTAATAACCAAAACCGTGGTGATGATTATTCCCGATTTTGGTTATTAAATGTAATAATATTGAAAGATCATGTATATTATTCCCAATATTTGTATCATTAATATTAATAATATTTGCAAATTCTGGAAATTATCTGTATCTATCTCATCATTTCTTATGAAATCGAGAAGTACATCTTGAATGGTGCAAAATTTCACACGACCATTTATACATTCAAAATCATTTTTCGAAATTTTATGAATATCTTCTTGTTATTGTTTTCTATAATTCAAGAAATAGCCTGTGACAATGATAAAAATGATTTTAAAGAAGACTATTTTTACATTGGATTAGATAAAATTCTTGGTAATAAGAAAGAACGTAATTTTATTAAGTCTTTAACCTATCTTAAACAATTATCAGAAGAAGGTGACGCATATTCGTCATATATCATAGGTTTGCTTTATCAAAATGATGAAAATATAGAACAAGACTATGAAAAATCACTTTTTTATTTTAAGAAATCATATCAACAAGGATCTGTATATGCACTGAATCGAATAGGTAATTGCTATTATCATGGATTTGGAACTGAAAAAAACTATACCAAAGCAGTTGAATATTTTGAAGAAGCGGCTCAATTAGGTAAATCTAATGCCATGGTCAGCTTAGGTATTTGTTATTCAAATGGTCAAGGAGTTGAAAAGAATTCTACAAAAGCAATTGAATATTATGAAAAAGCAGCAAAACAAGGAAATCCTAGAGCCTTTCTAGAACTAGGATTTTTATATAATAATGGTAACGGAGTTGAACTGAATTATACAAAAGCAATTGAATATTATGAAAAAGCGGCAAAATTTGGAAATTCAGATGCAATTTTTAATTTAGGAATTTTACATGCTAATGGTCAAGGAGTTGAAAAGAATTCTACAAAAGCTATTGAATATTATGAAGAAGCAGCAAAACTTGGTGAGTTTAAAGGCTTTTATAATATTGGAGTTTTATATGATCGTGGTGATGGAGTTGAACAAAATTATACAAAAGCATTTGAATATTATGAAAAAGCTGCACATATTCATGAACCAGAACCCTTTTTTAATATAGGAGTTTTATATTCTAATGGTAAAGGAGTTGAACAAAATTATACAAAAGCAATTGAATACTATGAAAAAGCAGCAAAACTTGGTGAACCTGGAGCTTTTAATAATTTAGGGTATTTATATATTAATGGTCGAGGAGTTGAAAAAAATTATACAAAAGCAATTGAATATTTTGAAAAAGCTGCAAAACTTGGTATTTTTGAAGCTTTTTTTAACTTAGGAGTTTTATATACTAATGGTCGAGAAGTTGAAAAAAATTATACAAAAGCAATTGAATATTATGAAGAAGCTACAAAATCGGGTAATCCTAAAGCATTTTATAATTTAGGAGTTTTATATGATCATGGTGAAGGAGTTGAACAAAATTATACAAAGGCAATTGAATATTATGAAAAAGCTGCACAATTGGGTGATACTAAAGCCTTTTATAATTTAGGGGTTTTATATAATGATGGTAAAGGAGTTGAACAAAATTCTACAAAAGCAAATGAATATTTTGAAAAAGCGATATAACTTAATAACTTAGCTTTTTAAATAAAAAATACATTTTAACATTTTTAAATATCGAAGTTTTTTTTAATTCATTTAACACATTTTTAATCAATTGAATTAACATAGTTTCAGCCACTTTTTTCAATTATCTTATTTGCTGAATATCATTTTTCTAAAATATACGATAATGACTTCTATTATTAAAGTTTGAATTGATAAATGAAAGTTTGAATTTTAATATGCACAAGTCACTTTTTGAATAGTCATTCAAAAAGTTCCTATATAAAAATGATTATAATTATCTTGAACAATTATTATTTAAAATGTAATTTTTCCCTAATGATAAAAAGAAAATATAAAATAATATATTTTTTTAACTTAAATATATTTTAAAAAGCTAACAGTATCGTTTTTGAAAAAACAGAACTCTGAGTTGATAATAATATGTTAATTCAAATTTCAATTCTAATAAATTTTCATTTAATTCTCCAATTTTCAATCACCATCTCCATTTTATTACTTCGAGAGTCATTCATGATTTAATGGTGACAAATTCATTGAAGAAAGAAAAGAAAGAACAATTGACAATGAAGGTAAAATCCAACAGTCATTAAATAGGCGAATTGATGATCAGTGGTATGAAACTGAACAAATTGAATGAGAAAATTGCCTGACGGTGAATAAAGAAACATAGCACTAGGTTTCAAAGGATGAACAAAATTTAAATGAGTAATTTCAAAATTTAAATATTTTATAAACCTAACAATTTAGCATCTTATTAATTTAAATTTATTAATTATTATTATAATATTAATATAATATATATTTTTTGAGAAAATTACTGGATATTTTTGAGATAATTAAATATCAATTTTTTTTTTTTATATCAAATTTGTCAATCTGTCATAAAAAAATGAGTTTAGATCAAAATTTCAGTTTAGACGCACCATTTTATACTTGTAATACTCCAAGCTACTAAATAATCGTGGTGGTGTAAAATGACTTTTTTGGTCATTTTCACCATTGTCTGAAGTAGAGAAAAGTAGAATGTTATAAAGATTATTACTTTTACAAAAAAGTTGTTGTTTACTTCCAAAATGGTCCGTATTAGCATTCACTGGAGCTGACACTGACAGGATATTGGTGTGGTTTTGACTTGGCTGTTGGTAATTGTTAATAAAGAAAAAAATAAAATAACCATATATTTTGAATTAAAAAAATTGAGAGAAAAGTATGCAAAAAAGTTCCATTTTTAGATCTATCAATTTTTTTTATTCATAACTTTACTTTGATAATAATTGAAAATAAGTACGTTATATTATTTGACTGAACACATAGAAACTGAAACACATTTTAGTTTTAGAATTGATGAGCAATTCTAACTCACACAATTTAGATCAGGATCAGCATTCTGATATTCCTGATGATAACAATTTTGAAAATGATGATTTAATTTCATTTCAACATGATTCGAAAACAATCAAATTATTTTATTCACAATTAACTAAATATTCCAAACATATACGAGAATCATATTTGTTTTCAGATGTTATGAAACGCTTTCCTCAAGAAATTTATCAATTTCAAGAAAAATTTCATCTTTTACCAGAAAGTCTTGAGTTATTTTTCCAATTATTACAACAAAATTACGATATTAATGAAGATTTGAACTTAACATACATCCAATGTATGGATCTTCTTAAAATTTCCAAATATTTAGAAGTTCGAAAACTTTCATTTATAATCAAACAATATATTAAAGGTCGCAACAACGATGTTGATTTTATTATCCAAATGATCCAATACGATTCTGAAACGCAACAGGAAACTGACAAGCAACAAATCGAAATCAGCGATGAAGTAGAAAATCTGTTAACAAGCAAAATTAACGAATGTTTTTCAAATGAGAAATTCAAAGAATTGCCAATTCACATTATTCATCGAGTTGTCAGACGATGCTCGGCTGATTCAATCGATAACAACAAACTTTTTGACATTATTGTTCAATCACTGAGCAAATTTTGCATTTTGTTTCCATTTCTTGATCTTCAAAAACTTTCGGACGATAGACTTGAAGAATTGTGTGCAATGTATTCAAAATCAAATGAAAATACGCAACATTACTTCGACTTCCTGAAGTGCAACTTAAACCTCATAAATGAAATAAACAATCGTAAGAAAAAACTAGAAGAAATGAACGATCAGCAGCAAAATAAAATGTCAGATTTGGAATCGAAAATAGAAACGCTTCAAAATCAATTTATCAACACAGAAAAAGTTAATAACCAACTCCAAAACCAATTGAATGATTCAAAGAATTTGAACGATCAACAGCAAAATAAAATGACAGACATGGAATCGAAAATAGCATTACTCCAAAGCCAGTTGGATGACTCTCAGAGTTTAAATAATCAGCAGCAAAATAAAATGGCAGATCTCGAATCAAAAATTGCATTACTTCAAAAGCAATTTGATGAAAAAATAAACGAACAACTGCAGCATCAAGTGAATTATTCGAAAAAATTAGAAGATCAAATAAGTCAATTGCAAAATAAATTAACAAATTCAGAGAAAGAAGTCACTGGCATGAAAAAGCAGCTTAACGAACTACTAATCAAAGGAAAAATCGTTGCCAACGTCGAAAAAGGCCTTCTTATCAACGCAGAAATCGATTTGAAAACGAAAGGTCCTGCACTTGACACGTCAAAGAGCAAAGTCATCATCAGCACGAGTGATGCAAAATGCCTTGGAAGCGAAGCGTATGAAAAAGGAGAGCCAATAACTTCACTTCACATGAAAACAACATTTATGTGCAAGCCAGGCACGTACTACGTGCGGTGCATAATTTTCAACAACGGTGGCGAATCGAACGAGATTGTGAGCAACCCGGCGACAACGAGTGGAAGCAGCCTCGAGTTCGACTATAAAAGAGAAGCGGAGAAGATTACGCTTCCATGCGGCCGCTACAAACTCGAAGTCTGGGGCGCCAAAGGGGGGACTCAACTGGTAACGGTTTTTATAATGGTGATAGTTGTTATCGAGGCAGTTCGACAGCTCAAGGAGGTTTGGGCGGTTATTCACGCGGCATCCTGAATTTGGGCAAAAGCGAGTCTGTTTATGTCTTCGTTGGCGGCCAAGGCGGCGCTCCGAGTTCGGCAGACGGTTCGAGTTCGAAGGGGGGCTTCCCGGACGGAGGAGGTGCAAAAACGGGCCACTGTGGTAGTTTCACGACAGTTCCGGGGACGGGCGGAGGCTCGACGTCGATTCGAATCGGTAGCGCCACGGACTACGCGCGCGTGATCGTCGCAGGTGGCGGCGGTGGAGCAAGCGGCAACAGCTGCTATGTCGAGCCTGGTGGATTCGGCGGTGGCCCGACCGGCGGAAACTGCCACTTTTGCAGGTCATTCCAGGACCAGGGCGCTGGCACTCAGACAGGCAGCACGCGCGGCCTCGGCCATTGCGACGGCAGGCACGGAGATCCTGGCCGGTTTGGCGCAGGCGCCACTGGCAAGTACTGCAAGGGATGCGACTCAGGCGGGGGCGGCGGTGGGGGCTGGTTCGGTGGTGGCAGCGGCGGTTACGGAAAAAACGACATTTGCTCAAGCGGCGGGGGCGGCTCCGGCTGGGTTTTCACCGCGTCGAGTCTGAAGAATTTTCAGTCGGGAGACTCATCGAACGCGTCGAAGTTCGTTCTCAGCAGCGCGTACTACTTAAGCGATGTGGCGTGCCTTGGAGGCAACGAGGAATTCCCTCGTCCAGACGGGAACGGAAACGAACGAGGCCACTCCGGTAACGGTTATGCGAAGATCACACCTCTATAAAAAAAATTTAATTTATTTGCAGTATATGTGGATGTTTGGGAATCAAAAACTCCTTCTGGATTAGAAGAAATTGAATTTGGCTGAAATTGATCTGAATTAAATTTGCAGGCAAAATGAAAATCATTACATTTGACAATTTCATCATCTTTAAAAGTTGGATAAGTAAGAGGAAAGAATATTCCATTAATGTTATTTGATATGAATGTAATCGGTACTTCGAAATTTGCTGATAATGTTAATTCTTGTTTAGGAAGAACATATGGAATACTTAAGGAAGTGTAAGAATCCAATACCAAAAGCAGCTTGCTGATATTGATTATAGATTTTGTCTATAAATATTTTTTTGCCTTCGTTTTTTTCTATAATCTGAATTGTAAATGGATTTTCATCTAATTTGATTTTGAAATCATGAAGACATATTTTATTTGCAGAACTTGTCTTGCATGCAATCGTTGTCAGGCTCAGAAAAAGTGGGAAAATCGATGATGAAAAATTCGTAACGAATTTGGTACATTGCATGAGTATTTTTCATTATTTAAAAGGGGAAAAAAAGCAACTTCTCGCAATTTATGATGATGAATAAATTGAAACAAAGATTTTAATCACTTAAACTCTATATTTAATATGAAATTTGACAGTTCATATTCATCTCATTTACCTATTCAAAAAATTTATTTAGCAAAATCCAAAATTAAACACAATATACAAGATTGTGCTATAATAATCGGTATATCTATTGATATGTATTCTATAAAAGCACAAATTCTCAAAAATTTTTATATTTTCGAATATATTGATTATTTTTATAAAATGCAAGCTTTTTATATTATTTATTTTTTCATAAAAATTAATTTTGAGCCCGATGATGCTTTTACAAAACCTAATTTTACTACCTTACATAAATTTTGATAAGAATATTCGAAATACTTATTTTGTTTAAGTTAAATAAAATTTGGGCAAGTTTAGGAAACTCAAAAGTTTTTCCAGTAGTATAATACTAAAAATGTTGCAGTTTTTCTCTATTGATTGTTTCACTATTCGTAAATTCGTTTTTTTAATTTATTCGTTATTCTTGGAAATTCAATATTTTACAAAATATCAATTCTGGAAAGTGTTAATATTTGCCAATTTGAAAGAAAAGTCTTTTTTTTTATCAAAAATTCACAAATAAAAGTATTTTAATCAGTTATAAATATGTTATGTGATTTTTCCAATCACTTTTGAATTAAAATTTTTATTCAATTTGAAAATTTTATAAAAAATTTATAGAATAAGCATATCTTAAAAACAATCAAATTAATCATTTACTTTTTAAGTATTTAATAATAAACTAATAATATTATTAAATATTTATGATATTGTTAGCTAATATATTTCACTAAAGACCTATAATCTTAGAAAATATGAAAAAATGAAATGATCATACGGATAATACAAAATTTATGTTTGTTTTTTTAAGATCCAATAGATCATATTTTTATTAATCTCAATGGAATTAGAGATATTTAGACTAAAGGTTGCGAACAAAGAGCCAAAAATGAAGCAAATAGCTATAATCCTTGAATGCTTGAACTTTGTTGAAGCGCATCCAGAACATGTTTCAAAAGTTGGATGCTGCTGGTTAACAGATCAAGAATTTTTAGTTAATACGAAAATTTTTGGAATTTTTATTGGGCGTGATCCAGCTGGGATCAACAAAAATTTTTTAGATAATGGTTTTAATAAATCAAAGTTTTCAAAACGAGACAATTTTCCAAAAATATATAATTTTGAAAGCATCCCTGATCCAAAAAACTGGCGTAAACGAAAATGTATATGTTTTAGCAAAAAAACCACTATAGAAGAAGCAATTAAATTTCGGTCTATAATCAACAATTTCACTCAAGATGATTTTAATCCACCAGATCCTAATTTACAGAATTCCATTCAACCAACATCTGATCCACACGTTCCTATTCAGCCAAAATCTGATCCACACGTTCCTATTCAGCCAAAATCTGATCCACACGTTCCTATTCAGCCAAAATCTGATCCACACGTTCCTTTTCAGCCAAATTCTGATCCAAATATTCCTTTTCAGCCAAATTATGAACGGGATCAGGATGTGTATCCCCAAGTTATTGAATCTCCGAGTTTTCCTTCCTTTAGTGATTATTTTGATGATTTTTCAGAGAATTCCAATTATTTATTTGATTTTTTAGATAGCAGTTCATATGATCAAAATGAAGATGGAAGCTGCTATAACATTTTTCATTGAAAATAATTTCTAAATGATGGAAATAACTTTTTCCACCAATGAAATTTATTTTATTGACTAACTGAAATACGCCGAAAATTAAATAAACTTAATTTTCTCAACATTTTTTAATATAATTTAAGAAAGGTCAAATATTTATAAAATCTGATCGACTTTAATTCAAAAATATGAATAAAATTTTTTATAAAAGAAAAATACTGAAAAAAAAAAATAAAAAAAAAATTACAACAAAATTCAAACAAACAAAAAGAAAAACACAATAATATAATATTATAATAAAAAGAAATCAATAATCATCATCGTTATCAAATTCCATTCCCCCATAAGTATTTCTCTTTGAATTAGCAGCGATCATCTTCATGAACTTGTTTGCCTGACTCGACTTTGGCTGCTGCTGGAAGTAGACAGGCTGTTGTTGAGCGACAGGCTGAGTCGGTTTGAACGGTTGGAATCTCTGAAAACGTCCCTGACTTGGCTGCTGAGGAATCTGGCTAGACTGCTGCTGTTGTTGCTGTGTTTGTTGTTGTTGTGTAGGTGAGAACTTATTGAACTGAAGCTGCTGTTGCTGTTGGCTGCTCTGGGGAGAAACGGCAGCTCTCATGTACGGCATCTGCTGGCTTGGTTGTTTTGTTACTTGTTGCTGAGGTTGCTGGCCGATAGGGTTAGGGGAGATAGGCCTATTAATGAACTGCATTTGAGGGCTATTTTGGCCGAACTGATTGATTTGATTTTGTTGTTGCTGAGGAGTACTTTGTTGTTGTTGTTGTTGTTGAGGCACTTGTGTCACATACTTGTTGAACTGCATCTGCTGATTCTGCTGGCTTTGTTGAGGACTCGTTTGAGGCACCTGAGTAACGAACTTATTAAATTGTTGTTGTTGATTTTGAGGACTAGATTGAGGCACTTGTGTCACGTATTTATTGAACTGCATCTGCTGCTGCTGACTCACATTCACGCTGTTGTTATCACTGCTGTTTGAGGCAGTTGAAAACGGCGAGTTCGAGTTCGATTGGTCTTCAGTTGACCTCACCAAGTCTTGCTTTTGAGGTATGCTTTCAAGCGCCGAAGCCGAGAAGGACGCAAAAACTCTCGAGTTTGCTTGGCCAATTTTGGTTCCTCCGACGTTGTTAAGGCTGCTCATGTTGACTATTCCTGGTGCTGAAGGCTGCATTACGATGTCCGAGGAAGGGTTGCTGTGAGGCTTTGCCGCTTGCTTTTTCATTGAAGACTTAATGATTGTTGTGAAAACTCTCGGGTTCTTCGATCGTCTTTCTTTCTTCGGCATGACGCATTTCTGGAAATGGACGGCCCTCCTCGTTGGCGTGTGCATGAGCGGAAGGCAATGCCCTCTCAAGACGAGGTCAGAAGAAGAGCCAGCCATCATTTGCTGCTGCTGGTTGTTCTCGCTTTGAATGAACAGAAAACCAGCCTTGTTTTTATTGTTGGTGTAATTTTGCATTGAAAAAACGGTTATGCATCGTCCTTTCACAAATGAGGCTACACCTTTCGGAGAGGCAACATTGCCACAAATGAACTTCTGTAGCTTGTTGTGTCTCAGAAAAGCACGCAAAATGTGCTTGTCTAAAACTTGGTTTTCAATGTCGTCGTCATCATCAGACTTGTCGACACGAATGTCTTTGAAGTAGAAGCAGTTCGTGTATGGACCAACAATGCTTTGCATCGCTGAATTGCCAAGATTGAGCGTGCCCGTTTGATTGCTATTTGAAACGTGTTTTTCAAAGGGTTCGTTTGAATTGCTAGACATCGCTGAAATAGCCGATGAAGATGGATCAAAATACTTTATTGGACGCTCTATTCGGCAGACATCATCAAGAGTCATTATGTCATCGTTGATGCGTCCATGTGCGACCATATATGTTCTCGAAATTAAGGCGGAAAATGGAAGCCATTGAAAACTTTCTTGAAAGGCATCGTGAAGCTCTTTGGAGTAGTCGTTTTGTTGAAGTTCTTGCGCAAATCCTAACTTCTCGGATACATCTGCAAATTCCGTGGAGCCTCGTAATAAAATTATATTTCGTGGACATAAACATACAAGTGAATATAATAAAGCTAGACATTCTAGCGAAAATAGGCCAGTGCCAATGTAATTGCCTAAAAAGATAAATCTATGCGTGGAAAATGATTCGGATTTACTTAAAATGCGAGTAAGATCGTATATACTTCCATTTAAATCTCCAATGACATAAACTGGCGGTTCAATAACAACAACACTAGGGGTGTTCTTGAAAATAACTGTGGCTTCTTGACATAGCGTTAAAAGTACTTCTTCATCGAATTGCGGTAATGGTAAATTTTGTAGTCGAGAGTGTTTCGCTTTTTTTTGATTGGGTTGACTGTAATCGGCTTTACTAGCAATGAATATAGGACTGAATGATGAATATACATGAGAAGCGACTGAAGTGGTCATGAAACTCTAAAGATTTTCCCAAAAAAAAATTTTCACAATAAATTTGACCTTAACGATTATTCGAGCGGATAAATTTTTAATTTAAAAAAAAAAAACGTTTTTTCTATTCAAATATGGGTATCGAAACTATAAAAATAACGTATTTTTTGTATTTTTATTTTCTAAATATCTTTTTTGAAAAAGCATTTTCAGATAAAATACATTTGCATTATATTTTAATATAATATTTAATATTTAATTAAAGCATTAAATCAAGATTATAAAAAAAATTAAAAAAAATATCATTTTTTAAAATCTATAATTAAAGATAAAATTTTTGTGATATCTTTAGGTATTGTTATTATTTATGACTATATAACATGATTAGTGTTGCTTATATTGACTCCATACATTAAATTGATATTTCAAGCAAAATTTAGTAAAAATCATTCTTTTCAAAGTCTAATCAAAATAATTATTAATTTAAAGTAATAAACCTCATTTTGTTACATCTTGTGAGTAGTTTCTTCGAGTTAAAAAGAAATCGGCTCGAGTATCCCATCTTCAAACGTCGTTAAAATTATGAGCATTATATTTCATCATTCAACAAATTAATGATTTATATACTTTATTATTTTATTATATATTTATTATAATACATATATAACAGATAAAATACCAAAGATATATTTTTAATTTCAAATAAATAGTAATTTAAATAATCGTATGCACATTCAAATTTGAAAATTTTAAGCTAAATTCAATTTTCTTTTTTCAATACTAATTATTGAATAGGTTTCTCAATATATTAAATATAACATATCACATTATTTAAAACATTAATATCGTAATAAAAAAATATATATTATTAAATAAAATAGTAATAAATATTTATAATTAATATATATAAATAAATAACGAAAGAATATCTCATTAAATTTACATGTATTGCTATTTAATTTGCAAATCTTTAAAAACTGTCTATATTACAATTTCATTCATCAGATTATATCTAACAATACATTAATCGTTATCTACAATAAATTTATCTTGACATGATAACAAATAAATAATAATTTCAAATTTTGATAAAAATATGAAGATAGAAATTAAAGAATAGGAATAATGAAATGCATCTTTTGAGCAAATCAATAGTAATTCTGATGATTATAATCCTAATTTTGAGAATAATTTTAGGAATCAGTTGATTAGAGTTTCTATTTTAACAAACAAATGAATTAAAAGAAATAAAGAATGTGATGAATAATATTGATTGATTTGTTCCATGATATCTTTCATAAATCTTTTTATTTGAATGTACGTGAAGGGTAAGTAGTGTAATGGTTAGCATTATTGATTGTGGCTCAATAGACCCGTGTTCGATTCACGGCTTACCCATTATTTTTTAAAAAAAATTAATTTTTTTCAACAATCAAAGTATTAATAATATTCTTTAATTTCATTTTCTTGTGAAAATATTCTACATATAATTGGCATATATCCCAATTATATATATAAATATTAATGTAATTCAAGATTATATTGAGAAAATATTTTATGTGAGCAATAATCAATAAATTTATAAATATCATATAAATTATGAATTTTAAATGGCAATAAAGAGCCATAATTATCTCAAATTAACTAGCTTTGCAACAATTGAGAAATAACAAATTGCTTTATTAATATCTTGCTTTACATATTGGCCATTTAAATAAATAGTACAAAGATATATGTACCTATTTAAACAAATATTGCTTTTTTAACGTTGCAAGAGAGAATTTGAACTTTTATATTCTGATCTTCAGCTGGCTATTAATAATGAAATGCTTTACATAAATCATGTGAAACACCACCTTCATTAAAATAAATACTTTGCATAAATCATTTATTATTATAGCCAGAATAAATGTTTGCCGATACATAATTCTGATTATCAGCAATAGTTTATTAATAGATGGTTTTGTCTCTTTTTCTTGACTCATATGCGCAATCAATGGCGCCAAAGTTATTTTGAACCTTTATATTATTTAGCTCTGCAGCCAATTTAATATAATGTTTTTTTTTTTTAATTGTCTTTGAACAATTTCTTAATCTCTGCAAATCACACCAAGAAAATATGGTTCAGTAGCTGGTGTGCAATATTAAACTACCTCGTTATAATCATGAGAAATATATGTATCAAAAAAAAAAATAATTGGTCAAGGTAAAATGACGATTTGGTTATGATTCCAGCGAAAAGCAATGAATTGTCATAATTATATAAATTGAATCATATTTGTTTTCGATATAAATAAAACCAAGATAATAATATGCTTCTTTCCTTTTTTAGATTTGATTCAAATTATGAATTGTTTCATTAGTATCATGGGTAATTGTAAAATCTTTATAAAATTACTCAGTAGAGGATTTTTCATTTGAGTTATTTTAATTAACTGCCACTGTAAAACAATAAAATGCTTTTTACCATCGTTTTGAGCATAATTATTTATTTGAATAAAATAATATGCTAAGATTGGGATTTTACATGATTTTTATTAGAGGGAAAGGTAAAATAAGGAAATATCTTATTATTATCATGTATAACTGTAAAATCTATATGTTAAATAAAGCCATCATGAAATTTTACATTTTGAACAAATATAACGACATGTTATATGAAAAAAAGATAAAATGCCATATTTGTAGTTTAAGCAATCTATAAAAAATTGTGACTTTAAATTCGAATAACGTGCCAAAAAAAAATAATCCCAATTTGGTAGCTTAAATAATCTTTGTTTCTATTCATAGTTATCAAGTGGTTGCTTTATTTTCAATAATAATTATCAATTTGGTTATTATCAGAAAATATATTTTTAGCTGTAATCTCTTAAATTACAATCTATTTCAAAAACAGTGTTTTTCCAAAATGTCTTTATAGATATATTCATATTCAATGGCATGAATGCTAAAAAAAAAAAAATACCAATTTAGGTCAATTATAGGTGAAAAAAATTGAATGTCGCGGAATCAATTTATCAGAAAACCTCACAATTGTAAATTTCGCGACATTCAATTTAAACAGTTTTTCTAATCAAAAAATAAATCGTTTTTAAATAAAATATCATTTTTTATATGTCTGAATACAATCTTTACTCCTACAATTTCCTAAATTATGAATCCTTAGATGATACAAACAATTTTGTTGATGATTACTTGCTCGAAAATGCATATATCGATTTCAATTTTTTGAAAATTGAAAATATCTCGATTAAAGATTCAGACCAACTTTTACAAAAAAGTGAATTATGCGGTAAAAATAACTTCAATCAAATGCCAAATCCAAACTTTGAAGAAGATTTAAATAAATTTTTCAATGGAAATAAAAAGATGAAGCTTCCGAAAAAGGTTATCGAATTTGTTTATAATTTGATAAAGAAAAATCCAAAATATAGTAAATGGCAAGATATAACTGCAAATGATATGAGACGTAGAGAAGATGTTTTTAAAAGAATTTATACGTATAGTACTGAAATTTTAAGGGAGCTCACTTCAAATCGAAATTATTATTTAATACAAACTATGAATTATATTAAAGAAAAGAAAAACAGAGCAAATTATGTAAAATTTGAAAAATTGTTAACACAAAGCCTTTTGAAGCAATTTAAAGTGAATGTATGAATAAATCGAACTATATTATCATTCTTTGATATTCTTTATTATCAATTATTTTTTTATTATTATAGGTAGGGAAAATGGTCGGGTGGTCAATTGAAAAAGGTCGGGTATTGAGCGAAAAAAGTAGAGTATGAATGGAAAAAAATAATTCTTTTTCAGAAAAAAGTAAAGTAATCTTCAGAAATATTTTCTTCTTCTTTAGAAAAAGGTCGTTCTTTTTTAGAAATATTTTTTTCTTCTTCGGAAAAAGGTCGTTCTTTTTTAGAAATATTTTTTTCTTTTTTAGAAAATGACGAATTCATTTTTAGAAAAAGGTCCTTCTTTTTTAGAAGTATTTTTTACTTTATTAGAAAAACGTCGAACCATGAATAGAAATAAAATTTGGGCTTTTTTAAAAAATACCAGTTTCTCAACTATAAAACTAAATATTATATTTTAATCGATCATCTGATTAGAAAAATTGCTTTAAATATCATTATTATTTAATTCCATATAAAAAATTTTTTGAAAAATTTTAAAATTTGAATGAAAAAAAAAAATTGAAATGCCTATTTTCCCTTGCCTATAAAGATATTTTTTTCGAAAATTTTTTACTGCACATAATATGCGTAATACATATATTATTAAAATACATTATTATTACACTTTATTTTAACCTTTAAATCTTTATATTTTCTTATTTATTTTTTGTGAAAACTCATTGAATTTTTACTTTTGAATTTTAGGATTTTTGTCCGTCCTCCCTTAAATAATAATAATATTTAAAGCAATTTTTCTAATCAGATGATCGATTAAAATATAATATTTAGTTTTATAGTTGAGAAACTGGTATTTTTTAAAAAAGCCCAAATTTTATTTCTATTCATGGTTCGACGTTTTTCTAATAAAGTAAAAAATACTTCTAAAAAAGAAGGACCTTTTTCTAAAAATGAATTCGTCATTTTCTAAAAAAGAAAAAAATATTTCTAAAAAAGAACGACCTTTTTCCGAAGAAGAAAAAAATATTTCTAAAAAAGAACGACCTTTTTCTAAAGAAGAAGAAAATATTTCTAAAGAAGAAGAAAATATTTCTGAAGATTACTTTACTTTTTTCTGAAAAAGAATTATTTTTTTCCATTCATACTCTACTTTTTTCGCTCAATACCCGACCTTTTTCAATTGACCACCCGACCATTTTCCCTACCTATATTTGTTTGTACTTATTTTAAATTAAAAATGCTATTTAATTTTGGGATAATATAAATTTCATCAAATCATAAAGTATTAATACATTTCCATTATTTTATAATTTTGGATTTTAATAGACTTGTTATTCTGACATCAATTATCAGGTTTGGCACTTTTTTTAACTCAGATAATCGATAATAAAATGTTATCGATTGGCAATTTTAAATGATGAATTCTATTATCAAGTATGAAATGTGATACAAAAAAAAAAAAATACTTTTGATATCGAATCTTGATTAATCGAAATTAATACCTGAAAAAACCATTAAAAATAGTATTTTAATGGCATAAAATAAATATATTCTAAATTATTATGTAAAAGAATCAGCTTTTATTAAATTTTATTACTGATATGAGAAGTAATCAGTTAAAAAAGTTTAAAAATTTTGATACGTTAAAAACTTTTCAATATTGATAATCGATCTTTTATTTTTATTCATTATTGATATCAGAGATAAAATTTTTGATTTGATATCAGAAAAATGGACCAATTATCGATATCGAAAATCGAGACTTAACAAGCCTAGATTTTAATTGATTTACTTTTCTTCTTCATTTTTGGTTTAATCCTTAATATAACATGTAATTCCCTTATTCTAAGTTAATAAAATATTCAGTTAAAAGAGAAAAAAAAAAAAAAAAAAAATTTTGAAAGTAAGAATTGAACTTTTTAATGTCACGAAAAAAACGCGTCATTCAAAATTTTCAGAGCTGCTTTTTGAAAATTTCATAACTTGGGATTATTTTATTTTCCAATTAAACTAGGCTTGGTATTTCTATGAGTTAATACAAATTTTGTTTCTCAAAATTGAATTGAAAGAAAAAATATCAAATAAATATATATTTATTTTCATTTTTTAATATAATAATAATTTAATAAATTATCAAATGCTTATTTTTATTTGTTATTAGAATTTTGAATATATTAGATCTCCTTTCAAAAAATAAAAAGATTCGTCTAAAAAAGTTTCAATATTTCAGAAGATTCCTCAAAAAAAGTTTAACTTTCAAATTTGTTAAGATAATTCAAAATTTGGAATTCTCAGAGCTTACACAAATTTTATTAACATCCTAAATTAAATCAAAAGAATATTGAAGTAGTTTTAATATGAATTACGTGTATAAAATTTGTATATATGAATTCAAAACTGAATTTGATATTTATGTAAATTCCATATGAAAAATTGTCACATTTTAGTCTATATCATTAGCAATTTAATGAGAATATTAGTTTGCTTTCAATTTCTAGACAATTTAATATTTTTTCTAGTTGACTTTAATTATATAATGTGTCAATTTCAACAATTGATTAGATTTATAATGAATCATTTGGTCTTTCTTGAATATAAATCATAGCCGATTTTTAATTTTTCTAGGAAAAAAGTAAATGGGCATATTCAACCCCTTTTAATAAACATAAAAATATTGTTATTTCAGTCAAATGAATATTTAAATGTAATCTCATTGACTATTGAATATCCCTGTTTTTTTTTTAACCAAATGTCATAATTCATATAATTTGTTTAATGTAATAATATTATTTATATTTATCATTTATTTTTAAAAATCAAAATTATTATGCAAGATAAATGATGTTTAATGATTATGAAAATTGTGTAAATTTATGGTTGGACTTCACCCTTAATGTCGGTGATAAAAAATCAGCCTATTTTTGTTCTAGATTTTACGTAATGTAATTGAAATCAAACTCATTTTAAATGAATGAACATTTTTTAACAAAAAGTAGGATATTTAATTCAAAAAAAAAACAATTTCATTATTATTCTTTTTTATTATTATTTTCTATATTATTATTTAAATAAAGAAAATATATTAACTTTTATTTTTATAATTCATATTATTATATGTTTATTTTTTAAAAATTGAGCATAATTATTTTGATATTCAATGATTATTTAAGAAATTAAATTCAAATCATTCAAAAGTTGTAGATATCCTTCACAAAAAAAATCATTCATTCTATATCTACAAAAATCACAATTTTAATCAATAAATGATGAATACAACTTATATTATACCAACATCGAACTTTAAAAGATTGATTGAAAACGATTTTAGCGATAAATTCCAATTTATTATCAGAGAGGCCAATATTAATAATTTTCATAAAGACGAAAACCTGAAAAAAATAAAAATCATTACAACAACAAACAAAGCACGTATTATATCAAGAAAAATCAATGAAATTTATCAAATTGATCCAACAATTAATAAATTTCATATTTCTTTATTAAACGAAGATCCATCTGATATTAAACAAATAATTGAATTATTAGTACGATGTAATGGGGAAGAAATTGAAATTCCGATTGAAAAAGAAAATTTATTTAGTAAAATTCTTTATATATTTGGTGAAAATGAGGGTGGAACAGTATTTGAAATTAAAAATCAAGATGAAGCAATTTCCTTATTAAATACTAATTTTCATGACAATTCAATTTGTTATCTAAGTAATAATTTCATTGATTTAATAACAAGTGGTCAAGCAAAAAACCTCTCTCAGATTATTTTGTTTGAAATAATTGATAATTACTTTTGTACACGTCAAAACAATATCAATCAAAAAGAAATCGCCAAAATATTCAAATTAATGCAAAGAGAAGAACCAGAATCACAAATTATCATTCATTTTTTAATTCAAATTCCAATTGAATCATTTGATGATGAAATGATTAACTATTTTTATAGTCATCTTGATGACAAATGTGTTCAAAATGATATTTCGCAAGTAATATATATTCTGAAAAAACATCTTTTATTGCTTACATCGATGTCAAAGCGAAAAAGTAAATTTTCAATCACCAAAAAACCACCTGAACGAAACAAAATCACAGAATGCCAATATAAAGACAATGAACTCTCTGGAATCATCAATCATCTAGAAAAAGAATATGGAAAAGATCTCAAAAAGAAAGGAATATTGACTATAACAGGTGGTGGTTATCACAATTCAAGTTGTCCAATAACAAATCTAATTAAATATGATAAAGATAACATTAATGATTTTTATTACAACTACAGCTCGCAAAATCCGAAAAGTGAAAATGATTCTTGGATTGAATTTGATTTTGGTCATAGGAAGGTCAATTTGTCATCTTACACAATTCGCGCATGTTGTCATGAGATTTCAAATGAGTGCAAAGCAAAATCATGGAGAATTGTAGGTTCAAATGATCATGAAAATTGGGACTTATTGGACCATGAAATAAATAGATCCGAAATCAAAGAGAAATACAGCCTTCATCGATTTGTTTGTGAAAAAAGTTCCAAATATTATCGTTATATTCGCTATATACAAGAAGAAACTTGGCACACTAATGAAGAATGCAAGTATCATTTGCATTTCTCGTGCTTTGAATTCTTTGGATCAATAATGGAAGATAATTCTCCATACATAATGCAAATCAAATTGGCAAATCAATCTTATTCTTAAGAAATTATTTAAATTGATTATTTTTAATCTCCTAACTAATTTTGTTTGATACTCTAAACAAATAATGCATATTATTTTTATAGATTATATATTTATTGCGATTTCACATTTTTTAAAGTGAAAGTATTTTGTTAATCAATCACATTAAATAATTAGATTATTTATCATTAAACTTAAGTTTCATTTTCTCGATCAAAGAACTTTTTGAATGAAATCAATTTCTTAAGAAACTTACTTCCTTTTTTCTCAAAGATGTTCCCTTTCAAAAAAAAAAAAAATATTTCTCAATTTTTAAAGATTAAGAACTGAAATAATCGAATTTTAAGTCTTTTATTAATTGTATTTATAATATTTTGCATAAAATTATCAAATAATTATTCTATTTGGATTGGTGAAAAAATTATATCATCAATTTCATTCCATTTGTTACTAAGAATACTTTCGTTGCCTTCTTCTACAGTGAGAATTTCATTTAATGGAAATTGAAAATCGATCATCGGATTTGGAAACATTTCTTGTGTCAATAAATTCGTGTCAATAAATTTATTTTCTTCTTGTTCTTCTTCTATTGGTACTCGCTCTGTCATTTCTTGCTGCTGATTCATCGAATATCCTTCATATGAAAAAATATTTTTATGTTCATAAGTAAATTTTTTATTATCCTTCATTTTTGATATCTCGTATAACATCGTTCGTTTCTTGTTTCGTTTCATTCGATTAATTAATCTTTCATTTGAATTCAATTCATATAAAATGATTTCGTTATCTTTCTGATATATTATCGTTTTCCAATTATTTGACTCAAAATCTTTCATATTCTTTGTCTTCGAACTTTTCATTGATAACAAATGAAATGATCCTGCGATTATTCGTTTATAATTTCACTTTATCTCTTTTTTTTTAAAAGTGAAGAAGATCATAGAAAAAGTGGAAAAAGGAATTAATTAATTAACTTAGTAAATTTAAACTTTATTCAAAGCATCTTCAATTGGTACTTCACCCGTTTGCATCATTATTACCTTTCCTATAGTATTCACATGCTTAGGGATGTCGGCTAAAACTTTAGCAACATCGGGGATCGGGTTGGTAGCTTCACGAATATTATTAAACACAACCTTGCCTTTTCCTGCTTCTTCGGTCAATCCAGTTGGCTGCAGGATTGTATAATCAAGATGTGTGTTGTGGATCAAATAATTGTCTGCGAAGAATTTGGCAATATTGTAATCTGTAATGTCTTGCAATATTTTATATTCACTCCATTTCTCAGGTTGAAGAGCAAAGAATGAACTTAGCAAAATATAACGCTTGATACCATTTTTTTCTGCCGCTTGCATTGTTTTAACTGCTCCCATTGCATCTGTTTGTAAGAGATCTTTGCCTCTTGAACCAGCAACAAAGTAGACAATGTCGGATCCTTTCATTAAACCAGATATTTCATCGACACTTGCATGGAGATCAAGCTTTACTGGAGTAACACCTTCTAATTTAACAATATTTTCCGGATGGCGTGAACCTGCAATAACTTGCTTACCATCAGCTATAAGGTTCTTGATTAATTCGCCTGCAACTCGCCCAGAGCCACCTGCAATAAATACTTTACTCATAATGATATGAAATTATTAAAGACATAGAAAAATTACCGTAATCGATTGTTTTTAATTCAATTTTTATCGTATTCTCAAAAATTCAATTTATAACATTTTGATAAATTTATCATTCCTTTAAAATAGAAACAGACCCAATTTTTTTTATATAATCACAAATCGTGATAAACCAATTGTCCAACATTGTAAATTACATCATTTATATTGTTTTAAGTTTTCTCATTTCACAGGAAAAAATAAACTGGAACCAAAAACTCAGTACCACCAAAGTTCTCAAAAAAGTGAAAATTCAAAAGAAATGAAGAGAAAAAAAAATAAAATTGCCTCAAAAAGTGAAAATAATTGGTACAGAGATTTTGGCCGCCTCAAAAAGTTTATAAAAATAAAAAAAATATATCTTAATTATCTTAATTATTAACACTGTAATTAATTTTCTTTCCTAAGTTTCAATTTAGTATATGTGTGTTGACTTTTAAGTTATATAAAAAAAAGATCTTGAGGAGAATAACTTAAATATAGTATTGTATCTATAATAGTATTAGTTGGAACTAGTTGTAAGGAAAAGCTTTCCTATTTTTCTGTAGGATTATTAAATAAGGTAGGTAAGAAAATCAAGTAACAATGTAATTTCAAAGATATGCGATTTTATAAAAGCAAGACCAAATTGGAAAAAATCTTTTTATATGAACCTCGTCATCTTCACAATCTTCACAATAATTTTCTGAGTATAAAACTAAATTCTTTCAATATTTTTGTGAGCTTTTTTTTTATTTTGAGAGAATTTTTTTTTCTTTTTTATTGGATTTTTAAATTAGCAATGAGTAATAACTACCTTCAAAATGATTCCCAAATCGGCATTTTTTGGGGCGATTCAAATTATTCAATATTTGAAGACGATAGAGATTGAAATCAAACATTCAATTTGGCCTTATGCGATTCATTCAAAAAGTTATGAATTGATTCACTTTTTGATTGAAAACCATATCGTTCCACCTACCAAGCATACGAAGAATGTCTTAAAGAATCGATCAAATGTCATTTTAATGATATTGCTGAATACATTCAAGAGAACAATCCTCTTTTCTTATATAATTTTATAAAATTAGATATCTTTTTATTCTTTTTGTTAATTTTTAATCTTTAATATAAAAATATGTTTCATTTTTTAATGCTATTTAATTTCAATATATGAATTTATGATATTTAATGATAGAAATATTATCTCTATTTTGTATCATTTGAAATCTTCAATTAAATAAAATCAAAATGATGTAATAACTTTTATTTTATATAAATTAATATGAAAACATTATTGTAATAAGTAATAATTATGAAATATTTTAATGAGTATTTTCTATAAGTTTTCTCAATTTTCATAAATATATTGTGAATATTTGAATGCTCAGAAAACCTCCCACCACTTTTTATGAAGGTTTTTCAATGATATGAACTTTTTAATTGTATCATCAGAAAATTATTAATAAAATCTTTTCAAATATTTCTTTAATTAAGAAATTGATTGTATTCAAAAAGCTTCCGTTTACTTTTTATTTTTTATTTCAGTCGGACCGATTCTATGAGATTATTCAAATTAATTGAGATATTTTTTTGAAGTCAATAATTTATATATAACTCATAAAAAAAACAATATATAAACAATTAAACATTTGAATATAAATAATAACATTATTTTATAATATATAATAATAATAAAAAGTACTATTAAAGCAGTATATGAAAAATCAAATTTATATCATTCTGAAAAAATTAATGATAATTAAATAAATTAAATAGATAAATCAATTGATGTTCATTAATAGCAAATCAGTTATTTGTTCAGTAAAAAATAATGTATTTTTTTCAAAATGAAATATTCGTAAATAGAACTCAATTTCAACTCCAAAATTTTAGATTGGAGAAAAAAATAGTATTATATATTAACAATCATTTATTGAAAATATTATTTATCAGGTATTTGGCGAGAAAACTAACCTCGACAAAAAAATTCGAACGATAGATTCAATTCTTTCAAAATTATTTGAGTGAAAACTCTCAATTTACTCGTTAGACGATTAGAATTTCAATAAATTATTTTCATGCTAATTTTTGAAAATTGAATATCATTGAAAGTATGTATTATTTATTATATATATTTTTTGATCAATTATATATATACATTTAATATAAATATTAAAATAAATTATATATATAAAAATAAATAATAAATTAATAAATAAATCTAATGTAATCCTTTATTATTATAAAAAATACATAAAAATATCAATATAAGGTCAAATTATAACCATATCTCTCTTTTTATATTAATCTATTTTTATTTTGATAAAATTTGAATAAATATCTTATTAAAATAAAAATTTAATTTTAATAATATATATATATAATTATATGAATCTGCATTTATATTCAAAATATTAATATTTTTATTGAATATTAGAATATATAAAAAAAAAAATAATCGTTTTTTTTCTGAAAAATTTATTTAATAATTTCAATTAATTCAAAAAATTTGAGACCTATATCTCAATTTTCATTGAATTTTGAGAGATATTCTCAAATCATATTAAAACTCTGTTTTATTTTATTTTTTTAATTTTTGTAAACGATCAAAAAGCATTCAATTTTTATAAAAATTGTGAATAAATTTTAAAATTTAAATGGATATTTGTTTTGTTCAAGCTATTTTTAACAAAAACCATTCACTAATGTTTGACGAACTTGTAGATGCAGCAAGACTTCATGATAATTCTGCAAATTGAAATAGTGTGAATACAGCTGGCGTTCGTTTTTAAAAAAAAAAACGCATTATGAATGCGCATCAGAAAATACCGAGTCCGGGTTTGCAAAACCCAGAATTTCCCCACCTGATATGCAACAACCAATTGAAAATAATTACACATTTCCACTTTTACCTGCTGAATTTGAAGATATATATCTTCAAAATGGCTCAATAGAAATGCCTGAATCACGTTTGGTAAAAGAATTTGGCAGAACTAAAGAACCTATTGGACATTTTAATCTTGGTGAAATAATTAGTGCGATAAAAACAGATGATTATTATTTGTAAAATGATTTCTAATCTTCCGCCTTTTGTACTTCAAGATGACAATGGAAAATATTATATAAAAGAATTTTAAATAAAATAAGCATAACTAAAAATAAATTACTAATATAAATTTATACATAGTCATTTTTTTCGTTTTGGATCACCTTTTTTGAGTTAAGGATATTTAAAATTCTAAACGTTTGCATCTGGCGTATCGCGCTTGAATAATGCTAATATTCGGATTCTAAATTGAACTTTTTTCATTTCAAAATAAGATATTGTCTTTGGTGTTGCATGAATTAACATAGAAATAAGTCAAATTAGGATAATTTTGTCATTTTACCTATTAAATCTGCTTTCTTATTTTTCTAGTTTTTATCGAACTTTTTAAGAAACCAAAATTTAATATAGGGTTTTTAATAACCGATTTTTAATTGAAAATATAATTTGTAAAATATACAAAATCAATTTTATATATTATTGAATATTTTAATTTGTACTAGTTTATTAGATTTAAAAATAAATTATTAATATTAGTAATATAATATTATAAATAATTTGAAAATATTATGGAAAATTATATCAATTGAACAAATTATGCAAAAGTTAATTCTTATCTGAATTAAATATTAATATTTATTTTATAGTTATTATATTTCGACAAAACATATGAGTTGATAAATCTGTGCTAAAATTTAAAAATATCTTTTTTAATAGAAGTAATCGACAAAATAAGAAGCATTTCTTATTTTTACTATAATTTAATGTATAATAAGATTTTTAACTCGCCTATATCATATATGTGTACTCATTATATAGTAATAAAACTGTTTTTTACATAAAATATCAAACTTGGAATAAATTAAAGAATTAAATAATTATTATAAAAGCTAAAAATTTGAAGCAAATATGTAAAATGAATAAAAATGGTGTTAATATATCATTATTTTGAGGTTGATTAGAAAAATATAGGTTAGTGAAAATTAATATAATAATCTTAATAATAGCCATATTTCTTTTTTTTCACTCAAAAAGATATTATATATCATTTCCACTTTGGAGTGAATAATATAATGGTAATAATGATATTATCTTAATTATTTACTGGAACGTTTTAGAAAGCATTTACATTCCCCTCTCAAATAATTGAGTTTAATTTGAAAGGGGGATTCAAATTTCAGAATTTTTGAGCGGTTTCTCAAAACCTTAATTTAATATTTAATCGTTTTTTTTTTTTTTTTTTTTTTTTTTTTAAACATATTATTATTTATAAAAAAAAATTATTTACCTCATTAAAAATATTATCTTTTAGATAAAATTTTGATCATTCAATTTTTTTTCAGTTCACTCCTGGGAAATTGAGAGACTCTGGGCTAAAAGCAATTACTATATTATAACTTATTGAAATTTAATGTATATTTATTTATTAATATAATATTTTAATAGGTTTAAATCCTTCAGAGAAAATGATCCTAATTATTTTAATTCAATTTTTTTGAATATTTTTTTCATTTTATCTTTATCAGAAATTTCAAAGAAAAATAAAATATAATTTATACTTTGATTGTTTACAATGATCCAAAGCAACCTGGTAATTGAGCCCCAAGTTTTATCATTGTTTGACCACCAAACAAATTTCATCCTTACTGTCCCACAAAATGTTGACTGCATCAGTTTCCAAAACAATTCAAACATTGCTTTGAATGATAAAAGGGTACCAAATAATCATTATATTCATAGTGATAGCAGCGAATTTTTAGGGAGCAGCATTAATAATGAAGAAAAAATAGTTTCTAGTGACTCAAATTTAAGCGATTATCCTAATGAATCCAAAACTGATTCAAAATCTTCACTTGAATGTAGCCTAAGTCAAAGAAAAAAATTTAGCCGTGAAGAAGACATGAAGCTATGTAAAATTGTTGCATTACATGGTCCACATAAATGGGACGAAATTGCTTTGTTGATGCCTGGGCGAACTGGAAGGCAATGTAGAGACCGTTTTCATAATTATTTGAATCCAACCTTAGTAAATGGTCCATGGTCGAAAGAAGAGGATAAACTGCTTGAACAAAAGGTTTATGAGCTCGGACAGCATTGGAATAAGATTGTGAAGTTTTTCCGTGGAAGAAGTGAAAATAACATTAAAAATAGGTGGTACACATACGTAAGTAAGAAGAAACAAGGTCGCTTTCGCAAGAAAATAAGTTTTAGTATTAGAGAAAAAAGCAAAAAACGGGAATATAATGATAAGAAAGAGAAAAATTCAAATAAATTCACTGGTAACTTCTTTGATGGAAAAAGTAATTTTGATAGAAATATCCATAATGGAGGAATTGATAGTTTTAATAATGATATTAATTCAATTGCTTTGGTAAATGAAAACAATTATTATAAGGAGCAACATAAAAATGAATTGGATAGCTGGAAAATGAATCAAAAATTTGAAGTTTTATCGAACGAAACCAAACTAGACAAGAAGGTGTTCTACCCTCCAATATGTCCGCCAAAAAATAGTTCTATATGGTCTTTTAACAAAAAGATGTTCGATTTTTTAGGTTAATTAATTATTTGTTCTATGACATTTTATTAATTTTGAATGGAAAATTTTATTAATTGAATATGAAGAATTTGCTATTTTGCAGATATAGAAATATGTTCTCTTTTTGGTATTTTTATTTTTTTGAAAAAAAGTATTCGGTTTTTTGATAAATTTCATTCAATATTTTCGAACAGAAATGTTTTAAATATGTTGATTCGATGGAAATGAAAGTTTATATTCTATATGAAATAAAAACAACATTTTTTTTTTTGTTAATGAAAAAAAAAAAAAAAATATGCCAATACTAAAATCTTACTAGAATTCCATCTTTATTTAATTGCATATTTTATGAATTTATTATTTGTTTTACCAAAAAATACATTTATTTATTTTGATCATTTTAAATACATTACAATTCTTTTTTATATTCAAAGTTTCGCACATATATATCTATTTTGATATAATTCAAAGAACATTTTTGTCGTTATTGCCATTTTTAATCTGATAATTTTATTTTATAACAAAAAAAAATTTTTATTTGATATATTGTCGTATAATATATCATAAAACTAATTGTTTGATAAATAAATTTAAATCATTATTTTATAATTTGAATAATCAGAAGATTTTCATTTAATCAGAAATTTTTAACTTTATATAATTATTATAGAAAAATTGAAGTTGTTTTGACGTTATTTTAATCATTTCAAATATTGAATTCAATTCAATTTAAAAAATTATCAAAATATATTCAAAAAATAAAAATATATTTTAATTAAAATATATTATTTTAAATTGTTTTTGCAAAAAAATAAAGTAAAACTCAACGATAGAAAAAATGGTTGAAGAGGCTTTCAATTTTTGATATATGTGTAAAAAAAAATAAATGAAATTTCAAAAGAATCAGGAACTTTTTCAAAAAAGAGATTTTATTTTCAACCATTTTTTTTTTTTTTATAAATTTTTAATTGAAAAGTGTTTTTAATATTTTCTAATAAATTAACATAAATATATCATAAATTTGATTAAATTTGTTTTTCAAATCTATAGAAAGAAAAAAAATATTTTCGTATTAAAAGTGTATTTTCTTTTTAATTTTTTATTTAACATAAAAAAGAAATCCAAAATATAATGAACATCTAAATTCATCAATATCATAATATCTATCTTAAATTTGATATAATAAACTAATGAGATAAAAATAAAATGATTGAATATTCATAAAAATATTCATGAAATTATTAATTTGGGGCATAAATATCAGTGATATAATAAAATATTTTAAGCAATCAATTTTCAATATTTTTTTATTTGTTAGATTTATTTAATTGATGAAAATAAAAAGCAATAAAATGATTATATTACTTTTTATTGTTATTGATATTCCAATAAAGATTTTAAATAGGATATGGGTAATATAAATGTAAAATAAATCAAAATCTTAAAAAGAATTAAATTCAAAGAAATTCTATATAAAATTACAATAGGATTAATTTCAAAAGATAAAATTGTATCTTCTTAAAAATTCTAAAGAAAAAAAATAATTAATTGTCAAAAAGTTTGATAAATAATAATAGTTGATCTCTATTGATTTCGAAATTTTCTACTAACAAATACTTAAAATATTATATTTTTTAAATAAACTTGCCAAATAATTCTTTATTTATTATTTTAAATTTGTTTTCTTATTGGCAACGTTTTATATATTTTAATTTCTTATGAAATTTAATATTTTTATTATAATAATTTCATTTTTAAAAACTATTTTTTGGTTTTTTATATTTTTATTCTTTGTGGATTTTGCAAAAAAAAGACATCATACCGATGTTGTATTTTGAATACAATCAAAATTCAAATTTTTATTATCTGAATATTTGTGTAATCTCTATTGTAAATAATGTTTTAAATTGAGATTTTTTAACAAATTTCATTAAAACTTTCATTGTATAAAAGCATTTGAAGTATAATATTCTTGTTTTCCAAAATCTTTAAATGGTAAGAATTGCAAATTAGTTATAAGAGATGAAGAAATATTAATTGTGAAATTAAAAATTTTCTTATTATTGAAAAAAAGATTGTGTTTTTTTTTCAAAAAGTTGAAATTTTCAAATTATTATTAATTTTATAAGTTTCTTTATATCAAGAAGCATATTAATTTTATAAGTTTCTTGATTTTAAACTATGATTTTATGCTAATAATCGCAAATATAATTTTGATTACTATTCCATAAAATGTTATATGATGATATATTCATAAAAAGTATTTTTTGATATAATTATAAAATCTTAAATTTTTTGAATTTATTTAGAATTTCGATTTTTATGTCAATTTATAGATATTGTTCAGAGTATATATATAGATATAAGCATAATGATTTGGCAATGTCAAAAGTCCCAAATTATTCATGTTTTTTTTTTTTTTGTTATATCATTTTATTTTTAAAATATGATAAATATTTCTGTAACAAAATTGATTTTAAAATTATCATTGATGAGTATGATGTAAATAATATATTTTCATATTTATACATATTATTTGTGCTTTGGAGAAAATAGTTTAATATGCACATGACATTAATTGCTTGTTTACAGGATACACCTAAGCTAAACCATAATGAGATATGGTAATTAATATATTTCATTATAATGTAATATAAAGTAAAATATTGAATTATAAACAATAACTATTCAATTTTCAATTAACAATAAATAATACATTGAATTCTTTAATATTAAATAGAAAAATAAAATGCTTTTATTGCTACCCTGGAATTATTTGTAAATTCAAAATATGGCTAATCATTTAAAGAAAATAATATATTTATATATATATAAATTATATTTCTTGGAAAATTCTATTTAATTTCAACAATATAAATATCATTCCAAATTAACTAGTATTTGTTGTTATTTCTTTTTTAAATAAGAATATAAGTCGAAACTCAAATATAAAAATAATCTTAATAAGCATTTTTCAGTGGCATTTGCTCAGATTTTAATGGTTGTAGAGATGTCCCATAGGTATATTTTGTAGCATAATTTAAATTATTATTAAAAACTTGAGGAGATTCAGATTTTTTTAAAGCATCATCATTTTGCTTTGAATTTTTCTTTTGTTTTTTGACTTTTATTTTTTTGAATAATCTCTTTTTCAAGTTATCTTTCTTCTTCTTTTCATTAGTATTTGAACTAGCGTCTGTTTTTATTTCATAATCTTTTTTTACAATATTTGCATTTTCATTTGTCATATTAATTAAAATTTCTTTTTCTTTTTTCTTTTCATCTTCACTTTCAATGCTTTTTCTGATTTTTATAAAGTTAATGTCTTGTTGTGAATTTATTTCAGGGTTTCTTTGAACTAATTTGTTAATGATTTCATTGTATTCAAATTCATCGTCTTTTCCTAAGAAACGATCAATTTTTCTGAGAGATACAAATTTACGATCAATAGTTGGAACTAAAACAGGAGTATCTTTTAAAAATGGATGATTTAAAGCTTCTTCAATTGTTATTCTTTTAGTTGTGTCAACAGTCATCAAACGAATAATTAAATTAGAGCATGAATCAGAAATTTTACTTGGAATTGAATATTCGCCATTTCTGATTTGTTGAAACAATTTTGCTTGCGTTCTTTTTGTCCAAGGAAGTTCGCCTGTCGTCAATTCATATAAAATAACGCCGCATGACCAAATATCGCTTTTTCTCGGATCATAAGGATGTCCACTAATACATTCTGGTGAAACATAACACGGTGATCCACATGGTGTTCCTGTTAGGCCATTGTCCTCATTTCTGAGAAGTTTAGATAATCCAAAATCCGATATTTTAACTCTACCAAATTGGTCAATTAATATATTTTCTAATTTTAAATCTCGATGGCCTACATTTAGAGAATGTATATATTGGAGTCCAATTAATAATTGTTTAAAGAAAATAGCAGCATCTGTTTCTGTTAATGGACCTTTTTTATTTAATATTTGATATAATTCGCCACATGGACAAAATTCTAAAAATATATAGTAAAATGTTGAATCTTTTTGTACATCAATTAATTGAACGACATTTGGATGATGCATTTGTTGGTAAATTCGAATTTCCTGATCAAGCCTTTTTGATAATTTCTTTTCTTTTATTTTTGTTCTAGGAATTATTTTACATGCTGCGTAACGTTTTGATCCTTTAGTAAAATTTTTCTTTATTTTTGCAAATATGCTTTCTTTCTTTTTTTTATCTTTCGAATTAGGATCTTTTGATTTCAGTTCAATTTCTTCTGCTAAACAAACAATAGAAAAAGCGCCTTGACCTATTGTGCCTTTAATTTTGTAATTTCCAATGATTTTCCCTTTAAAACTCTCAGCATTCATCCCAAAATGAAAAATATTAGAATAAAATTGTGATATCTCCATTCAATAATATAAACTCTTCTTAACAAATTTTTGAATAATTTTATATGAATCAATTTGTGATAATGGAATTTTTGAATAAAAATTTCAAAAAACTATTGAAATAATTATAAATATCTATTCTCTCAATTTTTGGAAACATTTAAAAGAATTGAAAACTATGAAAAGAGAATTGTTCAATAGGTTTTGGGTCCTTAATAGAGAATGGTTTGATTAAAATTTACCATGCAAATATAGCCTCCTACAAGCTACAATAAAAAATGATTTTTAATGCTATTTTTATATTTCAAATTGTTTGATTTAGATTAGGTTTGTTATTTTCAGATTCAATAGATCGAAATATGAATCGCTTTCTGATACTAATAAATGAAGGATACACTGATACTCGAGATCAATTTCAAAGATCGAGAATATGAAATCAGAAATTTCAATTAAACTTTTTGATAGATTTATGATCGTATTTTTTTGATTTTTACCTTAAGGTAAACATCAAAACATTTAAGGTACAAATCCAGTACGTTATTTTTTGTAAGTGAGAACGTTTATTATTTGAATAGATGGGGGTCTTTGAAAAAGTTTAAATTGACAAGGTGTGTTTTTGACATTTATTTTACTTTTTTCTTAATTCAATGACATGTTATGTAAAAAATAGTCAGATATTCGATTTTTTATATAACATGTCGATTTTTTCTTATAAAGTGTCAAAAAAAATGGCGGTTACGTAACGTACTGGATTTGTACCTTAATTATTTATTTTCAAATATTATAAAATCAGAAAAACTATTCAAAAAAAAAAAAAAAAAAAAATAAAAATAAAAATAAAAATAAAAAAAAAGATATTTGAGATTTCGATAAATATATCAAGTTTTTTCCCATATCACATTTCATATCTGATATCAGATTATTCGATAATCTATATATCAGATTTTTAAACTAATAATCGAGTATCTGAAGTAAAAAATGATGTTTTTGATATTGATTTGTGCAATAACATCTTTTTTAGATTAATAAAAACAAAAAAAGCTCCTAAAATAAATGGAAATGAAGTTTTTATTTCAAGAAATAATTATATGAACTCAACGATGGATGCCTGAATTGCAAATGCAATGTTAGTTGTTAACGTAACTATCTTAAATATATTTATTTATGTAAGCTTTTATGTAAGCTTAAATATATTTATTTATTAACAAATTTCATCTTTTCAGGTTTATCCACAACTTCAAGACTTATCATCAGCCTCAAACAGATCTTTAACCTCAAGCTAATCTTCAATATCAGACTAATCCTGAATAAACAAAGCAATGAAATGTAAATACAGACGATTTCCTCCCATAATTAAGAACACAATTCCCGAATAATGATATACGATAAAAAATATATTTATAAATTTTATTATAGAAACAATGACACTAAATAATATCCCGTGCAAAGCAAGGAGAATTTTAAAGAAAATATAAAATAGAATTACCTGAACTGTAAAAATATGGAAATGATGCTTTTAATTCAAAGATATTTTCATTAAACAAGAAATAATTATATGAACTCAACGATGGATACAATCTTTGTATCTAATATTAATAATTGTATCAATCTTTAGATCAGAGATACAATCTTTTTCAAAATGTTCTCAATAAAGTACTCTGATGTAATTTTCATTTTTTCTGGCTTTACATCAATCAACTGCAATCCTTGCCCATTAATGAAAATAGTAACCATTGTTTTTTTGTAATTCAAAGACTTTTCCACAATTTCATCAACTTCTTCAAAGTCCATTACCCACATTCGATTTACAGTATATGTATAACGGAACCATGACTCGTCTCCTGTTAGAATAAATTTGAATTTTTTCTTTCTTGCCTTTTTAAGTTCATTTAAAATCATTTTGGATAAATGCACTCTTAACTCTTTTTGAATGTAATTTAATCGTTGCGGCGCCCATTTTAAATGAAGGCTTTATAAACCAAAAAAATGATGTAAATGGTTTAAAACCGTTGAAATTGAACAATGTGCCTTCTTAGCTATCTTTCGAGCACTTATATGCGGATTTATTTTGAGTTGTTGGGAAATTATATAATCAACATCATCATCAATTGGTCTTCCCTCGCTGGGAATGTTCGAGAGACTTTTTCTTCCACATTTAATTTCTTTGATCCAAAAATAAATGCTTGCAACACAGTACGCATCATCACCATATGTATTTTGTATTTCATTGATAATATCTTTTGGCTGCATTTGTTTTTTTAATAAAAAAGAGATTGCGTATCTTTGTTCAATCTCAGTCATTTTAAAAATTTTAAACGTGCGTTATGAAAAGTTGACAAAAATAAAACCCGAAAAGATTCTAAAAGATGTAATCCGAAAAAATAAATAGTATTAGATGTAACTTAACAAAATGTATAACTTTTATTATTTAATTTCTTTTGTTAAAAAATATTCTAGATCATTTCCGATCTACCTATATATATTCATAACGATAATAAAAATGATGTACACATTTCAAAAGGTAAAAAAGAAGCCAAAAACTTTGGTTTTGTTTTATAATATAAACAAACATAATTTTATAATATTCACAGAAGCTATGAAACTATTTTCCCTTAAAATACCAATATAAAGCAAAAAGAAAGTGGAAACAATCTCAAATCAATAAAATAATTGAATTCATTGATGAAAATCTAAGACTAAAGCTTAAAAATCATTTCAAAAAGGAATGGTTGAAGAAAGTTTTCCAGATATACAATTTGCAACTTTATCAAAACTTTTTATCTTATTTCATTAATTATTTTGTGTTTCTTCATGATGTTAGGAATGTCCTTTGAACAAAACTGTTTGGGAAATGATGATAAGCGAGATTTAATATAAAGAAGAAATGATTTATGTAAACTAGAATTACCTTGAATAAAACAAATATCTCTTCAAAAACCAAGAAATATAAAATATTTAAAAACATTAAAGTTTTATAAATATTATATTAAATAAGAATCTTGAATATTATTATTTAACTCTTGGCCAATCTAAAAAAAGCTTCAGTTTCCAAGTAGACCTTGTAAAGGGTACCCGATTTTCCTTTTTTCAATCGGGTCAAAAATTTTATGTATATTTTGACCAAGGGTCTCCAATTACCGCCTACCCAAAGCAGTTTTTGACTTGTAATTTTTAAATTCATTTATCTCAAAATGTGGAATAAAGGTTTATTAAAAAATTTACAAGTTTTATAATTATTAATAAAAATTTTTATTTCATTAGAATAATTCATCTGATAACTATGCCAACATCAAGCGCATGGAAAAAATAATCTTCTTTAAATATATGGGGACAAAAAACATCCAATTTTTTTTATACCAAATTATTGGTGCTGATAACTTTTTATATGCGTCTATAGAAAATCCTAAAATTTTCTATGAATAATAGGGAAATCGAAAATTTATTCAGTTATAAACAATATTTATATTATTGAATATTTTTGCTGAATGAAAAAAAGTTATTATATAATATTTTTTTCAAATATTATTTGTATAATGGGCGAAAAACAAAAATAAATAGAAAATTAAAATTGTGACAGTGTACTTAAGGACGTGGTAGGACCAAATATTATCTCATTTTTGTAGGTAAAATACCTCATTTAATATTTATTAGCGCAAAACTTTATCAATTAAATTGAATCAACATTTAAACATATAATACTATTTTAATTTCAAAAATCATCTCAGAAGACAATTTGCTGTCATTCAATTTTTATGATATCGGACCTATTGAAGTATAAATTTTTGAATAAAAAAGTAAATGAATTTAAAAAAATACTCAATAGGAAATATTCATCAAATGATTAATTTTGATATATTAATAGTTCAATTGCTACATTTTTGAATTCATATACATCTATTCATTTGAAAGTTATGAATTTGGCTAAAACCACTTTTTTATCGCCTTATTAAAATTGAATTTTAAAGTATGCAATAAATAATTTTATAGTAAACTTACAAATATCCCAAAATTAAACTCTATTTAAGAAAAAAATATAACAAAACTTTTTCAGAAAAATGATAATCATTAAATTTTTTTTCAAATTATGTAATTATTGGTCAATAGGAAAAGTGAGCAAGCAGGTATATATTTAATAAAAACCATTGATTTTTTGATTAATAAAGTCGTTCTGATGTTCTATTCATTTTAATGTCATTTTTAATTTGGATGTTTTTCTTTCATATACATAGGAGATCTCATTTATTATTGATTTGTTTTAATAAATATCAAATTTATAATATAATAATTTATTTTAGAATTACAAAAACAAATTATTTACGGAGATATTTACACAAAAAGTTCAAATTATATTTAGTCCTACCATGTCCTTAAGTTTGAAGGACGGGGGTGAGAACTTAGAGCGAATAGAGAGGATGTACTTATGATATGTTTTTCAATAAGTATTTGGCTGTAAGCTGAGGCCTGAGCTTGGTGGCGAAGAGTGTAGGCGGTGGTGAAGTATGAGACACCGCCTATACTTAACTACTAAAGAATTGAAAAAGTGAAAATTTTTTCAAATGGAAAACGATTAGAGTCGAAACTTTTTGATAGGCAATCAAAAACGTTTACGATATAACAAATATCGTACAAACATAGTGAAAAAAGGTTGCTTTTTAATCACAAATTATCAGCTATTTCAATGGAAGCATGGGAAATTTGTTATAAATTTTTCACTTTTTTTCAACTCTCTAAAACGGCTAGTTATTCGACAGCTAGCAATTATTCGTTGAGCTGAGCTGCTAATTGATGAGCTTAGCAATTGCATATAAATTACAATTGTTTTCAATTACTTAAAGGGCCATTGAATTACATGCTTAAAATTGAAAATAACTGATAAAAGCACCAAAGCATTTATCAATTTGTCATCTGTAGTTCGCTATCTGTAGTTTGTTATCTTTAATTCGCATATATTATCTTTTTATTTTGATATCTGATGTCCATTGAAATTTGAGAGAGAATTGTAACATAGGTTATCATCGAATTTAAAGATTGATAATAATAACAGGCTATAAATAGGAGTAATATAATAATATAAAGATTAATATATGAAGCTGAATTAAAGGTTTTTAATTAATAAGTTCTTATTGATATATTCGTAAAATCGATTACTTTTTTGACATTTTTATTGAAAAAACAATGATCTATTCAAATCTTTGTCCTAAAAAATCACCTTCCAAATGAGTTCAAAACTTCTAATCAATATATATTACATTTTAGAAATACAGATTGGATATAAAAATGCAGATCAAATATTTCAAAGTCTTGAGATATATTAGGGGAAAATCTTTAATATAATATTTTTTATAACAATTATATATTAACTAATATTTCAAAAATTAATTATATCATATTCATATCGAGAAAAATTCAAAATATTTTATATTTGAATATCAATTTAAAATAAATGGACATATTTAAATACATGGACAAATATAAATTCAATACCGTAGATCATACTATTTTGATATATATATTTTTAATTTTTTTAAATTCTAGAGCTAGGTTTTGGTGATAGAGATATCCGTGCAATGGAGAGGAATGAAACTTGGAACTACATAAAATACCGAAATCACCAAATTTATTTTATAGAAGTCTATACACCGAATCTACATTTTGGCAGTCCACAATAAAAGAACTCATGAATGTCTTTAATGGCAGTCCACAACAGAAGCCAAATATCGTGAAAATTAATCGCTCAACAACAAGATCATAATTATTGAAGAGCTATTAACGCAGGTTTTCAGATGCACAATGATCCCGGAAGGCACCCTAACATTCCAATTGATGATGATCATTGAAAGAGATATTCTAGGAAATCCAGTAGTACATGTAAAGTTCCTTAAGCTTGTCCAACGAAATTATAAATAGGCTGGATGCAATATCTTGGTCAAAGATACTCAGATAAAATTTTAAAAGGCAAAGTCTTATCCTCAAGACAATTTACGAATGTCCATCCCAAGTGAATTCCTGATTGCTCAATTTATTAATATGAAAGAAATAGTGGAAGATTGCTGTAGCATTGAAATGAAAAGCGGTATTAATATTGTTCTATTTATATCAATCATTTCCATTTTTATTCTTGATAATACTACTTATATAATAAGATAAACATAAATTAATTTCATTTTTTTTATATTATTATAAAATACAATTAAACCAAAATCAAAAACGATAAGACACACAAAGGTGAAATTTAATTCAATTTTGACCAGAGGTGTCTTATCGTTTTAGATTCAAGTGTTTTTAGATATTTTTATTTAAAAATGAAAAATATACAATATTTAATATACAATTTAATTGTTAATTATATTTATCCAATTAGCATAAAATAAAACATACTTTTTGATCATATAAACATATTTTTTATTTTAAAGAAAAAACGTTATAAATTGAGAAAAAAGAATTAATGAAAGGATTAACAGAAGAATCAATTGCACAAATCACTGATCCAGAAAAGCTAAGATACCTTCTTTCAGGTGTAGTTCAAAAGAATTCGAAACAACTTCGAAAGATACGAATTCTACAAAAACAACTCAAGAATGCAAAAAATGAATTATTATCTACGTCATCATCATTAACAGAATACAAAATCAATTGCGAATCAAATAATTTTTATAAATTTGAACATGAATTCGAGAAAATACGAGCAGATTATAATGAATTCGCCTTTACATCATTATTTAATATCATCCAAAACGTAAATTTAGAATCGTCTGATGCAGATATGAACAACCAAAACATCCAACAATTTTTTACAGAATCAAAAAAGTTTCAAAAAGAATTTTCAGAAGCTAAAAACGCGCCAATTAATGAATTCAAAACGATCATTTCAAAACGAGACGAAATCATCGCCGATAAAGACAGACAGATAAACGAACTCAAAGAACAGATAGAGAAGATAGAAACATCACCCCTCCCCAAAGAAGTAGAAGAACTTCTGTCAGAAAAAGACCAGTCAATTGTGAAGCTTCGCAATCTAATTCAAAGGTATTCAAAATCCGACCAAATAAAGCAACAACAAATTGATGAACAACAGCAACAAATACAACAACTGATGCTTGCAAACAAAGGAAACAAGATAAATTCAGATGAAATAGTAAAATTGGAAAGTGAAGTGAAAGAGCTCCATTCAAAAAGTTCAAATAAAGAAGTTTTTGAAATTGAATCAAAAAATGAAAAGTTAACCGCCATGCTTGAAAAATCTAATAGAATGTACACTCAATTGAATGAACGTTACTTGTCTTTACAACATTCAATTTCGAATAAAAAAGGTATTCAATTGTCTGTCAGTCAAAATTTGCTGTTCGAAGTGATGTCAAAAAATGGCAAAAAAAAGGCCAAAAAAGTGGCCAGTAATGAATCGGCGGTTATCGTTTCTTTGAGAAAAACATTACTTCAGTTCTTCTTGACTGACGAGGAAAATCAGGAAAACTTGATTCCTGTCGTGCTTGAAATTGTGGGATGCAACAAGGAGCAAATTGAAGGAGCTCTCACAAATTATAAAAGACACCAGCACTTGATTAACAGAGCTGGTTCTTTCTTTGGGCTATTCGCGTAGATGATCTTATAGATATTTATTTATTAATAAACATTCAATAATAATAAGATACCGAAAAACTTTTCTGTTTAAAACAAATGAAAATGTGATGTCAAATTTTATTTATTTTTTACAATTTTAATCTCATCATTAATTTTTATTTATCTAAAATTGAATGAACGAAGAACTTGCACAGATTTGATAAAAGAAAAAAAATTTGTTTGCTTTTCATCTTTTTCTCATGTCAGTTTTTTTTTCTTTGCATAAAAAAAGAAAAAAATTGTTTTAATTCTATTTATAAGGACACAATTAATCATTTATATAGCCAGTCTTTTTTGATCTTTTTTTAAACGTCTAATATGAATCTTTTAGGTAAAGAAAATTCTTTTAACAAAGAGTATATCTGGGCGACATATTAGGTTTAAGAATCAAAATTTGATTTCTTCCCCTCTTACTAACTATTTTTTTGAAATGTATCATTTATTTTTCCTCAAAAAAAGAGAATATCTTGACTAAAAAAATAGTTGACTAATCTGATATCTTCAATAATAAATATATATGAATTTAAAAAAAAAAAAAAAAAAAAAAAAAAAAAAAAAACATAATAATTATATCAGATATTCAAAATTATATTAAAATATTTATGACAAATTAAGCAAATACTATTAATTTATTTATATGCTACATTACTTTGCTTGATCAGCAAAAAATTAAGACACTTTGTAATGGAAAAAAATGGAAAATTTTGAAAAATTTTGAATGAGAAATATAAAAATTTTTCAAAATTTTGGAAAAAAAAAAAAAAAAAAAAAAAAAAAATAAATCATTTTGATCAATTAATAATATAGTAAATGTGGTTTCAAAATGATACTGATCAAGTTATGAATATAATAAAACATGTACCCAACTTATTGCTACAAAAAATATATTCTCAATTCAAATTTTTGAATTTCAAAATGTCAATTTCTAATAATGTTGAAATAAAAACCAATGATAACACAGATTATTTCAAAAGAATTGAAGATTTTTTATATAATTATTTGAGAAATTTCAAATTCATAGTATATTTTGAAAATGTGGGACAAATAAATAATTCAAAAAAAGATGATTTATCAATTAAATTAGAAGCAATTTTGTGCTTAGAAAAAGAATGCATTATTATAGAAAATATTCCAAAATTTACAATAACCAAAATCATCGATAAATTGGAAAATCAAAGAGTATCCCTCATTAAAATAAACACAGCTCTTAAAAATACAACTGAAATTATAGAAGAATTTGAGAGTGTGCATAATTATATTTGGTCTAGGGAAATTCAATCGAATGAATTCGTTCAAAAAACAATTAAACCAATTACAACATTTTTAATTAGAAGATTTTTTTATCCTTCTAATTTTTTTAAAGATCAATCATTTTTTAATTTCAATCTTACTTGCAATTTAAAAGAAAAAAACATAAAAGAGAAACTATCTCAAATTTTATTTTACAATGGTACAATTAATAACAATTTAGTTTATCAACAAATCATTGAAATGATTAACCAAAGAGAAACTATTCCTAAAATAAGAGATTTTAAAGAAGATGAATTCATAAAGTTAAGAAGTTTCATCACAAATGATCCCGATAAACAATTTTTTATTTATCTAGTTCTTCATATTGAAAGCCTTCATCTTTTTGTAATGAAAAAAGTTTTAAATTCAAGATATGATGATATAAAACATGAAATTGACTTTTGTACCAATCATTCTCATAGATGCATCATGAAGTTTTATGGATTTGTGAAAGAGAATGATAATGTTAATGGATTTATTTATGAATTTTTGAGCAATGGCCCACTTAAATCATATATAAAGCCAAATCAATATATTTCTGATATATTTTCAATTACTACGGTTAATCGACTTTTTCAAGGAATAAAATACCTTCAAGATCATGACCTTATTCACCGTGATCTTAAACCAGGTAATATTCTCATTGATCATGACTTTATTCCTTATATTTCTGACTTAGAAACAATCCGTCATCCTATTAAAAAACAAGATTTTCATGAGATTGATAATAATATTACTCAAAACATTGGATCAAATTATGCATCACCTGAACAATTAAAAGGAGAATATTGTTCTCTTCCAACAGATATTTATTCGTTTGGCTTTATTATTTATTTTATTTATGAAAGAAAAGACTTTAAAAAAATAGAATATTCTATTTTACCTCAGGCAATTAAAGAAATCTTTGAGGGGTGCACAAAATTAATTCCAGAAGAAAGATTATCAATATATAACATTCAATCAAAAATATTTAGAGAAATAAATAATTTATCTTACATTGAAAAAATATTGTTAAAAAAAACTAGTGAAATTAATAAGTCTGAAGTAATTCAATTTTTCTGTGAGAATTTAATTATTCAAAAAGATCATCAAGATGACATGATGAAATGCATCAATTCTTTTTTTCAATTCCAATTCTATTACAATGTAAAAATAAATACATCTAATTCTATATTTTTGCTAAGTCTTGCAAATATGTATTTAGATATTGACCTTAAAACTAAGCAAGATTATTTAAAAGCTTTGAAATTGTATGAAATGTCTGCAAAAGAAAATAATTCAGATGCTATAGTAAATATTGGTCTTTTTTATTTAAATGGATATGGTGTTGAAAAAGACTTTTTAAAGGCAAAAGAGCAATTTGAAATTGGTGCTAAAATGAATAATTCAAATGGCTTTCTTAATTTAGGAATTTTATATGCAAATGGATTTGGCGTTAAAAAAGATTATAATAAAGCAAAGTATTATTTTGGATTATTAACCAACCAGAATGACCCAAGAGCTTATTATAATTTAGGAAATCTGTATTACCATGGATTTGGCGTCAAACAAGATTATTTGACTGCAGTACATTATTACAAATTGGCGGCTCAATTAAATTTTACATATGCATATGGTATTTTAGGCGTTATCTATTATTTTGGAAAAGGTGTAAAGAGAGATTATATAAAAGCAAAAGAATTTTTCGAATATTCAGCTACGGTCAATGATCCTGAATCTTGTTATTATTTAGGCAATATTCATTATTATGGACTAGGTATTGAAAAAAATTATACAATAGCAAGACAGTATTATGAAATTGCTGCTCAATATGATAATTCAGATGCCTTAGTTCAATTAGGAAAGATGTTCTTATATGGTCACGGAGTTCCAAAAAATTATACACAAGCAAAAGATTTATTTGAAAAATCAGCCTCCTATAAAAATCATGAAGCCTTTAATTGTTTAGGAAATTTATATTTGGATGGAAAAGGTGTTGAAAAAAATTACCAAAATGCTTTATTTTGGTATGAATTATCAGCAAAGCAAAATAATCCTTCTGCTCTTTTTAATTTAGCAACATTCTATCGATATGGTTATGGTGTTAAAAAAGACTATCAAAAGATGATGCATTATTATAAACTTTCTGCTAAATATAATCATTCTGATGCTCTGTTCATTTTAGGGAATATATATATGTGTGGATATCACATAAAAAGAGACTATTTGAAAGCTAAACAATATTTTGAGAAAGCAGCACAATTTGGCAATCATCAAGCCATAAATAATTTAGGTACACTTTATTTATTCGGTCATGGAGTTGAAAAAAACTATTTAAGAGCAAGAGAATGCTTTGAAAAATCGATTTCTATGAATTGTTCAAGTTCTTATATCAATATTGGATTGATTTATTTATATGGACTTGGAGTTATGAAGGATTATGCTAAAGCTAAACAATACTTTGAAATTGCAGCATTACAAAATGATTCTACAGCAATTAATGATATAGGAATATTATATTATGCAGGACTAGGTGTTCAACAAAATTATACAAAAGCAATTGAATATTTTGTGAAATCTGTAAAATTAAATAATTTTTATGCACTCACTAATTTAGGAGTTTGTTATACAAAAGGTTTTGGAGTTGATAAAGATTATGCTAAAGCAAAGGAATATTTTGAAATTGCTGCTAGTTTTAATGACTCAAATGCACTAAACAATTTGGGATTATTTTATTACTTTGGATATGGAGTTCAAAAAGATAATTCGATGGCAAAAAAATATTTTGAGATGTCAGCTCAACAAAATGATGCAAGTGGTTTAAATAATTTGGGCCAATATTACACAATTGTTGAAAAAAATTATATAAAAGCAAAAGATTATTTTGAATTATCTGCAAAACAAAATCATTCTAATGCATTAAATGCACTCGGCAATCTTTATTTAAATGGGAGAGGTGTTATTAAAGATTTTAAAAAGGCAAAATATTACTATGAATTATCTGCTAACCAGAACAATTCATTTGCCCTTTGCAACCTTGCTAATATCTATTTAAATGGTAAAGGTGTTGATCAAGACTGTTTGAAAGCAATCAAATTATATGAAATGTCAGCCAAACAAAAAAATTCATCTGCTCTTTGCAGTTTAGGAAATATTTATAACTATGGAATTGGTGTTGAACAAGATTTGATCAAAGCAAAAGAATATTATGAATTATCTGCTGAACAAAACAATTCTAATGCTTTTTATAGATTAGGAAACATGTATTATTATGGAAAAGGTGATAAAGATTACAATAAAGCTAAATATTATTATGAAATATCAGTAAAAATGAATAATTCACATGCTCTTAATGCTTTAGGAAATTATTATTGTGATGGTTTTGGAGTTCCTAAAGATTATTCAAGGGCAAAATATTATTATGAGTTGTCGGCTAAACAAAACAATAGTTGGGCTTTATTAAACTTAGGATATCTATTCTTACATGGCGAATGGGATGCTAAAGACTATCTCCAAGCAAAAAATTATTTTGAACTCTCAGCAAAACTAAATCATCCACATGCTTTTATTGAATTAGGCAATCTATATCGAAAAGGAAAAGGAGTTAAACGAGACTATCATAAATCAATGAATTTCTATAAATTGGCAGCAAATCAAAATAATCCTGATGGATTCCTCAAACTTGGGCACCAATTTAGAAAAGGATATGGAGTTCAAAAAAATTATAATTATGCAAAAGATTATTATGAAATAGCTGCTAAATATAATCATCCTCATGCTTTGTTTTATTTAGGCGATTTTTATTCATCAGGAGAATTCTTTGAAATTGATCTCAAAAAAGCAATATCATATTTAAAAAAATCTTCAGAAATCGATAAAATTACTTTACAATATTATTCTCCAATAAGATATTCAAATATCTTTAATGAAATAACAAATAAGTATCGATATATATCATTTAATGATCTTGGATTGATATATATCATTGAATATGAAAATAAAAATGAAGCAATAAAATACATAAAAGAAGCTGCTTTTGCAGAATATCCATATGGCCAAAATAATTATGGCATTCTTCTTGAATTTTATTTCAATGACAAAGAAAATGCTGAATATTATTATACAAGATCATCAAAACATAACTTTGCATTGGCTAATTACAATATCGGTTACATGAAAGAACAAAAGGGAGAAATAGATAAATCAATTGAATATTATATCAAAGCTTCAAATGATGAAAACGAACCCTTGATATTTCATAATCATCATTTTAAAGACAAACGATTAGATATATCAAAAATTTATATCATTTGTTTTACAAACATTAAACTTGTTGAATACTATTTAAATCGATCAGATTTTGATAATGCCAGAATCTATTTTATTAGGGCATTTTCAAAACTCAATATAAATTCATTTAAATTCAAATTTATACTTCGAGAATCATACCAAAAAAGTGTTTTTGCATATTTAAAAACATTTATCTTTAATTTTCCATTGTTTAATCATCAAAGAATTAATCATATGCTTGAATTAAATGTAAATACTTTAATGACTGAAGAAAAAGAAATATATAAAACGAATGAAAAATGTTTTTATGATGGTGATTCATTTGAAACACAAAATAAAACTAATGATTCTTATGTAAGCAACTTTAAACAATCTGAGATTAACAATAATTATTTGTGTAATGAATCAAATACTAATTATATTAATGATGATTATATTATCTTTGAAGATCCCGGTCAATTATTTGATTATATCATTAAAAATTATGTTTTGAAAAATCAATTAATTGATCAAATAAAAGAAATAATCAAAGATATGCAAACCATCATTTACACTCCTCCTTATCCTATTTTATTTGGCCGAATAAATATCGCAAAGATTATTTCATCAACGAAATGTAATTTAAAAAATATAAATGAATTGTTCTATGAAGGACTAGATTTAGAAAATTTGCCTAGTTTTATTGGAAAATAGGTTTTAATGTCTGCATTTATTTATCCATTTGAAAAAATATCCAAAAGAAGCTTTATCGTTTTATCTTTTTGCAGATGATCTTAAAAAACATCCAACTAATAAAAATCTTAATTTGAAAGGTCAAAAATTACATTTTTATAATAGTATTTTTTCCTATTCTTTTTGAAGGATTTATCAAATATCCATTAAATTATATTTTAAATAAAAGTTATTTTAAATGATTTTTATATATCAATGTAGACAAGCATATATCATTTGATTTGTGTCAATGAAGTAAATATTTCTTAGGAAATTAAATATTAATTTATTTAAACTGAATAAAAGAATATTTCATTTTATTCATATTTAAAAGTACTCATCAAATTAGAACTTGATAGGTTTTTCATTAATTCATTTTTTAAACTCTTTCTCTAACCTGAAGATCAGAACATTCCGAAAGAATCAATAATCACTAAAGATTATCTGATATTATTTCATCTTCATATTTTAATATCAAATAAGGATGTATAGAGAATCAACAAAGCAATCCACTATTTATCACTGGCTGCAGATCAAAATGATCTAGATGCACAATTTATTCTTGGTGCAATTTATTATAATGGCCAATATGTCGCACGAGACATCGGCAAAGCAATCCACTATTTATCACTGGCTGCAGATCAAAATCATCTAGATGCACAATTTAATCTTGGTGTTATTTATTATGAAGGACGAGATATCACACGAGACATCGGCAAAGCAATTCACTATTTTTCACTGGCTGCAGATCAAAATGATTCACAAGCACAATTAAAACTTGGTGTTATTTATTATGAAGGACGAGATATCACACGAGACATCGGCAAAGCAATTCACTATTTTTCACTGGCTGCAGATCAAAATCATCTAGATGCACAATTTAATCTTGGTGTTATTTATTATGAAGGACGAGATATCACACGAGACATCGGCAAAGCAATTCACTATTTTTCACTGGCTGCAGATCAAAATCATCTAGATGCACAATTTAATCTTGGTGTTATTTATTATGAAGGACGAGATATCACACGAGACATCGGCAAAGCAATTCACTATTTTTCACTGGCTGCAGATCAAAATGATTCACAAGCACAATTAAAACTTGGTGTTATTTATTATGAAGGACGAGATATCACACGAGACATCGGCAAAGCAATTCACTATTTTTCACTGGCTGCAGATCAAAATGATTCACAAGCACAATTTAATCTTGGTGTTATTTATTATGAAGGACGAGATATCACACGAGACATCGGCAAAGCAATTCACTATTTTTCACTGGCTGCAGATCAAAATCATCTAGATGCACAATTTAATCTCAGCAAAACCTACTATGAAATGCGAGATATCAACAAAACAATTCATTTTCTTTCACTGGCAGCAAATCAAAATCATCTAGATGCACAACTCAATCTCGGAAAAATTTACTATGAAATAGGAGATATCGACAAAGCAATCCACTATCTTTCACTGGATGCAAATCAAAATCATCCAAAAGCGCAATTCAATCTCGGTTTTATTTATGATGATGGACAATATGTCATGCGAAATATCGACAAAGCAATTCTTTATTATTCGCTGGCATCAAATCAAAATGTTCCACAAGCACAATACAATCTCGGCAAAATATATTTAGAAATGCGAGACATCGACAAAGCAATTCACTACTTTTCACTGGCTGCAAATCAAAATCATCCAAAATCACAACACATTCTCGGTTTTATATATTATGAAGGACGATATGTCGCACGAGATATGGACAAAGCAATTCACTATTTTTCACTGGCTGCAAATCAAAATTATCCACAAGCACAATATAATCTCGGTGTATTTCATGATAAAGGACGATATGTCGCACGAGATATGGACAAAGCAATTCACTATTTATCACTGGCTGCAAATCAAAATTATCCACAAGCACAATACATTCTCGGTGCCATCTACTATTTAGGCCAATATATAGAACCCAATATTAAAATAGGCAGATACTATATCATGCTGGCATCCAAGAATAACCATCGCCAAGCAAATTTTGCTCATGGATTTTTACTTCATGAGGGAAAGTGTGTTAAAAAAAATATTACAGAAGCCATCCATTATTACAAAGAAGCATCATGTTTCAACAATCAATATTCGAAAAACAATCTTGGTATTATATACAAGCACGGTTGTAATGAAATTGAAAAGAAGATAGGTAACGCAATTGAATACTTTGAAGAAGCGATTCGACAGAAAAAATGATTATTTGTCAAATCGAAAGATCTCAACAAATCAATCGATTTGCTAATAAAATCAATGGATAAGTTCAAATAATTCATTTACTTTGCTAATTTTAGCATTACTTTCGCAATATGGTTTCAATTTTGGAACAATCAAGAAAGAACTTAAAAAAAGAACAGATTTAACTGTTTCTTCAATAGAGAAAATACTCAGGGAAATATATGTATCCAAATACATTCACCAAAATATATCTAAGCATGCTGTATATGCTTTATATGAATATTATCGATACAAAGATTACTTGTATAATATTGGATTAAATCCAATTGAATCATCAGAACTAGAACACATAAATGAAAAGGCTGTTCCACCAAAATATCCAAACGCCAAAGACCTTACATCAGAATTCTATAGAGGTCTTGGAGAAGAATTTTATTCATCTAGTTAAAAAAATATTGTAGTTTTTCAATACATTACTAAATATATTTTCTATTAAATTAAATTTAACAAAAAAATCTTCGCTATATTATAAAAATCACTTATTAAATAATGAAATCTTATTTCTAATTATTTTATCTTTGTATAGAGGTCGTTCAACTTATAAAAAGTAATTCAAAAACAGATTATTTTTTAGTATGTTATTATATGATATATATATATATAAAGAGAAAATAATATTTTTAAAAAAATTTCGGACTGATCTTTAGATATTTTAATTTTTAACAAGGGACGCCACTTTTTGAGCTTCGCTCAAAAAGTGTCTTTAGCACTGTATACTAATTTTTTTCTGTATAATATCAAAATTTAAACCATTATTTTTTTTCTAAAAAAGAAAATTCTAGATTTTGAAATTTTGACCTTTGACGATGAAAAATTTACCTAAAATACAAATTAAAAAAATTAGAATAAAGTAACAAATCTGTTCTCATCATTTTACTTTATTCTCATTTTTTTCATCTGTTACATCCAAATTCAATTAATCTCATCATTCTCATCTAATCTCATCAAATTTCGTCATTTACATTCAATATCATCTAATCTTATTTATCTGTTTCAATCTTATCTCTCATAAAATAGCTAATTAAAAAATATAGAATAATTTAGAATAATTATTATAAATTAATGGGTAATTTTATTTTAATAGATAAGATTATGAATAAAAAAAAATTTAACCTTTTAATAGCCACTACTTCGCTTCGCTCGTAGTGGCTCAAGAAATACATGTTCTCTACGCTCAGCTCGGTTTGCTTGGATTTTGGCGCCGTCGAAATTAGATAAAGTAATTGTCATACACCAGGCTCCCTTTGGAGACTGGGAAGAGATGGTAATGAATATTTATTATGAGAGGAAGTTTTAAGGTCGTAATAAATGTTAAAAACCTACATGCATGTCAATGTTATAAAAAATAATTATGAGGAGAGGAAGTCTGAAATATGCTGAAGGTCTATACATATTCATATTGTAATATAAAATCAAATTTTTGATGAAAGAGTAGATAATTGTAAGTAATTAAAAAAATAAAAATCGTAATTTAGGAAATCTTAGAATCTTGAGTAAATTTTTTTAGTTAAATATCATTCGTGCGAGATTTTGGTTTATATTGCGATAAGGACTTACGCGTTCGAGCAGGTTCCACTAATCAAAATGAAAACAGCAAAAAAAAGGTGATGTGTTATTTATTCTCATTTTTGATCGTAAATTTTGATTGCTTCTTATCAATTATTCTGAAACCTCATATAAAAAGTTCTAACAAAAATTTAATAAAAATAGATTTATCCTGTTATTAAAATCTGATTTTTATAAATAAACAAACTTTTTAATCTTTTGGAAATATATATAAATAAATTGTTTAATGTGTGATAAGCCAAAATGGCTCTAATATCGTTTTTTAAAATTTTTTGAGGGAAATCTTTAATATATATGGATAAAAAAATATTTAAAACTTTTAGTTGCAGGTGGGAGTTTAATTCGCGTAATTAGTTCCACCTGCAACTAAGTTGCGATAGCTGCAGGTGGAAGTTTGAAATGGTACATTTAAGTAATTACTTCCACCTGAAGCTATCGCAGTTTAGCTGCAGGTGGAAGTTCAATTCGCGTAATTAGTTCCGATTATTATGGAGAGAAGTGCTTACAAATTTGAGAGGCTTGGTCAATCAAAATGGAAATAGTAAAAAATATATGAAGTGAGAGAGCTTAAATTTATAACGATATTTGATCGAAAATTTTCATTCAAAATATTATTTTTCTGAAAACTCATATAAAAAGTTATCAAAATTTTCATAAATAGATTACTAATATCTTATTAAAAAAAAGTAATTTATTAAAGCAAAATCACTTAATAAGCATATTATTTTTTATATTAAATAGAATATATTTTAGCTTAGTTCCAAATATGCTGCAATGTGTTTTTTTGGCAAATTTGTGGGTTATCTTTATATATATAGATAATTCAATGAAAAGCAATAATAATCTTGACCATATTTTTGACCTAGAAGATAAAAATTAATTTTATTACACTTTTTCCCATTTTTCCTAATTCATTATTATATTTATTTAATAATTTTTTTTAAGAATTCCATACTTTTACTAGTTTATTTCATAAAAAAATAATTTGAGAAGCATTTATTTTTTTCTCAATTTTTTAAAAATAATTTATTCTATAATAACAGTGTAATAAAATTATATAATTTATTTATATCTTTATCAAAACATAAATATTAGTTAATTAATTGAAAATTATATTATATTAATATTGTTTATTATTAATTACAATCATTTTAAGAGTATTATTGGAATTATATATATATATATATTTATAAGATTGAATAATAAATATAATTGTTATTCAATTTTTTCATTTAAATAAATAAATTATTTTAACAGAAAAATACTCTCAAATTATAAAAATTGATTTATATCTATAAATATCTAAAATTTTGATAAATTAATTGAATAATCAAATTAATAATATATATATAAATATATTAAAATATATTAAAATCTTTAATTTGGAGATGATTGTATAGGAATTAAAAATGCAATTTTATAATGCAAAATTGACTGGAACAAATTTCCTAAAAAGTTGAAGATAAAATCATATTACAATAACTAACCAAATGAATAAATACCAAAAACCGGTGAATAATGTTTGATGTCAATAAACTGAAATTATCTAATAATGCAATTCAGAGACCAATAATCATTTAAATAGATTGATTCAAGGTATTTATAACGAGCATATGAATAATAATATAATTTATCGTATTAAATCTTACAAATCTTAAAAATTCAAAGATAAAATCAGTAATGATTAATATTATTTCAAAAATTAAAAAAATCATATTTGACTACAATTTTACATTTAACAAAACAGAATAATCATATAAAAGAACGTAGGAAACTTTCGAATTTTGGAGATATGATTCGAAATTGATATATTATAATTATTGGGAGTAAATATTATCAAATATAAATTTTGAGCAAAATCGTGGCGTTGGGTTTTTCGGAAAATACGTTTTTTCAAAAATGACGCGAAAAAGATAGTATAGCAAGAGTTCAAAGATATCGTGAAAATATATTATATAGGATGTATAGTTAATCATATATTATCTATTAAATGTTTACTTAGCCATGGCTTGTGTAGAGATATGTATGAAACAAAGTTATTCATGGTGCATGTTAATTTGCACTTTAGTATATTAGGAAAAAAGTGACAAAGTGAAAGGTAACTAAGTGCGCATGATATGTTAAAACGAGTTTTATATTCTCATATATGTTATAGCAGAAAATCAGATTTGCAGACATGTTCTATAAGAAAATCGTATTTAGAAAATTTTTTCGGAAGAAAATTGTTTTTTTCCAATTTTTGAAAAAAGTGCCTTTTTTAATATATTTATATACTGATCAAAAAGTGGCATTTTAAGATAATAACCATATAAAAATAATTATCATAGAGTGATAAATATAATTATCACAAAAAAATCGGAGCTTAACCATTGCATCCGGAGATACGTCGATTTTTGTGGTTTTTCGATGATTTTACGATTTTTTTAAAAAAAGCTGACATAATAAATGCGTACACCTACAGGCATTCAGTAAAAAATTTATTAATTAATAGTTTATTATCTGTATTATAATATATCAGAATTTAAAAAAATTCCAACGCCACAATTTTGAAAAAAGTTTGTTTCAAGTTACAACAAAAATTGAATGGGATTTCCTCTCAATTTTTGAAAATTGTTTTAACAATATCTCAGATTATAAGCAAAATAAATGATATGTTTTATAACAAAATATTATTATAATATGATTATCTTTATTATATATTAGTTTCAAGAAATTTTCCAGAGTTTCCTACGTTCTATATAAATTATGATTATATTATTTTTTGTAAATTTTGTTAAATATTTTTTGGTAAAAAGTTGATTGCAAGCAAAAAGTTACGTTAAAATCACTTCACTGAACGACCTCTCTTTGTATAAAAACTTTCAGAAATATGACCATATATGCATTCAATTTTTTTATAATGATGTTTGCAGAAATTGTTAATCAAATGAAAATAATTCAAAGCACTCTTCTAGAATTTCTTGAAGATAATTCTGATACCGAAGATAAATATCAAAATTTCATTGACCTTGCAACCAATCCACAAATTATTGAAGACCAATATGAATTTAAGTTGCTACTACATTTAATAAGCAAAATTGAGAGCAATCATCAACGTGTTCATAATTTTATTAGTAAAATCGAGCAAATTCTAAAGCATTTCAAAGACTATCTAAAAAAATATTTTTCAAATTCAGAAATTTTTGCTATTTTCAGAAGCAACAAAAGAATCCTTTTGTTTCTCATTCAAGAAGAAATCATAACAATTGATGAACAAATTGTTTTGCGAATAATACGTGAAAAACATGCAGAGTATTTTGCACCTGAAATCAGACCATTCATCACCGAAGAATTCATTAAAAAACATCGTAAATACAATAAATATATAGACAATGATTATTTTATTGAAGAGATAACAAAAGAAGTTCCAAAAGAATTCTATGATAAAAGAAAAGAAGGTGAAAATGATGATTTTTTATGTACATTGATTCGATTTGATTATATTGAAGAATTCGTTGCTTTTGTTAATCAAGCAAACATATCACTTCACAGTGTTATTAAAAAGTCGATTTTTGAAACAAATCCATTTTTGTTAAAAGATGATGATATATTGCTCATTGAATATGCCGCGTTTTTTGGATCAAACAGGATCATTAAATACATGCAAATTAATGGTGTGAAGCTGACACCAAGCTGTTGGTACTATGCTATTCACAGTAATAATGCAGAACTCATCAAAGAACTTGAAGAAAAGCATGTTTCACCGACATTTAATAAATATGAAGCAGTTCTTTGGGAGTCTATAAAATGCCATCACAACGATGTTTCAAATTATATCATTGACAATTTAATTAACAAAGAAAATCTACATTATAACAATGAAAGTAGTTTTGATAACTATGTCTGTCATTATGCTATTGAATATCATAATTATTATTTCTTACCTGAAAAAATGACAGAGAAAAAGATCTTTTTTTATTTGTGCAAATTTCATTACTATAAACTTGTCAAATTTTATTTGCATAATGAAATAATTGAGATAAATGCAAAATATATTGGAGCACCAGTTATTTTAATGGAGTTTTAAAATGACAAAAACATTTATGACATTCAAAACTACTTGATTTTAAATGATATTAAAATCATCAATTTTTTTTGATATTTTACTTATTAATTTAATAATACTGCCATAATTTGTGCTGTAATTAATGAAGAAACTGAAATTGTTCAATTATTATTAACATATGAAGACATTAATGTCAATATGAAAAATATTAGAATACAAAAGCATTCATAAAATTTATATTCGATTTTTTTTCATTTTGTTTGATTTTTAACATTTTTATGGAATTTAACTCAATATTATAAATAATACAGCATTGATTATTGCTGCAACAAAGGATAACTATGAAATATTCCAATTATTAATAAAGCATAAAGACATTGATATCAATATTACCAACATTTCCTATACAAAATTATTCATGATATTGATATTTCACTTTTTAAATAATATTCAAATATTTTATTATTTGTAGGATTTTCATTTAATATTCGAATAATTCAGCTTTAATTTGTGCGTCACTTAATGGAAAAACAGAATTAGTTCGATTATTATTATCCAATAAAAATATTAATATCAATATTACAAATATTTGAATACAAAAGCATTTATAGAATTACAATTCAACTTTTTTTCATTATGTTGAGATCTACAATAATTTATGAAATTTATCACAATTATTTAAATAAATCGGCTTTGATTTGTGCTGTATTTAATGGTGAAACAGAAATAGTTCGATTATTGTTAACAAATGAAGATATTGATGTCAATATACGATGCATTTGAAAACTGAATAATTCATAGAATTCAAATCGAAACTTTTTCATGGAATTTAAGCCACGTTATTATTTGTAGAGTTTATCACATATGTTTAAATAAAACTGCTTTAATTTGTGCTGCACATAATGGTAAAGAAGAAATAGTCCGATTATTATTAGCAAGAAAAAACATCGATATTAATATTACAGACATTATAATGCAAAAAAAATTAATTTAATTCCAATCCATTATAAATTCATTGGATTAAAAAATGCTTTTTTTAATGGAATTTATAATTAAATATTTTAATAATACTGCATTAATATATGCGGCTCTTAATGGTCATACAGAAATAGTTCGATTATTATTAGAAAATGAAGAAATCGATATCAACATTAAAAACATTTAAATGTTTATAAATTCATTATATTCATATCTAGTTTATTCTCATTATGTACAAATAATAAATCATTTATGGAATTTTATAAAAGAAGCTTACCAGACTGCAATTGACTGTGCAAGAGAAAATAGTCATTTAGAAATTGTTGACATTTTAAAAGACCGATTAAAGCTTACAAAACAATTTCAATGCTTAGTAGCTTAATAATTATTAAAAAAATTAATAAAAATCTAGTGTTTTTGATCATGTTTATTTTTTTTACAAAGTGTCACATTCAAGTCGGCAAGAATTTTTTTTAATTTTTTTTTTTTTTTTTTATTATTTCTCTAAAAAAAATAATAATATTCAAGTGCGTTTAGTGAATGAAATCGTCTGCGAATGGATCGTCCTCATTCATTAATGAGTTGAGTGCGTTATCGATAGTAACAGAGTTCAATGGTTCCTCAAGGAGATAAACGTTGTTTCTTGCGATCATCATCCTCCTCCTAATGAAAATGAATGCAAGATTACAACCATGGCTGAAGCAGCAGCAACTCCGCCGTAAATCAAAGCATTGTTTGTCTTGCGACCTTTCCCAATGTTTGCTCCACGTGGAATAGGCGTTTCTGATGCAGTACAGTGATATGAACCACTGAATTCATTTGAACTAGAGAATGAGATTGATCCAGTGAATGGCTTCGATTGACTGAAAAGTGCCGATGCAGTGAAATCTTTGCAATTATTAATGTAAACGTCCATTTTCTATCAGAAAAAAATTTTTTTCAATCAGTTTGTTCTGCTAGGTATGTTTACAAAAGTTTCGAAAGGCATAGTACTGGAAGTAGAGTATCTGGAAAGGTATGCAAAAATGAGAATTTTACAATAGTGTCGAAAATTTGAATGTGTTGCAGTGATTAGAGGGATGTTTGACTGTAAGCCAGACATCACTCCAAATACTTTTGATGTATGAATATTTATTTGTAAAATCCTCTTAATATTAAAACTTATTTTTATGTTTTTGGCTCTCAAAAATTGATAGAAAAAATGGTAATTTGAGAGCACAAAATTGGCGATTTGAGAGGATAATTTTCAATTCAAAAACGATAATAAAAGACCAATTATATAATTGAAAAAGAAGTTTATTTTAAATATATAAAAATAAAAAAAATCTTTAAATTAATTATTTTTTGCCAACTTTTTCCAAAATAAAACCATGAAAAGCCATTTTTTACAATTGGTACTTGGCAAAAGTGCAATCACTGCCTTAAACCAAGATGATAATTATGATAAATCTGATCATTCTACTTGATCCCAAAACCAAACAACTGAGATCGAAGAAAATCAATCAATACAGAATTTACAACAGTCGAATCAAATCTGTCAAATTTATTTGTCATCAACTTTACATCAAGCTCCAATTTCACCATCAATTAGCAGCATAGATACTTTTAAGTAAGTGAATCAGATGAATAATTCACCACCAATTTGAACTTGAAAGTATCATAATATATTTAAGAAATAATGAAAATGAAGAAGAATATGTAGAATTTGAAGAAGAAGAAGAAGAAGAAGAGGAAGAGGAAGAGGAAGAAGAGAATTGTACCAATGATGAAATAATGAATCCATAGTAATTTTTTATTCAATTTTCTTTAAAAACTACACCTCTGAAAAATGTATGGAATGTTTTTTGAAATATTTTTATCTTTTTATATAGTAAATATTGATTGGTAACATTGATTATTCATATCATACTTATGATGTATTATATATATTTAACTTTATAGACAAATTAATTTTTTCTCATCAAAATGGAATATCTGCATGATACCATCATATATGTGCATTTATATTTACTTAACATATGTTTTATTGTTTTTGAATGCTAGTTTGTATTTTATATCACTTATTATTTCACTAATTATGAAGATATTATAAATTAAATTTACGACAAAAAAAACTGTGATTTTTCTGGAGAGATTGGCTTAACTGTTTAATATAATTTTCGGATATGTTATTATATAATAAAATTAATGGCTTTTTATCGAGGCAAAGAAACTTGATATAGCCATTAAAAAAAGATAAAAATGTTTGAAAACCAAATCCTCTCAAATAAACGTCTATTTTATTTTAATATTCATTTTTTTGAATAAGCACGTTTTTTGGTTCTCACAAAAAATCTTGAATTTTCTGGAAAGACTGGAATAATATTACAAGCTCTAAACAACATATGCCTTATAATATAAAATATAATGAGGTTTTAATGAGCGAATTAGGTTAAATATGTTTCTATTTTAGGATATTTATGTTTATACTCTTCAAATATTTTGTGAGTATAAAATTTGGATTATTTATTTTTATCTTATTAAAACAATTTCTTAAATGGAATTTATATCAAATATATGATATAAATATGATAAAATAAATATAAAATGAAACACAAAAATTATTTACATATAAATACATATATAATTATAAATCTCCAAATGCATTCAAAATTAAAAATATTTTGATAAAGCATTCATAAATAATTGTATGAGCTATTTTAATTTCTCATTATTAATGAAAATAATGATAGATTTTTATTTTCTCAAATTATTGTATGTAATCATTCAATAAAATTAATAACATTTTATTGAAATTAAAATCATAGTTTAAATTTCCAATATCTTATTTAATTTTTCGAAACCTAAATTATAATTAATAATTATATATATAACATTTTATATTCATTCATATTTCCAATGTATAATAAATTTTTATTGATTTGCATAATGGATTACTTGAATCGTATTTTTGAATACTTAATAGTTTTTATTTATTCAATTTATATATTTTGCATATATCTCACAATAAAATTTAAATATAATATTTTATGGCTATTATAATAATATAAAATTCAATATAAAAACATATTATAAAATATAATGATTTAAAAACTACTATTTATTTCTATTTCGTTTTTTCTAGTTTCTATACATTTCCTCTGAAATAAAAAAAAATTTTATCAAATTAAAAAATAATATTTTGAATTTCCCACAAATAAATTGAATAGAAAATATTAAAAATCTTATCAATTTATTTTATAATCTCATGAATGGGCTCTTTTTGAGGGAGAAAACTCAAAAAGTGAAAGCAATTCAGATATTTACCAAATTATAAATTATATATTCTTATTAACTTATATTTATAGAATATTATTACTAATATAATCATATATATCCAGAATTATCAATAAATAATTATTATTTTTTTAATATTATTCAAAAACAATGTTCATTTAATATCCAACAATTAAGCAGATATTTATAGATATTAAATTGATAATTAATTATTAAATATCATTTTATAAAATAAAAAAATAAATATAAATGAAAATATATCTTTAAACTTGCAAAATAACAATTTTTTTATTCTTTGGCCTATCTTTCAAAAAGTTACAATTTATTTATGCTTTTCTCTTTTTTTCATCTATTTTACCTTATAAGGTCTGAAGATATCATAGGCCAAATTTATGAAAATTCATACAAGGTTGCTTATGAATCTCTTGTATCAAGTCCTGATGTCGTAATTTCAATCATTGAATGCAAATTTACATCAAATATGGGCGATGGAATCAACCCTGGCGCCATAAAAGTCATGGGTGATGGCAGTATAATCATACAAAGCTCTGATTTCAACGGTAATTCTGGAACAAATGAAGGAGGTGCAATATATCTGGCTATAAAAAGCTCAACAATATCAAACTGCACATTTAATTCAAATATATGTTCTTCCCAATCTGTTTCTACAGAATCCAACGGTGGCGCCATTTTTATCAAATCCCAAAATGAAAATAATTATAACATTAATTCATGCTTATTTACACAAAACAAAGCTACAACTAAAGGTGGCTCAATATTCATTGACCATTCAACGTATTCATACGAATATACTTCTATTATAGGTTGCGTATTTACAAATAGTGAAAGTGAACAAGAAGGTGGCGCAATTTATCTTTTATATAGAGATTCAACAAGCGGAATATCAGGCCATACGTATCTCCAAAATAATGTATTTCGGAGCTGCCTCTCTGGCGCTGGAGGCTGCATTTATTATAACGATCAATCTAATTCAAAAAGTGACCAAAAAACGTTATTAGATAGCTATTTTGAAAAATGCAATGCGACGACCAGTGGAAGTGCAATTTATGCAATAGTCAATAATTTAAATGCTAGAAACATCTCTTTTTTCTTATGCAGGTCAATTTCAGGAGACGGAGCGGTTAATTTCAATTCAAATTTGCAAACGGCAGAACTTAATTTTTCACACTCAATATTTTCCAACTGCAGCTCACAAAATGGAGGCGTCTTGTCTATTAATTACGTTAATAATGCAGAGATAACCGGCAATGTAGAAGTGCGCGAATGTAAATTTTATTATAACAATGCAGAACAAAAAGGGGGATCAATTTATTCTCTAGGAAAAATCAATGTAAATGTTGCTCATTGCGAATTTCAATCAAATTCTGCTAAACAACACGGTGGTGCAATTTATGCAGAACAAAACGCAATCCTAGTTACGAACTGTAGATTTTCTTCTTGCATTGCACAAGGAAATGATGACAGTCAAGGCGGCGCTCTTTATTTGTACCAAATAGTACAAGGAGAAAGTGGCGAATTGTGCAATAATAGCATATTTATATCTTGTAGTTCTGGTTTCAGTGCTGGCGCCATTTTTATTTTGAACGATAGATCTAACAGTTTAATAGCGTTTGCTATTCAGTTCTGCAATTTTTCAAACTGCATTTCTGGTACAGAAGGTGGCGCTATTTCCAGCAAAATAGCAAACACAAATCAAGACAACACTAACGTTGATGTTCATGATTGCATTTTCAATCAGTGCCAGTCAGGCAAGGGCGGAGCTTTATATTTACAAGGTAACGCACCAAGTATTGAAGAAGAAACAAAAATTGTAAATTGCACCTTTTTGAAATGCTATGCAACTGGCGAATCACATGAAGGATATGCAATATTATGCCGTTCGTATCAAATTACTGTTCAAGACTGTGAATTCTTTGAACACCAAATATCTGACCCACAAACACAATTAACCAACGATTCTGTTGTTTATATCGAAACAAATAAAGCAGATAATCAACCAATTATTTCAGGATTACTATTTGAAGGCAGCAACGGAGTTTCAGGTCTTGTTGTTAGGATTTATTCAAATCAAAACATTGAGATTACAGACCTTCATTTTAAAAATATCCAAGGTAATGTGCCATGCCTTAATCTTGATTTATGGAGTTCCAGGGAATTAATCACCATTCTATACAGTTCATTCTTTAATGTTCAAGATGCACGTTGCATTATGTTGAGTCAAAACTCGAATAATCTTAAATTAAAATTCGCCCAATGCATATTTGAAAACAACGCAATCAAGTATACAGATTTTACAAGTGATGGAATCATGCCTTATGGCTCTAGTATTTATTTACAAGGTGATTCAGATATTACCATAGACCACTGTGACTTTACCAACAGCACCGCAGTTTGTGGAGGTGGAGCTATTTATGCTAAGACTCAATCAATTGAACTCACTTTCAATCGATTTTATTATTGTTTGGCTTTAGGATCGGGTAACCAAGGATATGGTGGAGCAGTTTTCCTCAATCAAGAACATGCTGAATATGCAAATTATGAACAAGTAACAAGTAATGTATTCTTTAATTGCCGTTCAAGCATCAGTGGTGGAGCGATTTATGTTCATTGTTATGATGAAACACACATGAGAACAATTCGTGATATTGATGATGAAAACCACAGGTTTGCTGTTGTAATTAGTTCTAGTGTTTTCACAAAATGCAGCTCACAAGTTGAAGGTGGAGCGATTGGCAGCGGCTTTGCTGAATCTGGGGGTGCTTCTAAGGATGGCGATATGATGATATCACAGTGCTCTTTTAACGAATGCAGTTCAGAATCAGGAGGTGCTATATCCTTTAATGATGGCACACCAGAGAAAAAAGGAACCAAATATGTCATTGAATGCAATTTTACAAGTTGCTTTGCTTCTGGAGAATCAGGAAATGGCTATGCCATATACGCCCACTCATATCTTGTAAATTTGACATTAATTCTTTTCAAAGATTTTAAAATAAATAATATAAATTCAGGTCAAACCAATTCCATTATATATATTAAAATGGATGATGATCCTGAAAAAGAAAAAGATGTAGTACTAACACCAACCATAGATTCTCTTACATTTGAAAAAATAAATGGTGTATCAGCTTTTGCTCTTGATATTAAAAACTATGTTATTATGAAAAATCTTTCTTTCGATAATAATAAAATACAAACTAATTTGCCATGCATCAATTTGAATAATTGGAATGTTGTTGATTTTGTTTCAATTCAAAATAGCACATTTACCAATATTATAGATGGACGATGCATTTATATTACGACAGATGAAGCCAAATTCAGAGCTATTTTTCATAATTGCCTATTTGAAAAAAATGAAAAACAAACTGATAGATCAATTGCCAGCGGGGGAGCTAGTATCTATTGCACTGGAAATGCAAATATCGAAATTAGTCGATGCTATTTCATTGATAACATAGCTCACACTGATGGTGGGGCTATATATGCCGAAACAGATGCAATTAATATAGACAATTGCCTTTTTGAAAGATGCAAAATAGACGAATCGTATGATATTGGCAAAGGCGGCGCTATTTATTTAAAGCAAACAAAAAGTGAATTTTTTGAGCAAATTCCATTTAACACTTTTATTAATTGCTCTGCTGGATTCAGTGGTGGTGCTCTCTTTATTTTGTGTATTGATAAAGATGAATCGACAGGATTTGAAAGAACTGATAATTTAAATATATTTATTATAGGCTGTAATTTTACAGGCTGCAAATCTAAAATTGAAGGAGGAGCAATTTCAAGTGGCGAAATTGATCCTAATAATAAAATTGTTGGAGATAATGATATGACCATTAGTAATTGCCATTTCACAAATTGCGAATCAGGTAGAGGTGGTGCTTTATTTTTCCAAGATGGTACAAAAGAAGGAGATGAAGAAACAGTTATTGAGAACAGTCACTTTTATGAATGCTATGCAACTGATGATTCACATGAAGGATATGCAATTTCATGTCGTTCATATCAAATCACTGTTAAAAACTGTGATTTCCATGGTCATCATTCGAATGGTATAGCTCAACATGGAACTCGAGACTGTGTTGTTTATGTTGAAACCAATGAAGCTGAAGTTCAACCAACTATTTCCGGATTAACATTTGAAAACAGTGAAGGAGTTTCAGGTCTTGTTGTCAATGTTTCCTCAGGTCAAAACATCGAGATCACAGAACTTCATTTCAATCACATCCGAGGCGATGAACCATGCATTAATCTTGACTTATGGCGATCCAATAAATTCATTACAATTCTAGACAGCACATTTAGTAATGTTCAAAATGCACGTTGTATTATGACGAAACAATCTGAACATCATCTTGAAATCAAATTCACCAAATGTAAATTTGAAAACAATGGATTTACGAATACACAATCATCAACTGATTTTATCTTGCCATATGGATCTAGTATTTATTTAGAAGGCGAAGCTGAAATCACCATAGATCACTGTAACTTTACTAATAACACTGCAGTTTGTGGAGGCGGTGCTATTTATGCTAAAACGCAATCAATTGAACTTAGTTCCAATCGATTTGTTTATTGTTCAGTTTCAGGACAAGGCGACCAAGGATATGGTGGAGCCGTTTTCCTCAATCAAGAACTTGAAGGAGAATCTGAAGGAGAAGCAAATTATGAACGAGTGACAGGTAATATATTCATTAATTGCCATTCGAGCATCAGTGGAGGAGCGATATATGTTCATTGTCATGATGAAAAACACAAAAGATCAATTCGTGACATTGATGATGAAACTCACAAATTTGTTGTTGCAATTGAGATGAGTAACTTTACAGATTGCAGTTCCAAAGTTGAAGGAGGTGCTATTTGCAGTGGCAAACCAAATGAAAGCTTTGAAGGAGAAGGCAGCACGACTGCAGTAGGCACCAATGACATGAAGATAGCATATTGTTACTTCACTCGTTGTGAATCAGGCAAAGGCGGAGCATTATACTTCCAAGATGGTACAAAAGAAGGCGATGAAGAAACAGTTATTGAGAACAGTCACTTTTATGAATGCTATGCAAGTGGAACAGAAAATGAAGGATATGCAATCTCATGTCGTTCATATCAAATCACTGTTGAAAACTGTGATTTCCATGATCATCATTCGAATGGTATAGCTCAACATGGAACTCGAGACTGTGTTGTTTATGTTGAAACCAATGAAGCTGAAGTTCAACCAACTATTTCCGGATTGACATTTGAAAACAATAATGCAGTTTCAGGTCTTATTGTTAATGTTTCCTCCAAGAAACAAGTTGTTGTATCAGGTCTCAAATTCATCAACATTCAAGGAGAAGCATGCATCAACCTTGATTTATGGGACGCCAGGACTCATGTTCGAATTGAGAACAGTGAATTCAACAATGTTCACAACTCACGATGTATTTTAGCCAGTGATAAAGATCATTCAATCAAAGTCACACTTTTCAGATGTCAATTTGAAAACAACAGTCTTGAGAACATTGGAACCACTGGTAAAAATATTTTACCATTTGGATCCAGTATTTATTTACAAGGCAGAGCAGAAGCCACCATAAGTCAATGCAATTTCACCAATAACACAGCCAGCTTATGTGGAGGAGCTATTTATGCAGAAACCCAATCTGTTGCATTAAATGTCAATCGATTTGTTAAATGCAGCAGTTCTGGCACCAAAGAAAACCATGGTGGATATGGTGGTGCTGTTTATCTTAATCAACAAAGTGAAGACGTAATGATTGAAGAAAACTATGAGCTATTATCAGGCAACACATTCATTGACTGTCATTCTACGATCAGTGGTGGAGCTATATTTGTTCAATGTTATGATGAATTCAATCGAAAGAGATCTATTCGTGACATTGATGATGAAGATCACAAATTTGTTGTTGTAATTAGTTCAAGCATCTTTACAGATTGCAGTTCTGGCGTTGAAGGTGGAGCCATTGGCAGTGGTAAACTTGGCGAAGGCATTGGAGGTGAACAAATTATGATTGGCACCAATGACATGAAGATTTCTGATTGCAACTTCACTCGCTGTGAATCAGGCAAAGGTGGAGCATTATACTTCCAAGATGGTACAAAAGAAGGAGATGAAGAAACTGTTATTGAGAACAGCCACTTTTATGAATGCTATGCAAATGGAACAGAACATGAAGGATATGCAATTTCATGTCGTTCATATCAAATCACTGTTAAAAATTGTGATTTCCATGATCATCACTCGAATGGTATAGCTCAACATGGAACTCGAGACTGTGTTGTTTATATTGAAACTAATGAAGAAGAAGTTCAACCAACTATTTCCGGATTGACATTTGAAAACAATAATGCAGTTTCAGGTCTTATTGTTAATGTTTCATCCAAGAACCAAGTTGTTGTATCAGGTCTCAAATTCATCAACATTCAAGGGGAAGCATGCATTAACCTTGATTTATGGGACTCCAAGACTCATGTTCGAATTGAGAACAGTGAATTCAACAATGTTCACAACGCACGATGCATTTTAGCCAGTGATAAAGATCATTCAATCAAAGTCACACTTTTCAGATGTCAATTTGAAAACAACAGTCTTGAGAACATTGGAACCACTGGCACCAATATTTTACCATTTGGATCCAGTATTTATTTACAAGGCAGAGCAGAAGCCACCATAAGTCAATGCAATTTCACCAATAACACAGCCAGCTTATGTGGAGGAGCTATTTATGCAGAAACCCAATCTGTTGCATTAAATGTCAATCGATTTGTTAAATGCAGCAGTTCTGGCACCAAAGAAAACCATGGTGGATATGGTGGTGCTGTTTATCTCAATCAACAAAGTGAAGACGTAATGATTGAAGAAAACTATGAACAATTATCAGGCAACACATTCATTGACTGTCATTCTACGATCAGTGGTGGAGCTATCTTTGTTCAATGTTATGATGAATTCAATCGAAAGAGATCTATTCGTGACATTGATGATGAAGATCACAAATTTGTTGTTGTAATTAGTTTAAGTATCTTTATAGATTGCAGTTCTGGCGTTGAAGGTGGAGCCATTGGCAGTGGTAAACTTGGCGAAGACATTGGAGGTGAACAAACTATGATTGGCACCAATGACATGAAGATTTCTGATTGCAACTTCACTCGCTGTGAATCAGGCAAAGGCGGAGCATTATACTTCCAAGATGGTACAAAAGAAGGCGATGAAGAAACAGTTATTGAGAACAGTCACTTTTATGAATGCTATGCAACTGATGATTCACATGAAGGATATGCAATCTCATGTCGTTCATATCAAATCACTGTTAAAAACTGTGATTTCCATGATCATCATTCGAATGGTATAGCTCAACATGGAACTCGAGACTGCGTTGTTTATGTTGAAACCAATGAAGCTGAAGTTCAACCAACTATTTCCGGATTAACATTTGAAAACAGTGAAGGAGTTTCAGGTCTTGTTGTCAATGTTTCCTCAGGTCAAAACATCGAGATCACAGAACTTCATTTCAATCACATCCGAGGCGATGAACCATGCATTAATCTTGACTTATGGCGATCCAATAAATTCATTACAATTCTAGACAGCACATTTAGTAATGTTCAAAATGCACGTTGTATTATGACGAAACAATCTGAACATCATCTTGAAATCAAATTCACCAAATGTAAATTTGAAAACAATGGATTTACGAATACACAATCATCAACTGATTTTATCTTGCCATATGGATCTAGTATTTATTTAGAAGGCGAAGCTGAAATCATCATAGATCACTGTAACTTTACTAATAACACTGCAGTTTGTGGAGGCGGTGCTATTTATGCTAAAACGCAATCAATTGAACTCAGTTCCAATCGATTTGTTGATTGTTCAGTTTCAGGACAAGGCGACCAAGGATATGGTGGAGCCGTTTTCCTCAATCAAGAACTTGAAGGAGAATCTGAAGGAGAAGCAAATTATGAACGAGTGACAGGTAATATATTCATTAATTGCCATTCGAGCATCAGTGGAGGAGCGATATATGTTCATTGTCATGATGAAAAACACAAAAGATCAATTCGTGACATTGATGATGAAACTCACAAATTTGTTGTTGCAATTGAGATGAGTAACTTTACAGATTGCAGTTCCAAAGTTGAAGGAGGTGCTATTTGCAGTGGCAAACCAAATGAAAGCTTTGAAGGAGAAGGCAGCACGACTGCAGTAGGCACCAATGACATGAAGATAGCATATTGTTACTTCACTCGTTGTGAATCAGGCAAAGGGGGAGCATTATACTTCCAAGATGGTACAAAAGAAGGCGATGAAGAAACAGTTATTGAGAACAGTCACTTTTATGAATGCTATGCAAGTGGAACAGAAAATGAAGGATATGCAATTTCATGTCGTTCATATCAAATCACTGTTGAAAACTGTGATTTCCATGATCATCATTCGAATGGTATAGCTCAACATGGAACTCGAGACTGCGTTGTTTATGTTGAAACCAATGAAGCTGAAGTTCAACCAACTATTTCCGGATTAACATTTGAAAACAGTGAAGGAGTTTCAGGTCTTGTTGTCAATGTTTCCTCAGGTCAAAACATCGAGATCACAGAACTTCATTTCAATCACATCCGAGGCGATGAACCATGCATTAATCTTGACTTATGGCGATCCAATAAATTCATTACAATTCTAGACAGCACATTTAGTAATGTTCAAAATGCACGTTGTATTATGACGAAACAATCTGAACATCATCTTGAAATCAAATTCACCAAATGTAAATTTGAAAACAATGGATTTACGAATACACAATCATCAACTGATTTTATCTTGCCATATGGATCTAGTATTTATTTAGAAGGCGAAGCTGAAATCATCATAGATCACTGTAACTTTACTAATAACACTGCAGTTTGTGGAGGCGGTGCTATTTATGCTAAAACGCAATCAATTGAACTCAGTTCCAATCGATTTGTTGATTGTTCAGTTTCAGGACAAGGCGACCAAGGATATGGTGGAGCCGTTTTCCTCAATCAAGAACTTGAAGGAGAATCTGAAGGAGAAGCAAATTATGAACGAGTGACAGGTAATATATTCATTAATTGCCATTCGAGCATCAGTGGAGGAGCGATATATGTTCATTGTCATGATGAAAAACACAAAAGATCAATTCGTGACATTGATGATGAAACTCACAAATTTGTTGTTGCAATTGAGATGAGTAACTTTACAGATTGCAGTTCCAAAGTTGAAGGAGGTGCTATTTGCAGTGGCAAACCAAATGAAAGCTTTGAAGGAGAAGGCAGCACGACTGCAGTAGGCACCAATGACATGAAGATAGCATATTGTTACTTCACTCGTTGTGAATCAGGCAAAGGGGGAGCATTATACTTCCAAGATGGTACAAAAGAAGGCGATGAAGAAACAGTTATTGAATATTGTCGTTTTTATGAATGCTATGCAACTGATGATTCACATGAAGGATATGCAATTTCATGCCGTTCATATCAAATCACTGTTAACAACAGTTATTTCTATAAATTTAAACGTTCAGACAATGTTCAAACAGCATGCATTGTATACATTGAAACGAATGAAGCAGATGTTTCTCCAATTATTACACAATTAACGTTTGAAGACAACACAGGAGTATCTGGACTTATTGTTAAAACAGCTAAAGACACAACAATTGAAGGTCTCACATTCAACAACATCGTAGATAATTCACCATGCATTAATCTTGATAATTGGGACACTAAATCCGGTGTTACTATTCAAAATAGCACTTTTTCAAACATTAGAGATGCACGATGTATTTTCACTTCAGCAGGAAATAAAAAGTTCCCAGTTACAATTCAAGATTGTAAATTTATTAACAATTCAATTATAAAATACTCTCAAACGAATCTTATTCTTTCTGGATGCGGGGCAAGTATTTTGTGTCAAAATCGAAATGATGATGATGAACAAGTTAACATTGAATCATGTAATTTCACTAACAACATGGCTGAATCATTTGGTGGTGCTATTTATGCAGAGACAAACACAATTGATTTAATTGGCTGTCGATTTGAATTATGTTCATCAGCACCAAATAATGAGGATGGACTCGGTGGTGCAGTTTATTTGACACAAGAAAAAGGTGAAAGTTTCGAACAAATCAATATGAATACATTCATTAATTGCAGTGCAAGTTATAGTGGCGGCGCCTTGTTCCTGTTTTGTCGTGATGTTAAATCTAGAAAGAATAATAAAATGACACGTAAAGATAACAGTTATACCATCATTATAACTAGAAGTGCATTCATCAACTGTTCATCAGGTGTAGAAGGTGGAGCAATCTCGAGTGGAATCATTAATGCTGAAACACATCAGTTGGAAGGAGACAATGATATGCAAATCAGCGGATGCAATTTCTCAAGGTGTGAATCATCCAAAGGTGGCGCACTATTCTTCCAAGATGGAACAGCTGAAGGTGATGAAGATACATCAATCTCTGGTTGCACATTCATTGATTGTTATTCATCAGGAGAAGGACATGAAGGCTATGCAATTCACTGTCGATCCTATCGTATTACAATTGAATCTTGTGGTTTCAGAGAACACAGACGAAGCACAACCGTGCAAACCGCTTGTATTGTATACGTTGAAACTAATGAAGCTGAAGTTACCCCTGAAATTTCATCGTTGACATTTGAAGGCAACACAGGCGTGTCTGGACTTGTTGTTAAAACAGCAAATCCTGTTACAATTGAAGGTCTTACGTTCAACAACACACAAGATCAATCAGCCTGCATCAATCTTGACAACTGGAAGATTAGAGATGAATTGATCATTAATGACTGCAAGTTTATAAATATTCTTAATGCACGCTGTATATCTTCAGTGACTGATGTAGAGACATTTGCAACATCTGTGCAAAACTGCCAATTCAACTACACAAGCATTCGACGTGATACACGTGGAACTTATCTTTCTGGTTGTGGATCATCCATACTTTTCCAGAACAAAGGAAATCTTAATATTAGTAAAAGTTCCTTCTTCGACAATCAAGCAGAATACATTGGAGGTGCCATTTATGCTGATACACAAAGCATTCAAATTGATGGCTGCAGATTTGTTCAATGCACATCAGCTATACTTGAAGAAGAAGAAGGCCTTGGTGGTGCTGTTTACTTAGTTGGAGAAAATTCAATTTCAAAACTAATAATAACAAATAACTTTTTCTTCAACTGTTCATGTTCAAGCAATGGTGGTGCTTTATGTATGAATTGTAATTGTCCACCAAATGTTTCAATTACCAATTGTACCTTCTTCGCATGCGTTTCATTCAATGAAGGAGGAGCCTTATATAGTGATCCAGTTGGAAATGGAAGCGACTTCAATATAATCAATTGTACTTTCACAGAATGCAAATCTCAGGCGAGTGGAGGTGCAATTTCCATTTCAACCAAGTATCATTTACTCATTGATAGCTGCTTCTTTAACCTTAATAGAGCCAGTGGAAATGGTGGTGCAATCTTCACAAGACCAAACGCAACATTTCCTTTAGAATCCTTCTCTTTGTTGAGAAATACATTTGTAACAAACAGTGCAAAAGATGGCTTTGCGGTTTCAATTGAAGGAAATGATAACACAACATTTGTTAACATTACAGGTAACGATTTTGTTGACAATTACAACACTGATACCATTTCATCTTCATACATTATTTACTTGGATATTTGCTGTGTTTCAGGTTCACTTGTTCTTTCAACGAACACATTCTCTAACCAGCAAGATGGAGAAAACATCACTGTGAATGAATTCTCATGCCATTACTTTGAATTCTACACTCCTCTCTTCACATTTTCACAATATTTCACGAATTCAAATACATATTCACAGTCACAAGTGTTCACTGAAACATACCAGTTTTCTAACTCTGAAGCCTTCTCTAATTCTTACCAATTTACTGCATCACGCTCATTCCAGTATGTTTATGACTTTCACGGTCCATGTGGTAATGACGTTAAGTACTTTTCATACTCTAATGAGCTCTTCATTTCTGGGGAAGGAGAAACATTCAATTATTCAGCTGATTCAAGGCCTCCTTGGCATGAGCATGCTGAAACAATTAAAATTTTAACTATAAAAGAAGGAATCACATCAATTGGCTCTTATGCATTTGATTCATTAGATTCATTGGAGTCTGCAACGATTCCAAAGTCAGTTGAAACTATTCATCCTTATGCTTTCTCCAATTGTTCCAAATTGAAGTCAATTGAACTTCCTAAAAATGTCCGAGGAGTGCCAGATGGCTGCTTCCAAGGATGTGAAAGTTTGATCAGTGTAAACATCCTTGGTAAAATCTCAAGAATTGGTGATAATGCATTTGATGGCTGTTCTTCATTAGAGAATATTTATTTCGCTGAGGATTCTTTCCTGAAAAGATTGGTGAAGAGTTCTGATCCAATTGTTTTCCCTTCATCGGTGTTAACAATCGGATCGGATGCTTTTGCAGGCTGTAAACGAATTGAATCCGTTGAAATTCCAAGAAGTATTAGGACCATCAAAAGTGGATGCTTTGAAGGATGCTCTTCATTGTCCTCTGTTATATTGAAAGTGTCAATAACAACGATTGAAGAACGAGCATTTTGTAACTGTACGAATTTGAGAGAGATCACGCTTCCTTCTATCATTAGAACAATTGGAAGTTACGCATTTAGTGGATGCTCGACTTTGCAAACGACTGTAATTCCTCGTCAAGTGAAAGTAATTGAAGATGGTGTATTTTGTGGATGCCTCAACATTAAGTCAATTACATTCAACGGAAACATTAAGTCAATTGGAAATTACTCATTTTCTCGCTGTGATGCATTACAATCATTCGAGATTCCAGAAAGTGTCAATGAAATTGGAAGCTCTGCTTTTGAAGGCTGCATGACTTTGTCATCAATCACGATTCCAACTTCAGTGACAACAATTGAAGCCGCGACTTTCAAGGATTGCAATGATCTCGCTTCAGTGACATTCCTTGGAGACATTGTCGAAATTGAAGAAGAAGCATTCGCTGGATGCTCCAGTTTTGAAACATTTACAGTTCCAGAAAGTGTGACTTATTTGGGATCGAGTTCATTTGCATCATGTCAAAACTTGAAATCATTTTCAATTCCAATGAATGTAAGCTACATTGGCGATTCATGCTTTGCAGGTTGCTCATCACTAACCACGCTCACATTCAATGGATTAACAAGTCCAAAACATGGAGAATCAATTCTCAATGGCACACAAGTTGAGAAAGTTGTTGTCCCGACATTATATATAGATGCAGATTTCTGTGGTTATTCAGTTGATCGAATTGCAACGCACAGCTTTACAGCGAGTAGTTCTTTCACTGCTTCTTCACCATTCACGATGAGTTCTGCTTTCACGAAGTCCGATGAATTCACACCATCGAACATGCTCGCGCCAACATCAACGCCGACACCATCGGATGCACTTGCCTATATAACAGAATCAGTCAGTTATATTCAATCCTTCGTATCTGTAAGATCAGTCACACTTTCTATGTCTTACGTCGCATCACAATATTATTCAGTTGTCCTTCTCGCTGACGGCGAGTACAGCATGGTTCTTACTAGAGCCTACGTTAATAGATTCGTCCCATACATCATTTATTACTTGTCGCCAACGTACATAAGAACAGGAGTCCTGATTGAAATGCACTTTAAGAAGATTACAATCACTCAGGAGCAGTTGATTGGCGTCGTTTGTGGAACTGCTGCCGTCTTCTTCTTGATACTTGCTCTAATCATTTTCATCGTGCAAAAGAAGAGTCGTCGCCATAGGTATAACGACTCTGAGGTGGAATGGTTTTCATCAGAATCATGCGGAAGATCAGATGATGAAGAAACTCAAGAAATTGACGAGACTACACAAGATATGATGACTGGTCAGCCAAAGATTTATACTCACTTCGAGATTTAAATTTTATAATCTTAAAAAAAATTATTTTAATGTAAAGATCTATTCCCGCCCGAAATTAAAAAAAAAAACTATCCCGGGAATAGATCAAATTGAATAGGAAATGAAAAAAAGGCAAAAAAAAAAAAAAAAAAAAAAAAAAAAATAAAAATAAAAATAAAAATAATTGACCAAAATTAAATAAATCAATTGAAAATATTCAATAATAAATATATCTTTTTCTTATCTTCAGTGTCTATTTATAAATACAAAAAGTTATATTTTTTCTGAACATCCCTGTTTCCCGAGATATTTATGGAAACAAAAAGTTTAACTTTTTCTTAAAAAATTGAATACTTCCAGGGATTTCGGGACTTAGAAAAAGTCAAACTTTTTGATTTAACTTTTGGTCTGAGAAATCCCAAAATAGAAAATTAATGGAATGTGGCACTTAATTTTATTTCATGAGGTTTTCATCATACCAAAAACTCGCATTATGACCTCTTTATTTAATTGAAATCTATACCTTAGTATGATCTAAATCTATAACTATATTAAATATCAATTCCAGATTAATCGAATATACAAGTTAATTTAATCTAAATCTATCGCGAGCTACACAATTTTTCTGAATAGTTATGAATAATGAAAATAATCATCTCAATTTTGAAATAAATAATTATTAATTTTTATTTCAATTGTATGTAAAAATGAAAAACAGTTTATATTATTGTTAAATTGATGGATTGTTGAACAACTAAATATTTAAATAAACTTTTTTTTTTTTTTTTTTTTTTTTTTTGAGAATCTTTTGTAAAAGAAAGAACATCATTTATACTTATCATGACTTCTTATGCTTGGGCTTCACTTTTTTTTTTTTTTTATAAAAAGTCATGATAAATAAAATATGGCATTTCCATTTATTCTATATTTATCCTAATGGTCAATCTATTTTATTTATTTATTTATTTTACGAAAACTCATTGAATTTTTTATGTAAACTGTAAATTTTACTATCAGAAAAAAATTCAAAAGAAGAAAATGTGATTTGAATTATCATTCAAAAAGGCATCATATCAATTCACATCACAAATCAAAATTATTATAAAACAAATCATTTTTCTTTATATGATTTTTAACCAACTTTCATCATTAACAACAATCAGTATTGAAGATCTTAAAATTTTCCCTTTTACAGTTTTAATTTATTCGATTTACAGATTTATTGTAACAAGTTTTATTCTTAAAAAATTATCTAATTATGTTCCAGAAAAAAACAGACATAAATTCATACACAGAGGATTCGACTGCAGCCATTACATAATATCATCGATAATTGGGACGCTTGCATTTCTTCAAAGACCATATTTTCATTGTCCATTTTATTACCTCGATTGTGGAAAATATTCAGAATGTACAGGTGAAAAATTGATATGTTCAAATTTAGAAAAGATTTATTTTATTTTATTTGCATCATATTATATGAGCGATATTTTATACATCAAAACAAATAATCAAATTGGCATTATGATCTTTCATCATTTTGTAACAATTGGAATGATTTTTTGCTGTGTTATCGTGGCTCGTCCTGTTTTGGGTTTATCGGTAATGTTATTGCATGACTATGGTGATTCATTTCTTTATTTAGGAAAAGTTACAAATTACCTTGGCTTGAAATCACAAGCTGACTTTTTGATGGTTTCTTTCGCAATTTCATTCTTTTACTTAAGAATCTTCGGCTGTGCCACTATAATAAAACTAATCTTTACTGAACAATTAGAACAACCACACCATAAGGGTCTATATTTATTTGCTAGAATTTTATTTTGTGGTTTGTATTGTTGTCATATTGTTTGGGGATATGAAATCATTTCATCAGTTATTAAAATATTACATGGAAAAGAAATCATTCGTGATACAAGATCAAATGACGGTGATAAAAAAGAAAATATAAAAGATGAATAAAAAATTTATATTTATATTGGAAAATTTGTTATCATACTAATTGTTCAGAAGGGTCGAAACTAGCGAATTTATAATAAATATGATTATAATTAATATGATTATAATTAATATGATTATAATTAATATGATTATAATTAATATGATTATAATTAATATGATTATAATTAATATGATTATAATTAATATGATTATAATTAATATGATTATAATTAATATGATTATAATTAATATGATTATAATTAATATGATTATAATTAATATGATTATAATTAATATGATTATAATTAATATGATTATAATTAATATGATTATAATTAATATGATTATAATTAATATGATTATAATTAATATGATTATAATTAATATGATTATAATTAATATGATTATAATTAATATGATTATAATTTATATATTTTATTTAATGGCAGATAATAAATTTAAACTAATAATTATGATATATTTAATGCGCCAGAAAACAAGATATTACTATAAAAAAATGATGACTTTTGAATTCAAATGCTGATCGTAATAGGCAAATTTTTAACCTTTAATAATTTTGTTAAAACTTTTCTATAAAAAGCATTCTATTAATCATTTATATCATAAAAATATCATATATTTGCTTTTTGGTTGGTATAAATTGGAATTTATTGCCTAATAAAGTTGGACTTAGCTATTGTAAATTAAATTAGATATGTAATTTTTTTGATGATTCAATGAAATGAAGCTCCAAAACATAAAATATCCTATTGAATATTGATAATCATCATTAGAAATTTATGTTTCTAAAAAATTTAGTTAAATAAAAATAAGTAAATCATATTTCTGTTAGGAAAAATATAGCGCACCAAATTCAATGAAATTTATCCATCAGAAAATGCACATATAATAACGAGGATTTTATCAATATTTCAAAAATTTGTTATGAAATTGGAGAGAAAAGACGGATTTAAAATTGAGAGGAAATCATTTAAAGTTCTCAATTTTGATTATAAAAAACATAAATTTCTCATTTAAATCTAAAGGTCGCAGGTTCGATTCCCATCCTCCCGTCAAAAATTATTGGGAAACTTTTTTTTCAAACCATTATGTATATGTAATATTCAAAAGTATTTTGTTTAAACAAGAAAATCATATGAATGTAATCCGACATCGTTCAGCGGTTAGGATACGTGGTTTTCATCCACGGGATCGGGGTTCGACTCCCCGTGTCGGAAGGATTTTTTTTTAAATAATGTATTTTAAAATTAGAGTAAAATTTTTTTTTTTAATAGAAAACTTTTTTGTTCACAATACAAATAATTAATGCAGAGACCAAATTATATATATGGCACAATACAAATAATTAATATCCAAAAATACAATTTATGTTTAAACAAACGAGATCGTGTCTACGATTCGTGATTTCCAATGCTTGTGTTAACTCCCGAACGTCATTGATTTTCACCTGATTAAAATCGCTAAGTAGAAAAACAATCGCATGCCCACGTAAGATGTTATTCAGGTAATGCATTGCATCCCCGATCTGCGTCCTTTTGCCTTGAGGTTCGAAAAAAAGTAGCTCGCGAATCAACCGCAGGACATGTTTATAAATTCCTCAATGTGGTCTGAAAAGAGCAATAGTCCAACTTTGTCATTATTTCGTATGGCGGAAAACGCCAGCAGGCTCGCAAGTTCCGTAATCACTTCGCGCTTGCTATAGTGGGCGCTACCAAAATCTAAAGCGCCGCTGACGTCGACGACGAGCATCATCTTCTGTCCACGATCTTCGCGAAACTTCTTAACGAATGGGCGTCCAGTTTTAGCAGTGGTATTCCAATTGATGGAGCGGATATCATCGCCGATTGCATGCCCTCGCAGCTCCTCGAACTCAATCCCCTGTCCCTTAATGAGCCGCTCATTAAGAAGTTTCGCGAAGATCGTGGACAGGCGATTTGTCCGAATCTCGAGCTGCCGCACACGCTTTAGTACTTCGCGCGTTACCTGCGACTGGAATTCATCCTGCATGTGATCATGGCACCGGAACGGAATTGAGAATTTTCGTTACGATACTCTCGGATGTCACATTTTCCGCCTCGTAAGTCACAATAATACGATGCCGAAGAACATCCATGGCAATCGATTTTACATCTTGTGGAGTCACATAACCGCCAATGCTAGCGCATTCGTCGCGCAAGGTGAGGCACCATATTCGATAAAGCGATCGATCGGCAGGCCAAAATCACTCGGCTTACGTGTCGCAAAGACAAACTTAACGATGTACTCACCGATTTTCTCGTCCATGTAGAGTTGGTCAAGTATGTTTTATTAATAAATTCAAAATTATATTTTATTTATAAATAATATAATAATAATTATATATAAATATTACTTTTATGATTTGATTAAGGTACAAATCCAGTACGTTATTTTTTGAATAGGAGAACGTTTATTATTTGAATAGTTGCATGTCTCTGAAAAAGTTTAAATTGACTAGGTTTGTTTTTGACACTTATTTTACAATTTAGATAAACTTTATGACATGTTATATGAAATAGATGAAAATAATCGTTTTTTATTTAACATGTCATCTTATTCTTTGAGAATGTCAAAAAAAATTGCGGTTACTAAACGTACTGGATTTGTACCTTAAGGTACAAATCCAGTACGTTATTTTTTGAATAGGAGAATGTTTATTATTTGAATAGTTGCATGTCTCTGAAAAAGTTTAAATTGACTAGGTTTGTTTTTGACACATATTTTACAATTTAAATAAACATTATGACATGTTATATGAAATGGATGAAAATAATCGTTTTTTATTTAACATGTCATCTTATTCTTTGAGAATGTCAAAAAAAATTGCGGTTACTAAACGTACTGGATTTGTACCTTAAGAACAATCGATGAAAATTGGAGATTCTCAATTTCAAATAATTCCAGATAGATCAAATGATATATTAAAAGTATCTGCTAAAATAATGAGAATAAACTAGTCAATATTAAGATTCAATATTTTTACAAAATGGCTGATGCTATTGAATCAAATATTGTCCAAAATTCAGCACATCAATTCATTCGAAAACAATACATTAGATAATTGTGCGTATAATAAATCTATATATTCGACTAAATTTCAAATCCCAACTACCAATTTTATATTAGAGTCATGATAAATTACACTCGATCATTTAAGCCTTGGTTTTTGTATTTACAATTGTATACAACTTGTCCGTTTAAAAATTACAATTGTAAATACGTTATTTTCTCGATATTAGTTTTTTATTTTTATCTTGATCTACAATTATTTTTTTATATTAAAAATGTTTTAAATAATTTAAAAATAAAAAGATAAAATAGTAAAATGTTTTTCAAATTAAATAATATTATTTTTAATTCTCCATAAAATACAGTAAAGTAGTATTAGCCAACCGTCATAGCTCACAATTTTTTGTGAGAAAATAACAAGTAGCAGAATTTCATTTATCTTCTGAATTTTTCTGAACTTAAATGAATGAAGTGAAAAATAATATAGTCTTCCCAAAAAATTTTGATATAGATTTTAAATGAACTTGGCTGTTTAAACTTTGAAAAAATAATATAAATAATATTCTCAATTTTGAACAATTTATATATCAGGAATAATAAAGTAACAATTTATAATTACAAATAATTATGAGTTTTTATGCAGTATATATTATAAATATATTTTTTAAACTCATGATCACAAGAAAAAAATAAGATAAACAAATTTGAAAAAATTCAGAAAATAAAAAATTTTGAATAAAAAGAAAATTACTCAGAAAAAAAAATCAAAAATATATAAGGCAGATAGCATTAAGAACGTATGAAATATAGCCCATAACATAAATTTTCAAGGATTTTATCTTATATGCTGTTATTCTAATAAGTATTTATAATTCTAGAAAGGCTACAAACAGTAAATCATACTTTATGGCAACTATGAAGAAGCATTTTAATAAAATTTGGCTTATTTTAAAAGGTCAATTTAAGGCCAATTTAAGGTCAAATTTTATTAAGATATCTCCTTTTAGCTGCTATAAAGTTTTGATAGAAACCGTAACTTTTTTAAAAAAGAAAAACAACTTTTTCTTTGAATAAAAGTGTAATAAACCCTTTTTGAATTTGTTTCCTATCAAAACTTATTGGGGTGACTATAGAAAATAATAGAAAAAATGATCGTTAAAATTTTATTAATGTTTTTAAGGTTCTCCTTTCAAATTTAAAAGAATAAATTCAATGAGATTTCACAAATAAAATATTCATAAATATCGTTTTTAAAAATAAATTAAAATATTAAATTTATATAGATATATATTTCAAATGATTTGAAAATAATATTTTTATGAAATCTTATCGATTTTGTTTTTTTACAGATAGAAATCATAGAATTAAAAAATCAATAAAATTTTGAACAAAATAAGATTTAATCGTTGAGGTCAAATTTTTTTATTTTTCACCAAAACTTTTTCCGAAAAATGCTCTATTGAATTATTTATTCTATGAGTTAATTCAATATTGAATAATTTACATTTTTTTTGGGAAGGAGAACCTTAAAATATTTTGGAAAATAATTATTCTTTTTGAATAGAATAAATATTTCCCATTCTAATTCCTAATTCTTCATTTAACAAATAATCAGATTTGTTATAGTTCTTTTTTCCGAAAATAAATTTCAGATGAGAAAAGAGTCGCTCTACTGCAGCCTCGTGCAAGGCATATTTAGCATCCTTATAGACAATTCTGCCAAACGATTCATCCTAGAAACTTGTCTTAAATTATTCCAAAAATCAAATGGATCAGTTTCTCCAAAATATATCAAGTATTAGTAAAAAAGTATCGTTTTATTTTTTTCTTTACAAAAAGGGCAGTAACTGTAAACTAACGGATGCCAAAAATATATAATTCCATATTTAGCAAATTTTTTAACATTTGCTTTGAAATGTGGATTGGTATTTGCGTTATCAATTGATAATAGCGTTTTTATTAATAATTCGCTTCCAGCTGGGAGAGTAATTATGGAAAAAAATGAAACTTTTCATAAAAATAATAAAAAAATATTTTTTTTTTGCGAATAATATGAAAAATAATAAATTATTAATTATACTTTTATTAATATATATCATTAACAAATAAATATTTATAAATATAAATATAAATCTTACATATATTTCGAGATATAGTTAAATTTATTTCTTGAGTTTTACTTCAATTCAAAATATATTCTCAAAATTTACGGGCTTAATTGAAATTAATTTGAATGGATAAATGACGGTTGGCTAATACTACAGTACAGTAACAAAAATGGAAAATGATTCAAAAAATGGAAAATCGGACTTTTTGATTAAAAAAAAAAAAAAGATAAATCAAACAAAAAATCGTTATTTTATGAAAAAAGACGTTAAAAAGACGTTTATAGTATTTGTGATGTAAAAAAAAATAGGACTACGATCATTAGTTTTAAACATTCACCAAAGCAAATATATGAATTGATTTAAAATATCATATGTATAATTATTTTTTAAATATATGTTAATGATTAAATATGCAAGAAAATTAAAAATATTGATATCCCATCAAGAAAAACTTGTTAAATTATAAAGCTTGAATTTGAAAAGATAAAATTGAGAGAAAAAAATATTTGAATAGTCATTCAAATTAGATTAATTTGGAAAAAAACATTTTTATCTCAATATTATAAATAAATTATAGAGATATTTTAGATATAACAACTATTATATATTATATTAAATATTATTTGTTCTTATGAAAAATCCAAACCAATTATACTATGAGTTTTTATGTTAAAAATAAGTTGACCTCCTCTATATATTCAATAATTTTTGAAAAGAAATCAATAGCAAACTTTTTGATAAAATTATATAATCGATAAAAAAAAATCTATCTATTAGTATCTATATCTATAAGCAGCATTGATTTCATAACAAAAAAACATTGAAAAACCAAAATATTTGAGTGATAAAAGAATTAAATTTGAAAGAGCAAATTATATTTTTAAATAGATATGATAAACGCTCAATTATTCATTCAATTTTTTTTCAATTAAATAAAATACATTTCTGATAAAATTTCAGAGCAGTTTTTTGATAATTTGCTTTTATAATCAATATTCTTAAAATTAAAATGATTTCCTCATATTATTTACTCTATTTAATAATAATATCTTTATTATTATCATTTTTAATTATTTATAAATAATTAGCTTAGTTTTACCGCAAGAAATTTAATAATATTTTAAAAATCTCATTATTATTTTTAAATAAGCTCTGAATTTTTTTTTTAGAAATATAAAACGACGAGCTTTCCGATGTTTTCCATCTTTGATTTGACGTTTTATGCGTTTTTTATCTACAACCAAGCCATGATAAGTTAAAAAAAAGCATTGCTTAAATGCTAAATTCGATTTTTTTAATAATATTTATGACAAACCTTAAATATAAAGTTTCTTTGATGATATATAGACGTATGCTATTATATAATAACAATATGCTCGTGGTAAGATTTACAAATACATCAAGATTTTAAGATATGCAAAATATTAAATTGATTTTATTTTCACCAAAACCGTTTTACTTTGGCCTTTACCATCAATAGAAGTTTAGTATTAGGGATATTTTATTAATTACAAAATGCCAAATCCAATTCAACATTTATATAAACAAGAAAACAAGGGAAGAAAACAAAATTTACTCGGATAGTTGTAAGTTTTGAAAAGACCAAAATTGAAGGATTATATTAATTGATTGAAATTTCAATAAAAATAAAATTATTTTTTCTAATAGTTTATCTCAATTATTGGTTTCACTTCATTCATTTATACTCAGAAAAATTGTGAGAATAAATGAATATTAAAATTTTTTTTTTCTATGGAGGCTCTTATCAAAAATTCAATAGAATGAAATAAAATCATATCTATTTTTAAATAATATTATTTGTGGTTATTTGTTATTTTTATCACAAATTATATTTGAAATTTTTCTGAATTCAGAAAAAATCATATGCGTTCTATTTTAATTAAAATTCATTATAAATATTAATTTTAGAATAATTCAGTTTTGCAAAAAATCACTTTTGTGAGAAATAAGATGTTCCATAGTTTTATTTATTCAATTCTATTCAATTATTCAATAAAATTCAGATGTTTAAAATTTTAAAAATCTTTTAGCCAAAAATGTTATCTTTTTTGCTTTTTATATCTTCTTTCTCAACAACAACCGAAAGCTATTACCCAGTAGCCTCACTAATTGACGAATCGAACGACCAAGTGTGGCAAAAGTATAAAATCGATCGAACATCCTGGACCGCAACAGCCGATAGCGAACAAACGACAGACCAAGTTAACGAGGGACCAATCAGCAACATTCTTACAGGTGACCCTAACAAGATATGGCTTACTAAAATCAATGGTAATGGAAATGGAGGGCACGATAATAGACCAAGCAACAAAGGACCATTTAGGTTCACAATTAATCTACATAGAAGGACCACTTTTAAAGCATTTTCACTCATGCCAAGACAGAATGGCGACCAAGGCAAAATGAAGCTTTACGAGTTTTACGCCGCACAAAACGAAAGCGAACTGAATACTCAGATTGGCAGTGGACAGTATTTGGCGAAAGGAACGATCGACACGACCGAAATAAAATCAACATTAGTTGTATTACCTAGCGCTGTTACTGCTTATTTTGTTGCTGTTCGCTCACTTGATCAAGAAACATCAGCATCATGCGCTGAATTTAACCTTTACGAAGATCCAGAGAATCCAGAACCAACATCAGTGCTATCTTATCTTGATGTTAATCGCGACAAGTTTTGGATCAAATATAAAATTGACCGTTCTGGTTGGACTGCTACTGCAAACAGTGAAAAAAATGAAAACGGTAACGATGGACCTGCATCTTTCATGCTTGATGGCAATAAAAATACAATGTGGCATTCTCAATATGGATCAGGTGGGCATGAAGATCGACCAAGCAGAACTGATCCATTCATTGCGACAATCAATCTTGGTAAAGAAACAACATTTAGAGCCTTTACTTATATGCCACGTCAAGTAGGTGATCCAAATGGAAGATTTAAGCATTATGAATTTTATGTAGCTCAAACACAAGAACAATTAACTGCAAAAATCAACAATAATGAATATTTATCCAGAGGTGACATTGATCATACTTTAGCTTTGAGTACTCTTGTTGTATTTCGTACTGCCCAAACTGGACAATTTATTGCTCTCAAATCATATGACCATGATGGTTTTGCAACCTGTGCAGAGTTTGATCTTTATAGTGATTCGCCAGAAATGCCATGCATTTACTCAAAATTGATGATTAACGAAATAGCAGATAATACTTGGACACCATATAAAATTAACCGTTCTGGTTGGACTGCCTCAGCAAACAGTGAAAAATCTCCAAACGGTAACGATGGACCTGCTTCTTACATGATTGACGGTAATACAAATACAATGTGGCATTCTTTTTATGGATCAGGTGGACATAATGATCGACCAAGCAACTCTGATCCATTCATTGCGACAATCAATCTTGGTAAAGAAACAACATTTGTAGCATTTTCTTACATGCCACGTCAAGCAGGTGATCCAAATGGTAAATTTAAGCGTTATGAATTCTATGCTGCTCAATCACAAGAAGAGCTCAATACTTTAATTAATGAAACCCAATATACAGCAAGAGGAGAAATAAATAGATCTGCAACTTTATCAACTTTAATCATGTTTGAGAAACCAATAACAGCACGTTATGTTGCACTTATTTCTCTTGATCATACTGATAATTTTGCAACATGTGCCGAGTTTAATCTTTATAATGGCATCCCATCAAATCCATTGCCAACTCCTCCACCAGCACCAGCACAATTATCATCAAAAGAAATAGTCGATGAAGAAACTGACACATTCTGGACTTCATATAAATTTGATCGATCTGGATGGAAACCTAGAGCTAACAGTGAAGAAAGAACATTGCATTCTAATGGCGATGGACCTTTATCATATATGTTTGATGGAAATGCAAATACTTGGTGGCATAGCAATTATGGTACTGGTCATAATGACCGATATACAAATGAAAAGATTCATTTTTCAATTGACCTAGGACAAGAGACAACATTTAAAGCCTTTTCATATAAGCCAAGAAAAAGTGACGATGGTGGTACTAATGGAAAATTTAAGCATATTGAATTTTACACTGCTAACACATCTGAAGAACTTTTCATCAAAATTAAGAATAGAAATCATATAATTGAACATAGTATAGATGATAGTTTAAGCACATCAACCTTTATTATATTTAAAGAACAGCAAACCGCTCGACATATTGCTGTTATGATAACAGAGGGTGTTGGAGGCTTTGCAACATGTGCTGAATTTAATCTTTATTCAGAACCACTTCCAACACCATCAGCTTCACAGCCACCAACAGAATCACCAACCGAATCAGCAACAGAATCAGCAACCGAATCAGCAACAGAATCTCCAACAGAATCTCCAACAGAATCAGCAACAGAATCTCCAACAGAATCACCAACAGAATCAGCTACAGAATCTCCAACAGAATCAGCTACAGAATCTCCAACAGAATCAGCTACAGAATCTCCAACAGAATCAGCTACAGAATCTCCAACAGAATCAGCTACAGAATCTCCAACAGAATCAGCTACAGAATCTCCAACAGAATCAGCTACAGAATCTCCAACAGAATCAGCTACAGAATCTCCAACAGAATCTCCAACAGAATCAGCTACAGAATCTCCAACGCCAGCAACACCAACACCAGCAACAGCAACACCAATAACAGCAACACCAACACCAGCAACAGCAACACCAGCAACACCAACACCAGCAACACCAACACCAGCAACAGCAACACCAGCAACAGCAACACCAGCAACAGCAACACCAGCAACAGCAACACCAGCAACAGCAACACCAGAAATGCCAACACCAACACCATTTGTTGATGAAATCATTTTTGATGAATCCAATTTCACTGAAAATGTGGATGGACGAGATCGTATAGAAAAAGAAGTAGCAGAAGAAGACGAAAACGTTGTTGTTGTTGTGAAAAAATCCGAATTCAATGGCAATATAAATAATAACGGAGGTGCCATACATATAGTTAATTGCGGATTGAAAACAGATGGAACAATATTTAAAGAATGTAAATCAAATGAAGGTGCAGGAGGTGCAATTTTCATTGAAAATTCACATAATTCTTTGAGTGATGTTAAGTTCAAAAACCTAAAAATTATTAAATGTTCAGCAGAATATGGAGGCGGCGCCTATATTTACTCTAAGTCTAAAGATAACATTGTTGACATTTTTAACTGCATCTTCCAAAATAACGTCGCAACAAGACCGCAATCAGACAATAATTTATATGGTGGAAGTGCAATGTTTTTAACTGTAAAGAAAAGCATTGTTAAAAAGTGCACATTTGAAAACAATAATGTAAAAATCTACCATGATGTCAATTCAGCTGCAACTTCAAGAATCAATTCTCTAGAAGACGCGTCATTGTTACTCACTGAATGCAAATTCAAGATCAGCAAAAATATGAAATATTCACTATTTTATTATGGAGGAAATTATGCGACTAATATTAAATTAAATAGCTGTGCATTTTATGGACAATTAGATGATAGTGCCTATTTCATTGATGGACAAATGGCAAACAAGTATAGTCCTAAAATGATTGTCAAGTCTTGCAAGTTTTCAAGCAATTCATTTAAAGCATTGAATCAAAATGGCCAATTCGCATCAATTGACCTTAAAGATCAAATCTTCGAATCAGATCAATTTGAAGAATCATCAGGAAAGAAGAAAAGCATGAAATCAATCATAATAATTTCAGTTTTAGTTATGGCTTTAGTAATCGTCGTTTCATTAGTTATCTTTATAAAGAAGCGTATTAATCCTAACGTTTACTCTAACGTTAATGATGGAATTGAAATGTCATCACAATCAACAGACATTTCAATGAATTCGTTAGTTACGCCTTTAATTTAGTTTTTTTTGACTAAAAAGTTCAAAACTTATTTATTAAATTTTCCTTATTTTGATAAAAATATTAATTAAATTTATGCTTTAAGCAAATATCATTTCTTAGAACTGTTTCCCATCCTTTTGATATTCTTTTGTTATCAAGTTCATCTCGTGAAAACTTTTTTGTTTTTACCAAAATGAATTGAACTCCTTCCCTAGGCAAAATTTGATCAAATGGACCATTTTGAAATAAAAGTTTTTATGGGATTTTCTTGTATTTCATGTTTTTGTGACATCAATAAATTATATTAATGATTTAAAAATATACCTTGAAAAGGGGTCATAGATTACCTAGTGAGTAAAAGGTAATTCCATTTTTTGTCATTTTTTGACCATATTGTCAAATGATCGCCTACCAAAAAGGTTGCAAAATACCACCAAATATTTGGTGAACTCTTTTTTGAATTGGCCTTATTAATTGACCATTATTATCCAATAGTTTTCAATTGATTAAAATAAAAAAAGTAGTCAATTTTATTCTTTAATTTTGTGTAGACCTATTGATTGTGAAAAAATCCACCTCAGGGAGAAATTTTTTGGGGAATTGTAACCGCCCCAAAATATCCACTCATCAACATTCTTTACATATCTCATTTGGCTGTCGCAAACTTATTTTCCAACTCTCTAGGTGCTATATTAATCAAAGATTCTGCTTTAGATTTTGGTAATATGTTGTTCTCAAAAGTAATCATATCTGTGTGGAGCAAATTCAAATCCTTATTGAAGAACTTAAATGTTACCTTGATAGTATCCACTCAAAGATGCCTTATTTATGTTCTATCTCAGCAGTATATGACAGGCTGTGGTTCACAGAGCTCCCCCAACTTTGTGCTCTCTTAATAACTTTTTGAACTCAAATTTGCTAGGATCTGATATGAATTATAACGACTTGAAAGCCATAGCAAAGCAAAAAGTGTTGGATTTTGGACATCTGCAAAATTCGATAAGACTGAGGAAACATATGAATCCTTAATCAAGAAATCCGAATTAGTGTATGTCAAAGATACAGATCTCCTGAGATGGCTCAACAAGTAAATGCATATAATACATTTAATAAATATGTTGAAAAGAATAAATTACAAGCAATATTTCTGAAATTTATAGCTATTCAATCAAAAAAAATAATCAAAATATATTAAAGCCTCAGCTTTTCAATTCACCAAAATCCCCAAATTTATGACAAATTGATGATGAACTACCTCGATTATAAAGATGAAGTTCAATGAATTCATCGTTCTTCATTTCTTTATCTTCAACGCTACTTTCACCATAATCAAAAAAGTGAATAGTTCTGTCATATTTCGAATTCAAAAAGCCAATTGAAATCATATAAAAAGAAACACTTTTTCGAATGAAATCCCACGTGAACTTGATGTTTTTGATGGTTTCAGGATTGATATTTGAAAAATCAAGCTCAAATTTGGTTAAAAATGAAGGAGCCAATTTTTCAATGAGTAAATGATCGTTATCTTCAGAAAATCGAAAATGAATTTCTTGATTCCCGGACTGTTCAATCTTCCTTTTGACATTTTCTGAAGTGCAATAAATAACTGATTCCGAATTTAACTCGAATAATGACAAAAACAATGAAAAGTCTGTTGAATGGATTAATAATATAGTATAATCAAAGCAAACAATAAAAAAATCCGAAATATCGCATTTATTTTGTGAGTTAATATACTCATCGATGACAATAATGTTGAATTTATTTTTTCTTTGAAAGTTTTGTATCGACGTTTGAATAGACTTGTTATTTTGAGAATCGATATCAAAAACGTCACTTTTTTGCATCTGATACTCGATTATCAGTTTAAAAATCTGATATCGAGATTATCGATTATCAAGATATCAGATATGAAATGTGATATAAAAATAATTGAAAACTTGATATCAATTAACGAGATCTCGAGATCTCAAACAGATTTATCTTCTTTTATAATTGGTATTTGTGATTTTATAATATCTAAAAATAAATAATATAATGCATTGATGTTAATTTAAGATTAAAATCAAAAAATACATTCTTTTTTTATGAAATATTTGAGAATGAATTACGATCATATTTTTATCAAAAAGTTTAATTGAAAATTCTGATATCAAAAGCTGAGAAAGATGATTCTCGATTTCTGAAATCGATCTCGAGAATCTGTGTATATTTATGCATCGATATCAAAAAGTCAATCAATTATCGATCTCGATAATCGGAGAATAACAAGTCTACGTTTGAAAACCTTCTGAAAATAAATCAAATTTAAACTTTTGAATAACTTTATTCAAGTGAGGATTGCAAACATTTAATAGTTTTCTATCAAAAATGCTTTGAATCTTCTGAAGATCCATAATAAAAATTTTGAGATTTGCTTTCAATTAAATGTAACCATTTTAAAAAAAAAAAAAAATCATTTTATATTCAATACGATTAAAAGATGAGACATTCTCATTTGGGGAATGAACAATCAAAAAAGAAATTTTCTAGTTGAATCGTTATCTCCAATAATTCTTCAATTTGTTTTCTTTGTATATCAAAAAGTTGATAAAGTTGTTGAATTTGTTGTTCCTGGTGATGAAAATTGTTGTTGTTCAAGAATTTTTTCAATCTCTAGCCATTTGTTTTTCTTTGTTCTAAAAGATCAGAGATTTCGAACTCTTTGGCTTATTGTTTGAGTTTGTATATAAATCATTGTCATGTCTTGGTGCAAGACCAATTGCTGGAATTGTTATTGATATCATTGTTGTAATTATTGCTATTATTTTTTGTTGTGTGTGATTAAAAAGAAAAATGAAGAGCAGATTTCATTTTATCAATCATAAGTCGAGTATATAAAACTTTTTGTTGAATTTCATTTTGAAACTTTTATTAATCAAACTATATTTATTTTGAATTTTAAATATTTTGCCACTTTCTCTAGACTAAGTCATAAAACTCATGTTTTCTCTCAATTCTTATCAATTAATATTTATGATGCTGGTGTAAAAAATGTAAAAAAAAAAAAATTTTTTTGAATACTTCCCAAAAAAGTGGTTGATAAGAATATGTTTTATTTAGATAATTTTAAGATGAGGAATTTTGCTTGGATCACCTGCCATTTTAAGAACTTTTTCTATATCATCTGGATTGAATGTGTTATTTCCTGCCATCAATCCATATATTTCATTTCTTATTTTTAACGGAGTTTTCCACTCTGGAGGGAGTCTTTTTTTCATTGGTGATTTGCGAAATATTTCACTAATTTCGTTGCAATATTTCACGTAATCCTTCTTGTATGACTTTTGGATTTCATTTGGGAAGAATATCAATGGAGTTGCAAGGATTATGCATTTGAAATCGCATCCAATTGGAGGTTTTAATTTGTCCTCATGGATACCTGCCAATATTTGCTCTAATTTTTGATGAACATCCTGAATGGTAATCATTATTTGATTTTTATATAAATTTCGACAAAATGAGTAGTGTAAGACATTATAATCTTCACCAGAAAAAACTGTATCTAATAAATGCTTTTTTAAACATTCATTTTCTTTATTTTTTGTAAAAAGTTCAAGACCAATATCACATATCTGTTTGAAATTATTAACTTGATCAAGCAACAAAAGGAGAATATTTAATAAATCTATACAGTCATTATCATTAATAATATTTTTCTGATTGAAACTTTGAAGATCATCTATTGTAGGATTCATAATATTTTTTGATAAAGGTGTTGGGAAACTTTTTATATGTAACGTGCTTAAAAAAACGATAGAGCTCACAAAAAAAAAAAAAAAAAAAAAAAAAAAAAAAAAAGAAGGGGAGACAGAAACGTAATAAAACCAAACTATTTTCTTCAAAAATGTTAGCGAGTTATATATGTTATTACACATCATATATAAAAATTAATACAGTAAAAAAATTAAAATTTTTAGCATATGTTCCAAAGATAATTGCTAAACATTGCATTTTTAGACATTATCTACATTTTTCTCAAATAAAAATTAATGAAAAACAAAAATAAAGAGTTTTAACTAATAAGTAATATATGAATAATTATTTTATTTAATTTATAATCAATAAATGTTAATTTCAAAATGTTTAAAAAAATTAATGCAATTCAATGAAAGCATTCAAAAAGTTATGAAATTCATAGAAAATAATCATCCAAGATCTTATGTGTCAATTGGTCAGATTTTCACATATTTGTTTTATCTCCTATGAATAAATTAAAGCACCATAAAATGATTAAGCATCGAAGGCGAATAAAGAAAATAAAATTGAGAGCATAACGATCATTTTAAAAATACCATTATCTTACAAAAAAATTTTAAAAAGTAGATTTTTATCTTAAATATAATATTAAAAATATTACATTTATATAATAACAAATTTGTAATTCATATAAATAGCATATTTGTATAAAAATAGCTGAATTATTTAAAATACGTTTTTTTGAAACTTTTGCGTTTTATCACGTTTGGGAGACAGTATTCCGTTAACAATTTTAAAACCCAAAAAATTCTCAATATTTATTTATTCATCTATTTATTTTGATTTAAAAATATAAACTATTTTTTAAGATATAAATTCGATTATATGTAGAAATAATTTATAAAGTAATGAGATATTTTAATTCTTATTTTTCAAAATTGAAAGCTTTACATCATTTTCCTTCAAATTTTAAATGCTTATTCTTCAAAAATGTATCATAGGAATGCAGTGTTGCAGAGTTAATACCAAAGTGTTTTTACTATAGAAGGTGGTGTAAAATTTTCGCCAAGTTTTTAACGGTGAGTTTTTCGCAATGAAGATTGATTATTTTTTTCACAATTAACAACTAAATATATGAAAAATCATACAAATTAATAGATTTATCTACAGAATTGTACGATATTTTATTCATTATTTCATAATAATTGCATTCAAATTTATAATTATCTTCAAATTGAGTCATCTCTAGCAAATGTAAGAAATTATTTACTCATTTTAATACGTTTTTCTTTTTTAATAAAACATATACCTTAATAGAAAACATAATTCCTTTTTTTTAACTGATTGGTCTTGTATCTAAAGTAATTATGGTTAATCTATATTATTTTTTATGTCATGGCGAATTACTCTATTTCTAATTGTTATTAGTTTATTTTATGTTGACATTCAGCCTAATGTATTTCATATCAGAATTTAATCTGAAAAAAAAAAAAAAAAAAAAAATAACAGTTTAGTGTTTTAATAAATAATTATCTTTAAATATTTCTAATTTTTCAATTCTTATTTATAATTTTCATATATTGTATAATGATCAATTATGCAATTTGCTAAAATAAATCATTCAGAGTCACTTTTTTGGTAAATCTTCATGATTAAAAATGATTTTATATATCAAATGTGTTAGTTATCAAAATTATTTTTTATTTTAAATTATTGAATGAAAGAAATTAAAAGAAAAATGGTGACTTTCATCACATTACTCTTTTTCTTCAATGTCTTTGATGATGCTTCGAACTCTATCCTCTTCATTGTCTTGTTCATCATCAGAATCTTCGGGTTGTATATTTGTACTAGCTTTTACTTTACTTTTTTCAACTTCAATTATTAAAGTTGATGGAGTTTGAGAACGCGTAATCATCTGATGATTACTGAATTGAACATTAAAAAAAGAATTCAATTTTCCTGAAAGGTCAATATTTTTATGACGACGATCAATAAATCATAGAATTAATAATTATAATTAAAATAGATATATCTTAATTTTTACCGTTAAAATATAAATAAAAGAATATATTTATAATTATTAAGAAATATATTTTATTATAACAAAGTTATAGAAAATACCTTTGATAGGAAAAGACAGTCTACCCTTCTCTGTTTTTATTCATACATAATTACTTGAGATTGCTCTGATTGATTAAATTATATAAAATGCTCTTTTATATACATGCATTTAGTATTTTTACGAGTTAATTGCATAAATATCATTAGTTATCAAGATAATATAATCGAAAAATTGATAGACTCAATAACCCGCACTTTTCACTAGATTTACTCAGAAAAAGTGAACCCTCTCAATTCTCAGCAAATCTTCCTAGTAGTGTGGCGATTTGATTTCAGAGCCATTCTGAATTTTCTCAGAAATTTAAATGATGGCTCTGAATTTTTTGAATTTTTATAAGTAAATTTTTTTTTATCAATTTATTAAAATATTAAGCACATTTATTTAAAAAAAATAAAAGTATACCATATAGATAATAAATTACATGCTTTTTATAAAACAAAATGGAGTTTAAACAAACACTTTTATGATTAATAAGTATATAATTTTTGAATTTTTTTTAGAAATAAAGATAATATTTTATACAAGAAATATGAATTTATCATGTAGTATCCTTATTCATTGCATTGAAATCTTGTATAATTCAATATTTGATTGAAATTTCAAATAATATAATTTAGATCTTTGAAATAAATCATTTTATTACCGGATAATATTATTTTTTATGCATCAATAAATGTATTAAAAACTTTTCAGGAAGGAATCATAGCCAAAATCTCCTAAATAATGAAAAATTTAATGATCTTACATTTTTGATAAAAAAATCTAGCTACCTTATTCAATATTATTTAATTTGCGTTATTTATGAAAAAAACATTTATGATTTTTTGCTCCTTTCTTTGATAATAAATAGCTTCCGCATAATTGGCATTGATATGCTTTAGAAACATGGATTTTATCTTCCATAATCAATCTGATTTCGATGAAAATATTATTATATTGATTTTTGTATATTGTTGTTTTAATCATATTGGGATGCCACAATGTTATTTCTTGCATTTTTACAAAAATATAAGCGACCAAATAAATCATCAAATATGATTTCAATGAACTCATATAATTTTTAAAATGAAAAAGTTTTAAAAATTGAACGTCGCTCTGAATATTTTTCAATACCCAAACTATGATTTTTATTTGTTTTGCCTATTTTGAAAGAATGAATGCGAATTATTAAAAATGAATGCTAAATTAATATTTTCCATGAGGTTTTCTTTTGATAAAGCATGTTTTAAATAATGAAACCAGACTTTTTTTGAATATATATTTTTAATTAAATAAGATAGATAGACCAAATAAAAGCATTATACATATGCATATATATATATTTATATAATTTTAAATATATTGCCTTTCTTAAAACTCTAAATTTCCCCATAAAAATAGATCATCATATTATTTAATTCGACAAAAATCGCATAAATCAGAGAATAATGATTTTTATATTTTTGTTTAATAACATATACCAAATATTTAAAATTATATTATATAATTTTTTTGCATATCAGGTCAAGAATTTAATATATATCGATTTGTTTATAAACCAAATATCATCACAAAAATGTTTGAATGACCTCATACAAATCGCCACACTACTTCCTAGATTTTGCTCTCAAAAAGTGAAAAAAAATTAAAAATAGATTTATCTTTATATCAGAAAACTTAATTTTTATTAATTAGTAAACTTCAACTATAGTCATCTTTGGTTGATGAATAAACCATATCTGTCATACAGTTACTTTTGGAATTTGGTAATTCCATCTTCAATTAACTGTATGACAGATATCTCTTTGTTCTTGATAAAGAATCCATCTCTTTCTTCAAATATTTTGTGACTCGCATTAATATAATTTCTGATGTCATCATCTTTTTTTGATCTGGAGAAATACTTAATAGTATTAAATATATATTCTTCTTCGTCATAGAAAAAGTCTTAATGATGAAGTTCTTCTACATTTTGGTCAATAACATATTCAATTTGCAAATCGTTGTATTGGTATCAAAAATGGTAGTAGGAAAAATTTCGATTTTAGCGGGAAATTTCGGAGAATTTACATAGTCTTTTCTATAATATAATGTATGAAAGCAAAATCTGCATCAGTATTCATTTGTTGATTTTTTTTGCTTTTTTTTTTTCCATCCAAAACCGCTAATTATCATTCAAAAAAATTGAATAAAAAATCTAGATAAAAGTGCTGAAATAGAAGTCTATCGAAAAATTACATAAATCGGCAAATTTGATTTTTCACTATAATCTTCAGAAGCAATTTTAAGAATCTGTCTAAAATTTATTTATATATTAAAATATAAATAAGTAATCATCAAAAGATTTTTCAAAAATCATTTAGGTAAAAAAATTTACCATTCTTTTTATGATACTATTTTAAACGGTCACTTCAGTTATATTAAATTAAGGAAATTTTCATTATATAAATCAAATGAATGAAACCTTTATAATAAAACAAATATAAATATAGGCAAAGATTATTTTCAAAATAAAATTAAGATAAAACTTTTCAATATAAACGAGAACAAATAGAATTATTTTTTTCTTTTCAGTGTTGAAAAAAATTTTCTTTTTAAATGCTATGCATCAATTCATTTGTGTTTCATATTATATGCGTATTGCTAAATATATTGATATACTTTGTTTTTAAATAAATATCATATATATTGAAATTTATATTTTTTAAATTTTTATTACTAAAAAAAAGTGTTACCATAAAAAATACCGTTACCATATTAAATTCACTACTGTACATTTATCTTAAATAGTATTATATATTGCATTATATATTATATTAAATTTTTAGAATAATCGTCCGCCAAATTTTCCAGAAAAGTCAATTACAAAATTATAGTCCATTTGAATAGAAATTCCTCTCAATTTTGGAACTTTCTTTGATCATATCTCAGTATATACGCAAAATTAGGAAAATGTTTTCTATTAAAATATTCTTATACCATATGTTACCATATTAAATTCATACTGTACTTTATTATATATTATATTTCAAAAGATTATGAGAGAATTTCTCTATGTTATTTTAATCATGTTTTCTATTAAAATATTCTTATAATAATATCTACATGCTATGTTATTTTTCATGACATGACATATTTTTTTTTTTAATTGAAAAAGTTTATATTTATTGGCAGAAAAATAAAAGTGTACATGAAGATATATTTTAAATTATGCTTTCCATTTAAAGCAGGTTATTCAGGTTTTCTTTCACTCTACGTAAATCCCACGGATTTCATTGAAGATGCAAAAAAAAAACTACAAAAGATGTTCAGCATTTATATTCAGCATCACATATTAAGTTATAATGGAACCATGTTAAATGAAGGCTGTACCTTTCAAGATTATGCAATTCAAGATGGCTCGAAAATCAGTATTAATTTGATTCTTAGAGGTGGAGGATGTCCATGTAAAAAGCCTTCACCTGTTTTAGGATTCATCAATCAAGATAATGGCAAATATTATAACAGACCTCTTCCATCAGGAAAATTAACACCACGATACATTCGAAATACAAATGCCACTTTTGTTTATGAACAAGTTGGAGGAACATGCTATGCATATGCAGCATGTAGTGCATACATCAACACGATTGTTCGAATTTTTGGTGCAAAGCCGCCATCTTTTCAAGAATGTTATAATATTGCATGTTACAATGGGCATCGTGGAGGAAGACCTGAAAAGTCTATCCAACTTCTAGAAGATCATTTTCAGTATGGGATTCTATATGATATCACAAAAAAATTGTCAATTAAAGATGCAATTACAATATCTCCAATTGTTTGCTTTACAACAAGTGAGAAAGGTTGGTATAATGTTGCTTCTGGATCATTATTGAAGTATCCTGGTGGAAAACCTGATGGAAATCATGCTGTATTGATTGAAGGTTATGATCTTCAAAAAGATTGTTTCATATGTAAAAATTCTTGGGGTGGAAGAAGTGCAGAACCAAGATTTGATTTCACTCAATCAGCAGCTCATCATTATAGATTCATCCGTGTTTATTTCACAGAGAGAAGTATTCGTATCCATGGTGCAAGACAGTTTTATCCAAGAATGAAAAAATTTGTTGGTAATTATAAAAGAAATATAATTGAATGTGCATGGATGGATAGAGCTACAGCAATTTATACATCTGATTATGTATGCAGATATCTTTATAATGCAAAAGGAAAATATAAATATATCGGATATGAAATTAATTCTTGGATTAATCTCAATATTGTGTCACAAAATACAAATAGAGAGAATATGAATGAGTATTTGAAAAAAAAAGAAGAGTATGACAATTTTGTTAATATTATTAGAATGCAACCAAATAAGAAATTACAAAATTCTCCAATAAATGTAAACCCAAAGACAAAAATAGAAAAGAAAGAAGAACCTTTTTTGATCGAAAACTGCTTTCAATTATTTGTTTTATCATTAGTGATTTTATTATTATTATATTTTACATTACCTACTTTTTATAAGAGATTTCAGAGGATGTCCCACAGAAATAAAATTCAATTTTTTTCAATGATTTCTATTTTATTGTTGTTCAAAATAAGAAAAATCAAATAAATGTAAGCGATAAAGTTTAAATCTACTTATAATTTAGCTGAATGACTGATTCGTGAAAAAAATATAATTCTCAATATCTTTGACTTGTAAATATATTTTTTTGTTTTGAAAGGATATACAGCATTAGTAACATGATTATATTAGTAATTTGCATTTTTGCGCCACAGTTTTGATTTTCTTTTGTAAAAACAAGATCATCAAGTTGTTTTGATTGAAACAAAAAAAATAGTCTATAAATATTCTATTAATCATTATTTTATTTTTATTTAATTTTATTATATTTTAAATTGATATATTAATCAAAAATTTGTCGAGTTAAAATTAAGATATTAGCAAATAAATTTGCTTAATCATTTTTGACCAAATACTAATTCAAAAAAAAGAAAATTTCAATGGCTCTGTACGTTAAATTTAAAATTCTTAACGTACACTTTGGTTTTTATTCTTTTTATATGAAAACAAGAAGCAATCAAAAGCAAAAAAATCAATTATAGAAATATAATAGATCGAATAGATCCGATATTTGGAAATAAAGGATAGTTTGCTAAGCTTATTACTAGAATTCAGATAATCACATACAACTTGGAAAGAAATTTATATTATTAAATGATAGTATCATTATTTATATACTCCAAAAATTAGGATTTCAGATTTTTAAATTACAAAAAGTTGGTAATTGCTAAAAAGAAATTTCCTATTCTATTTAATTTCAAAATATTTACGACCTAAACAATAAACTTAAGTTGAATTTTTATAAGTACTTCATAAGTTCACACGATTTTGGTACTATCTCATCTTCTACTGCAAAAAATTGAAAAAAAACAATGAATAATAATGAATAAAAACAATTTTCAAGAAATTATAATTATTTTTAATAATTACTTTTGATTTTTATCATTTATTTGCTATAATGTTCTTTCTTATGGGTTTTCTTTTCAGAATCTTAAATAAATCATATTCACAAATTTAATAAAAATCAAGAGTTTTACTTTCAGAGGATTATTTTTAAATATAAATTTCATTAATAAAAATCAATATTTCAATTAAATTAAGCCAAAAAAAATATTTTTTTTATTTTTTTATTTTGATGAATCATATTCAAAATATTGAAAAATAATTCAATTTTGAAACAAAAGTTTATTTGTTGCATATATTAAATTTTCTTCGACAAAATAATAATTATATAGTTTATATAATTTTAATATAAAATATTAAAAACAATATCAAAAATATGGAAGAATCTATAGACTATTTAGTTTGTGGGACATCCTCTATCAATATTATAAAAGGTGTGGGCGCTATCAATAATCATGTTTTTGTATAATTTTGATATATTATATTTAGTATTAGTTATTAAGTAATATTTTAGATTTTTAATAAAAATTATTCCATACATCATGTTTTAAATGTATTTTAATTTTTTATTAATTTTGAGAAGTTTATTTTTTATTTTTATATAAACTATTCAAATTAAAAATTTAATTTATTGTAGGTAAAGCTCTAAATGTGTAAATTCAATTCCTTTCCCCCAAAAAGGCTAATGGCTATACTGATATCAGCGCATTTTGTATGTTCTTATTTTGGCAATATTTATAAGTATTTGATAATTATACAATTCTTTATACTTTTCAACCAATTTAAAACTAACAAAAAAAGGATAATAAATTGGGAATAAAATGAATATTCACATGCAAAACAAATACTACCTTTTGTATCAAATGTTAATAAAGACATTGTGAAATTTCACATTTTTTTTTTAACAGTTGGCAAGTATCTTAAAAAGGCATTGAACTTATACAATTAGATCTCAAAATAACAAAGAAATCTTTGAAAAAATATTTTTATTTTTAAAATGAAATTTGTGATCTTATTTTATTATTTTTTGTTCATAGGAAATGTTCAAAAAACAACAATATAATGCTGTAATAAAACTTAAATTAAAGAAATATAGTTTAAAATTAAGAATAATAAAATTTTATTGATATGTAATTGAGATAATATTTAAGCTATTTCTTTTTTTTTTATTTGTTGTTTAAGTTTGTTAGAATAATCATTTAGTGGATTTTGATAAAGAAACTCCATAAAATCTTTTATATTTGTTTTATCAAGTGCTTTTATTTCAAATTCATTTAAATTAAATCTCGTTGTCATAACCGATTGAGGCTGCAATTTTTTTTTATTCATTGCTAGCTTCCTCTTTTCTTTTCTGATAATCTTTAATTCATTATATTCATCAGTTTTATAACGATTAATAATTGAACTTCCTGATAATTTTGAAGGGATGTATATACGCTCATTCCATTGAATTTTTTTATAATTTTTAAACCAAATAACAAAAGGTTTTATATCAACCTTATGATTAGCTAAAAGTTCATTATTTTGTTTCATATTAGCCCAAATGATTGTAAAAAGCTGAAATGGTGTATATGCAGATATTTCACCATCTTTCTGAATCAATTCACCACCAACCGCAACTCCTGCTTCACTTAGTCTTTCTCTTCTTTTTATTGAAATGTTATTTTTATCAATTAATGTTTTAATAAAGAATCCTTTTGATAGTGAATTGATCATATTATACCACGAATGATCATAATGGCTTGATAAACGGATAATTCCAAATAGATTTTCTAAAGGGTGTGATGAAATGTTACCCAAACGTATGAAATCGAATGATTTCAATGCAACCGCCAAACCGATAATAGTATTTATTATTCTTTCAATTCCTATTCTTGAATGAAAGTAGTATATGTATGTGCGTATTGGTGGTCGAATAATTTTTCTAGGTCTCCCAATACCAGGAACCAAGCTCAAAACCTCATTTTAAAAATTAACGAAAAAATTATCCACAGGGTTTAAATTTTAATTAGCCTCCATAATCTGTTGTAGAACAAGGCCTGTCATAAAGCGCTAAACACTCATTTTAAAATTTATTTCAAAGTTAATTTGGGATTTAAAATTTGAATAAGGGCTCCAGAGTGATTCTGAGAACAAGTTATAAAATTAATTTTTGAACTAATTTTTTTCCACATTTTTATTTTTGATAAATGGCTTTCAACCAAAATTCATGTATTGATTTTACTAATGACGATATTATTGAATCTATTAATAATATTAATCAAGGACTTAATGAAAATCTTGAAATTGCAGATACTCGTCGATATCGAGGAGGTGCTAAATTACGAAATATCAGAACATTATATACATATCTAAATCAACATAACGCTCAAGAAATAATTAATCCTGATTTTAAAGATGATAATGAATTTGAAGAAGGTCTTGATAACTTCATTATTCATGAACAAGAACGTCACAAACAATTATTAAATGAATCTTATGAACGAAATTATGAAAATATATCAAAACGTGAATCATTTTATGATGATGAACAACCAAATGAATCTGATATTCACTATTTTAATGAACAACAATCTCAAATCAATCAAGAATATCAGAATCAACGAAATGAACAAAATTATAACAATAATATTGCAAATCGTGAATCATTTTATGAAGATGAACAACCAAATGAATCTGATGTTGAATACTTTGAACAAGAGCAAAATAAAATTAAACGACATTATGAAATCGAAGATGCAATTAAACGTGCAAATGAAGCAGTTGACAATGCAATTCAATTAATCAAACAATATAATAAAGAAGAGAATCTCAAGAAAATTGAACAAAAAGAAATTCACGATAAATCCCATTTACTTGAATATTACATTCCTGAAAACGAAGAATTATATGAATATCTTGATAAATTCAATAACAAATTTAAATCAAAACACAATGATTATCTTATGATTAATGAACCACATGATTTTGATAAAGCAGTTGAGGTTTGGGATTATTATAACAACTATCCCGAAACAAATATTGCTCAGAAACAATACAATGGCTCCCCAATTGTTATTTATTATTTCAATCAAATCTCATCATTAAATCAAATCTTCGAATCATTGCAACAAGTATTTGATAGAGAACTAAAACCATTCAAAATTCATTTCCAATTATCTGGTGTATTTGAATCTCCTACAGTTAATTTTGGTGAAGATTCTGATGAAAATAAATATGAATATGAGGCTCGTGAAATCAAATGGAGAAACTTTAAAGAATCAATTCCAATTATTGTAAATTCAATTCAGGACCTTGATTATGTTAAAATGTATATTGAATCAAATCTCCATTCATATGAAACATCATCTTCATCAACTAAATTAACAATCGTTGGTTCAGTTTCATTTACTGTCTCACGAATGCGAAAGGTTACTGGACATATCAAAGATTTACCAGAAGAATTCATCAAAAATGATTTTATTATATCTGACAATGAAGATGATAAATTATGTTTCTATCGATTTCTTGCAATCTGTTTGAGTGATATCATAATTGTAAATAATGTTGAAATACATAAACTTGCAGACACTCAAAAATATCGAGTACAAGATAGAACTAAGGTTGCTAAAAAAATCCTTCTCAAAGAACATAACATTGAATATAACACCAAAATTCCAAAACAAGGATTAAAGATTCTCAAAGAATTCAAAGGAGTAACAATGGAACAAATGGAAGAATTGTCTAAGAAATATCATCTCAACATTAATATTTATGAGTTCACTAAAACTGATAATTCTTCATATTACGACTTATCTGAACAATGGTTTTTCGATAAATCTTATCCAACTCATTCTGCATTACTTTTCTCCAAAGACCAAATTATTCATATTATGTATATTAAAGATGCTGAAAAACTAACTCAAATACATATTTGTCCAAAATGTCATTCATACACTCATCGTGGACCTAAAAATATGTTTAGATTTGAATCTCATGTCAAACATTGTGATGGTGTCTTCAAGAAGAACTTTATTCCAAACAAGGAACCACTTCCATTCTGTCCACATATCTTAAACAATCCAGTTTATGAATATTGTTTGGCATACGATTTAGAATGGAAACCTAACATTTATTATATGACATACGATTTTGAAACGATGGAACAATCAGTTAACAAATCGATTTCTGATTCAACTGTAATCAATTCACGTTTGATACCTCTTTCTGTTGCTTCATGTGTTAAATTATCTTCAGGATTAATTACAAAACATTTCTCATTAAGAGAGTCTGAAGAGTTTATTCCAGAATGGATTTCATGGTTGTTCGAACAATCGATGGAAGTACTGAATGATAAAATCGTTTATGACAAATCGTTCCTCCCTGCTGATAAAATTTATGATATTGATACAAATATTTATACCATAACCGTTTTCGGATTTAATTCATCAAGATTTGATTCTAATTTGTTCAAGAAATATCTTAATTACTCACACTGGAAAGTTGAATCAAATTCATTAATTGGAACAATATCTTCATTAAAACAATTCATTCTCGTTTCAGACCATCTTCCAACAAAATTACGATTTATTGATGCTCAATCATTTGTTGCTGGAGGTACATTAAAACAATTTGGTATTGATTTTGGTGGTGAAACTAATTCTGTGAAAGGTGTTTTCCCATATGAGGCTGTCAATTCATCAAACTATAATGAAGTATTATCTAAATCTGAACCATTTTCATACAACGACTTTGACAGCTATCTCAACCAAAAAAATCCACTCTCAAAATCTGATTATCAAATATATCTCGAAGATGCTAAAAACTATAAAACACGATGGGATTACTTGCTTGCTTATAATGACAATGATGTTGAAATGATGATTAAACCAATTGACAATTTAATTCAACTCAATGCTCAATACAAAGTTGATTTGATATCCAATTTATCATTATCTAAGAATGCATCTTGTATAAAATATGCTCTGGCATACAAGGATTTCAATCCTCATGAAAATTACAATCCTATACATAAATACAACGAATTCATTCCAAATCCTAAATGGTGGCAATTCAAATGTGAAAATTATTACAAACAAGATGAACGTTACAATCTTACTCATAATCCTAAACGTGATTTAACGAAATGTGTTTCGTCCAATGATTACAAAGCATTTCTTGAACTTTACAATGACCCAATTAAAGGTAAATGTCATCTTTGTAAAGAACATTTCACATATCAAAACAAACCAACTCTTGATAGAATTAACAATGATATTGGACACGAATTTTCAAATTGTTTGTTGGCTTGTGCTGAATGTAATAAACTTCGAAAACGAGATGACCCAAAAATAACTGCATTAAGAATTCAATTAAAAAAATATTGCAAACTACATCATCTTCCAACTTTGATAAATAATGAAGATGAATATTATACAATTCGAAATGCCATTGCTGGTGGATTATCAAATGTAATGCATCGTGTTAACATCAAAGGTGAAACTCATATCAACAAATTCCGTTACGACGGAATCAATAACAAGGTAATCTCTTATGATACAAATAACGTTCAAACACATATTCTTGGAATTGATTTCAATTCACTTTATCCTTCATCATTCAGTTCAAATCCACATCCATTTATTAAATACCATGGAGGAATTATGTTCATGCCAGGTGCTTTCATTCGAAGGATTGAAGCAAAGGATAAACAATCTCGAGAACGTTGTATGAAAATCATAACTTCAAAATCACGTTTTTCAAATAAACCAAATTATGTTTTCTATGCTGTTGTGAAACTATCTTTTCCCAAATCAAAAATCAATTATTTCATTAATTTCCCACCAGTATTTCGAAACATTAATATCACAAATAATGAAGAAACAATTGGTTCATACATGTACAATTACATGAAATCAAACAATTTAAATTCAATCGATAAGGAAGAACGTAAATTAACAATGTTGCTTGACACAAATGGGGAATACATGGTTTTCTCAAATTATTACCTCTGGTTCCTTCTCGACCATGGATTGGTAATCGATGATGTCAAATCTGTTTCACAATATGAATGTCACACTGGATTCAACCAATTTGTTAATGAATTTATGAAAAAACGTCAAGATATCATCTCTGGCAAAACAAATGGGAATGGCGCTGAAAGCGACTTGAGCGTAGCGAATGAAAAATTTTACAAAATCTCAATGAATGGTTCTTATGGATATGATGGAATGAATACTGAGAAGTTCTCTAAAATCAAAATCTGTGATGCAAATAAGGCTTACCAATCAATTATCTCACAAACATACATGGGAGGTGCTCAATTAAATGATAACACATTTATGATTCAACATTCACCCAAATCATATCATTGCACAACTTGCATCCAAGAATCTCTTTGGACATTAGATAATGCAAAATTCTGGTATTTGACTTTCTATTATGATTTCATGAATCGATGCTTGGATATGGAACGTTTACATTTAACATCCCTCGATACCGATTCATATTACTGGGCTATCGCCGGGAATCCAAATGAACCACCAACTCAAAATTTCGATTACATTATCAAAAACAAAGAATACTATGACAAACATATTTATAAATTCATGCCAAATCCTAATATTGGAACAATCGAAGATGAAAAAAAGATATTAGGTCTAAGTGTTGAGAAATATGGGGATAATCAAATTGCACTTGCTCCAAAATGTTACACCATTTGGAATAATAATGGGCAAACCAAATCATTAAAATTGAAAGGAGTATCACTTAAAAAGAATGATATTAAATATCCAGATTATAAATCAATTATCGAAAACAATTCTGTTAAAATTGGTAAGAATATTAATCTTCAAATGAATAATAATCAGATGTCAAAATTGACTATTAATAAGAACGCGTTAACCGGACAACATACAAAAATGATTGTTTTAGAAAATAATTCATGTGCACCATTTGTTAAAGGAATTACTGCTAATGATTATATTATTCAATGAAATGACGACTATGGGAAATCCCATACTCGAAAAAATATATGAAAAACGTGATTATTAAAAATATTTTTTTTATTCGTTATTTGAATTATCTTATAAATCTAATTTTTCGGTAAAATTGAATTACTATTCAAATTAGAATCATCCGACAAATCTGTATTTTTGATAGAGTTCTCAAATTAAAATCATCCGACAAATCTGTAATTTTGAATTACTATTCAAATTAAAATCATCCGATTTCTCTGTAATAATTGTGAAAGAATTCTGCAGAATCTGATAAATTGAATTACTTCTTAAATAAAATTCATCAGAGAAATCTGATAAATTCTGAGCATGGCATCTTCTATTCAATTATAAAATTTTTAAATTCAATGCTCTCTCAATTTTACAGATAATTCCGATTTTTCGAATTTTATATCCAGAGCATCTTTTGGAACAAATATCATATATATTTGTAATCATCACATAACCCCGATTTCAAATATTCCACTTTTTCGATTTTTGGTTTCAGATGATTATCTCATCTAATATCTTGAAAATTCAAATTTCAAATAAAATAGCTAATCGCAATTAGTTACACAAGAACATCAATAAAACAACGTTTTACAGTATCATTATAAGTTTATTCTATGAAATCAGTGTGAAAAAAATATTAACATTTTTAATAATCAACTTCTTTAGCTCAGTGAAACAAAGTAATTATACAATTATATTGCGGACTTATATAGTAATATATATTTTAAAAATCAGATTCTCAAATCAACTGTAAACATGAAATTTTCACATTTATATTATTCTATTCAAAAAGTGGATTAATAAAATTTATTTTTCAAATTTAATTTTTTTTTAATTTTTTTTTCTTCTTCAAAAATGAACACAATTGTTACACCAATCAATGATGAATACGAATATTTACAATACAATGAACAACTTAGAATCATTCACTCCAAATCTGATGACATGTTTCAAATTCAATCTATAATCAATTCCTGTCATTCAAATAAACCAGCTCGTCATTGGTTTCAAAATCAAAGTTCTAAAGAACTTCTTGATTACATAAACGCATCCGGAGGAATTTCGCCGGATGAGAAATTATATGAAAATCGACCATTTCTTCCAATCAATTTACGAGGAATTTATGTTCACCGTTTACTTGTTAATCATATTGCTATTTGGTGTTCCCCATCATATTCATTTGATATAATGAAACTTCTTGATTCATACTTTAATCAGCAACGCAATCAATTACAAGAACAAATTAATGAATTGAAATTTCAAAATGATATTAATGAAATGTCAATTGATTGGCATAAAAGTCGAATTTATGAAAAAGATTCTGAAATTTATATACAACAAATTCAAATCAATGACCAACAAAATCAAATTAACAATTTAATTCCAAGAACTGTTCCAAATAATCATGAACACGATTATGTTTTCTTCATTTGGAAGGAATCAATTCCAGATACACCAACACATGTTAAATTACATCTTGTTCGAAGACATTTTGATTCATTATCAAGAATTCGAAATCATTTCAATAACCAGGAAGAAAACTGGTTTTTCAGAGATAATTTACCAATCTCAATGTCATGCAATCGTGATATCAAAAATTTGATTCATGAGAATTTCAATGAAAATGATATGAGAATTGATAAATGTGTCGTTTATGCACGAATTGAATTGTTAAACCAATTGCATGAAATGATTGAAATGTATTTTAATGATTTTCAATATTTTGAATGAATCAATTAACAAAATATTTTTTTTGCATTTCTTTCACAGAACATGGTTCTGAGTATTTCCAAAGGAAATTCAAAACCAAACTTCGTTTCTCGCTCTGCGAGCTCGAGCTCTGCGAGATGGCTGAGGTCAACTTCGTTGCCCGAGACCTTCGGGCTTACGCACGACGAAGTCGGTCGAGGCTCTTCGAGCCGAAACTCAATTTTTAAAATTTATTTTCAATTTTTTATTTTGTAATCAAATGACAACAACGGCAATTGAAAATTGCAGTGCCAACAAAGTTGGCCCAAACCTTCGAGTATATGAATACATCAATTCATTAATCTCATTACTTCCAAATCCAGATGAATATCAAAAATGTGATTTTACATTACTTTGTGAACGATTTCCAATTAATATCGGAAAAGGTACTTACCTTGTTCGTGTGTTATACATTTCATTAACAAACGTTGACAAAAAAATCACACGAATTTATCCAAATCAATTGAAAGATATGAATCTTGAACATGTAATTCTAACATCAAATCTCCGACGAAGGATTAACATAAATTCTTTTGAAACATTTGTTAATGGTAATACAGATGTTCAAACATTTAAAGAACATTCGTTTTACAATTATTCAATTGAACGAATTAACAAATCAAATCAAGAAATGATTTTGAAACTTCGCGAGAAATATGAAATACCTGAACCACAAATATTTAAAGGAAACCATCAAGATATTGTTCTTGACGAATAAATTGAATATTTTTTTGTCTATTTAACAGTTAACTGTTAATTGTGTATGGTTTCTAGCGGATTTAGCATAGCCAAAATATTTTTTTTGTGCTTACTGGTTGAATCTTATAAATTCAATACTTCCTTCTCGTGTATTCACCAAAACAAAATCATGATTCTTCATTCGATTATATTGTCTCCACAAATCTTCAAATTCAACTGGCATAACAACTTGTTGATATATGTAATTCAACTTCTGCCTTGAGAATCCATTGAAAATAAAGAATGAAGTACAATTGTTCTTATAATCTGTTGGAATTGCTTTGAAGAATTGAACGTTAACATAAACGATTGAATGTTTGTGTCGTAATTGAGTTATATAATTTGTGAAGTAAGCAGATTTTAACAATTTCGATTTAATGAAGTCTTCACACAGAATTATTGTATTTAATGGAACGTTTGGTTTTCCAAGTTTATTGATATTAAGGAATTGAAACATTTTTTCTAGTTTATCTTCATTAATCGTAATCCTCCCAACAGAAGTATATTTAATATATAATTCCTTCCATAAATCCAATTCTTTCAAATAAGCTTCAGCATTTGTGTCGGAAACAACTTTCACAGGTAAATTTATCAATTCGCGTTGAGCTTCAAATGTAGAATCATTTATAACTCCATTCTTGCTAATATACACAATTTGATGTACATTTGACTCCTTCAATCGAGATATTTGAATTATATCTCTTAATACAATGTGCGATTTACCTTTACCCTGTGCTCCAACAATAATGTTTAACGAATTATAATTAGCATAGATTCCAGGACCAATTGGACGAATAGATTCTGACATTATTTTTGATTCATTTTTTTTGTACGCTCGATTCATTTCAAAATCAATATCGAAGGGCTTTTCAATCATAACAGGCTTCATAATCATCTTGTGTTCTTCGAATGACTCAAAGTCATCATCATAGTCAGAAGTATCTGAAAAAAATATTGTTTTGTAATCAAATTTGCTGGGTTTCATTTATTATGAGTAAAGCTTCGAGCGCATCTCCTCTGTGAGTTTAGGGGGTTCATCTTCTTTGAAAACAGCAATTATTACACACAATTCAATAACATGAACAACCAAAATAGTTCCCAAAAGAATTTCAGAAATCATTTTTAAAAGAATAATTTTAATAACAGTATTTTAATGATATGGAGTATTTCACAAACTCGGTGTAAATATTATTATAACAGTATTTCAATTCTTCTGATTTACCATCTTTGGTAACAATAATTTTGTCAATTTTGATAAATTTTGAAGTAGTTCCCAAACAGCAACCAGGTTCATCATCTTCAATTACAAAATCAACTTTGTCACAATCAGTTAACAATTTAATCATATTCATCAAAAGAGATGATTTACAAACAACGTATGAATTGATTTTCAATGGATTTTCAGAATACATTTCGACCAGTAATTCTAAAAATTTGTTCTTGACAGTCAAATCCTCAATTTCATTTCCCAAATCTGCAATTCCACGGTCTTGGGAAAGATTGTTTGTTGGAGGTTGAAATTGATATTGAGAATTCTCCTCCGGTATAGTAAAATTTACGTCCCTAGATTGTGAATTCATGTGTGGAACATTTGGGTAATAAACAGGTTGATTAATTGGTTGACCAACCGGTTGTGAATTCGATGGTTTGATTTTGATTTCAACATTAGTTTCTTGGCTCTGTTTTACCGAAGCATCATTTTCAGAACTTAATATTCTTGCTTTCCGTAATACATTCGACATTGATTTCAATCTAAAAAAACCTTTATTCGTAGATTACTCAATCCTTGTTAGCTAATTCATTCAATTCGTTTTCCAATTTTTTTACTTTTTCCTTTAATGAATTAATATCTTCAATTAATGATTCACGAACAGCAAGCCCACTGGAACCAAGCATTCCAGATTTGACATTATTTAGATGTTGCTTGTAATCATAACATTTTTCTTTGAGGGTTCGTTTGATACGTTTAAGTTCAGGAATCTCCTTCTTATATTCGTTTAATTCAGACATTTAATCGAAGCAAAAATGTCCTTTCACTCACAAGTGAGTTCAAACTCTACGAGTTACGAACAAAAACGAACCATTCATGATGATAAAAGAATGAATCACTACGATAGATTACAACTTAAAATGCAAAAAGAACGTACCAGAATTAATTCTGCACCAACTGTTAAGAAATATGAGGATAAAGGAAGTATTCAACATGAACCTCAAGTATCAACAACAAAAAAATTGAATTTTCACACTTATTCATTAAATCATTCAGTTGTCCCAATATGTTCCAAAATATAAATATTTTGTAGGAGCTCAAAGAGCCCTTCGGCACTTCGTGCCTCAACCAAACTTCGTTTGGATTCTAAAATCTAATCCAACATTTGTTGGTTAATATATTTGGCAATCTGATTTACAGTATTGGTTAATTCAGCAATTTTTTTATCTAATGTTGTGAATTTGAGTTCATAGCTTTGTTTCAAATCTTTAATCTCGTTATCAAAAGTTGACAAATTTTGTGAGAACATACTTTTGAGATTCTCAATATCATGCGCGAGCTCTGAGCAACGATTGTTTAACAATTGTTGTTCTGCTTTAATAACATCTTGTTCAAGTTCTTTCAATTCATTAGTTTTGACAACTTTCTTTAAAAATATATCTCCCCCAACTCGTTTTGTACCTTCTTTTTGACAATTCTTTTTTGTGATTCTGTATTCAACACCATCTGGTGTAACAATTTTGTAAACCCGATTTAGATATTGAGTCGTCTGGTTGTTCATGTCATCTTTGTGTTTCTGATAGTACAGATTGAACTCCTCAATTGATTTAAAATTCTTTATTTCAGTAGTTATTTCATTAATTACTTTCAAATCCATTTAAAATAAAAAAATACAATTTAATCATTTTCATGCTACTTCATCAATTAAACTTTTACCAATTTTAAGACCTTTGTCAGCAAAATTTAATCCTGTATCAATTGCTCTAACAGCATCACCAATAAGAGGTATTCCACCCAAAACAGGTTTTACAGCATTAGTTACTCTTTTACCAACTTCAACAACTTTGGGAAGTGCTTTACCAACCTTAGTTGCAACATTCTTTATTGTATTACCTACAGATTTAAAAGCGTTTTTCATTTTTTTGAAGATTCCGATACCCATTGTTTTCATTACGAAAAAAGACCCATAATAGTACTTTTTTTGTTATTCATTCAAACTTCGTTTGAAAGTCTTTTTATTCCATAAAAAGTCAAATGTTGTATCGCAACGAAAGAGCACATAATTACAAAATTGAAGCAGGAAACGTTCTTGATACATTTAATAAGATGCGTGAAATGATTAATACTAATGATGGTACACGCTCATTTTCATTCAGAACTGTTGATTGTCATGACCAACCTGCACCATTTCATCAAGGACAATATTCTCAAATCTCATTAACGCATCCAGACCATTTCATTTCTGATGTTGATAAAGGATTCTTAACATTTCATGTCAAATTGGATTTACAATTGAATACTGATTTAGCTAAATTACAACAAATTGATGACCCAAATAACTTCTACAAATTATTCGTCGGACTTAAATCTTCAAATCAATTATTCGACAGATTGGAAATTCTTCATAATAATGTAAATGTTGGATATCAGCAAAACGAATGTGTTCGAGAAGGATTTTTATACTCTGCTGTGAAACCAGAAACTGAAAAAAAGCGAAGACGATTTGTTCATTCACTTTGGGAAAACGTTTCAAATTATTCACAAACTGTTGCAGGTACTTATGTTAATCTAAATTCATTCAAATCTAATGGTAAATCACAAGTTGAATTTGATTTGAACGTTCCATTTGATGATTTACTTGCCCTTCAAGCTTTCGATTTATTCCCAAATGGAATCATAGGTGATTTATCAATTCGTTTCCAAGTAACTCCTGCAGGATTAGTTTGGGCAGCAATTGACCCTTATACTGTTGCTGAAACAAAGGCTTATCTTGAAGATAATGATTCTGTTACATCTGCTGAATTAGAACGATTGAAAGAAATTAAAGCTCGTGGTCATTTGAAACATCAATTTACACAAATTGGTAATGAAGCTATTATACCAGGACCTGGAACTCCATCTCCAGCCCCATCTCCCGAACCATCTCCTGAACCAACTCCAGACCCATCTCCTGAACCAACTCCAACACCTGTTAAATACAAGATTCAATATCGAATTGGTGAACAATGGGATAATGATGATGGAAGTACTGGTTACACTGATATTCTTACTGATTTGGAATTCAATTTCAGTTACACAAAGGAAGAATTTGAAGAATTTGGATTACAACCAGGTGCAACTGATGAAGAAATTTGCGTTCATAATCCTGCTGTAACATTACCACCATTAAATCATGCTGACAAAAATGGAAGATATTATGCTTGGCAAATTGTTAAAACACCAATTGTTTCTGCTAAACAGACTCTTCAATCAATTCATGATGCTAAATCACAACTTCACAACGAAACATATTCATCACAGAAAGCCACATTAACTGTAAACAGAATGACAATCACATTATGTAAATCAAATATGCAAGGTTATGGTGTCTGTGAATCTACTAGAAGAGGAATTGAAAATATTCTCCGTGAAGGAATTATAATCCCATCTCAGAAAGTTGATTACCATTCATTCCCAATTGCTCCTGCCGCAAATGGAATTAAGTCAACATTGAATATTCCATTAATTAATGTTACTACAATGTCGATTATGTTTCCAAAACATCATAATGACCTCACTGTTTTCGAAAATCCAGTATATCAAAATTGTTATCTCAATATTGGAGGAAAGAACTTCCCAGATGAAAATGTTTCAACAATTGGTGCAAGATTCTTTGAGAATCAATTAACCGCTGGAGACCTTGATGCAATCGCATTACAATGCACTAAAGAATTTGAGGACTCAATGACTATGCCAAAGAATGATGCAAACGGAGTTCGCTACAAGAATACTTTAAGTGATGCTTCTAGCTTTGTTTTCAATATTCAAACTGAACGCTCATCTGCTGGTTATTGTTATGATGGTTTGGATGGTGGATTTGGTAACATTCAGGTTCAAGTAAATGGTCAACCAATATATACAGGACCAAATGATACTTACTATAATGTTAATGAAGAAGGTACAGTACATCCACCCCCAACACAATTATGGCTCACAAGAGATACCTATTTCAAATTAAGTTTGAATGGTTTAGAGTACATCGATGATGAATCCCCAGCTGGTTCACAAATAAACGCATAAAATTGAGATTTGATTTGAGATATTTTTTTTTGCTTCTGAATTACCTTATTGTATTCGAAATGTCAAAAACAAAATCTCTCAGAATTTATGATAAAGAATATCCTTCATTATTGAAATATCCATTCAAATCGAAATACAAATACGTTGAAACTGATTTACAACCTGTTTTCAACACAAACATTAAAACAGAACCTTTCATACCTGATTTCAAACTCAAAGCATGCAAAAAAATGTCAAAACCAAATTTCTCAAATGAACCTGGAACTTGGGAAGCTGATTTGATGTTCTCACATTATTATGCAGATGTTGAACATCCAATTAAACAAGAGCAAATATATCTTGTTTTGATAAATGTGAATACTAGATATCTGATTGTGGAACCAATGTCAAATAAAAGTGAAATAACTCAAACTTTAAAACGAGTTGTTGAAAAGAATCCTAAGTTTGAATTTCGAACCATTAAATGTGATGGTGAATCTGGATTTGTTAGTTTAAAAGATGAATGTATTGTATTGAAAGATAATACAAAAGTAATTCTCAAAACAGATATCTCAAATGATTTACAAGTAGCATACAATTATAAACCTGAGTTAAGAAATCAAGTTAGAAATGAAATTCTTTTAAAAACTAATTTGAAAACGTTAATAGCATTTTTGAAAAAAAGTGGATATAAAAATGTTATCAAGTCACCAATCTCAAAAATTGAGTTGAAAATTGACGATATCAATGATTATTACCCAGTCAAATTTGTAATTAATTCTTCCCCTTACGCTCTCGCTCATAAAAACGTTGATGCTGTAATTAGAACTCTTAGAAATGCCTTCGGAATGGATAATCGAAGAATTGCTGATTATAATCTCATGAGACAAATGGTGAACTTCTATAATAACACTCCTCACAATTCATTGAGATTTCGGAATTATGATTATAATGAAGATGAATTATCTGAATATCAAGGTTCTGGATTGATTCCTCCAACTAAATGGATTTATTATTCTCCAGTTCAAGTTCAAAACAATGTTGATTTGGAATGGAAGTATATTCGAATGATGAAAATGAAATTGAGAAAGATAAATGACAAACAGAAATTGAAAGGCTTACTCTCATACAAACGTGGTAACATTATTTTGGTACATCTTGATAAAGGTAAGACTCAAAAAAAGCATGAAAAACGAAGACGTGTATTTAATGATATAGCTGAATTCATTTGTTATCAAAACGGAAATGTTAAATGTAGATTGTTAAATCAATATTACACATTCAGTAAAACAGACAAGGGGTTAATTCCCTACGAACAACCTGAACGAGGACGTAAAGCTCAAACTGATGTTGAAAAAAATGAAATTGAAATTCCAATTATTTATACAAAATATGTTTGTGATTCCATTGATGACTTGAATGAAGATTATAAAGAGTATTTTGTAATAAAATGTTAACAAATAATATCAAAAATGTATCAACGATAAATTTTAAACAACCAATTACTAAGCGTTATTTCCATACACAAGATAAAGAATTTGTTCTTCCAAGTGAATTCGTTTCAAGTAAGAATAAGAAATATATTGTTGTACAGTATGTTGGAGCAATTGTTAAAGATACTCTTGTTGGTGATTTGATGGTACACTCTGATATTGTACAACAAGATGGTTATTGTGATTGTTTCATTATGTTAGCAAACAGACGTCAAACTAAATATCGAAAATATGAGTTTCTTGGTCATGAACGTAATTTTAAAATTTGGTTCACAGATTTATATGGGAACTCAATTGAACCATCTGCTTTTGTAATGAGTTGCCTATTAATCTTTTAAATAGGTTTTTTTGTTTGCCGGGCACCAAATAGCCATTTAGGCCTTATTATTTTTGTTCCAAATGAAAAATGATACGTAAAACAAAGGATAAAAATAAAGAAGTATTAACAGCAGAACAAGAATCTAATTTAATTGATAAGGATGCAATTATTCTAGATAGAACTCACACATTATATTCATATATTGATAAAAAAGATAAGAAAGTTTACTTCTATTTGAGTAGTAATTATCAAGATTTATTTGTTTTTATGGAAGGTGATAATATATTGTTAAATTTACCTAAGAAAGTTGATATGAATACAAAAATGAACATCTTAGATAATAAACGTCCTTATTTAAAAAGAAAATTTGTCATTTCTATTGAAATTGGTTCCAAAATTGGAAATACAGATATTAAATTTGTTGAAAGATGGTTTGATGAACTAAATAAATCATATATTGTATTAATGGAAGATTGTGGATATAAATATGCTATTAAAGAAACAAATAATTTCTGTTTTGAATTAGATTCCGAAGGAGATGTAAATAGAAAAATCAAACCACTTCCGTTGCACATATTTCTTTGTTTCAAACCTGAAACTTTTATGAATGAATGGAATCGTGTTGAATTACGAAATTTGGATGAGGAAGCTGATTTAAAAAAATTTAAATATGAATTTCAAAATTGGCATTACCATTTTCCTGTTATTAATGTATTTAAATCTAATTATGTAAGTCCATTATTAAAAGTCCATTTTAATGAAACTCCTGAAAGCCTTGAACCATTAATGGATATTTCAGAAAATGATAATGATGGTAAATATGAAACAAGTAATGTCGATATCAATAATAAATATGATTATGATGAAATAAGACCTAAAAAAATAAATCCTCCAGTTCCATCTATGTTACGTGATTCGGATAAAGAAAATGAGAGTACGACTACAATGAAACCAGGTGTTGAGACATTACCGAGCTCTATTTTCAGCAATGTATCGACCTCAAATACATGGATGAAACCTCAAAGCTCTGTACAACAAAATCCTAATAACTTTAGTCCAATGAATTACTTTCAACCCACAACATTTAATATTCCAACAGGTACTAATTTTAATTTTAATGCAGAGCCAAAAAAATCATCTTTAACTAGTGAAACAAATAATACAACCAATGGAAACTTACCAAAGATTAATGAGAGTAAGTCAGAAAACAAACCAAAAACACATATATCAACTTTCAGATTACCAAAAAATAAAACAGATTAAATATTTTTTTATGCTTCATCTTCAGCTTCATCGTCATCATCAGATTCAACTTTAACATTAGCTAGTTTTTCATCAGTTCTTGATTTAATATATGTTTTGTCGCGATAATCATCATACAATGATTTATACAAATTTTTAACTTCAATGTAATTTCCGCCAACATTCAAATTAATATGTTTATCAATATTTGAACCAAAGTGTTCTCGTAATTGTTTCTTTTCTTCTTTAGTTGTACTAATTGTACAAATCGTCCTTTCTTTTCTTCTGTATATCCAAGTCCAACTTTAGCTATTAGTTTAATTGTTTGGGTTAATATTTCTCCTAATCGTTCTGATATTTCAGCTTCACCATTTATTTCACCGCCAATTGGAATAACATCTTTCATATTATTATTATAATCATCTTGAATCTTAAGACCTAATTCAGAATTTACTGCTTTTGAGTGTACTTTTTTATATTTAACCCATTCATTCCAATTATTACATTTATGTGATTTCATTACTTTCAATTCATATTGTAAAATAAATACAGCGGTACATATTTTTAAATAACTGAATATACCCTTCAATGGTTCCAAAAATTGATAATTTACACTTTCTCCATCAATTACAACTTCTCCTCCAAACATATTATAGAGTGCTAATTGCCATATTTTTGAAAAGATTGAACTCCATAATCCTCTTGCATTAAGTTTGGTGCTGACTTTGGGTTTAGATAAGCCAACCTTCTGATAAGCATTAACTGCTTTAATGAAATCTCCATCATATTTAACATCGATTTTACCAGCATCCCATTGTTTTTGTTTATAATTCCATGTTTTAGTAGTGCCAGTAAGATTTTTCATCCATACTTCAAATGAATCATCTGTTTTACCAGCAATGCGTTCGGTTTGCCATAATTTCTTATAGGGGTCTGCTTTAACAAGACGGAATCCATTAATTATAACAGGTTTACCACGAGTGTCAACAATAACGATGTCCTCTACTTTGTCGCCATTTAAGTCACAAATTGGATTACCAAGAGGGTCTTTAGTGTCTCTCCTTGCAGGAATTAATCGATATAATGGATATCCATTTTTATCAAATTTCTTCTTACAATAGGCTTCTGCGCCATCTCTTGTAGCACATTTTGGAGAGAATTTAATACGATAATTACCATTAATAAGAATATCAAATAATTCCCCTCGGAATTTACTAACATCAATACTTTGTTTATTTTCGAAAATGTATAAGTCATTTAAACGTTTTTGTGAAGCTTCAAATGTTTTACCAGCACGTTTACCAGTTGGGACAGACTGCATATAATTGCTTTTGAATTCATCAGTATCGATTGGAGATACACCTTCTGGTGCTGCAATATCAACATTAAATAAATCTTCGTAGTTTTCAGAACTAAGTACAGGTTTTTTAGATGGTGATTTAAATACAGGCTTTGACATTGATTTAGGAATGGAAAAATATTCATTATCAACATTATTATCGTCAGAACTTTGTGAATCACTATTCATGTTAAATAATATTTCTCGGTCACCATTTGCGCCTTCGGCGCCAGGCACAAAGTGCTTTTCTATAATATACTTTATTAATTGTTTGAGCTTCTTTTTGTTTTTAGGCTCAGTTGTTTCTTCAAATATGTTTGTTTCACGTATTGCATCATGTAATTGTAATACAAGTTTTTTTACTCTGATGTCAGAATCATCTTTGGGATTTATAGCTCGATTATAATAATCATAAAGGTTTTCAGCAGTAAATTCATCGTTTAATAACCCAAATTTCTTAAGTTGATTAGCATCAATTGTAGAAGATTTATTGTAAGCATCTAATAATTGTTGACCTTCTTGATTAGATTCTGCTATCTTTTTCATTGTTTCAATATTGGTTTTCCTTCTAATATTCTCAAATTGCAATAGGTTATTTATATTATCTGATGCCTCATTGTTTTTATGTGAGTCTATATTATTTGTCAATGATTTGACAAGTGATTGAATCTGTGCGGTATCTTTTTTATTGAATACTGAATACTTCTCTGAGTCATCAGCAATACGATAAAATAATTGTAAAGCATTAATATGATTACTATCAAGTATAACTAAATCATTAAGTGATTCAATGTCTTTATTAAGTCGATTTCTGAAATAATGGTCTGCTAAATCTGGCTCCTCCTCCTCTTCAACTTGTGGAATGGAAACAGGTTTTTCTTTATTTTTCAGATAGTTGGTTAAATCAATAAAGTAATTCGCTTTTGAATCAAGTATTTTAGCTAATTCATTTTTTTGTCTTGAAGTTCCTTTAGGCTTTGCGTTATATTTATCAAGCATATCTTTTAAATTTGTTTTTACATCTTTGACATAGTTACGAGGATTCTTAAGATACTCAATAATATTACCAATAATTGTTGTTATTTGTGTTAACTTACTATTTTGGAACATGAATATGAGCATATCTTGATAGTCCCTTTTTTTTACTTCGTTTAGTATGAAATCTTCGTTTATGTTTGTTATCATTTATTATTCCCAAAATGTTCACGATAGAACAAGCGGGTACTATAAAAAAAGTAAATACAATTGATGAATTGATAATAGAATATATCAAGAAATATGCTTGTACACATTTGTGTCCGGGAACCAATGGTTCCTGCCAATGCAATAACGGAAATAATTTAGGGTCAAGCTTGAATACTGAGGAATTGAAAGAATTATTAAAACCATATGCGAAAACAACTGATTTATTCGATTATTTGAAAACAGAGGAATTCAATAAAGAATTATTAAAGTATGCTAGTAGTGAAGAAATTGAAAACGCTGTTAATACATTACGTGATTACGTTGTTAACAACTTTGCATTATCAACTGACATACCTGAAATACCTACAGATTTGGTTAATGAATCTGCTTTGACAACTGCTTTGGAACCATATGCGAAACTTACGAACTTAAGTGAGTACGCGAAGACTCAGGACTTGCCAGATATGACATTGTATGCAAAAAAAGAAGACATTCCAGAACCAGTTGATTTATCAAATTATGCTTTGACAACAGATATGACCCTTGCTATTGAGCAAGTGAAAAGCGATATCCCAGAGATTATTGAGGGGCAAACAACTATTCAATTCAAAATCGTCAATAATACAATTCCTGATTTAGATTACAACACATATCATGAACTGATTGAGCAATATGGGTTGGATATTGTATCATCAGACAATTTCTATACGGCCCATTATGTTCACGCAGACTATTCGTACAATGACGATGATGATAATCAACCCTCTCAGATACTGCGTATCGACGGAAGTAGTTCTGGTCTTTGGATACTGTATCACAGCCATGAATTAATCAATCCAGGAACTGGTGATACACCAGAAATATTATCATGTTCAATAACCAAAACTGTTGAACCAACAAGCAAAAACGCTTATTCGGCAAGATATGTGTCAAACACTTTTGCATTGAAAACAGATATTCCAGAACCAGTTGACTTGACACCATATTATTCTAGTGCACAAGCTGATGAGAAGTTTGTTGATGAAGATGAATTGGCTTATGAATTAGATAAATATGAGACCAAGGATGTGGCTGATGGTAAATATGCTTTGAAAAGTGAATTACCTAAACCTGTTGATTTGTCAAAATATCGAAGCAAAAACGATTTGACATACAGTGTAAAATTCAATTATGAAATTAATGTTGAATCTAATAAAATAATTAATTACCCAAATAATAGTGATTTTATTTCATTCATTTATAATGATAAATCATATGAATATCCAATAACAGGTCAACTTAGTAATGGTAGCTTTGGTACTGCATATAAATACGAAATTGATATAGAAGGAAATAAATATATATTATTCAGAAATTCGAATGATGAAATATTCATTAATGAACCTGGTGTAATTTATAGTGCACAATCCAGAGTTCAAGTATTAGAACATTATAAGTATAACAATGATGAACTAGTATTGAAATCAAAAATTCCTGATTTAATAGAAAAAGACAAATTACTTACTACTGATAACACTAATTTGGATGAATATCTCAAAAAATCTGAAGAAACTAAGCCTTTCTTTGGTGAATTCAGGAAATTAAATGATAGAACATATATACCTTATCAAAAAGTATTTATTGATTACACATACGATGAATACGGTTTAATTAATGAATCTTTTGAACCAAATAGCACCATTAAATTTGAATATAATAACAAAGAATATGAAATCATTGGTGAAATGCTATCGTCTAGTTCAAGCGGTATAAATTATGGTAGATTTGAGATTGATGGTGCTATGTATTCATTAAGAGTTCTAGCAAGTGATTACAGACCTGTTTACTTAGTTCATGAAAATGGTACAAACTTAATTTGTAGAGTAAAAATATTAGCGATATATCCTCCTAATTATAAATATGATGAATTAGTACTCAAAAGTGAGATTCCAGAATCTATCATAACAGAAGAACAACTAATAAAAAAATGTGCAATTGATTGCGGTCCATTTACGGAGGGTGCTGATATATCAATTCATTATCTAAAAATTATAAATAACGCAATTAAACTGGAATACATAGTTGGTAATTATGCAGAAAGAAATGAAATAAGAATATTATTCTATGATACAGCTGCAAATCCCCATAACATAGTAATATTATTATATCAAAGAACTATATATTTTGATAATTTCAAATATTCAGCGTATTATGAAGAAATTCTTGATTTATCATCAGGAAGACCACTTACATATAGTGTTCCAATGGCTGAATATAATTGGACGACTACTCAAGAATTATTAGATGCTAGACAAATATATTCAAGACAAATCATGGTACCAGCATATTTAGCAAAATTCAAGGCTGCTATTTACGGTACGCAATCAAACACAACAATCACACATTATGCTCCAATCGAGTCATCAATGAACTCTATTAATGATTTCGTTATTGGAGCTCCAGTATATATGACCGGTAAGGTTTATAAACATGTTGGTGATACTTGGGTACTTTCAACTGTGAAGGATACTACAGATTGTATTTGCAGTGTCAAAACTACTGGTTCATGGAAAGAATATGTTGGTATTTGTGTTAGAATTGATGAAAAAAATATTGCTATAACATTTGCTTCCCATGGCGATTATCTTTTGAAAGTTGATGATTCATCTTGTTATGGTATTGGGGATGAAGTATTTATTGATAATGAAGACAATAAATTGAAGATTCTTAGTGGTGAAACTGCAATAACATCAAAGATTAAACGTATGACTGTTGGGGTTATCACTGCAATAATAGATGATAAAACACTTGCATGCTTTAAGGCATAAATAGTATAAAAAAATTTTTTTTAGCTTAATTGTTGGATGAGATTATTTGAATCAGTTTTCCCGTCATGTATAACGATAAATTGATATTTAATTGTTCACGAATTAGATTCTGAAGGAATTGAATTCGATTAGACCTTGGTTGGTTCATAATTGTTTCTTTATGGTCAGAAGCAAATTGAAGAACTTGGTCTCTCTGTTCATCATTTAAAAACTTCGATTTGTTTAATGGAAATGAACGATTTGTTCTTCTTCGTATAGGATTTAATTCATTTGATTGTTCAGTTGATTCAGTTGATTCAGTTGATGGTTCGACACTTTGTGCCTCGGCATAGCCTCGGGCAACTTCGTTGACCTCAGATTCAGTTGGTTGTTCAATTTGTGTTTCATTTGATATATTATTTAATTGTTCGAATTCGGTTTTCAAAGCAAGTAATTCAGAAATGATATGGTCGATGCGTTGTTGCATTTTTAAATAAGATAAAAAAACAAATTCTTAATTTAAAATTTTATAACTTGTTCTCAGAATCACTCTGGAGCCCTTATTCAAATTTTAAATCCCAAATTAACTTTGAAATAAATTTTAAAATGAGTGTTTAGCGCTTTATGACAGGCCTTGTTCTAAAACAGATTATGGAGGCTAATTAAAATTTAAACCCTGTGGATAATTTTTTCGTTAATTTTTAAAATGAGGTTTTGAGCTTGGTTCCTGGTATTGGGAGACCTAGAAAAATTATTCGACCACCAATACGCACATACATATACTACTAATGAATTGAATTTTTATTATAATTTTTTTGAAATAAATGAAAGAATAAAAATTGATATGCAAGATCCAATAAAAAAACGCGACTATCAATAGATAAATTGGGATTTTTTAAACTTTCAATAATAACATTAAAAGGAAGTATAAAAAACAAGAGATGATAATCTTTAAATTCAATTGATTTCAAAACTGTTTCTGTAGAAAATAATTTTAAAGGATACGAGTCCTTCATCTTTCCTATAGCACTATCATCAGAAATGACATGACCTAAATTATATTTTTGCATTTCGTGCGGAAAAATTTCAATGTTTGATAATATGTCAAGATTTATCTTGCCTTCAAGAAAATAGGATCTAAGCAATTTTATGGAATGCAAAAAATCGGATATTGGCAAATAAATATCGTTTTTTAAAAAATTTTGGCTTAATTGATTTACAATTTCTAAAAAAGTCTTTTTTTGTTTAATCATTTGTAAAACTTGTTGGAAAAATAAATCATGGAAAATATCATAATAGTGGTCTCCATCAGTGGCCACAAATTTGATAATTATGTTGTTTTCTGCTAATTTTTTTTTTCAAAAATAAAAATACTTTTTTTATATCTTCATTAGCTGAACCAGACTCAGCAAAACGTACATAAATAGGAAATGAGTCAATTTTTTTATTAATTGATTGAATATGAAAAACAAAAATATTTTTGTATATTTTATTTTCTTGAATATATTTCAAATTTGGCAAACTTTTTAAAATAAATTTTCCTTCAATATTTTTAAATTTGGCGGCATCTATAGCTAAAGTAACATATAATGGATCGTTTTTTGGTTGTTTTAAATTTAAATCTTTTAAAATTTCATCACAATTGATTCATTAGTCAAGTTATTACTAATTCTTTGTAAAACCGGTGAAAACTTTTTGCGAATATTTCTTTCATGCGGAATTGGCAGATATTTCTGAAGGAGCCTATAACAAGGACTTCCAATAATAAAAGCAACAGTCATTAAATCATAAAAATGCTTTGAATAAACTCTTAAATTTGGTTCAATTTTTGATTGTTGAATCATCTCATCAAAAATTTTATTATTCTGAAAAGATTTTGACTCATTAGATTTATTGAATAAGCTTTTTTCATCTTTTAATTTTCGATTTTCAATAATAAGATTTTGAAATTTTTCTTCAAGGATTTCATTTTTTCTTTTTAGTAATTCGATTTGATGGTTAGTATTTACATTATAACGAGGTTTTGATATTAAAAAGTCGTCATTAATATTTTTTACTGAATCTATAGGAATAGAATTTTGATTTTTTAAAAGAAAATCAACTGCAAGTTGATATCCATCAAAATTTAATGCTTTTAGAGAATATAACATTTGCAAAATTAAAAGAATATTTTCAATAATGTCGATACTCAAATCTGAATTGCTAATTTCTACTAATGCTTGGAAAAGTGAAATTAATGAACTTTGGTTTGATAGTATTAAGTATTTTAAGATTGAAATGATCTGAATTATTATATTTTTCTTCTCATTTGTAATTATTTTCAAAATCATAAAAAAAAATTCGGCATAACATGATATTCCGTATTTTTCAATGTTTTTAATAATTGATAATGTCTTTTTGCTTTGATAATTGATAAATTTTTTCTCAATTTTAGTTTGCATTTTCGAAATAAAAATATCATTCATCTTATAACTCATTATTTTTTCGATTATTTCATCTCTATTCAATGAATTATTTGTTTCGGCATCGTCTGAAACTGAATTTGCTGATGTATTTTCTGGTTTTTCGTTTTGAATATCTAATAATATTTGATCTTCTTTTTCAAATTCATTCTCTTCGTTGCACTCGATTTCTGTATCAAAAAATGAGATAAGAATTTGATTAGTTAAGTCGACAAGTTGATTTGATTCTTCCATTTTGTAAATTTTAAATTCAATACTTTACAAAATTTAACGTTTTTTTTATTCCAAAAAAAAAAAAAAAGCAGTAATAAAACATGATGTATGGAATGGATTTCGCTGATATTCTGGCATATGCAATTATTCATATTAACTTAAAAAATAAGATATAGTAATTTATTTTATGTCACTAATTTAATCAAATTTTTGTTTTATTTTATTTTTAAATCATCATTATTATATTGTTTTTTCAATATTTCTTACTATTAATACAAATTAATATTTTATATTATTATATATATAATAATTTTTGTAAAAAAACTGTGATATAATAGTTTTTTACAGAGATAAAATTAGTTTACTTTTTTTACTCAAGTTGTTCAATTTAAAACCAATTTCAAAATTTATAATGTCATTAAATAGATATTTTAATAAAGATAATAATATTATAAATAAAAATCTAATTTATCAAATATTGGTAGAGAAAAAGTGGTAGGTGAAGTGAGCGCCCACACCATTATATTATAATATTTTTTAAAAATCGTGCCATCTGTATTATAATCAGATTGATAACAAATTTTTCAAACAATTGAAAATCTTTAACAATATTTCATTTTTTCTAGAAAAATCAGTATAATAATAAGCATATATTAATCCTATTATATTTTTAAAAATCGTGCCATCTGTATTCAATTTAAAAATTTTGAAAAAAACTTTTTGAAATCATGTGAAATAAAAATATAACCGCCAAGTTCATTTCAATAGGTGAAAAAAATTGAAAGGATTGGCTCACCTATTTCATTTCATATTTTATTAAAGATGAGTTTAACAATATGTCAAACATCTGATTTAACAATGCTTCCTCCATATAATGAATCCGATTCTGTATCCATTGATGAGTTCTTTCTAAATAGATGGAATGATTTTCAAGATATTACAAAAATCGTTGCTTCATTTATATCCAAAAAACTTGAAAAAATTAAGCAAATAAATATGATTATTTCCGGAACAACAGGATCTGGAAAGAGCACTTTAATTAATAATCTTTTCCGCGGTAATTACTGTAGAACAGGAATTGGAAAGCCAATCACTTACAAAATTCGTCAGACAAAAATAAATAATATACCTCTGACAATTTATGAAACACCTGGATTTGAACTTGATGTGCACCAACAAGAACAATTGAAAAATGATATGTATAATCTAATTGAAGAAAAGGCCCAAATGAATGATATCAATGAATCAATTCATTGCATTTTGTATTGCGTGAATTGTGAAACAGGACGTTTTCAATCTGAAGAGGAAAACTTTATTAGGAACTTTGTAGATAATCCACGAATAGGAAATATTCCAGTTATTTTGGTTCTCACACAATGCTATGATAATGATAAAAGAGATAAAATGATGGTAGAGCTAGATAATATGAATTTGAATGTAAAACAAATTGTTCCTGTAGTTGCAAAAGCAAGAACATTTAATATAAGAGGTGTAAAAATAGATTGCCATCAATATGGTCTTGATATTCTAATCGAAGTTATTGAAAATTGCTTACCAAATATATGGTGTTGAAATTCCAACTGGATTCATGGTTGATTTTCTTACCTCAACAATCGGATGTGGAACTGCAACTCTTTTAGGAAAAAGTGTTGTTGCCAGTCTTTTGAAGTTTCTTCCAGGAGTAGGAACAATAATTGGTGGTACTATTTCAGGTGGAATAGCTGCAGCTCTAACAACTGCTTTAGGCAAATTATATATACAAATAATTGAAAAAATATATAACGGAGAATATAATATCAAATCAATGGATCATGAAAAATTCAAACAAATTGTTTCAACGATGTATAAAAAAAATTTGAAAAAAGAACCATGTCAATTTTGATGCCATTTCGTGTTCTCCTCCACAATATAATTACAAATTTGATAATTTTTTGAATAAATTTTCGAATTACACATTGTGATATTTTTTAAATGGGTGTATATGATTATATTCGAGTAACTAAAAAACATAATCTTTTTTTTTAACAAAACTTTCAAAAAGGTAATTACACTTTGATGTATATGATAATTTCCATGCATATTAAATTATAATTACAGTAAGGTTGTAACATTCAAAAACGTCTCAAAAGAGGAAAATCTACTTTTTCATAGAAAACGATTAAAATGAATTTAAAAAAAAGTCAAAATAACGAATTTAATTCAAATTTGGATTTTCCATTTATAGTGTTTTATAAGTGGAAAATCGACTTTTATAATGATAGGAGTTTTTCCATAAATTTTTCAGATGATTGATTATCCATTAAATTCGTTTCAATTTCGATTTGATATGCTATAGGTATGAATGCTATCTTTAAAACAGCGTGTAGATTTGTTTCTTTAAGGAATTTTTTTCATTTTCAAGATATCTAATTAATTTGTTATTCATATTTTTATGGACAAATTTTTTAGCGAAAAGAAAAAGACAAAACTTAACTACGGTTTTTTGTATATTTTTTGCTTATTATCAACAGTATTGCTAAAATGTTTAGCAAATTCATTTTTCCGATTTCAGATGTCGAATTTTCGCAATTGGAATTCAAATGATAGTTACTTTCATATATATCATTAACACATAAGTACTGTCACTGTTTTTATTATTACAAATTATTTTTTATAAAAGTATTAACAATAATTTGTATATCCATAAATGCAATTTTTGCTATTTTATTGATTATTTTTATGATACATGTTTTTTATATATATGTTATGACTTTCCATTAAAGAATAATTTTTTTTTTATAATTCAGATATTTGATCCATAATTTTCAAAATCGATTTTTTTAATTAAATAAATAATTATAAAATATTAATAAAGAATATATTTTAATGGAATTCATTAAAATTCGCATTTATCAATTGAGCACGAATTCAGCGCCATTTTTCACAAACAAATTCCGCGCCTTTTTTCACAAACAAATTCGATTGTTTTTTATTTTCATAAAGACCCCGCCAACTATTTCAATGAAGTTTCATGATTCTGTTTTTTTTTAATTGACTTCACTTCTTGAAAATGCATAAAGCAGTGAGGTCCAAAGCTCTAATCATGGAAAGAGTTGCTGAAATAGATGGAATATGTAATAATAATTGGGATTCGATTATTCCAGATGACTTAAGTTCAGATTTTTATGCATCATTTCCCTCTCAGCTCAACTATTTGAAAAGTTTACATGTTCTCAAAATCTGTGATTTGTGTTATATATTACGAATCTCAACCAAAACTTACTATAAGATCTTGCCAATTATAGAGAAAGGAGGTGAAGACATTGAATCGCCAATGGGACGCCCGCCAATTGTTTCAGAAATTGAAGAGAATGCATTATTGAAACAACTAGAACTTCAGCAATTACAAGGCGATTGCTTAAGCCCTAGACAGGCGAGGGAGTGGCTGGAAAACTATATTAAAGAAAAAGGAAGAAGTATTATACTGGACAGAAACTGGTGGTTTCGGTTTAAGACAAAAAATATTGAGCATTTTAGTGTTATGAAGATACACTCATTGGAGTTTAAGAGAGCAGATGTGTCCAGAAATGATATAAATAATCATTTCGATAAACTTGGTGAAGCATTTAAAACACTACGTGCTCCATCACTTACAATTAATATGGATGAATCAGGTTTCATCAAAAGGCCAAATAAAAACTCAACGAAAAACTGTATTTGTATGAAAAAGTGTTGTGTACCACCAACTTTCCGTGATGAAGTTGATGGTAATCACGTATCTATAGTTGCTTCTGTAACTTTGAGCGGAAAATCTCTACAGCCATTACTTTTGTCAACAACAGAAAAACCACCAAAGGAAGTTACAGAATCAGTACTACATAATGACTTCCTTTGGATGAAAACCAAAAAAGGATATTTAAATGAAGAAGCAATGATATTCTGGGTCAATAAAGTACTGCTTCCTTACATTAACCACACACAACAGTACTTTACTGGTCAAGAAATTCGACCTTTACTCATATTTGATGGATTAAAGGCACATCTAACTGACCAAGTTAAATCGATATTTGAACAAAATAATATCGATATATTAACTCTTCCTCCGCATTCTTCTCATCTTCTGCAGTGCCTCGATTTGTGTTTCTTTGGCGTTATGAAGAGAAGTTTCAGACTTTCACGATCATACCTTTTTACAAAAGATCAGAAACGCGCACAGAAAATTGAAAGAGTAATGAAAGCTTTTCATGCAGCAAGCTTTCCACCAATAATTATTGCTGGATGGAAAGCAAGTGGCATTGATATGACATTTAAAGATGGAAATATTATATCAATTGCTTTGAATAGAAGCCGAGTTTTGTCAAAAATATTGAATGAATAACTTTTTCACTAAACTATTCTGAATTTTTAATCAATTTTTTATGAAGTGATTGAAAACATTTCAAACAATCATATCATTAACTTCCAACAACTAAAATCATTGAAAATTTTATTGTGAAATTGATTTATGAATGTGTGCAAAAATAATGAAAAAACAAACTCATTATTCCTTTATATTTAAAATTAGTATAAATCATCGATAAAAGTCTATTCTTTTATATATAAACGTTTTTTCAAAAAATATTAATATTATCATTAGATCAGGAAAAAAAAAAAAAAATAAAAATAAAAAATAGTGTCTAATGAATTCAAATTAATCATGAAATTACTAAAATTACTTTAAATATCTCAATTGTCATAATTTTGTTCACTCCAATTTCTCAATTGCTAATTCCACATTTAACGAAATAGAAAAACCAAGCTCAAATTTGTAATAAAATGTTAAAACATTTAAAATGAAACATATTTAAAAAGATGAAATAAGATATCAGAAATTTCATACATAATATTAACAAATAGAAATTTTAAAAATTATAATATATTCATGTAAAAGCAATCAGAAATAAAAAAAGTTTATAAAACAGCATGAATAGCGATAAAAAATATAAAAAATGTAAATTGAAATTTTGCAAGCTTGCAAAAGCAAATGAGAGAATTTTTGAGTCAAAGATATATTTTTCATTTATAATTGACATGACAATATAAACTTGAAAACCTTGATCTACTGATTATCTACATAACAAAATAAAAAAAAGACAAGATGCTTTGAGAGTCGTAAATATCGAATTTTTAAGTTTTTTACCAATGTATTTATCTGCTTTATCGGAGATTCTTTGTAGAAATATCGAATTTTTAAGTTTTTTACCAATGTATTTATCTTATTTTTGAAGATAAATTTTTTTCTCAAAAAGTCGATTTTCCTATTTTGAAACGTTTTCCAATTTTGAAACCTTACTGTAATTACTTTATATTTAGCAAATTTTATCAAATAAATTTTAAAATTCTATCTAGGGATGGGAAACGGGCGCCCGAAACTTGCCCGGGCAATGTCAGATTAGTCATATCACCGGGCAAGAATGGGGACAAACGTCTTTTTTACATTGCCCGTTTTTGCTCGTTCTTGCCCATTTGATTGTTAAATTGATTGCCCGTTCATCATTTTCTTTCCTGCCCGTAAATTTTATGAAATAGTAAAAGCTGCTTGTTCGATTTTCGTCGAATCTTTTTTTTTTTTTTTTTTTTTTTTTCTATTTCCAATTTCTCCACCTATATTCCATGTTGAAAATATTTATTCATATCATTATGATTGCAATTTATTTTTCATTATTTATAAACAATAAGAAAATGATTTTTTTATAAACTTGTTTAAATGAAAATATTATCACTTTTTTTTACTCTTTTTTTGGCTTATATAAAAAATTTTGATTTTTTGTTATTCTTAAAAAGCATAATTTTTTATTCCCACAAGTATTTCATTAACTGTATAGTTATTTTCAATATCTCAAAATTTAATTTGTTCGAAAAAGTTTTATTTATGAACTTATAGTTAGAATAGCATATATATTATTATACTGTTGTGTTAAACTTGCTTTTTTATGTTAATGACATAATATCTAAATGAAATTTTTGTGTGATCAGATAAGTAAATACGATTTTTTTAATTTAATTATAATTAAAATATAAAATACAATATATTCTTGCATTTTTTTAAACAAAAATCATTCATAAAATTTATTTTGTCAATGCTTTTTTCTAAAAAAAAAAGTTCGGAAAAAATTCGAACCAAATTCTTTTTTATGAAAATGGGCAGCCCCGGGCAATTGCCCAAAAAAGTGGAAACGGGCACTGCTTCGCCCGAAAAAACGTAAATAACTGTTTTGCCCGGGCAGCCCATTTTGCCCGTAAATTTGCCCGGGCATGCCCGGGCAAGACGTTTATTTCGGGCCCATTGCCCGCCCGGTGCCCGTTTCCCATCCCTAGTATCAAAACAAAAAAATAATAACTCCTCATATAGGGTGGCCATTAAGTAACCGCAATTTTTATGAATATTGAATAAAATATAAATATGAATATATAATATTAATGTTTATTAAATATAATTACCTTTATATGAAATGCATGCTTTAAGTCTTCTTATCCATTCGGAAAATAATGATTTAAAAAAATCTTCACTTTTTGAGACAAAAAAATTTTTAATAGCTTCTAACAGCTCATCTTCGTCTTCAAAATCATTTCCTTTGAATGATTCTTTCATAGTGCCGAACAATCCAAAATCGCATATAGCCAAATCAGGCGAATATGCAGGATGGTCCCAAATATTAACTTTTGAGTTTTCAATGTGTGCTTTAACTTTTCCTGCAGTATGACTGGGAGCATTATCGTAATGCAGACAAAGCTTGTGCTTCCATCTTCTCGATTTCTTCATTAATTCGGAATTTTCAATTGCCAATATAATATTATTTATAAAATAATCCGCAGATATTTTCGTATCCATCGGTTTGAGGTTAATTAATTGAACTCCTTTTCCATTAATAAAAATGGTAAACATTGACTTTTTTTCAAATTGAGTGTTTTTGTGATAAGCTGGAATGTCTTCTCCTTTCATTATCCAAATTTCCTTTGTTGGATAATGAAATACAAACCATGATTCATCACCTGTTAAAACGAATTCATATCCTGTTGATTCTTCATATTCCAAATTTCGTAATAAAACTTTCGCTAATTTTTTTCTATTTTTCATTTGTTCTTTTGTTAATAAATGCGGATGAACTCTAAGATGCACGAATTTCAAACCAATCAAATTAGTCATATGATCCAATACTGTCGTATGTGAAACATGAACCTTGTGAGCAATGTCTCTAGATGATGCATATTTATTTTCATCATGAGCTTTTTAAATTGCGACCGTTAATGGTTCATCCACTGGTCTTCCAGGTTTGGGCAGATCACTTAAATCTTCTCGGCCACACTTAATTTCACGGATCCAAAAATATATTTGGGTTTCTGATAGACATTCATCTCCATATGTTTTTTGTAATTCCACGATGATATCTTTAGGTTTCATCTGTTTTCGGAGGCAAAATTTTATCGCATACCTTTGTTCCATTTAATTTTAACGTATTTTTTTAACGTACAATATTTTGATATACCTTTTTTTAATCAACATAAACAAGTTTGATAAAAAAAATATATGTAAATATAAATACTTTTAAAAACCTATTTAATAATAATTTTATTAAACCAGCAGCATTAATACACATCAAAATTGCGGTTACTTATCGACCACCCCATATTTTCTCATATTTTTTTGAAAATTGGTAAATCAATTATTCATAGGTATTATGCTCCAAAATTTTGTAATCAAATATGTCTCTAGGCAAATAATAACTTTATTATTTTTGAAGTAAAAATATTCCATATTCATCAACTTTTCTCAGAAAAAAAATTGAATTAAAAAGAGTGTAATTACCTTTACTTTCAAATAATTCATATTATAAAAAAAAAAAAAAAAAAAAAAAAAAAAAAAAAAAAAAAAAAAAAAAAAAACTTTGAATTTTCCAAAATGGACAGTCTGACGGTATTCATCCCATTCACCAACCACGATATTTTCAGAGTATCTTTTAATGTGCCGATAGAAACCGTTTCCTTCTCTTTCGTTTGATTTGGATGATTCTTGTCGTTGTTCTTTCATGTTAAAGTAGAAGCACTCCTTGATTCTGTTCCAGAGTGGGACTGTCATTTCATTTGGATTGAATTTGTCAATGAATTTTTTTTATTTGTCTTCACTCAAAAAGTCAAAATTGACCTCTTAATAGAAACAAATGTCACTCAAACAGTCATCCTTTGAAAATTGGCACTTTTCTTCTTCATCATTTTTGTTCGTGAATTTGTCAATCGGGTCTAGGAGCCAGTCTTTCATTCCAATCGTCTGCTTGGGGTTCTCTCAAGGTCAATTATTGATATATATTCAAATTTAATTTTGATGCAATGCCTTTAATAGTTTTACTCTGATTCTACATTTCTGATGAATCTGAATTCATTTCAAGAAATGAATCAAAATCGAGCTTTTCGCTGGTTTTCTTCTCAAAATTTACTTCTTCATCATTAAAAAGTTCCTCAAGTTTCTTGAACATTTCTTTGTTTTTAAAAAAGAATTGAGATTATTTACAGCTGAAAACATCGTTATTGGCCGATATCAATTGAGCAATCTTTACAGATAGATTCAAAAAGAGAAAATACTTCTTCACCCATTTTAGATAAAAGGTTTTTTCAACTGGTTGGTAGAATTCTTGCTAGAAAAATGAATGGAATTAATTGTTGGATCTGGTTGATGAACTTGAAAAACATATGGACAATAAATCCGTGCATATTATTTTGTAACTTTTCAGTTTTCCTGCATCACACTTTTTCAATCTGAATCCAAGAAGAACCGCTCTTCCTTCTGTGAATTCAATTTGAAACCATGAATGTTCTTTAAGATCAGTGCAAATGCTATTTTGATTATCAATTATATTTAATATGTTGAAGTCATAATCCGATGCAGACATGATTACTGGGCATTTGTGTTGATCATGATCTTTAATCTCATAAGCAAAATTCACACGAGCCACATGTTTGGCCCGTAAATTGTTCATGGGCCAAAAGTGCAATTTGTCACTTTAATCAGAATAATGATATGAAATAAATTTCGTTATGAGATAAAGAAAAATTTCAAATTTCGTTATGAGCCATCACACATTTTGTCCCATTCTCGAATGCAATTTGCTTTAGCAAATATCAGATTCAATTTTAATAGTTTGAAACAATATTGAATCAATTTCAATAAATAAATTCAAATAGTGATTTCAAAATCTATTTGAGTTTCTTAAATGATTCTGATTGGTAGATTTTGTAATAGTAATTTTGAATCTGTAAAATCGATTTCTCATTTGAACAATAAATTAGCAATTTAATTGAGTACATTCTGATATAATATCTTTTATCCTGTTATGTTTTTAAGTGAAATGAAATAAATAAACTAAAAAAAAGAATAAAATAACAATGTTAATTTTTTAAAAAATAACTTTAAAATCCATAATAAATTAGATAATAAGAATATACAGGCTGATGAAGTATGTATATGTGAATGTGGTATAGGTATGTTTGTCCATATAAGGATTAATTAGTTGAATATGAAGGTGAAGTTGGTGAGTATGAAGGTGAAGTTGGTGAGTATGAAGGTGAAGTTGGTGAGTATGAAGGTGAAGTTGGTGAGTATGAAGGTGAAGTTGGTGAGTATGAAGGTGAAGTTGGTGAGTATGAAGGTGAAGTTGGTGAGTACGAAGGCGAAGTTGGTGAGTATGAAGGTGAAGTTGGTGAGTATGAAGGCGAAGTTGGTGAATATAAAGGTGAAGTTGGTGAGTATGAAGGCGAAGTTGGTGAATATGAAGGTGAAGTTGGTGAATATGAAGGTGAAGTTGGTGAATAAGATGGTGACACTGCATCATATATTGGAGAAACTTGATTGAAAGGAGAAGATGGCTCCATAATATCGTTTGAGAATCTTGATGTTAGTGAAGGCGAAGTTGGACAATAAACGCTCTTTGAAGAATAAAAAGGTGAAATTAAAAGAGATGTCAATGTAAAATTGAATGCATGATCTGGACTTGGTGAAGGATGTAAATATAATGGAGAAGCCAAATCATCAGCATCCGGCGAATATCCAGCATTGGCTGGAATATATTCATTCGATGAAACTGGTGATTCCATCATTGGCGAAGGAGCAAACTCGTCATTGTCCAGGAAATAATTTGATGTGAATGCTGATTTAATCATAATTGGACCAGGTGAAACTTGTGTTATTGGGGACATAGGAGCAGCAAGTCCTTTTGTAATTTCTCCTGTAATTGCCATATTTTGCTTTGGAAGCATTTCGTTATCAATACGGAAATCACAAAGACCTGTACCAACTTTTGTTGGTTTTCCAACAATAATACAAGAAGAAACATCTTTCATTTCATCAGTTTCACCAAATACAGCTGCATCAAACAAAATATCAACGGTTTTTTCAAATGAAGCACGATTGAAAACTCCAGTTTGGGATTGAGAAAGTCCGTATCTATTGAGTGGCCTTAATTCTCCATAATGACACATTGTGTCAGCAAGGAGTTGAAGATGATGATAATTAATATAAGTACCGCCAAAAACTCTACAAAGTTCTTCAATGATCAATTGTCTTGCTGCTTCAATTCCAAGGACATTATTTGTTTCAATAATGTCATTTGTAAATGTCCTACGAAAATCAACAAGAGGGTGAATTAACACTTCACGAAGAGCAGAACCTTCGGTATAAAGAACCCATTCTTTGTGTTGGCATTCTTTTATATCTTTATAAGCATTTGTTTCAGGAATAACATGATATTTATTTTGATCTTCCATTACAGCTCTACGGATACCACTAATTCCTTTTAATGTAAGGAAGTCATAAAGATGTCTTTCAAGAACTCGGAGTGTTTCACCATTGTTATCGTTGATGCTGGCTTCATTAATTCCTCTGATGCGAATAATTGGATCACCTGCACGGCCAGCATTTGTAATTGCATAAAATAAGTTTGCATATTGCTGATTGATTTTGTTAACAATATCTGTTGCTTCTAGATTTTTATCTAATAATGCATTTTCATCTAAAACAAACCGAAGAATCCATGGTGATAATTTTGAAGAACTATTATTTTCTATCATTTGATATTGAGCCCAATCATCTTCAGGAATGATAGAATGCTCATCACTTGGATCATAGTAAATCTCAGATTTCTTCACCAACTTTTTAAGAGAAGCATATTCAAGTTCAGATTGAATATCTTTTGCTCTATCTTTGTCTTGGCTCGATTCTTCTTCAAGGAAAATTGTTACTTGTGGTGTTTTGATGTTTGATGTTAGGTTCATGATTTCATCCATGCGGTGCACGCCAAGTGTAACATTCTTAGCAGAAACGCCAGCATAATGAAATGTGTTCAATGTCATTTGTGTAGTTGGTTCTCCAATTGATTGACCTGCAATTGTGCCAACCATTTCACCTGGAGAAACAATTGATTGATAAAATCGTGTTTTAATTTCTCCAAGAACCCAATCAAGAGCTTGAAGTGTGAGACGATGCTTAAATATAACAGGTTTTGATGCAAGATTTGCATAAATATGAATTTTTAGAAGTAATGTTGCATTTTCTTGACTTTCTTGTGAAATTCTATCATCGCCTTTAACAACAACAAGTTGTTTAATCAGTTCATCAACTTTTTTGACAACATCTTCAGGATTTAAGTTTGACTTATCAGAGTGAGGATTAATGTGATGGATCTGTTGAGATGACTCTATTAATCTTTGAATGTTAACAGGAAGATAACATTTATAAATTGGTTTTTTAAAGATTTCATTTCGAACAATGTTTCTGAACAATAATAAACGTTTTACTTCATTTTCTAATATTTTGTGAGCTGTATTTGATGTAATTATATCATTAACAACATCCGGATCCATAATTCCTTGCCCAAAAGAAGGTTGTATTAAGTCAAATATGTATTCTTCTTTAAATTCTTCATCTCCAAGACCAGCAAAAGATAAATATTGAGACTCAAGTCCAACGGGATCAAGACCATCACCTCCATATAAAAATTGAATGATTTCATTTGATGAATTTCGAACAGTTCCATCATATGTGACGCAATGACTTTCCATTGATTTACATAGACGTCGTTGAATATATCCAGTTTGAGAAGTTTTACACGCTGTATCAATAATACCTTCTCTTCCTGACATTGCATGGAAAAAGAATTCTTGAGGTTTCAAACCATTTAAGAAACTGTTGTAACAAAAACCTCTCGATTCAAGACCAAAATCGTCTTTGGTATAATGAGGTAATGTTCTCTTTTTGAATCCATATCTGATTCTTTTACCTTCAATGTTTTGTTGGCCAACTGTGGCAATGATTTGAGAAATGTTAATATCATTTCCTTTTGATCCTGAAACAACCATTTGAACTAATGAATTCCAAAATCGTGATTGTTTTTTAACAATTGAGCCGCAATCATCAACAGCTTGATTAAGTTTTCCATTGACTTCGCTTTCAAAAGATTCAACAAGTGTCATTCCAGGAAGAATTTTCAATTCTTCTTTCTGTGTTGTTTTAATAATGTCATCGACTTCTCTTTTGAGTTTTACAAGTTTTTGAGAAACTTTTCTAAGTGTTGATTTAGTTGCCACTGAATCAATGAGACCTATTGAAAAACCTCTTGATTCTAGCCAATTGTTGACGACCATTTGTGTTTCAGATAGAAAGTCACGTGCAAAATTCTTGCTCCAACTGTTGATAACAACTTGTGCAAGCGATTTTTCAGAACGAGACACAGTCGAATTGTCCAGAATTCCTGCTAAAAGATTACCATTTCGAATTATAACACGTGTATCATTAGCTGGCATCCAAGAGTCTTTATCTTCTCCTGAACCAGGTAAATCAAGGTTGATATTTGGTAGGAACAACGAAAAAACTTGTTTTCCTGACCAAAGATAAATGTCCTTTTCGGGAACCATTATGCATGGTGGAGGAAGAGTAAGGCTAGGTTTACTTCGTATCCACATCATCAAGTTCATAACTTCATTTCTATTAAGAAATGTGCTTTTTAATGACAAAAGACGAGATCCAAGTAAAGAATCTTGAACTAGGCCAATTACTGGTTTATTAGCTTGAGGAGAAATGATTTGATTTGGAACCAACATTATATGTTTCACTTCTGCTCGAGCAGCCTGACTTTGCGGAACATGAAGATTCATTTCATCACCATCAAAGTCAGCATTATAAGGAGTCGTTACAGACAAATTTAATCTAAATGTTGATCCAGGAATAATTAATGCATGATGGCCCATCATTGACATTTTATGAAGAGATGGTTGTCTATTGAAAATAACAATATCACCATCAGTAAGATGACGTTCAACAATATCATTATCATCAAGATGAATTGAATATTTCTCAGACACTTTAGCCAAGTCAAAAGTCAATCCATGCTTTTTAACATAATTAGCTCCTTCTATATTATCTGATCCTTTTTGGACAAGCTTAGTAAGGTAATCGCGATTTCTAGGTGTGACAACTTCAGGAAATGTTAGCACTTTGGCTATTTCAGGAGGAACTCCAACTTGGTCGATTCTGATTGAAGGATCTGGTGATATAACTGATCGTGCACTAAAATCAACACGTTTGCCACTAAGATGTTGACGAATATGGCCATCTTTTCCTTTAAGTCTTTGAGAAATAGCCTTTATAGGTTTTCCATTCTTTACAGCTCTTTTGATTGATGGTTTGTCATTGATAAAATAAGTATGAAGAAGTAATTGAAGGCATTCCAAATACTCATTTATTATTCCCAAAGTTGCACCGTTTTGTATTAAATTCTTAATAAAATTGTTGGTCTTAATAATCATGGCCAAATGGTGCGTGATGTCATCTGGTGATGGAGTAAGTCCATCGCCTTGAACTGGAGGTCGAACATGGGGCGGTGGAATTGGTAAAACTGTAACTATCATCCATTCTGGTCTGGATCTTTTTGGATCAAGTCCAAGTGCGCAGACATCTGTATCACACATCATTTTGAATAATTCAAAAACTTTTTTGGCTGAAAAAACATCATTTTCATCTCCACCTCCTCTTTCTTTATTAACAAAATGACCATCGTCATAAGAAATGTCAAAAGTATTGCATCCGCATGGTTCCTTATGTCTATGATCTAACAAAAGTTGGTCTTCATTACTAATATTAACGCCCAGTTCTTTCCAAAAAGAAGCATCTTTTACGATATCATAAATATTTGGTTCATTATCATTTGTATTTACTTCATTATTTGTGTTTGGATCCCTTTTGTTATTAGATTTATATTGGCATTTATTGTCTGTACTGCACAGATTGTGTACATGAGTAAGGCGCTCTTTTCCATGATATTTTTTAATGATAGTTTGGAATTCAGAATTTGTGTAATCAATTTTAAGACGTCCACAATGAGGACAAATGCACTGAAGTATTTTTCGAACATGTTCGATATAACCAAGATGAAATAAAGGTTCTACTAATTTGATGTGCCCAAAATGACCAGGACAAAGGAGAGCATTTTGTTGGCATGTTTGGCAATTATAATCACGAGAAATGGTTCCTAAGTGAGGATCCATTAAGCCACCTTGGCATGGATTTCCATGATGATATAGATCTGAATTTGTTATTTCCACTGACGAAAGACGCAAAATTTCTGCAGGATTGAATAAGCCGAAATTGATCGATTTAATTAAAAAAGATTCTGAATTTAATGGTTGCATATTTCAATATAAAAAAATGAATTGATTAATTTTGGCGTTCGTTTTGAAAATTTTATTTAGAAAAGTTCTGACTCAAAATGTTCTGACTTTATAAAAAAAATTTCAAATTGAATTGTAAAGAAATATTTCTTCAATCTGGCATTTCAATCTGGGGAAAAATGGTTTTTTGAAAAAAATTTTATAAAAAAAATGTAATTTTTAACTTTTTTTCCCCAACTTTGAAATGATTCTTTTCAGATCATATTCAATCAAAATTACCATTTATGAAGGTGTCATTATTTCCTTTATAAGTAAAAAAAGTTATTTGTTATCAATTTTTTGAATGAGTTTTCACAATTTTTAAAAATTTTTAAATGGAAGATCAATTATTTGAAATCGAAAGTTAAAATCTCAATAAATAAAAAAAAATAATACAGTTTCAGTTATCAGCTCCCCGAATGCAACAGGGATTGTTTTAGTTCCACGTTTTGCAGAGATTAATAATAAAAAATTCTAAATAATTTCAATAAAAGGCTATGCTTTTGAATACAATAAAATTGATTTTTTGACATTTCCAGAAGATTCTGAAGTTGATTCTATCGAAAAAAAACAATTTGCTGTTGAAGATTCTTTCGCCATGTCTAATTTGCATTCGCATGGAATGATTTACCTCGACTTGAAGCTTGAGAATGTCATGATGAACAGTGTTTTTGAATCGAAATTGATCGACTTTGGTCTTGTTCGTGTATCTGATATCACTGAGAATGGCAGCTCACTTACGAAAGGTGTCGGCACGCTTGTCTACATGTCGCCTGAAATAATGAACGAGGAAGATAACTACAACAAGACGAACGTTTATTCATATGATATTGTTTTATTTGTGTTGTTCACAAGAAAGCTTCCGAAGCAGAACATGCGAAACAAGATGACGGATGTTCCTATGAAGTATCCAAAAGCGTCATCGAAAATCAGTGAATTTTGCATCGATCTGGTCAAGCGTTGCAAATCGAAATTACAGAAGACACGTCCGAGAAATCTTTCGCTCTTGCATCTGAAATTGACACAAAATTGATCTTTCGTCGCTACAAAGAATTGAATCATTTTAAATCTCTTCATTATAAACAAAGAAATGCAGACATAAAAATATGTATATATTTTTCAAATTGAGATATCATCTCACTATTTTTTGTTAAAGCTTTGATAGTTAGCATTCAAATACCAGATCTTATGGATGAAGAAACTCTTCTTTTTTAAAAATATTAACAAAAAAAAGAAAAAGAAAAATGATGATAACTTTCAATAATTGGCAGTATCATTTAAAGAATATTTGGTGCCCATGAAACATTTTTGTGAAAATAATAGCGTTCATTATTATCCGATGATAATAAGATTATCTTCATAAAATATTTTTTTTAAATAAAAACAATATTGATATTTGGTGATACTGCAAAGAGGGAAAGTCAGTCTCATTTGAATTGAAGTCTTTTGGGTGAATATGATTTTGATCCATAAACCAATTTCTTATTTAATTGACTCATTTTTTTCTTTATTGCTTTCGTTTATTACTTAAAAATTATAAAATAAAAATTTAAATCATTTTTTATTAACTATTTTTTGAGATAATTTATTTTTAATTATTAATCGGTTTGAAGGTGAATATGAAGACTAATTCGATCAAATAAAAAATGGATTATTTACAAATTTTTCAAAAATCTCTCCAATTTCATGATCATATATACTGTATTAGACCTAAACCATATTTTTCATTTGGCCTTGGTCTAAATCATTATTCAAAAACTACCAATTTACATTTTTTCACAGAAATTAATAATGAAAAAGAAAAAGGATGGTCGAATCAGTACTGCATTATAGTTAACAATAATAAATATCCTAGGGTTACTTTTTATCTCAATCCATTTCAATTTGTTTCTCTTAATTTCACTAATAAAAATTTTGATTTAAAACTTAATCCTAGTGGCCCTTTAATTCTAGTAAATTTATGCCAAAAAGAGCTTAGCTACAGTTTAAAAGCCTATTTTGGCTCGCAGCCTTCGGTTGCCGGAAGTTTTAAAGTTAATAACAGATTTGCGCAATCAGTAAGACTATCAAAAAATAACATTTCTTTTGCGTACAAAATTATTGCAAATAAATATCTCAATTTTTTAGCCGGATTTGTGCTGAAAAATACTCATCCTATTATTGAAGATTTAATAAGCTCCTTCGCAGGATTTCAATTTTTTATATCAGATCATCAAATATCGATTACTCCAGGGTTTTATTATGATGACTTTGAACTTGCTATTCATCATCGTAGAAAAAACAATAGATTAACGTTTGTTTACAAAAATTCACCTGAATATGATGAAGAAAATAATTCTAACCTAGACTCTTACTATTTTCAATACAAATTTGTAAGTAATAATGGAAATAAGATTGGAGTTTTATGTGATATTCCTAATAATATATTATACACTAGAGGATCGGTAAAAATTACGCAATTTGTTAAGTTGAAAATGACGAATAAATTGAATTTTTCTGATGGTGAATTTCATTTTGAACCAACTTTTGGATTCAATTTTAATTTATTCTAGTTTTTTCATCAAACATTTTGTTATCAAATAAAAATTATTATGTATCAATAATTGTATTTATTTAAATCATATTATATTTCAAATCAATGCTTTTTGAATAAATTGCATTGTAAATATATTTCTGGGGAATCGTATTTTTCTACGCCACTTTTTGAAAACTTTTAAACTTTTTGAATACTTTTTTATACTTTTTTTATTCAATTTTTGCTAAACAAGGAACGCCACTTTTTGAACTGCGTTCAAAAAGTGTCTAGTACACAATTTTTTTCTTTAAGAAAAAAGATAATATCTATATAAAAGGCATTCAAATAAACAATAATTTAGTCAAAATTTTATTCTAAAATTAGCATAGTATAAAAAACTTTATTTATGCTTTCTGTAAAAAAACTAACAAAAGTTTGTAATTAGTAAAAACGCGAATCAGTTATTAACATCAATGTTTGTCTGTCGTTAGCATAGATGTTTATCTGTTGTTAGCATAGATGTTTATCTGTTGTTAGCATAGATGTTTATCTGTTGTTAGCATAGATGTTTGTATGTTGTAAGCATCGATGTTTTTCTGTTGTTAGCATCTATATTTTTCTGTTGTTAGCATCTATGTTTGTCTGTTGTTAGCATCTATGTTTGTATGTTGTAGCATCTATGTTTTTCTGTTGTTAGCATCTATGTTTGTCTGTTGTTAGCATCTATGTTTGTATGTTGTAGCATCTATGTTTGTCTGTTGTAGCATCTATGTTTTTCTGTTGTTAGCATCTATGTTTGTCTGTTGTAGCACCTATGTTTATCTGTTGTTAGCATCTATGTTTATCTGTTGTTAGCATAGATGTTTGTATGTTGTTAGCATCTATGTTTGTCTGTTGTTAGCATTGATGTTTATCTGTTGTAGCATCTATGTTTATCTGTTGTTAGCATTGATGTTTTTCTGTTGTTAGCATAGATGTTTATCTGTTGTTAGCATAGATGTTTATCTGTTGTTAGCATAGATGTTTATCTGTTGTTAGCATAGATGTTTATCTGTTGTTAGCATAGATGTTTATCTGTTGTAAGCATCGATGTTTATCTGTTGTTAGCATCGATGTTTTTCTGTTGTTAGCATCGATGTTTGTATGTTGTTAGCATCAATGTTTATCTGTTGTTAGCATAGATGTTTATCTGTTGTTAGCATAGATGTTTATCTGTTGTTAGCATAGATGTTTGTATGTTGTAAGCATCGATGTTTTTCTGTTGTTAGCATCTATATTTTTCTGTTGTTAGCATCTATGTTTGTCTGTTGTTAGCATCTATGTTTGTATGTTGTAGCATCTATGTTTTTCTGTTGTTAGCATCTATGTTTGTCTGTTGTTAGCATCTATGTTTGTATGTTGTAGCATCTATGTTTGTCTGTTGTAGCATCTATGTTTTTCTGTTGTTAGCATCTATGTTTGTCTGTTGTAGCACCTATGTTTATCTGTTGTTAGCATCTATGTTTATCTGTTGTTAGCATAGATGTTTGTATGTTGTTAGCATCTATGTTTGTCTGTTGTTAGCATTGATGTTTATCTGTTGTAGCATCTATGTTTATCTGTTGTTAGCATTGATGTTTTTCTGTTGTTAGCATAGATGTTTATCTGTTGTTAGCATAGATGTTTATCTGTTGTTAGCATAGATGTTTATCTGTTGTTAGCATAGATGTTTATCTGTTGTTAGCATAGATGTTTATCTGTTGTTAGCATAGATGTTTATCTGTTGTTAGCATAGATGTTTATCTGTTGTAAGCATCGATGTTTATCTGTTGTTAGCATCGATGTTTTTCTGTTGTTAGCATCGATGTTTGTATGTTGTTAGCATTAATGTTTGTATGTTGTTAGCATCGATGTTTTTCTGTTGTCAGCATCGATGTTTGTATGTTGTTAGCATCAATGTTTATCTGTTGTTAGCATAGATGTTTATCTGTTGTTAGCATCGATGTTTGTCTGTTGTTAGCATCAATGTTTGTCAATATTTAAGATAATATTATCTGGCGGTAGGATTATCTGGTTGTGGGATTTATCTGGCTGTGGGATTTATCTGGGTATGAGATTAAACTATTTTATTTCTTTTTGATAAATTAATTAAAAAAAAAAAAAAAAAAAAAAATAAAAAAATAAAAAATAAAAAATAAAAAAATAAATTCTATGAGCTTTATGAAAAAAAATAACTGAAAATTTTTTTTTATAAAAATATCTTAATCAAAAAGAAATAAAATAGTTTACAATTATAATTACAAATGCAAATAATAATATACTTAAATTAATTATTATCCAAAATATTTTAAAACAATATGATGGCTGGATAAGTTCAGGTCTTATTTTTTTGGGGTTTTGTTTTATTATATTAAGAATAATGCATAAATATATAGTTCAAATGGCTTCCCGATTCATCCAGCAATTCAAGGAGCCTGATTCGGCTTCGCGCAGCCCTGTGGTGATCACAGGTGCGTATATTCCTGAAAAATTATGTAAAAATAAAAAAAAATTATATCAAAAAAAGCAAATAGTTATAATTTTAAGAGAAAATTTAAATTTACGATTTTTTTGGTTAATTTTCTTAACAGAGTAAGTTAAATTTCACCTTAAGATGGCGGTTTTTTACTTTCCATGAATAGCTACTCATGGATAGAAAAACCATTCAAAAAGTGGCGTAGAAAAAAACGATTGTCCTATATTTCTGTATAGGCATTCATGTGAGGTGACTTAACGTCTTTGATGATTTTTATAATTGCATTTTTTCAGCCAATTTAAAGTTTTGAAGACTCAGATTAAGAGAAACAAATTTCTTGCCTGTGGAGATTGTATTAAGCATGCTTTTTTGAAAAAATAATGTTAAAATTTTTTTTTTCTAATATCTTGATATTTTTACTCAATTTAAAATATATGCCAGATATTTAAAATAATAAAGGTAATTTATTAATATAATAATTTATTGTGAGATTTAAAATTTTGTTCTTTGTTTTATATGTAAAAATAATGAAGATTTTAGAATTTGAAAATGAATTTTTTAAAAATTCGCTCGTTAAATTTTTATATATATTATGTATATGTTTTGGCTTAATCCAAATTATTCAGTTGAGAATGGAATATATTGGTTATGCGCTCATTTTTGAGAAATGTTGATTTTACTTTATATTATTAATTTTATTGGTGCAAAATGCCAAAATCAAAAAAATAAGATTGAAAATATGTGTACAACGTATTAATTATCCAATAAATGATTTTGTTGTGAATATATTATATTTTAAATGAGAAATAAAATAATGTTTACTAAGACATTTTTATTATTTTTTCGGTAAAAAAAAAAAAGATAAATATAAAATATATTTCTATTTTTTTGAATTCAAAACAATCGTCCGAATATGAATATTTTAAAAATATCAATATCTTATTTTTAAATTAAATAATTAAAAAATAAAAGTAAAAATTATTATTTTATTATAATCTTAATTATTTTTATTATGCTATTTTACTTGATTCATTTTTTACTATATGAGAACTATTATCAAGATATCTCTCCCATTTTCAGTTCTAAGGTTGGAAATTTCACTGATATATCGCATATCTTCAATATATCTTCAAGTATCATTCCTTTTTTAATGTAAATTACTGAATTAGTGAGTGAATAATAAATAATATATTGGAATTGAATCTTATATAACCTCATAATTTACTTAATCTAATTACGCAATATCCAAAGAAATATTTAATTAGTTAAATGTCTGAAATATTTGATCATTTTGTAAAATGTTATTGATATACATTTAATCTAACTTCTATAACAAGCAAAATATTGATTTTCACCTCAAATGAAAGCGAAAACAATTGATTTTTTAGTTTATATGAAAAAAGGACCAAAAATAATGCAACTTCTGATTGATTTAGCGATATTTTAGTATAAAAATATATTTTTATAACGTGTTTATACTTGGGGCCAAAAATTGACCTTGAGTTTAATAATAAAATAACGTGTTTATACTTGAGGCGAAATATTGACCTCTTATCACCTCACCAAGTATAAAAAAATGAAGTCAAAAGAAATTGATTATTTTTGAATATCTATATATATTCAACAAATACTGTTAATGTAAAAATATGTATATTATATAAATATAAGTTTTTACATATTAAAATTTGGAGAAAATGCTTTTATCAAAAAGATATAGAAACAATAATAAAGGGAAAAATATATGTGTATAACGTGAAGTGACCATCTATTCATATATTTGGAACTACTCTTTTTATAAAGAAAGAACAACATATAGCTAGTGAATATGTGTTATTATATTTCTATATGAATAGTATTTCTTTTTTTTAATTATTATCGGCGTCTGGAAAATGTATTCAAAAAGTTCCCGAACTTTTTGATACGATTTTGATCGTTTATGAGTTTTTCATAGCTTTGAATAATTGGCCTTTTAGCTTGTTTAAACGGCGCCATTTTTATTCTTGGCATCATGAATCAGGTTGCGAGGTTCTTCTGCAGGGAGCTTCGTTTAATTTGATTCTTGAGTGCCTAGATTGTGAAGCTCTTCTGCAGGGAGCTTCACAACCTAGGCTTCGAGATGATCTTTTAATTTCCAAACATTCTTCGATTTTTATGGCAATTTTGGATTCAAGAGCCATAACATGCTTGTTCCAGAACTATTGATCGCAAAACTACAACTTTATAATGCCTCGTTTCTGGAATTCTAATTTTTTTATCTCATAATTTACGGATTTTACAAGTTAAATGCCCATGATAACAAACTTCTGAGCTTAAAATGCTTGTTAAACTCAGTGGTTTCTATCATGAATGTTTGACTTTGAAAATAAGATTGAGATCAATCTAAATTGAAATAATAAAATACAAATCCCTTATCATATAGCTTTTAAAAATTATTCTTTTTCCCTAGACTTTAAATTGATGGTCGTTTTAAGTTGAAAATGTCCGGTTCTAGCACATTTTCAAGCTTGAAATAGCATCATATTTTCTTTCAAAAAGATCAAATGTCAAAAAATTGTCATTAGCAATTTAAAGTATATCTTTTCTCAAATAATTGATATGTTATATGCTATTTTTGTTTAATACTCATTACGCCTTCATTAATCGCCTTTACTTGTTAAATATCAATGGGCAGCGGTTATTCTCAGAAAATTAATCATGAAAATATATTTAAACTTTTAAAAATAAATGCTTTTAACATTTAATAAAAAATACTAATTCAATGAATTTATTCAAAAAAATTGCAATTGAGAATACTCATAGAATAATGAAATTTGAACATACTCATAGAATTTGAAAATTTATGAAATTTGGTTGTAAAGTTTTCAAATTCTTGGGGCGAAAAAAAGTGGCATTTTGGGCGGAAAAGTGACCAAAATAGGAAATTCAAAGGTTTATATGATCATTTGAAAGGAACCGCCGGGCGATGTAAAATGAATTGAAAGGTTTTCTCCGGGCAATATAAAATTCCTCAATTTTTGAATGTGACAAAAAATATTAAATCTGCCAAAAAAGCATTATTAATAACATAGCTTTACAATTACCTAATTTAATATATATATATATATTAAAAAAAAATAAAAAAAAAAAAATAAACGTACTCAATTCATAAAAATAAATCGCCCTTGTTTTTAATTTTTTGGGCGAAAAATGAAGGCGTAATACTCATTTTTTAAAAATAACTTTTTTTTTTTTTTTTTTTTTTTTTTTTTTTTTTTTTTTTTCACAAAAATTAAATTGTATTCAAATTATTTCTCTTAAATTTTCTATACAAATATAAATGATATTTATGTTTTATTGTTATTTAAAATAAATATAAATGGTATATATATTTATTATAACCTTTATAAGATATATATAATAAGTATAAAAATGAAAATATTAATATTTTAAAGGTATATAAATAGTTCATTAATTGTGAACTTTTGGACGTTAAAGAAAAAATTAAAATAAATATATCTTGTTTAAATTAATTTAGATATATAATTAAAATATAATATAATAGTATATAGATAACAAATATAAATATTATAATATTTATTAAATGCTGCATTATATTATATTTTAATAAATTTCTTATTGAAAAAAAATCGTTATTAATGTTTATGATTTTAAAATTGATTTTTGCAGCTCAGCCCCCTGAATCAAATTAAACTAAATTTAGCGTATCTTTATTAAATTAAATGTAAAATATTTAAATGTAATTATAATCTAAATAAATTCTTTATTTATTTAGATATTTTAAAAAAATATGTAAAAAATATGTTAATAATAATAATAATATTATTATTAAAATAACTTTAATATTTAATATATTGAAAACCAAAAAATAATCACAATACAAACCAACATATTTTTTTAGAAATTCATTGTAAATCATCGTTTAATTGAATTTTTTCATTTTTTTTTTTGTTAATTTATCTATTTAATATATTATGTAAAACTTAAATATAAAATTTAAATAGTATATAAATAATAATATATATTATATATATAAAATAAAATAATGATATAATAAAAATACTACTAGGATAAAAAACGTTTATTATTTCAATATAAAAAATATAATAACTGAAAAAGTTAAAAATTTATTAAAAAAAAAATAAAATATAAACAAGTGTATCTCTAGAAAATAAATGTTTTTTAAACATATATGTATTAATAAGTTATCAATATATATATATACTATAATGATTAATAAAACAAAATTATATATATATTTATATTTCATCAATTTTTATATAAAAAAAATTATATAGCCTCTCAATTATAAAACGATTTTTATTCAGAAAAATAAAAATAGAAATATCTCAAAAATAGGAGTATAAAATTCTTATCCATTAAAGTACATTCTTAGTTTCAAAATAAAAATAAAGAAAATATGATCAATATTACAATATTTCGTCAATTTCTCTACATGAATACCTCTATTAATAAGTATCTTTATAAGTAAATAATTAATTAAAAGAATTTAAATTAATTATATCACGTATCATTTTAAAGACGAAATATTAAATGAAAAGTTTACATGAAAATTCAATGCTTATCGTCAAAAAAGCATTGAAAAATAAAATAAAAAAATGAACAAAATGAAGGATTAACATATTTTATTATCTGAATATTTTCAATTATCATTTTATTGAAAATATATTTATATAATAATGTTTCCTTTTAATGCGTAACAATTCCCAATATTCTTATTTTAGTAGTCATTTCAATTTTTTTATCACAATACTTGATGGGCCAAAATGGTATAAACGAAAAAACGTATAATTTGAGAGAAGCATTGTAAAATTGACCATATCAAAATCTTTAATATATTATATTTATTTCGGTAAGTATTTAAAAAAACTATATTTTAATAAATCATATAAAAATAATACGCATTATTTTACTAAAGTTTTTAGGTATTGCTTTTTTATCTTAGCAATAAATGAAGAAATGATTTTCGATTCATATCATATGCAAATAGGTAAAATTTGGTACGTAAAATAGTCTTTTAACACGATAAATACGTTAAAAACAAGTAGTAAAAGATGATTGAATAGCTTTTTGAAACGGAATATTTGTTTCATCTTTTGAAGAGCAAAGCTTATAAATTAACCAAATATACAAAGATAAGAGCTTGTAAGTTAAATCATACTGCTGTTTGCTTTTTCAAATTTTGAATTTTTCTTGAGTTATGGCGTAATCGGGATTGCATTCATTCGTGTTGATTCTTAGCTGTGTAAACTTCTTTAATAATACTAAAGCTCGATAATAATACGCATTTTCATGCATAATTTATCGAATTTCCTTTGTTTTGATGAAAAATATTTTCATTATTTTCGCATTAAAATTATTATAAACCATTGAATTTTTAGTTTTTGGTTAATTTTGGGATTAAAAATGTTTGATAATATCTCAAAACGTACCGTTAGAAAAATTAATATTTTATTAAATATATTAATTAAATATATCATTAATAATAAATAAATATTCCATATATGCAAGTAGTCGGAGGTCAAATAGTTTCCTACGTTCTATATCAATTAAGAATATCATTTGATTTATACTATGCTATCCATTTTTAAAAATATCTGTTAAAAAAAAACAAAATGAAATAAACTATTCAAAAATAAATAAAATATTTATTGATCGAATATCTTAATCTATTTTTGATATATCTCATAAAAAAGCATTAAATAATATAATTATTTGTTTTTTTATGAAAATAACAGAAATATTTTATATTTTGTAAAAATGAAATAGTAATTATACAAAAAAGAAAGAAATCATTTTATGTTCTAGCACTTTAAATGTAATCATTTTAATAAATAAAACTGTACTAATAACGCTAAATCAAATAAGCAAAGCCAATAGAATGAATTTTGATTTTCAAAAGATTTATAAATGATGATGATCAAGTAACTTTTTGGGGCAAAAACTGAAATAAAAAACAAAAACAGAGTTTTGCTTTATGCACAAATTAAATGCTTTATATCAGAGCAAACCCCAATTTTATTTTCAATGATTGATATCTAAATATTATTCATTGAAACAGAAAATCAAAAGAAATAGTTCAATAAAATTATTATTTATGATCTGAATAATAATTGCTGGATATCAAATGTATTAAAAAGAATAGAGGTATTTTGTTAGGAATCGTTTTTTAGCGCCGTAAAAAATTGTAAACGGTTTTTTAGGGGGGTTTAATCATTTTATCTTTTTTATCAAACAATATAATTGCATTAGTGTTTGTTTATTTAATTTTAAAATTATTATATACTATGAAATTAAATTATAATACAGCTCGTATTTATTACTGTTGCAAAAAATCACAGTAATAAAGAAATTTTGAAAATTTTAAAATAATTTTAAAAAAATGAAAAATTTAAAGAATATTATAATTGAATATATTATATAATGCATATAAATTAAATATTAAAAAATATTGATATATAATATCTAAATTTATTTCAAAAATTATAAAAAAAGATTATTATTTTGTAATACAAAAAGTTCTATCTTTATTCATTCAATTTATCTTTTCATTTTAAAAAAGTGGATCTTTGAATGATTCAATTTTGTCAAAAAAAAATTAATTTGTTAAGATATTTAAAGGTCAAAATTATTAGCCTTTAGAAAGGTGAAAAAGTTCTTATTACTGCGGTTTGGCGGTTACAGTAATAAGGAATTCAATTTTATTTGACCTATAATAGGTGAATAATGATCGCTTATTACTGCATTTTGGCGGTTACAGTAATAAGGAATTCAATCTTATTTGGCCTTAGTATAAGGTCAAAAAAAATCTGTTTTAATCTACAAGGTCAATAATTCACTATATTTTTATAACAAAATTGATAATAAAAAAGAATCAGCATTCATAAAATATTCAATCACTTCTATCAATTTTTTTTCATTAAATAATTAAAAACCTCAGAATATATTCAATATCTATAATCAATTTACTATAAAGGAAAAATAATTCATTCTCACAATATATTCAATGAGCTCATTCAATAAATTTTTTTTATATAATTAATTTATTATGAATTTATACTAAAAATATGAAGTGAATATGATAATAATTTTTCTATATTTTGAGAGAATACTTATTTAATTATTAATTTTTTAAAATTTAGGCATCGAACTTCAAAGTGCAGTAATAAGAAGCAAAAAAATTGAATGAGTGAAGAGTAATAATTTCTACCTATAAATTATAATATAATTTTTAATTTCTATTTTCATTTATTAAATATTGAATAAAATATAAAATATTGATAATTTTTTTTTTCATTCAATATGGTTGACCAACCTTTAGAAAAAAAAAAAAAAAAAATTGAAACACTTTTTTTTTCACCATTCTTGCACAATGGACATTACTAAGTATTTAGATGAAATGAGAAACATCGAAGAGTATTTCCAAGTATTCTTAGATGAAGAAGAAAACATCGAAAAAAATTTAAATAATCTCAACATAAAATTTGAAGATATGAAAATTAGAAATAATAAACACGATCTCCGTCTTCTTTTACATTTTATTTCTAGTCTATGCGATAATTATTACCGTAGCCCCACTTTTTACATCAAAATCGAGCGAATTCTTCAAATTTTCAAGGATGAAATCAAAAAGTTTTATTTAAATTCCGAAATATTCAATATTTTTAAACAGAACAAGCGAATCCTTCTATTTCTCATTAATGAACAACTATTGACCGTCGACGAATACGTTTTCAAAAAAATCATTACATCTGAATATATAGAAAAAAAATACCCACAATATTTTGCACCAGAAATCAAACGTATTGAGAATGAAAAATGGTTTCCTAAAGATGAGTTGGCTGAAGATCTGGAAAAAGGGCAACCAGATAATTTTAATGAATTGCGAAATAAAGGTGAAAATGAAAGATTTATTTGCAAATTGATTCGAGATGATTTGGTCGAAGATTTCATTACGCATGTTAATAAAAATAGTATTTCGGTTAATGCTGAAATCAATCCATCAATCTATGAAACAAATTCATTTCTACTTGAAAGACAGAATTCATCAGAGCAAGGCATCACTTTAATCGAATACGCTGCGTTCTTCGGATCAATTCAAATTTTTACTTTTTTAAAAAATGAAAACGCAAGATTAACACCATCGTTGTGGCTTTATGTGATTCACAGCAATAATGCAGAATTAATTCATCTTCTTGAAGAACTTCATATTGAAAAATCAACAACAGCTGAAGAAAAAGAAAAATTATACATAGAATGCTTCAAAGAATCAATAAAATGCCACTATAATTCCATCGCTAATTATTTTATCAATAATTATCTACAAAGCAAAGATGCGAATTCAGAAGAAACGTTTATTCAAAGCTTGGAATATTATAATTTTTCATTTTTGCAAAATGAACGCGTAAATAAATCATCATTTTGCCACTTATGCCATTTCGATTATTATACAATTGCAAAAGATTTTTCAACAATGAGGGATATTAATGTCAACAGTATTGTAATTCAAAATCAAAACATTCAATACAATTCAAAATCAAATCATTCAATACAATTCAAAATCAAATTATTCAATGATATTCAAAATCAAATTATTCAATAAAATTACAAATCAAATCATTCAATAGAATTCAAAATCAAATCATTCAATAGAATTCAAAATCAAATTATTCAATGGAATTCAAAATCAAATTATTCAATGATATTCATAATCAAATCATTCAATAGAATTCAAAATCAAATTATTCAATAGAATTCAAAATCAAATCATTCAATTACATTCAAAATCAAATTATTCAATGGAATTCAAAAACAAATTATTCAATGGAATTCAAAATCAAATCATTCAATGAAATTCAAAATTAAATCATTCAATGATATTCAAAATCAAATCATTCAATAAAATTTTATCATAATATAATCAAACATCACTTTATTTGGCAGTTGAAAAAGAAAATATTGAAATTGTCAAACTTTTACTTTCTAATGATAAAATTGATCTGAATATCATTAATATTTTAATTTATTATATTGAATGAAATTCAAAATCAAATCATTCAATTTCATTCAAAATCAGATTATTCAATACAATTCAAAATCAAATTATTCAATGATATTCAAAATCAAATTATTCAATGGAATTCAAAATCAAATCATTCAATTACATTCAAAATCAAGTCATTCAATTTCATTCAAAATCAGATTATTCAATGATATTCAAAATCAAATCATTCAATGGAATTCAAAATCAAATCATTCAATAAAATTTTATCATAATATAATCAAACATCACTTTATTTGGCAGTTGAAAAAGAAAATATTGAAATTGTCAAACTTTTACTTTCTAATGATAAAATTGATCCGAATATCATTAATATTTTAATTTATTATATTGAATGAAATTCAAAATCAAATCACTCAATTTCATTCAAAATCAGATTATTCAATACAATTCAAAATCGAATTATTCAATGAAATTCAAAATCAAATTATTCAATGGAATTCAAAATCAAATCATTCAATTACATTCAAAATCAAATTATTCAATGAAATTCAAAATCAAATTATTCAATGAAATTCAAAATCGAATCATTCAATGATATTCAAAATCAAATCATTCAATGAAATTCAAAATCAAATCATTCAATACAATTCAAAATCAAATTATTCAATGATATTCAAAATCGAATCATTCAATGATATTCAAAATCAAATTATTCAATGGAATTCAAAATCAAATTATTCAATGAAATTCAAAATTAAATCATTCAATGAAATTCAAAATCAAATCATTCAATGATATTCAAAATCAAATTATTCAATGGAATTCAAAATCAAATTATTCAATGAAATTCAAAATTAAATCATTCAATGAAATTCAAAATCAAATCATTCAATGATATTCAAAATCAAATCATTCAATAGAATTCAAAATCAAATCATTCAATAGAATTCAAAATCAAATCATTCAATAGAATTCAAAATCAAATCATTCAATAAAATTTTATCATAATATAATCAAACATCACTTTATTTGGCAGTTGAAAAAGAAAATATTGAAATTGTCAAACTTTTACTTTCTAATGATAAAATTGATCCGAATATCATTAATATTTTAATTTATTATATTGAATGATATTCAAAATCAAATTATTCAATGATATTCAAAATCAAATCATTCAATGGAATTCAAAATCAAGTCATTCAATTACATTCAAAATCAAATTATTCAATGATATTCAAAATCAAATCATTCAATGAAATTCAAAATCAAGTCATTCAATTACATTCAAAATCAAATTATTCAATGAAATTCAAAATTAAATCATTCAATAGAATTCAAAATCAAATCATTCAATAGAATTCAAAATCAAATCATTCAATAAAATTTTATCATAATATAATCAAACATCACTTTATTTGGCAGTTGAAAAAGAAAATATTGAAATTGTCAAACTTTTACTTTCTAATGATAAAATTGATCCGAATATCATTAATATTTTAATTTATTATATTGAATAAAATTCAAAATCAAATCATTCAATTTCATTCAAAATCAGATTATTCAATACAATTCAAAATCAAATTATTCAATGATATTCAAAATCAAATTATTCAATGGAATTCAAAATCAAATCATTCAATTACATTCAAAATCAAGTCATTCAATTTCATTCAAAATCAGATTATTCAATGATATTCAAAATCAAATCATTCAATGGAATTCAAAATCAAATCATTCAATAAAATTTTATCATAATATAATCAAACATCACTTTATTTGGCAGTTGAAAAAGAAAATATTGAAATTGTCAAACTTTTACTTTCTAATGATAAAATTGATCCGAATATCATTAATATTTTAATTTATTATATTGAATAAAATTCAAAATCAAATCATTCAATTTCATTCAAAATCAGATTATTCAATACAATTCAAAATCGAATCATTCAATGATATTCAAAATCAAATTATTCAATGATATTCAAAATCAAATTATTCAATGGAATTCAAAATCAAGTCATTCAATTACATTCAAAATCAAATTATTCAATGAAATTCAAAATTAAATCATTCAATAGAATTCAAAATCAAATCATTCAATAGAATTCAAAATCAAATCATTCAATAAAATTTTATCATAATATAATCAAACATCACTTTATTTGGCAGTTGAAAAAGAAAATATTGAAATTGTCAAACTTTTACTTTCTAATGATAAAATTGATCCGAATATCATTAATATTTTAATTTATTATATTGAATAAAATTCAAAATCAAATCATTCAATTTCATTCAAAATCAGATTATTCAATACAATTCAAAATCGAATCATTCAATGATATTCAAAATCAAATTATTCAATGGAATTCAAAATCAAATCATTCAATTACATTCAAAATCAAATTATTCAATAGAATTCAAAATCAAATCATTCAATTACATTCAAAATCAAATCATTCAATTACATTCAAAATCAAATTATTCAATGAAATTCAAAATCAAATCATTCAATTCAATTCGAAATTAATAATTATAATAAGATTTTCAAACATATTTTTATAATTCACCATTACATAAAGCTGTCATTTTAAAGAACTCAAAAATTGTTCAAATTTTGATTGATTGTAAAAGAGTGAACTGTAACATTGAAGATGAAATTATATTTTAATTTATATCAAATTCCATGTATTATATTTCATGGTAAGATTCTTTATTTTTATGAAGAAAACCAATTGAATTAACTGATGATGAAGAAGTAATTTCATTACTTAAACTTAGAATAGATGCTTCATGCACAAATGATCATCAATAAAATTTTAATTCACTGACTTATTTTTTATTATTATTTTTAATATTTTATTACATATTTTTAAGGATGATTTCTAAAAAGGTATATAGCAATGTTTGATTGATTGAGAAGTAATTTCATTGCTTAAACCTATAACAGATGCTTCATACACAACTTCAACAGCTGCAATCAAACACAAAACTAGTTTCACATAAATTATTCAAAACAATCAAAATAAATTCAAAAGTTTGCATTTTACTCATTGCAGTTTTATTATTTATTTATTTATTTATTTATTCATCTTTACGAACCATGATCAATATAATATGTTGCCAATATGCCTTCTCCCAAGAACAAATATTATCTATTGTTTTTTGTCCAAATTCAACAATTTCTATCCTTCCGAAAAATTGAAATATAGAAATATTTTCTAAATCAGGATAACCAATAATACTTTCATCTGAACGATGGAGGACAGTAGATCCACGCACGATTTCTCTGAGATTTCGGCATTTCATTAAATTATTTTTACCAAAATATTTCAATGATTTAGGTAAAAATATTTTTCCCAATAGATAATTCCCCAGGATATATCAGGATGGAACAAGTCAGGTCTAATTCCTCTTTAAATTTTAGATTCGCATTGAGCCGTCCATGCAGCAATGTTTTGAATGTACCTAGCTGTTCCTGTTTCTTATTTCCTCATATAATTTTGTAAATCCACAATCAACAACTATGAGACCAACAACGTTTTCAATATCACCTTGAAAATAGAGAGAACTAATTCCACCTTGTGAGTCTCTCATAAAAGGAATGAATGGTGCATATTGTTATTGATCATCTGGTGCATATGAAATTGTAACACCTTCATAAATATCGACGAAATTGTGTGAAAGTGGGGCTCTTCGACCTTTTTCGAATTCAATTGGTGATGAATTAAATGTTCCTGGTTGATCAAGTTTCCCTGTTGGATCGGTTTTTAAATGTGTCCTTCCTTGATGAAATCCAGGAACTCTAAGATTGGTTTTACCTGTTTCAGGGAATTCAATTCTATCCAAAAATAGATTTACAAGAAATGTAAATGGATCATTATCACATAATTGAATTGAATGTTTGAAAATTAATGTTATTCAATTCAATTCGAAATTAATAATTATTTTATAATCTTTCGTTAAACTTTCCTGATTCACATGCAATTTCTAAATCAAGTTTTCCTATCAATAATATCTAATGTTCAAAATCGATTATTTTATTTAAATAATTATTTCGATCTTTTAATCACAATTACAACCTTTCCATGTCGTTCAAGATGCAAGTCTTCTCAATTTTTCTGATATATCCATTCGAAAAAAAATTTACTTTATTTATAATTCTCTCGGTACAACTTTTTGAGTTAATAAAACACTCAAAAAGTTGTAAAACAGAGAACTAAAATAATTTATAAATTTTATAAAGACACTTTTTGAGCGTAGCTCAAAAAGTGGCTATCTTGTTCACTTTATAAAAAATGCATGAATCAATAAAAAATTAATTGTAAAACATGATTTTATAAAAAATAATCCAAAAAATACACTAGAAATAAAAGGGTCAAACGCGAACTCTTCATTTTTTTTTTTTTTTTTTTTTTTTGGTAAATTTTGAAATGCACAAAAAGTGCCCAAAAAGTGACAAATACTGAAAAAGTTTTCCAAAAAGTGCTTTTTGCACAAAAAGTGACAAATTTGGAGAAAAAAAAAACTTAAATAAATCATAAATAGAATTAAAATGTTTTTATAAAAATTATAATATAAAATGTATAAGTCCATATGAAATAAAAAATGGTATAAAATTGAGAAATGCAAATTATCCTATATATTTCATATATTTGATCTAATATTGTGAAAAAGGCAAATTATCATTTAATGTAGCTTGTATATTAATATTTGCGTATCATTTTCGCGATAATATTGATACTTCTAATATTGATTGATTTTCTAAAAATAAAAGAAAATTACTTATTTGAAATTATTTAACGTTAATTAACAAATTAGTCATCACCATTTTTAATTTAATAATGTTTTTTATGAGATAATTCTATATTAAATGTGAGATATTATTTTCTCAGAAAAAAAACAAAAAAATTAAAATTGATAATAAAATATTGAATGGCAATAGAAAAATTATTGAATTAATTATTATTATATTTCATATTTATTTATTTTAATATGTTCATGCACTATACGGATATATAAACTTTAATCTGCTTATATAATATTATTAAACATATATTTAGTGGTTATTTTATATGATATAAATGTTATATTTTATAGAATTCATATTTTATATTTTGTGAATAAAGTATAATTTTGAATAAAAATAATTATATATTGAATGCATTGAAATATTTATTTTTATAAACGGCTCTTTTATCTTTTATCGATTTATTTTACAATAGAAAAGATTTTTAATATTAATAATATGATATAATTATTTAGTATATTGTTCATTATTTTTGGAGTTCCTGATATTTTCCTTTATGTGGTGAAAATTTAACAATTTGATGAAAATATTATATCTTCTCTTAATCCAGTTATATAAACTAGCAATAAACGATATAAAGTAATTTAATGGTTATTATAGTTGTTCATTCTTATTCTTTCATTTGTTTTCATAGAATCTTATTAAGAAATTTAATATTTTTTTTCCCCTCTCTCCCCTCACTATTTCATTTAGTATATATTAGTATATATTAGTATATATTAGTATATAATAAATTATAGTGTTATCTGATATTATGATAACACAAATACTTTATTTATTTTATGCTTATTTCATACAAATCATCAATTTTCGATTTTGAATATGCTCATTGAATTATTTCAATGGATAAAATATAAAGAAATGATTTTTTAATTTCTAACTTTAAACATAAGTGATAATTGTTTACTAATTCATTATATTCTTTATTATAGACTTGTTTGAAGTCAGTGATGATTTCGCCGTTCTCTTTGAGTATTTTAATGGCTTCTATTCTTCGAATTGGGTTTGCTTTTCCGGCACAACAACCAATATCTTCATCAAGATGTACTTCGACTTCTGTGACTTTGAGAATTGCTTTTATGATTTCTTCTAAGCACTCTTTAGGGACAATAATAGAATGCTTAAAGATTAAATTGCTTAAAAGCGCTTTATCCTGATTTAAAAGTATTTGAGCATACGTTTCTAAAATCACACTTTTTGCGTCTGTTTCTTTGATTTCCGGTTCTATTTGAGCATTCACGTCTCTCGTTATCACAATCTCTTCTTTTCCATCTTCTCGTTTATTTATAATAATATTATTATTTATATTTGAAGTCGATGACGATGCTGCGGTTGGCTCCAATGCTATATTTGCGTTAACACCAGTTGCGTTTGTTCTCTTCTTGATCATTTGTCTTGGAGATAAACCTTAAAATTTTAAAGGACCAATTAACTTCTGAATTATCATAAGTAGCCGGCCATTTATTTAAGAAGAAAACTTTAGAAAGAATAATCAAATCACACTTATATAATGTCCATCCAACAACATGCCCATGAATTAGCTCAGATCCAAAAAGAGCTCATGCCCCTCATAGAAGACATCCGTGCTATATTAGAACAAGAAACAGAAGAGATCCCGATTTATAAAATAGAACAGATAATTCCACTCATGATGGTTCGATACTGCAAACTGAGAAACCAAGAAATAGCTACAAAAAGACTAATAAATGTATGGATTCAAATGAATGAAGCAGAAAAAAGATATAAAGAAATGGAAGAAGAAGAAGAGGAGGAAGAAAAGAAAGAAGAAAAAGAAGAAGAAAAAGAAGAGAAAAAAGAGAAGAAGAAGAAAGAACCAAAATATATTAAAATGATCAGTACTGATTCTGACGAGAGTCCTTTTAATTTTTCTTCTGATGATAATGAAAAAGAAGAGGATGAAGAAAAGAAAGAAGAAAAAGAAAAAGAAGAAGAAAAATAATTTAATTAATAAAAATTAATTTTCTTTAATATATGTTATTTTTTATTATAACTGAGTGTTTAGGTCCATATATTATTGATCCTTTATTATTTTCATCTGCTAATCCTTGTATTTGAGCTAAATCTTCTAGCTTTTTCAGGTAAGGAGGCAAAAGTGGCGGTTTTTTCACATATCCATGGTGAATATAATGTTTTCCGTCAGTTAAGCTTACAGGTGGTTCATGAAGTCCTTTTGTTGTGTGCTGATTAGTTGGTGGAGGACGTACAGGTTTATTTTCTCGAACTATCGTTGGTGGCAAATTGACCTTGGGATTAAAAGTGACAGCATAAGTGTTATCGTTCGAAAAGATACCATAATGTTTGCCTTTGACAAATCGCACTTTTTCTGTATTCTCATTATACATTACTCCTTCTCTTCCAACAATCTCTGCATTTGGGGATTTATAATCATTAGCCATTTAAGTAAAGAAAAATTCTATTTTATTCAGGAGTTGTAATGTCATAATTCCCAATTCGAACCAGTGGGGGCATGCCATTGGGCTGCACTAAAATCGAAATAGAAGCATCAACTAATAAACCTAATATTGGTGGCGTATCGACTATTTGAGAAAAATGCTTTTTATAATTCTCTGATTTATCATTTGGATCTTTTATTTGTGCATGTTCCTGTGTGACGATTATTTCGAAGTTAATTGGTGATAAACTTGTAAGGCCCTGTTGATATGTCCCATCTGTTTCTGTCGCAAAACCGATAAAGAATGAAGTCCTATCGTTTGGATATAAACCTGTTATAAACCTGTTATATTGGCTAAAGGTTTACTTACATTACATAATGAAGCGATAACCTCTTTATTGAAACCGGTTTGTTCACCATTCACATTCATTGCATTTTGACTATATTCAATGAATTCTGGATATTCACCATCTGTTCCGAAAGATTTGGCTGGAATATTGCCATAACCACCACAATTCAATTGGAAATGTTTAAAAAGTGGATTTTTGAAATATGTATGATGACGTTGATGAAGAGGGAATAAACAAAAGATAGAATCAACAAATCTTGGAGTGACAGTGACTGTTGTTTTGTCTTGGATTTGTTTTAATGCTTGTGTGCAGGTGTAAAATGACAATGTTTGAGTTGGAAATGTGAGTGGATGTTGTGGATTTGAATAACGCTGAACCAATTGTTGATAAATCTCATTGTTTATACCAAAACATGGAATAATTGATGAGCATTCAGTGATTTCATACTCATAGACTTGGAATTTTCGTAAACCAGAATAAATAGTATATGGTGTTTCTGATGCTAATATTTCAGCTCCATCTGTCTTTCCTGATGCTTGTCCTGATGAATTAGCTGATGTACTTGAAGTCCATATTTTAACATCATCGCCAACAGGTGTGAATTCATTAGTGATCTCAGAAAAAGTATATTTAGTTGCAAGAGATGGTTGAGCAAGTAAAGATCTTGATGGTCCACATGGACAACAAAGCATACCAGCACATGAGAAATATAATCTTAATTCGAGTTTTCCTGCAAAAGCTGGTAAATATTTTATATTTGATAATGGCAAGAATCTACGCAAATCAATTTTTAAATGAATCGTAAATGTTGCTGTTAAATCTTCGTTTGGCCAATTAATTACTATTCCGCAACGAGTGGCAAAATTATTATTCCATATATCTTTATGTCTTGCCTTTGAGTATACATCTGCTCTCTTTGTTGTTTCATTCGCACAACATGCAGTTAGGAACGATTCTTCACAACCAAAGTTTTGTGTATATATCGTTATTCCGTTAGCTACTATTTCATATTTTTCAATAGCATCTCTTGCATCTTTGAATCCAAACCAGATTTTATTGAATGGATAACCGCCAATATCACTCAAATCTGGTATCTTTTCATTTATATTCATTGTCACTTTTAGATCAGCACGAATAAAACCATTATAGATGTCAGCTGTATTGTGTGTATTTGGAGAAATAATAACACTTGTATATGACCCTTGTTTTATTGGAGGTGAAGGCGAATATGATGTTTGTGGATTAATTGAATACTGTTTGTTTGTATCAGAAGTGGCAATACAGCTATCTACAACATCGAAATATGACGCAATTTGCGAACAAACTTCAGCTGATGTTTTCATATAAACCTCATGATTAATCATTTCTTGAATAAAAAAAGTTAATAAATATCATCAAAGATTCTGTTTCGTCTTTGTCTTGGAATTGGTGGTTCATAATATTCTTCTTCTTGTATTGGAGGAGGAGGAGGAGGTGCTTGTTTTGGTGCTGGAGTTTTCTTTGAGATTACTTCTTCAATTAATCGTTTTTGTTCTTTCTTTTCTCTTTTGCGTTTGATTTCATCACCCAGTAATTTGAGTTGATTTAAGATTTCAAGGTTTATCGTTGGATCGATTTCTTGACTTTTTGTGAGTTTTTTCGACTTTTGTTTTTGCATTTTGGGTTTTTCTTCTTCCTCTTCAAAAACTTCGTTCTCTTCATTTTCTGGAGTTTTCTCTTCTTTTTCTTCTTCTATTGGTGTTTCTCGCTTTTTAACAATATACTTTCCTTGTTTTCGAGTTGGCAAAACCTCCCAATCTGGATCGTCATGGCCATTTATCCACCTTTGAATAACCGCTAAACGTTTTGAGCCTGTTAAGTGTTTTGACATTTAAAACTCAATAAAATTGACTTTTCTTATTATTCATAATTTGATGAATGTATATGATTTATAGGTGCTGGTGCATTATTTGAATTAGTCGATTCTGTTTTAGCGGGTTTTGGCATTTTATAGTTTTCATCTCTTCCTTGTGCATGATTATTGATTTTTGTTAATGCTTCTCTTACGTTGCCTTTTGGAATGTATTTTATTGCTGCATCCGCTACATTTGAGATTTTGTTTCTCATATTATCGCTTAAAAATGCTTTGCCTAAACTACCCATTGTTTTGCCTATTAATCCTGATTGATTTTTCATTATTCCTGTTGCATTATCCGCTAATTTACCTGCTAATCCTCCTGTTGCTGAATTTGCTGCTCCCATTAATAATTGACCTCCAAGGCCAATACTTCTTCTCGCCCATTTTCTAAATAATCCCATTTAAAATTCAATAAAACGTTTAAGATTCAAAATAGTATTTGTTTGCAGTTATGTTCATGATAAATTTGTCATGCGGTTCTCTATGTTGCAAGTATTCTTGCACAGTTGCCTTTGTATTTAAGTTGTTATTTGTTTGCTGCAATAAAGATGTGAAATCTTCTTCTGAATAACCGCTATAACAGATAATATCGGTTGCCATACGTTTAGCATTTATGTGCACAAATCTTATCGTTTGAAATGCCATTATGCACGTTATGTTATAATGTCTTGTCTTTGTCAATAATTTAATAAATTCTGAATTACCGTTTTTCAATAAATCTGAACCAGCACAATCATCAAGAATAATCAGAGTATTGAATGGATAAGAGGCGGTTCCATATTTACAAAGCTTACTGGCAATATAAATGATTTTATCTTGAAGGTCAGTTAAATGATGTTTTTTAATTAAACGCCTCATCTCATCAGACGTTTCTTTCATTTTTGAGAGGATATGTTTGACAAGTGCATAATATTTTATTTTCCTTTTCAAATGTTTCTGAAGAACGCTCATCAATTGTTTTTCTGAGACATAAATTATTTTTGTTTGAATCTTTTTATTCAAAACTTCGGCGGTTTTATCCATTTTACCAGACGTTGAGCAGAAATAAATTTTATGATAATATGGATGTTTAAATAATCTTTCTGTAATCATAATATGGCGCCAAATCCAATAACTTTTGCCAGCACCAGGACGTCCAATCAAAAAGTATATCCCATTTGATGAAAACGGATAATTTTCTGATAATGGTTTGATCAAAGCGCCCTCAATTTCTCTCATACTTTTTCTGAGTGTCTCATTGATTAATTCTTCAACTTTTTGAATAATATTTCCTTTCATTTGATTTAGAATAATTAAATGTATTTTCTGATTTTAACTGGTATGTTTTCACCTGTTTTCACCCAATACATTCGTTCTAAACGTGATAATATTGTTGGATTTCCTTCTCTCATACTTTTGGCATATGTATACCCTTGACTTCCATCATCCCATTTGACCTTGTATTGGTCATTTGCATTATTATACCCTAAAATCTCCTCTATGTTCCCTCTTTTGCCGTCTTTCAATGTTTTGGCCATAGGAACAAATCCTTTCGCCTTAACTATTTTATATCCAGGATAATCGTTCACAGATCTATCGTTAGCAGCAATTTTGAATAAATTACCAGATTTTGAATCAACTGTATATGCTTGATTGCTAACCATTCTTCGTTTTTTATTAAAAATAAAATCGTTTTTTCTTCTACGATACGTACTTTATCACCTTCTTTGAAATCATAAGGGTTTGCTTGCGTTTTATTTTTCAAAATATATTTCTGTTCGTCTTTGGCTGTCATTTTATTGGGGGCTGTTTTTATTTTAGTATGATATGATTCATTATATGCTGACATTAATGACTGCATTTCTTTTGGTGAAATATTTCTTGTAGGTTTGTGTGTTAATTCACCTTCTTTTGATATATCTTTCCATATATCGGCATCTAACAAATTTTTGTTAACGGCTAAATCTCTTATCGTTCTCATAAAACGGTTTATTATTCCTAAATTATTGTGATTATCATCCGTTGTAGTCGTATATATAATTTTATGACTTTTCATCCAAGATGTCACTTCGTCTGATAAATAAGCAGCATCTTGATCTGAAGCGATTGAATGACAATTTGGTTCTTCCTTGATGAATTTATTCAATGCTGATTTGACCTGTAATGCCCCTTTCCCTCTCATCGGATATGCATAAGCTTTACGGGTATTTATATTGATAAGCATTAAATAATTCAAACCGTTAGCTCCTTTATCGTTTATAAACGTATCCATCTGAAAACCTCCGGAATGAGACGATACGATAGGTATATATTTAGGAGTTGGCACTTTTTGATCATGAACAACGGATTCTGATTGAAATTTCCTTATCTCTTTTTTCGAATAACCTTTTTCAAGTGCATGTTTATCAAAAGCTGGACCACGGTATGGATATTCCTTGTATAATTCTGCAAGTGATGTCATTTTTTATAAATTAGACGTATAACATCTTATTATAAGGCAAGAACTGCATTTCCATGACAAAAGTTTCTCCATTGGGTAATTTAACGGGGGCATTGTATTGTCTGGCAGAATATAATTCAATCCAAAACCGTTGATCAGAGGAATTCAATTTAAAATATTTGATAGGATTATAATAAATTTGTGAATTACCGATATAATTATGTAATGATTGTTCGCCAAGTGAAGAATAAACTTTACATGAATGACGATCCCAAATATTATCAAAAATTAATTCATTTTCATACAGATTATATTTTCCTTTTCTATTTTGAGTAGGTCCGTCACCAATATTGAATACTTCCTCAAAATCTTTATTCATTTCAGTTATTTTGAAAGCACAACCGTATTTATCTAAAGAATTATTGTTTCGTTCAGAATATATTTTTTCATGAAAACCTTTTTCGTCATAATAACCATCAGTTTGTATGTCTCTATTCAAAACATCAATATCAGATTGTTCAAATGCGTTAGTGATGCTATTCCACCATATTGAGATATATGATTTCAAAGCATTGTGGACTGCTTCAAAAAATCCTCTGAAATCTCTTTCTGTTGAGAGCCAGTCAATTACTTTTACTTTGATTTTTAAATCATCCTGATAAAGAGATGAAGTCATAGATTTAATTCTATCGTGTATACTGAATCCAGGTATTTTATCAAATGAAACCTTTAAATATTTAGCAATTGAGATGGTGAATTCAAGTTTTGGTCTTTTTGAAACGAGCCACATTGACCTTACACCCACAATTGTTTCGCCTTTGTTTGACGTTGACCAATCACCAGGAAAATTGAAATAAAAACGATTAAATTTGCTTGGATCTCTTTGTGAGTCCTCTAAGAAAAAAGTAGTCTCAATTGGGACAGGAACGTTAGCATCATGTACAATATTTTCACGATTAGGGTGTTGTGTTTTAACTCTTGGTGGTAACTCCATTTTGACTAAAAATAAATATCTTACTTATTCTTTCTTGGTTTACTAGCATGAAGAATTAATTCCTTTGGAATTATATCTCCCTTTTTCAATTGAATCTGATAGGCTTTTGATTTGACCATATTTTCATTCCTTTCACCTATATAACCAATTATTGATCCAAAAAGTGTGATTTTATGTACTGAACAATATTTGGCCACTAAATTCAATATTTCTTTAACGTCCTCATAATCATCCCAATCAAATTTCTTTGCCCAATCAGTAAAGATTATTTTTTTGTTTGATAATTTAAACTTTGATTTACAAATTTCTGATAATTCAGATATTTCTGTCTTTTTCAATGTTTTATTAAAATAAAGTGAACATTCAATTGGCAAAATTAATTCTGGCATTTTTATTTATTGAAAAATTTTTAATTTACATTCTTTTTGATTTATCTTTTGGTACACCAGATTCTACATCTTCATGAACATTCCAATAAGGGTATTTATATGATTTAGCTAAATGATATGCACCTTTTTTAATAAAATAATTATAAGTCTCTTGTTCGATTCTTTCCTTCTCAGCTTGACTCATTTTTTTTTTGGGAAGAGTCGGTTTTTCTGTGTTGTTAGAATGTTTTTGAAAACTGGGTGGTGTAGGTGGGAGGGGAGCTGTTTCTAATGATTTGCTCTTTAATTCACGTGCAATTCTTTGTCTAATATTAGGTACGTCATCTATTGGATAAGGCCATTTACCATCATGCAATATTATCCTTGCATTTTGCATCATTAATATAGCACAATCAATATCATTATTTTGTTTAGGAACACGATTATATCTCATTGGATATTTCTGATTAATGCCTTGTGATTTCAAGAATTTATTTATTATTTTACCGATATCTGGGTATGCTTTCATGTTTGAATCATATATACCGATATCTTTATTGCCATTATCGATTACTATTAATATCCAATGTTCCTCTAGTTCAGCAGGAATTACAATGCAATCATAATAATCAATTGGTTTCTTATTAAACTGTGGAGCTTTACTAAGATACTCAAAGAGAGAGTCCACTGCTTCTTGTTTCGGATTCTCATATAGATAATAAAACCAATCAGGAGGCAATAAGGCTACATGTCCTATTCTTTTCACCTTTTTTCCTTTTTCTACTAATAGTTTTAGATATGGATATACTTCTTTTGATTCTAATTGTGAATTATTATCAGTGATTGCATTATAATCAATAAATTGGTCTAGATCCATTGGAGGTGTTGGTGGTCTTGATGTGTGCCTTGATGTTTGTTTTGATGATTGAGGGGATGTTTGTGGGGGTGGGGGAGGAGATGGCGCTCTTGATGTACCGCTTGATGATAATGTAGATGTTTGAGAAGAAGACGATGAAGATGCCAACTTTTTAAGTATAGGTTTGGCCGAAGACGATGACTTTTTCTGAAAGATTGTTTTATTTTGTGATGGCTCTTCTTGAGGTGGCGGTAATGCATCATCATTCTCTGGCTTCACCCATTTTGCATGTCTTTTTGGTTTGGGCTTATAATATTTTATGAACTTAAAGGCAGCATTATTGTCACTTTGCACCTTGCCATATTTAATGAAATAACGCCAAGCAGATTTAGCATTAGGCGATCCTTTATAGGCCAAAATTTCACCACTAAAACGTTCTCTAAATAATTTGCCCTTCATATTATTCGCAAATATTTCTAATTCATCCCTAAACCCCTTTGCTGGTATCCAATTATAGGGCACTAAACATGTCACATAATTATTTGTGATATCTATGTATTGAAAATTGTGTTCTCTTTTCAAATCTGCAACTTTTTGATTTGTTATAGGTGGATTAAAACGAATTTGACCTTGAATAATTATTATATCTGACATTTTGAATAAAAATAAATTACGGCATTTTACGATTATAATTGTTTTCAGAATGTGTTACCCATCGTAAATTACATAGACGGTTATCTTTACGATTGCGGTTTTTATGATCGACTTCTTTTTTGTGAACAGGATCATCGTTAGGCAAAAATTGTTTGGCAATAATAACGTGTTTTAAATAGTTTACACCATTCAAATTAACCGTCAAATAACCTTCATTGTGTTTTGAATCTTTCAATGGTTTACGTGTCTTCTTATTTCTTATTGTGAAAGGGTATTTATTTAAAATCTCATAGTCATTTATAAAGCCTTTTAATGGAACAAAGCTCATTTTTCAAATACAAAAAATTAATCTAATGGCCGTTCACCAAATTCTTGGAAGTCATGTTTTCTCGTATTGTTATTCAGTATATATCGAATACACCAGCTGTTTCTACGAGGCACTTCTAAATGAGCATTATGACCAAATAAGCTCTTAACACACTTCATATCTTCTGGATTTTTGAAATAAATGAATGCATGACCATGATATCTGCCATTCTCACAAGTATCCTCACATGTACATAGATAAGTGGAGTTATCTGGCAGTTCTTTAGGGTATTCATGTGTCCAGAATGTGATCATATAGTTCCTTCTTTTTCCCCACATTTGTTTTTTGATATAAAGAAAAAAATCTAAAAATAAAAATAAAAAATAAAAATAGAGAAAAAAATTTATAAATGGCCTTGGTGAAATCATTGGCGCAGTTAGGTCTGGGCGACCGTTAAGGGCGCACAGCCTAACGTATACTACTACAAAACCGTAAACTGTTATACTCTTAATCCGCTATAAATGTCCCGAATCAAGTTCAAAACCATTGATGAAGTTTATTCTAAGTATCCAACCAAAGTAGTGATAGTGGACCGTCTGGAGGGGGGATAAAAAATGACCCCCTTGTCATAGGGTTTACAGACCCCAAACCTCAGCTACATGACTCAAAAAATCGCCACTTTTTCAAAATTAGCCCTCGAAACTTTCACAAAATGGCATAGACAAATTTTGAATAAATTGACAAACTCCCAAAAATAACAACAACGAAAAATAACGAAAAATAGAACTTTCAAAAATTTTTTTATTTTTTTATCAGCAATTTATAATGTCAAACCAAGCCGAACAATTAAGCATCCTCATTAATAGAATCAACAAAAAGCTAAAAGGATGGAGACCTGCATTAAAATACCTCTACGATAATGATGATGTTGTTGACGGAGTACTAAAAGAGATAAATCACTTTATTGAACAACTAAAGAAATTCAACGGACCTGCTGAATTAATTGCTGAACTTGAAGAGCTCATTTATTAGACAATTCATTCAATTCGTTCTCAAGTTGATGAACTTTATTTTTGAGGCTGTTGATGTCTTCAATAAGAGATTCACGAACAGCAAGACCGTCAGAACCTAACATTCCTGATTTGATATTGTTTAGACATTGTTTATAATCATAACACTTTTCTTTTAATCCTCGTTTGATTCGTTTTAATTCGGGTATTTCTTTCTTGTATTCAGTTAGTTCACTCATTTAATAATAATTAAATGTCTGTTATCAATCAATTAAGAACCGTTCATGACGATAAGCATAAAAATCATTTTGATAGATTACAATTAACGATGCAAAAGAATAGAACAAAAATAAATTCAGCACCAACAGTGAAATGTTATAATGAAAAAGGAAATATATTTCATGAACCACCTCCAAAAACGACTAAATCATTAAATCATCATGATTCACTTAATCATTCTGTGGTTGTCAGGAGCAACAACATTTAATACATATTCATTAATAACTTTTGATTGTTGGTCGACAACTTTTGAAAGCTTATTAATATGTTCTTCAAGTATTTTATTTTTGTTGTTCAATTGATTTATTAATTCATTGAGTTCGTTAATCGATTCTTTCATTAATGATATATCAGCTTTGATGTTGTCATTTTCAAGTGTTTTAGTGATTGTGTTCCCAACTTTCTTCAAATAAATGTCGCCGTTAAGTCTTTTACCGTCTGTACAATTTCGCTTAGTGATTTTGTATTCGTTGCCGTCATTAGTGATGATTTTATAAATCTTGTTCAAATAGTTAGTCGTTTGTGATTTCATTTGCTCGATATTCTTTTGATAGAACAAATTGAACTCTTCAATTGATTTAAATACTTTTGATTCATTTACATTATCATTTATAACTTTAAGTTCATTAATGTTTTCATTCATTTATAATTATATTAAATCATTATAATTCATTGTTTTTCATTTAACTTCATTCAATATTGATTTTCCAAATCTCCCAACTCTGTCAGCAACATTTAAACCTGTATCAATTGCGTCAACAACCTGACCGACACCAGGAATGAATTGTGTAATCGGTTTAACTCTGTCAACGATTTGCTTTCCAACATCAACAACTTTTGGTAATGCTTTAACTGCTTTCTGAGCGAATGATTTTACTTTGCCGCCAATTGATTTAAATGCGTTCTTGATTTTGTTGAATATACCGACACCCATAATTTAATTAATGATAAAAGTGTTTTATTTCCTTTTTATTCAATCATAAATGTTATACAGAAACGAGAGAGCCCATAATCTTCGCACTGAAACAGGAAACGTTCTTCATGCATTTGAAGAGATGAGAAACATGATTAATGTCAATGACGGTACACGTTCATTTTCATTTAGAACTGTTGACTGTCATGACCAACCAGCTCCATTTCATCAAGGACAATATTCGCAAATAAGTTTAACACATCCTGACCACTTCATAAGTGATATTGATAAAGGTTTCTTAACATTTCACGTTAAATTAGATTTGTCATTGAATACAGATATGAGTAAATTAAATGAAATCAAAGACCCCAACAACTTGTACAAACTGTTTGTCGGTTTCAAATCATCAAACCAGTTGTTTGACAGGTTAGAGATTCTTCATAATAATGTCAATGTCGGATACCAACAGAATGAATGCATTCGTGAGGGCTTCTTATATTCTTCAGTTAAACCAGAAGCCGAGAAGAAACGTCGCAGATTCGTTCATTCATTGTGGGAAAACATTAGCAACTATTCACAGACACATGCAGGAGCTTATGTTAACTTGAATTCATTTAAGAACACAGGAAGAAGTGAAGTCGAATTTGATTTGAATGTTCCTTTTGATGATTTGCTTGCATTACAGGCATTCGATTTATTCCCTAATGGAATCATTGGTGATTTATCAATTCGTTTTCAAGTTAGTCCCGCTGGTCTTGTTTGGGCAGTATTAGACCCTTACACAGTTGCTGAAGCAAAAGTATTTCTTGAAGACAATGATTCAATATCGATGGAAGAATTAAACAGACTAAAGGAAATCAAAGCACGAGGACACCTCAAACATCAATTCACACAAATTGGTAATCAAGCAGTGATTCCAGGACCTGGAGACAATCCAGACCCACCATCACCTGAACCAACACCAACGAAATATCAATTGAAGTATGAATTGTTAGACCATTACATACCTGCTTCAACAAATATTCCTGTTACTGACGTTCTTGAAACATTTACATTTATGTTCAGCTATACTGATGAAGAGTTTGAAGAGCTCGGAATTGAAAAGACAGATGATGATAAAGTAATTTGTAATAAACATTATCTTAAAGAACATCCGAGCGGAATACCTTCATCAAAGCATCCAGCAGGCAATGTTTATATTAATTTTGTTTCTAAATCTGAAGCCAACAAGTTGATGAGCGCTCATTATTCAAAACAAACAGCAACATTAACAGTTAATCGAATGACCATCACAGCTTGTAAATCTAATATGCAAGGCTTTGGAGTTTGTGAAGCTACAAGACAAGGAATTGAAGACATTTTAAGACAAGGTTTAATCATTCCTTCACAAAAAGTTGATTATCATGCTTTTCCAATCGCTCCAGCAGCTAACGGAATCAAGTCAACATTGAATATCCCATTAATCAATGCAACTAATTTATCAATCATGTTTCCAAAGCATCATAATGATTTAACTGTCTTTGAAAACCCAGTTTATCAAAATTGTTTCTTGAATATTGGTGGAAAGAACTTCCCAGACGAAAACGTTTCAACCATTGGTGCACGATTCTTTGAAAATCAATTAACGGCTGGTGATTTAGATGCAATCACTCTTTCATGCACAAAGGAATTTGAGGACTCAATGACAATGCCAAAGAATGACGCTAACGGTAAGAGATACAACAACACAATCAGTGATGCAACATCATTTGTATTCAACATTCAAACAGAACGAGCAAGTGCAGGATATTGTTATGACGGACTTGATGGAGGTTTCGGAAACGTTCAGATACAAGTCAATGGGCAACCAATATATACAGGAGATGATGACACATATTTCAATGTTGTTGAACCAGATGGAACCATTGTCAAACCTCCTCCGACTCAACTTTGGATAACTAGGGACTCTTACTTTAAACTATCACTTGACGGTTTAGAATATCATGATGATTCAACACCAGAAGGTTCACAAGCAAATGAATATATAAATTGATTTCATTAAATAATCATTTTGCTTTGCAAAAGGGAACAAAGTTCCTTCATAAATTAATGCTTTATTTTTGCGATTCAAATGAATGAATCAATCAACTATCCTTTTAAATCTAAATACAAGTACATCAAAGACACGGGCATTAAAACCGAGCCCTATATTAAGGATTACCAATTGAAGACAGTAAAGAAACTATCAAAACCTGACTTCTCATTTGAACCGTATGCGTACGAAATTGATATAATGTTTGCATTAAATAAAGCTTATTTAGTAATAATCAATGTAAACACCAAATACCTAATTGTTGAACCAATTGATTACAAGTCTGAGTATTATGTAATCAAAGTAATTGATAAACTAGTCAATAAAAGAAATATCAGAATTGAAACAATTAAATGTGATGGTGAAAAGGCTTTTATATCAAATGCATTCAAAAGTTATTGCAACGGTGAAGAGCAAAGATATCAATTAGACAAACACACAATTAAATTCAAAGCACCAAACAAAATAAAGTTAATCATTGATGATTCACCTTTCACGAATGCACATAAATGTGTTGATGCAGTAATCAGAACATTACGAAATGCTTTCGGTCAATCACAACAACGAATGACAAACAATGTATTGATACAACAAACGGTTGAATGGTACAATAACACGCCTCATGCATCTCTTCGTTTATTGAATCCTTTATACACATCATTTGACGAAGAAACTGATGAATACCTTGACAAACGACAATCAAAATACATTTATCTAACACCTCAACAGATGCAAGATGACCGCGACCTTGAATGGCAATACATTAGAGCCAAATCAATGCAATTGAAAGAGATTCAACAAAAACAACGATTTAAAGGTCTTCTGTCATATAAACCCAAAAATATAATACTCATTCACACCGATTACGGAAAAACAGAAAAGAAACATGAAAAGCGAAGAAGAGTATTCAATGAACTCGCTGAATTCATTTGTTATGAATCAGGAAACGTTAAATGTAAACTATTAAATCCTTTGCGTCAAACTAACAAAACACTGAAGAACAAAACAATAATAACAGTCCCAATCATGTACACAAAATATGTTTGTTCATCAATAGATGCTTTGAATGATGATTATAAAGTATTCTTTTTGACTTATAAAACGCAAAATGAAAGCTAAACAACCAATCACAAAACGATACTATCACACACAATCAAAAGATTTTAATCTTCCTGATGATTTCGTTTATAGTCGCAACAAGAAGTACATTGTTGTTCAGTATTGTGGTGCTGTTGTCAATCAACATATTGTCGGTGATTTGATGGTTCATTCAGATATAGTTGAATTCATGCCTTTCTGCGACCATTTCATTATGCTTGCTAACAGACGACAAACGAAATATCGAAAATATGAGTGTCTGAACAATACAAAAAAAGAGTATCATTTATGGTTTACAGATATGAAAGGAAACGTTATTGAACCTGAATCATTTATATTCAGTTGTCTTTTGATTTATTAATGACTATTCAAAATGGATTCTAAGGTAATTTATTTAAATCCGAATCAATTGGCTGATATGAGCCGTTATAAAATTGATGATGTTGCACCGATTACATTTGCATTGATTACAGTAGAAAAAAATAGATATTTTTTCCCTTCAATTTTCATATTTCCAAAGCAAGCTAAAAGTACAACTAAAGGTGATATGTTAACAAGTAGACCTACATGGATAATATATCTTGATGGTGATACACCTGAAAAACCTTCATACGTGTTTACAAAAAAGATTCTTACAGGATATCAGGAACCTATATTTATATTAATAGTTGATAATACACCAAAAGCATTAACAAAATATTATAAAAATTATAACGGTGAATCTTATTTTCATAAAACTTACTTTGCTTAATGGTCTCACTGTGGGGAAGATTTTTCCCCATGGGGGAAATCCTTGGGGAAATGTAACCATCTCTTTTCAAATTTTTTTTTGAAATAAAAATATAGGAAATATTATGATATTTACTGAAATATTTGATGAATTTTGAAATATCAAATAGCAAAAGTGCAAATACTGTCTATTCATATATTTATCAACGTTTGGAATTTGCAATTTTGGTTTTCTCTAATAATAATTTATTGCAAATTTTTATGAGAAAATATAAAGTTGCTTTAAAAGTGTTTGAAATTATTAAAACGAAAATTTTTCTCTGAAAGCTTTCGATATTATAAATATAAAGTTATCTTATTAAATACTAAATATCATTCATATTTTTAATTATATATATAATTTTCATTTGATAATATAATAATAAAATAATGTTAAAATGGAACTACTAAGATAGAAATATATAAAACCATATTTTAACAAAATTTTCGATAAATTATGAAAATTCAAAAAAGTTGCAAAAATTCGATACCTACAGTTAACAGTCAAATTATTAAATTCTCAAAAGATGTAATGCATTGCATCAAATATTATTGTAGAGTGTTAAGGTAGTATTCCTTTTACATATAAAGAAATCATCATTTTTCTGAAAAACAATTAAATGAAGGAAAAAATCATATATAAAGAATGTTTACTTTAAATAGCCATCAAAATAGAATAAATATAAAGTATTATAGACTAATCTATTAAAAGTATTGAATTATTCCAAATTGTTCATGAGAAAAACTTATTTTAAATTCATTTAAAAAAATGAAGCAGATTTTGTCCCGAAATTGACTTTTGTCTACCAACTATATATTTTATGTTGTTGAGCAATTAATTTTTGATCGCAATTTTCACGATATTTGGCTTCGGACGTTGATTGCAATTCGCTGATATTGCCATTGAGCGATTAATTTTTGATCATAATTCACTAATATTTCAACTGAGGGATTTAATTTCCCGATATTCGGCTTCGATTTTTGATTGTAATTCTGAAATCTTGGTATTAAGTTGTTCAACTTGTTGTTGTGGTTCTTATTTTCAGAGTTCAATCTTGAGATTTCGTTGGTCAATTCAGTGATCTTTCATTTGATGGCTTCGATTTCTCTGTTTTTGACTTCAACAGTGGATTGAAGTTCAACAATCGTGCAATTGAGTGATTCAATTGTTGAATTATAAACATTGATCTTGTCATTGAGGCTTCCGATCTCTCTATCCTTGGCTTCATTTGTTGATTGCAACTAGCTGATCTTGCCTTTTAGAGCTTCGATTTCTCTGTTCCTTGTTTCAATAGTTGATTGTGATTGTGCAATCTGCCTATTGGGTCCTTCGATTGTCGAATTCAATTCATTGATCTTGCTGTTGAGTGCTTCAATCTCTCTGTTCTTGGCTCCAACAATTGTTTGAAGTTCTGTAGTCTTGACATTGAGGGATTCAAATGTAGCTGTCATCTCGCTGATCTTGCCAATCAGTGCTTCGATTTCTCTGTTCTTAGCTCCAATTGTTGATTGTTATCCTGCAATCTGTACATTGAGTCCTTTGATTGTTGAATTCAATTCATTGATCATGTCGTTGAGTGCTTCAATCTCTCTGTTCTTGGTATCAACAGTGGGCTATATTTCGGCATTTATTTAATAAAAAATGATATGAAAAAACATATCACATCAAAAGATATTTTTAAAATGAATTTAAACTTGACGTTAAGTATAAATTCGGCGGGCTTTTTAAAGTCAAATTATTGTTAAATCTTAAAGTTTTTTTTTTTAATTTTACTATATTTTTGGCTTTAAATATTATATTCATAAAAATATTAACGATTTATAAGTTTCGGTTTTAAATTTATTATGAATTAAAAAAAAAATGATTTAAATTTATTCAAATATAGTTAAATTATAAAGTTCTACATTTGCTCTATCATGGTTGGCATGCATTCTTTATTAAAAAAAATTATTTTTATATAATATTCTTCTTTTTAAAAAGAATTTAATGGATTAACTTATAAAAAAGTATCTTTATTCGATAGTATATTTAAATCCATCCTTTAATTTCCAATTTGAAAAAATAGAATAATATATTAAAATAATTTGTTGCTCAGATTTTCTGGGGAATGCAATTTTTAATTATATGACCATGTATAGAAATTATTTATAAAATAAAAAAAATAGCAAATTTTTCGATTTTCATCCCCTGGGGAAAAATCCCCAAGCTTTATTTGGGGGAAAAATTGAATGGAATTGAATGGTTTATGTTTTGGGGATTTTTCCCCAAGAAGATTTTTTGGGGAAAAAATTTAAAAAATGAAATTAAACAAAATATATATATTATTATAAATATAATATAATGAATTATAATTTACTTTATCTCTTAACACCTAAATTATTGATTTTTAGAGTTGGTTTACTGTAAATTTGGAGAGTTCTTTAATTTTCAAAAAACCATGGGTAGCTACTCATGGTTTTTTTGATATAATAATAATAATTAATATTAATTATTAATATTATAAATAACAAATATATACAGAAGTATAATCAAATATTAGGCACAAATAATGAATTTTAAAATATTATAACCATTTTTTTGAGAATTTTAGTATATTCCCCATCTCCCCAAGGCTGGGGATTGAATCCCCACGGAATTTGGGGAATGTTGAGAGGGTTACTTTGCTTTCACTTCTGAATCATTCATAAAGGCATTTGATAATATTATAACTGCAGCTGATATAAACTATGACCCTAATGCAGCACAAACATATTTATCTTTTTATATTTACGATAACCCTGAAAAAATTCCGATAATTGATTGTTATGTTAATACAACTCCTGAATCTGACAACGAGGAAATTGCAAAATCGATAACAGCAGATTTAAATCATAATACAGGTACAAAATCAATTGAAAAATCGGCTTTTAGTTTTCGAAATGATACAATAGCCGATGAATATCCTGTATTCAAACCGAGAAAAATAACACAGGATTCAGGTTTTAATACAAAAGAATCAATATCGACTCCAAAGAGATTTGATGCAAAACTAATAAAAATGTTAGAAAAGATTTCCAATCAGCTGCAAATGCAACAATCAGAACCAATATATAAGCACTTGCCAAAAGATAACAAAGTTCACTTTTCAGCATCAGCAAAACGAACTATTCCTAATAGCTCGGAAACATATCAAAAAATAGTTCAACAAAATAATTCTTTACCGAATTATGAACCTATGGAAATTGAAGAAGATTGGCACGAAGAAAACCAAAATCAATCACAAGGCTTTGATTTTGAAACACCAAATCCTAATAAGACATCAAATTATTATGAACGACAACAAAACATAAATAATAATAATAATACTTTTGAAGACTTGTCAAGTGAAGAAGAATATAATCAGCAACCACAATCAACAAAACGTTATAGTTTTAGAATCGTTTCAGACCCAAATGACAAAAATAATAATAATAACAATAATGGAGGTTTTGATTTAAATTAATTATTCATTATTCATTCTTTGATGTAATGGTTTAAGATTAACAGCAAAATCAGCATATTTATTTTTGTTCTGCAATTTACTTTCTTTGAGTTGTGCTTTGAATGCTGTGTATCCACAATTTGGATATATATCTCTTTCTATTGCTGCGGTGATTCGTTTAATGAAATTATCTTTAACGTTCTTAATATCTTCTGGCGTTGCTTCTTTAATTCCTTCTGCATTTCGTTTCAACCTGTTATATCCTTCTTGCTTACTTACATCAACATTGAAACCAACACCAAAGACAACATAATCAATGTAATGCATTAATTCAGTAAATTGTTTACCCCATTGACTTGGTTCAGCCTTTAATTCTCCTGATGTGATATCAATAGCTTTATCAATAATCTTCTCAACATATGATTGAACATTCTTTCCTAATACTGAAACATATTCTTTATTGTTCTGTTGTTTCCAATATGTCCATTGTTCATATGTTAATATCTTTCCATTGAACTTATTGTCTTGAATGATTTCTTTGAAAGGAGCATCAAAGAGATAAGCAAATAACATATTTGATACAGCAAGGTAATTGATGAGTTTCTTCAAAGGAGATAATACAAAGAATTGTTCGTCATTCCAATACACTTTCCAGACTTTAGAAAAGATTGATGACCAATAAGAACTTGGTGTAATACGTTTGCTGACTCTTGCTTTTCCCAGACCCATAGGAGCGTAATAATTTTCTAGCTCTTGCATGTCTTTTCCCTTTGTTAATTTGTATTGACCAGCATCCCAATCAATTTTCTTGATATCTTTATCAAATAATGATTGAATCCATTTATTGAACGGCATTTCTTTTCTTTCTTGTTTTGTTTTAATAACAGATTTCCAAACTTTCTTGTAAGGAGAAGCAAATACAAGCTTGTATCCGTTAATGATTGAAGGATTACCGTTCCTATCAATTAAAACAACATCATCAACTTTATCACCGTTCAAGTCTGTTATTGAGTTTCCTAACGGGTCTTTGGCATTTTCTGGTAATAAACGATATCTTGGTTTACCGTCTTTATCAACTGAATTCTTACAGTATTCAATAGCTGTATCACGGCAAGCTGCATTCGGAATGTATTTGATTCTGAAGTTTCCGTTAATAATCATATCAATAAATTTATCTCTGTAATAGGATATATTACCACCAACCCGAGGTATTTCAAGCTTGTCAAATGAATCCTTTAATGTTGAGTTAACAAGAGGCATATCTTTTTTATCACGACGTCCGCGAGTATTCTTTGAGGGTTGCTTTGCATTTCTTATTAATTCATCAAGTATTTCATCATCTGCTTTGTTATCTTCTACATATCCTTTGTATTTCCTTGCAAAAGGTGATTTAATTTCTTGTGCTTCTTCTTCATTATCTTCATATCTGTATGGTTGTTTTGCAGGTGTTCTTGCATATCTGTATGCTTCGGTTGCTGCTTCATTATCATCTTGCCAATCATCTAATTCATCATCATATAATGATTGAAGAGGTCCGTTATTATTGTTGTTGTCGTCTGCCATTTTATTAGTTGAAAAATTATTTTTATTGTGTTCCTTTGATGGTTCAATAAAAGAATCAGATAAATCATCGTTTTTCAATATTAATGACTCAGAATCTGATTCGCTTAATGTTATATTAAGTAATGAATCTTCACTGTCTTTAGGCAATTGTATTGTCGAGTCATTTTCATCAGAATCACTCGGAGTTATGCGTTTTCTTCTTGGTGTTCTTCGTTTATTAGTATCAAGTGTTGGTTCATGTATGCTTGTTCTCTTTCTTCTTCCTTTGTTGGTTTGTGGTGTTTGACTCTTTCTCGGTGGTTTGATGGGTGATGAACGAAAACCATCAGAACTATAATTCAAATCATCATTGACAACAATATTGAAGTAATTGATAATGATATCAAGACTTTTTTTATCTGTTGTGTACTCTTTTAAACTAAGGAATCGATTGCCTTTACTTTTAATACCTGCATTGATTTTGTTCATCAATGAAACAAATCGACGAAACTTGACTTTCATTTCACGAATCTTTCCCACACTTCTTCCTGTATATTCATTGTTTTGTATTTGATACAACAAATTAATTAAATCATTGGGGTGTTCTAGTTTGTATGTACTGAGAAACGTGTTCTTAAAATAATCTATCGGGTCCTCTAGTTCTTCATCATCATCAGGTTTAGATACCTCACTATCAAATATAGTTTCATCATCAATATTACTTAAATCTAATTCAAAGCTATCAGATGAATTATTTTTATCTTGTTTTGACATTGTTTAGTTTCTAATAAATTGAATGTTTACGATTGAGCAGAGCGGACACATAACAAAAACAAATACTATTGACGGATTGATTAACGAATACATTAAAAGATATGTCGATAATTATGTTATCAAAGGTGATTCATCGAACGGAAACGTAGGGATTCCAAACGGAAATGGAATCACTGAGGAACAATTGAATGAAGCTGTTAACGGATTGCGTGATTATGTTATCAACAATTATGCTTTATCAACTGATATACCTGAACCTGTTGATTTAACGAATTATGCACTGAAGAGTGAAATACCAGAAGTACTCAAAAATAGTGAGTTGCAATTGAACATAAAAGAACTATTACCGAAAGAAATGTTTCAGAAATTGATGGCTGAAGATGATAAACCATTATCAGCTAAAGCATCAATGTGTTTAACAAGTATAGCGGCTAATGAAGGTCTTCAATCAGCTTTGGATGTTTGTGCCGAACGATATGTTCCAAAAGATGATTTGAAGAATTACATCACGAGAGATAATTTGAATGTATCAACTGAATACACAATTGATACTAAGACATATATGTTTCCTAATATAGGACCAATACCAGAAGAATATGAAGAAAACGGAATGGATACATCTCACGTTTTACCGTTCAAAGAAGGAACACATTTGGTTGGTTATAAATTAGACAATAGTAGTAATATATTCCATTTTGATATCAGATTCAAGACAAATGAATTATATACTGATGATGAATATAACGTTAAACAACATGAAGCTGAAGGATTTGAAAGTGAAGGTGAGTATTTTGAATTAGTGTGGGATGAAGTTAGTGGAGCAATTTATGATAGATATCAATACCTTCCAATAACAATAACATTAGCAGAAACAAATGATGAAATAGCATTGAAGAGTGATATACCTGAACCAATTGATTTGACACCGTATTATACTAGTGCACAAGCTGATGAGAAGTTCGTCGATGAGGATGAATTGGCTTATGAATTGGATAAGTATGAAACGAAAACAGTTGCAGAAGGAAAATATGCAATGAAGAGTGAAATCCCAGAAATTATTGAGGGTCAAACAACAATTCAATTCGAAATCGTCAATAATACAATTCCTGATTTGGATTACAACACATATCATGAACTGATTGAGCAATACGGGTTGGATATTGTTTCATCAAACAGTTTTTATACGGGTCATTATGTTCATGTAGACTATTCGTACAATGACGATGATGACGAACAACCCTCTCAGATAATGCGTATCGAAGGAAGTGATTCAAGTATTTGGTTTTTGTATGACAGCCATGAATTAATCAATCCAGGAACTGGCGATACACCAGAAGTTTTATCGTGTTCAATTACCAAAACTATCGAACCAACAGACAGAAACGCTTATTCAGCTAGATATGTGTCGAATACTTATGCATTGAAGACGGATATACCAGAACCAGTTGACTTGACACCGTATTATACTAGTGCACAAGCTGATGAGAAGTTTGTTGATGAAGATGAATTAACTTATGAATTAGATAAGTATGCATTGAAAACAGATATACCAACAATTCCAACTGATTTGGTTAATGAATCTGCATTGAATACTGCATTATACGGAACTGAATTGAATATTGAATATCCAGCAAACTTATATGACGGTGCATATATTACCCCTCAGCTACCAAATGCCAGAGTTCATTTGGTATTTGATGTTAATTGGGGAGATAATCAAGATGATGATATAGTGCATATTGATGTAATATTTAAACCAACTGGTTCTACTAGCACTTATGATAGCATGGACAGGTATGATAGCAATGGCAAACGCATTGATAGAATAATATGGCGTTATGATGATGGACAAATTGTATATGTATCATATATTGCAGCACATAGCAGTAATCCAATAGCATATAATTTCATTAGAGCACAAATCGAATCACCATTCATTAAAACTGCAAATGTTGTTGATGAAAGTCCAGAACAAATCACAATTCAATGTACACAGAATGATAGTGGTTGTGTAATCCCAGATGAATATATACGAAGGGTATTAACAACCAAAAATATTATTGTAAAGTTCAAACGAAATGCTGATGATGCGACATATGAAGAAGCTGAATACGAATATTCTGGACGAAAGAGTGCAAATCTCATATACAAATCAACCAGCGGAGAGTCAAGTGAATTGATAGATATTCGTGTAGCTACACGTATTGTTTCATTGAGAGCTGAGGATGATACACTAACCAATATTTATGATGCATCTATCACATTAATCAGCATACGACCTGTGAATGATGATATGATTACTTCGGTGAAATATGTGAATGATAACTTTGCACTGAAGTCAAACGTCATAACAGAAGAACAACTAATAAAAAAATGTGCTATTGATTGCGGACAGATTACAGAGGGCGGTGAAATATCAATTCATTATCTAAAACTTGAAGGTAATGTGATTAAACTGGAATATATAGTAGGTGATTATGCGCTATGTTTGGAAATAAGAATATTATTCTATGATACAACTGGAAATCCTCATAACATTGTTCTTGTATTACATCAAAGAACTGTGTATTTCGACAATTTCAAATTCCCATTCTATTATGAAGACACTGTTGATATAGCATCAGGAAGACCCCTGACATATAATTTCCCAATAGGCGGATATTCTTGGACAACTACTCAGGAATTATTAGATGCTAAACAAATATATTCAAGATGCATCATGTCCCGAGGTTATTTAGCAAAATATAAGGCTGCTATTTACGGAACGCAATCAAACACAACAATCACACATTACTCTCCGATTGAATCATCAATGAACTCTGTTAGTGATTTCGTTGTTGGTTCTCCAGTGTATATGACAGGTAAGGTTTACAAACATGTTGGTGATGAATGGAAACCATCAACAGCAGATGATACAACTGATTGTATTTGTAGTGTCAAAACATCAGGAACATGGAAAGTAGAAAGAAGTTGTCATGATTCCTGGTCAGAGCCCAGGACTCCTGACAACCCCCGTGAATGCCTCCACCCTGCCCAAACGCCCTCTAAAACACCCGTTAGCGTGACTCCAGCGACTACCTCATAAACAGCTCCACACTGCCCAAACGACCCTAAAAACACCCGTTAGCGTGACTCCAACGACTACCTCATTCACGGCTCCCATCCTCGGTGGAGTGACGGCTTCGGAGGTCGATCATGACCACCCCATAACCACACTTTTTATCAGGTATGAAAGAAATGAACTACAACCAATCCGTCGAAATCGATGACGCAAATGTAGTCGACTACAACCATCTGAGACGATTAGCTCGTATGCTGGACATCAGCAACGATGACATCCGCGAATCATACAACACAGCCAAACGTAGACTGGGTATCAAAAAGAGGGTCACTGAGAAGATATTCAACCAAAACAAGTCCCGTTTCGTGGATGAGTTAGTCTATATCATCGTCGATAGAGCCCTTGAACTTGGTTACAGCAACGATGACACCAAATTCATGTCCTTCTACAACTTCGCGAAGGGATATCAAGCTGGGATGCATGCAAAAGCTCCTTCTGCACCAGATTTTGAACTTCCACCACCATCAAGGTATATCGATAGTGATGTCTACAAACAACATATTCAGAAGAAAGCCGATGACGAGTTCTTCGGTAATCCAACCGAATACAACGACACCTTCGTCAGGGAACAACACCGAAAGAAGATTCATCTCCCAATGGATTCCTACGATTCACGCAGCAAAGAACAACGTAGACTCAGATTCGATAGGGAACTCCATAAACGAGATACGTCCGCGATCAAAGAGCACATCAACGACATCAAAGAGTTCTGGAGAACCCAATCGATAAAGAAGACCCAAATCGAGAAAGACCTTGAAGAATTCGATATCTGGACCCCAGATGAACGTCGTGAAGAGAACATCAACAACCTCAAATCCTTCAGGGAATGGAAAGAACTGGGTAATGAGCAGCAGAGAATCGTTGACGATATCATGGAACAACTCGAAAGAAATCCACATCGATGGACCATCAATTTCGAAGAGCTCAACAACAAGGGTCGTAAGCAGTTGTTCCCTCGATTGAAAGAGTTCTTCGAAGAACTCATGGAGAATACACCCATCATCGAGATGTACAAGATCCAGTTCAAGGTGAATGGTGAGTGGAAGTCCAAACCGTTAAAACCCAAAGTAATGAACAAACTTATGGAGAACCTCACTGAACAGAACTTCATCTTCGACCTCGAAGACATCATCCCAGATTACTTCTATGAAGAAGGTGGTGAAGAACTCCCTACTTGGTCCCTCTTTACGGAGCTCAGTTTCAGCCCCTACCAAAAGTACGACGGTAACAAAGATCGTGGTGGTGACTTCTTTCCATACTTGACCATCCCGAACACTCCCAAAGTATTAGTCGATTACCTCAAACGTTTCCAGATATTCGACTCATTGATTGACGACAAGGGTAAACAACGATGTGAACTCAATGACTGTTGCTTCGTCTATGCACTCATGATGACCGATTGCTATGATGAACCAACCCTAAACCAGATTCGTTTACGTATCCAGAATCGATACCTGTCGCAGGGTTCCATAGAGAAGATCTGTCAAGAGTTTCACATCCATATCAAGTTGTCGTACATCGATGAAGACACTGCCGGAAAGAACAAGAAACAGACGAATCGTACCACTAAGAAAAATGGTTCACGACCACCCTACTATGGAGTTCCCATTGAAGAAGTCCTTAACAACAGAGTCCATCACCTCTGCATTTACAAGGGCCATTACTTCCTCGAAGAAGAGACTCCCTTCAGCGGCTACTACATCAAGCACCTCCATGAATGTGAATCCGATGAGAGCATGTTCGACAAAGAGATCTATCACGGAAGAGTCATTGACGGTCGCTCAAGAGTGAAGTCATCTCAGTTGCTCCGTTTGATGATGAGCCAGAACTATTTCATCCCCATCACGTACGGTCAGTGCCGAATCCTCAAGACTGTCTTCTTCAACGAGATCAACAACGATCTCTCCAACGTAAACCTCGACTACGACGAACAATACTGCACGAGACTCATCAAACCACCCATCTCAAAGACATCCTCCTCACCGAAAATGCCCCCAACATATTGGTTCGCAGACTTCGAAGCCGATTCAACTAAGACACCCCATAGACCATACAAGTGTGTGATACACAAAGATAACGGTCGTCTCAAGAAAGAGTTCGTTGGTGAAGACTGTGACAGACAACTCCTTGAGTTCTTACCTGATGGTGCAGTCGTCTACTTCCACAACTTAGCGTACGACATCCGAATGATCCGAACAAAGGGTGCCACCACATTAGAATCCACCGAAAAAGAGTTCAAGAACGGTATCACTAAGTCCATCATCAAGGGAACCAAGGTGATGAAAGCTGATGTCAAGTACAACGGTAAGACCATTCACTTCAAAGACTCTCTCCCCATTCTGACATGCAAACTCAGTGAGTTCCCTATGATGTTCAACCTCGATGGTATTCAGAAAGAGATCTTCCCATGCAAGTACTACACTCTCGAACGCCTCAAAGAGAATCCCGCTATCGGTACCATCTCTGAAGCTGGTCTAAGAGAAGATCGTTTATGGACCGCCGAAGACATCCAGACCTTCAACGAAAACATCGACAGCATTCCCGGTTGCAGAATCGATGACGACCACTTCGATATGTGGAAGTACGTTTCGTTCTACTGTCAGCAAGACGTTAACATCCTTCGTTTAGGGTTCACTCAGTTCCGAAATGACTTCAAGAAAGACTTCAACATCGATCCCTACAACTTCATCTCCATCTCGTCACTAGCCAACGAGGTATTCAAGCAACAAGTGTATTACCCTAATGGGAACCTATTCGAAGTAGGTGGCATTGTCAGAAAGTTCATGTCCCAAGCCGTTTATGGTGGTCGTTGCATGACTGCCTACAACAAGAAGTGGCACGTGAAGAAACACTTAAGTGACTTCGATGCTGTTAGCCTCTATCCATCAGCCATGGCGAGATTACACGTTGTTGAAGGTCGACCAAAGGTCATCACTGAAGACAAACTCAACTACGAATTCCTCTCCAACCAGTCCGCTTACGTCGTCGAAATCGAGATCACCAAAGTCCACAAACATTACCCATTCCCATTGATAGTTCGAAAGGTCAACGGATTGAACCTCAACGATGATAACCTAGTCGAAGGTGAGTCAGTGCATATGGTTGTCGACAACATCGCTCTCGAAGACCTCATCAAGTTCCAGAAGATAGAGTATCGCCTCATCAAAGGTTACTACTGGGATGGTAAGACAGATGATCGTATCCAGAGTGTCATCAAAGACATCTTCAACAAGAGACTTCAGTACAAGAAAGACGGCAATCCACTCCAACTCGTCTACAAACTCATCATGAACTCCTGCTATGGAAAGACCATTGAGAGACCTCACGACAAAGACTACAAGTACATCCACAATCGTGATCTGGACAAGTACGTCATGAAGAACTACTACAAGATCATCGAAGACGTTGAACTCGAGAACTCCGACATGCATGCAGTCAAGGTGATGACACCAATCGATAAGCACTTCAACTTCAGCCTCCTCGGTATCCAAGTCCTTTCCATGAGCAAACGTATCATGAATGAAGTCATGTGTCTCGCTTACGACATCGGTTGTCACATCTACTACCAAGATACCGATAGCATGCACATCGAAACCGATGACATCCCCAAACTAGTATCCGCTTACAAAGACCTGTACGGAAGAGACCTTATCGGATCCAATCTCGGACAATTCCATTCCGATTTCCCCACCATCAACAACCACAAAGAGACACCCGTTTCAGTTGAATCCATTTTCCTCATGAAGAAGATGTACATCGATAAGCTTACTGACAGTACCGGAGACATCGATTACATGATCCGTGGAAAGGGTATCACTCAGAACAGCATCAAACACGAGTATCAGTCACGATTTGATGGTAATCCAATGTCCCTCTATAAACACATCTTCGATGGACACCAAGTCACTTTCGACCTAACGAAAGGTCAACCATGCTTCGCCATGAACAAGAACATGACTGTATCTACTCTCGAGAAGTTCCAACGACGAATCAAAACCACTTACGATATCGGTGACGTCACGGACTACTTCCACCACAAAAATGAATGGGCTCAGACGTTGTAATCGATTCGGTAACGAGGTACCATCTGGGATCTATTTTTATCATCAACCACCTCGTATAGACCGTTCTTGAATCCCTTGATGTAGTACTTCCCTGGTTGGATCACTGATCTTCTCTTCGACATCGAGTCTTTCTCGTTGTAGATCTTCACTGAGGTACCCTGATCGAGATTGAATCCACGTTGACTCATGATGTTGTAGTTATCTTGGCAGATTCGTCTACAGATGTACTCTTCTAGTTCTTCATCGTCTTGGACCATCGCTGGTGATACATCCATCCCCGCGTACTTGCTGAGTGTCCCATGAGTGGATTCGTTGTATTGAGTCACCAGTGACTTCATGATCCCTGGGGTTATGTCTTTGACTTCCATGTTGTAGGCCATGTCCCTGATGGTTCTCACTACACGATCCAGTATCCCTAAGGAGCCATGTAACGGGTCCGTGGTGTCTTTATCGTCTTTGTTCTTCATGAAGTCGGGATATACGTTGACCTTCATTCGGGGCACTTCCGTGAACGTGATGTTGTGAGCAGCATAGAACCTCCAGGCATAGTCCGAGTTGAACGCTTTCTCTCCATCCCCTTGAAGGTACATCACTCGCATACCATCCCGAATGAGCTTCTGTAACGTCTTGATGAATGTGGTAGCCGTCTTGATGTCCCTTACGGATACTCTCAGTGTCTTCTCTTCGTCAGTGGCATTGTCGTTGAATAGGACCTCGTTCATCAACTCCACGAATAGGTATCTCGTGTTGACATTGATGGCGAATAGGTAACAGAGTTTGCCCACGAACACCAAGTCGATGATGTATGTACCTCTACGAGCAACCTTGTGTAGTTGATACTTCTTGAGGTTCTCTTTCAATGGGAAGTACGTTGTAGTTGTTTTCTCAATGGGTTTCAGATCAGGGTGGAGTCTCTTGAGGGAGCTGACCTTATAGGGTGACTTGAATGCAATCACTTGTGGAGTCATTCGATCATGAATGGTCTTGAATGTACCAGGCTGTTTGTGGAATCGATCGAGATACGTTTGGTACCACTCTTCAATGGGTTTACTCGTTTGCGGCCATCCACTGGAGACTCTCGCGAACTCTTCCAACGTTAGTAGCTTGTCGTGGTTGAAGGTGACGTAGTTGTTCAGCTTGTCGGAGAAGTCGTCATGGTACTTGATCTTAACGGGTCTCACCGCAGGTGGTCGTCTCTTCTTGGATCCGTCGTCGTTGTATGCACTATCAGGATGCTTCTGATTCCATCGTTGACGGAATTCATCCCAAAGGAGTTCTCTGTCTTCGGGTTGTTTCAGGGCTTTGATGTACGATAGGTTCGTGAACTGATACTTCGTTGGGGGAGTTGTCGTGGAGTTAACCTTGTCGATGAGTTCGTTACGGGCTGTACTAATGGCTGTGCCCCTGATGATCTGCTTCTGTCGTGTCTCTTTACGAAGTCGTTTGTAACGATCCAAGATCGATGTGCAGTAACCGATTAGTTCATGGACGATGTACTCTCTATTGGATTGAAAGCATCCACGGATTTGTTGCTTCATGGTTGGATCGCTGATGGATTTCCCCGTCGAGGATATATAGTCAACGATCCCGAGATTGATGATCTGTTGTCGTGAGCTCTCGTTGTTGAGTTGGGGGTCGTCTAGTTTGTCTTCGAGATGGTTGTTCGTGATGGCATAGTACTCGTTCTTGGCTTTAATGAGCTTCTCTATGGTTGCTTCCGCTGATGATTCACTGATGGTGATGATCGGTAAACGAGGTTCTATCAGTGATTTCAATGCGAGGAATGATCGATCACTTTCATTCCCATCTTTGGTTACGTAGACGAGTAGATGATGAGTATCCATTAATGCAATCTTGATGATCTCTTCCAAAGCGATGACTGTCTTCCCCTGACCTTGCTTACCGACAATGACGTTAACGGAGTTGTATCTAACGTTGATCTCTGGATGAACCTTGTCTATGAATGCTCCACTCATGTCGTTCTTCTTAGTGGATAACACCTCATGGACCTTGTCTTTAACGATGTCTGACAGAGATGTACTCATGGTTTCTGTGCCATAAAAATAGGTATCGTCTAGTGGGTGGTTCATCAGCTTACTCCAAGAAAGCGTCTTCATCGAGATCTGGTGGAACATAGTCGGATATTTCTCGTGGAGTTAAATCAGGACCATCTTGTGCGAGTCTGGCAGCTGCATATGCTTCTAAATCTTCTGGAGAAGGTCGTGCTCCGAAACCGGGTGGTGGATTACGAGATGTCATGAAGGAAGCTGCATGATCGGCAAGGCTATCACCGTCACCGCCGATAGGTATTGGTAATCCAAGAATGGAACGTAAATCAGCAACGAGTCGGTCATAGAGTTCGTCATAAGAGTGTGTTACAGTGTTGTTTCGGAAGTCAAGCATAACTTGGTATACTCTGTTTTCGATGGCTGATTGAACAGACTTCTTACGACGAAGTTTATCGAATTCGGCTTCAGGCATATCGTCTGGGACACCCAATGCGGTTTTAACCTGCTTCTTCCAGTAGAAGCCAGCCAACTTAGCACGGATCTGCATCTTTTGCTGTCCAGGTATTTGTCTTCCATGAGTGTCTTCAATAGTGTCGACTGCGGCGTTGAATACAGGACCGAATACATACTTGTTGAACATCTCGTAAGCGGATTGTTTACGAGGCTTCTTCATTCGATAACCACTCTTTGGGTCATTCAATACGTTTTGGTACCATTGTGGGGCGTGAGCGACGTTGGTTCCAGTAACGGTACCTACTTGACGAATCTGTTCAGGAGTTGCTGCATCTTCGTATCCAAAGTAGGTGACTCCCAATGCGTTGTTGATGAAGTCACGTTTCGTGATGGACTTACCGTGACGTTGTTTGTACGCGGCACGAGATGCTTTATCGGGAAAGGCTATATGATATCCCAAAGTGTTTGGCCAATCGGATTGGACTGTTGTGTATCCGTTAGCGTATACAGGAAGGTTGTTCTTGTCACGGATGATGATATCAGGGACTCCATCAGCGTTAACGTCAGGCATGTTCTCTAAAGTAGCAGCCCCATTAGGATCTCTTTTCTGGAGGATCCATTGACTAGATGGATTGGCTTGGTTATGCTTATCGACAAACCTTTGAGCACCCTGTGGAGTGATGATGCCGTTGATTCTCTTTACATCACGTTTCAAGTCAAGGACGACTTTCATCAAGTCTTTCATTCCAGGCTTTTCTTTTGATGTCATTTGGTTTCGAGTAAAAAGTTGGTAGGTCAGTAACGAGATTGTGATCGAGGACTCAAAAATAGGACCTGTTTACGAAGACCTCATTGATGAGATGTCTATAGCGTTCATGGATTGAGTTCGTTCAAGGAACCTATCCGAGACGCAGATAGTGGCGGACTTCTTGTCATCGTTTCGTAAGCTGAATAGGATTGAGGGACTTTTCTTGTATGGCTTGATGCTGAGGTAGGTGTCCAAATGAGGACGATATGAGTAGAAGAGTCGTTCACTGGGACTGAAGAAGTAGTTCTTCGTTCTGAAGTCATGTTTGCCGTAACCCAACAAACGTTTTACATCCCTTGGCATTGACTCGCTACTGACCTGAATATTACCGAAGTCTTTGTAGTGTTCGTAGTAGGTCTCCATTTCATGGTTGATAAAAAGTTACTTCATGATCGACCTCCGAAGCCGTCACTCCACCGAGGATGGGAGCCGTGAATGAGGTAGTCGTTGGAGTCACGCTAACGGGTGTTTTTAGGGTCGTTTGGGCAGTGTGGAGCTGTTTATGAGGTAGTCGCTGGAGTCACGCTAACGGGTGTTTTAGAGGGCGTTTGGAATCATTACAAGTATCATTGATGAAAGAACATTAGCTGTATTCAAAGAGTAAATCAAATCAAATCATGTTGATGTTTGAATCTATTAATATATACGCTAACTTTTTGATTATTTATATCGTTCATTGAAATAAATTCATTGCCTGATTTATTTGTATTGACATGAAGAATTTTATAAATATTATCAGTAATCTTTGCATAAAAAATGTCTTCATTATTAGTATCATCATGGTAATAATAATACGTGTTTTCTTCAAATTCTTTCCTTTCTGTCTTTGTTTCATAGAAATCAATAACAATTGCATCATCAGGTATGTCATCAATGAATTCATATTGAATACCTTTATAATTTGATTTATTTTTATTATTCTCTGAACTTGATACAAATCGTAAATTATCAAGATGATAATCAGTTTTGATTCTATTCTTATGGTCGACTTGTGGTAGATTATTAGGGTTTTCAATAAATTGCTTTGCTACAAGAATATGTTTATAATATATTTTGTTATTTAGGTTTACACACGGATAAACATTTTGTCTGTATTCACCTTCAGCTATTATTTTTCCTGTTTTCTTATTCTTGATGTTATAAGGGAAAGTTGTTTGAATTTCATAATCACTTTCAAAACCTTTCAAAGGTTCAAATTCATCTTCAGCATTTTCAATTTGTGTTTGTTCAGTTGGTTGACTCATTTATAACAAAAATAAAAAAATTGATTTTTTAAAATAAAATCATTAAATTAATTGTTTAATGATTCTCAATGAAATAATCCTTTGCAGTGAAACCATTGACATAAGGACAACAACAATGATTTGATAATACCAACATTTTTGAATGTGCTGCTGTTAAAGCATTTTTGATAACAGTTATTTTACTCATCAGTTGTGAATTTAATTGAAGGTTTATATTCTTTCCTTTCATTACTGATTGCTTTTCAATGACATTTTTGTAATCACTTGATTTGATGTTGTTCTTCTTCAATGAAACACCTTTGAGCTTTAATGAAATTGTTTTGTCATCTGACCAAATCGTATAACACTTGGCACATAAAGCAACTTGATTTGCTCCGAACTTTTCTACACAGCATCCGAGTATCTTTTTCTCATCATATACATCATTGATTGCAGGGTTTGGCATAAAGCTATAAATGTGTTTGTCATAAAATGTTTTGTCTTTGATGACGTAATCAAACAACTGGTCAATCGGTTTATCCATATCACCAGCGATAGACATGTACAGACTATCTGTATCGACCGAGTTGAAATGAATTTTATTCATGTCAATGCATTTGTATAGAAAGTCATAAAGGAAAGTCAAATACCAATATTTCGCATTATCCAATGTCCAAAATGATTCCTGAAGACATGTATTACATTTGAATGAATGAGGTTGTGATTGTATCAAATAACAATCATTTGACAATTTACATCCATTGCGATAAGTATCGGATGCAATCAATTGAAAGGCTTTATTTTTATCAACAATTCTGACTTTATTAAAGTTCTCTGAATTCATACCGTCATATCCGTAAGATCCGTTCATACTAATCTTGTAAAACTTTTCGTTCCCGTGTGCCTTTCCTGACAATATATCTTGACGCTTCTTCATAAACTCACAAACAAATTGATTGAATCCGTCATGAGCTTCATATAAACTTAAGCTCTTAATGTCATCAACAATAAGTCCGTGGTCGATTAAAAACCATAAAAGGTAATTCGAGAACGTCATAAATGTTCCGCATGTATCAAGCAACATTGTCAGCTTTCTTGTTTCTTTATCGGCTGAATTCAGTTTATTGTCTTTCATATATTTGTACATATAGCTTCCAATCGTTTGCTCATCATTCATTATATTGATATTTCTAAACACAGGAGGGAAATTAATCAAATCGTTGATTTTATTCTTTGGACATCTCAATTTGACTTCAGCTTTGAATATAAACTCAGGGTTTGCATCAAATCGTTTCTTTGATTGAATGATATTCATTGCAGAATTAAATACCTTTTCATTCTTGTTTCCATCTTCATCATAAACATCAAATCGTTTTATAAATGAACCAGGCATGTACATGATTCCTCCGTGATAAGGATTGAATGAATGTTTTACTGAACTGAATGATGAGGGATACAATGAATTGAAATCAATACCAGCAACGTGTGAAACTATGTTTGAAGTGTCATAGCTAATGATTCTGTCATTAACGGCATCATATTTGAGTTTATTGATTAATGTTTGACCTCTAATGTTCACTCGATGAAGTACATTTGATAATCCTCCCGTTATGTTCTCTCTCAAATTGTAGTATTCTTTTTCATCAGTTATGAGTGTTGGCAGGTGATGGAGCTTGCAGAATTTCTTCAATTGTATTTTGGTTCTTGTTATCTTGTCATCATCACGTTGTCTCAAACGATTACATTCAGCACAAGCAAGTAAACAGTTATCAATCTGATGTCCTTTGTTGTTATCTATTCTGTCAAGTGTCGGTTTGTTGTTGTAAGTAAAGTGTTCACCACATAAATGACATTTACCTGTTTCATTTGATTCATACAATTTCATGAATGCATCAAAATCTTTTTCACTAACACATTTTGATATATCACGTTGATTTTGATTTGATTGAAGCGATGAATCGCCTTTTTGCGAGCAAAAATTATGTTTCATGTCTTGCTTTCGATAGTTATCACATTTATTTAACCACCATTTCATTGATGGTTTGAATGTGTTTGATTTGTTTATGATTTCATAGTCGTTCTTCGGGTTGAAATCTTTGTAAGCAAGAGCATATTTGATATATGAAGCATTCTTTGATAACGAAAGATTGCTAATCAAATCAACTTTATATTCAGCATTCATTTGAATAAGGTTGTCAATAGGATTAATCATCATTTCAACATCATTGTCATTGTATGATAACAAGTAATCCCAACGTGTTGCAAACCTCTTTGAATCAATCAAATACTCTTCATAATCAGCTTTTGTTAATGGATTCTTTTGATTGAGATAACTGTAGAAGTCTTCATATTTGAATGGTTCATTCTTTGATAACACTTCATTATAATTCTCGCTGTTGATTGCTTCATAAGGAAATACACCTTTCGAACTGTTAGATATACCGCCAAAATCGATTCCAAACTGTTTGAGTGTTCCTCCAGCAACAAATGCTTGTGCGTCAATGAATCGTAATCGAATAGGATACTTTGATGATTTCAATATGAATTGTTTCAATGATGTAGCTGTTCCAATCATTCCGCTATCGATAGACCAATGATTTTTAATCAATTGCTCTTTGAATAAGTTTGAATCAAATCGTGATGAATTAAAACCGAATACTGTTATTGTTTTCAATGATGTATCTATTTTATTGAGTTCATCTTCTGATTTATCTTTAATGAATGATTTCAAATGATTCAACTTATCAACATACACATCACAGCCAACAACAAATAACCAGTCAATCCATTTGGCAATGAATTCATTTGTTCGTATATCAAAGTTCTTTGTTATCAAACCTTTATCAAGCTTCACACATGATGAAACACTCAAAGGAATCAATCGAGAATTGATAACAGATTTATCACTGACTTTCTTTTCAATCTTTTGCTCCATTGTTTCAAAATCATAAGTGATATAATGAATTGTTGGCTTCCATTCAAGTTCATATGAAAGACAATACAAATAAACAGGATTGTTTAAGATGTGCGGGCAGTACGGTAAAGCTTCTCGTGAAGGTATGAAATCCTTTTTGAATTTGCCTCCTAGCTTCTCACATTTATCTACATGTCTGTTGAATCTATCCATATGTTCATGACCTTTGTGAATGTATGAACCACAATGAGGACAAATATGAATATTTGTTAATGCTTCAGCATTGATGATGTACATTATGTGAATTATCTTATCCTTTGAATACAAGAGAGCTGAAAACGTTTTGTTTGATTCGTCTGTGTTATGCCATTGGTCTTGTAAATCGAAAAAGCCTTTTTTATCTGTTTCAGTTTGGTTGTATTCATAAATGTTGACATTGATGTTATGATTCTTCGCTGATTCTTTCATTTCTTCAATTGTGATTCCTTTGAAGGTGTTGATTAATTGTTTTGCTGCTTTTGAAGGCTTCTTTGTATAACTCAAACCGTGTTCATCACATAATATTTTCTTTGCTGCTGCTGTTCTGTCAGAGATTTTAAATGTTCGTGTTTCAATAAGTTGCTTATTCAAACAACAAGCAAGGAAACGATACCAACACAAACAATCATCAACGTTATCAATAATGATATATTTATTTTTGCCAAACAATTCTGAAACTTCATCAATCTTTCCTGTTATCTTAACAACTCGTGAGATTGTAAACGAAACAGACCAAACGATACATAATTTGATGTTTGAAGTAGTGGTTTCATATTCATGTATTTTTGATTCAACATACAGTTTAACTTTGTCAATATCTTTATTCTCTCTGACAATTATTGGTACTGATGCTTTATAGTTCTTCCATTTGATATCACTTGCTTCATATGTATATCTTTCACTTTCATTCTTTGGTGGTATCTCAAATATACCAGTCAATTGAAAATATATTTTGAACGGTTTCACTTCTTGTTTAAATACTGTTTCAGTCAAATATTCATTGATGTCTTCAATTGATGAAACTCCGTTCTTGTAATATATTTTTATCGGTTCTTTACTGTCTTCATCTAATCGTTCAACCTTTTCATTATCATTTGGGAATTGGTCAATGAAATGACTGCATGCTTCAACTGCTTCATCAAAGTTCTCAGGTTCATTGATTATGAAATATGAGTCATGTTTTGAATGAACACCTTTATAGCCAAACTTTTTGAGGTATTCAATTAATTCAGCATTTTCATTGTTAAATCGAATGTCTTCATATCGTTGAGGTTGTTTGTTTGTCTTTGGCGGTAATGGTCTCAATAATATATTTTCAGATTTAATTAATTGAAGGGCTTTGTTGAGTGCATCATGAGCAATTTTAATGTTGTTCTCGATTTGTTTTTGTTTTAGTTTTTGTTCATCATTTTGTTCTTCTTCTTCAAATTGTTCCTCTTCCTCCTCTTCTTCTTGTTCTTCTGCTTCTCTTTTCATTCTATTAACGAAATCTAATATTGATATGTCATCTATTCTATTACCTTCATGTTCTCTAAAACCGAATGAAGTTAGATAATTTTCTAAAATGTTTTTGAAATGTTTAACATCATAATCAGAAGGTTTAGATGTTGACAAACGAGGTTTTAATTGAAGTTCATTATTGATATACCTGATTTGTTCAATAACAAATGATTTGGTATCTTTTCTATAGTAATAACGAGAACTCATTTATGATATTATTAAAAAATCAAATTATTTGAAATTTGAAAAAATGTTAAATCAAAAAATAAAAAATATTTCGAGTTTTTTATTTCATTGAAATGTCTGAGTTAAGAGAAATAATAAAACACATTGAAGAAATACATAAATTACTTTTGATATTAGAATCAAAACAAGAAGTAAGTGAAGAAGAAGAAACAAATGAAGAAGCAAATACAGAAGCAAACCATAAAAGAACGCGTTCAATATTCAATTCATCAAAGTTCTTGAACAAGGATGAACGTGAAAAAGTTATACAATTTTTGGATGATAAAGTAATGAATGATATAAATAAGTTGCCAGGACATAAAAGGTGTTCATATACACAAAACTTATTGAAAGAAAAATTGAAGTTAAATGTATCATCATATATGATTAATAGATTATTGGCATTTAAGAACAACAAAGAATAAAAATATCATTTAATTAATTTGTTTATTTTTGGTTTAAAATGAATAGTGCAATTAAAGGTTTGAGTTGTGATACATCAGCTTTACACGCTCAGTTTCGAATAGTTAAAGACAAGATATTCAATGAATGTATGAATTCTGAAGATGATGCATTAAACGGAAAGTTTGATAAGATGATTCACATATTGTCGATATATAAACAACTATTTAATGATATTGAATCGATTAAAATACAATTAAGAGCTATTGATGAACGTATCAAATCAGCTGAACAAATGACTTTGTAAATGAATCATTGAATGACTCATCATTAATGTTGTTTTATTTTTATTCAAACATTCATGGCATTATCAAAAGCTCGTATTCTTTCCAGTGAGAACGATGCATCAGTTAAGCAGGAACAATCAACCAGTATTAATATAAACATCAAACCAAAGCAACCACAACCAGTTGAATATCCATCAGTTCAACCATTACCACAATCATCTCAAGCCACAAATTTTACTATACCTCAGATGAATGGAGTATATCAATCACAGCATCCAACAAACAACGTTTCCCTAGAAAGAGGTATCAGTGATATTGGAGCTGATATAACAGAACTTGAAACCAAAAACAAATTCCTTGAGATATTGTTATCAATCTATGAAACAAATCCGATAAAAGTCAATGATTTATTGATTTGTCATTCAAATACATTAATGGAACTCATCAAATTACTAACACAAGCAGATAAAGTTGAATTGATTGTCAATGATGATTGTGCGTGTAATGGTTGCGTTTCTCGTTCCAAATATCTTTTAATTGATAGGATATTGGTGTACAAAAATAATGAATCAAATGACTTGAAATACAAATACAATAGCATTTATACAGAACTCATTAGACACAACATTTCATTAAAAACATGTATTTAAAAACTAATAAATGATATATGAAATATTAGTTGTTTCATTATTAACAGGTTTATTTTTAGTGAAGATTGTTGAAGTATCTTTAATGATGCCTGACAAAGAACCAGAACTCAGTGAAGAGATAAGAACAAAAATGTATTCATGAAGAGCTTTAACGAAAACTAAAGAAATGAAAGGTTTCATGAAACCCACTCAGTTTAATTACAAAGAGATTTTATTCTCTAGTGGTTCTGATTATGATGATGACCAAATGAGTTTTGCATTTGAATATGAATCATTCGAGCCAACTGTTAATGAAACAACATTTAATATTGATGACGAGATGAATAAAGCATATCAACGCAATGAATCAAAAATAAAGAATGAATCAATCAGACCAATCGCAAACGGTATCTATTCATATTACAATTCATTGAACATACTCGTTGGTCAGCAAGGTAAAGGAAAGAGTCATATAATGCTACGAGATGTTATTCAAATGTCTCGAATGAAGAACGCTGGCTTTCATTTAATTGTTTATGTATCACGAAACGGAACAATCAATGATGCAACATTCGAAAGCCAACGCGAATTGATACAGCTACCAATAAAAACTGTTGCTGACAGCAATGCTGAAGAATATCTTAAACAACTTGATTTATATAAAGAATTGTATAACAAATATTCATCAACACCAAAAATAGTAATCGATGAAAAGAAGTTAAACGATATGTTTGAGTTTCTTCATATCAATAAACTAGGTCAACCAAATAAACCACTAAATACTATCATTCTTTGTGAAGACTTCTTGAAATCGAAACTAATTAAATCATCCTATTTTATCAATACCATCAGTCAGCTTCGACATAAGAATCTAATCATATTCGTTAACATCCAGTTCTTCAAAGCTTTAACAACAGAATGGAAAAATAATGCAACATCATTCTTCATCTTTAGTGGTTATTCACGACAGAAACTCGGCTACATATATCAACAAGTTCCATTTCCAATAGATTTCGAAGAGCTATGGAATCGATACAGAACAATGAAAGCACATCAATTCGTTTTAATCAATGTTCGAACTAATAACCTTTCATTCATCTAATACAATTTGTTGTTGAACACCAACAAACAGTTGTGGTGTATTGATATTATATTTTTGTCTCATTTGTTCAATGAGTTCTTTTGTTTTCTTATCATTAACTTTCCTGATACTGTAATTATAATACTTGTATTCTTTAAATGATTGCTCTTCATTTGAACCTTCAACGAAGAACTCAATAGATGTTGTTGATATTCTTCTTCTAACATTTAATGTTAATGTTATATATTCGAGCCCGAGTTCAACAATCTTATCATAATATAATCGTTTGAATTCATTATCTTTGTTCTTCAATGATATGTATATCACTTTAGATTTATATGCAGCCTTTCCACAAGGTATTGGATATCTATCACACAGAATTGAGAAATCACATTGTTTGAACTTCTCTGATTCATCCAACATATCAATAAGTGAATTGATGTAATCATAAACTTTTGGTGTTGACATATCTTTAGAGTGAAATTAAAAAACAAAAAACAAAAATAAAAACGTCATTGAAGACACTTCAGATATCTTTTTAATAAATGAGCTCTTCAAGTTCAGCAATTAATTCAGCAGGTCCGTTGAATTTCTTTAGTTGTTCAATAAAGTGATTTATCTCTTTTAGTACTCCGTCAACAACATCATCATTATCGTAGAGGTATTTTAATGCAGGTCTACAACCATTTAGCTTTTTGTTGATTCTATTAATGAGGATGCTTAATTGTTCGGCTTGGTTTGACATTATAAATTGCTGATAAAAAAATAAAAAATTTTTGAAAGTTCTATTTTTCGTTATTTTTCGTTGTTGTTATTTTTGGGAGTTTGTCAATTTATTCAAAATTTGTCTATGCCATTTTGTGAAAGTTTCGAGGGCTAATTTTGAAAAAGTGGCGATTTTTTGAGTCATGTAGCTGAGGTTTGGGGTCTGTAAACCCTATGACAAGGGGGTCATTTTTTATCCCCCCTCCAGACGGTCCACTATCACTACTAACCAATACGTTATCGAAATTCAAGAGAATCGCTAATAGATATGGTTTCACGGATGATGAAGCTAAAGACTATCTTCAAAACAAAGTCGTTCATGATCAACATATTCCACCACCCAAATTCATGCATATCTATTCGAAGATTCAACACGCGTTTCAAATGGATACATTTATTGGAGATCCAGACTATTTGATGTTCATTAACGTTAACACACGTAAAGCATATGCGTATGAGATGATCAATAAAGGTGCTAAACAAGTGTTGAAATCATTAACCGAGTTCATCAAATCAGAACCTGAGTGTAAGTCTATCATATCAGATGAAGATGCATCATACTTATCGAAATCCGTACTAGATTTCATGAGAGAACATGTTATTGTATATGGTACTGATCAAGGAAAACAGACAAATTGAATACTTTGGAAACTTTTTCTATGCATGGTCTCAAAAAAAAATGATATTTTCTTAAGGCTTTCAAAATATTGAATAAATTTTGCTTTTTTCTCAATTTTTATTTTTTTTTTTTCTGAGCTAAAGTGGATAAGCATTCAAATAAAAAATATTGAATTAAAATAAAAAAATAGAAATATCTGATTGAAAATCGAATATATCCATTTCTTTACCAAAATAATCTGAATATTATGGATATTTCTTTCTAATTATTCATTTTGCAAAATACTATATTTTTTTTATTTTTATCAGAAAAATTAAATATCATTCAAAATAGCTACATTCAAATATAAATATGATTTTCTTTAAACTGTTCAAAGAAATTACAATAATAACCACAAAATTTATATCAATAGATTATATAATAATTTTTAATAGCAAACCAGAATGATTCTTCATTCATTTAACAATTCAAGAAATAGTGAAATTTAAGAGTGTTAAATACCCTGAACCATTTTATGTAATACGATCTGAATTACAATTTAATTTATTCACTTGGTAATGCATCTGCACCTAAATGTTTTGATGATACATTTCTTTAATAAATATATGATTCAACATAAAAAAAAAAGCAAATTTTTAAAGCATATGAATGGCCCGAAATCAAACAATTTTAAATTTTCGGTTACAAAGCTAAAATTCGATCATTTTTTGATGAAATTGAGAAAGTCAAGAATAATCAAATCACGAGATGATATATGATATGTTGATTTGAATTATAGTGTAAATGTTTCTGATACAATAATATCTAGCAAAATCAAGATAATAAAAAAGTTAATATGAAAATTTTATATATGATAGTTAATCATTAAAAAAAAATACAAATGTAATTTAATTAGTAGTTAAAATTCAAAGTATTTCTGGTACTAATATAGAAGATAGCTTATTTAATCTTTTTGAAATTATTATAAAAAATATTTAATATATAATTAAATCAAAGCAATCTGAGTCTTGATAAAAATATCAAAGTAATACCAAATGAAATTTGTTTAAAATGTATTTACAATTGAAAAACAAATATAATAATCATTTGGATGTATTGCTTATACAAATCTTTTTTTTTTTTTTTTTTTTTTTTTTTTTCAATTATTTTATATATAAAAAGGAATAAAAATTAATTATGGAAAGATAACAGTATAATAACAGCAACACTCTGTATAAAATTTATTTAATCTTTTAGTATCAACAATAAATATAAATTACGAATGATGATTGATATTGTGAAAATTTTTTTTATTTTGATTTTTCAACATTATCTTTATGAATGACAAAGCAAATAAAGTAACATAGCTATGATATACCACCTTATTAAAGATAAAAGTGGAAATACTATTTCAAACTTTGAAATTCAAAAGAAATTTTCAAATATTTATTAAAACTTTTTATATTTGAATTTTAAATATTCAAAAGATATAATAAACTATACATGAGATTAATACTAAGTATTAATTGAAAATACATTATGTATATGAATTAAATAGTATTTTATATGCATTTATTAGGTGAAAATAGAGTTGTCTTGTTAGTTGTCACTTTTTATGCCTGACTTTTTTTCATCGAGGTGACGATGTGCTCATAAAATACCGATATAAAAATAAACGTATAAACAGAAATAAATTTTTTTGGCAAAAAGAAGAGCTTAAAAAACAACGCTTGATATTTTTCAAATAATATAAAGTTTATAAACTTTAAAAATAATTTGTTTCTTATAAATGATGGCACTTTATTACAAATATATAATAAATGATATCTTGTATTTGTATAACTAGAAAACTTGAGAAAACTAAAAAAATCAATCAAAATTGGTTGAGGTTTTATTCGATTTTTTGAGATTTAAATTGAATTAATTCAAAGTTTTAATCAGAAATTTATATAATAAATCAAAAACAAATCAAAGATGTTCAAATGGATGAATGCTATGATTATAATAAGAAGATATTTATTGAAACCATTTACTCAGCAGCAAATGTAATAAGTGAAAATGAAGATATAGATGAAGTTGGATATGGTAGTGGGTGTTGCATACCACACTACACACATGAAACTTACACTTTTGGTCTATTTTAATAACGAAAATGACAAAATGACAATCAATTAGCAATGTCATGATTTACGTCTAGTGGCGCGTATATTTAATGTATAACCTCAACGTCAGAGCAGTTGGTGATGATTTCATGTGTTGCTATCATAAATGATATAACAATGAATGAAATATAATTTATTGATGTCATAAATGAAACGCTTAACTGACCCAATCGATTACGAGCGAATCGAATTAATTTATTTTCAACCATTGAGTGTTCTGTTGAAACGAGATGATAAGACATTGAGTCAACAAATGAAGAAATTGAAAGAAGAGACAAAAATAAAAATGTTTACTGATGAAACGTTTAATATACATTTTTGACATCATCAATGAATTTATTAAATGCTTCAATTATTGTTTTTGCTCCTTTCCCAACCAATGGATAACTGTAAGCTTTGCGTGTGTTGATATTAATGAACATCAAATAATTTAATTCTTTTGTCTGTTATTAATGAACGTGTCCATTTGATATCCTCCAGGATGTTTTGAATAGATGTTCATATATTTTGGTTTGTCTGGTACAACATCATGAATGATATTATTTTTCAAATATTCTCTTGCTTCCTTTTCATTAAATCCATATCTTTTCGCTAGTTGTACAATTTTTGATGGTGTCCTCCATGGATAACGATTATATAAATCTTCAATTGACTTGAAAGTCATTTTATATATATAACAACCTCTGATGATTCATCATCTGCATTTCAATCATAAAACTTTCAGTAACTGGTAATAATTTTACATTTTATAATTACGACCACTATAAAACTCAATCCAAAATATTTGGTCAGTAGAATTCAATTTGAAATATTTGATTGGCGAGAAAATTTGATAACTATTTCCAACATATCCCTTGCTTGTCTCTTCTGCTATTGATGAATACACTTTGCAACTGTGTCTATCCCATACATTCTCAAATTTAATTTCTTTCATCCATTTTTCTTCAACCTTGTCATCAGTGATGTCCATATAATTGTTTGGGTCATTTTGAAATGGCTCAAAGCCAACATTCATGATATCCGAAAAATCGCATTTCACATGTGGTTCGTTATACTGTTCTTTGTTATTTTTGTCATAATGTCTATATTTAAATTTAATAGCTATTTCAACATTACACAATTTATTTTTATCATCTTCATCTACTTCATCTTCCTTTAGTTCATTCGCTGCTGAATAAATAGTTTCAATGAATGTCTTTTTGTTGTAGTCATAGTATCCATCCATTTGAACATCTTTAATTCGTTTTTGATTTTTGATATACATCTCGGGTATCTCTTCATCATTAATGAAAAACTTTGGATAACCTTCTTTCCATTGATAATTATTGTAATGTCTAAAAGCGATATTCAATTGTTCATTCATATCTTTCCATATTTCTCTCAAATCCTTGTCTGTTGATAGCCATGAAACAAAATAACATTCAACTTGACTCACTTTCGATGTGTTATTTCTGAAATATTGACTTTGATATTGAATTCCAATTTACGACGTCTCGCTAACATCCATATTGTACGAAAGCAAATAATTGTCTCTCCTCTGTCTGCAGAACACCAATCAACTGGCAAATTAAAAAAAAATCTATTTGGTCTGTCATTGTCTTGCTTTCCATCTTCCCTGAAGAACACTTATTCTTTTGGTATTGGTGTGTAATCGATTGGGTCAGTTAAGCGTTTCATTTATGACATCAATAAATTATATTTCATTCATTGTTATATCATTTATGATAGCAACACATGAAATCATCACCAACTGCTCTGACGTTGAGGTTATACATTAAATATACGCGCCACTAGACGTAAATCATGACATTGCTAATTGATTGTCATTTTGTCATTTTCGTTATTAAAATAGACCAAAAGTGTAAGTTTCATGTGTGTAGTGTGGTATGCAACACCCACTACCATATCTAACTGATGATAAAAATATATTATAATATGTTGATTTAAGGTTTAAATTTGAGAATTCATGGGCATTCACTAAAAGTTTATTCATCAATATCTGAAGAAGAAAGTAAGAAATATTTTGGTAATAATTATCAAAAATTATGACAATTAAATATTATAAACTGAATTCAACTGACCAAGAATTTGGATTGAATTCTATAGTTGACGATGTTCTTTCTGTTGTGTCTTCCTAGCTTTTTTTTCTTTCTTCATTATTAGCATATTTACTTTTCTTTCCACGTTTAGTTTTTTTTTTTTTTTTTTTTTTTTTTTTTTTTTTTTTTTTTTTTTTTTTTTTTTTTTAGATTCGCTGATGATTCCGATTTAGACAATGGTTTAATTGGTATTTGATTGAATTGATTTAAACTTAATTCATTTTTGTTAAGACTCTTTCAATATGATTGTGCTATTAATTGTACTAATTAGTCATTTCATTTATGTATAATCGAATGAAGAATGACAATTGATGAAATGTCTGTACTAGACTTCAAACTATAATGTTGCATAATGGTTAAAAATTATATCTTTTGGCAAGTTGAAATTAATTTCAACAAAGATTATCAATCCCAAATACACATATTTGCTAATGTTATATGTTTTCAGCATCAATTAGCATATCCAACTAAGTTTATGATCTTTTAATTACGTTTATCTGAAGAATAATTGATTTTGAAATGTACACTTCCGTAAATATACTATGAATAAAATCTGATTTCTTATAGTCTTTTCTTGTAGATCCAAGAATTATTTGACTTTGCAGATCAAACATCTTATAGTCCTTTCGTATATTTACCTTATTGTTTATTACATTATATTTATAAACAAATTAATCTACCAATTATCTCAGTTTCTCACTTGTTTCAATTAATAATTAATGTATTTTGGCATATTGCAGACAGGATTTTAAAAATGGTTCCTCAAAAACTCGAAAATCTGTGAAATATTAGGTTCTTCAACCGAGCATAGCTCATATTTCAATGTCATTGTAAAAATATTTGTCATTAGATGTTATAAATCTTATATGTTCTTTTCCAATTGCCTTCAGAAATTACTCTAAATAAGATTAAAAATGACTTTGTTTAACAGTTTCATTTTTTGGGCCTCTGAAAAATAGAATGTAAAAGTACTTTAAAAGATTAATATCACATTACGATTACATCCATAAGATAAAATAATTTTTTTTCATCAGAAAGAATATGTTTCTATAAATATTTAGGTAAAGATGAATTGAAATTGAAATTGAGAGATCTAAAAGACTTGTAAATGGTTTGTTAAGTTTTATATCATTTTTGATGAGGAGGATGGATCATCAAACATCAGACCATTTCATGACTGTATAATAATGAACTTATATATTTTTTTGCTAGCATGACATCAACTTTATATTGTAACACCAATTAAAACAATTTTGTCAATTTAACAATTAAAAGTTTCTTTCTCGATGTATCTTTAAGAAAGCATTAGCAACATTATAAAGTTTAAATAAGATAAACACCGAATTCAATCCATTATTGCATAAATGAACATACATTGTTAAACTCTTGCGTTATTTTATCATTACAGGATGTTTTTGAAAAATATTTCATTACATATATCCAATATTTGTTAAGTATCTATATGTGCAAACTCAATAATACAAAATAAAAATCAAAACTAACAATATTGATGATCGAAATTCATAAGAAAAGCAAAGAGAAGTAAATAAATTTTTGAAATAGATAATATTATAACAAACAAAATATTATTTTCTAAAAACACTTTTAAATAAATATGAGTTTTAATATATATATATACTATAAAAAGTTTATTAAATGCATCATATATTAATCAATTAAATATATATACTAAAAATAAAATTACATTAGTGTGATTGAACTTTTTATGGTAATTTTCTTATATATATATATATATATATATATCAAAAATAAATAGACATTTTTTCATATATATATAAATAAAAAAATATTTTAACGAATTTTAGATAGAAAATTTATTTAAAATTTATTCAATTTTTTATATAAGATGATTTAAATTTTGAATAATTTGACGTTATATTCATTCAATTTATTCAAATAAATATTTTTTATTACATTTATATCGTACTGTCATATCACTTTTGCAAATGCAACACAATTTATATTATAATATGAACTTTTTCTCACATGAAATGACATCTTTTTATTACGCCCTTAACAACGGACTGTTATATGTAAATGGAGCATGCGAGAGCACAGAAAACTGCAAAGGAAATTACTACATGGTGAAAGATAAATATGCTGAAACTGGCTATAGACTTCAATGCAGCCACTGCCACTGCACCAAAAGTATATTCTTTAAATCTATATTTACTAGGTCCAAGCTCCCAATGACAACGGTTTCCCACATCCTATATTGCTGGGCGAACAAATACAGGCGGGGCTTAGCGGCACATGAATGCTGTGTATCCAAACAAACTATCACAAATTTTTACCAATCATTTCGCCTTGCATGCATGCATAGACTTCATGTGCATCCCCAGCAACCAATTGGAGGGCCAGGAACAGTGGTTGAAATAGATGAATCGGTTATGACAAAAAGAAAGTACAATCGCGGACGCAAAATGTCTGAAATCTGGCTGTTCGGGGGAATATGCCGTCAAACTGGCGAAAGATTCATATTCCAAGTCCCCGAACGGTCTGCAGATTATTTAATTCCACTGATCCAAGTTTACATCAAACCTGGAACTACCATACATTCTGATGGTTGGGCGGCATATGATGAAATCAAAAACCTGCCGCAAAACTATAATCATCTCATCGTCAATCATTCCGAAAATTTCGTTGATCCTGAAACTGGCTGCCACACTCAATCAGTTGAGCGAATGTGGCGGGAAGTTAAGCGGGTCAAACGAATAATGGAAGGAATAAATCCTATCGACATAGATGGGTATATCGCCGAATACCTCTGGCGAAAGCATGAAGAAGTCAATTACTCAAATGGCTTTAATAAAGCAGTCATGCTTTTATATGGCTGCCCTTTTTACTAAATAAAAAAATAAATTTCAATAAACAAAAGTTTATTTATCATTTATTTATTTTATTTTATATTAATTTTATATCATTTTATATCAACATCATCTTCTTCAACATCTTCAACTTAAACATCATCTCCTTAAACATCATCTCTTTAAACATCATCTCCTTAAACATCATCTCCTTAAACATCATCTCCTTAAACATCATCTTCTTAAACATCATCTCCTTAAACATCATCTCCTTAAACATCATCTCCTTAAACATCATCTCCTTAAACATCATCTCCTTAAACATCATCTCCTTAAACATCATCTCCCTAAACATCATCTCCTTAAACATCATCTCCTTAAACATCATCTCCTTAAACATCATCTCCTTAAACATCATCTCCCTAAACATCATCTCCTTAAACATCATCTCCTTAAACATCATCTCCCTAAACATCATCTCCTTAAACATCATCTCCTTAAACATCATCTCCTTAAACATCATCTTCAACATCATCTTGACTAAATAGGACTCAAGGAGGAAACTTTTGATTTTCAATAATACCCATTAAACTCACAAAAAATGTGAGTTTGCGACAATTGAATGAATTCTTTTCAAAAAAATTATGAAATTACTCAGAAAAAAAATCTTTTTTTTAATTTTTATTCAATTTTTTCTATTGATACATTTAATTTTAATATTTTGTGAAAATTAGAAAATTAAAAAGTCCATATTTCGTTCTGAATCAATATCTCATGTTTTGTTTTTAAGCCATTATTTTCAGCTGATATCAAAGATTTTAATTTTATTAATCATCCAAATATATACCAAATTTGCTGAAAAACATAATAATTATTTTGATCATATTTCGAAATGGTTTTTGCAAAACGATGTATAATCGCACAATTTGCTATTAACATGCTTTGATCTTATCAATATCTCATTTTTAATCCAAAATCTTGATATCAAAAAATAGCTATTTTACAGATATCAAATAATTGAATACTTTTTTTTAATATTGCTGAAAATTATTATAAAAAATAGTTTCATATAAAGTTTGTGCATCATGAATTTATATTATTTTTTGAAAAAAACGTATGTTAAAAAACCTTATTAAATATTGTTTTTAAATTTTGGCATTATCTTTTAAATTTCAATTTATGATATTCATCATACTGTTTCATACAGCTATAAGGTTTATATTAAATGTTTCAAATTTACTTTTCAGGAAAACATCTGTTTTTTTAAATAATCTCAGAAAAATTTAATATTAGTGAAAACTATTATTACCAATTTTATTAAATCAGTAATAAATGATATTATCATCCTGTTTTCATAGTTTATTTCAAATATTTAAAAAATAATTTTTTTCATTTAATTAGGTATTTAAAAATTATACTAAAAATAAATCAGATAATAGTTGTATAATTGATTTTGTTAATTAATTTTTTTTTAATAAAAATATTTCAAAAGATATGGATGAATTTGTAGATTTTTTTATCAAATTTGGCGCCATTTTTTTTCTCAAATTTGGCGCCTTTTTAAAGTCGTTTTTGAAGTGTTTCAGTTAAAATTCATGTTGCTCTCTTTTTAATTATTTAAGATTTACAATTTGAATAATATGATTCGTAAAATTTTTAACATTTTTTCATAATGATTTGAAAAAAAGCATGGTGTCAGCAAATATTTAATTATTTTGATTAAAAATTAAATTCCATACAATAATTATATGATGAAAATATCAAAACATAAAATTATTTCTATAAATATTGATAATAAAATTATGAATATTACAACATTTTGAACAACAAGCATAATATATAAAATAAGATTTAGCAAAAAATCATTTTATTATTAAAAAAAAATGTAAAAAGGAGAAAAATAAAAAAATATTGTAGAATATCAAAGATCTTTACATACTTGAAAACTTTTAGCAAGCTATTTTGGATTTTATAGTAAACACATGCATTTAAACGTAAGTAATTAACTCCTTCATTAAGAATTTTTTTGAAATTAATTATGAATAGAAACAAGTGATTTGTATGAACAAGTAAGTATCTATTTGTTTTTATTTCGATACCGTTGTTTCTAATATGTAATTAATTGAATGATCTTATAGAGATAAATTTGTGATATTTGGATTTTGAAATATTCGGAAATAATTGCTTTGTTATTGAATGAAACGATAAGAATATTCTTCAGGATCAAGGGATGGTGTAAATATTGTTTTTTATTTTAGAAAATGTATGGATCTGCTAAAGCCTCACAATTTTGAAAGAAAATTAAAATTTCAATTTAGTATTGAATTGTCGCAAACTCACATTTTTTGTGAGTTTTATGGGTATTTCCTTATCTTTAGTTAAAATAACATTATCTTAAATAATATGAGTCATGCTAGAACTTTTTAATTGCATCAAACCAAAAATATCAATCAAATCAATTCTGCGCACTTTTTAATAATTGAAAATTTGAAATGAGCCAAAAAAAGTTGTATTATTCAATTAATGTTGATAAAGAACTAAATAAAAAAGATTTCATTTCAAATATTGATTTCTTAATTTTGCTTGAAAGTAGGATTTCTGTTCACAAATGAAACAAATTCAATATTTACGAATAAAAAAATGTGTCATTTCTTCAAAATTGGGAAACAATATTGAAATCAAAAGATAAAAGTTCATAGAAGGTAATTCAAAAATGAATCATCAATGATTATGATTTCATTTTGTTAAAGTTAAAGAAGAATTCGCTTGTTGTCTTTGATAATATCGAAGATTTCTGAATTTGACAAGGATTGATTGATTTTTTAAGGAATATAAGAATTTGATTGATCAATTGGTCAGAAAGAGGAGCTCGGCAATGATTATCACTGATTTTCAATATTAAAATTAATAATATTTTACGTTCATGTTTGATATCTCTGTCATTGTCAATGAAATCACATTTTTTTAAAGTTCTTGAATACTACATTCAACTTCAACCTGAAATGACCACCAATTTAAAGCCTAGGCTTATGATTAAAATGGAAAACTCAAAAAATGCATTTGAATATTAATAGAAATATATTGTGAGCAAAATAAAACATTTTTGTACATATAATATATTTATTCATATTATATTTAAATTGGAAATATTTATTTATATAATTAATGCTATATATACAATTATATATTTCATATTAATTAATTATATATATTTTCAAATAACTAATATAAAGCTTTTTTTCCAAAATTAAAAATTGTATTGTTTTCTGTTGAATTGAAATAATTGATACACCAGTTGAATAATGGCATTTTCCTTATTTATATGAAATAATCATATATTATATAAGATATAAATACTATTTGTTGAGTTAGAATTAGATTAATTCAAGTATTGATTGATATATCCATTTTTAAATTTTTAGTAAAAATAGTATTCAAATTTTACATATTGAATGCTTATCCACTTTAGCTCAGAAAAAAAAAAAATAAAAATTGAGAAAAAAGCAAAATTTATTCAATATTTTGAAAGCCTTAAGAAAATATCATTTTTTTTTTTGAGACCATGTATAGAAAAAGTTTCCAAAGTATTCAATTTGTCTGTTTTCCTTGATCAGTACCTAATTAATTAAAAGAATTTAAATTAATTATATCACGTATCATTTTAAAGACGAAATATTAAATGAAAAGTTTACATGAAAATTCAATGCTTATCGTCAAAAAAGCATTGAAAAATAAAATAAAAAACTGAACAAAATGAAGGATTAACATATTTTATTATCTGAATATTTTCAATTATCATTTTATTGAAAATATATTTATATAATAATGTTTCCTTTTAATGCGTAACAATTCCCAATATTCTTATTTTAGTAGTCATTTCAATTTTTTTATCACAATACTTGATGGGCCAAAATGGTATAAACGAAAAAACGTATAATTTGAGAGAAGCATTGTAAAATTGACCATATCAAAATCTTTAATATATTATATTTATTTCGGTAAGTATTTAAAAAAACTATATTTTAATAAATCATATAAAAATAATACGCATTATTTTACTAAAGTTTTTAGGTATTGCTTTTTTATCTTAGCAATAAATGAAGAAATGATTTTCGATTCATATCATATGCAAATAGGTAAAATTTGGTACGTAAAATAGTCTTTTAACACGATAAATACGTTAAAAACAAGTAGTAAAAGATGATTGAATAACTTTTTGAAACGGAATATTTGTTTCATCTTTTGAAGAGCAAAGCTTATAAATTAACCAAATATACAAAGATAAGAGCTTGTAAGTTAAATCATACTGCTGTTTGCTTTTTCAAATTTTGAATTTTTCTTGAGTTATGGGGTAATCGGGATTGCATTCATTCGTGTTGATTCTTAGCTGTGTAAACTTCTTTAATAATACTAAAGCTCGATAATAATACGCATTTTCAAGCATAATTTATCGAATTTCCTTTGTTTTGATGAAAAATATTTTCATTATTTTCGCATTAAAATTATTATAAACCATTGAATTTTTAGTTTTTGGTTAATTTTGGGATTAAAAATGTTTGATAATATCTCAAAACGTACCGTTAGAAAAATTAATATTTTATTAAATATATTAATTAAATATATCATTAATAATAAATAAATATTCCATATATGCAAGTAGTCGGAGGTCAAATAGTTTCCTACGTTCTATATCAATTAAGAATATCATTTGATTTATTTGTTTTTTTATGAAAATAACAGAAATATTTTATATTTTGTAAAAATGAAATAGTAATTATACAAAAAAGAAAGAAATCATTTTATGTTCTAGCACTTTAAATGTAATCATTTTAATAAATAAAACTGTACTAATAACGCTAAATCAAATAAGCAAAGCCAATAGAATGAATTTTGATTTTCAAAAGATTTATAAATGATGATGATCAAGTAACTTTTTGGGGCAAAAACTGAAATAAAAAACAAAAACAGAGTTTTGCTTTATGCACAAATTAAATGCTTTATATCAGAGCAAACCCCAATTTTATTTTCAATGATTGATATCTAAATATTATTCATTGAAACAGAAAATCAAAAGAAATAGTTCAATAAAATTATTATTTATGATCTGAATAATAATTGCTGGATATCAAATGTATTAAAAAGAATAGAGGTATTTTGTTAGGAATCGTTTTTTAGAGCCGTAAAAAATTGTAAACGGTTTTTTAGGGGGGTTTAATCATTTTTTCTTTTTTATCAAACAATATAATTGCATCAGTGTTTGTTTATTTAATTTTAAAATTATTATATACTATGAAATTAAATTATAATATAATTTTAATTCTTAATTCATTTATTAAATATTGCATAAAATATAAAATATTTATAATTTTTTTTTTCATTCAATATGGTTGACCAACCTTTAGAAAAAAAAAAATAAAATTGAAACACTTTTTTTTTCACCATTCTTGCACAATGGACATTACTAAGTATTTAGATGAAATGAGAAACATCGAAGAGTATTTCCAAGTATTCTTAGATGAAGAAGAAAACATCGAAAAAAATTTAAATAATCTCAACATAAAATTTGAAGATATGAAAATTAGAAATAATAAGCACGATCTCCGTCTTCTTTTACATTTTATTTCTAGTCTATGCGATAATTATTACCGTAGCCCCACTTTTTACATCAAAATCGAGCGAATTCTTCAAATTTTCAAGGATGAAATCAAAAAGTTTTATTTAAATTCCGAAATATTCAATATTTTTAAACAGAACAAGCGAATCCTTCTATTTCTCATTAATGAACAACTATTGACCGTCGACGAATACGTTTTCAAAAAAATCATTACATCTGAATATATAGAAAAAAAATACCCACAATATTTTGCACCAGAAATCAAACGTATTGAGAATGAAAAATGGTTTCCTAAAGATGAGTTGGCTGAAGATCTGGAAAAAGGGCAACCAGATAATTTTAATGAATTGCGAAATAAAGGTGAAAATGAAAGATTTATTTGCAAATTGATTCGAGATGATTTGGTCGAAGATTTCATTACACATGTTAATAAAAATAGTATTTCGGTTAATGCTGAAATCAATCCATCAATCTATGAAACAAATTCATTTCTACTTGAAAGACAGAATTCATCAGAGCAAGGCATCACTTTAATCGAATACGCTGCGTTCTTCGGATCAATTCAAATTTTTACTTTTTTAAAAAATGAAAACGCAAGATTAACACCATCGTTGTGGCTTTATGTGATTCACAGCAATAATGCAGAATTAATTCATCTTCTTGAAGAACTTCATATTGAAAAATCAACAACAGCTGAAGAAAAAGAAAAATTATACATAGAATGCTTCAAAGAATCAATAAAATGCCACTATAATTCCATCGCTAATTATTTTATCAATAATTATCTACAAAGCAAAGATGCGAATTCAGAAGAAACGTTTATTCAAAGCTTGGAATATTATAATTTTTCATTTTTGCAAAATGAACGCGTAAATAAATCATCATTTTGCCACTTATGCCATTTCGATTATTATACAATTGCAAAAGATTTTTCAACAATGAGGGATATTAATGTCAACAGTATTGTAATTCAAAATCAAAACATTCAATGAAATTCAAAATCAAATCATTCAATACAATTCAAAATCAAATCATTCAATACAATTCAAAATCAAATTATTCAATAAAATTACAAATCAAATCATTCAATAGAATTCAAAATCAAATCATTCAATTACATTCAAAATCAAATTATTCAATGAAATTCAAAATCAAATTATTCAATAGAATTCAAAATTAAATCATTCAATAGAATTCAAAATCAAATCATTCAATAAAATTTTATCATAATATAATCAAACATCACTTTATTTGGCAGTTGAAAAAGAAAATATTGAAATTGTCAAACTTTTACTTTCTAATGATAAAATTGATCCGAATATCATTAATATTTTAATTTATTATATTGAATGAAATTCAAAATCAAATCATTCATTTCATTCAAAATCAGATTATTCAATGATATTCAAAATCAAATTATTCAATGGAATTCAAAATCAAATTATTCAATTACATTCAAAATCAAATTATTCAATGAAATTCAAAATCAAATTATTCAATGAAATTCAAAATTAAATCATTCAATTTCATTCAAAATCAGATTATTCAATGATATTCAAAATCAAATCATTCAATTACATTCAAAATCAAATTATTCAATACAATTCAAAATCAAATTATTCAATAAAATTACAAATCAAATCATTCAATAGAATTCAAAATCAAATCATTCAATTACATTCAAAATCAAATTATTCAATGAAATTCAAAATCAAATTATTCAATGAAATTCAAAATTAAATCATTCAATAGAATTCAAAATCAAATCATTCAATAAAATTTTATCATAATATAATCAAACATCACTTTATTTGGCAGTTGAAAAAGAAAATATTGAAATTGTCAAACTTTTACTTTCTAATGATAAAATTGATCCGAACATCATTAATATTTTAATTTATTATATTGAATGAAATTCAAAATCAAATCATTCAATTTCATTCAAAATCAGATTATTCAATGGAATTCAAAATCAAATTATTCAATGGAATTCAAAATCAAATTATTCAATGAAATTCAAAATCAAATTATTCAATGGAATTCAAAATCAAATCATTCAATGAAATTCAAAATTAAATCATTCAATTACATTCAAAATCAAATCATTCAATAGAATTCAAAATCAAATCATTCAATAAAATTTTATCATAATATAATCAAACATCACTTTATTTGGCAGTTGAAAAAGAAAATATTGAAATTGTCAAACTTTTACTTTCTAATGATAAAATTGATCCGAACATCATTAATATTTTAATTTATTATATTGAATGAAATTCAAAATCAAATCATTCAATTTCATTCAAAATCAGATTATTCAATGGAATTCAAAATCAAATTATTCAATGGAATTCAAAATCAAATTATTCAATGAAATTCAAAATCAAATTATTCAATGGAATTCAAAATCAAATCATTCAATGCAATTCAAAATTAAATCATTCAATTACATTCAAAATCAAATCATTCAATAGAATTCAAAATCAAATCATTCAATAAAATTTTATCATAATATAATCAAACATCACTTTATTTGGCAGTTGAAAAAGAAAATATTGAAATTGTCAAACTTTTACTTTCTAATGATAAAATTGATCCGAATATCATTAATATTTTAATTTATTATATTGAATGAAATTCAAAATCAAATCATTCAATTTCATTCAAAATCAGATTATTCAATACAATTCAAAATCGAATCATTCAATGATATTCAAAATCAAATTATTCAATGGAATTCAAAATCAAATTATTCAATGAAATTCAAAATCAAATCATTCAATTACATTCAAAATCAAATTATTCAATACAATTCAAAATCGAATCATTCAATGATATTCAAAATCAAATCATTCAATAAAATTCAAAATCAAATTATTCAATGAAATTCAAAATCAAATCATTCAATTACATTCAAAATCAAATCATTCAATAAAATTCAAAATCAAATCATTCAATACAATTCAAAATCAAATCATTCAATAGAATTCAAAATCAAATCATTCAATAAAATTTTATCATAATATAATCAAACATCACTTTATTTGGCAGTTGAAAAAGAAAATATTGAAATTGTCAAACTTTTACTTTCTAATGATAAAATTGATCCGAACATCATTAATATTTTAATTTATTATATTGAATGAAATTCAAAATCAAATCATTCAATTTCATTCAAAATCAGATTATTCAATACAATTCAAAATCGAATCATTCAATGATATTCAAAATCAAATCATTCAATAAAATTCAAAATCAAATTATTCAATGAAATTCAAAATCAAATCATTCAATAGAATTCAAAATCAAATCATTCAATTACATTTAAAATCAAATTATTCAATGAAATTCAAAATCAAATTATTCAATGGAATTCAAAATCAAATCATTCAATGAAATTCAAAATTAAATCATTCAATTACATTCAAAATCAAATCATTCAATAGAATTCAAAATCAAATCATTCAATAAAATTTTATCATAATATAATCAAACATCACTTTATTTGGCAGTTGAAAAAGAAAATATTGAAATTGTCAAACTTTTACTTTCTAATGATAAAATTGATCCGAACATCATTAATATTTTAATTTATTATATTGAATGAAATTCAAAATCAAATCATTCATTTCATTCAAAATCAGATTATTCAATGATATTCAAAATCAAATCATTCAATTACATTCAAAATCAAATTATTCAATGAAATTCAAAATCAAATTATTCAATTACATTCAAAATCAAATCATTCAATTACATTCAAAATCAAATTATTCAATAAAATTCAAAATCAAATTATTCAATGAAATTCAAAATCAAATCATTCAATTACATTCAAAATCAAATTATTCAATACAATTCAAAATCAAATCATTCAATACAATTCAAAATCAGATTATTCAATACAATTCAAAATCAAATTATTCAATACAATTCAAAATCAAATTATTCAATGATATTCAAAATCGAATCATTCAATTACATTCAAAATCAAATTATTCAATACAATTCAAAATCAAATCATTCAATACAATTCAAAATCAGATTATTCAATACAATTCAAAATCAGATTATTCAATACAATTCAAAATCGAATCATTTAATGATATTCAAAATCAAATTATTCAATAGAATTCAAAATCAAATCATTCAATTACATTCAAAATCAAATCATTCAATTACATTCAAAATCAAATTATTCAATGAAATTCAAAATCAAATCATTCAATTACATTCAAAATCAAATTATTCAATGGAATTCAAAATCAAATCATTCAATGAAATTCAAAATTAAATCATTCAATTACATTCAAAATCAAATCATTCAATAGAATTCAAAATCAAATCATTCAATAAAATTTTATCATAATATAATCAAACATCACTTTATTTGGCAGTTGAAAAAGAAAATATTGAAATTGTCAAACTTTTACTTTCTAATGATAAAATTGATCCGAATATCATTAATATTTTAATTTATTATATTGAATGAAATTCAAAATCAAATCATTCAATTTCATTCAAAATCGAGTCATTCAATACAATTCAAAATCGAATCATTCAATGATATTCAAAATCAAATTATTCAATAGAATTCAAAATCAAATCATTCAATTACATTCAAAATCAAATCATTCAATTACATTCAAAATCAAATCATTCAATAGAATTCAAAATCAAATCATTCAATGATATTCAAAATTAAATCATTCAATAATATTCAAAATTAAATCATTCAATGATATTCAAAATTAAATCATTCAATGATATTCAAAATCAAATCATTCAATGATATTCAAAATCAAATTATTCAATAGAATTCAAAATCAAATCATTCAATAGAATTCAAAATCAAATCATTCAATTACATTCAAAATCAAATTATTCAATGAAATTCAAAATCAAATCATTCAATTACATTCAAAATTAAATCATTCAATTACATTCAAAATCAAATCATTCAATAGAATTCAAAATCAAATCATTCAATAAAATTTTATCATAATATAATCAAACATCACTTTATTTGGCAGTTGAAAAAGAAAATATTGAAATTGTCAAACTTTTACTTTCTAATGATAAAATTGATCCGAATATCATTAATATTTTAATTTATTATATTGAATGAAATTCAAAATCAAATCATTCAATTTCATTCAAAATCAAATCATTCAATTACATTCAAAATCAAATTATTCAATAAAATTCAAAATCAAATTATTCAATTACATTCAAAATCAAATCATTCAATTACATTCAAAATCAAATCATTCAATTACATTCAAAATCAAATTATTCAATGAAATTCAAAATCAAATCATTCAATTACATTCAAAATCAAATTATTCAATGGAATTCAAAATCAAATCATTCAATGAAATTCAAAATTAAATCATTCAATTACATTCAAAATCAAATCATTCAATAGAATTCAAAATCAAATCATTCAATAAAATTTTATCATAATATAATCAAACATCACTTTATTTGGCAGTTGAAAAAGAAAATATTGAAATTGTCAAACTTTTACTTTCTAATGATAAAATTGATCCGAATATCATTAATATTTTAATTTATTATATTGAATGAAATTCAAAATCAAATCATTCAATTTCATTCAAAATCGAGTCATTCAATACAATTCAAAATCGAATCATTCAATGATATTCAAAATCAAATTATTCAATAGAATTCAAAATCAAATCATTCAATTACATTCAAAATCAAATCATTCAATTACATTCAAAATCAAATCATTCAATAGAATTCAAAATCAAATCATTCAATGATATTCAAAATTAAATCATTCAATAATATTCAAAATTAAATCATTCAATGATATTCAAAATTAAATCATTCAATGATATTCAAAATCAAATCATTCAATGATATTCAAAATCAAATTATTCAATAGAATTCAAAATCAAATCATTCAATAGAATTCAAAATCAAATCATTCAATTACATTCAAAATCAAATTATTCAATGAAATTCAAAATCAAATCATTCAATTACATTCAAAATTAAATCATTCAATTACATTCAAAATCAAATCATTCAATAGAATTCAAAATCAAATCATTCAATAAAATTTTATCATAATATAATCAAACATCACTTTATTTGGCAGTTGAAAAAGAAAATATTGAAATTGTCAAACTTTTACTTTCTAATGATAAAATTGATCCGAATATCATTAATATTTTAATTTATTATATTGAATGAAATTCAAAATCAAATCATTCAATTTCATTCAAAATCAGATTATTCAATACAATTCAAAATCGAATCATTCAATGATATTCAAAATCAAATTATTCAATGAAATTCAAAATCAAATCATTCAATTCAATTCGAAATTAATAATTATAATAAGATTTTCAAACATATTTTTATAATTCACCATTACATAAAGCTGTCATTTTAAAGAACTCAAAAATTGTTCAAATTTTGATTGATTGTAAAAGAGTGAACTGTAACATTGAAGATGAAATTATATTTTAATTTATATCAAATTCCATGTATTATATTTCATGGTAAGATTCTTTATTTTTATGAAGAAAACCAATTGAATTAACTGATGATGAAGAAGTAATTTCATTACTTAAACTTAGAATAGATGCTTCATGCACAAATGATCATCAATAAAATTTTAATTCACTGACTTATTTTTTATTATTATTTTTAATATTTTATTACATATTTTTAAGGATGATTTCTAAAAAGGTATATAGCAATGTTTGATTGATTGAGAAGTAATTTCATTGCTTAAACCTATAACCGATGCTTCATACACAACTTCAACAGCTGCAATCAAACACAAAACTAGTTTCACATAAATTATTCAAAACAATCAAAATAAATTCAAAAGTTTGCATTTTACTCATTGCAGTTTTATTATTTATTTATTTATTTATTTATTTATTTATTTATTTATTTATTTATTTATTTATTTATTTATTTATTTATTTATTTATTTATTTATTTATTTATTTATTTATTTATTTATTTATTTATTTATTTATTTATTTATTTATTTATTTATTTATTTATTTATTTATTTATTTATTTATTTATTTATTTATTTATTTATTTATTTATTTATTTATTTATTTATTTATTTATTTATTTATTTATTTATTTATTTATTTATTTATTTATTTATTTATTTATTTATTTATTTATTTATTTATTTATTTATTTATTTATTTATTTATTTATTTATTTATTTATTTATTTATTTATTTATTTATTTATTTATTTATTTATTTATTTATTTATTTATTTATTTATTTATTTATTTATTTATTTATTTATTTATTTATTTATTTATTTATTTATTTATTTATTTATTTATTTATTTATTTATTTATTTATTTATTTATTTATTTATTTATTTATTTATTTATTTATTTATTTATTTATTTATTTATTTATTTATTTATTTATTTATTTATTTATTTATTTATTTATTTATTTATTTATTTATTTATTTATTTATTTATTTATTTATTTATTTATTTATTTATTTATTTATTTATTTATTTATTTATTTATTTATTTATTTATTTATTTATTTATTTATTTATTTATTTATTTATTTATTTATTTATTTATTTATTTATTTATTTATTTATTTATTTATTTATTTATTTATTTATTTATTTATTTATTTATTTATTTATTTATTTATTTATTTATTTATTTATTTATTTATTTATTTATTTATTTATTTATTTATTTATTTATTTATTTATTTATTTATTTATTTATTTATTTATTTATTTATTTATTTATTTATTTATTTATTTATTTATTTATTTATTTATTTATTTATTTATTTATTTATTTATTTATTTATTTATTTATTTATTTATTTATTTATTTATTTATTTATTTATTTATTTATTTATTTATTTATTTATTTATTTATTTATTTATTTATTTATTTATTTATTTATTTATTTATTTATTTATTTATTTATTTATTTATTTATTTATTTATTTATTTATTTATTTATTTATTTATTTATTTATTTATTTATTTATTTATTTATTTATTTATTTATTTATTTATTTATTTATTTATTTATTTATTTATTTATTTATTTATTTATTTATTTATTTATTTATTTATTTATTTATTTATTTATTTATTTATTTATTTATTTATTTATTTATTTATTTATTTATTTATTTATTTATTTATTTATTTATTTATTTATTTATTTATTTATTTATTTATTTATTTATTTATTTATTTATTTATTTATTTATTTATTTATTTATTTATTTATTTATTTATTTATTTATTTATTTATTTATTTATTTATTTATTTATTTATTTATTTATTTATTTATTTATTTATTCATCTTTACGAACCATGATCAATATAATATGTTGCCAATATGCCTTCTCCCAAGAACAAATATTATCTATTGTTTTTTGTCCATATTCAACAATTTCTATCCTTCCGAAAAATTGAAATATAGAAATATTTTCTAAATCAGGATAACCAATAATACTTTTATCTGAACGATGGAGGACAGTAGATCCACACACGATTTCTCTGAGATTTCGGCATTTCATTAAATTATTTTTACCAAAATATTTCAATGATTTAGGTAAAAATATTTTTCCCAATAGATAATTCCCCAGGATATATCAGGATGGAACAAGTCAGGTCTAATTCCTCTTTGAATTTTAGATTCGCATTGAGCCGTCCATGCAGCAATGTTTTGAATGTACCTAGCTGTTCCTGTTTCTGTTATTTCCTCAAATAATTTTGTAAATCCACAATCAACAACTATGTGACCAACAACGTTTTCAATATCACCTTGAAAATAGAGAGAACTAATTCCACCTTGTGAGTCTCTCATAAAAGGAATGAATGGTGCATATTGTTATTGATCATCTGGTGCATATGAAATTGTAACACCTTCATAAATATCGACGAAATTGTGTGAAAGTGGGGCTCTTCGACCTTTTTCGAATTCAATTGGTGATGAATTAAATGTTCCTGGTTGATCAAGTTTCCCTGTTGGATCGGTTTTTAAATGTGTCCTTCCTTGATGAAATCCAGGAACTCTAAGATTGGTTTTACCTGTTTCAGGGAATTCAATTCTATCCAAAAATAGATTTACAAGAAATGTAAATGGATCATTATCACATAATTGAATTGAATGTTTGAAAATTAATGTTATTCAATTCAATTCGAAATTAATAATTATTTTATAATCTTTCGTTAAACTTTCCTGATTCACATGCAATTTCTAAATCAAGTTTTCCTATCAATAATATCTAATGTTCAAAATCGATTATTTTATTTAAATAATTATTTCGATCTTTTAATCACAATTACAACCTTTCCATGTCGTTCAAGATGCAAGTCTTCTCAATTTTTCTGATATATCCATTCGAAAAAAAATTTACTTTATTTATAATTCTCTCGGTACAACTTTTTGAGTTAATAAAACACTCAAAAAGTTGTAAAACAGAGAACTAAAATAATTTATATATTTTATAAAGACCCTTTTTGAGCTACGCTCAAAAAGTGGCTATCTTGTTCACTTTAAAAAAATGCATGAATCAATAAAAAATTAATTGTAAAACATGATTTTATAAAAAATAATCCAAAAAATACACTAGAAAGAAAAGGGTCAAACGCGAACTCTTCATTTTTTTTTTTTTTTTTTTTTTTTGGGTAGTGACCCAAAAAAAAATTTTGTGGTCGGGTAAATGGGAACGGCCCTCACAATTTTTTTCTGATTTAAAAATAAGCTTATCTTAAAAAGTATTTTATTTAATAAAATATTTTAAGTTAAAATAATTCATACATATTATATATAAATTAAATATATTACTTAAAATATTATTATAGTTATATATTTTAGAGGAAAAAATAAAATTTTATTTTTTAAGATTTTAACGAATGATGAAAATTTTATACCATTTATAATTTTAATCATTTATTAGCATCAAACCATATATTAAAAATTCAAAATAAATGAATGCAGAGTTATTTCAAAAATCATGATTTTATTATTTAAATTTGAATTTGAATGATCATATAAATATTTTTGAGAAAAAAAACTTTTCAAAAGAAAAGAAGAAAAGGATATGAATCTATTTAAAAGAAAAGAGTCATTAAGTCATATTAATAATTAAATAGAATACTTTAATATATATCTATTATATATAAAAATATTTTATTATGTGCTATATATCTGAAGATAAATATATATTTTAGATATGAAATATTGTTTGAACAGTATTATTCAATTTTATTTAATTTTAATTATGTATATTTTAATTAATTTTCATGTTTATTTTTTAATTTTAAGATATAACTTAATATATATATAATTATATTTATAAAAATGTTCCAAAATCAGTTTTTTAAAAAATTAAAAAAGATAAATGTATTTTCGCAGAGAGCCTCTCAATTTGCGAAGATGATTTGAATTGATACAACCGAATAAGCTTTCAAATGAGAAACTTTTTCTTAAGATTTTTATATATCAAAACCCCTACATTAGATTATGTTTTTACCAAATAAATTTTAATAAATATTAAATAGTATTCTTATTAATATAAGTTATATTGAAGAATTCGATTTTCCATAACCGCCGATTTCGGATCCCCATTTGGTCGGGTTAATATTTTGGGGTGACCTTTCGAAGGTTTATATTGAATTAATCAATTAATCTTTGTTAAGAAATAAATTGTTTTTGGTTCATTTAAAAAGATACATATTATTTATTATAATCAAATTTTTTCCAATTATTTAAAAATAATCTCTGATCTGGGTTTCCCTGTCCAGTGAGGTGAATAGCCAAGTTTGACTTTTTGAGGCATTTTTCGTTATTTCTTATGGACAGCAGACGGTTTAATAATTCACAAAATATTTGTAAAGTTATGAATTATTTGAGAAAAAATGTCCATTTAACGGTTTATTTTTATTCTAAAAATGTCCAAAATATCCAAAATTGAATGTACTCATTCAATCAAGGCTAGTCTCACAATAAATATAAAGAATTATAATTAAAAAATTTTTCATAATAATATATAAAATGTATAAATCGCCAAAAAAATAAAAAATTATTTTGTTATTAAGAAAAGTTGAAAAAATCTTTCAATTTATTTGGCTTGACCAATTATATTCAATCTTTATTTGTTTTATAAATTCATTTCTAAAATAATCTTTTGAAATTATATTTTTAATAAATTTTGTTCTATTATTTGTATTATTCTAGATCAATGTGATTAATCGATTGATCATATTTACTGATAGAGAATATTGACAGAAAATATCACATGTAATTAAGTTTTAACTTGAAAAGATTGCAATGATAATTGTTTTTCAATTCTGTTTATTTTAGAGTACAATTCATATTTATAATTGAATTATAATGTTTTAAAAAACAAAATATTGTTTTTTTATATTATTAAATTTAGAAATGTTAAAGATATTCTTTATTTTTTTGAATTTAATATAGATTGTAGTATAAACTTTTTGAGATATTATTATTTTATTACTTTGAAAAATGATAGCAATTGTTTGAAATATTTCAATGTAGATATTTTTTTGAATGTTTTTTTATTTTGTTAAAGAAAGACAAAATTTTTATTAAATTTTGCATCTATTGTATTATTCAAAAATATTGGAGGAGGAAAAAAGCTAAATGTCCATAAGATTTTAATGGACATTTTTTCACAAATAATTCATAACTTTACATTTTTTTTTTGAATACAAAAATGTATGGAATGTTTTTTGAAATATTTTTATCTTTTTATATAGTAAATATTGATCGGTAACATTGATTATTCATATCATACTTATGATGAATTATATATATTTAACTTTATAGACCAATTAATTTTTTCTCATCAAAATGGAATATCTGCATGATACCATATTATATGTGCATTTGTATTTGCTTAACATATGTTTTATTTTTTTTGAATGCTAGTTTGTATTTTATATCACTTATTATTTCACTAATTATGAAGATATTATAAATTAAATTTTCGACTAAAAAAAATGTGATTTTTCTGGAGAGATTGGCTTAACCGTTTAATATAATTTTCGGATATGTTATTATATAATAAAATTAATGGTTTTTTATCGAGGCAAAGAAACTTGATATAGCCATTAAAAAAAGATAAAAATGTTTGAAAACCAAATCTTCTCAAATAAACGTCTATTTTATTTTAATATTCATTTTTTTGAATAAGCACGTTTTTTGGTTCTCACAAAAAATCTTGAATTTTCTGGAAAGACTGGAATAATATTACAAGCTCTAAACAATATATACCTTATAATATAAAATATAATGAGGTTTTACCGAGCCAATTAGGTTAAATATGTTTCTATTTTAGGATATTTATGTTTGCATAAATTTTTACATAAAAGCTCTTCAAATTTTTTGTGAGTATAAAATTTGGATTATTTATTTATATCTTATTAAAACAATTTCTTAAATAGAATTTATGTTAAATATATGATATAAATATGATATAATAAATATAAAATGAAACACAAAAATTATTTACAAATAAATACATATATAATTATAAATCTCTAAATGCATTCAAAATTAAAAACTCATCCATAATTCAAAGGTATAAAAATATTTTGATAAAGCATTCATAAATAATTGTATGAGCTATTTTAATTTATCATTATTAATGAAAATAATGATAGATTTTTATTTTCTCAAATTATTGTATGTAATCATTCAATAAAATTAATAACATTTTATTGAAATTAAAATAATAGTTTAAATTTCCAATATCTTATTTAATTTTTCAAAACCTAAATTATAATTAATAATTATATATATACCATTTTATATTCATTCATATTTCCAATGTATAATAAATTTTTATTGATTTTCATAATGGATTACTTGAATCGTATTTTTGAATACTTTATAGTTTTTATTTATTCAATTTATATATTTTGCATATATCTCACAATAAAATTTAAATATAATATTTTATGGCTATTATAATAATATAAAATTCAATATAAAAACATATTATAAAATATGATGATTTAAAAACCACTAGTTATTTCTATTTCGTTTTTTTCGAGTTTCCATACATTTGAATACAATAAAACGGTCTTCTGTCCATATGAAATAACGAGAAATGCATCAAAAAGTCAAACTTGGCTATTCACCTCACTGGACAGGGAAACCCAGTCTCTGATAATTCGCAGTAAATAAATTTTAAATACAAAGTTCTTTCTTTCAATTTTGAGCCATTAAGGGTGTAGTATAAAAAATTTTTTTCCGAAGAAAATTTGAATGAAAAGTATTCAAAAAAGTATTCAATTTTTGCACACCCATAAGTATCTTCCCATATCAAAACTTTTCAACGCCATTTATAATATAAGCAAAGGTACACTTTACGAATATCGTAACGATTTGCTTTTTTTATGTTTCTCTTTAGATGATGAGAACTGATGATGCATTTTTTTTGTTTTTTTTCAATTTTGATAAAAGCGCTCAAAATCTAATAAAAATAAAATATGAACTAATTATAAAAACATAAATAGTGAGAAAATATTACTTTTTTATTTATTTATCTCTTTTATATAACGAAATGAAATTGAATTTTTTTTCAAAAAGAATTCAAAATTTTTCACAAGTTTAACCATCAAATAAAAGAAATTTCTATTATTTGCGAATGAAACTAATAAATTCTATTCGAATTTAATATTATTTGAAGAGAAATATCATTAATTTATACCAATTTGTCTCATTATATGCAAACCTTTTTTAATATCATTTCCTATCATCATAATATATCAATTTTTATGCCAAAATTTAATTTTTGTATAACCAAAAAGATAATTGATGAATAAAATACTATTTGAATAAAATGTATCGAAATGATATAAAAAAAAACGTTGGAAAATTGAGAAAAAAGCGCTTTTCCATATTTAGTGTATGCGAAACAATAATATTTATAGAATCATAACAATTGAAAAGAAATGCATTACTTGAAACATCGATAATACTAAAAAAAAAAATTATAATATATATGCTAACGATATTTTCTTTTAAAAAGTAGATTTGCCAAATTGAAAATTGAAAAAAATAATGGATAGATATAGCTTTTATTAAACTTTACATGAGATAAAGAATATCTTTTATTATTTTATATTTATATTATACGTGTTTAGTATAGTATAATGTTACATTTATTTTTTAATTTTATATATATTTCATTGTTTGGACTACACCCTTAAATAGCCAATATTTCAATTTTGAGCCATTAAATAGCCAATATTTCAATTTTGAGATTAAGTCTATGCTTTTCAATTTTGAGACCACATAAGTCTTAGCTTTTCAATTTTGATAATATTGAATTTTTCACCTCTAATTGGTTTTATATTTGACAATGCAAAAAAAGTCGATATGTTTTTATTTTTGTTTGACAAAATTTTGCGTTTCAAAATTTTTGCGGAATAAATGTTTCATGATTGCATAGTTAGTGATAAAGATATCGACTTTTTCAGCTAACAATTGAAAGAAATTGATGATATAGATTCATTAATTCAACAAATGGAAAATGATGAAGTAAAGCAAGTATTCAATATAGTAACATTTTGTAAAAATATAGAAAGCGCTGAAGAATATATCGACCCTGTCAAAGCTCATCTTACAAAAGTTTACGATATGCAAGATTTTCTTACTTCAGATAAAGAATCGCCATTTTATCCATTAGAAGAATATTTTGGTCAACATGATCATGTGCTTTTGTATACATCTTATCTGAAAATGATTGAAGCTAAAAATAAATTTGAGAATGCTCCAAAGCATCAAATATTATTTAAACGATATATAGGTTTACTAGATTCAATTTTATCTTATGGTAAAGATATAAATCCATTTATAGTGAAACTTTCAGATAATTTGGAAGAATTTGATCCAGGAATTTTTTACAATGTGATGTAATTTTTACAAAATAATATTGAACAAATTAACAGAGATGATCAACAAAAAGTGGAAGATATTCAAGAAATGATCATAAATACTCCCTTTGTGAATTTAAACTATTTTTTGCCATTATCCAACTTTTATTTATACGTTTTAGATCAACTTAATTATCCAATTTTGGAGAGATATTTTGAAAGTTTTGCACCCAGTTATTTTGAAACTTTATCCAAAGAAAATATAGCTAAAAGTAAGCTTTTATCTCGCTGTGTTCAAAAAATTGAGGGAAGTATTAGAAAAAAAATCGCATCTTTTTTAAACGAATCTGATTCAAATAAAGTAATTGCTGTCATCAGCAAGTTCATGATACCAAAAATTATAGACATTACAAAAAGAGACATAAATAGAAATGTGGAATCATTAGAAGAACTGGAAAAAATAGAGACTAGTCAGATAATTGGTAATCTGAAGTTTGACAATTTTGAAAAGACTATTATTGAAAGAAAAAATTTGCATAATCACGAATATCCTTTACTTCAGAAATATAATGGGCAAATCATCTGAATGATATAAAAGCCTATTAGAGGCGAAGTTATATCTTAAAAATTATTGCGGATTTGTTATTTTTCGGATATGTCTAGGTTTCCTGTATTTAAATTTATTTTCCCTTAACCGCCGTATCACAGAAGAACGTTAAAAAGATGAATTTGGATATTTATTTTTAAATTTGTTTAATATTTTTTTAGATGATCCAACTCCATCAAAAGCAGCTTTACAAATAAAATGATCTTGATCTCTTGTTGTTTTTCTTTGTCTTCTGATTTTATATTTCATTTGTCTTTCTATTCTATCAATTCTTTTTTTCCTACTCCAAATCTATTTCAGATTTGACTTTTTGAATAGAAACGAAGATAATTCAGTATTTTTCTATCAGAAATTGGTTTAGGGTTATGAAAACGTGACACTTTTTCAATTTTCTTTTCCATTACGTTATTATCTTCATTATTTCTTATGTTTATAAGATCACTATGACTAGAATTATTATCAAAATAAGCATATTTTTCTATCATAAATGATATTTTCAAATCTTCATCTTTATAATGAACTTTTTCATTTTCAATGCATTTTTGAGCTGCTCAAATATCAAAAAGTACAATGAGTCATTTACCAATATAACGTGATTTTTGTGTCTTTTGTGTGCATGATTTAATTTCTCCGAATTGAGACATTACTTCATTTATATCATCTGTTGTTAAAAGCAAAAATATAGATAATCCAATTGAAAAATATTTTCTCTATATCGTTTCAATAAGAATACTAACGTTTTATGCATCTTCAAAAGATTTACTAACGGTATAGCATGTTCTAGAACGGTATTTTATAAATTGCTCATTATTGATTTGAAATCGTTCAAATCATGGTTGTTGACATTAATTATTTGTGAACATTTTTAATTAATATTGTTGAGCAAATGAATCACATTCTTTTTTCACCATTGATTGTTCCATTTTTTGAAACACACTTTTCATATGATTTGAAAAGTTGTATACATCCTTCATCAGAAATTTAGTCTACATTTGATAAGTTTTCAACATATTTTTTGTCAATAATGCTATCAAACAGCTAACCAAGTAAAGTAGCATTGATATTTATAAAGTGTGTAGGTGTTTGATTTAGTATTTTATTAAACGAAATAAAAAAACTGGTTTCACAAAATCGGAACGCTTTTTGAAATAAATTTTCACTTTTTATTAAAGTTTATTCAATTTTTTTTATTTCACATGAACAAATATAAATTTAAAAAGTTAAAAAACAAATAACTTTTCGTTCCGATTTAATGAAAGTTTTTTTTAATTTAGAATAACTAGAATCTGGCTCACTTGATTCATTGTCAACATAAGATAATATTGGGATTTCGTTAATAGCTAAAGTTTCTACTTGCTCGTTGACTTCTGGAATCAGTATATATGGAATGAGATAATTTATTTTGAAAATATCTTGCAATTGTGAAGCGCGATGTCTAGGATCTGTTAAAATAGTTTTGACATTATAATTAAAGTGTTCATTATTAAATCTTTTGGGAAGTCCAGGAGGATTTCCAGTTTCATCTCTAGAAATTCGTGTTATCCTATTGTGCGACACTCGTAAAGCTCTTATTTGCATTGTATTCATTCCTTCATCAATCATACTATGTATTTGCTCATCTGTGTATCTTTTCTTTTTGGTAAAATAAACAAAGAAAATAAGAGAAAAAATTAATATAATATTGTAAAGTTTAAATTTATTCAATTTGATAAAAAACAAAAAAATTGAATCGTTCCGATTTAATGAAACAAGTTTATAATTGAATTATACATATGATTTTTTTAATTTATTGATACCTCGATGCAATCATCTAACTTTTTATTAAAATTATTAATCAGATTCTTTAATTTAAAATTTGGTTGTTCTTCAAGCCTTCGAATTGGAACATTATGAGTATATTTTATTTTACGCACTTTTTTGATTCTATTTTTTCTCTTCATAAAATATATTTTTTGTCAAAATAAAAGTTCACAAAAAGTTATATTACCAGTATAACTGCTATCTTTTTTGATTTCTGAAAAAATAATAAAACAATAAACTAAAAGCTTTCAATTTACAAGGTCGTCCATATGGCAGTTAAATAAAATGCAGTGCAGCTTATGCTTCATTGAATTCAGAAATCATAGAATGGAATTATTCAATATTAGCATGCTTTATCAATAACTTTTATAAAAGATGATAATCATCCTTTTATCACAGGAGTTACAGGAAAAGATTATTACACAAAGTTCATTTTTAGATCTATTGCTTTCCTTCAACCTTATTTTGTTATTCAAATTGGTTGAAAAATAAGAGTTCATGCAAATATTGACTTTATTAGACTTTAATTTACTGAGCATGAATCTTTTTATCATTCTTTTTTGTCGGGATGGAGTAGAATTAGAAAAAATCCAAAATTGCAAAAACATATTTTTTTTTAATTATTACATACAAAATCCAAATGATGGAACGCGTTATATTTTTTTACACAAACCTTTGGTTTTTTGTATTCAACAAGATTTTTCAAATATTTTCAAATATTTCTGCAAAAAAACACAATTATCAGATAAATGATGATACATTTTCAATTAGAGAATTCATACCAGCAAAAAAAAAAAAAAAAAAAAAAAAAAAAAAAAAAAAAAAAAAAAAAAAAAAAAAAAAAAAAAAAAACATTAATTCTTTAGAATTACTAAAACAAAATTTAAATAGATTTTTACATTTAATTATTCAAAAGTCACCGTTAAAAAAAAGATTAGCTAAAATATAATATCAAGGCGAAAAAGACTAAGTTAAAGGTGGAATTTTTGTTCTGCCATTTTCATATTCAATTTTAAAAGATAATTCTGAAATTATTAATTGCCTTTTGTTGGACACGATATGGCGTGTCCTTCCTTACTATGTAACCAGTATTTTAATGGCAAGTTCGATGAATGGCGGCTTGCCACTTTCCTTTTCTTTTGGTTTTTCAGAAATTGTCGAGATATACCAAAATCATTTCAACGCATTTCCAAATCTTTTTCATATTGATTTAAAACAACACACATTTGAAAGTGATCAAGATCCGGCCCTTAAGTCGTTATTTTTAGATAATCATATTCGGCATGTATTTTGTTTCATGTATTTAATGGAAAATTTAAAATTAAATTAAATTTCTTTCGCTCTAAATGTTATATTAAAGCGCACAACTCTTTTTGAACTTAACAATGCTTTTATCCATTATTCAAATATTTGAATAATGTTTTTTTCAGAAATTACAGATCCAAATTTAATTACTTTACGTGATAAACTTCTCAAAAAAGTCGGTTTGATCTTTACTGATAATACAATTATTATTAATGACCAAAAGAAATGGAAAAAATTTGCATTAATCGAGAGAATCAATCTCAATATGCCATCAACTACTAATTCACTTGAATCATATCATGGCCATTTATACCAAATATTGAAATTCAATAAATCTAAAAAGTGCATGGAAAAAAAATCTACCACATTATGGATAATTTGATTGTTTAGTGCTGGAGGATTTATGATAAATGAACCATCGGACCAACATTGAACTTCAAAAGATTCTATTTTCAGAAAAGATGAAATCCAACTAAATTTCTTGAAACAGTATCATAATATATTAAAACAAAAATATATATAGATTGGTCTTTTTAATGGACAAATAATTCTGAATAAATGAGATTGACATAATAACATCAATATCTTCTTCGAATAATCCATTGTTATTAAACCTAACCTCCTTGACATCAAAGGATTATAACACAGCCTTTCATTTATCTTTCAAATAAACTATCTTAGCTCCTTGTTCATACACATATAGTAACAACTTATTAGCATAGATGCCTCAATTATAAATACTACCTTATCGATTTTTTTAGTGATCTCAATTTAGTTTATATGTTGTAGTAGTAAGTGTACTTAGTCAATCACCAGGGAGTAGTCTGGCCATTGTCCTCTTTAATAGTATTCTTCAATTCAATCACCTTGGCACATAGAAACAGTGATCTATGTAGTAAGAATAATTTTGACTTTATTATTTGCTGTTTTGAGAAACTCCTTAAGCGCATTGTTATTAACACATAATAGTAAGAACTTCATCCAGAATGCCTCACTTACATAAGATTCATTGTTCAACTTGGAGGGAAACTATTCTGCGATATTCACTATTGGAGTCATATTCATAAACCTGTTGACTTTACCTATTTCTCTTTGTGAATATGCAGTGAGAGCAGATATCAATTTTCTAATCGTGGCTGATTCATCCGAACATCACAGATGAACTCCTTGGACACAATATTTTTAGTAATCTAACGTAAATTATACTTGGTTCATATAAAAATAATAATAATCATACTCTATATAGTTGAGATTGCAAATTTAAATATAAAATTCTACGATAGCATCAACATCAATTTGTTCACCATCAGTTAGATGCTTACTATTCATAAACCTCACACAAACATTATATAGCATAAGCTAGCTTAGAAATCTCATCAAATATCTATCATCTAATATGAGTTGGATCTATAGCTTCTGGAGTCGATATTACTTCTACTTTAGCAGAGTACGTAGTATCACTTGAAACAGTTTGTCATCATTTCTGAAGTCATTTATAGTTTCCCATGCTATTTTTTCTGCTTCTTAATGCACATAATCGTTTAATTTGGTGTTCAGTGTCATTGGTTTCATTTACCTAATAAATTTCATTTAGTCTTTGCTTATAGGACACAATCATATCTTCTTTATTTCACATTATAACCATTATATAAATATCAATAGGATTGATGATTGTTAAATATTGTTTCCAGAAGCCTTCCTTAACATTTCTACTCACCTAATAGCTCATTTAATCATAAAGGTTTATTATGGGAGACTCGCCAAAAATTCCTTGGATCATGATAAAGGTACCTCATAAACAGCAAGGAACTTCAAATGTTTCTATTTTTCGAAATAAGTACCTTGCATTTTAAATGTATTTTGAAACTATCGTTTGATAAAATTCTTGAAAGATTAGTGATATCTCTTATAAATATAACATTTTCAATACTATACATTTATAAAAAAATTGAATCCTCTACACTCATCAACTTTGAAATTCAACAGTAGATGATTTTGAAGTAATAAGACATCTTTATTATAATTGCTTATAGACCGTCGGAAACTAACTAACATCGGAATAATTTATAATATAAATAATTTTTAAAATTAATTATTATAATTATACAAATATTTATTTATTAAATAAAAAAATTATGTGTAACGTTTTAAGATATTATAGTTTTTAATTAAGTATATTTTCTTTCAAAATTTGAATTGTCTGAATAATTGAATAATATATTTAGAATCTTAATCTAACATTATTTCAATCATTATGAGAAGGTTTATATCAAAAACTTCAAAACGATAATGTAATAAAATATATTACACATTGGTGTGCTAAAACAAAAACTTTTTTGATTTTTTATCAAGAGATTTAAATAAATTCATTATTTTAACAAATATATAGAGAAACTTTAGTTTTGAGATAGAAAGGCAAGGCAACTCTGGTGAATAATTTAGCAACAAGTAAGTTAAAAAAAGATATTTCATAATTTTAAAAATTTTATAATAATGAAAACACAAATTATAATCTTAATTGGTTCAAATAATACAGTAAATATTCGAATACTTCGGTAATTGAGTTATGCTTTAATATCGTTTACCAAGAAAAGTAGCATACTTTACATTTTCTCAATATGTAATTCATTATTATTTGATGGCAATATAAAGATTTAAATCGATTTTCATTTATCTTTTACCAAAGAATATTTGAAATCGTCTGAGGAAAAAACGTATTAAAAATTTATTTATCGTTTTTTTTTTTAAAAAAACGAACATCATTCAAAAATCATTGGCCATTTTAAAAATCGGTTATCGCCAATATAAAACAGTTTTTAGTCTACCATTTTGAACCATTATAAACTGTGTGGAAAAATTGAATAATTCGGGATAAAACAAAAAAATAAAAATACAAAAAATCGTTACGCATAAAAATTAGAAAATATTTTATAGTTACATTTATAAATCTATTATGTATATTATAAATCCTTCTCTTATTGAGATGGTTCGTCAATTTTTTGCTATTTAAGGTACAAATCCTGTACTTTTAAAATTGATAAGAAAATCGTTAAAAAATTGAGATAATGCCCCTCTCAGAAAAAGTTTAGTATTTATGAGTAAATTTCGATGATTCTGAGGTTTACATTTGACACTTTATCGTAAAAACAATTGAAAAAAAAATATTTTATGCTTTTTTATATCACATATCATTTTAATTTGCTGTTATTTAACGTACTGGATTTGTACCTTAAGCTTTATATTTTCAATATGAAAATGACGATAAGTTCTCAATTTTAATGTAAATATTTCAATTAAATATTGGTTGATTCCAAGAAATGAAGTTGATTGTATCTTATAAAAAAAATAATATCATATGTGTTTAAATTTTAACTTTAATATTATGAGCATTTTTCCTCACCGAATTATAATCAAAATTATTTAAAAATCAATAAAAGACCCACTTTTTGAATATATTTCCACCGAAGTTCGGTGACCGAACTATTCTTATCAATGTTGATTAGGCTGGTTAATAAAATTTGTGTAAGCTCTGAGAATTTTCACAAATTTTTAATTATCTTAAATAATTTGAGATTTAAACTTTTTTAGAGGAATCTTTTTATTTTTTGAAAGGAGATCTAATATATTCAAAATTCTAATAATAAATAATTATAAGCATTTGATAATTTATTAAATTGTTATTATATTATTAAATGAAAATAAATATATATTTAATTATTGAATTTATCAATAATCTAGCAAGATATAAATATTTGATATTTTTTCTTTCAATTCAATTTTGAGAAACAAAATTTGTATTAACTCATAGAAATACCCATCCTAATGTTGATAAATCTTATAACTTTTTGACTTTTGCACGTTTTTAGATTTCTGAGAAAATAATCTCAACAATTAAGATTTGAAGCTATAATCAAAATTATTTCGGAATATTAAAAAAATAAAAAAAAATATAGTTTCAAATATTTGAAGAATTGAATGATATTAATAATAAAATTGAATGTGATGCCCATATCACTTTGTCCTATGGTAATTTCCAAATACAAATCAACGTTTAACTTTTTAAAAATTTAATAAAGATGCTACCCTCTAATGAAATAAATGGAAATAAGTTCCATTTCTTTGCCAAATCCTCTTTTCTAGACAAAGAATTGCAAGATCTCCATGCCTACTTTATAGAAAATAAGAATCTTTCATTTGATGAATGTATTAAACTGATTCGTATGTACACATATCATGATGGAAATTGTGATTTCAAGAGAAGTGTTGACTCAGGCTATTTGGAATTTGATCTTGATCATATAGCATTTTCAGCAAATTTACTTTCCCAATTAATTGGGAAAAGCAAAACTTTTGTAAGAAATAATTTTAAAAAAAAAGGATTCCAAATAGATATAAAAGATAAACCTCATTATATCGAATCCTTAAAAATACCATATTTTCATGGGACTGATATTTTGAAGTGGACGTTCAGACAGCGCCAAATTTTACCAGCTCATATTAGCCAATTACAACCAATAGCTCATCAAGTACAATTTTCACAAAATGTTATCCAATGTTTCCCTGTTACTCAATTTCCTTTTATTCAAGATAATTCATACCAGAAAAAGGTAAAACCGGAATCCAAGGAGAGAGAAAACATTGAAATTATGATGAAAAAGATCAAACATTTTTATTCGGTAGAAAATATTAAATGTGCTGGCTTTATGACATTACTAATAAAATATGGGGTCAAGCAACCTGATGCTGGTTACTTTTTGATTTCTTTCATTCAAGCGTTGGATCCAAGTTTACCAATTCAAGAACGTCATGTAAACCGTTGCCCATATAATTACAAAGACCAAATTATGACAATTCTATGCGTACGAAATTTATCTCAAATAAACCGATTCCTAATCCTTAAAGTTATTGAGAGAGTTATTTTTCAACATACCGATAGCCTCGAAAAATTAACAAAACCAAATAAATATAATAATAATAAACTTTTTGTTGACGAGTTTATGGAAATTATAAATGAGATCAGCAAAGATCCATCCTCATATTTTGAAAGCATTCTTATCCAGGAAAAAGAAGAAAAAGAAGAATTTTTCGAATTTTTCAATACATCGGATGATGGAATAACAGATGATTCAATTAATGCGTACGATCTTTTTTTCAATGCATCCAATTTATAATAATAGAATCTTGAATAGGTGCAACAGCCCGAATGTCAAGATTCATTTTATTAAGAACTTTCCCTATTTAGGGAGGAATATAAATAAAAAAAATTAAAAACAAATTAATTTTATTTCTTTTTTTTATGAATATATATATTGATTTGCTGACTCTATACAGTTTATGCTATTAAAGCTTTAATTTTACCTTTGTAGATGATGATGTTTTAACTATCATGTAAAACAAGCTGTATACCTCAAGTTCTTTATTTAGATCTAATCATAAGAAATTATTATATCAAATAAAATTAGAATATACAGCATTTTACTCATATTGTTATTCTAATTCAACTCCTTATTAATTTTATGCCAATTTTATATTGGATTTTATATAATGATAATTTAATTAAATAAAAAAAATATCAAGAAATTAAAAAAATATATTAACTTTTATACAAGTTGAAAAGATTTCATGGATAGTTGTTTCGTTCTTGAATAGTAATTAATTTATTCTGTCTTGAAAATTGGTTGATTTTCAGAATCGTGGTTTGTAACTTGGCAAACGAAGTTTTCACCAAAACGTTCAACAGATGGATTCATTCTTTCACAAAGTCTCTTTGGTGTAATATTTGGACATTCGTTGAAGATTTTACATAAGTAGTATGTGAAGATACCATGCGATCTTCGTCCTTCTTTTGAGTCTGGATCTGTTGTTTTGTCAACTGATAAAGAAATGATATCTGATCCATTTGCGACTGTACTGATATCAAAGACTGATCCTCCTGACGTGCAATCGGAAATGAAAACTGCTTTGCAACGTCCATTGTAATTCTCTGAGATCAATTTTCCAAATTCGCTGCAAGAGATTGTGTTATCTTTGAACTCAATTCCATGACTTCCACTTACAATTGAATCACGTCCGGAATAGAAAACGGTGAGTTGCTGTAAAGTGTACTTTAAGAAGAATTCGAGGAATTGAGGGTATTGTTGACAGTTGCAGTTGTAAAGATAAAAGACTTTGAAACCAAGTCTATGATGTTGAAGTCCAAGAAGATAACCATCATTCATTGCTCCGATTTTTGGATCATGTTTATCATGTTCATAGTTATTGATTAAAATAAGGCAAACTTTTTGAAGGTCTTCTGTTGGAACTTCTGAAATGTTGGCTTCATTCAAGCATTTTCCAATTCTCTTGAATGAACTTACAAGTTTCTTTTTGTTTGATACTCTTCGAACACGTTGGAATTTCTTGTCTGAAAATTCGTTGTTCTTACGATATAACTTTTCTGAACGATGTTCATAATGTGGATGCTTTTGATCTTTGTTTGGTTTGTCGTAGAATGCTGCGGCGTCTTCCATTGTATTATTTTAAAAAATGATATAAAACACAATACCATTTCTCTTTCTTTCTTTTTTATAAGTTTTTTCTTTTATTATCTTCTTTCAATTCTTTGATTACATTCAAAATACGCTAAAATAATATTCTCAAATATTGTTTAATCTTTCGATAATTGATTTAAAAATAATTGATTATTTATTTCACTTTCTATATATTTTATATCATATTTAATTTATTTATATATCTTAATAATAAACGCTTAAATCAAATACAATTGTTCAAATAATATTATAATATTACATTATATCTAAAAATAAAATCAATCAATTTATAACAACTAATATCAAAGAAAATATCTTATTATTTCTAATAAATATAATTCATATTTTTCATATGAAAAGCTTAGTAATAAAATAACAAAAATTTAATCAGTAATAAAAATAAATAAACCAATTTTTTTTTTATATTTATATAAAATCATATTAAAACAAAATCATAAATAAAATTAATCGCTTCTTACAATTGTGTCCTGCTGATTAATTATTTCACTTACAGTTTCTTGATATTGGCTAATCAAGTCTTCCATTTCGTCAATATTTTGATTAATCAGAGACACAGTCAAGTAAAGGTGAATGAGGGCGTCAGGATTAATGTGGTCCAATCTTGGTATCTCCAAAGGAGTCTGACTTTCCCAGCATTTGTCGGCATTGAAAGGTGGAGGAGTTAATTTCTTAGTTAAATATTTATCATCATCGCTATTTCCCTTTGATTCATTTTCGTCATTTTTCTTTTTCTTATTTTTTTTAGAGAGCAATTTTTCTTCTTCTTTTGACTTTTTGTTGGCCGATGAGATACTATTTGTTGCGACTCCGACCAGCGTGTTCACGAGGATCCATGCGCCAATCCAAATGAAGATAAATATGAAAACCATGGCCACATATCTTTGGCCGGCGTCAACAAGGTCATTATAAGGATCTAGCCATCCATCAGCAGTTAAGAAAATAACAAGCGTCCATAATGTCTTAGAGAAAGAACCAAACCAATAATCAGAAAATGCTGAAAAAAGATTCATCGCTATAAAAGCTGCACATATTAAAAATATGATTATTAGAAAAAGTACAAAAAAAATTCCTTTCGACGACTTTATGAGGGCATCAAAAAGATCACTTAATGAAATCGTCTTGGATGGTCGTGAATTAATCCTAAGCATTTTATTGGCTGTTTTTAATACTTTCAAAAATCTAAAGGCTTTCAAAATTCGGAAAATTCGAAGAATTCTAAAAGATGTAATAAAGGTAAGTGATCCTGAAACATAAGAAAATATGACAATAATTAAATCAAAGTCATTCCAGCCTGAAAACCAAAATTTTTTGGGATCTTCTAAAAGTTTGAGCGCAATTTCAATAGTAAATATGGTAACACATAGGGCATCGACAACTTGAAAAACAATAGGAATTTTGTTCGATATATTGTCATCAGTTTGTATGCAGATAAATATCGTATTAATGAGAATGACTAATGTAATTATAATATTAAAGACTGGATGATTAATTAAAGTACTTAAATGATTGGTTCTAATCATGGATCTAATGTCAATGGGCTTGCTTTTTTGAATTACTTGCATAAAATTAATATAATTTGTTTCCGTAAATTCATCTTTTTTCATTTGGTCTTGTTGTCTATTAGGCTTCATAGAACTTTCAGCATAATCTTCAATAAATCCAATATTCATTGAACTTTTGACGAAAATATTTTTATTTTTAGATTTTAATGATTCTTCAATTCCACTCTGTTCAGCAATGTTAACTAAAACACCGGTATAATCAATACTAGAATAATCGGGTATCTTATTTTTAAGATTTTCTGGTATATTCATGAAAATTTTAAATTGACCTTGAAAGGTTTTCAAAAGTTTATTTTTTTCTATTTTATTGAAATAAACTTTTTAATTAAAATATTTTTATCTCAATAAATATCGTATAATGAGTAATTTAATAATTTAATATAAATTATATTCTTGATAATATAATATATATATCTAAATAAAAAACACAATGCTTTAATTGAGTTTGGAATAACGATCCTTAAGGATATCCCTCAAGTTTTCGATTGGATTAAGATCTGGTGATCTCGGAGGCCAATTTAGAACTTGTGAGATAAATCGAAATACTGTATCTCTTGTCAATTTTGCTGCATGAGAGGGGGTTATCCTGCATCAAATTGAGAATATCAATTCTCCTGATACTTATGGGTTAATTGATGTTTTAAAAAGAAAATTTGTAGAAAGATTTAACGAAACATGTGATGCAGTTATGGCAGAATTAGGCTTTTTATTATCTGATACAGGAAGGAAATGGTGGTAGTACAGACTCAATGATATTTTAAAATATCATCTTTTCAAAATGCAGAAGAAATATAAATAAAATGGATAGGCAATCATCAAATTAAAATTAAACGAAATAAGTGAATATTTGAATTTTAATGATGACCAAATTTCAATTATATTAAAAACATTCACCATTTGGCTTTCAATGAATGACGAAATAATAGAAGAACTGATAATATATTGGAAAAGTATCATGCCTCAAAAAGTAATTCAAAATAATGAAGAATTATTATTAAGAGATTTGGCAATTATAACTCTTCGTCTCTTGGCATTACTTGGTACAGAAGCAATATGCGAACGTTGCTTCTCTCAGCTCAAATTAATACACTCTCATTTAAGGACCAAATTGAAATCTGATATCTTAGACTCAATACTTCGGATCAAGACTAATTTGATAGGCTCGAAAGAAATAGAAGATATTCAACTTTATTAACACAGTTCTGATGATTCATACGATTCAGATGATTATAGTGACATATCTGATTCGATGATCAAAGTGAAGATGCCCATCCCATGTTTTTTTTTTTTTTTTTTTTTTTTTTTTTTTTTATGGTTTCCACTTTTTAAATATGTTATTTTCTTTTTAAGCATACCTCCACACCCCTTTTTTTATCATGTGGAAGATTCTTTTTTGTTGGAGGAGGAAATAAGAACCTAAATAAATTCGGAGGGCTTTGCCCCAGAACCCCAAAAAAGAATTATGATAATATGAATAACATATAAATATATATTAACAGTCACCTCCTCTCGCCACACAACGCTTCACATAATGCAGTACAACTGTAAACACACTACTTTTTTCAATTAAACCCACCCTATTTTTTTAGCGTGTCAATTTTTTTATCACCACACAAAATACATTGCTATACATATTACATCGTAGATGACGACCAAATAATCATATTGTTATGCGATGATGATGTTGATTTGTTGATTGATAACGAGGTTGTCATTGTGTTAAATGATGATGATGTTGTAGATACAACCTCACTTAATGATAACACATCACTCAATGAAGAAGTTAAATTAACAGTTAATAATCATGCTGTTTTAATGATTGATAATGCAATTGCTATTGTTTTTCATGATGATAATGATGTAACAGTTGATAATCATGTTGGTTTAGTAATTGATAATGCAGTTGCTATTGATTTTAATGATGAAATTAGTTTAGTAATTGATAACGCCCCTGACTTTGCATTAGCTGATGTAGAGTTTGACTCAGAAACAGTTAACATGAACGACATGATTGACATCACTTAACTTAACACGTTATCAGATCCTTCACGAGGTTGATGCCAAAAACTATCGCGACAACTGCTTTGTATATGCATGCATTCAGTCAGGTGTATTCACAGAAGATGAGATTGACATGTCACGTGGCATAATGGTTACACGTTCAATACCCAACAAGATGATACTGAAAATAACCTAAGACATGAAATGCCACTTTGTTGTATATCGCATTGATGAATCACGCGATGTTAAACATCAAGTTAGAATGTCAGTTGACACACGCAAGAATATAGAGATTAATACAGATAGAGTGGTTAAACTACGTTTGTATAAAGACCACTTAGTGATATATGATGAGATTTTGCCAATCACCACCTATTGAATTGAACATAGAGATGAACTTGATGAAAAGCATGCTGACATTCCAGTTGAAACGATTTAGCATCAGAGGTGTTAATCAAACTGACTATCCACTTTACGCTACTGCTGATTGGGCAAGCAATGACTTCATGAAAGTAAGATGTTTGAATGCAACTGCTTCCGTGAGATTAACCAATGTGAACAAAACATATTATGAATATGTGAGCATGATAGCCACTTGAATGATTACACTGAACTCAACTATGATGAAAAGTCGTGTTGTGAAGCTGAAACAGATGATACCAGACATATTACACCATGGCAAGCAGTTTACTAAGCTGACTTTGAAACAGACGTAACTGTATCACCACACAAACCATACCTATGTAGTATATATGATGGTAAAAACACAAAACCTTATACAGGTGATGACATTGCAAAACGATTCTTAGATGATTTACCCAATCATTCATTGACTTACTTCCACAATCTTAAGTATGACGTGTGTTTCTTCATCGATGAACCATACTGGACTACTCATGTTATTAAAAGTGGTGGTACAATCTTGCAAGCTGTTATGAAACAACCTAAAACCATTAGATATTGGAATAAAGAAACACATTCATACAAAACTAAAGACATAATCAAGCGTTTAACATTCCGCGACAGTTACTCACTCATACCAGCGCCACTATCACGGCTTGCTAACATATTCAATCTCATTGTTCATAAAGAAATCATGCTATATAAACTCTACACAGCAGCTAACATCAACCGTAAGATGATACCATTCAATGAGTTTAAAGATCAATACCGTGATGAACACATTGATGATAAGACAGAAGCTGAACTCGAACAAGACTATTCACAACTACTCATCAATGCCAAGGAAGCTGAGTATTATGATGAAACCACACATGATTGACATAATGAAGTATGCTCAGTTCTACGGTGAAAAAGACCGTACTACACTCATGGAAGGCGTACGTAAGTTTGATCGTAACCTCAATGAAGTGTTCAAGAATGCTAATAACAAATTCCCTGGCATTAACCAGTACATATCAATCAGTGCAATATGTTACGACATCGCACGTATTAGTTACACCAAATACTGCTTCAAACTATCAGGTAAGCCATAGAACATCATCCAACGTTGTGTAAGCGGTGGTAGAACAATGACGGATAACAATGAAAAGCAATATGTTGAAGGTAAGATACAAGATTTTGATGAAGTTAGTTTGTATCCATCCGCAATGAGAATCATGCCAGACATACCCAAAGGTAAACCGCAAATCATACCACCAAACACCACTCATGATCAACTCATGTGTTATGATACGTTCTTCATTGAGATCAACATCAAACGCTTAACACCTAAGTCAATGTACTCATATATGTTTTGTCAGGTATTCAAACGCAATGAAGAAGGCGTTAAACTGTTTGGTAACCAAACAGTTGACCACTTCTATATTGACAAGATTGGTTTGATTGATTTGTGTGAAGCCTATGATATTGAATATGAATTATTGCATGGTTACTACTTCAATGATGGTTTCAATTCATTGATCAACAAGTGGCTGCATAATTCCTTTTTCATCATCATTATTTGAATTGTTTTAAGGGAGCAGTTCAAATATCATTTTTATTCAAAAATTGAATAAAAATTGCAAAAATAAAAAATTAATTTTTCTAGCAAAAGAAATATTTTTTTTAAAGTATATAAAGGCTGTTTAAAAATATAGGAATAATGAAATTGATAAAGAAAAAAAATGACATAAATAAAATCTCACAAATATAAATCAAAAAAATTATTCTCTAAATTTATAACGGCAGAAAAATTTATTCTCTCAAATAGTAAATGCAGACAAAAAGAACTCTCACAAAACAAAAAATTATATTTTTCATTAATAAAAAGAGAAAAATTAATTGCTTGAAACAATTAATATTAACCAGTGGTAAATTTAATTATTTCCTTATTACTTTGGAGGTTCTTCATCGTAGTTTCTCATTCGATTAATTGCGATGATGAATAAATTTGGAGTCGAGCTTCTATTGTATCGCAATTAAACCTTGCTCCGTGCATGCCAGTGACATCTCTCTGACGAGAAATAAAGCGTTCACAATTAGCCTCTGATGTGCCGATTGATACTATTCTTAATCCTAGTTTACCTAATACTCTCCAACGAGAATGAGTTATAATTCTTTTCCAAAAGTCAACAGGCTTGTATTTTTTCAAATCATAATGAAATGGTAAATTTAATGTTGGACCAAGTGACCATTCATCTAATAAGTCATGAATTTCTTCTTCAGAATATTCAATTTTTAAATCTGAAGGGAGATTTACAATAAATTTTTCTGCAATTTCATTCATGCCGTCGAATAAACTAGAATTTAATATTGATTCAAACTTTACTTTTTTAATTTGTGAGTAAATGTTTTTAAAATTTTGGTGAAGAGTCGAATCTTCATTACTTTCATTATTATCTGATTCAATAATATTTGCATTTTGATTTTCTGAGTCTATATTTTGCATGCTATCATCTAAAAACTGTCGAATATTAGAATTGTTGTCTAGTTTTTCTTTTTCTAATATAACCTTTTCACTCATTAAATAAGAATATTCAAAGATCTTTTCATTTGGATTGTACTGAAATACAGAACTTACGTTTTTCATACGGAAATGTGTTCTTCCTCCAGCTCAAAGAAAATATGCAGTTAAAACAAGATCAGAATTATTACTTTTTATACGAGCAATTAAAACAGAGTATAATTCATGAAAAATGTCTGTGATTAAATGAAAATCTTCATGTCGATAATAAACAACCATATCATTAATATATCTTGCAACGCAGCAAATTGAACTGTTTGATTCCATTTTTTCAACAAAATACCTCAATGGCGATACAAGTTTAAACAATTGTTCCAATTCATCCATTTCGACTTGATATTTTTCAATTGAAAGTAAGGTTAATACATCATTTTTATTATCCAAAATGAATTCAAGGACATCATAAATATAGATCCATCTAGTTTCGACAATTAATGGACATTTTTTCCCTATGAAAACAACAGAGTCTGCTTTTCTTAATATTGTTATAATGTTTTTTACATCATTAACAAGTTTTTGTAAATGTTCATTTAATTTGAGCGTTGTTGTAAATGTTAAACTCATAAGATGACAAAAACAATGAACAATTTGAATTCCTTTTACTCGAGGATCTTCTGAAATTTGCCTGAAATATTCAATACCTTTTGTTTGAGCTCTTAAGTTGTCAATTATTATAGAACTTACATTCATATTATAATCTAGTAGTTGATTTACAATTTCTTCAGTAAAAATATAATAATCTGTATAATCAAAGTTGGTATTTCTTACTAATCTATATAAATACGGTTTTATTGTATCATCTTCAGTTACTGAAATAACAAAGTGAACAACATTGAGTTTGCTAACCGTTCCTGAATCAATTTCTAAATTAATATATTTTTCTTTAAATAAACTAATAGAACTTTCTTTGATTTCTTTTGCAGCAATCATAATTTAGTCTCTAAGATTATTAGCATTTTCCATTTTAAATACGTCAGAAGGATTTAATGAAAAAGTTGGGAAGCTTTTTTGAATTTGAACTCCAATTTCCAATAATAAGTGAATAAAGGATTCCATTTTTGGATTGACTGCTTTGTTAGCAGGTATATTTAATGATCCTGCAAGAATTGCTAAAGCTCTCATAATTGTCATTTGAATTTCATCAGTTGATTGAATTTTATTATCAATTAATAGTTTTTTTTGGAAATAATTTATCAACTTCGCGAGGAATATTATAAAAATGTCTGATTTTTTTTAAATGTTGGACTAATTGATATCTTCTTCCATGATAACTGCATCTACATAGTTCCATAAAAACATTTCTACCTAATTTAGGGCATCTATAATGCATATGACTATCCGATTTTACTTCCATTTGAGTGCAACCAGGTTGGAAGAGCATATTTGTTTTCATTTTCTATTTTTTTCATTTATTTTGACATATTTTTAAAAAATGACTATCACAAAATTTGTGAACTTTTAAAGCGCCAATAAAAATATAATCAAATTTTATTTCACTGCCAAGCAGTTTCTTTGAAAACTCATCATAAACTATACAATTATGATTTTACACCACTTTTTTGCCAAAATAGCCACTTTTCATTACCAAAGGCGAATTTTTTACAAAAAATTGCCAATTTTTTTGTTTAGTTTATATCAATAAATTGTGAGATAAATTATATAAAATACAATGAAAAAGTTTAACTTTTTTAAATCCAAAATATATTAGTTAAAAAAGATTTATTTTAGAATTTTGAATTCATAATTAGTCAAAAAGCATTGCCAAGCAAAATAATGGATTCATTGGCAATAAATATTTACCTAAATATACACCTGTTTCACTTTTGTAACGGAAAATTCCACTTTCGTGACGGAAAATTTCACTTTCGTAACGGAAATTTTCATTTTCGAAACGGAAATTTTCACTTTTGTTACGGAAAATATGAAATTTTCATGAATATATGATCTTTGTTATAAAAATTTGTGATTTTAAAGTTAACATCTTTTATTTAATAAAAAATGATTATTCATTCAGAAAAAATTCATCAACAAAAATATGCAATATATAATAATCTCTTCTTTAAAAAAATTTTATTTAAATAGCAAATTTGTATAATTTATTTAATAAAATATACCTATACGTGAAGAATTAGTGATTTTTAAAACGAAAAATATTATTTATTTTTTGATCAATCTTAAAAAAAAAATTTCCATAAAAAATGAAATCTATGGCAATAATAGTTGTTATTATACTAAATTTCATAAAAATATTTGAAATGCTTTAAATTTTCATACGTTTTTGTATTTTCCGTTACGAAAATGAAAATTTCCGTTACGAAAGTGAAAATTTCCGTAACAAAAATGAAAATTTCCGTTACGAAAGTGGATTTTTCTGTTACAAAAGTGAAACAGGTGTATATTATTGATTAAATTTATTCAAAATTATTTTTATTTCTTTGCATATTTTTTAGGAATGTAATTGTGATAGAAAATTTCTGTTATTAAAAATACTCATATTTTCATAAATATAGATTATAATTTATAAAAGTTTTCTCAACTTATTAAAGTGCACTGTTATTAATTTTTTGATCAAATAAATTAATGTTCTTAGCCAAAATTGAATCTACATAAATCGACTGATTTGATTCGATTTTATATAGAATTTTGAAACGATTTATGCTCTGTCAATTCGAAAATTTTTAAAATCAAAACATGTCATTTTGCATTAATATATGATATTAATGAAGGTTGAGAAAACATTTTCTCATTTTACTATATTAAATAGGAGTTATTATAAATAAAAATAAGTTATTAATGACTAAATTTTAGAAAATAAAATTTAGATTTACTCAATGAAATATTAATAATGTAATCATTTAGCTTTAATCAATAATTATATTTATTAAAATAATATATTACTGTAAAATATGACTTTATTTTTTCAATTATTTACGAGAGAAATAAGTATTTAAAAAAAAAACTAAAAAATTGAGTTTGGCGGTCTCATTAATTTGAAAAACCTTATAGAAAAAATCCAATAAAAATTTTAACATATTTTCATTTCATTTATTTAATGCGTGGATTATCAAAAAAGCAGCAAAAAAGTGCTCGTGCTAAGTATGCTCATAGTAAGAGATTGGACAATGCCATAACTGAACCAGAAAAACCAATTGTTGTAGATCCCAAAATGATGGTGATATCAAACTATGAAAACAGAAGTACTTATACAAAGACAAAAGGTTTGTTGGCTGCTCAAAGAATAGATTCTCCCCCGAAATCTACCTATTATCGTTACCAAAAAAAAGTGAATAAAACGATAATTGACCCTTGTAAAGAATCAATTCAAAATGAATCAATGAACATGAAACAAGGAAGTTCCATTTCATGTGATGGTGCATATGCACACCGCAGGAATTCCTCACAATATCATGCAGCATTCATCGATTCTTCCACAGGGAAAATTGTTGCAGGTTCAATTGTTACAAAGGCTCGAAAAGGAGGTGATTTCTATGGAAGTTCCAACATGCTGGAAACAGAAGCTATTAGAAGAAACTTATGTCAAATTGATCTCTCAAAAGTTGATGAATATTGTCATGATAGAGGCAATAAAACTGCTGGTGCAATGATAGATGCCAAAAAAAAAATATAAAAGAAAACATAGATCCAAACAATGACCGTAAATGGTTCGATAGATGCTGGAAAAAACTTTTGGAAGGTGGTTACAAATTAGCAGTTTGTGCTGGCAACTGCATTGTATGCATTGGTAGAAAAGTGATTGGAACTGTATCCAGTGTTACGAAAAATGCAATTGACACTGTTTTTAAAAAAGATAACATTGATGATAAAAAAGAGAAAAAACAAAAAGAAACAAAAAGAAATAAAAAAGTGCCACAAAATGAAGTGAATGAACAAAATGATAAAAACGATGCCGAGTATCGAAAGCAATTTAGATCATTAAAGAAACATGTTAAAGAATGGTTTGAATTCTTATTAAGAAGAAAAGATTATAATGTAGATGAAAAAAAGCAATGAGACAATATCAAGCAGCATATAATTGGCAACCATTCAAGTTGTCTGCATGATCCTGATAAAAAAGTTTTTTTTGGTCTAATGGAGCCAAAAATAAAAATATTAAAGAGGATTTTGATAGATTTGTTGATGAAATGTCACTAGTATTTGAAAAAGTTAATCCTAAATTAAACACAAATGCGAATGAATCGCTTCATGCAGAAGTTGCTCGAGTTGCTAATAAAAACACGCCTTGGTCCAAAGAAGGGTATGAAGCAAGAGTATCATATGCTTATCTTCATCATAATGAACCATTCAAATGTCCCTTTTTAATAAGGGAAAGAAACCAAATTCCTCCAAATCCAGTTGATATTAAACATATAAATGATATAAATAAAGAAAGATCAAAACAAAAAGAGTATCGCTCATCAGAAGAATATAGAAATAAAGAATCTGAAAGGCGGCAAAAATGGAGAGCAGATATGAAGACAAAAAAGGTGATTACACTGGTATTAAGAAAAATCCTGATTTAAAATGATTAATAAATAATAAAAACTATTATCTTTTTTCTAAAATTGAGATTTTAGATCTTTATTTTGAACATATATATGATAATTGCGCATGCAATAACTATTGGGATTTTTTATGAACAAAGAACTTATTTTGAATAAAAAAGTAAGATATGAAAAATCATGAATTCAATATGTTTCATCAAAATTGAAAAATTGTTTATCATGCTTTATATAAATTACCATTCTCGTAATTATTTATATATTAATGTTGATTTGCTTTTTAAGCTGGAAGAATTGATAAATAAATAAATAATAAAAAATAAAAATAATAAAAAAAAAAAAACAAGAAAACTAACGCGCGATATAATCATAAATCATTTAATAAACTATAATCATTGAACATACATAAATGTTTTTTGTATTTTGAAATTCAATTAATAATTAATATCATTTAATGACAACTTTTTGAGCAAAGCTCAAAAAATTGTCATTCTTGAGATCTATTAGGTATAATATTTCATTTGTTTTCTTCATGGAAGTTGATTTATGTAAGTTTTGAAAAGAAATCAAATTTGAAAATAATAAAAGGCCACTTTTTGAGCTTCGCTCAAAAAGTGTCCAAGCATAAGATTCATTTCGGTTATGTAATAACTTGGTTATAGCTGGTTTTGATGTTTGAATATCTGATTTGAGGAAATTGCAAGAAACGCCACTTTTTGAGCTTCGCTCAAAAAGTGTCTATGCTTTAGATAATAATGGCGTAATAATATATTTTTCTTTCAAGAACATTGTTCTATTTTAAGCAAGTATTCTATAAAAACAAACGATTAAAATAAATAGAAAAATAATTGAGGGTCAATTTGGTTTCTCTTGTCATAAACATTTTGCATCAAAAAGTTATTTTTTTTTTTTGTTTTAAGAAAAAGTTATGTTTTATTTTTTGCTCCAAGAAAAAGTTCATGATTATTTTTCACTCTATCAAATTGAGGAAACTTTTTGACCGAAAAAAAATCAAAATAAACAAAAAAAAATTAAATATACTATATGATATGAAAAAAAAAAAAAAAAAAAAAAAAAAAAAAAAAAAAAAAAAAAAAAATCGAGAGAGTGATTAAAAATTGAGATAAATAACTTTTGGATTGTGAAGCATAATATCTCGAAATTTAACTAATATTTTTCAAATATTTTTTTTATATTACAATATATATTTATTTTTATTTGGTATTTATTTATTAATCTCCCTTAAAAAATATTCCATGTTTCTTAAAAAAAATAAATAAAAGTCTTTCATTCAATCTTAAATGCTTATATGCTTAAAGTCAATGGATACTTACAGCTATTTGCTCTAGAATTCTATTTCTAATTGTGAAGTAACGTTTTCAGTCAGAAAAAGTGAACATAGTTAACGAAGGATTGCATACTGAACTTAACCATTGATATGATAGAAAAAAATTTTAGATAAAGGGCTCTTGCTGAAAAAAAAATGCATACCTAAAAGATTATATTAAAAATTATTGGTCTTTGATAAAAAGATACCGTTTATATAAAAAGATACCCTTTGCTAATTTCAGTGCGATTAACGACTTTATTTGCGAATAGATTTCGAAACAACAATGAGCAAATATCTTCTTTTTTTTAAAACATTATAATTATATATCAATCTAAAAAATTACAATATTATTTAAATTCATGATTATCTACAAGTGGCTGCTTAATTCCTTTTTCATCATCATTATTTATGTTTGATTTTATACAGAAAAGGATTCAAATGTGAAAATGGATTTAAATGTGATAGGAAAATTTTTAAAATTTTTTAAAATTTTTTATTTATTTTTTATTTTTCTTTAGATACAAAGACTTTGGTAATAAATGAAATATATCAATATGTTAAGCACTTAATAGTTAATATAAACAAATATATCATTCGAACCAAAAATTGAAATTTTATCATTTTTTCTATTGCTGAAGATGAAAAAATAAAATCGAAATATCGGATTATTTGGATTATTGTTTCCATATTGAATCATATATATCGCTTCTATATATATTATTGCATAATAAACAAAAGTAAAATTATAACTCTTTATGCTAACATTTTTGAGAAAAATCGAAATTTTGATTTTTAATGTACGTTTAAAATTAATAAAAAAATTTGTCTAGCTATTATATCTGTTCAAATTTCTTTATTGATGATATCCTCATATATATAAGTAATATAAGCAAAATAATCATTGAAGAAACATTTAGATTATATCTAACTCAATTAAAAGCAAAGCTTTGATGTGAAAAATAATAAAGACAATTCTCAAAAAAACATTTCGTTTTAATAGTCAATATGAGCGTGCCTTCTTAAAAGTAAAGTAATAAAAATATTAGTCTTGAATATGAAAATAGAGAAATATGATTTAAGCTTAATAATCCAAATAATATATGAACTTTTACGATCATTTTTGAAAAATTTTGAAATTTGTGAAAATGAATGAATATTTATATGTTGAAAAGGAAATGGTTCACAGAAATAACTCAGTTTTATGCTCAATGCTTGATAATAATATGTCAATGAATATAAAAGAGTTTCAACATATAAATGGGAAATATTTTTGAGCATTTCAAAAATATGATATTTTGGTAAAAAATTAAAATCAAAATAAAAGCTATTCATGATTTTTGCCAATTATTGATCTATGATATTATATGAATTGATATATATCTAAAATGATCAAAAAAACTAATATAATAAAAGTTTTATCCCAAAATATCCGTTTATAAAAATTGGACGTTTATTTTTATCTAAATCATGATCTCATTGATATCTTGGTATATGAATGATATTTTTATAATAATACAAGTTATTAAAAGATGATGGATGATTTCAACAGTAAAAAGATGGCTAAGGATGAAATATTTTATAAGATTTAGCATTTTATTTCAAGTTCATTTTTAAAAAGGGTTTATCTAAGTTTTCATAATATTGTTTTTCGATTCACCAAGTTATAAATATTTTTTATACTGTCTTAATTAAGATAATCATTGTAGAATTCATCTGAACTAATTAAAAAATAGATTATAGGCTTTAAAAAAAATCCATAATTTTAAACGTACATTAAAAATCAAAATTTCGATTTTTCTCAAAAATGTTAGCATAAAGAGTTATAATTTTACTTTTGTTTATTATGCAATAATATATATAGAAGCGATATATATGATTCAATATGGAAACAATAATCCAAATAATCCGATATTTCGATTTTATTTTTTCATCTTCAGCAATAGAAAAAATGATAAAATTTCAATTTTTGGTTCGAATGATATATTTGTTTATATTAACTATTAAATGCTTAACATATTGATATATTTCATTTATTACCAAAGTCTTTGTATCTAAAGAAAAATAAAAAATAAATAAAAAATTTTAAAAAATTTTAAAAATTTTCCTATCACATTTAAATCCATTTTCACATTTGAATCCTTTTCTGTATGTTAATGCAAACGCTTACTAGATTATTATTAATGTCCCTGCAGGAAACCACTTTACATCCATCCTTTATTACATTGATGAAGTCGTTAATACTGATTGTCCAGAAAAAAGTTACTCCAAAATTTCTGACTAGAAGATGGGAATCGAACCCGTGACCCCAAAAAAACATAGTCCAAGACCAAATATAGTTTATCCAAATGCTCAAAAAAAAATTCAAAAAGTTATAGCATATTATCAAAAAGTTTAACTTTTATTCACTTTTGAATGGTCCAAAAAAACATTACCCATTTATTGGACTTGGCTATTCTAACGCTCATGTGTTGACAGAAATTGTGCAATAATCTCTTTTATGCGTCCATTTTTTTGTTTATGACTTGAATTAATAATCTAGTAGAAGGAGTCGTGAAATGTATGAAAATGATATGCAAGTATTGATAGAGGGCAATAGAAAAATGGATGACTGAGATAACACTACTAAGATTTACGCCAAAAAATATGGTAAAGTGGAATAATCTGAGAGATAATCTAATTCAATGGAAATTACAATATGGGAGTGGAAATTATTGTCGAGCTGGCATATATCGAATGTGTTCATATCGTTAAAAAATGCAATGGTCGTATTGCTCCTAAAAAAGTCTTTTGTCTCTCTAAATCGTCAAATGGATGTTTAAATTTGTTAAGGTTTTGCATAAATGTACGTTAGCCTTGAAAATTGAATCCCCTTTCAATTTAGTTTCAATTTTTTGAAAAGAATTCTATAATTTGCATATTAATGTACGTGAAAGAAATTGCAAAAAACAAGTTTTTACACTTGATTATGCTCAAGAGTATAAGTATAGTTATATATTTAATTTCATCTGCCTACCATTAAAACCTCAAATTATTTACAATAGTTTTTTATTTATTTGTTTATTTTGCAAATATTAAACCAATTTAAAAAACTGTTAAACAGATAAATTATAAAATTCTAAATAATAAAATTTTGAATTATTTTTGTATTTTAATAATTATGATGATGAAGATACTAATCATTTTTTGGAATTTGATTATCGTTATCTAAATTCTCTATTAATTCTCTGACATTTGGAAATGCATTTTTCTCCAAAAAATTAATGCTTTGTTCGAATTGACATTAGAATAATGATTTAAAATTATTTTATTTTTTTATTCAATGAATAGATTATTTATTAGAAATTTTCAATCAATTATTTTGCTATGATCAGAAAAATGAATCCCCATCTCAATTTCTTTTCAATTTTTTGATACTAATTGGGATTTTTGCTGATTTTTTCCAGTAAAAAAAAAAAAAAAAAAATAAAAAAAATCAACCATTGCATATTATTTAATTTCAATATTTACTGATAATCTGATGTTTATTTTTTCTCATCAAAAAAAAAAAAATTTTTTTTTTTAAATCTACATTTTATTTTATTTATAATCATGTTATATTAATATAAATAATTAATGATTACTATTCAGTAGTTTTTGTAGAGTTATAATGTAAATTTTGTTATTTTTTAATATTGATTTATTTAATCCAATACTGACATATATTAATTTATTTTTTGTTTTCAAATTCGATTTATTACGTTATTAAAAATATATAATAATATTTTTGCAATGTAGAAATGGAAATATATATAAAAAATTAATAATAAAAATTGAATGATTTACAAATTATTTTTTCTGAGACGTAAAAACACTAAAATTTGTGAAGATAAAGACCATTTATCGACGGTTTGTTTAAACGTATTTATAAAAGGGGTCGACTCTCTCAAATTGTTTTTGATTGAAAAATAATAATATCTTAAATATTAGATATTCATTTTAATTAATAAATTTTTAAATCAATTTTAAATAGAATTCGGATTCATTTATTATATCATAAAAATTAAATAATTCATTGTTTATTCCAAAAATTATTAAAAATTGTGTTTTTATTATGCTACTTGAGGTATTTTCTTAAATGATTTACTATTCACATTATTTATATGTAGCTTAGAAATATAATAATAATTTTTAATAAAATATATTATTGATATTCAAGAAATTATTATTTTTTCTAAATAAAAATTTTGAATTTAAAATTGAATTAAATGCTAGTTTTTGAAAAAATCATTTTGATAACATCAGAATTTTGAAAATATATTATTTTTATTAACAAATGCTTATTTATTTGATAATATATCAGTATTATCCTCATATTAATGATAATGTATTTACTATATATATTATAAATCACATTTATATTATTATAAAATATATTTTTACATTTTAACTCAGTTTATTTGTATATCACAATTGAGAATTAATTATAATAACGTATTAATTCAATTTTATTTTTCATAAATAATATTATCTTATATGATATTCAATTAATTACTTTTTAATTAATTTAAAATATGTAAATAAAATTATGAAAAAAGAATGTTTGATATGAAGGTTATAAAATATTTATATATTTGGATATTTACAAATTCCGAAAATCCCTTTGAATGTTGGAAATTAGATAAGAACTCAAAAATATTTTCCCCTTTCAAAAGTTAAACTTTTTCTGTTTTTATTTTTTTTTAGTGAAATATCTCTATTTTGGCTAATAGAATCGGCTTCATATTTAAAATTGCATCATGTTATTGATAATGCTAATATTATTTATTATTAATTTTTTATAATTTTAGAATATGATAACCGCCAAAAGTCGAACCCTTTTGTATTTATCGATACTCATCAGTTATTTGTTATTTTGGTAAACAAATAGATGAGCCTGAATAACGAGTTTTGTCAAAAAAAAAAAAAAAAAAAAACGTAGGAATATCTTCTATTTGATATATAATATTATATGATATCTACATATTCTTTTTACCAAGTTTCATCCAATTTCTTGTGTTGAGTTTTGTGAAATTTATGTATTTTCTTTAAGATAAATAATATTAATATATCCTATAATTATCATAAAAAAAGATAATCATTTATGTTTACTTATATCTATAATATTATATTAAATTTAGTATAATCATTAAATAATAAATATTTATTTTATTTAACATGAAAAATGCTTTTTTAAAAATTCCAAAATTCAATTCTTTTTGAAAAAGTTTAAAATAATTTCCTTTAAGATTTTCTTCTTCTTTTTTCATTTTTAAGTCGACTTTTGTTGTTATATATGTTTTTATAATATAATAAAATAAAAATAAAAAGGAAATTTGATCTTCTATTTTTTCTTAAATTGAATTAATTTTTTTCCATCAATTCACTGATGAATAATAAATATTTCTAAATTATTATTATATTTATATATATATTATATAGTATATAAATAAAGAAAATAATAAAATAACATTTGAATTTAATATATAGCAGAATATAATTATTTTAAATTCAAATTTCAAAAAAATGATGATAAAAAAAAATCCAACTCAAGAATTTCCACTAAATTTAGATGTTTTCTTAATCATATTTTCATGAAACAAATATATAAGTTTGGGAAGTTTCTAGCGTTTTTTTAAAATTTCGCTTTATGTTTTTGACAAATACGTTATTTTGGTCAACCTATATAATTATTTTAAAAAATATTTATAAGAATGAAAATTGGAAGTTTGTATTGTGGAGTAAAGATGGGGAATGCTAATGTCCTGAAATAAACTATTTCCACTCTTATTAATGATCATTTAATATATTTATAGGCAAATATTTTTCATTAATTCACATGAAAAGAGGATTTCATTTAATATACTATTTAGATGCGTTTAGTAAAAGGCAAAATATACATATCGCAAAAAAATTCAAAAAGTTTAATTTTGAATGTACAGTAATACAACCATTAAAAAAGTGAAATTTTTGATAGTTTTTTTGATAACTTTGGTTTGCCTTTCTGGAGATCTCATTCACTATTGTTCAGACAATTTTAAAGTTTAATTAATATTTTAAAAAAAATTTTATGAATTTATAAAAATTATAAATAATTTAGTCAAAAAAAAAAAAAAAAAAAAAAAAATGGTTTCAAACGATAATCCACTTAGCAACGAGTTTTCATTGAAATGTTTTTAAAAAGTTAAACTTTTTATAAGAGAAGGATTATCTTTTTTGAAACCATTATTTAATAAAAAGACCTCATTTTTCAAATTATTCAATAAAATAATTTTGAAAAGATTTGATTGCCTTTCAAATGTTTTTGAATTTTTTTTTTTTTTAAAATGAATATTTACTTTCTTATAAACAATGAACAAATTAATCATATAAATCAAGAAAGAAATCTCCAATAATTTTAAAAAATAAATACTATATGTAAACTTTGTTTTTTAATTTTCGCGTGTAAACTTACGGTCTCTAAGAATTTATTTCAAATATTGAATGATTTATTTTTTACAAGTGAAAAATAAAAAACAAAGTTTATTTTTTTTTTAAAATGCTTTATTTCAACAAATCAAAGAGAACATCCATTTGTTAATTTAACTTCTATATTTTTTTTAATGAATGGCCATAATTCATTCAAATTATCATTATACCATTGAATTAGCATTCCTTTTTGTCTTCTGTTTTCACGTGACAATGGAATTTTGAAATGAAAGGAAAGGATTTCTGCTAAACTGAGGAGTTCATCATGATTTACGTTTGGTCCAAATTTGGATGTTAGCACAACCCAAGCTTTGCTACTTCTATAATCAATTTCTATATTTTTTTTATGATCAAAATCATTATCATGTTTATTATGAAATGATCTTACACTTCTTTCTTGGTTGTGTTTCATTATGATATAAATGAAAAAATGGAACTTTTTCAGTTTGAATACTCTCAAAAATTGAATCGTTTTACAAGCTTTTTGAATACTCCCAAAAAGTGGAATTCCAAAGCCGACATAAACATAAAAAATTATTCAATATTGATAATCGATCTATTATTTTTATTCATTATTGATGTCAGAGATAAAATTTTTGATTTGATTTTGATATCAGAAAAATGGATCAATTATCGATATCGAAAATCATGACTTAACAAGCCTACTTATAGCAAAATTGTATAAGAAGAATTTTTAATTGTTTTTTTTTTAGATATTAAAAGGAATGATCTTAGTTATGGCTCCAAAAACATTTCGAATTGTTCCTTTTTTATAACAGATGTCAATTGAATTCTTTGAGATTCATAGAAATCAATATAATAATAAAATGAATCACGAATTTTGCTTATTTGGCTATCATACTTTTCTTCAATTGGCACGATTTTTTGTGACATTTCGGATTTGACAATTTCTATTTTTGCCATTTTTTCATCTTCCAAATTCTTCCTTTTAATACAATTTTCTGAATTTTTTTTCATATTAGCCTCCATTTTTCTTTTAATCTCTTCTTGTTTAACTGCTCTTTCTTCACGCAATGCGTTTTCAAGCATTATGATTCTTTCATTATATTGACTAATTGTGAAACCGTTTGATGTGTGAATTCCGTCATCCGATTTGAAATATTCCATTGTTGCCACTTCTTGCAAAGCAGTAATTTCTTTTTTCAGATGCTTAATTGAACATATCAAATCATCTGGATCATAATCGTTATAAACAATATCTAGACCTTGATCTTTTATTTTTTTATCATATTCAGCTTCGATTTCTTTGATTTTTTTCTCTTTTTCCATGATGAGTGGATTAAGATCCTCATTTTTCTGACTAATTAATTCTTTTTGTTTATCACTCAATTGTTTTAGATGCTCGTCTCTTTTCATATCAAGATCATGTATTTTTTCTCTAATTTTGTTGATTCGAATTTCTTTTTCTCTGTCATGCTTTTCTTTTTCGATCCTTCTTTGTTCATCGATCTCTTCTTGAGTTGGCTTTTTAGGTATTTTTTTTAATTTAATTTTGAATACATTTGAGTCTTCCATTTCTTTATTTTCAATTTCTTTTTGTTCAACTTTTTTCAATTTTATTTTATTATCATCTTCTTTATCATTGTCCTTTTCTCGTATTTGACCTGTGATTTTATCTATTTCTGCTTGAATTTCTTGTATTTTGGATTTGTCAGCATGACTTTCTTCATTGAAATAATGATAAATTTCTGATATTTGCAAAATAAGCGATTTTTCATCAGGAAAATTACCTTCAAAATCTTTTTCATCCATATAAACAATGATTCCCATTTCTCTGAACAATTCAAATGCTTTATGAATTCTCTCTACATCGCTTAATTCAAGAATTGATTCTGCATTAATAAGATTTGGACTAAATTTTTGTATCAAATATAAAAATGGGAGACCATTCATCCATGATTTGCCAAAATTGGTTAAATTAAGATCATTTATTTCTTTGACATTTGTTTGGCACCATTGAAGGAGAGCATCTTTTCCTTTCTTATTATTAAATGATATATTTTCGACAAAGAATTTGTAAAACAAAGACCATATTAGGCCAAGTGTTTTGATTAAGTTTTTGTCTCTTATGTCGTCAACACCAGCAACTATGTTTTTAATAAGTAAATTTTTCGACATGAAATTTAGAGCTATTGAAATATTTTCATTTATTTGAAAAACACTATTTGGATCTTTGTGCCATTTACCATTTATTATTTTTTCATTTGACAGGATTTCAGTTAAATGAAGCAAATTAACTCCATTTGTGAAATCTGTTTGAATACTTGCAAAATGAATATCATCAAGATCAAATAACATCTTAAAGCACCATTTTGAAAAGCACTTAATTTGTGTTTCTCTTTTTACAGTCATAAAAATGAAATGATCTTTTTTTTTTCCATTTTTTTTTATGATTTTGGAAATTTCATTTTTTCAAAGACAAATTTTGGAAAAAATTTTTATTCAATTTTTTTGTATTATTTTTAATCGTCTTGTCCTAACACTTCTATTATATAATTAAAATTCTCTAGGTACAACTTTTTGAGTTAATAAAACACTCAAAAAGTTGTAAAATAAAGAACTAAAATAATTGAAGTAGCTTTTTGAAAGGCTGCGCCTTTCAAAAAGCTACTTCATTTATTTTTTTAAATAAATAGAACGGTTGTCCATTTGTAAAGTATTGAAAAATATTTAAAAACGCTAATTGGCTAATAATATTTTATATTGGTGGTTGAAATATATGGTTTGCTCAGATATATTCTGTTGATTATGAGAAAAAAAATTTCAATATAAAAATAAAAGTGTTTTAAAAATTTTATATTTCTCACAAAATTATAGACTCGATTTTCTCTTCATTATTTCATTCCTTTTTATAAATTACTTTATTTTTCATATTTTATCTTTTATGAGTTTATTTGAAAATTGAATTTTTGTATTATTATTTTGGGTCAATTCAAATTTCCAAATAAATTTCAATTAAATTTTTCAATTTATTCATTTTTTAAAATATTTTTATAATGATATGAAAAGGAGATATTGATTTTATAATTATATAAAAAGAAATAATTTATACTACTATTATTGGAATTTTGGATGATAGATAAATTGATTGAATCATAAAAGAAAATATATTTTTTTTAGATAAATAACTAATTTCCCAGATGCCAGCTATAAATCCTTATTTTATAATCTTTCGTTATATTAATTAGTATAAAAATTTTCAAAGTTCGATATTGCACTGATTTAAATCTTTTAAAAAATAGTCCTTATGATATATTTTGTATCCAATAATAAATTAATCAGCTCAAAATAATATTATGTTAACTTTTATCTGGAAATATCATAAATATTATTTTATTTTTTCTGTTAAATTAAGGTACAAATCCAGTACGTTATTTTTTGAATAGGAGAACGTTTATTATTTGAATAGTTGTATGTCTCTGAAAAAGTTTAAATTGACTAGGTTTGTTTTTGACACTTATTTTACAATTTAAATAATCATTATGACATGTTATATGAAATGGATGAAAACAGTCGTTTTTTATTTAACATGTCATCTTATTCTTTGAGAATGTCAAATTTGTACCTTAAGGTTCTCCTTTCAAATTCATAAGATTAAATTCAATGAGATTTCACAAATAAAATATACATAAATATCGTTTTTAAAAATGAATTAAAATATAAAATTTATATATATATATATATATATTTCAAATGATTGAATAAAAATATATTTATGAAATCTTACCGATTTTGTTTTTTTACAGATAGAAATCATAGAATTAAAGATTCAATAAAATTTTGAATAAAATAAGATTTAATCGTTGAGGCCAAATATTTTTATTTTTCACCAAAACTTTTTCCGAAAAATGCTCTATTGAATTATATATTCTATGAGTTAATTCAATATTGAATAATTTACATTTTTTTAGGGAAGGAGAACCTTAAATGTTTCCAAACTAATAATTTAATATTTTATTTATTTAACTGTTTTTCAAATAATAATTAATCATATAATTATTTCTTATGAAGTTATTCTTGCTTTAGATATTTTTATTTCATGAATTTTTAGTGAACATTTGAAATGGTTATTTTATGAATTTATCAATTACCTTGAAATGTTGAAAATCACTTTTTTTAACGATCAATCTTTTGCGGGGCTGGAACCAGCCCCGTAAAAGATTGATCGTTATGGGGGCGAAGCCCCCATTAAAAACATTTAAAATTTTTTCATTCTTTTAATTTAATATTACATTTGAAATATCTCTTTAAAGCAGCAATTATTTAATTAATTCCAATATTCATTAATATAATAACCTTCTAACTTTTTAAGACGCTCTTTTGAAATTTTATAAAAACATTTCTAACATTTGAAAACAAATTATACTTTTTTCTTAAATTTTTATAAATTTGATCTCTCATATAAAATATCCTAAACCACTAGATATACATACTTAATAAAATCTTTTTTTTAGTATCTGATTTGACTGAATTTCATTCTTATCTAAAAACTCAATCATATTTCGTTATTTCTAGAATTTTTCTTATTAACCAATATAAAATATCATGGCAACAGCACTTTTTTATAATATTTTCATAAAGATGATATCTTTAATCATTTTCAAATTTGGATCATATTTCACACTTATGCATTTCTTTAATCATTATCATACTTCACACTTATGACAAATTTATTAATCATTAAAAATAAATAGATAATAAAAAACAAATGTTTCATTTTCTAGTTTTTTTTTTTTTTTTATCAAAAAATCTAACAAGTAGACGAAAATAAGTAAAATCACACAGCTTTATAACATAAGTGCACATCATTTGCTCATAATATCTCTCAAAAGTTTACTCATATTCTTCCAAACTAAAAATCAATTGGTGAATTTCTTATGTTTTCAAAAAAAAAATCCTTATAATACAAATAATAATATTGCATATCTGTTTTAAAATTTATGAAAGCTTATAATGATAAAAAAATTAGTTTTTTTTTTTTTTTTTTTAGAAATAGAATGATTAATTTTCTTTATTCACGAAAATCGTCATTGAATGGATCATCTTCTGCATTTTTATTATAAATCGGATTGCCAGTATTTGTTGTTGGCTGGGATCCATCAAGAGTTTCGACGTCCTCTTCAATGATCAAGTTGCGCTTTCTTTTGACAATGAAAAATATGACAGCAGCAATTATTGCTAAGGCAGCAACAGCGCCAACAGCAATGCCGGCAATTGCTCCTGTTTCCAATTTCCCACTTTTTCACTATCTTTTGGAATGATAGCCACACTTGTGAATTCATTTGAAAAAAGTAAAACTTTTTGATTTAGAAAAGTCATTTGAAGCTGAGAATGTCTTTGAAGGAGGGAAAGAATGAGAATGATCGAAATCTATTGCTGGCAAGAATTCATCAGATTTTGAGAATTCAATGGAATCACTAAACAAACTTGACTTGCTAAAACGACCTGTGAAAGTGAAAGCACTCGAATGAGTAAAATAGTTTGTCTTTGAAAAAGCTCCTGAACTAGTAAAATGGACAGAATTAGAAAATGCAAAAGACTTTGAAAACTTATCAGAAAAAGTGAAAGATTTTGACGGCGTAAAAGTTGCTGTTTGCAAATCCGTGTGAATAATTGTCGTATAAGCAACAACACCATCAGGGAAACCAATTGTTCTATTACAAATCAAATCAACACAATTGCCAGCATTGCAGCCATAAGCATCAGTTTTCACATCCATTGTGCGTGTAATGCGGAAGAATCATGACGTGTTTTTAATCGTAGTAATCGAATCTATTGTTTGTGTGACTCCACGATTCAGCAAGCAATTAATAAAGATGAATTGAATGAATTTACAATCATTCGACTTCGATACAATGTAAACTTTATCGTTGCGGTTATTGGCCAAAAGAACGCTGTTTTCTATTGTCAATGAATATTCGCATTTGAGATCAATATAAAAGATTGGCCTGTCAGACGAACTTGTGAAAAAGTTGACATTACTTATCGTCTTGTCAAATATACTCGAACATTCGCCTGTTTTATATCCAGTCAAATGCATGCAACTTTCGCTGCAGTCAACAACTGTATCCATTCCAAATGAGAAGCAGTATGGAGCCCTTTAAAAGTGACACTTGTCATGTTATTACATCTAAAATACTGGCTTCCTGATTTACAAAATATGTTGAATCGATTGTTACTTATTACATCATAGGTGGTCTTTGAAATTGAATTGTATAGAAAAAGTGAAAAATCTATCTCAATACAATCATAATAAAGAAAGCCTTTATTACCAACACCTTTGCATTCTAATGCACAGGTGTGAGTAAGGGTAAGGCAGCGTGATCTCTGAAGTAGAATAACACCCCCTGAGTCGGATGGGTTACATTGATTTAAATAACATTGAGTTATGAAAACAGATAATTTATCACCTTCAATTAAAATTGATTGCTTTTTGATAATGTTTAAAAAAGAACATTCAACTATTGATATGGAAAAAGAACCTGTTTACTTTTCGTAATAGTTTTCATTTGAAAAAGTTTCCTCTTTGATATCGATATGCTGACCTTTTTCTGTAATCTCATGATTATTTCGTATAACGATATTTAGACCATATGCAAATACAGTGTTTTTAATATTTAATTTTTTTTGATTGTAAAATAATAAAGATGTGAACTTTTGAAATTTGTATGTTGAAAAATATAGTCGATTGCTAATAAATGCTGGCGATGGGGCAAGCAATGCTGAATAAATCAAAAGTGTTACAGTGATATTAAATTTTTTATTGCATAAAAAAATTAAATTTGAATATTTTATATGGTTCTAAGCATTGAATTTTTAATTATTTTCAATTCAATTAATTCAATTACTATTTCAAAATTTTGAAAAAAAAAAAAAAAAGAATAAAAAAAAATTACACAAATTTATTTAAACACCTTCTGTATTATGGAAAATATTATAACTAATTAATTTCATTTTTAAAAAACATTGCATACAATGAGTCAAAGTCGTCATCATTATCGGAGTATATTTCAATTTTATCACAGTACATTTTTTCATCTTCCATTTTTACATATGCGCCTTCATTATCTGTGTCACAGTAATTAACTGCACTGAAAATGGTCAAAATACCTCCTGTAACACCAAATGGGTAATTAAATCCAAACATTTCATTTTGGTGTCCTCGAATTACAAATTCGAAGTCCATTTCTTTTAAAAAGTTCTTTAATGCTCTTTCTCCAAATATATAACCTGTTCCACGAGGACTATCGACAAAATTATAAACTTCAACTGATGGATCATTCCATATCAATTCATTTTGTGCTTGACTAAAAATGTTTATTTCGTTCCCAATTTTACGGATATTCATCAAATCTTTTCTATTTTTGATTAAACTTGAAATTCCGCCATGGACACAAAATATCTTGTCATCTAAAATGGCGCAAATTGGTAAACTTGGATATGTTTCAATGATCCTTTTATAGAAGTATTGACCTCTCAAATCTCGTTTAAAACATTCATCTTTGAACCCATATTCATTATTCATGCTTTCAAATTCATGATTCCCTCTAATTAAATATATGTTGTTTGGATAAAGACATTTATATGCATATAATAATACAATAACTTCAGCGCTATTTGGTCCACGATCAACAAAATCACCTAAAAATAAATATTTCGTTTTCGATGGTTCTCCTTCTTTTTTGAAAATACTCAAAAGTGACTCAAGATCTCCATGAATATCGCCAACAACTATGAATTTATTTTCTTTCGTTTTCGTATTTATTTTTAAAACTGCTGGTTCTCTTTTCAATATATTAATGACTTTTTCTTTAATCAAGATTCCTGAATCAATATTAAAACCAAAATAAGTTTTCTTTTTTCCTACGAAATTGTAAATATCTGAAATTGTTTTTCTTATTTGTTCTTCTTCTTCGTATGTTATTTCCATTATATATTTGATAATGAAGTAAAATTTTAAAAAAATTTTGGAAATTTTTTGAATTAGAAATTTTGATTTTGATCATGGTTTCAATTGAAATTTTGAATATGAAATTATGTCGAAAAATTTGGGATTTTACTTTCTTTAAAAAAGTGAAATATACAAATAAAGAAGTATTTTAATTTAAAATCGATATAATAATGAGTGTATAATGATTTCATTCTGTAATAGAACCGAAAAATTCAACTGCTGATATATCAAAGTAATATCTATCTGTTGAATCCCAACATGGACCTTTTGGTGTAATTTTAATATAACTAAAATATTCATTTCTTTGATTTTAACACTTAAATGCATGGCATATATTGAAACCATTCATTACTTCTTCATCTTTTCTATCATCAAGCAACACCCAATTTGTTAAATCATTTGAACATTCAATACTCCAGCTTTTTGGGTAATATCCAGTTTCAATTGATGGTGTGTGGAGAGTATAATCATATAATTTGACTTTTTTATTTGTAAAGTCATATATGAGATTAGCATTATTTTCATTATCAGGAGTCCACATTGAAATCTTTGAGAGATTATCGAAATTTAAAAGAATTTATGTTCTTGATTTAATCTAATAACTTTTTGAGTACTTGAAGCTGAAACTTTAACAGTATTGCTATCCTCCATATCTCCACTTTTTTGGCTTATCAAAAATTTGATAATTCCATTCATTTCTTTTCCATAATTATATTCAATATTTGTAATTTTGAAACCTTTTTTTGATGCTTTTAAATCAAGCATTCGTTCAATTATTGATCTCCAAATTCCACCATTTAAATCATAAAAATTAAAGACTTCAAAGAAATTGAAAGACATTCTTTTGAAACACTCGAGAATAAGACATTTTCAAATAAGTATGATCGACTGTTATCAATCAGGTAAAGATCTGTTATATAGTTTAATAATATGTCTTCATTTTCTATTTGAAATTGATCATACTGAATTATCATTTCAATAATGTTTATATCAAGTTCCTTCATTTCTTCTTTATTTAGTTGGCTGAAATGATTGGCAGCAAATTTAATCTCTTCATCAATTTGATCATTTTGACAAAATATAATTTTTTGCTGAATAATTCTAATAATATTAGCAGCATCATATGTTTTTGGCGTTTCAATGTTTAATTACTCAAGGTAATCATCATTTCCAAGATTTTTCTTTTCAATTGCTTGCTGTTCAAATGATAATAAAGTAAGGAAATCAGAGAATTTACAACTTGGAAATTGTTTTTTTTCATATAAAATTCATTTATTGATTCATCAATGAAATGCAGTTTTCTGATGGTTGGAGAAATAGTATATGCCTCGAAACGACTGATATTAAACTCATCTCCCTCTACGATAAACGTATACTAACAACTTTTTGTATCAAATCGTTAAATTTTCATAAAATTTTCCAAAAAGTCTTTTTTTACATCGGCCATTTATCGGAGGTTTTAACGATAATATTTTTTTTTATCGATAACCATCCCTGATCAGTTTATTTATATATCAACATTCAAATAAATATATTATATTTCATGATTTAGATAAAATGAAAGAGGAAAAAAAAATTTTCCAAAATTTTAAAAATTTGTCAGATGCTTTTTTCCAAATAGACGCTTCTTTTTTAAATAAAAAAGGAATTTTTTTTCATTTCATTTTTTATCTGATAAAACCCCAAAGATGAGTAATAATCATAATAATAATAAAGAAGTTTCTATTCTTTTGATAGGAGACACAGGCACAGGCAAAAGCACATTTGGGAATTATTATCTCAAAGAACAAGTGTTTGAAGAAAATGATTCTGAAGAACCAGTAACAACAGAAGTTGTATGCAAATCAAAGTCAATTGATGGATACCAACGATATGTTATTGATACCGAAGGCCTTAATGACGGACAATCAATCAATGCTGTTCAAATTCAAAATTTAGCAAAATTTATGAAAAGTTATGATCGTGGCATTAATGTAATTGCAATTATTCTTAACGGACAATATGATAGATTTTCACAAGGAGTAAAAGATATCATTCAATTTGCATATAATGCATTTGGCACCAGAGAAGCATTGGAAAACATGTGTATAGTTTTTACCAAATGTTATTCAACAACAAATCCAAAAAGAGAGACAAAACAAACTAAATATCGAAATGCAGTCAAACAATATTTGAGCGAAATATCAGGATCTCCACTTAGAGAAATTCCTGACATCCCAATCTTTTTCGTTGACTGTAAACCAGAACATGAGAATAAAGATAGCGAATCACAATTAAGTTTATTCCATGGTTTTGCCTGTATGCGTGATCCACTCAGTACCAAAAATTTCAAAGAAGCTGGTTATCGCGAACAACGTTTTGAAGAAACAAGAACAAAATTCTCAAAAGGCTTCAAGACAATTGGCGATACTACATATGAATTATTCGAAGATCAGAAAAGAACCAAGATTGTTCCAAATAACAAAGACCCTGCAAGATACACGGAATGGATTACAATGAAAAGTTACAAAGAAGCAGTTAAAAAAGTTATTTTTGAAAAAAAGAATAATGTTGATCTTGGTTTCAAAAACAGCCCAGATGGAAATATTCGATACAAAGTTACTGTTGATCAAGAGAGGAAAATTGTCCGTGATCTTCGAACAGGCCGTGATATTGAAAAGACTCCATGGTACAACGTATCAGAAGAACGAAAAACTGAAGCGGGGAGGAAAACTGAGAAAACCGAAAACCGACAAAGAGTTTTTGAAAGAAAAGAAGTTTGCCATCATGGTGCTCATTCAATGTTTGGAAAGAGCAGCTCTCCTCACACACACTATACTATTTTTCGTATTACTCGAACAGAGCAAAGAACAGTTAGGACCGATTTTGATGGCAAAACAACATATTCTGGCTGGCTAATTGTCCCTGGAAGCGAAAACAAGCAAGAAGTTGGAGGAGGAATGGAAGGTGGACACACTGCTGGTTATGAAAGAGAAATCGCCTAAATCACTAAAATGTCATTAATCTATTAAATAACTTTTTTATTTTCCTTTTTCATTGAAATTTTATTCTGATCTAAAATGACAAAATTTACTCTAAAAAAAAAATTGATGATCGGCATGCCGAAGGATGAAAATATGCTTCAAATAATTGAAAATCAAGTGAAATGGATGTGGTTTACAAAACAACATGGTGAAATTGCATTTATATACTCATTTTTTTTATAATTTATTTAATAGTATTTAAAATAAAGATAAAATATGAAATTATTAAAATGTCTTAATCAAATTGCATTTATATACTCATTTTTTTATAATTTGTTTAATACTATTTAAAATAAAGATAAAATATGAAATTATTAAAATGTGATAATTTTGAACATCCCCATAATGATCCACCTCTAGTACCACAAAAGCCAACATTTGCACTAAAAATGTCTTTAATATCATTTCCAAGTAAAACTGAATAAATGTTTTCATCATATCGAAATCGATTGCCTGTGATTGTTATTCCGTTAATAAAAATGCTGATTCGAATTTGATTTTCTTATTTTTGTGCAAGTTTTAGAACTTGATTGTAGATCATCTCGAACTTTGAAGTTGGATATTTCATTTCAATATTAATTATCTCGATTTCACTCAAATATTCACATATATTGATGATTTATTTTATTTGGTCTGTTTCTTCTGTTTTTTTCGGCTTCCTTTGAATCTCCCGATGTTTTAGATTCTCTCAATCTTTTTTTGAGAAAAAAATATTCTCAATAGATTGATCTGAAAGCGTTATATTAAATCGTCGATTGAAAACTTATTCAATTGTTGTGTCTTCATCTTCTTCATAAATAGAAAAATATTGTTCTTTCGATTCAATATTGAAACTCAAAATAAAAGACAGAAGATTGTTGATGCTAAGAAGAACTTCTCGTTTTTCTTTTTCTTCTAAATATTCAGTCATATTTAAAATGGTGTTTTGTTGATCTTTCAATGGCATTTCGTTGAATATTCCAACGGTGATCTTTTTTAGTTCTTGTTCTTGTTCTTGTTTTGCATTTGTTGTGATCGCTTTAAACTTTTTCTTTGGTTCAAATGTGGTAGATGCTGAATCAATTGAATCAATAAAATTAAAGAATTCGTTCTCATTAATCGTGTCGAATAATGAAGAATTCTTTATTCGTCCTCAGTTCGTTGACAATTTCTTGAAATGTTGGTCTATCGTCTGGTTTTCTTGACCAGCATCGCTTGATAAGATCAACATAGCAATTTTGAAGCGGAAAATCAAATTCTGGATGTTCATTTCTAATGACTACATTTGATAAAAGCATATATTGTGTGCAATCTTTAAATGGTTCTTTAAGTGTCAATATTTCATAAATTATCATTCCAAAAGCATAAACGTCTCCTGCTTTTAAGTATAAATATTATTAGAGTGAGATTGAATGGGAAATTTTTAGAGTGAGATTGAATGGGAAAATTTCAGAGTGAGATTGAATGGGAAATTTTTAGAGATTGAATGGGAAATTTTTTAGAGATTCATTCAAAAATTCAATAGAAGTCAGATTTTTTTATAAATCCATTTCATCAGTATCTCATCAAAATTACATTTCACTTAATATAATCCATCAATATAATCCAGTTGAAATAATTATTCATCAAATAATTTACACAATATAATCCATTTAATATAATCCGCACAATATAATCCAGTTGAAATAATCCACTAAATATAATCCAGTTGAAATTAGCCATTCAATATAATCCAGTTGAAATACTCCAGTCAATATAATCCACTAAATATAATCCATTCAATATGATCTATAAATTTGACAAAAATAATTTCTAGATTTGATGATGTCCCTAGTAAACGAACAGAAGTAATGGTATTTTGGTATGTATGATTGAACTTGTTTGAAAATGTTGCAAAAAATCCATTTTTAAGGAGTTTTTATATGATGGATTGCTTGCTTTATAATGTGATATATATGCGTATAATAAATCTATTTATTCGACTAAATCTCAAATCTCAACTACCAATTTTTTATTAGAGTCACGATAAGTTACACTAGATCATTAGTTTTATACATTCTCGCAAGCAAATATATGAATTGATTTAAAATATCGTATGAGTAATTATTTTTTAAATCTATATCCATGAATAAATATATAAGAATATTTAAAAAATATTAATATTCCATCAAGAAAAATTTGTAAAATTATAAAACTTAAATTTGAAAAGAAAAAATTGAGAGAAAAAAATATTTGAATACTCATTCAAATTAGATTTATATTGAATAAAACACTTTTATCTCAATAATATAAATAAATTATAGAGATATTTTAGATAGAAAAACTATTATATATTATATTAAATATTATATGCACTTATGAAAAATACAAACCAATTATACTATGATTTTTTGTGTTAAAAATAAGTTGACCCTCCTCTGAATTTCCACCAAATTTAGATATATATAATAATATTGAGTACATTCAGAAAATCTTTCAATAATTGATAATGTTGAAAATAATTATAGGAAAAAGTTTAAAAAATAATCATACGTTAAAAAACGATAATTTTTGGACGTTATTTATGAAAACTTTTTCATATATTTTTATTTATGTTTTGAGAGAATTTCTGAGAGTACTCAATAAAGTCTAAGGTTAATTGAGAAGACTATATAGAATTTCAACTTACTGTAAAAGTTCATTCAAAATATTATAAATAAAAAAATAATCAAATCCTTTCTTTATAAAATGAAAAATAATAATTTAAAATGTAAATTTATCAACAAAAAAAATTATTTTTAGCTAAAATCTAAAATTGAGAGTATCATTCAATTCCACTGTTTAGTTTTTGTGAGACTATAACACTGATCGGATGACTGTATATATCTTGACTTATAATTTATAAAATTGTTTTATAATTTAAAATTATTTTATATATATATATATTAAAATAAAGAGAAATACATTTTATTAAACTATCTCTTGTTATCAAAATATCCAAATAATTGTATTACTATTTTGATTATTCAAATTTTTGTATGAATGCTGAAATTTCAATATATATATATATATATATATAGTAAACCTAGCAACTTTTTAAAATAGCCTTCAACATTTGAATTGGAAGAATATATATTTGAGTTGAACAGTCAGCATGATATAGATTATTTGAGGGCTCTTTTAAATTTCCCCTGAAAAAGTAGTTTTTGATTTTCTGAAGACTCAATTTATTTCAATTTTTCAATTAAATTCGATGGATAATTATTTTAAAAAATTAAATTTAATATCAAATTCGATTCAATTAATCTTAAATCATTTAAATGAAATAAAACTATATTTTTAAAATAATATTAAAATAAATTTGATTTATTAATATACTATTTTCCAAGATATACTTATTAAATAAATTGATTGTATAAAAAATAAACATCAGAATCAAAAAATTTCTATAAAAATAGAATTATCGTTTGCATTCAATAAGTTTGGAAAATTGAATGAAATTGAGAGGTTGCTATGTTTAATATACAGTTTAAAGTAACGAAATCTTCTCAATTTTCAATACTGCGATATAAAATAAAAAAAGCTGTATATTTAACATGTTTTTAATTCTCTTACTTACTCTAATAAGAGCAAATAAACAAAAATATGGGGAGGAGAAAGCAATTAACGAATCTCCGCTTCACACACCAGAAGCAATTCCGATATCAGTCAGATTAGACCAGATGAATCCAAGCAGTGATGTAGTATGCACAAGCAATAACTGTCCAAGTGGTGAATTAAAAAATGGAGAATATGATCTTAGCTCGCCCAATTTCAATTTATGTGGAATTAAATGCAGCACGAGTGAAGGAAGATTCTCGTACACATTTGAAGGTGTGAAATTTGGAATAATTGGAACGAAATCACCTGATCTTTACTCATTTAATGTTAGACTTGATGAAGAAGAAGCTAAAGAAGTTTATTCACACGATACAACATTGAAAGAATACTCGTTACTTTATGTTTCAGAAGATCTTGAAGACAAATCGCACACAGTTCACATTGAAGGCATAGGAGAAAAATATGAACTATACAAGCTTGTTTACTGGCCATCATTAAAAGCTAAACGAATTAACACCACTGAATTTGATCAAATAAATGGCAACTGGCACATAGAATCAGATAATATTGGTGGAGTTCGTAAATACTGTGACCAGAATCAATATAAAGATCTTAATCTTATAGAGAAGACCGTTTCATTTTCTAAAGTATGGGTTTATGGATCAAAAAGCAGCTGGTTTGAACCAATGACAGTGAGTATTGGTGAAATTGAAGAAGAAATTGTCACACATACAGAAGGTGACCGTCTTGATGTTATTTTGCTTTACAAGTCAGATGAATTTGTCAAAGATGACTACAAGATCAAATTCTCATCCCAAGGAGGAGATTTCACAGTTAACTTCATTTACTATATCGAAAATCCGTCACCAAGTCCGACTCCGCGAGCGATTCCGATTCCAGTGCGATTGGACCAGATGACTCAAAATGGTGATATTACATGCTCATCTAACAACTGTCCAGCTAACAAATTAAACAATGTTTCATATGATCTCAGTTCACCAGCATTTAATTTGTGTGGAATTAAATGCAACACGAGTGAAGGAAAATTCTCGTACACATTTGAAGGAGTTAAATTTGGAATAATTGGAACAGCTTCCCCAGACGTTTATTCATTCAAAGTTAAACATGATGATGAAGCATTTGAAACGATCAACACACATAAAGCTACACGAAACGGTTATTCATTACTTTATGTCTCAGAAGATCTTGAATACAGCACACACACAGTTAATATTGAAGGCACCGGCTCATTATATGAACTATACAAACTTGTTTACTGGCCATCATTGAGAGCGAAACGAATCAATTCGACTGAATTCTTAGAAATAAGTGGTATTTGGAACATCGAATCAGATAATATTGGAGGTGTTCGCAAATACTGTGATCAAAGTTCAGCTCAGAATCTCAATTTGATTTCCACAAGGATTTGGACATCACACATCTGGTTCTATGGATCTAAATGCGGGTGGTGTGAAACAGCCTATATTAAAATTGGAGAAAATGACGAAATTGAACTTCAAAATCAAGAAGGAGGAGAAAACGAACGATTTGACATGGTCAAACTACATGAAGAGTCTGGCTTACCCTTAGATTATTACAATATTTCATTCTCATCACGAGGAGATGCTACACTTAACTTCATTTTCTACATTGAAGAACCTGGTCCTCCACCACTACCCACACCAGAAGCAATTCCGATATCAGTCAGATTGGACCAGATGAATCCAAGCAGTGATGTAGTATGCACAAGCAATAACTGTCCAAGTGGTGAATTAAAAAATGGAGAATATGATCTTAGCTCGCCCAATTTCAATTTATGTGGAATTAAATGCAGCACGAGTGAAGGAAGATTCTCGTACACATTTGAAGGTGTGAAATTTGGAATAATTGGAACGAAATCACCTGTTCTTTACTCATTTAATGTTAGACTTGATGGAGAAGAAGCTAAAGAAGTTAGTTCATACGATACAACATTGAAAGAATACTCGTTACTTTATGTTTCAGAAGATCTTGAAGACAAAGCACACACAGTTCACATTGAAGGCATAGGAGAAAAATATGAACTATACAAGCTTGTTTACTGGCCATCATTAAAAGCTAAACGAATTAACACCACTGAATTTGATCAAATAAAGGGCATCTGGCACATAGAATCAGATAATATTGGTGGAGTTCGTAAATACTGTGACCAGAATCAATATAAAGATCTTAATCTTATAGAGAAGACCGTTTCATTTTCTAAAGTATGGGTTTATGGATCAAAAAGCAGCTGGTTTGAACCGATGACAGTGAGTATTGGTGAAATTGAAGAAGAAATTGTCACACATACAGAAGGTGACCGTCTTGATGTTATTTTGCTTTACAAGTCAGATGAATTTGTCAAAGATGATTACAAGATCAAATTCTCATCCCAAGGAGGAGATTTCACAGTTAACTTCATTTACTATATCGAAAATCCGTCACCAAGTCCGACTCCGCGAGCGATTCCGATTCCAGTGCGATTGGACCAGATGACTCAAAATGGTGATATTACATGCTCATCTAACAACTGTCCAGCTAACAAATTAAACAATGTTTCATACGATCTCAGTTCACCAGCATTTAATTTGTGTGGAATTAAATGCAACACGAGTGAAGGAAAATTCTCGTACACATTTGAAGGAGTTAAATTTGGAATAATTGGAACAGCTTCCCCAGACGTTTATTCATTCAAAGTTAAACATGATGATGAAGCATTTGAAACGATCAACACACATAAAGCTACACGAAACGGTTATTCATTACTTTATGTCTCAGAAGATCTTGAATACAGCACACACACAGTTAATATTGAAGGCACCGGCTCATTATATGAACTATACAAACTTGTTTACTGGCCATCATTGAGAGCGAAACGAATCAATTCGACCGAATTCTTAGAAATAAGTGGTATTTGGAACATCGAATCAGATAATATTGGAGGTGTTCGCAAATACTGTGATCAAAGTTCAGCTCAGAATCTCAATTTGATTTCCACAAGGATTTGGACATCACACATCTGGTTCTATGGATCTAAATGCGGGTGGTGTGAACCAGCCTATATTAAAATTGGAGAAAATGACGAAATTGAACTTCAAATTCAAGAAGGAGGAGAAAACGAACGATTTGACATGGTCAAACTACATGAAACATCTGACTTTGACACCAATTTTTATAATGTTTCATTCTCATCACGAGGAGATGCTACACTAAACTTCATTTACTACATCCAGCCTCAGCCAGTTCCACCTGAAGAAATCATTATGAATGAAGAAGACTGTGTAGATAACAAACGTTGTGTGCACGAGGAGAAAATGGACAAGCCAATCAATGTTTATATCAACTTAACGACATTTGAAAATCTTATAAATAACGAAGTTAATGGAAACGCCATTTACATCATCAATGCAGGCTTGCGTTGCAATAAGTCAACGTTTACTAATTGTGGAACTGATGAACGTGTTGGAGGCGCCATTTACCTTGAGAATAAACTCAATTATTCAACAAACTCAGTCATTTTAGAGAATTTATTGTTCACTGGCTGTCATGCCAAATACGGAGGGGCTGTCTACATATATTCTAGTTCAAATCTAAATGTTGTTACTATTCAGCACTGCAAATTCTATGGAAATGTAGCAACGGCTAACGAAACTGAAGAGAAATATGGAGGAAGCGCTCTTTATCTCACTGTTTATCAAGGACTTTTAATTGCTAACAGATTCAGAGACAACCAAGGAAAAGATGGCTCTGTAAAACTAATTAATATTTTAGTTGTAAATAGAAACGCAATGCTTCTTGAAAAAGAGAGATCTATCGTCATTTCTCAATGCTCATTTGATATCAAGTCTGATTCTGATTGCTCTTTGTCTTACGTGACTGGAAAAGATGGATCATCGGTTGAATTAAATGATTCTGAATTCACTGGACATTTGTCTGAAGGCTCTCATTATATCAAAGGCGTTGCCCTTGACAAAGATGCACCAAAACTCGTAGTAAAGAATTGCAAGTTCGCTGCTGATTTCAAGAAATCAATCAAAATGGTGAAAAATAATGATTTCATCAAAATTGACTCGAAGAATCAAATATTTAACTACAACATTAATGATAGTCGTAATGAACCAAATAAGTTTAATTTTATGGCGAATAATATGGTACTTGGATGTGCTCTGGTTTTGGCTCTTGCTTTGGTTGCATTGAACATTCATCTAAATAAAAAACAAGGTGACTTGAATGAAACCGAAGATCCAAATGATTTCACTGCTGATTCTTCATTACAATCAGCTTAAAAACAAACTTTGCTCTAATTTAGTTTTAATTTTATAAAACTTAAATTAGCTTTTTTTGATTATAATGTTTACAAAAACGATATGCTACCTAGTTTAGCTTTTTTTGGCCAAATTAAAAAATACTATTCACCTGGATTGCGCATTTTATTTCAATTTAGCTAATATTTATTTTAAATTAAGATGATGATTTTAGTTTTTCTTGCTAGAAAGTAACAAAAAAAATTATTGATAATATATAAAATACTTGTGAATGCTTGTTTATTAGTGAATGGTATTTTTTGCAAAAGTGCAAAAAAGTTTCGAACTTTTTTTAATGATGTACGATACAAGGTCAATATTGACTTTAACCTCCGGGGTCAATAAGTATCGGGGGTGATAAGTATTCCCCCCCCAAAAAAAAAAAAAAAAGACTGTAAGTATAAGCTCTAATTTATTTACTGAAAGATGAATTTGAATGAATTTACTAGTTTTGGCGGCAGCACGACAACTCCAGGTGGATATACATCAAGCATATCAAAATTGATTGAATGCAATTCATAATTTTCTGAAATCTCAACAATCAAGAGTGTGAAACCTGTAAAAACATCACTTTCAATATCAGCAACATGAGGAGGAATTACAAAACTTGTCATATTTTTATTCACAAAAGCAGATTCTAAGATTGATCTCAATTTCGAATTCTCAGCAAATATCACTTTTTTCAGACTATTTCAATCGTCGAAGCAATGATCAGAAATGCGAGTTACATTAGAAGGAATGTTAATCTCTTTAATAGCACTGTTAGCAAAAGCATTACTATCGATAATTTCGAAATTAGAGTCATCGGTAAATTCGACATGAGTCAACTTTTTACAACAATCAAAAGCAAATGGTTTAATTTCTTTAATAAATGAAGGAATAGCTGCAGAAACGATATCTCTACGTGCAAGTATTAAAGCATCATAAACATCACATTTAGAATTAGATTTTCCAATGAGAAATTTATTATCAAGATAAGAAATAAATTTGTTTTTAGGAGAAACTTTCAAACTTGTCAATTTTTCAATAGAACAGCACCATTGACTATGAAGTGCTTTCACATTAGCTGGAATTGAAAGATGCTCAATTGAAGACGAATGAAAACAATAATCATAAAATGCTCTAACTTCAGAATTCTCAGGAAAATCAACTCGTTGAAGATTTGGACATGAATAAAAAAACTTTTTTGTCAATTAGAGTTATTTTGGACGGAATTTGAAAAAGCTTGTGAATTTATTGAATGCAATTGAGAATCCTTTTGAAACACAACTTTCTTTAAATTAAAACAACCTTCAAATGCAGCTGATTCAATTATTTTTATAAATGATGGAATAATTGCAACTTCAATGCCACGACTTGCAAAAAGAAGAACATTAAAGACATCGCTTTTCAAATCTGATTTTCCAAGGATGCACTGATCATTATGTTTCGTTCTTCACTATCAATAATTCAAATTCTTTTTAAATGGTTCGTCCCTCTGCACCAATTTTTTTTCAAGCTCTTTCACACTCGATGGAATTGTGAAAATCTCAAGTTCTGTGTTTCGAAAAGCACTGCCTCCAATTTTGAATCCTTTAAGAATTCAACTTTCTTTAATTTAAAGCAATTACAAAATGATTTCTTGCCAATTTTTGTAGCAGTTGACGGAATTGTAATGCATCTGATTGATGATTCAAAAAAAGCTGAACATTCAATTGTTTCTAATTGTGAAATTGACGCAAAAATGACAGTTTCTATAGAAAAGCAACCTTGAAAAGCATAATCAGATATATCTTTAATAAAAGAAGGAATGATAGGCGACAAAGTGTCTCTACAAGCAAATAAAACAATATCAAAAATGTCACTTTTTTGAGACGATTTTCTGAGCAACAATTTGTCGTCTAGCTTAATGAAAGGATCATCGCATGGCCACAGATGCAAGCTAAACAACGACTTTATATATGCACACCATCCCGATTCAAATTCAATATAATGAGATGGAGTGATCAGACTCATAACCGACGACATGTTAGATGAAAAAGAACCAAACTTTTTCAATTCAGAATTGAATGGAAATGAAACGTGCTCAAGTTTGTCACAGTATGCAAAAGCACTCTCACCAATCTCAGCAACACTCTTTGGAAAAGAAATGGAACTGACTGTTGATTGGAAAAATGAATTATTCTCAATAACCGTTATCTCAGAATTTGAGGGGAATTCAATGCTCTCAAATAAACTGCCTTCAAATGAATTTCGAAATCAACGACAAATGGCGGAATTACAAAACTATCTTGGTCATATAAATCAAGCAAAATGCCAGCAGTTTAATCTTCATCATTAATTGAATACAATAAACCGTTATGGTGAATTATTTGACGTGAATATAATTCAACAAATTTGAAGTTTTCTGGTCGAAAAAACTTCAGAATATCTTTTTTATATTTATAATCAGCATTAATTAAATTACTGTTCATTAAAATATTGAAAATTTGTTGGTATTCAATTTCTTTGTTTTTTGTAATAATTTCTGCATTCTGTGCTTATTTCGATTACAGTGTCAGTAAATGATAATAAAAATTCCGCCTCTTTTGTTAATGAATCTATTTGTAAATTACATGATTTGTATACTTGAATAAGATCTTTCATTAAATCAAATCCTTCTCTTAGTTTTTCATATTCAGATATATTGTTCTCATCAAATATGGGGATCTTTTTATGTACCCAGTATTCGATGAAAGATTCAAAGACTTCTTCACTTACATCGGATTTAACATCATACTAATGATTTTTTATTAAAATATCATAAATCTGGATATCTATCCAACTTAAAAAACGAAATTTGGAGGGAATCTTGAATTTTTTTGTTTTAAAAAACAAAGAAAAGGTTTTTTGTTCTTCAAATTATTCAATATAAAATAAACTGTTTAATTTTTCAAAGAGATAGGTTGAAACAAAAAAGGACGTATCTTAAAATTTTATGAATGAAGTATAAATATTATTTTACTACAAATATATTCGCTAAATATTAATTTTTAAAAATATATATTAATGATTTTTTGCAATAAAAATTAAAAAATTATATTTATTAAGAATTTAAATGCCAGAAAATATAGATGCATATCTAGATAAATAATTTAATTTATCCCTTTTTTGTGATTGATTTAATGCAATTTTGTTAAATTAATAAAAAAAAGCAAAGATCTGCTACAAAAGTGGATTTTTACCTTACAAAAGTGAAACAGGTGTAAAATGAATAGTTTTCTTTTTTTACTTATTTAATTAAGACAATATGATCATTTTTTTCAAAGTTTACGATCACGACATCAATATTTTGAAAGTTCAAAATCTGAAATAACAATTATGAAAAAATTGAATCAACATTAAATGATGACTATATGAATCATTATTTTTGATATATTTCTCATTTTTAACTGCATTTATTTTGACAGATTAAAAAAAAAAAAAAAAGAATTAAGTTATCCAATATTCTATAATTTATTATATAATAAGATAGATAAATTTTATATTAACAATGTCCGTTGATATTTGATAAAGTTAATAGAATGATTAGTCAAATATACTTTGGATTGCATTCTCGTTATTATTATATGATTCCATCTTTGAATATCCTTGACCATTCCTTTGTCTGCCAATCTGATGTTTGACGTTGAAATTATGTGGAACATCCTGCGACAAAGAAAATTGAACACTCATTTGACCAACAATTTTTCTTTGACTTTTTTGTGATGCATTTGGTTTTTGAATTGGTTCATATATGTTAATTATTTGCTGTTGACTGTTATTGACATCTGAGAATGATTTTGGGAAGAGTTCTGATTTAATAGTTGTAGATGCGATAATTGGATCTTTTTCAGAAATACTTTTCTTTCTGAAAACAATGATTATTTTTCTTGTATTCTTTGTTTTTTTAACAGTGAAGAATGGATGAGCATCTTGTATTCTTTTCCCATCAAATTGAAAAGCTTCCTTCTCGTTTTCAGGAAGAGTTGTGATGCTAATTCTGATTGTGTCTTTATCTTGGAAGATTTTTTCAGAGAAGGAAAAGTTTTCCATTTGGATATTTAAGTTCTTCATTTTTGATTTGAAGCTTAAATGAAAATGAAATAAATCATTTATATTATTTTATTTCATTTTATTCTCTGAATATTTTTGTTTGATTATTCATCTTATTTGAATAACACATTCAAATTGTAAATAAATTTTTTGAATCTGAAATAATTTATTCAATATTTTTTTCTTTAGAACTTACATTCTAAACATGATAATGATTTTTATGATAAATTATCTCATGAATATTTATTTCATTAATGAAATAAAAGTTCATCAAAAAGTTACAAAGTAATAAAAAGATTGAATAAATTATTTCAGATTCAAAAAATTTATTTGCGATTTGAATATGTTATTCAAATAAAATGAATAATCACACAAAAATATTCAAAGAATAAAATGAAATAAAATAATATAAATGATTTATTTCATTTTCATTTAAGCTTCAAATCAAAAATGAAGAACTTAAATATCCAAATGGAAAACTTTTCCTTCTCTGAAAAAATCTTCCAAGATAAAGACACAATCAGAATTAGCATCACAACTCTTCCTGAAAACGAGAAGGAAGCTTTTCAATTTGATGGGAAAAGAATACAAGATGCTCATCCATTCTTCACTGTTAAAAAAACAAAGAATACAAAAAAAATAATCATTGTTTTCAGAAAGAAAAGTATTTCTGAAAAAGATCCAATTATCGCATCTACAACTATTAAATCAGAACTCTTCCCAAAATCATTCTCAGATGCCAATAACAGTCAACAGCAAATAATTAACATATATGAACCAATTCAAAAACCAAATGCATCACAAAAAAGTCAAAGAAAAATTGTTGGTCAAATGAGCGTTCAATTTTCTTTGTCGCAGGATGTTCCACATAATTTCAACGTCAAACATCAGATTGGCAGACAAAGAAATGGTCAAGGATATTCAAAGATGGAATCATATAATAATAACGAGAATGCAATCCAAAGTATATTTGACTAATCATTCTATTAACTTTATCAAATATCAACGGACATTATTAATATAAAATTTATCTATATTATTATATAATAAATTATAGAATATTAGATAACTTAATTTTTTTTTTTTTTTTTTAATCTGCCAAAATAAATAAGAAAATCGGATTTCCTGCACCTCCACTTTTTGAGAGGATTTTTTAATTGAAAAAGTGGGGAAATTTTAAATATTTGAATAAAAATAAAAAGGTAAATCGAAACGGTTATTTTTTACGTTACCAAAAAATAAAAAAGAACTCTAGAATGGTATCGGATTATTTTTTCCCAAAAACTTATAAACCTTCTTTTTGATATTAAGCATAAATTTGTTTTGATAAGATTTTCGACCCTTTAGGTTTCAAGCTAGTTCGTTTATTGATATTCTCTCAACATATTTCTTTCTTAAAAGATCGTTTCATATGAACTCTATGGATGAATATATTACACATCAAAAAAGGATTTTAAAGATATAAACAAATTAAAAAAGTATCGTAGGGTTTAGTCAAAATGAAAAATAAAAAAATATGTAGAAAAAAATTTTATTAAATTTATTTTTTGTTATAGATTATTGAAATTATTTGAGAGTTTTTGAGTAATTATTTAATTTTTGAATTTGAAAAACTATACGATGATTTTTTTTAAATTTTTAAGTAAGCAAATTATTTTATGAATTTATCCAATATTGATTAGATAAAAAGCTATAACATTCAATTTTCAATACTAATTCAATATTCAATGATCAATGAATAAACAATGAACATTAAAACATTAATATTTTAAGAAAGTAAAAATATTATTTAAATATTATTAATTTTATATCAAATATTTTCTATATTTAAACATATTTCCCTCTAAGAATCAAAAATCTAAAAATGAAAGAGAAAAATCCTTATTTTATAACTTTCTCTCAAATTTTAAAATTAGGATTTGAATTCATCTTATACGTTTAAATTCAAAAACCTCGATTTTTCAATTAAATTTTTAAAATACCAATATACAAATTTTCCTACGATAGATCTTATTCCTATCTAATGAAAAATGGTTTAAATATAATATACTAATTAATTATTATATTTGTAATGCAAAGTAAGAAAATTCAATAACCGCAAAATCGAGTTACCTTTAAAAATAATGAAAACTTTAATTCAAAAAGCACTCTGAAAAAGCATAGTGAAAAAGCAAAATGACGTTATACTTGCATTTCCTTATCAACAATGAATGAGATCGTTTCATCGTGTCTTATGATTCACAATACTCAATTTCCATGCCAGATCAATGATGTTAGTTACAATTCCTTAACAGACTTTGTGCATCAAATAACCAGAAATGCTCATCTTCCATTTTCCGCCTTTAGAACAGATAATGATAAGAAAACATTTATATTTGCTTGCACTTTTGCTCATTACGGTTGCTCTTCGAGACTAGTTTTTACTCAATTTACAGATTATTTCGAAAATCATTATTTCACTTTCGAACTTCAATTTTGCTGTTTGCAACACAATAATCACCTATTAAACACTCATTTTGTCGAAGCACATCGCAATTGCCTTCCTCAAACTACAATTGATCAGATAAGATTTCAAACTCAACTTGGTGTACTCCCGGGACGCATACGTTCAAACCTCGATGTAGAGATAGGAAGCACATTATTCTACGATATTCGAAGATCCGTCATTCATGAAGAAAAAACAGAAGATTTAGCTCAAGTCATTCAATTCTTGAGAGAAGGAAACCAAATAAGCATTATAGTTCATGATCCTAATGATACTCTTGAATCAATCACAATAATTGACAACGATATGCTAAATACAAACTATGCTTCAGACATTGCAATTATGGATGATACAGCAATGACCAACATGTATGGTTTGCCTATCGAAGCAATTATTGTGGTTGATCAAGAAGATCATTCGCAGCTTTTAGGATATTCAGTTTTTGCGAATAAATCAGAAGATAGTTTTTCTTCTTTCTTCAAAGATTACTCAGCATTAAATGCTCCTCAATTCAGAATAGTAGTTGTTGATAGATTAGAAGCTCAATACAACGCTTTGGAAGAACACTTCCCTGATACTTATATTATATTTTGTTTAGTTCATATACGGAGGGATCTTCTCTCATACTTCAATTCCAATGATGAAATTTAAAAAATTAATAATAAATAATATTAACATTATCAATAACATGATGCAATTTTTAATATGAAGCCGATTCTATTAGCCAAAATAGAGATATTTCACTAAAAAAAATATAAACTGAAAAAGTTTAACTTTTGAAAGATGAAATTATTTTTGAGTTCTTATCTAATTTCTACCATTCAAAGAGATTTTGGGAATTTGTAAATATCCAAATATATAAATATTTTATAACATTCATATCATATATTCTTTTTTCATGATTTTATTTACATATTTTAAATTAATTAAAAAGTAATTAATTGAATATCATATAAGATAATATTATTTACAGTAGTGTTTCATAATTCAAAAACGTTGCGAAAATAAAAAATCGACTTTTTAAAAATAGCAATCCAAATAACAATTCAAAAATAAAATAAAATTTCTATTCAAGCATTCAAAAAGTTATCGGGTTATTCAATAAAGGTTTGAAAATAAAAAAACTACTTTTTGAAATAAAACTTCTCAAAATTATTTTTTTTTTTTTTTTCGATTTTTTTTTTTTTTTGAAAAAGTTGATATATTTTCAGAAAGATTAAATTCAAAAAGTGGATTTTTTTTAGTTAAAAAACATTTTTCAATTTTGAAACACCACTGTATGAAAAATAAAATTGAATTAATACGTTATTATAATTAATTCTCAATTGTGATATACATATAAACTGAGTTAAAATGTAAAAATATATTTTATAATAATATAAATGTGATTTATAATATATATAATAAATACATTATCATTAATATGACGATATTACTAATATATTATCAAAAAAATAAGTATTTGTTAATAAAAATAATACATTTTCAAAATACTGATGTTATCAAAATAATTTTTTCAAAAACTAGCATTTAATTCAATTTTAAATTCAAAATTTTTATTTAGAAAAAATAATAATTTCTTGAATACAAATAATATAATTTATTAAAAATTATTATTATATTTCAAAGATACATATAAATAATGAGAAGTGCGAGAACTAAAAATAACGTATTTTTTAATTTAAAAAAGTGGATTTTTTCACTAAATTGTTAATCAAATCAATGCTATTTTTAATATAATATAATGCATACCTAATGCTATACATCATATTTAATTATTAGGTCGTTTTAATGTTTGCAGAAGTAAGTGGGAAAAAATGGTATTTTGGAAATTTCTAATTAGTTCTGATATATTGTTGATTTTAATATTATTTATTTATATATAAATTAAATTATATATATAGTTTTAATATAATATACAAAATAGTTTTTTAATTTATAGAGATATTAGTATTTAAAAAAAAAAATAAATATAATATAAAAATATAGGGAGCTCTGGTGAATTTCATAGGGATAACTATTTGTATTTTTATTATAATCAACATGTATATATACATATTTTCTTATTAATCTGAATCGCTCGCCGGGGGTAATTTTATTTTTATTTTATAAAATTCTGAAGAAAAAATACGTTATAATTAATTCCCCTCAATTTCATATTTTCATAAAAAAATGCAAAAAAATATGGTTTCTTATTGTTAAATCGTAATGAAAATAAAGTGAATTAAAATATATACTATGATAAATATAAAAAAACTATCATTTCCCGATTTTATGCAACTTTGCCAAATTATTAAAATCAAGATATTTCAACCATCTTTTATTAAAATGTATGCTTATCCAACTCTTATTATGCACATTTGATAACTGATTTTAATTCCTCTATATATCTTTTGTTTTGTTTGATATTAAACAAAAAAAATGAAATTTAAAAATCTAAGCATTCCTAGAAAAATTGGCCCTATAAATTTAATTGAAATCAATATTATAATATTAATACATATTATAATTCATATGTATATTTTTTATTTTAAATTTAACCTATTTAATTTTAAGATATTTATAAAAAAATATAACGACTATTGCGAATTTAAATTTTAAATGATTAATCAAATTTTTCATTCTGTTCTCACAAATTAATTTTTTATGCAAAAAATCATTTTTTATATATTTTTATACTTGAAACAATAACTATGAGCGATTTACATATAAATAAATTAAAAATTAGCTCTTTTTTTAGTAAGTTAAAAATTCTGAAGAAAAAAAACACGTTGTAATTATCTCCCCTCAATTTATAATTTTAAACAAAAAATATAAAAAAATGTGGTTCAAAGTTAAAAAAATTTAATAAAAATTATATGAGATAATACATATATAGCGGTAATTATAAAAATATGATTAATGACTTGTTTTCAGCAACTTAGTCTAAAAATTAAAATCAAGATATCTTGAGATAGTATGAGTAAAATTTGTCCCTGATGTAGTATATTCATTAATATCTTTGGATAATTGTATTTTCATCCAAAAATTCAGATATTGTCCAGAATTTGATAAAAAAAATCAATTTAATTTTCTGAAAGCTCCTAGAAAAAATGGCCCTATAGTTTGGTTTATTAATGGTATTTATTAATATATAGGAAATATAATGCCGATATTAAAATTTATAGAGATTTTAACCTATTTGTTTTCAAGATATTTATTTAAATTTTATATTTGGTCAGATATTTTCGAAAATTTTGTCTATAATTTTATAGCAAAAATGGCTCAAATCGTATTATTCTGAATCTTATCTTTCCAAAGAAAGAATTATTATTGTACATCAGACTTTTCAATCTCTTTCAGCTGTATCACATCATTGGGATTATAACGATTTGAGTCATCATCTCAATAATTCCAGTCAATGTTCAGCTCATCACTTTTTATCTTGATATTTTGGCTTTTTTTTGGTTGGGATTCCCAACTTGGGAAAAATTAAATCTAATTTTTTTTTATTATTGAATTATTTTTAATAAAATAAAAATAACAATGTAATTTACATATATATAAATATTTATTTGTGTTCTAAAAGAGAGAAAATGTAATTTCTCTCCAACATTTATAAAATTTTATAATTGAATGGTTTATTTTTTATTTTATTAAAATTTTAAAACACAAATATTTTTACTCCTAGTGACTAATATAATTTAAAATCCTATCATAATAGAGAAGGATATATATATATATATATATTATTTTATAATTTAATAATAATGAAATCAACCAGCTCTCGCACCTCTAAATAATGTAATTAGTAAATCAATTAAGAAAATACCTCAAGTAGCATAATAAAATCACTATTTTTATTGATTTTGGGAATAAATAATGAATTTTTTAATTTTTAAGATATAATAAATGAATCCGAATTCTATTTAATATTGATATAAAAATTTATTAATTACAAAGAATATCTAATTTTTAAGATATTATTATTTTTCAATCAAAAAAATTTGAGAGAGTCGACCCCTTTTTAATTAAATTAGAATATTAAAGTCCGATTCAAAAAGCTTGGGACTACTTTTTCAATATTCAATTAAAAGTATTCAATTTTGTCCCAGGTGATGTGAAACAAATTGTGAGAAGCTCTGAAAAAAATTCAAATAAAAAAATTAAAACATCAATATCTTAAAATAGAATTTATAAAAACCATTTTTTATTTATATATTTTCTTTCTTTCATTCTTTTTTTTTATTTTTTGTTTTTTTTCATCAATTTTTTTCAATTAAAGAGGAAGATATATTTTTGATCCAGGAATAATCGTCGGTTTGGGCATGCCAATTTTATTTAGAAAGTAATCGGGTAATATCTTGCATATTTCCGTGCTTTTGGTACAATTTTCTATTGAACATTGCTTTTATCAAGAAGTTGTAAATAACGATTAACAGAAGTTTTTGAAGTTCCTGTTTTTTCGGCAATTAATCTTTGACTATCGTTTTGCCCATAATAAAATGCCATACGCATTTTGGTTGGTAAATCGATTTGCTTTGACATTATAAATTAGTAAAAAATCAATAAAATTTGAATATTTTAAAATCTTAATTGAAAAAAAAATTTTGTTTTTCACTTTTTATGATAAAAAAATTGAATGAATTTTACTTCATGTCCCAAGCTTTTTGAATCGGACTTTATAATAGGTACCACACCAAACTTTTTGAATTAAAGAATATCTTGATATTTATATGTTTATCTTAATAAATTCTTATTTTTTAAAATACTTTTTAATTATATAGTTTCGTAAAATAATATATATCGCATATATTTATTAATACAGCATAATTATATTTTATGAGCTGCAATAAGAAAAATAATTCTAGAGCTTTAATGGTAGAATAAAATAAATATTTCTGGAATTATTAATATAGTAAAATATCTTTAAATATTATTTTTAATAAAATAATTATAACTTAATCACATAAATATCGAGATATTAAGAAAATATTACAAAAAAGTATGAACTTTTACTGAAGAGTTCAAATATTTTTCTGAAAACCAAAGCCTTTATTTCTGAAGATAATGAACTTTTTTTCTGATGGGATTCTATAAAATCCTTTCAAAATAAAAAAAAATTGAATAGTAGATAAGATTTTCTAAGGATCTCAAATTATAATTTTATATATTGAAAAAGTGGCAGGACCAAAAAAATTCAATTATTTATATTTTATTTCTAAAATGGAAGATGATAGCAATAAAAGCTTAATCAAACTTCGATTTACAAACGCTAGATTAAGAAAGGCTCTGAGGAAGTTAAAGCAAGCACAAAATCTAGACAGAAATAGAAGATCAGGAAAAACTTTTTTCCAATCAGCATCTCCAAAGAAAGTTTCTAAAAGTTATTTTCAAAACTTTAAATGTGATGCCATTTTCGATGATATTGTAGACAATCGTTATAAGCCAAAATCAAAAAGAAAATACTCTACTTTTTCTAAATTATTTGCATTAGGTATTTATGAAAGATCTCCTGAGGCATACAATTGGGTACGTAATGACATTCCATTACCAATTGAAACAACACTGCGCAAGTATTTTTCAAAAAAAATAGATGCTCGAAAATCAGAATTAACATCAATTGATTTGATTCACAAAATTATAAACCTACAGCAATCTAACATTATTTGTGAGCAAATAATCGATGACCAAGAAGTAGAGGATCAGAATTTTACACGAAATAATCAATCAGATTGTGGAAATAATAATCAGAATTCTACAAGCAACAACAGTCAATTCAAAACTCCTCGTCGATGCAGTCCAAGACTTAAAGAAAGAAATAAAAGTTGTGAATGCAATTTCCAAATGAGCACAGACGATTCTCATCTTAATCTAAGTTCACCGAACAACAATGGTCAAAACAATTCACCACAACGATGCAGTCCAAGACTCAAAGAAAAAAAACAAAATAAAGTCAATTAAATATGACTGTGTTCTTTGTGTTGACGCTTTTTCTTGTACATATTTAATGAAAAAGGTGAAGCCAGATAAACAATAAGATGAATTTAAAAATGTTTTCATATATTTAGTTTGTCCTTTAAACAGTAACATAAAGCCGTTCATTATCCACATGCATCCAATGCAGAACGGGAATGCCAACAATACAGTAGAAAACAATATACTTAAAATATGCAAATCTTTTAAATTTAGCATTTTTAACATTAAATATATATCTTGTGACGGAGATCATTTTTATGATTCATTTTTTAACCTACAATTTGACAAATTAATAAAAGCATATTTAAATGGGAAAAAAGATTTATTATTCCAGTTGATTAAAGATTTAGAATTAATTTGGATCTCAGACCCATTACACTTATGGAAAAATGGGCGATCAAGAATAATGTCTAGCAATATAGTAATCAATCCTTTTTCCAAAGCCTCATCAATAAATTCATTTTATATAAATGAAATTTTAAATCTAGGTCCTGTTCTAGATGACAGAAGTTCAGTTGGGAAAATGCGTGATGCTTATCCAGTATCATTGTTTAACTTTCAGAACGCCATCATATTTTTTGAAAATAATAAATTTGAAGCATTTTCTTACATTTTTATTTATGCATTATGGAATGAAGCAATTTTAAATGAAAACTTGCATCCATTTACAAGAAAATATCTTTTATTAACTTTGCTACATATTCTTGTGAATTTATTTATGGAGCATTCAAAAAGACTACCTGAAAATATCAAGTTCAAAAAAAGTAAAGATAACAATTTTGTTACAATTTTCACACAAGAAAAACTCAAAAGATGGATTCCTACTGTAGCAATTCACGCTTATGAAATTGAAAAAGGTGATTTGAAACTTGGGATTGGTAGAGCAGGATCACATTGTGTTGAAATCCAAATCGGTTCCATCCGTGTTTACTGCAAATATGATCATCGTCTTGAGAAAATCTTTCATTAAGCGGCTTCAATCACAATTATCAAAGAGATTACACATGAACTTTTTCCAGATGCAACACAAAAAATCGCGTTTGAGTTCTGGAGGCTGTAGACTCTCAATGGGTGATTTGATCCTACTTCCTGATGAATCGTACGAAACTTTTGCAGAAAAAATACTCGGATTAATGAATTACAGGAATATGCCTGCCACTGAAGAAATCCAAAAAATTGTTTCATATATTAAATCCATCGTAGAAAAAGCGCCATATAAACTCCCATCATTGCCATCACATAATTCAAACAAGACAATAATTAATAGATATGCATCACAAGCAACACTAAATAACGATTTTGAGCCAAAATACGGGCATATAAAGCAATGGAGTGCTGAAGATGATAACACAATCGACTCTTTGCTCATGGAAAATAAAGAAAAAGAGATTATTTCTGTTTTTAAGGATAGGAAAAAAAAGAGTATCAAAATTCGAATAAAGGAACGCAAAGATGTATTAGCACAACGTCCTTTGGAAAGTTTTGAAATTCCTTTCATAGACAAAATAATATTCAATAAGTTTCCAATTAAAGAAGTTCTTCCATATTTGAAATGCCGATGTGCTAGTTCAATACCATTCCTTATAAGTAAACGTATGGATGACATTCGTCGAAGCAATGGCACTTTTTTCATGAATCAGAATTATCCTCAATAAATCATCTTTTATTTTATAAATAAAATTAATATTTATTAAAATTTATTTAATGCTAAACTGAATATATATATATATATATTTATTATAAATTGAAGATATTTACCAAAATATCAAATAAAATTGTTGTATTCAAATTTTGTGTATTAATTTGCCCAGATGCATTCAAATATTTTGTTATCAATTTAAAATTATCTTTATAATTAAAAATTAATTTTATTATAATTAATTAATTTTATACTTAAATAATCTTTTATTAATATGTCTGAAAATATTTTTATAAAATTTTCACGCGTTTTCAGGTGTGGTACCTATATAAAGTCGGATTCAAAATGCTTAGGACATTCTCTCAAAAAAATTCTGATAAAAGTGAAAAACAAAATTTTCAATTGAATACTAATAAAATCTCATTTATTTTAAGCCAAGAAGAGCAATATGAATAAATCATACGCAAAAAAAGAATTAATTTTAAAATAGTTGTACTTTTGAATGGTCTTCTCAAAAAGTTTTCATTCTTCTCAAAAAATTGAGTGATTATTTTTACGAAAATAATATTAACAAATATTTGAAAGATGATAAGAAAAAGTTGCTTCTCAGAAATAATTTGTGAGAAAATATGAATTTGGATTTCTGCCAAATTAATGTAAAATAATTTTTTTCCGATGCACGAGTTTCCCAGCATTTTCAATCAACGAATTTAAACATAATCAAATCTATAGCAGCATCTGCATTATTTTAACGCACGCGAACGTTGTCACGCCACCAAAATTAATAAATGTGAAATAGTCGTTGGAAGTGTATAGACTTTTATATGATCTCAAGCAACGAATGTAAACACAATCAAATCTATAGCAGCATCTGCATTATTTTAACGCACGCGAACGTTGTCACGCCACCAAAATTAATAAATGTGAAATAGTCGTTGGAAGTGTATAGACTTTTATATGATCTCAAGCAACGAATGTAAACACAATCAAATCTATAGCAGCATCTGCATTATTTTAACGCACGCAAACGTTTTAGGCACATCATTGACATTAACAATAATACTTATTAGCAAATTGTCAAGAGTCTGCTCTATGAGAATATTACAATTTTATATTCTAATAACAAATAAATAAATAAAAGTATTTTCATTTAAAATTATTTTTATTATGTAATCTTCATCAGATGTTTAATTTTCTTCAAAAGTTAAATTACTTATTTTATTCTAAGTGTAAATGTTTTAAGGCATCTAGGAACGCATCCCAAAGCCTTCCTTTGCTTTGTCTTCTCCAGATGAATGTTAAAATATGTATCGGGCATTTGTCTTTTGACTTTTGCCTTGTGTTCATCGTGCATTTAATTCCATTCCATGTGCCCTCAATTGTGTTTGTGTGCACACAGTCTTCGGTAATAAATTCATCAGAATGGTTAACTTTTTTGTGTTCAAAAACTGTACTATCGTTAATAAAATTTATCTCGTTAATCGCAGTATCATATGATTTCCAAAAATCAGTGTAGATTATGCTTCCTGGTTCAACGCATTGATTAATGATTGCTTCTATTGTATCTGTTGAACGGTCGTTTACTGCAACCGCGAACATCCTACGTTCAGGAGTCCGTTCCACACCTCCAACGATCCATGTGCCTTCGACCCAGTGCCCCCTGTTGTATTTTCTTCTTCCAAATTTTGATTCGTCAATTTCGATAATGACATTTTGCCCCCCTATTTTTTGAATAGTCTCTGAAATTTCATCTGCAACTAGTTTTTCGAAGAAAGAATAATAATCACAGGCTGTTTTTGAACTTATATTTAACATTACTGTTATACTTGTAACCGGCATTCTCAAAAGCCAATAGTATGCCAAAGTCAAGATAAGATTTATCTTGATTTTTGAATTTTCGAAAAATGTGTCTTTTAGAGCTGAGTAACTTTTGTGGCAATGTGGATTTGTGCATCTTATAGATTTTGTTTTAAGATTCCACACATTTAAGACACTGCAATGTGGACAATTTATTTGAAAGCAAAGGACCTCCTTTTGAATCAAGTAAATAATAGCACTTTTTTCATTTTTAAATATTTCATCCATTTCAAATAGTGATGGAATTCCGATTTTTGTTCGAGGAAGCATTTTATTTAATGATGTGTTTTTGGAAAATGACGTTAACTATATAAATTGTTGTAGTTAACGTATTTTTACGTTACTAAGATAAACTTTTTAATAGTAACATAAAGATATTTTTTAATATGCTAAATATATAAAATTCATTGATATAATTCATAGAATTGATTCATTCTGGCAACAAATAAAGGATAAACACATAAAATGTTCTAGAATATTTTTTTTTCTTGTCCTTTATTAAATTTCAAGCTAGCAGAAGTGATAATTTTCCACCAAAGCAAAAATATATAACATCTGTGGATGCATTTTTGAGTTATAAATGTTGGATATGTCAATATTAAAGCATGATTTCTATTGTCAAAGTACTTGGAGGATGCTATAGCTATTTTTATGTTTGTAGTATAGGCTTTTAAGGTTATAATCTTATTATCAATGCTAACGTTGATGCATATAATGGAATTTGTTTATATAAACGATACTTCTAATTTTTAATCTATGTTTAATGCTATTGCTGCAGTGGATTCATGCTCATCATAAATTATTTCTAATAAATGACTTTACTTTTCATAATTTGTGATCGTGTTAATCATCGCAAATTAAGCAAGTCAATTTATAGTAATTTAAGTCATGATAAATCATGATTGATTCTATATGATATTGATAGCTTTTGCAAAACTCATCATTTTATATATAATGCATCACAAAAAAAAAAACATTTGTTAACATTTTATAAAAGTCTACTTTTGCAGATAGGTGAAAGAGAGTAAGGAGGATCAGAATGCGTTGTGAAATAAAAAAGACAAGTTTAAAAATATTCTTATTGTTGCTATTCCATTAAACAATACAAAAAATAGCAACCATTAACGAATGCCATCTATTACAATAATTACACCAAATGTTATCAATGCAAGCTGATAGAATAATAATAAGAGTATTCATATAATATTTCAATCATCTAAATAGAAATATTACTAACGCATTTTGTTAACACAATTTAAAATATGAAATACTTTCTTAATATTGGCTATTAGTTCATCATTTTTAGGATATCTAATATATCAGTTGATAAAGCATAATTATTTACAACATAATCTCATAAACCTTTGACAGCTTCATTTAGTTGTTCTTTACTGAGGTCAATAATGAAGTCTTTGCAGTTTGAACTTCGGATGTCTCGATTCAATACATCACCTTGAATAAAATAATTGTCAACATATCTCTTAATGTACTCGTTAATCAATCCGCCAATTGTATTTGTTTTAATTATGTACCTGTATTGCTCAATCGTAAACTTTCAAATCATAAAAAGGTATAATTAAGCTTTTTGCTTTTTTATAAATTAACCAGAAGACATGTAAGAAGAAATTTTGTTATCAAAATTTCGTAAAAAAATAATATTTTTGGCCCTTCGGAGGTTTTAAAAATTACGTTCTGTTTAAACATTTTCAATAAGATAGACCAAGAAAAAGATCAATTATATTTAACGATTAACTCTACGTGAAAATGATTAGAATACGACTTTTTTAGAAAAAGTTAATAAAAAGTTACCTTTTGAAAATAAAGATATTATCTTCAAATAATATATATTTTATTTTTTCAATTTTGAGAGCTTTAGCTTAAAGGATTAATTAATTTGAGGCCAAAGTATTGAGTTCGAAAATCATCCGCTTTGATTTTTTTTTTTATTTTTATATAAATTAATTGCGTTTCATTTTGGTAATTTTTCATTTTAATACGTCTTTTCATTGAATTTTATAAATATCCACATACGTCCGAAGGGTAAAATATTTTTGAGAATTGATAATAATCAAAGAAAAAAAGTTTGATTTTAAATGAAAATACTTTTATTTATTTATTTGTTATTAGAATATAAAATTGTAATATTCTCATAGAGCAGACTCTTGACAATTTGCTAATAAGTATTATTGTTAATGTCAATGATGTGCCTAAAACGTTTGCGTGCGTTAAAATAATGCAGATGCTGCTATAGATTTGATTGTGTTTACATTCGTTGCTTGAGATCATATAAAAGTCTATACACTTCCAACGACTATTTCACATTTATTAATTTTGGTGGCGTGACAACGTTCGCGTGCGTTAAAATAATGCAGATGCTGCTATAGATTTGATTGTGTTTACATTCGTTGCTTGAGATCATATAAAAGTCTATACACTTCCAACGACTATTTCACATTTATTAATTTTGGTGGCGTGACAACGTTCGCGTGCGTTAAAATAATGCAGATGCTGCTATAGATTTGATTATGTTTAAATTCGTTGATTGAAAATGCTGGGAAACTCGTGCATCGGAAAAAAATTATTTTACATTAATTTGGCAGAAATCCAAATTCATATTTTCTCACAAATTATTTCTGAGAAGCAACTTTTTCTTATCATCTTTCAAATATTTGTTAATATTATTTTCGTAAAAATAATCACTCAATTTTTTGAGAAGAATGAAAACTTTTTGAGAAGACCATTCAAAAGTACAACTATTTTAAAATTAATCCCAAAAAAAGCATTTTTAAAAAAGAATCACCACTTTAAAACTTCTCGAGAATAGATATTTATGCTCCAGATAGAAATTTCTTTAATTATTATAAATAAGCTAGGCTTTAAATTGATGGTCATTTTAGGTTGGAAATGACCAGTATTAAAGCATTTTATAGCTCCAAGTGACCAGTTGCCAAAAAGTGGTCATTGACTATTTAAAGCCTAGTAAATAAGATTAATGCTAGGTTTTACTATCCAGACGAGTTTTCATAGAAAAAGTCATAGAACTATCCCTATCCACTTTCAATTTTATCTTTTAGGTCTCAATAAAAAGATTTCTTCTAAAGTTTTCTTTTTTAATTTTCGTTTTATTTGAGCTTGACACTTTTTCATTTTCTGAGTATCTCTGAATTTCTTGCATGAAGCTTGGGACACTTTTGAATGGATTTCTATGGTAATTTAAAAAGTTTGTCCCATGAAGAGATCTAGCCTAGAAATTAGATAGATAATTAAATATTATTTTAAATATTTTATATTTATGCTATAATAGAAAGTATATAATGTTTTATACGTTTGATTTCGAGATATTAATATAAATAATATTTCTATGACTAAATGGCTAGGGAGAACTTTTGTTAGAGAAATTAAATTCTCAATTTTGAATATCATTAACAAAAGTTGTTTCTTTTGAAAGAAAATATTTCAATGAAAATGGAGTAATATTTCAAAGGATTATTTTAAAATTGAAATAATTTAATTTTTTGTTGCTGCTGATTTATTTATATAATATTTTAATATATTTTATTTATATTGTCTTATTTATTTTTTATGTAATGTTTTATATTTGATTTATATATATATAATATGGATTATTTTATTAAATATTAAGATAAATTCATAATTATAATTTGAATAAAGATTTATTATTGAAATTGCGATCATTTTTTTGAATACATGATTAGTTTATATATTGAATGAAATAAAATAAATTTTGAATTAATATATTTTAAATTAATCAATTAAAATATCTTGATTAATCATTTTATTTTTACAATAAAAAATAAAATACAATAATATTCAAAATACATTAAATATGTTTAGTGATATATATACTTGAATACTTTCTTATTTCTTGAAATACTTATTTTTAAACTCTTTATATGACATTTTACACCATTAAAATAAGCTATTAAAATAAAAACCATTTTTTCTCAAAATTAAGCGTATAAATATCTTAAGCACCAACATATACATTAATACATATAATAAAATATCATATGGAAAAGTATTATATAAAATTCTAGGCTGAAAAAAAAGATATGATAAGTTTATATAAAGGAGCACGACTTTGGCGGTTATTGAAAATCGTCGTTTCTACTTCATATTGAAATATTATATAGTATATTGGTTTTTAAGCAAGTTTTATATAGACCAAAAAAAAATCTATCGTAGGGGAAAAACATTATTCCTGTTTTAAAAATCTAAGTTATCAAAAAGTTTAACTTTTCAGAACTAACGTACGAATTTTAATTCTAAACGTTTTTACATGTTTGATAGAAGTGGTGTAAATACACAGAAATAAATCGATTTATCGACAAATGAAAGAAAAATATCAAAGTATAAAAATAATTCAAAAAGTTGACAAATTGAACGATAATTTATTTTCACTACTCAATTTTTTTTATTTTATTCATTTTTTATTCTGAATTTCCTTATGTATTTAGTTATTTTGGAAATGAAATTTCATTATATTAAAGATAATAGTCTATTTTATTATTAAAATTTAATAATATAATATCATAGAACCTCCAAACATCATTAAAATACATAAATATCATAATTAATTGATTTTTTCTGCAGATAAATAATTATATTTGCTTGATATGATTATATATAACAATTATTTGTTATTATTTTCCCGAAAACTTTGATTTTTAATAAACATAAATATTCATGAAATTATTATCTTTTCAACTCCAAAATGAAAATACTATATTTAATATGCTTTATAAAATAAATATATATTAAAAAAATTATATTTTGTAATAAAAATTCTGTATCAACAAAAGATTTATTATAATATAATAGAATTATTAACACCAATCGTGGTACAAAATAAAATATCAATGTAAATAAACACTCAACAGAAAAGAATATTCCCCAGGATTTCAAAAATAAAAAATGTGATTTGGAAATTTATAAGTCTACTATAAATTTTATTTAAAAGATATAATATCATTTTATCATTTAGCAATAAAATAAAATATCAAAACTATTAATTTACAAGTCCTTTGGATGATCAAAAAAAAAACATCATTAGGACTTTATTTCATCACACTTGAAATAATTATGTAATGTATCATTATGGATTATATTATCTAATATAAATAATCAATATATTTAAAAAATATTGTTTTTTCTTGTTTTTATAATAAGATATAAATGTTTTTTTAAGGCTTCTTAACGTACGAAAAACGGTTACCCGTGCTCCTTTGTTTATATATGAAAAAAATTTTAATTTCTTTTTATTTCTGTTTATAAATCTAATTTAATTTGAAAAATCTAATAATTTAATTAATCTTATGTGTATTAATGTAAATATATTTGGAATTTTCAAAAATCATAAAGATTGAATGAAATATTAAATATATATCAGATTAAAATTTTTATAAAATAAACAGTGTAAGACATTCTTAAAATGATTATATCGAGCATCCAATTAAAAATTATTGATCTGAATGCATATAACTTAATATTGATGGAAATAATGAGATTAGAAAAATTCAAAAAGACGTTAAGTCACTTAACATGAATACCTCTCCAAAAAGTTTATAATTCATATCAAAAAAATTGATTTATTATAATGAATATTTTGCATGAGTTTATTCAATTATTTTTTTACTAATATCCCACTTACCCAAAAAAAAAAGGCAATGGGCTGGTCATCCCAAAGCCAAACTGCCCAAAACCGACATCCTTACTTTATTATCAATAAAAACATATATGAAAAAAAATTACCATATTAGAGCTGATATGCTGTATTTTTTCCGAATTGCTTCTATTTTTTCTTGATTATTATAGGATAAGTCAATCCCATCTGCTTTTTCTTCATTCATATTTGTCAAATTTGTATAATTTGAGACGTCTGAAATGTATAGTTTACCATTTTGATATGTATATTTCTTATTTAAATGTTTATACCATCTGTTTTTAACGTTACTTCCTGATCTTCCTGGAATATATTTGGATATTTCAACCCATTTTTGGCCAAACACTGACAAAAGAGATAATAATATTTTGTCCTCTTCAGAAGTCCATGGCCCTTCTTTATGTGGCTCGGATAAATAATTGCAATACCTATCTCTACATTGTTTTGCTGTTCTTCCTGGCATTAATTTGGAGATTTGAATCCAATTGCATGATCCTATCTGATAAATCAAGCTCTTTAACTTTTCATCTTCTTGAGGAGTGAATTTTCTTCTTCCTTTTATTTCAACAAGTCGATTAGTTTCGCCATAAAGAGGATTTGGAACTGTAAACATAATTTTTATACCTTGTTTTTTTATTTGCTCCTCCTATTCAAAATAAACTATATTTTTTTCATTAATAAATAGGTTTCAAAAAGAATGTATGCATAATTTAAATAATTTATATAATTTAGTATATTAATTATAATTTTAAAATAAATATAAATGGGTGGTTATCAATATAATGCAATTTTAATTTAAATGGAAGGAGCAAATAAAAAAACAAGGTTTATTATCGTTTTCAATATATTGAATATTTCGATAGAAATTTGAATGCGACAATCCAACCATATTTTAATAAAAACATATGCAATTTTTCGATGAAAACATGATATAAACAATGGAATAATAAGAAAATGAATATTCAATGTTTACTCAAAATGTGGATTTAAAATTTATTTGATAACTCAAAAATACATTTCATTCAATTTTTTATTAGTATTTGACCAAATAGGATAATGCTATATAAAGGTCAATTATGTTGAAAAATAAATAAAAATAAATGGAACCGTCATATATTTTAAAAAATTCCGAAATATATTTTGCGAATGTAGAATTAGCCTTTTGGGTTAAAATTTTTTTCGAAAAAAAATCAAATCAATGAGTTCTCATAAAATATTCTATAATTCTCTGAAAAGTTGATTAACAAATTGATTATTCAATATTTCATTATTTTCATTTTTTTAATTTATTTATAAATAATATAATAGTTAAAAAACTTTGCTTTTTTTTTAGTTGGAGTTTAAACAATAAACCTTTTAATTTTTTTTTTTTAAAAAGCATTTCTGATAAACCGAAATTTTACACGTTATATTTGATTACGGTTATTTATATCATATTTATCAAAAATTGAATTAATATAATTTGTAAATATCTTAAAAAAAAAAAAAAAAAAAAAAAAAAAATTATACAAATTATGGGTAGACTTAAAATTGACCTTTTCTACACCAAGGAGTATTCAATTTTTTTTTTGTCAATTTTTAAGGTCTGTTCAAATTAAAAATTTAAAATAAGTAAAAGCATTTTAATGATAATTATCAACATTTAGCCAATAATTGTTCAAACCAGCCAACAAACACCCGCGATGATCTCTCGAATGCTGTCAATTATCAATTGTAATTGAAAATTTTCAATGTTAGCCAATAATTGGAATTGATACAGAACACCAGTTATTTAAGACACCAAAATACTAAGAATAATGATTTGCTACGTTTTTTATCTTAAAATTGTCAATTATAAGAATGTTATCAAAACCGTATATTATTATCGGCCACCTTTTTCAAAAACATTATATTAATGCGTTTTCTCGTCCAGACATCAATAATTATATCAGCAAAAGCGTTTTATTATGCAAATTTCTCTAATGATTTCCAGACATAAATATAAAGATATCTTATTACAAAAATAGTTTAAAAATATTTTGTTATTATTATATGATATACTCAGTATTAATACATAAACTTTTTAAACTTATTTTAGAGATTAATGTTTATATATAAACATTTTATTTATAAAATCGAGACAATTACGTCAATTAGTACCAATGCTTCTTTTGTTTGTTTTGATTCATTTTATTGCAGTATTGTAATCAATATTATTTATTTATTGTTTTTTTACTATATCAGAAATTAAACAAATAAAGATTGAATTTTCTGAAGCTTTGAAAATTTGGAACCCGATCAACAGAAATTAAAACAAATAAAGATTGAATTTTCTGAAGCTTTGAAAATTTGGAACCCGATCAACAGAAATTAAAACAAATAAAGATTGAATTTTCTGAAGCTTTGAAAATTTGGAACCCGATCAACAGAAATTAAAACAAATAAAGATTGAATTTTCTGAAGCCTTAAAAAATGAATTGCAAGTTCTTTAAGGTATTCTACACCTCACAAAGATAAATGGACGCAGATATCCAAAGCCTGCATTTTATTTCCGAACCTATGCTTATTGATCAAATCATTGGTGCACGAAACAAAAAAAAAATTCAATTGTTTCCACGTGGAGAGCCATGGAATATGCTCTTACTTTCATGTTTCCTAAATGAAATTGATAATTTTCGAAGAGTCCCAAGAAGATTTTTAACGTTAGAAAAAGATCAAAATGATATTGTTACAAAAAAATTTGTTTTTGTTCACAATCTTAAAGAGAAGAATAAAATAATTATTGAAGTTTCTGAACAAATCACGGTTTATTCATCTTCAGAATGGCTGCTTGATGATTGGGATCTAGATTCTTCTAAATTTTTATCGACTCTAAGGTCAGGCAACCGCCAAAGAAAGAAGCCTAAATTCCAGACTCATTACTTCTTCACTTATGATATAAACAAATTATCTGGCGGAACAATTGCAATGATTCAAAACATACCTGTTCTTTACACAGGTTTGTATGATTATTCAACGATTTTTCATCATTTTACAAAAAAAATGATTCAAACAAATTGCCATTTTAACGATAACACGAAATTTTTACACGAGTATTACAATACATTTGTTCTTCCAAGGTCCAAAGATGTCCATAGTCTAAACAGTTTAAAACAAAAAGTAAAAGGATATTTATTATTAAATGTAGAAAAGTGTGTTAAAAGAAGAAGATTGGCAAAAGTAATGCACGACAATTCAGAACATTATATTATAAATGGAATATTCATATCTAATTATGCTAAATCAATTTTTCAAAATGAAAACATTATCAACGGCCTATTTGTTGATACAACCTGGAAAGTGTTGTCGAGTTATGTCACCTCAATTCTTATGGCATCTGTAGGAAATTCTGGAATTCCGCTGGCCTTTGCATTTGGTCCTGGTGAAAGAAAATCATTATACAATTTGCATTTTAATACTTTTAAGAATATACTTGGAATCGATTTAACAAAATATATCATCGAGAGTGATCAGGGAAAAGCTATTGAATCTGTGTGTCAAGAAAACAACATTGTACATATTTACTGTTTGCGTCATTATTTAAAATCTCTAAAGTTCAATGAATTTTCATATTCTGTTGGTATTTTACTGAAATGCGTTTCAGAAACTGATTATAACCAAGCTAAATCTAATTTCATTGAAGAATGGAAACAAATTAAAGATGAAAAGAAAATCGCAAAGTTGAATAAAGTATTGAACAAAGTAGGTTTAAAATTTAATAAAAAAAAGATAGAGGGAGAAAATTCAGATTTATGGCGACGATGTTCTATGCTTCATAGATGTGAATTTGAGATGCCTTCAACGACTAATTCGTTGGAGGCATCTCATGGACATTTGAACAAAAAAGTGCCAAGATTAAATGAATTCTGGTCTTCAATTTGTCGACTTGTTAACAATTTAACAATTAATGAAAAATCATTTAATCAAAAAATAAGGCACAATTATAATCATATCAAGCATTGTTCGATTCAAAAACAACAGAATATGGATAGAGAAAAGATGGATAATCAAAAGGATTTCTATAATACACAAATTGATAACTGCTTTTGCAGTGATAATAAACTTCCTTCACAATTAATGAAAGTTGATTTACCTTGTTGCCACCGAATTGATTGTGGTGCACAATTTCCACCTTGCCCACATTTTTCAATACATCTTGATGAACAGTTTGATCACCTTGAGTGTTCGGTTCAACCAATTGATGCTGAAGATGATTCTTTAAAAGATCTGGATGAGTATTACAGTAATAAGGAATTTGCAATCAGAATTATCAAAAGATATAGTTACTTTAAGGACAAAGACAAAATAAGGCAATTTGTTAATCATTCAGAGAGTAGGAGATGGGGGAGCCAAGGGGTAAATACTTTGCCTTGATTTTCGGGTCTGATTTTCAATACGAGGGTACACCTGTCTTCTAGCATTCATTTTCGGAGTTATGTTTCAATACTAGGAGCCCAAACTTGGGAAATGCTGAAATTTCAAAAAAAGTGCCCAAAAATGGATGTTTTGAGGGGGTTTGGAGGCAAAAATAATGACCAAATTCAGGCCCATTTTGACGACTAAAGGAAATGTAAAAGATGTAATTTTTCATGAAAAATGGGAGAGGGGTAGATATCAATCTTTTTGTAAGGGATAATTTAATAAATTAGTTTTAGAAAAACCTTGAAATTATCTGGTTTAATTTCGTTTCCAAGGGGATCTGTAAACCAAATTTTGAAATCCCTTTTCGTGCCAACATACTCATATTTTCTGTTATCATCTGGCGGCATTACGTTAGCATACCATACAAGACTATCTTCATATTTGTCACGTTGAATGAAATCGCTGTGGCATTCAGTTTCTCCATCTAGATATCCATTGCAAGTTGCTCTACAGTATTGGAAAACGATATATTTAGGATTCTTTGAGTAGACAAAATCGATGGGAAATTGATTCTCATAAGTGCTTGTAATGTAATATGTTTTAATATCTTTCATTTGATTTCATGCAAAAATAAAGCCATCTACATATTCTTTCATTTAGTAGTATCCATCTGGAACACCATTAGCATAATATTTAACGGAACCTCTTGCCCATGTGAAGTATGTATCAGTGCAAACCCACATTTCGGGCGCTGGAGGGTGTACGTTTGGATTGTTAACATCAAAGTTATAATATGTATCGTTAGCACCTCTATACAAAGGTTGACCTTTGAATTTGATTGTAACCGTGTTTCCACCAGTATCAACACCATCGAATACATAACCAGAATTAGTACGTTCAAGCTGAAAGTTGATACAAAAGCTGGTGGCATCAGAGATAGTATTCTTATAACGTGTTCCGTCAGGTGCATTCAAAGACATTGTCCAAGAATCTTCAAGTTCATGGGATGGTCTGAGAGAGCCATCTAATTCGTTACTTATTAATTGATATTGATAGAAACGTGGACCAATAGTTGAATCAAATTCTGTATCTGGATACTTAACATTGTTGATGGTGAGCTGTACATTCTGGTACATGATGTTATCGAAACATGTTATTTCATTAGTTCTTTTTGGGAACATGACTGTGATGTTGGTAGCATTTGAAAGAGCAATTGATTTAGAAACATCTAGACCTGCATCTGTTGCAAGACCTTGGAAACCTTCACGTACAAGTTGCTGAGATGGAATTAGAAGAGGTGTGTTGAGTTCACGAATGAGTCCATTGAGGCAGTCAGGTTTGATTCCAAAGCCGGCAAGATCTGATTTCATGGTTACAATGGTTCCACCACGACAGTTAAGAATTACTTCTTCAGTCTTGTATGCAATGACTTTAGTGGAATCACCAAGGACTGGAAGTGTTTGGAAACCATCATTTTGCAAATCATTTGAACCATCTTGAGGAGCATCTGCAAGCTTGTATTCAGTTACAATTGTTGATGGAGAACCAATTTGAGAGAACTTGTTTGAGATTGTCATGTTGGCTGGAACGTCTTGCTCTATGGTAGAACAGTTAAGGAGTTCTTCAATTTCTTTAACAACAGATGGTTGGACTTGATGCCAAACTAATGCTTCTGTTGATGATTTAATTTCTTCTTCAATCTCTCCACAAATGGAGTTTGGATAGAGTTGCCAAGCTTGGAATGCAAGCTGATCTGTAAAGTAAATGGATGCTTCAAATGTGACTTTATGAGGTTTACCGTCTGCAAGTAATGTAAGTGGAACGTAAACACCACATACTGAAGGGCTCATGCGAGATGTATTCTCCCACAACGAATACCTGTGTTTGGCAGGCTCTTTGGCATCAATTGGTTTGATAGAATTGTATGCAAATGATTCACGAATGAGTTCATCTTGCTGATATTCTTTAAGCATAACGTTATCAATCCATAAGCGAGCATCTGAAAAGAGTTCTACAGCATGTTTGAAACCAATGAATATACGATTTAAGTTTGCTGTATCATCATCTAAATGCAATTCTTTATTAAGTTGGACTACAAGATCAAGCTTTGCTGTAACGAAATTCTTTTCCATTTGTGAGATGGTATGACCTTGATGTGTCCATTTGATTTTAGTTTTGGTTCCAATTGGCATGGGAGCATCTTTATCATCAACATCTTCTGTAAACCATCCAAATGTATGATCACCACCATTGTATGCAATGAGATTTCGAAGTTTTGATTGGAAGAATTTTAGGACATCACCTTCGTCATTACCGGTGTTCTTGAGTTGAGCGTTCTGATATGTCATTCTTTGAGCTTGCATTAAAAAAGATTCGTGTGAAGTTACATTTTTGAGATTTTAATACAAACCCAAAGAAAATGGCATTCGGAACCTGGTTTAAGAACTTGCTGGTGAAAGGAAAGAATTTCATAAAGAAAGCATCTCCATACATTCGTAAGGGAATTGAAATAGCACGAAAAGTTGGACCTATGTTTGGTGATACAGTTGGCGGCATCGTTAATAGTATTGCTAATGGAGCTGATTACTTACTGAATAAAGTTGCTCCAATTCCACCTAAAACAAACCCAATCAAACCAAAACCTTTACCAATAGATTTCACAAATTTCGATTCAATAATTAAAGATGATTCAAACAATAAGGTGGAAATGATTCAAAGACCAATTCTTGGTGGAAATAAAGGTAGACTAACTCCAATCTTGAAGTGATTTAAATGAGTCCATTGATGATTTAATGTGATTGTTTATTTTTATGTGACATCAAATGGAAGTAAAAGTGATTGGACCCATTAAAGAATATTTGAAAACATTTAATACTCCAGATGAATTCAATCTGTGGTATGCTAAAAATAAAGACGAGATTGATAAGATTACGACTCATAAACTTAATAAGATGTATTACATTGAGGGATATCGTATTACCAAAATCAAAGGTGTACTTTGTTTAAAGAAAGCTGTCAAGAAACAGATAGATGAATCACAAAATGATCCACAAATTGATCGTGAAAATGAGTCTGCAATCTTGGATATACAGAATGAAATAGAGCAACTCAAAAGTGATATTCTTGCAATCAAGACAGCCATCAACGACATTGTTAAAGCAATTAATGGTGAATGATATTCTTAAAACCTTTTTGCAAATATTTTTGAATCCATTTTCATTAGGATTTTGCGACTGCGTGATTTCACGCACTCATGTTTTTGGACATATTTTGAGACTTTTGCAAGCCTATGTTTGCATCCATTTTAATTAACTGTAAATGTATAATCAAAGCTTTACGACTTCGTTTGGGAATCAAGACTCATTCAGCTACGTTCATGATATGGTTAGAGATTGCTTGAGAAGAAATAAAGGGCAAGTCACGAATGCATTGATCAGAAAGATTCACAAAGACATCAATATTTACTATAATTCTGTGAATATATTCGTTGGCAAACAAGGTTCCGGAAAGACGTTATCAGCAATTGAAGAAATCATTAAAATAGCTTCAATTCCAAATGCAGCACATCTTCTCATATATGTATCCAAAACAGGTGAACAGAAAGATGTTACATTTGAGTCGTTAAGGGAACTCATTGAAATACCAATAGCATATGTTTCTCAAGAGAATGCTGAAGAATACGTTAATGCTTTGTTGAATTACAAGCAACTATATTACACAATAAGGAAGGAACATTTAGAGAATCAAATCATTGATGAGCAACGAATCGAGATATTCAAAGCATTGAAAGTTAATGATTTTCGTGCACCAATGTTGCATACATTGATACTATTTGATGATATTGCAAATAACAAATTACTTGCAAATGAGAAATCATATTTCAACAATCTGATGACTACATGTCGACATAACCATATATCATTCTTCTTGAATGTCCAGTTCTGGAAATCGCTATCAACAACCATTAAATCAAATGTCTCTACTGTATTCGTATTTGGGACATATTCAAAAGAGCAGTTGAGATACATTACTCATCAGATTACTATGAGCATATCATTTGATGAATTGTATGAGCGATACAAAAATATGAATAAACATCATAAGATTGTAATCGATTGCAATAATGGAAATGTAATATAGAATACATCATGAATATATTTTTATGCAAAACGATTTCGTATGGCTTCTTGTTTCTGGGCCCATTCATTTCTCAATCTAGTGTCGAAGTTATCAGCTCTTCTCAATGATGTAGCAATCTTGTTTTTGACTTCGTTGATGTAATGTTCTCTCTGTTCTGAAAGCATATTGTGAACATATGCTTTGATACATTCTTTAACAGCTGCTTTATTGAATAACCATTGTTCGAATTGTTTAGAACATAAGCTTCCATCAGTCCAGTCAACGACATATTCAGAATTTGATCTACGCTTCATTGAAGCGAAATCTTGACGTAATGCTGGCAATTGATTAGCAATAGAATTAAGGAATGGAATCTTAACGTTTGTATCATAGAATTTAGAAGCCATTGATGCTTCATATGCTTTCTTTCCGGAGAGATCGATTGCAATACTACGTGCTAATTTAGCTTTCTCTTCATTATTATTTGCAATGAGACGGAATGCTGCTCTACAAGCTGGAGCTACAATTAATTGAGCGAATGCCCTATATGGAGAGAATTTAGTAGGTGCATGAGTTGTATGTTTCTTATATTTACGTCTGAATTCTTCAGTAGTTGGATCTTCTCCACCCCATGCAGTGATCTCAGACATATCATCGTTATATTCAGGTGCATAATATTCATCATTTAAGAATTTACGATAAGATTGTTCTTTACGTCTTTGTGGTGTTGGATGTGTTTGATAATATGCACCTTTGAATGGAAAATCTGATGCTTTGGTTGTGTATCCATTAACTGCTACAATCTTGCCATCACGTCTGACAACGAATTCATCAATTCCATCTTCATCAAGGTCTTCAGAACCACCTGTATATCTATTATTTCCACCAGTTGGTTTGGCATTCCATATATCGAATTGACCTGGCATGAAGTTTGCTGATCTGACTATATCACGTGCTTGTCTACTGCTAACGAGATTCTTTAATGTATGTTGCTTGATGTCTTCAGCATCTTCTGGATTATAATTGAAACCAATTGGAATTCTAGCTGTATGTCTACGTTCGTGAACCTCTGCAGGTAATTCTTCTACTGGAAAATGTTGATTATATTCGAGTTGTCTCGCTCTTCTTGGTTGACGAATTTGAATGACTTCTCCAACTTCAGGTATTGCTTGCTCTTCTGGTGCTTGCTCTTCTTGTGCTGGAAGTGCTGGTTGTTGATCTGACATTTGCCTTGACGCAAAAATATTATCAAGCATCTTTTGATATGATTAATTTAACAGAATGGCCAGCATGGGCAGCCACGACAGCGAGGACAGTTATCTTCTGTTATTTTCAAAGATCCAGTATTTCTAATTGAATCATTTAGCATGAATCTAACAAGAACTATATCTCTTGGTCTCAATGATCTCACTACTTCATAGGACCATCCGTTACCCATTTTTATTAATGTTGATTTACGTTTTCGGTTATGGTAATCTATAAGAAGATAAGACTTATCTTGGGCATGGCATGCTTCAACTCCATAGAATAAAATTGAATTCACATAGTTTGGTTTAGCAATTTGCTCTACGAATTCACGCGTGAAACCTACATCATTTATATTTATATTTTGAGTATCAATGTCAAAATAATGACACACATGTTGAATGTAATTACTAATTGTTGTATCTCGAGGTGTTTCTGGAACAGTATTTGGAATCAAATTGTTATCAAATTGATTATTTTTTCGTTTGTCTCGATGATTACGACTATTTTCACGATCTTCGTTTTCTAATTCTCGAAGTCTAATGTCTGCCTCAATTGACCTCATGGCTATAGCTGTATTATTATCATCAGTATGAGTAATGACATTCAATGCATTTTGATTAGGCTCTGATACTGAACCATGCGAACCATTTAAATCCATTGTTCGTTTATTATTTAAATTAATGTGACTCAAATCAAAGAGTCGACTTATGAAGCCACCCCGTTGTTGTTGTATTCGATTTGGAGTTGGAGATCGTGATGGACTTGATGACGATGCAGCTCGTGGTTGATAAGGATTTCTATGGACAGCTTCTTGTCTATATGGTTGACGTTGGTGATGTTGTTGATGTTGCTGATGTGGTTGCTCATATTGCTGATATTGCTGCTGATGTGGTTGCTCATATTGCTGTTGATATGGTTGTTGATATTGCTGTTGATATTGCTGTTGATATTGCTGTTGATATTGCTGTTGATATTGTTGTTGATATGGTTGTTGATATTGCTGTTGATATTGCTGTTGATATGGTTGTTGATATTGCTGTTGATATTGCTGTTGATATTGTTGTTGATATGGTTGTTGATATGGTTGTTGATATGGTTGCTGATATGGTTGATATTGCTGTCTTGGTTGCAGTTGATATTGCTGTCTTGGTTGCAGTTGATATTGTTGTTGTCGTGGTTGTTGTTGCTGTTGTTGCTGTCGTGGTGGTGGTGGTGGTGGTTGCTGCCTTTGATATTGTCGTTGATTTGGTGGTTGTTGTTGCCTTTGATATTGATGATATGCTAGATTAGGATTAGCATGTTGAGCATTAGGAAGAACTGGACTTTGAGCTCGAGAATTACTAGATGAATCAAATATGTCAACCATTTTATACTTTGATTGGCACCAAAAATTGTTTAACATTGAGATAAATGACTGCAATATTAACCAAACAAAATGCATTAGATGGAGCCTTGGTAGGAGGTTCTGGCAAAGGTGGTGATGGAATATTTGATTCAATTCATGTTAAAGGTGATGCCACAATAGATGGTAGTTGTAAAATCTTCTTTGGTGAAGAATATGGTGAACCTCAAAGTGTCAAAGAATGTTTCGAAACATTTGGGAAAGCATTAACGGATATAACTAGCGACATTCAATCACATCGAACCGTTATCGATACACATGGAACCAAACTTGCTGACCATGAAGATAGAATATCAACTTTAGAGAATGCTCCTCCATCTGCAATCGAGAAGGTAATGACTTATGAAGAAGGTTGTGATGAATTCATAATTGATGCAAATAATATCCATAAATTAAGTGATTTGGATCTAAGAGATTCTCAGGGAGAAGTCCGTTCAGATGATCCTCAGGGTCATTCTACATACAACATTCTTGAGATTGATTACTCTGGATCTGTAAGTGGACAAGTCTTTGAGATCATCTTTCCCAAGAATCTTGAAATTGAAAATGCTTATATTTCATTCGAGAATGAATCATTCACGAATCCCATTATTGAATACATTGATGAGAAATATCAATTAAAGTACGTCAGCAATGAATCAAAACCTCGAATATACATGTCGAAATCTGCAATCTATGACCCATTTGAACTATATACTGATGGATTCATGAAGATCAAATTCGTTGGGAAAATGCATCAAATCTCAGTTATTAAAGATTGTGCTGAAGGTACATTAATGAATCTCAAATGTAATCTCATTGATGCTGACAATTGCTTCAAACTCAATAGGTCTCCTTTACCTGACTTCTATACAATCAAGTCAATTGGGGATTACAATTTGGATACTGCAAATGGTTTATATTATGCTGACTGGGGATATAATCCTGATTCCGATTCATTCAATTCACTCATTGAAGGACAGACATTCGAGCTTCATGATAACGTATTTGGGACTCATTACAAGCTTACTAAATCTGGAGGTAAATGGACTGGTACCAATTATTGTGTTAACATTCCACTGAAGATGCGTAAAGAGAATTCATATGGATCTTTGAATAGAGACATTCCATACATTTCAATCAAGAAGAATGCTGCAAACATATTTGCTTTGAAGGGTCTAATCAATTATGAATCCGGGAATCCATTAAAGATGATGCTTGACAAAGGTATGATAACATATAGTTCCAATACTAGAATGGGTGATCCAGATGAAACCAATGATGTCTGGCGTGTATGGTTTGGATGCAATGAAGATAAGAGTGGAGACTATTCTGCTACATTAACCCTTGATGGACATACTTATGAATTCATCATTGGATTCAAATATTCATGGAAGCATGAGCATACATATGAGATCAAAACCGACAACTATTTTGAATATATCCCTTACCGTTATGAATCATTTATTGAAACAGATTCTGATAATTTGAGAGTTTACATGAAGGCTGATCCAGAATTCAACATCCAAATTGATGAAAATATTGAATACCCAGGTGGCAATACATTCGAGTTTCTAGCTTCAACGGGTTACTATTCTGTATCACCTAGACCTGAATCTTGCACAACATTGATGACAAACTTCAATATCCAAACATCTGGAATAGTCATTGGAGAGAATATTGAATCACATATCTTTGAATTGAATTCGTTAGGGAATGTTGTTGATATAGCTGTTAACGACATATCATCTTTGGAGAAATATTGTAATCGTTTGCAGAAAGAATTTGATGACATGCAACCTAAATTCAGCTGGTTTGATTACATTGCCGGCAAGTTCGTTAACATTGGATCATCTGTATTTACATTTGGGAAAGTCGGTGCTGGAGATCTATTGCAAATCTCTATTGATGGAATTAAAGGTCTTTCTAAACTATCATTTGCCAAAGATGCTGATAAAGATGATGGAATAGAATTAGAAGATATTGATGAAGTTGTTAGAGACAAATCTGTGAATCAATCAAGAGAAATCATTAAAGAATTGACATATGTCGATACCATTATTGAGATCCCAAATGAGAAATATTGTCACAGATATTATACTGATACATTGAAAGGTACATTAGAAGTTGAAACCAAAGTGGACAATGAGGGTGAAGTAATCAAGTTAAATACATATTCCATCAATGAAGATAAGAGTTTCACATTGCAAAGCAAGTACGAAGTATCAAATGAGTCATCAAATGGGTCACTTTATGTAATTACTTTCGAAGATCCATATCTAATGATTATCACCATGGGAAGTCATGAACCATTATCAGTTAGAATCAAGTATACAACCAAAGTTGAGAATTCTGAATTAGGTTTAGGTGAAACGTTAACGAATAAGCAATTGATGTCTGCAGCTGCTATCAAGAAACTCATTGAAAACCATAAAACAAATTGGTTGAATGAGATCCCAAAAATGCCAGAGAATTTGGTTAATGAAACTGTATTGAATACTACGTTGAACAATTATGCTTTGACAACAGATATGACCTATGCTATTGATCAAGTGAAGAGTGAAATTCCAGAAATTATTGAGGGACAAACAACGATTCAATTCAAAATTGAAAATAATACAATTCCTGATTTGGATTACGACAAATATCATGAAATGATTGAGCAATGTGGGTTGGATATTGTTTCATCAGACAGTTTCTATACAGCTCATTATGTTCATGTAGACTATTCATATAATGACGATGATGATAATCAACCCTCTCAGATAATGCGTATCGAAGGAAGTAATTCTGGTCTTTGGATTCTGTATCACTCCCATGAATTAATCAATCCAGGAACTGGTGAAACACCAGAAATATTATCATGTTCAATTACCAAAAATATCGAACCAACAGACAAAAATGCTTATTCGGCAAGATATGTGTCGAACACTTTTGCTTTGAAAACAGATATCCCAGAAATAATTGATAAAACAATTACTTTCAATCAAGAATTAGAATTATATTATGATGAAGGTAATAGTATTAATACTCTTTCGGTTCTTTATACTAATGCAAGTCAATATTTTGAAAACTGGAAACAATATGGAATGTTATTTGATGGATATGATAAAACTGATGAAAATATTAAATATCAAGGAATATTCACTATATCAAGTATTAATAATAATGATTATGTTTTAAATAATGGCGTTCAAAATATAGTATTAACATTAGAAATGAGTTCAAGTTGTGGAGTTGTTTATGATTTTGATAACCAACATAGAATCAATGTAATAAGTTGCTATATTGCAAATGAAGATTATGATGAAACAAACTTAAACAGTGTTGTTAATCTTGCATTTCTCCAAGATAAATATGCTTTGAAAACAGATATTCCAGAACCAGTTGACTTGACACCTTATGCACTCAAGACTGATATTCCTACTGTTGATCTAGAACCATATGCCACTAAAACTAATAATATCCCATATGAAGTTGACAGAAAGGATGGTAGTTGTGCTTTTATATTTAGTTTAGCTAAGACTCCTTTGAATTTCAGTGTAAAAATAGTACTAAGGTGGACAAATTCTGCTAACGAACCAGATTGGGTGGGTATTACTGGGGATGTTATAGATGGAGTCCTACAGAATAAGGTAATTCTTAATGGTACTACTAATACCAAGAAGAAGTTTACATTCCCAGGGCAACAAGGATATACTCAAATTAGGTTAGACACCAGCATTTATTACTGGAAAGATGGTAAAGTCAGATTTTTGAACGTTAATTCCAATTTTTCTGATGAGACTCTACTAAATTATGATCCTAACGAAACATACTTTACAGAATATGTGACTTATGGTGGAGATCTAGAACCTTATGCACTCAAAACTGACATTCCTACTATTGATCTAGAACCTTATGCATTGAAGAGTGATATCCCAGAACCAGTTGACTTGACACCATATTATACTAGTACCCAGGCTGATGAGAAGTTCGTTGATGAAGATGAATTGGCTTATGAATTAGATAAGTATGAGACCAAGGATGTGGCTGATGGAAAGTATGCTTTGAAAACGGATATCCCTGAACCAGTTGATTTGACTAAATATGTAGCAAAAAATGATGATGGTTCATTATCAATTAATAGTACCGAAAGTAATATTGCAAGTTTCTTTAGTTCTATTGATTCTAATACACTTGCTTTATTTAGATTTGGATATAATGATACTTATAATACTGTCTTTATGTATAGGTCTTCAAAAACTGCTGATACTGGTGAAGTATTTATATATGTTGATGGTCATAGATTTCAATCATTTAGCATGTTTGGTACTGCAAGAAATACAACAATTGATTCAAATTTATATGTTTCTGGCAAAATAACATCCAATGGTTCAAATACCATCACTCACTACTGTCCAATCGAAGCAGGTCAAAACATATCTGATTTCGTTGCAGGAAAGCCTGTATTCATGAGTGGACATGTATATAAATATGTTAACGGATCCTTCATTAGTTCCACTGCTAACGATTCAACTGATTGCATTTGTAGTGTAGTAATCAATGGATCCTATAAAGAGTTCGTTGGAGTGATTACAGAAGTGGATGCTGAAAATGGATGTATCAAATTTGCTTCTCATGGAGACATGTTATTCACAGTTGATGATGCAAATCTCTATCAAATTGGTGACGTAATTCTCTATAATGGAAAGATCTTGGATGCTGAATATGCCATGACTTTACGCATTCAGCAATCAATTGTTGGAAAGGTCACAGCAAAAATAAATGAAACCACTCTTGCAATATTCAAATCTTAGACTTTAATAGATCTGTTTGCAATTCTTTCACGAATCATTTCAGGGCATCCAACAAAGAATCCATCAGCAAATGCTTTACATGGATAGTATTCAATTTCTTTACCATCTTTGTTGACAAAAGAAGCTGGTTTCAGGTCAATGGATAGTATTGAACGATTGCTATTTGGTCCGTAATCTTTTATTATTTTTGATTCTCCAACCTTGATGAAAACATTTTTAGCTTCGAATATTTTTCTTATATCATTTCTATCAAATATGCAATGCTTATTAAAACTCACATACATTGGACTGATGACATATATGTTTTCATTGAATTGATCATTTTTGACAAAATTACTATCATATGATATCCATAATGATTCATTGAGATCAATGAGAGGTTCATTTTCTTCTGCCAGAATAATATCTTCAATATCTGCTATACCAAGGAATTTTTCAACGAATGATGTTGGTGTAAGATACAAATATGGCTTGTAATCGTCACCTTTTGCTTCAGCAAATTCCCTTTTGGGATCGGTGTTGTGTAGCATGGTGTTTTGCATTTTATCTTTTGTCTGCAGTAAAAAATTATGTTTAATAAATATATTTGCATCGATTCTCAAAATCAATCCACCATGTGAAATTTGGGAAGCAAAAATGCAAAAACCGTTCCCAGGTGGACATGTAGTGCATTCAAAATCCTGAAATAAACAAGCCTGAAAATCCTATTTTTATACATCCACCTGGGAATAGAAGAAGAAGAAAGAATTCCGTATATGACCTTTATTTCACCCTAGCACGACCGGAACGCATTAGCGAACATCGTCTAGATGTGGAACCATTATAACTCTTCTTTCAACCTAGCACGACCGGAACGCATTAGCGAACATCATCTAGATGTGGAATTATAATGGCTCTTCTTTCAACCTAGCACGACCGGAACGCATTAGCGAACATCATCTAGGGACGAGATCATATACGGAACCTCTCAGAAGAATATGAAGAATTTTACAAATAAAAACGGTCCATAGCAGAATCGAACCAGGTACTCCGGATTACCATGGAAACGACTTACCACTGAGCCGTGTCTGGCCAGACATAAATTTGGATCCATATAGAGATTTATTTATAAGAGGGTGTCACTTTTTGGCTTGGAAACGCTATCCGCTTTGCGGAGTACGAAGTAACTCAGTGTAGGAAGCAGATAGAGCGGTTTTGACGATAGATTTGGGATATCGTTTTCGACGGTTATAAGGTCAATTTAATTCACCTTAACCGCCAAGGTCAAATTATTTCACCTTTCCCATATATGGAAAAATATAAGATTTTGCTTCCAATTTTCTGAAGACCATATCTCAATGAATACTCAACCGATTTTGACAAATCATATATCAAAAGAAAGCGTAGATAAAGTAGAATCTAAATATCATTTTAGAAATAAATTTGATGAACCAGAAGTATGTATATTTGAGCATTTATATTTACATTTTTGACTAACAATGTAATTTAGCATACCATTCACAAAGCGAAGTGACCTAACAGGTCATTTTGAGACTAATTCCATACTTGATGAATTGACTGTAAATGTTATTATAAGCATATTTTAGGTCTTCGGTTTTACCTTCTTTGGTTACCAATATTTTTGAAACATAGATGATCTTATCTGATTTTCCACGGCATCCGCTGCATCCAATATCTTCATTCAAGACTAATTCAACTTTCTCACATCCAGTCAATAATTTGATCATTTCCATCAACAACTTGCTTTCACAGACAACATATGAATTCACTTTTAATGGATTGTTCTCATACATTTCAACTAGCATTTCAAGAAATCTGTTTTTCTTGTCAAGCTCATCTAATTCATTTCCCAAATCTGCGATACCCCTGTCTTGTGCTAAATGGAAAGGATTGTTTGTTGGTTGTGGAGATACTGATTGATATTCCGGATTCGTCATCTGAGTATTTGTAATTGGACCATTCCCTTGGGGAACTTCCGGTTGGGGAGCTTGAATAAAATTTACATTTGGATTCAGAGGTTGAACATTTGGATAAAGGGGAATGGAATTTGCTCTTGGATGCTTTTGAGTTGGTTTGATATTAATGTTTACATTAGTCTGTTGCTCTTGCTTTATCGTATTATCTGTCTCACTGGATAGTATACGTGCTTGCCTCAAAGTCATTTTCATTAATGCAAAAATAGATTTAGCATCTAATTTTTTTAAATTGTCTTTCAATCAAATCATTTTTGAGATACATCTTACCATTCAATTCAACAGCAACGATTCCATCTCTGTTATAATATTCTCCAACAATTCCCTTGAATGATTTGGCACATTTTCGCTTAATGATATTTGGACTTTCAATCATAATTTCGTAATCATTCTCGAAACCAACCAATGGAACGAACCTCTCATTCATATTCATTTGTGTCTTCGTTAAAAAGTTATTAGAGGTAGTCCTTTGGACATATTATCTTTCAGATATACCTATTAGCAGCAACTCTATTGAGTAGTTTGCGGACTTTCATGCAATGATCATATTTCTTTTGGATTCGTTCACGTTGTTTCATTTTCTTAGGATTGTCAGATTCTGGTTCACCTAATATTTTTCGATAATATTGCAATCTTGATGCAATCATCTTCAATGTCTGCGTTGCAAATGATTTACGTTCATGTCTTTTCTTTAATGGTGGTAATGCTAATGTTTCATTTTCATTTGTATTTGATTCCATTCTTTGGCTCTCATTAAAATATCAACAGCAAACATATAAACATCTCTTTAACAAAAACCAAATGAATCAAACTTACGAACTCAACAATAACGTGGATCACATCATTCAATACATCAAGAATTCAATACTTTGGGGTCCAAGCAGTGTAGACCATTCAGATAATTTTGATAGATTGCATGATCATAATTATGCTGGCTGGTTTGATGATAATTTTGATGACGATGATGATGATCCATTTACAGACTATTATAAGCAACCGAGAACATTGGAATTAATAAATAATCTTCTCAACAGCCATTCAACATTTTCAAGATTTATTCGTGACAGAATCGTTAAATGGTATCAACGTAAACATCTTTATGACAAGCCTAGATTTAATTTAGTTGAGAATGTATTGAGCAATTTCATTAAAGTAAATGTCACAACAATCAACAAAGAAGTCATTGAATATATGGAATATACAAAGAAACAGATCATTGAATATCAAGAACGCAAGAAACGTCAAGCTATTGAGAAACAAGAACGTAGAAAACGTGAAAGGATTGAAAGGCGTGAACAAGGATTGCAAGCAGCTCATGAGGAATTAAATAGGCTCCTTAATCTCAAAATGCAGAAGAGTAAGACTAAATTCTATGCAAATAATGTATTCAGAGATTGGAATATCCATCCAGAAGATATGACTAAATTATGGAGAGAATATAATGAAAGATGGATACCACCAACCCAAAGAGGCAAACCACAACCTCAAAGACCTAAACCAACGATAGCTTACGATGACACATTTGAAGACAAGCTTATCAAATACCTTAAAACACATTCAGATGAGAGACATCCAATGTCATTTGATGACTTTCAAAAGCTAACTAGAGGTTGGCCTAGTTCGTTTACATCAATTGAAGATTGGTATCAAACCTACATTGAAAAGCATCCATCCAACATTGCTCCAGAGAAGATTCAAGTGAATTCTATTGGATTCAAATCACCAAAGAAGATTAAAGCATTGAAATCTAAATATCCAAATATTAAGTCTCCTGATTCACCTACAACATCATATTTTCCATTAAAGCAGAATAAGAAGCTATATCAACTTCACAAGGTTTGCCCAAAAAAGACTTACATCATTGACATAATGTTTTGTGATAAGTATGCATATCTCATTGCAATCAATGTCAACACTAGATTCTTATATGCAGCCCCAATGAATAAACCTGTATCCATCACAACTAATCACGACAATCAAGAACAGCATTACATGAGATATTCTAAAAATGCAGACACATACATCAATGCTTTGGACTCATTAATCAAATCAGGAATGGATGTTCGATACCTTCAAGGTGATGGAGAGAAAGCTTTCGATGCACATGAAACATGGGCTTATTATGATTCTCATAACATTGAATTCAAACCAGTCCCAAGAATGAAAATGGGTGTATATCTAGACTTCATGAAAAAGGAACAAAAGCAATCGAAAACAGATCCAATGCATGGTTCTTTAGGGATTCTTGATAGAGTGATTCGCACACTTCGAGACATGGCATACCACATTGAAGTTGGAATCATTACACCAAATATCATGAAAGAGCTTGTCAATCAATATAACAATGTACCTCATGCAACGTTATCCAAATATGTTGGCTTTGATGTTACACCACAAATGATCCAAGATGATGAAGAACTAGAGAACTATATCATTAGACAAATCATGAAAGAGAATGAAAAGGTTACAAGTAGAGCTGGATTTAAACCAGAGAATGGCACACCAGTGAAGCTTTATAATGAAAAGGATTCAATGACTAAAAGAAGATCAATCATTCAACCAGGAAAGTATCACATTGTTGACTACCATGGAGGATATTATGAAGTCGAAGATGAGAACAAAAATAGACAATTCATTCCAAGATTTAAGCTTGCAATTGACATTTAATGTAATACTTTCTTGTAATATTCTGGATTATACATTCTGATGATCTTATACAATACATTGATATTTGAATGTTTTGCATCTTTCTTGACTGTTTCGAAATTCATTGAAGCTTTGCATGTCAAATTACATTTGAACTCAACATTATAAAATGCTTTATCTCTATTATCTGGTGATAGACACTTAATTGCTCCAAACAATGGTAACAAAGTAAGTCTATCATCTATTTTTGAAGCATAATTGTGAACTTCCATACCAACTAATCCATCAACCAACTTCATTTCTTCTTCATTATCAAGATATGTTAAAGGTTCATCATCATCATCATCATCATCATTATATTCTTTACTATTTTTACCTGAAAGATCCAACTCAACATCTAAAGATTTGATTACATCTGCTGCCGTTCTCTTGATAACTGAATCCCAATTACCTTGATAGAATTCATATCTTCCATTCTCATTTTCAGAATCAGGAAGCATTAGACCATGATATGAATTGCAATCAACAGAAGCAAAATAATCTATATCAAACTCATCACATTCGAAACATTTGACATATGCATTCTTATATAAACCTGGAATATTATGATTTGCATAAATATGAAGACTACCACTTCCAGTCTCAATAATGATATCATCTTCAGAGAGTTTACTAATTATTGATTGCTTGATTTCAAATCTTTTCTTTTGAGGTAACTTCTTATTAATATCAATGTCAATCACTGCAAAACCAGGAGTTTCATTTACACTCAAAACCATTCCAGTCTGATATCTACATTTAAGATCACCAATATGTTTACCATCACAGGATCCATGCTTGGACTTATTGAATGTAATCTTGAAGTTCTCATCAAATCTAGTTCTCAATGGTAAATCCCAATGACTCTCATCAAAATCATTTATATAAGTTGGGATATCATTTGAATCTCCATTTGCAGAGACATCACTTTCATTTTCAGAAATATTCTTTCCAAGTTCAAGTAATTCAGCATCTAAATCTTTATTGTTCATTATATTTTTGAATTCATTTTCACATTCTTTAGCATACTTTTCACATGATTTGATAATAACATCATTAGCAGTCAAACCTTTAATGAATGGAACGCAAGTTTGATCTTCCAATACTATCATTTTGTTATGAAATCCAGTCAACGCATTCTTCTGAATAGTCACCTTAGACATTTGATTACGATTCATTTGGAGATTAATATTCTTACCTGGAATGACACATTTATCAACAATGATTGCATAATAATCAGTTGGATTAATGTTATTCTTTTTCAATGATACACCTTTGACTTTCAATGCTTTAGTTTCTAGGGAACCATCTTCTTTATTATTCCAAATTGTATAACATTTAGGACATAATGCAACTTGATTATCTCCATATTTTTCAACAGCTGCACCTAATATTTTCTTTTCATCAGCAATTTGCTTTGCAAAAGTCCCTCCGGGACCAGTTCCAATAGCTGGATTTGGCATGAATTGATAAATATATTTATCATAGAATTCTTTATCTTTAACGATTGCATCGAAGACTTGCTCACCATGTCTATTCATATCTCCAGCAATTGCAAAGTAAACACTATCTGTATCACATGATGTGAAATGCATTCTTTCAACATCTAAACATTTGAAAAGGAAGTCATAAATGAAAACCAAATACCAATACTTTGCATTATCAAGAGTGAAGAATGACTCTTGAACACATGTCTTGCATCGGAAATTCTTGGGTTTACGTTGAATCATATATAGTTTACTACTCTGCGTAGCAGATGAATCATTTCCAATTGGATATCCATTTACATAAGTCTCACTTGCAATGTCAATGAAGGCTCTATCACGATCTACAATCTTAACTTTATCATAATTTTCTGTATTGAGACCATCATATCCATAAGATCCATTCATACTAATTTTATAGAACTTCTCATTTCCAGACTTCTCTCCACTTAATATCTTCTGACGTTCTCCCATAAATTCATTAACGAATGCATTGAAACCTCTATGGCAATCATATATTGTAACATTCTGGATATCAACAACTTTCAAACCATGGTCAATGAGAAACCATAAATAATAGCAACCAAATGTCTTGAATTCACCTCTTGTATCAAGAGTCATCGTTAACTTGGTATCAGATTTGTCAACAGTATGGATATTATTGTCTTTACCATATTTGTACATGTATGATCCAATTATATCTTCATCATTTTTGATCTCAAAATTGCGAAATACAGGTGGGAAATTAATGAAATCATTAATCAAATCTTTGGGACATTCAAGCTTAACAGTTGCATGGAATATAAATTTGGGATTCTTATCAAACCTATGTTTGGAATTGATTATACTCATACAAGTATGATATACATTTGGTTTCTGCTTACCATTCTCATCATAGCAATCATATGAATTTAACATTGAACCTGGCATGTACATGATACCTCCATGATATTTGTTGAATGAATGCCAGTTACCAGAACATGCTGAAGGATACAATGAATTGAAATCAACACCAACAACATGTGAAACAACATTATCAGTATATCCGACAACAACTTTATTAGCTTCTTCATCAAAATGTAAACGTGTAATGAAAGTCTCACCTCTAAGATTGACTCGATGCATGACATTTGAAAGACCACCAGTTATACCAGCACGTAAACGATAATATTCAGCTTCATTGGTAATTGTCATTGGCAAATGATTCACTTTACAGAACTTCTTGAGCTGGATTCTTAAACGAGTAACCTTATCATCATCATCTGCACGAAGGCTATTACATACTTCACAAGAAAGTTTGCAATTGGATAATTCATGACCTATTTCATTATTGATTCGATCTAATGTTGGCTTATTAGTCCATGAGAAGTGTTCACCACAAAGATGACATTTACCTAATTCTGGGTCTTCATATATCTTCATGAATGCATCGAAATCAGCTTCAGAAACACATTTAGAAAGATCTCTTATTCCCTTTGGGAAATTTGCTTTGCAAAAAGGTTTGGGTTGCTTACTTTTCCCTTGTTTAGAATTGAATTTCTCATCTTGGTTATAATATGAATTGACCTTATATGTCCACCATTCTTTGGTTGGCTTGAATGTATTCTTTGAATTCAAAACATCATAATCACAATTGATATCGAAATTCTTATAAGCCATTGCATACTTAATTTCAGATGCATTACGTGACAAAGAAAGATTAGAGAGCATGTCAATACCATATTTAGCATTCATTTCAATGAGGTTATCAATAGGTTTAATCATCATCTCAACATCATTATCATTATAAGCTAACAGATATTCCCATCTGTCAATGAATCTTTTGGAATCTTTGATATATTCTTTATATTCATCTTCTGTCAATGCATTCTTTTGATTGAGATAGCTATGGAAATCTTCATGAGAGAATGGCTCAGACTTACTTAGGACATCATCAAAGTTCTCACTATTTACAGCTTCATATGGGAATGTACCTTTAACAGAATTCTCTGCACCACCAAAGTCAACACCAAATTGTTTAAGAGTACCTCCACTGATGAATGCTTGAGCATCAATGAAACGTAATCCAATCATTTGCTTTGCAAACTTCCCTTCGGGAATACCTTTATCAGTTGATGTTTTGAGAATGAATTGCTTCAAAGATGATGTAGTACCAATTAAAGAACTGTTATCAACCTTCCATTGCATATCATGATGAGTATAATTGAAATATTCTTTAAAGAGATTGCTATCAAATTTTGCAGAATTAAATCCCAAAACTGGTACATCAAGGAGACCTTTATCAAGCTTTTTAATGACTTCGACATCAGAGATTTTGAGCATCTCTTTCATTAATTGAACCTTGTCATCAACTATTTCATAAGCTTGCTCGAACATAAATGTGAGCCATTCTGGAATGAAATCTTTGGATCTAGCATCGAAATGTCTCGTTAACAAACCTTTTGAAGACTTGATACAACAGCTCACTGACAAGGGAATTAGACGACTATTGATAACAGTTGATTTACCAGTTTCTTTATTAACAGATTGCTCCATGGTTTCAAAATCATATGTCATGTAATATCTCTGAGGTTGCCATTTAAGATCATGTGCTACACAATATTCGTAAACTGGATGATTCAAAATATGTGGACAATATGGCATACTAACTCTTTCTGGAATGTAATTCTTATGAAACTTTCCATCACAATGTGCTTTATGGATTTCCATTCTCTTTGGATTCTTTCCACGGATTGCATACGATTTGCATTTGGGACATATCCAAATATTAGTCAATGATTCTGCATTAGTGATATACATAATATGGATGACATTACCTTGGCTAAAGAGTAAAGCATTAAAAGTCTTTTCAAATTTCTCATCATACCATTGCTGATCAATGTCATAACGATTACTTTCTTTGTCATAGCAATAGATGTTAACATTAATTTCATGCTTCTTAGCAGACTCTTTCATTTCATCTAACGTCATTCCCTTGAATGATTTAAGTAATGCTTGGGCAGCTTTGGTAGGTCTAGTAGTATATTCAACACCATGATCTTTGCAGAAGAGTTTACGAGCTGCTGGCGTACGATCTTTAAGTTTAAATGTTTTAGCTTCCCCTAACTTTGGTTCCAAACATATTGCTAAGAATCTATACCAACATAATCCATCATCTTCATTGTCTGTGATTACAAATTTTGATTTCAAGAACTCAACTGGAAGGTCATCAATCTTACCAGAAACCTTAACTAATCTTGAAACAGTGAATGCTATATTTGAAACATAAATGAGTTTGACATTAGAAGCACCAAAAGTAGTATGATTATAGAGATTGGATTCAATATAATATTTGACTCTATCCAAATCTTGCTGAAATTGGATTACAATTTGAATGGTATTTGCAAATTGATGACTGGTTACTGTAACAGGTCTTGGTTCATATGTGAACTCTGGATCTGATTCTGGAGATACATTCTTCTCAGGAATTTCAAAGACACCACCTATCTCAAATGTTAACTTGAATGGTTTGATTTCTTGCTTAAACATAACATTATCAAGATATTGGAAGATGTCTTCAAGCTTATGAATCTTGTTAAGGTAATACACTACAATTGGATCTTTATTTTTATCTTTATCTATATTTTTCTCTTCAACATCTGAATCTTTTGGATGCTTACTTCTAGCTTTTTCTAAACATTCTAATGCTTTCAGTTCATCATATGGCTCATTAATTTTAAGATTCTCTTCATCAATACTTTTGAATTCATGACCAAACTTCTCAAAATATTCTAGCAATTCTTGGTTTTCTTTCTCAAACAAGATTTGAGTATAAGGTTTAGCATCATCTGGTAACGGTTTAAGTGTAGGTGGTTGCTTACGTAAATCATCAAGCATTCTCTTATAATTAGATTTGGATGCATGGATTTGAGTATTTTCTTTTTCAATTTTCTCGTTAAAACGTTTACGAAGAATATCCCTAATCTTATCATTAACCTTATCTTTAACATTGAAATGCTTACGTTTAATGTAATTGAGATATGCTGAATCATTGCTATCAATATATCTTTTTGGTGCTTTTGGATGCTTTGGAGCATGTGGGATTCCCAAATATTTGATTTCTGGTTGGAATGGAAGATTCATTAATTCATTAATAGTTTCGGCTTCAATAGCTTCAGCTTCTTTCTTAGCATTATAACCCTTTGCAAACCAATATACACTACCATAAGTAGCATCACCATCATAACCCATTTCATCAAGTTTGGGTATAATAAAGTCAAGGATTCTATCAATTACATTATCTTCAAATTCAGAATTATATGGAAATTCATCAATAATTGCTTCAAGTGTTTCTTCAGAAATGCCAAGCATTAATGCTAAATTCCATACATCATCAACTGGTTGCTCATCTATTTCTTGGCGGTTGTCGATCGTTGGTTGACTCATCTTTTCTTTACCTCCGCATTAAAAAAAATTATCCCTTACAAAAAGATTGATATCTACCCCTCTCCCATTTTTCATGAAAAATTACATCTTTTACATTTCCTTTAGTCGTCAAAATGGGCCTGAATTTGGTCATTATTTTTGCCTCCAAACCCCCTCAAAACATCCATTTTTGGGCACTTTTTTTGAAATTTCAGCATTTCCCAAGTTTGGGCTCCTAGTATTGAAACATAACTCCGAAAATGAATGCTAGAAGACAGGTGTACCCTCGTATTGAAAATCAGACCCGAAAATCAAGGCAAAGTATTTACCCCTTGGCTCCCCCATCTCCTACTCTCTCATTCTTATTGTAGTGAAAATGACACTTTTTTCATTTTGGGGAAACCAGCTTCATTGATACAAATGATAAATGAAGGAATTTCATATTTCACTGATATGCGAGAACATATGAAAGAACTCAAAAAAAGAAAGCAAGATCAGGATGATCCTCAATTTAATGATTAATTCATTAATAATTATTCTATAAAAATTCATTATTTAATTATTTATTATTATAATTATTATTATTATAATTATTATTATTATAATTATTATTATTATAATTATTATTATTTTAAATTTTAATAAATTTTTTAAAATTGAATACATTTTGGTGTAAAAATGGTCATTTTTTGTGAGAAAAACAAATTGAATACTTTTTGGTGTAAAAATGGTCATTTTGAAGTCTACCAAATTATGTGTTTAAGAGCTTCACGTAGTGTATAATTTTTTTCAAAATAACTGACAACTTCTTGTTTTTTTTTTTTTTTTTTTTTTTCCTTGGGAAATTGGTGTTAGAAGGGTCGAAACTATCGAATTTATAACAAATATGATTATAATTAATATATTTTATTTAATGACATATAATAAAATTAAATTATTAATTATGATATATTTAATGCGATAGAAAACAAGATATTACTATAAAAAAATAATGACTTTAGAATTCAAATGCTAATCGTAATAGGCAAATTTTTAACTTTGAATAATTTTGTTAAAACATTTTTATAAAAATCATTTTATTAATCATTTATATCATAAAAGTATCATATATTTGCTTTTTGGTTGGTATAAATTGGAATTTCTTGCCTAATAATGTTGGACTTGGCTAATGTATATTAAATTAGATATGTAATTTTTTTGATGATTTGATGAAATGAAGCTCCAAAACATAAAATAACCTGTTGATTATTGATAATTATCATTAGGAATTTATATTTCTAAAAAAATAAACTTAAATAAGTAAATCATATTTCTGTTACGAAAAATGTAGCGCACCAAATTCAATGAAATTTAGCCATCAGAAAACACATATATGATAACGATGATTTTATCAATATTTCAAAAATTTGTTATGAAATTGGAGAGAAAAGACGGATTTGAAATTGAGAGGAAATCTTGTAAAGTTCTCAATTCTGATTTTAAAAAACATAAATTTCTCATTTAAAAAAATAATTATAATAAATCTAATAGATTAAAATTTTTATTATATTTGTGCTTAATAAAAATTCAAACTATAAAATTAAAATATTCAAAATCAATCGTTTTTTGAAATCTAAATGTTGAAAAAATTATAAACGGTTTAGTGTCTACCGTTCTGAGGTGTTCCTCTTTTTTCTTCAAAATTTCCAGTCATTTTGTATCTTGTGTAGTAGTTTCTTATCGTTGATTATGGTCTCTCCATTAAAAAAGATATAAAGGTTCATTTCTTTGGATATTTCCTATATAATTCGATTATTCTTGCTTTTTCATCTTTTTATATAAAAATTTTACACTAAAGTAAAGTTCAAAACCCCCTAACGATAAAAAAACCCCCTAACTTTTTTAAAATTTGAGAGAAAACTTTTTATAGATCAATAAATATTCATTCATTTTAATATATTTAATAATGTATTTAATATTATTTATGAATTATAATTTAGAAGCCGTGATTTTAACTTTACAAAAAACCCTAACTTTTTTCCATATTTAAATTCAAAAGAAAGTACTTTTTGCCATCAAAAAAGGCTAATTTGAGAGGGAAAAATGGTCAAAAAAAGTTAGGGGGTTGTTGAAAAAGTTAGGGGGTTTATTCCTTTTCTTTATAGGGGATTCAACCGTAAAAAAAGTGACACATTTTTAAAACTTTAATATTTTTTAATAAAAATATTATCATTTTGTAGATAATTTGCTAAATAATCGAACATTAATTTTTGGGAAAAAATTGTCTATCATGTCATGAAAGGGAATGGATTTTTTAATTGAATGCCTTTCTTATATTTTTTATTTCACATTTCAAACTCAATTAACATATAAATCATAGAGTTTATATCATTTCAAGTTATTTTAAACCAGATAAAAAAAAGGCAAATACATTTATTGTTCTTGTTCCAGTATTTTTTTTATTTATTTCTGCTAATTGACAGTTACAGGGTGGTCAAAAAGTCTGTTCGTCAATCATTATTTTAATGATTATTAAATATTTGTTTATTATATCTATATATTATAATAGATAATTTTTATAGTAATCAATAACTTAAAAAAATATTCCAATAGGCGCTTCACATATATTTTTCTAATTGAATTTTATAAAGCATATCAAATTTTCAATTGTCTTATTAAAATTGATATTTTCAATAGTTAAAAATCATTCTATATTCATAAAAACATGATATATAAAAAGTTTAAATTGTATATTATTATATATATTAATAAATAAATATAAATATTATTTATGAATTAGATTCAACTATTTTATCATTATTCCAAAAATTTTGGAATACTGAAAAAGTTCAAATTTTGCACATATAAGAATCAATCAAACAATTTAAACTGATAATTGGAATAAATATTTAATAAATATATATATTCAAATAGTATAGATGCATATATATTAAAATATAGAAATAAATTCAGTAAAATCCAATATTAGGTTTTTTATAATACTTTTTAATCAAAATAGATGAATGTATGTATGGTTTGAAGTTTATTCATCATTTTATGGTTCAAACCCAAATAATTATTTTCAAAATATATGTCAATATTATCTTCTTAAACTAAGCTTAATATTATATTATTTTGATGAATGAAATAGAATCACATTCTGAAATACATTAAATTTTTCTCAATATATTTCCCAAAATACCAAAAAATATAAACGTATACTATTTTTTGAATTAATTTTTTAAAAGTTAATTAAAAAGATTTTCAACAATAAATAATATACTTTTATTACCTATAATTCAAAGAATATATGTATATAATATGAAATAGTAATGCTAACTATACATTGTAAAAAACCCTGACGAACAGACTTTTTGACCACCCTGTACTTTTTTTTATCATCCGATATCAAGATTCACTTCTAAAAAATATCAATGCCAATGCTTTTATTAATACATTAATATTGTAAAGCCAACTTTTTAATTTAAAATTTTTAGTTAAAAATTAAAAGATTAGTATTAAAAATTTTTTACATTAAAACGATATTATTATCACCATAAAATATTAGTTATGAATCATGAAAAGATGTGTGATATTTCCTTATAGATTTTTATAATTGATGTTTGATATGATTTGAATCTTTTTCTAAATTCATTAAATTCAAGTTTTTTTTCATTGAATTATTTGTTTTTGTTTATGAATAAAATAACTATTCTATTGCATTTAAAATGAATTGTCTTTTTTTGGTTCATAAATTAAGCATTTTTCATATAACATTTCATCCCAACTTTCTTTTATTCCCTTTCTTGACCCTATATATATTTTTTTATTATAAGATATATTTTAGAATTAATAAATAATGGAGATATTATTTTAATAATAAAATAAACAAAATAATTTATTTTTAATTTTTATTCAATTTTTTGACACTTTACAAACGGTTGAATCCCCTATTTTAAACTTTTTGTTACCAAATGTTTTTTCCCCCATAACTTTATAAAATTCAATGAAAAGACGTATTAAAATGTAAAAATTGCCGAAATGAAACGTAATTACATGATTTATATAAAAATAAAAAAAAAGCAAAGAGGTTTAGTTTCGAACTCAATACTTTGGCCTCAAATTATTTTAACCTCTAAGCTAGAGCTCTCAAATTTGAAAGGATTAAATATTTAAATTTAAAGATAAAAATAGGGGGTCCAAATTATTCTATTATATTTAATAAAATATTTGATATTTATTGGTATATTTATTTTTTAGAATTATCTATAGGAAGTGTAGATCCCGCTTTTTATTTTTCTGAAGGTCTGTTTGATTATTTTATTTTTCAAAAAATCAGAATTAGAGTAGGGAATCATTAAAATTAATATAAAATATAAAAATCCAGCCAAGATTAAATGAATGTTACATGGTTTAATTAAAAAAAAAAAAAATAAAAAATTCAAGATTATTTAATCATTTGATAGTTTTGTACCAAAATGCATTTTACATTCTGCGAAGCACGAATAATTGGTATTAAAAATGTATTGAATCAAAATCATCCGGTTCTAAAACATAATTGGTGATTGCATCTTCATGAGAATCAATCATCTCAATGTCATTATTCATGTTTCTATACGGATTTAATAAATTCATTTGCATTCTTTCTTCATTGATTCAAATATTTTCAAAAATATTTTCATTGCTTTTTTTAGCTTTGAAGCAAAATTTAATTTTTGCTGCTTTTTTAATTATTTTTTTTAGGATTTTCCTCCATGTTAAATATATTTATAAGTTTCTCTTTATTTCAAATGTCATCCAGAATCGAGTATAACTTGTGATCTTCTTTATTATTTTTCTTTTTTTCTATTGTTTTGACCTGAATTGTTATTCTGACTTTCATTATTATTCTGGTTTTCATTATTATTTTGACTTTTCTCTTTATTATTTTCTAGTAATGAATCATTAATGAAGATATTAATGAAGTTATTTTGAAATCAATTATATTAATCATATGATCTTTTTATTTTATCTTGTTTAGAATTATCTTTTCTAAAGAATTTTTTTTAAAAAAAACTGTTCATCTGTTTAATCTATAAGTATTAAAACCGAACAGACCTTCAGAAAAATAAAAAGCGGGATCTCCACTTCCTATAGATATTTGTCTTAATTAAGTTTACTATTAATTAGCATTTATGAAATGTATTTTAATTATCCTAAAATAAATAAAATCGTATAGAGATTTCATTTTCCCCCTCAATTTTTGATCGTTGGACCCCCTATCTTTTTATTAACTTTTTCTAAAAAAGTTGTATTTTCTTTGATTTAGAAAAAAAAAAAACTTATTAGTATTTTCTTTTTTCCAACTTATTCGTTTTTGAAAATAGAAATAGATTTAAATCTTGCAGAAATCATTGAATAAATTTTAACATGTCTACAATTTTATGCAATAAATTTTTAACAGCTTTAAATAAACAAACCATTTCTACATACATTTATTCCCAGTGGAATTAAAAAAAGCACCAATTAATATCAAGAATTGGTCTCAGAGAAAATTTGTATCTTTAATTTCATTGTAATCAGAATATTGGCTAATATACTTTGTATTTTTATTATTTAATATTATATAATAATATAAATCAATTTTACTATATAAAATTAAAATATGGGGACACATTATTGATCATATTATTAAATTTTGACAAATTAAAGTTTTGATTTAAAATTTTTAAAAAATTTTATTGAAAAACGAAAATTTCTCTTATTTTTTAAAACTAATTAATTATTAATTAATTAATTAACATTAAAAAATAAATTATAAAATTATTTAATGATTAATAATTAAAAATTAATTATTTGTTAAAAAAATAATTAATTATTATTAATTGAATTGATACAATTTTCAATATAAATGATGGCTAAAAAATAACTCAATTATTTTTATATAAATATAACAAATAATTGAAAGATGTTAGTCAATTTTTTGAGAGGAATATAAAATCATTTTTAATTATGGAATCAGAGCAAGAAAGAGAAAGGTTGATCCAGCTTCAATTGCAAATGAGATCGAGAATAGACAATACACCTCATTTAAGTAAATTTCGTTATGTTGGAGGTGCCGACTTAACAGAACAAGACGATATGTTTGTTGGTTGCTTCGTTGTTGTTGATTGTGATGATGATCTAAAAGTAGTTTATGAAAAATGTACCGAGATGAGAGTTGATGTTCCCTATTTTTCAGGCTTATTAGGATTCAGAGAAGGCCCTGTTGTATTAGCTTTGTATGAAGAATTTTGCAGAAATTGCCCAGAGATCAAATTAGATGTTCTCATTACAGATGGAAGTGGTGAATGGCATCCACGAGCGTTTGGACTTGCATGTTATGTTGGATATCATTTACAAATCCCAACCATTGGCTTATTTAAAAATTTTTTATATATTGATTCAGGACATGATAGGAAGGCTGTAATTCAAGAAGCGAATGAAAAATGTCAAGAAATTGGGGATGTAATTATATTAAGTCATGAATTACCTAATGGTCCTAAAGTAAGATGTGCAGTAATGAGAACAACTAAAAGTGAACCATTCAGACCAATTTTTTTCTCAGCCGGCAACCTTATCGATTTGGAAAGTTGCATTGAAGTAATGAAAATAGTTTGTCGTTTCAGAGAACCAGAACCAGTTAGACTTGCTGATAGAGTATCAAGAGAATATATAAGAAACAAAAAAAATTCAAATGAATAAATTCATATAATGAAAAATAAATTAGTTTTAGTCATGTAAACTTTTTTTTTCTCCTTTCTTTCAGTGATGTTCAACGTTGAAAAAATTGCTAACGAAGCGACCGTTTAAAAACTCTTCGTTATCAACATCAAAGTGGCAAATGACATTGAAAATGATCGTCCAAAAAACTGCCACTTTTTCTCTTCTCAGGGCTTCATTCATTTTTCAATCGTTACGTTTTTTTTTTTTTTTTTTTTACACAAATTTCTCACTTTAAATGATACATGAAGGTTTACAAAAAAATGATGATTAACTTCAATGCAAACACTTCGATTTTTTTACACAAAAGTTGCAAAAAATTCGCAAAATTTATTTAAACAAAATAGAGTTATATTATTAATCGATTATTTCTAGTAAATAAAAAAAATGTAATGCAATTTAATTTTTGTATTATTTACATTATGAGACTTGATAAAGTTAAAATGATAATTAAAATTATTAACAAAGATATGATTAGATTTTATTTTAAAACAAAGTCAATTCAATTTTTCAAAAGGCAATTCAAATTAAAAATAAAATAAATTGTAAATTTAGGCTATGCTCCTGCACTGGTTGATTATGGCATTACCGTAGAAGAGGCAAAATATCGTTTCCAAGCAGATGCATTTAAAAAAGATCCTTAATAGCAACTATGGTACTATTTGATGTGTAAGAATGAAGACGATTCTAACAATAAAGATGAATCGTTATTTTATTGTTTGATTTCGAGCTTGAATTCGAATAAAAATCCAGAATCTTGGCCTGTTCATGGTCGCGAATTTTGGCAAAGAGGTGAAATTGAAGATGCTTTAAGTAATCTGTATTATGGTACTTCAAATAGTTCAATTAATGCACTTCTATGTTTTGGCCAAATGTGCGAAGATGATCCAAACCTTGTCAATTCTCACTTTTACTTCAGACTGGCTTCCAATTATTGCCATTGTCTTGATGTTTGCGGTTTCACTTCACCTATTGAATACAATGTTTATCACTGTGATGAATGCAATATTGGCATGTGTGAAGGATGTGCGAAACATTGCCATTTGAATCAGAAAACGACCAAAATTGGCTTAAAAAGTGGATTTAAATACCAATGTGGTAAAATCGGTTTTGAAGATAAATGCACAGGTGAATTTGTTGGTGAAACTTGTTGCTATCAACACTTGCATCAGTGCGAAACTTGTTGTAATAATGATTCTAAATTCATTTGTAAGTCTTGCGCTGAAAAGTGTCATAAAGATCACAAGGTCTTTGATTGCGGAGTGGTGAGAAACTTTTGCTCTTGAGGAATGAAGAAGATGCATAACAAGTTCGATTGTCAATTACTTAAGTTCGATAAAAATGAGAAATATTGTTCTCAAACTGAAAAGAGACAAAGATGGTTCCAATGCGCTACTTGTGGTTTGTATGGATCTGACAATATCGAACTATATCATTGTCATGAAAATCATGCAATTCTTAATCTTGGCGTTTTAGATAAATGCTGTACATGCAAATCTTGAAACTACTTATTCAAAAAAGAATAATTATTTTTAGAAAAATTAATTGCTTTTTGTTAAAAGATGAAGACGAACTTATTGAATTCATCAATTATTTAAATACAAAGGATTCAAATAAATTTTTGTTTTTGTATGAAACCGTTTTATTTCCGAATGTTTCATCTGCAAAAATGAAAGATTTTGTGTCAATCTTTGATTTCAATAACATGACATATGAAATATGGAATAACTTGGCTGGAAGATTGACAAATGAAATTCAATTAAAAAGTCAATTTGAACCATCAAAAAGGTACAAAGGCATAAAATTTGAATATAAATCAGATAAAGAATTTTCAGGTATCGTCAAATATCTTAAAGATAAAACATCGAATCTAATTGAAAATGAAATTAAAGTCACATTTTCATCAAATTGTGAATGTTATGGTCATCCAATCGATATTTTCAATTATGAAACTGAATCTAAAGGCTTTTGTTCTCAGAATAACCCGAACAGTTGGATATGCATTGATTTCATGAAGCATAAAATAGTTCTTACTGATTGTCAAATTAAATCATGGGATTGGAGCGAAAATTGGAATCCTAAAAGTTTTACAATTGAAGGATCATTAGATAACAATTCATGGGATGTTCTTGATGAACAAAAAAATTGTCCCTATCTCAAAGATAAATTAGTTGTCCACAGATTTACAATCAGCAATCAAACATCCAAAGAATATCGATATATTCGATTTCGTCAGACAGATAAAAACTGGGCAAATAATGATTATTTTTCGTTTAAACGTATAGAATTCTATGGAGAATTAATTTAATAAACATTTTATTATTCTATATATATATATATATATTTCATTTGAAATAACTTTCTTTATCAATAGTAATTATATTAATATATAATAATGAAAAAGCAAAAAAATTATTTGAATTAGCAGTAAAACGAAATAATCCAAATGCATTGTCTAAAAGATTATTTAAAAGCCAAATATCCACAGTATTTTCATTCTAAATGCTCATCACTCACTCACATTTTCATTCCTTCACCTTGTGTCAAAAAAAAAAATTTAATTCATTTGAATACTGTGAATCACTTGTATTTATCAGTTTCACAAAATCCATAGAAGACAGTGGAATCTGCACACAAGCCAAAATTCTGAGCAGCATTGATGAATCCGATTCACTTTTTCAATATGGTGAACTTCTACGAAAAGGCGATGGAGTTCCAGTTAACAAATCAGAAGCGATCAAATATTACAAAATGTTGATTGACAAAGGAAATGGCAATGCAATGAATAATTATGCCAATATGTTAAATGAAGGCGATGGAGTTCCAGTTAACAAATCAGAAGCGATCAAATATTACAAAATGTCAATTGACAAAGGAAATGACGATGCAATGTTTTGTTATGCCAATATGTTAGATGAAGGTGATGGAGTTCCAGTTAACAAATCAGAAGCGATCAAATATTACAAAATGTCAGCAGACAGAGGAAATAAAAAAGCAATTCATTTGTTAACCGAAATCTCTATTTCAAAGGAAATAAAAAAGCAATTCATTTGTTAACCGAAATTTGTATACTATCAATTATAAAAGTTCAAGAAGTGAATGAATTACTGGATGATCCTTATTTTAAGGTGCATAATGCACAATATTGTTTCTAAGATCATCCAGTAATTAATTTGTTTTTCAAAGTGAATGAAAAATGATAGAAAGACAATTTGGACAAGCTTTAAATGTTCATAACAAGTTCATCTCAGGTATCTGCAAATGGTTTTGAGGAAGTAGAGAAAGATTGACATATTCTCATACTTGCTTCAATATTTTGAATTTGCCAGAATATAAAACTATGAAAGAAATGAATACCAAATTATTATAAGCAATCCAAGATTGTGAATTTTGGAATAGGTGAAAATTAATTAATAAATAAAAATTTGATATATCAATTTTTTTGATCCAATTAGATGTAAAATAATTGCAACTCTGTTCTAGAATTGATATTAATCATATTATAATATGATCTAAATTAATGTTATAAAAAACCATTTTTTTTTTTTTTTTAAATATAATAATAAATTTAGTATACTAAAATGCTATATATTATTGGAAGCAACAATGGATATTATCACACTAAATAAATTTTTATCAAAACATCGTTTGCATTTTGCAGAATTTATATTGTATTTTGTATGAATATGCCAAAATCCAATTCATTGGCCAAGGAATTCAAAAGGACGATAAAAAAGCATTCAAATATTTCAATAAAACATCCAAGAATGGTTATCAGAAAAGTCATGACTTTTTGACCATATTTAAAAAAATGAATAAAATCAAAGAATTTGGAAAAAAAAAAAAAAAATTGATCCTTCCAAAAAATAAAGAAAAAAACGTAAAATTGTTCGATCAAATCAAAATTAAATCAAATAAGACTGATATTCTATTTTACAATGATGCTCTTAAAACAACCAATTTTTATTCATTATTAAGCAGATTCAAATTTATATCAATTGAAATTCTTTATCCTTCACCTTCATTCGATCAAATTTTTGAACTGGTATCAAATGTCAAAAACAATAAGTTAAATAATATTGTAATTGGACTTGATTTACAATCAATTCCAAATAAAGCAATTAAAGTATTTAGTGATTCAAACATATCACATGTAAATATAAGTGAATCTATTACTATCATATCTGATAATTCATTCATAAATTGTAATTCATTAAAGCAAGTAAAACTTCCTTTTTCATTAACTTCAATTGAAAATGGAGCTTTTAAAGGATGCGCATCACTTGAAGAGATAATCATTCCGAATAATGTAACCTCAATTAAAAGCTATGCTTTTAGTGAATGCTCATCTCTTAAAAAGATAATGATTCCTTCTTCTGTAACATCAATTGAAGAGCATGCTTTTAGTATGTGCTCGTCATTGAATGATGTCTCAATTCCTTCATATACAACAAGCATTAAAGATCATACTTTCGAAAAATGCTCATCTTTAACACAAATAACAATTCCTTCTTTTGTAAAAAAAGTTGGAAATCATGTTTTTAGTGAATGTTTGTCTTATTATTTCTGGAAAAGAATAATTTATTTAAAAGAATAAATTGTTTAAACAAAAGAGTAACACTTCATTTTTTTCAATATAGTGAGATGGGGTAATTACTCTTCATCTCTTTACACAAAAGGAGCATGGCCAGTAACTATTAATGTGTTTTAAATCATCTGCAAACTCAGCTATTTGAACATAATTATTGTCTTTTTCTTCTATGGATCGCAGAAAAAGTTCATTCAATGTTAGTATTCATGCATTATTTTGAGACATAACTGTGATTAAATTTTCTGGTATCATCATTTCACCATTAAACAAACATATATATAAATAAATAAATAAATAAATAAAAATCTCCCTCAAAATTTGTGAAACACAAAAAACAAACATGAAATGAATCACTAGAACTGTTTTATTTATTGCTATAATTGATGCAATATCAATAATCATTATAATATTCACAATATTTTTTATATAACATTTCCAGTTTTCATTAAGGTTTAGAGAATATTGATATCAGGTTTTCAAACTGATAATCTATTATCAAAATAACATACTTAACAAAGATGAATTTTCTTATTTAGATTATGAACTCAAGTAGTATATGTTTTTTAGATAATAATAATCATTTTGTCAAATGAACATTTTATCTATGCGTTTATAGAATATAATGATTCTAACTGTTTTATATAAAGACTTGGTAGGGAGTTTTCCATTTGGTATGGAAGCTTTACTCTAGACTATATTTTTATTTTGCCATTTTTCAAATTTTTATTTTGTCATCTTTTTGAATTAAAAAATTGAAAGAGAAAATTTTAACGAAAATTTTTAAAATTTTTAAATTTTTTTTAAAAATATACAATCCTTATTATATATATGTCAAAATTAATAAATTGCAAAGAGAAAAATACATCATGTGATGAATTAAAAAAAGATATTAAAGTAAATGACCAAAACAACCAATCAATAATTGGTAACCAAGAAATATCAAAATTTATTGAAGAAAATAAAGAACTTTATAATAATCTTATGTTATTCTTAGAAGATTCTGAAGGTAATGATTATTATTTCCAAAATTTAATTGATAACTTAAATAAACAAAAAACTGAAAAAAATCATGCAAAATTTGAAGAATTTCTTCAGTTAATTACTAGCATTGCACATTATCACTACTACGAAAACCTTTTCATGAAAATTTTTCAAATTCTACAGTATTACAAAAATCTAATTATGCTAACCTTTTCAAATCTAGAAATATTCAATATCTTTCAAAGAAATAAAAAAATTCTGCTTTTTCTTTTTGAAAACAAAATAATAAATGTAGATGATCAAATTTACAGAGAATTATATTTGAAGACCGAAACAAATGGAAATCGTTATTATCATTTTTTCTACCCTGAAATTAGAATATTTCCTGGTTATGAAAAAATAGAAGAAATTGAAGAAGAACTCACCAAATTTGATATTTTTAATGAAAAACGTCACAAAGGCGAAAATGACTCATACATTTGTTCATTAATTCGTGAAGATTTAGTTGAAGAATTCATCTCTTATGTCAATCAATCAAACATTTCACTCAATATTGAAGTCATTCCATCAATTTTTGAAACACATTCTTTTTTAAATGAGAATTTTCCAACATTGATTGAATATTCAACTTTTTTTGGCTCAATTCAGATTTTCCAATATTTAAGGATGAACAATATTCAATTGAAGCCATCATTGTGGTTATATGCGATTCATTCACGAAATGCTGAAATGATTCATCTTCTCGAGTCATTAAAAGTTCAACCTCCTGGAGGAAATTATGAAAACTGTTTTATCGAGTGCATGAAATGCCATCATAGTGAAATTGCTGACTATTTAGAAGACAATTTGATAGCACAAGACAGCAATGTGAGAAAGAATGATGAAGTTTTGGCAAGTATTATGCAATATCATAATTATGCTTATTTTCCATCTAATTTTGATAGTGGAGATGAATTTTATTATTTATGCAGCTGCAATTACAAGAAACTTGTCGATATTTTCATGAAAAAGAAAGAGAAATCCATCAAAGAAATGATATCTGAAAGAATTCAAAATGACATTTTTTATTTATAAAATCACAATTCAAGATGCTGCTAATGAAAATCTAATTGAATTTGTTTATTATTTATTGTTATATGAAAAAGATATTCCTGACCGTTTTTTTGAAAGAAATGAAAAGATAAGGAAAATAGCAATTCCATCATGCGTCATGTCAATTGGATTTTGGACATTCAATGGATGTTTACTGCTGAAAAAAATAATAATTCCATCATCTGTAAAATCAATTGGAAAAGGTTCTTTTATTGGATGCCCATCATTGACTGAAATAACTTTTGAATTTCCTTCTTCAGTGACATCAATCGGCGACGATGCTTTCTTTCAGTGTTCATCATTGAAAGAAATAATTATTCCAACATCTGTGACTTCAATTGGACAAGGTTCCTTTTTCAGTTGCTCTTCTCTTGAAAAAGTTTCAATTCCTTCTTCTGTAGCTGAAATTGGCCATTCTGCTTTCAATGCATGCTCATCTTTAAGAATCATTTCAATTCCGATTTCATTAAAGTTGATTGAAGGAAGCACTTTCAAAGGATGTTCATCATTGACTCAAATATCAATTCCATCTTCTGTGACTTCTATTGGAAAATATGCCTTCAGTGAATGCTCAGAATTGGAATATGTCAAAATTCCTCCTTCCGTTACATTAATTGATGAATGCGCATTTAATCTTTGTTCATCATTAACACAAATTACAATTCCTTCTAGCAGAGTTACAATTGGTGACTTAGCATTTCAAAGTTGTTTAATGTTGAATCAAATAACAATTTCTTCATTCGGAACCACATATAGAAGATGTGCTTTTCCACCAAAAACAAGAATTATTAAGAAAAGATTTGATAAATTATGAACTAAAAAATAATATAAATTTAATTCCTTTTGATAAGATCATTTAGCATTTGAATTATGTAGAGTAAAAAGCTTAAATAATTGAAGCAATCGTTAATAAAGAGTGTATAAAACAAGGAGCTACAACGAAAGATTCTTTTCAAATGAAAATTCTTCAGGAATTAAATTAAGGTTTTGCTGGTGATTGAATTTCACTTTTATTAATAAAATTACTAATATAACATATTTTTTGGTATTTTATACAACATTTAGCTTCCGGGTTTTTAACTTTGTAATCAATATTGTTGATTTTAGTTATTCTTAAACTATATAGTAATTAATTGCTAAAATTATAAATATTTATAAATTATTTAATTAATATTTATAATAATATTTACAAATTAATGATATAAAGATTGAGATACATTAAGTTTTATTGTTAAATTTCAAAGCATTGAAAAAAAATATCTATTAGAAAAAATTGAGTATTACTCAATATTTCAAATGAACGATCATTGCTATCATTCATCATGCAAAGTTTATTTATTTGATAAAGCATGAGCGCAGAAGTAACACAATCAAATAATTGGGTCCAATTACAAGCCAATGTTTTCACACGATGGGTACAAAATCAATTGCAAGGATATAAAAATGTTCACGTTGACAAGATAACGAAAGATTTATCAAATGGTGTTGCTTTAATTGAACTTGCAAAAACACTTACACACAAAGATACTCCACGAGATTGGTCAAATTTGCCTAAGAGAACTGTGGATATGGTTCAAAATTGCGATTTAGCAGTTGAAATGTTCCAAAAAGATGGAGTTGATCTTGTTGGAATTTCAGGGAAAGACATAAATGATAACAATGAGAAGCTTATTCTTGGTCTTGTTTGGTCATTGATTTTACATTATTCAATTGGAAGGTCAGTTCAGATTGACTTAAAGAAAAACTTACAGAATGATTCTAAAAGAAAATCTAAGAATGAAATCAGTGCACTTAAATCTTGGGCACTTGAAAGAACCGAAAATTATCCAAATATTCACAATTTCAAGCCTTACGAGTTGTCAATGTGCGCTTTGCTGGACTCTTATGTTCCAAATAGAATAAATTATTATTCGTTGAATCCTGACGATAAAGAAAACAACTCAAAACTCGCCACAAGCGTAATGAATGATCTTGAAATTCCAATTTTAATTTATCCTGATGATGTGAAAAACAATGACTCAAATATTGATGACAAAACTTTGCTGACACAGCTTTCTTGCATGAAGTCTGCTTTGGAAAACTCCGCATTAAATCTCAAATCAAGAGTTACAAATAAAAAAGATGAAAAACCAGACACAGAATCGGATACAGAAAGTTCAAACGAAGATAAATTTGAAAACAACAATTTGGATCAAAGACCAGCAGCAAACAAAGCAACAAATAATCAGTCTGCACATGATTTTGATACAGTTCTATACAATGAAGATTCTATTGATCATGAAGGCCAAATTAAATCTGATTCAGTTGAACAAAGAGATCTCGAATTGGAATATCATTTGACAGACAATTTACTCAAAAAAGATTCGTTATTGAAAATCGATTCAAGAGATGAGAAATTGGCGAATAGGAATGTTAAATATGAAAGAATTCAAGAAGATCACTTGTCTTTTTATGAAAAGTATATTCAAAGATTTATGGATTCAATTGTAAGATTTTTCAGTCAATCAGAACAAGAAGGACCATTGCCACGCGTAAGAGGTTATCATATGATAAATTCACCAATAATTCCTTACATATATTCTGTTGATTACAGTAGTCAGTAATTCCTTTGTACATTTTAATATAAATTGATTTCATGAGAGATATGAGAAACTGTAATGTTTGTTAAAAATTATTTTTTTTTAATATACCATATATGTACTATTCTATTTGAACTATTTTATATTTAATTTTAATATTTTATCATAATACAATTCAGTAGGAGTAAAAAATGAATGATAGATTATTTCTCTGGTCAATTGAAAGTTCAACGCTAAACTATCAAAACTGTAAATAAGACTTTTTATTGATGATCAAAATTAAAAATACTCTTTATACTTTAAAAGCAGAATTGAAAATTGAGGATAAGATTAAATAATAAATTATATCAAGTGATATTTTTTGATTAAAATCACAATTATTAAACCATTAAAATATAAGAAATGTACATTTATTAATGTTGATGAAATAAAATTATTCAATATGAAATAAAATTATTCAATAATGAAAAAATCCTTAAAATAATTGAAATAATTATTAATTTAGTTATCATTAAATGAATTAGTCGTCGAAAATAAAAAATAATAAGATAAAAAAATTAAGATTAAATATAACAATAAACGAACATTTATATTGGTTTAATGTATCGTAAATGTCTAATAAAAGTAATATTTCATTTATTTCAGAACGATTTTTTATTAGGTAAAATATATTTTTCTTATTTTTTTGTTTCAGGATTTTTTATTCTATCGTTTTTTTAATTCAATAAAAAAATCCTGATTTATTTGATTTTAACTCAACGTTGGAGAATCTAGAAATTATTAATTTTTGTAAAAAAAATTTTTTTACCAAACGTATAAAAATTTCTCGATATTCTATAAAATAATATCATTTTAATTCGTATTCGGCGTTTTTTATAGATTTAATAAAAAAATATTTATTATACAAACCCAGAATTAAAAAAGTATTCAAAATTTGAAAAGAACCTAACCAACACTAACAATTTTCAATAAGGTATAAAAAAATAATTGAAAGAAGATTACAAATTCAGATGGAGTTGAATAAGCCTTTTTTTCACAAAATTGAATAACGTAATAACTCATTATTTTACTTCATTTTTATTGTTGAAACAAGCATGGGAGGTGATCATTCATCAGTTGTTCTTTCAGAACCAGCCAAACCTGGAGAATCGAAAATCATTTGTCCACCAAATTATTATAAAATTCCCCAAACTTTAAAAAATGGATTATATCAAGATTTCCCAGAAGGGATCACAATGTACCATTTATTTGAAGAAACATATCGGAAATATCCCAACCTTGACTTGTATGGCAAGCGTGTATATTCAAATGGCCAGTGGCAAGAAAGATATGAATACGTTACACGTAAGCAATTCAGAGAATTAAGAGATTCTGTCGGTTCTTTTCTTATTCAAAATGGATTCGGAAACAATGATCACATTGGTATTTTATCATATAATCGAATTGAATGGGTTGCAACACAACAAGCATGTTTTGCATACGGATGTATTCCTGTTCCTATTTATGATACATTTGGACCTGAAAATGTGGCATATATTATCAATCATGCAAATATCGAAATTATTTTCGCTGTTTCGACAAAACTCAAAGATTTACTTCAAATAAAACCAGACATTGTAAAAATTATAGTCGTTTTTGACAACGAGGAGTACCCATACGATGAATCCGATTATTCATTTTTATTAGATAGAGTTAATTGTAAAATAGTAAAATGGGACGAAATTATAAAGATTACTGAAAGATATCCTCACAAACCTCCCACATCTGATACTCCTGCAGCTATCATGTACACTAGTGGAACGACAGGCTATCCTAAAGGATGCATTGTTACTCATGGAAATTTCATTGGTTCTGCTTCTTCATTAATTAACATATATCCATTCACAGAAAAAGACTTATTTTTATCATTTCTCCCTCTTGCACATGTTTTTGAGCAAGTGATTCATTTCATTGCAATTCATACGCAAATCAAAATCGCTTTTTACTCAGGTTCTATAACGAGGCTCATTGAAGAGGTTAAAATAGTCAAACCAACAATTTTTGCCTCTGTTGCTCGAGTTTTTGAACGTATTTATGATGGAATGCAAAAGAAATTGGACAAACTTCCTTTTTTGACCAAATTGGCATTCAATTCATCTTATTCAATTAAATCGTATTTAACACGTAAATTCGGTATTCAGCATGTTCCCATTATTGATTCAGTATTCAATAAAATTAATGAGACAGCAGTTGGTGGTTGCATGAAAATCTTTGTTTGCGGTGGTTCAGCAATATCAGTTGAAATTCAACATTTTCTGAGAATTGCATTGAATATCAGTTTCATGCAAGGTTATGGACTCACAGAAACTGCATCAGGAGTAAGTTGCCAATTCCACAATGATACAATGGATGGAAACGTTGGTGTTTTGCTTAATTGTGTCCAAGCCAAATTGAAAGATTTGCCAGACATGGGATACTACGGCGAAAATTTTGAAGGCGAACTTTATGTGAAAGGCAAGACTGTTTTTCAAGGTTACTATAAAGATGAAGAAAAAACAAAGGAAGTTTTAGATGAAGAAGGTTGGTTCAAAACAGGCGATATATTCAAATTAACTAATACTGGACAATTGCAAATTATTGGAAGAGCAAAGGAATTGGTTAAACTTTCACAAGGAGAATATGTTTCACTTGCAAAACTAACAAAAAGTTATGTGGATGTTAAATATGTTAATCAAATATATGTTCATGCTGACTTACATAGTCGTTTCCTTGTTGCTGTTGTCGTTCTTGATAAAAATCAAATTGGATATGAAAAAGTGACGCCTGATCAAATGTTAAAATTGCTTGAGGACAAGGCTATTGAAATGCAATTCAATGGATATGAAAGAATAGGAAATGTATTTCTAACAACAGAAGAATTCTCTCCACAGAATGGTTTATTAACTCCATCATTAAAATTAGCAATGTACAAGATTGCAAAGAGATATGATTTTGAAATTAAAAGAATGTTGCCACTAAATAGATTAGCTCAAATTTCAGATAGACATCAACGTTCAGATTCATGTGGATGTTAATTAATAGATTTTTTTTAATAAAGATTACAATTTTATAAATATTTAATAATTTTATTTAAATTTTTCATTGAGACAATTAATAAGTTGCTAAAAGAGGAATTCAAATGAATATTTTCAAGATTTGTATGATTATAGATCAAGATATAATTACACTTGATCAAATATTCTTGATTTTATTAACAACGATAAGAAATTGAAAGACTTCTTTTATTTCTAATTGAAGAAAAAATAATGACAATTTTTTGGTAAAAGTTGGGTTTGCTTGATATCTTCAATATCATCAAATTTATCATCAATGTATCAAACATTAAAAGATGTTTTTCTTAATATTATTTCATAAATTTGATGATTTTGTTTGAAATAAAAAATCAACAAAAAAATATGAATCTAATTTTCATTTTTAGTTTTTATTAAAAATCTCATATCATTACTTGCTTTTAGCTTCAAATGGATAATTTTTAATCATAATTTTTTAGGAACTTTGAGGTTGCCATACAATTCAATTGAATTAAATTCAACACTAGTACATTTAAATTCATTACCCCAGTACTTCCCTTTATGACGAATTCTACAGAACCTGTAGAAATCATTTGGTTGTGTAGAAAAAGTCATAGAAGTATTTTCGCCATTTAGGCTAGAGTCATTACGATGCTCATCAATAGTTATCCATTTGTTATTATCGTTTGAAACTTCTAAAATCCAACTTTTAAGATGACCAATTGAAAAATCCGACGACTTGATTGTGTAGCTTATGATTTTAGCCTTCATTTCTTTGAAATCAAAACACACCCAAGGATAAAAATCACCTTGTATTGCTGCATAATCGTCTGCAGATTTGAAATCAATCAAATTATATGGATCATATGATGTTGAATTTAAAATCGAATTTGAGGTAATTTCAATTATTTTATTAGTACGTATATTGCCTTTTGCTTGCTCATTTAAATATTTAAAGATTCCATTAAAATCGCCTTTGTCATGAGGAAGTGAAATTATTTTATATTGATCTTGTTCATTGATTCTTTTTTTCAACTTATTCGTCATTTCATTGATTTCATTTAAATACTGATCCTGTTGCGACTTAATTTTTATTTGAAGATCTTGTTTTTCTTTTTCAATCAAACTTGAATTGTTTTGTTTAATTTTGGTAATTTCAGTATCTTTTTTAATTATAATTTGATCTTTACTATCAAGCTCCTTCCAAATTTTTTGCTGGTTTAATCATTAAGTAGATTTTTATTATGAGATGTTAAAATTGCATTTTGTTCTTTTATTTTAACGATTTCTGACTCTTTTATAGAAATAAGTTTTTCATATTTTTCATTCATCTTTGCTTCATTTTGTTTTTGTGATTCAATGTTTTTGAAATATTGCTGCTGATTTAAATCAATTTTTTTATTTAGAGCATTATTTTGCTCTTCAATATTTGAAATTTGTTGTTTATTTTCATCAATTTCTTTTTCTTTATTTGAAATTGTATTAGATAATTTTTTGTTATTTGATTGAAGCTCATTTTCATATTCTTTAATTGCAAAAATTAAGTTTGATGTTATTTATTCAAAGTTAATTTTAGTTGAATACACATTTATTAGAAGATTTACGTATTGTCTACTCAATTTTCCAAATGAAATACTATCAAATAAAAAAGAAGCATTCTTTCCGTATTTATCTAAGCATTTAATTAAGAATTCGATCAACTTTTCAATATATTTTTCATTTAAATTTGTTTTCTGTATTATTCGATATAAAACTGGAATTTTGACTGATAATAAACGTGGATCATCAATATATTTGATTATGTCAGGGATGGCTACCGAGATCAGTTTTTACCGTTTACCGGAATGCTACTGGTAAGCAGTAAATACGGGTATTTTTTTTGGAGTATTATGTATGTACCGGTAAATACGTTTAAAAAAAAGGCCGGTAAAAATTTCATACCGATTTTTTTCATAAAAGTAGTAAAATGTATTTTTTTTATACCGACAATTCAGATCTTGTTCGGTTTCTTCTTTCAATTGAAGAAATTGATGTAAATAAGGCTCCATCAAATGGTGGTGGCTCGAGTTATTCAATGGGAAGACTGCATTAAGAGGAAATTTAGAAATTCTTGAAATTTTGTTGAAATCGCCACGAATTGAAAAAAATTCAATATGTCATGTGCATTCTTATGGATCAGGATATAGCTCATTCAATAATAAAGATGAGAATGTGAGTGTATTAAACGATATTCAAAATAAAGAAGTTCTTGATCTACTTTCAAGTACCAATAATCACCACTGAAGTATTCTTAGAATATCCCATTCAAATTTTATGATCAAGTACCAATAATCACCACTGAAGTATTCTTAGAATATCCCATTCAAAATTTATGATCAAGTACCAATAATCACCACTGAAGTATTCTTAGAATATCTACAATTAAGTGAAGAGTTTGATTTAATGAAAGAAGTTATTAATGAGTATAGAGAGAACCAAGAAAAAAATAAAGAATACTTAAAAGAAATCCCTCATTTAAAACAAAAAATTGGAGAACAAAATATTCAAATCAACCAAATGAAAAGTCAGATTTCTACTCTGATGCAATATATTAAATGGTTGAATTTCGAAATAATGAAAAAAAATGCAGAAGAAGAAAAAGATATTCAAGTGATAGAATCTACTCCAATGATTGTAAGAGGTCAATATGATGCTGGTGCTGTTCAAGATACTACACATAGATTAAAACATGCAAAAAACAAAATGTTTACAATGAAAAAACAAATGGTTGAAAATGCAAAATTAAAATTCCCTTCTTTATTTGCAGAGTAAAAAAGAGTCCAAAATTTTCTTGATCCCATATTCTTTATTTTATTCATTAAGAAATTCTTAAGATAAAGACTAATACTAACTTAAAATAAAATAATTCGTTTATATTTTCTTTATATAGAAAAAAAGCATGCACTCATGGTGTTTTTTTGATTATTGAGTAATGGAACCGAAATATTCTAACGCCGATAGAATTAAATGATAACAATTTCCGCTGTTTGGTCCTGTTATTCGAATCCTCAAGTATCTAAAGTACTCATCTGGATTAAGACGAGTTTGAATGTCAAATGTGTGAATTGCATTGGAACCATCAAGGCACGTGATATCATTCCTCGTGTCAAGCGTCTTCCAGTCTTTTTCGTTTGCAGTGTTCGAGCCCTCAATGGTCCAGTTCTTGAGGTGATAATATCCTTTACCGCCATCTGGCCTTGACTTGATTGAGTAATGTGTTGGGCGCACTTTCCTCTCACCGAAGTCAAACTGAAGCCAAGAGTTTTGTTCGCTGTTTGAATGGAAGTAATTCTTAAGATCGTCGAAATCGACAGCAAACTTTGGTTCTTGACCGCTCATTTGTATTGATGATGCAGTAACTTTGACTGTTCCATTCACAGCCACGTTTCCACCGCTCTCTTTAGTCAGATATCGAATGATGCCTTCAAAGCGATGACTCTCGTTTCCATCAAATTTAAATGAATTTGCATTTATTGTGTATCTTTTATTGCTTTTCTTCGCATTTCGTTGTTCTTGGCTGATAAAGAAGCATTTTTGAAGTTTCATCCACAGAGAGGTCGTAATTTTGGTGATGACAATATTTGATATGAATTCTTGAAACTTATTATCACTCAAACTACAGAGATCTAGTAAGCTATAAAAATCATAAATGTCATTTTCGTTATCAATTTCGCTTTCTTTTCGGTTTTTGAAAACTTTTTCAATGAAATCAAGTAGCCAATCTTCATTTTCTATTAATAAATTTTCATTTGATAATATTGAATGAAGCGTTGATATAGGAAGTGTTAATAGTTTGTCTTCATCTATTGAATGTAAGTTATTTGATATAAAATCGATGATTGATGAATATGAGAATTTTGATGATGTCTGTAAAAAACTTTGGAAGTATTGAGAAATTTGAAGTTGTTGTAAATAAAAGTTAATTTTTGATTCATTGCCTGTTACAGGGTACATTTTTTAAATTAAATCAAAGAGTTCTTTGTTATCAAGAATAATTGAAATCAAATGAAGACTATAGCTTTGATCTTCATTTATTTCAATAGAATTACCTCTCATTAGTTGTTCTAGAAGTGAAAATGCTTCTTTGCTGAAAAGATTGCTGACATTTTCAGAATTTTTATCATGAAAATCATTGAACAGTTGGGAATAATCTATCGAATTAATTGTGGGATCTGCTAAATGAAGATGAGAAACAGATGGAGATATAAATTCTGCAAAAAAATTGTTAGTTTTGATTTCGTGATCCCTAAAATGAAAATAAAATATATTTTCTTCATTGTTTTCATTAAAAACAACATTTGCTAAACCTTTTGATGATAGCAAAAGAGCTTTTGTACTCATTTTTTTTTTTTTGAGAAACTTTTTGTAATACTTCTCGACTTTTTAAAAGCATTATTCAAATTTTATTTGTATGATACTGATTTCATTAATTTTTATTGCTTATAATTTTGACGAAATAATTGACCGTTCAAATACAAACAGCTTCAAATATGATTTGGTTCCTTTCAGAAATCCAGATTTACCTGATGATTTCATTTCAATGTGGGTAGCTGACCAAGATTTCGCAGTCGCGCCGCCAATTATAAATGCAATGAAAAAGCATCTTGATGATAGTAGAATATTAGGTTATTCAATTATTACTGATCCAGAATATTTCACAACTATTTCAAATTGGATGAAAAAAAGGCATGGCTGGGATGCAATACCGAGTAATTTTGTTTTTACTTCTGGGGTGGTGAATGCACTTAGGATTGCTGTTGATTTATTGACAAAAGAAGGAGATGGGATTATTTTTAATACGCCGGCTTACAAAAATTTTCAAGTTGTAGTTGAGCAAAAAGGTCGGAAGACTGATATCAGCAAACTTAAAGTTGATGAAAAAGGTTATTATACTGTTGATTATGAAGATTTAGAAAAAAAATGCTCAAATCCAAACAACAAAGTCTTTATTCTATGCAATCCGCATAATCCAGTTGGACGAGTTTGGAAAGAAGAAGAATTAAGGAAGATTGCTGACATTTGTTTTTCACATAATATATTTATAGTTAGTGATGAAATTCATTGTGATTTATTACGAAATGGATATAACCACATTCCGCTTGCCAAGCTCTATCCAAAAGAGAAGAGGCTAATTGTCTGCACGTCACCGTCGAAGACATTCAATCTTGCTGCAAATCAACTTTCAAACATTTACATACCGGACAAATATCTTCGCAAAAAGTGGAAAACTCAATTCATTGCCAAATTCCCCAATCCGCTTTCTATCGAAGCCTGCAAGGCAGCATATTTGGAATGTGAATCCTGGCTTGACCAATTGAAAGTTTATTTGGACGCCAACTTTGAATTATTGAATGAAAGATTGAAGTCAGAACTCCCTCAGGCATCTTTCCGAATATCAGAAGGGAGTTATTTAGCTTGGATCAACTTTGAAAATCTTGGATTTTCTGATGATGAGCTGAAATATAGAATAACACGCGCAGGCGTCTTTGTTGAATATGCAAACGAATTTGTTCAAAATGGAGAGCATCACATTCGATTGAATCTCGCTTGTCCACGGTCAGTTCTAAACGAATCAATCACGCGAATTATCAAAGCGTTGGCAGAAAATTATGTTTCAAAACAATTCGAAGGTCAATTACAAATCAATGACCAATTTCCAACTGAAAAAGTGGGAATTGAAAATGAAGTTGGAAATGAAAAAACAGTTGTTTACTTTTTGAGATATTTCGGTTGCCAAGCAACGCAATTAATTCTTAGAGATCTCCGTGAAAATCTTCATGAAAAAATTCTAAAAAAGAATCCAAATGTCAAAGTCATCGTTTTCTTGAATTCATCTAAAGAAAACTACATAAAATTAAACGGCGATGATTTGAGTTCTCTTCCATTTGTGTTGAAATTCAATGTGGACATTGAAATTTACAAAGAGTTGAAAATTCATCCTGCTAAGAATTTCAACTTTTTGAATGATGCCGATACACAGGATGCAATTGATATGGCAGTCGATCTCGGAATCAGAAATCTTGATTGTGAGAAAGACAGCAACCCACTTCAAAGACCGGCTACTTTCATTATCGACAGTCAAGGAAAAGTGCTTTATTCAAAATACGGCCATGGAATTGCTAGCGTCCCAGATGTTGAAGAATTAGCCAAAATAATATTTAAAGAAGAATTCAAAAATGATGAAATATAAATTATTAAACAATTTATTATAATTTTTTTAGGCTTATTGTTTACTCGTAAGGATTGTGTACTTTGCATTTTTTGCATTGTGTGCATTTTTCTTCTATTGACAGTATCCAACCAATGCTTACAATATATTGTAAAATATCTAGAGTAAACTTTTTCAATGTTTCTTTTCTTGTGTTCTTTTATATGAGAATTCCTGTGTTTTACTTTTTTAAAAAAATAAATCTAATAATTGAATAATTCGCAATCAATCCAATATCTTTTTGCGCTATGATTCAAATTAAACTTTTAACTCAACAATTTACTCTTATTGAAAAATCGCTGTTTGCTATTCAATTCAAAAAATAATAATCAGAAAAGTTGTTTAATCACTTCACCAATATCTCCATTAATGCAAATTGAACGACTTTTGATCTCTTCTGCTGTTACTGGTTGGCCAAAGTTGATTGTTGCGAAGAAAGCTTTCTCGTTCTCGTATGTTCTTTCCCAGAACGGATACTTGATGATTGACGGCGTGTTGAATCCAACTCCGAGTTCCAAATACAGAACAGGAACATTTTTTGTCTTCTTCAAGAAATTTTCATAACGAACTGCTGCAGCATGCCAACCGTCGTCTTCGACGAATCTATCGTCTCCTCTCAAGTTTGTTGTCATTGGTTTTCCACAAATTGGGCATTTTGGCAGCAATTCTGAAGGGATTTTCATATCTTTTTGCTGATTGTTCATTCTTTTTATTATCTCTTCGTTGTCCCAGGTCTTCTTCGTGCATGGCTCGCTGCATTGAAAAAGTCCGTAATCGCCTTGAGTATAGAAAAGTCGTTGCTTGTCAAATCCGGCTTTTTGGAAACAATGATCAACATTGGTGGTAATAACAAAATAATCTTTGTCTTTGACTAGTTTAAATAAATCATCGTAAACTGGTTTCGGAGGATCTGTGTAACGATTGACATATATCATACGGCTCATAAATGCCCATTTTTCTTCAGGAGTTTGAAAATCATAAAAAGAACCACTGTACATGTCTTCGATGCCATATCTTTCTTTGAAATCTATCACCTCCATACACATAACCTGCTGAAGTGGAAAGACCTGATCCGGCACCAACAATAATTGATTTTGTTTCATGGATTAGTTGCTTTAATTTATTAATTGATTCTGTATTGGATTGAGTCATTCTATAAAAATACTATAGGATGTAAATCATTCAAATACATACGATAAATTTTTTTATTTTAGATTTTTGTTATTTATTTATTTTTTGTTAAATTGATTATTTTTGTTGTTGTTCCCAAATATTTATATATTATACTCACTTTTTTATTTTATGATCAACTTTTTCTGAAATTATTAAACTTTTTGAATTAATATTTTTTTTCTCTTGATACAATCTAGGGTTGACATTTTATACAAAAAGCAAAGTATTTTTTTTTTATACATTACGTTAAAAATAAATTTATTAACAATAACATACGATAAACACTTTTGAGACCTCTTGTCACGATGAATGATATTAATTTCAACCATTATCAATCAGAATATTTGTTGGTTTCAAGTCAAAATGAATGATTTTCTTCATGTGAATGTATTTCATATCTTCTGCAATCTTGTAGATGATCTTGTATCAAAATTATATAGAAACAAGTTAGAAATGGAAACAATGAATTGATGAATCCAGAAGATAATAATTCAAATTCACAAATATATGTAAAAGATGCACTAAAAGGCCCGAAAATTTTATTCTGTTGTTTTTATGATTATACAATAAATCCAGGTGAAAAAGAGACAGTTTATGCAAAATACATTTTAGAACCAATTACAGCCGGCGGCACATGTTTTACGAAAGCAGTTGAATACTTTGGAATTGAAGTTGATTTAGTGAAGCATTATGAAGATGCCATTGGAAAGTTAACAAATAAAAACAAAGATGGAAAATGTGAATATTATGCAGTCTGGTTTATGTCATCAAATTATCTTCAACTTCCATTACCAGAAAATGGAAGCCAATACTATCGAGATCAATTTATTGATTGTGTTATTAAATTCTGGAAGAATGGAGGCTCTGTTATTGCATTATGTGATAATGATCCATTTACATTTCTTGTAAATCTATTTTTGGATAGAATTGAATTCCCTGAAACAGGTAAAACCAATCTTAGAGTTCCTGGATTTCATCAAGGAAGGACACATTTAAAAACCGATCCAACAGGGAAACTTGATCAACCAGGAACATTTAATTCATCACCAATTGAATTCGAAAAAGGTCGAAGAGCCCCACTTTCACACAATTTCGTCGATATTTATGAAGGTGTTACAATTTCATATGCACCAGATGATCAATAACAATATGCACCATTCATTCCTTTTATGAGAGACTCACAAGGTGGAATTAGTTCTCTCTATTTTCAAGGTGATATTGAAAACGTTGTTGGTCACATAGTTGTTGATTGTGGATTTACAAAATTATTTGAGGAAATAAGAAACAGGAACAGCTAGGTACATTCAAAACATTGCTGCATGGACGGCTTAATGCGAATCTAAAATTCAAAGAGGAATTAGACCTGACTTGTTCCATCCTGATATATCCTGGGGAATTATCTATTGGGAAAAATATTTTTACCTAAATCATTGAAATATTTTGGTAAAAATAATTTAATGAAATGCCGAAATCTCAGAGAAATCGTGTGTGGATCTACTGTCCTCCATCGTTCAGATAAAAGTATTATTGGTTATCCTGATTTAGAAAATATTTCTATATTTCAATTTTTCGGAAGGATAGAAATTGTTGAATATGGACAAAAAACAATAGATAATATTTGTTCTTGGGAGAAGGCATATTGGCAACATATTATATTGATCATGGTTCGTAAAGATGAATAAATAAATAAATAAATAAATAAATAAATAATAAAACTGCAATGAGTAAAATGCAAACTTTTGAATTTATTTTGATTGTTTTGAATAATTTATGTGAAACTAGTTTTGTGTTTGATTGCAGCTGTTGAAGTTGTGTATGAAGCATCTGTTATAGGTTTAAGCAATGAAATTACTTCTCAATCAATCAAACATTGCTATATACCTTTTTAGAAATCATCCTTAAAAATATGTAATAAAATATTAAAAATAATAATAAAAAATAAGTCAGTGAATTAAAATTTTATTGATGATCATTTGTGCATGAAGCATCTATTCTAAGTTTAAGTAATGAAATTACTTCTTCATCATCAGTTAATTCAATTGGTTTTCTTCATAAAAATAAAGAATCTTACCATGAAATATAATACATGGAATTTGATATAAATTAAAATATAATTTCATCTTCAATGTTACAGTTCACTCTTTTACAATCAATCAAAATTTGAACAATTTTTGAGTTCTTTAAAATGACAGCTTTATGTAATGGTGAATTATAAAAATATGTTTGAAAATCTTATTAAAATTATTAATTTCGAATTGAATTGAATGATTTGATTTTGAATTTCATTGAATAATTTGATTTTGAATGTAATTGAATGACTTGATTTTGAATTTCATTGAATAATTTGATTTTGAATGTAATTGAATGACTTGATTTTGAATGTAATTGAATGATTTGATTTTGAATTCTATTGAATAATTTGATTTTGAATATCATTGAATGATTCGATTTTGAATTGTATTGAATAATCTGATTTTGAATGAAATTGAATGATTTGATTTTGAATTTCATTCAATATAATAAATTAAAATATTAATGATATTCGGATCAATTTTATCATTAGAAAGTAAAAGTTTGATAATTTCAATATTTTCTTTTTCAACTGCCAAATAAAGTGATGTTTGATTATATTATGATAAAATTTTATTGAATGATTTGATTTTGAATGTAATTGAATGATTTGATTTTGAATATCATTGAATGATTTAATTTTGAATTTCATTGAATAATTTGATTTTGAATTTCATTGAATAATTTGATTTTGAATATCATTGAATGATTTGATTTTGAATTCTATTGAATAATTTGATTTTGAATATCATTGAATGATTTGATTTTGAATATCATTGAATGATTTGATTTTGAATTTCATTGAATAATTTGATTTTGAATTTCATTGAATAATTTGATTTTGAATGTAATTGAATAATTTGATTTTGAATGTAATTGAATGATTTGATTTTGAACTCTATTGAATAATTTGATTTTGAATATCATTGAATGATTTGATTTTGAATATCATTGAATAATTTGATTTTGAATTTCATTGAATAATTTGATTTTGAATGTAATTGAATAATTTGATTTTGAATGTAATTGAATGATTTGATTTTGAATTCTATTGAATAATTTGATTTTGAATTGTATTGAATAATCTGATTTTGAATGAAATTGAATGATTTGATTTTGAATTTCATTCAATATAATAAATTAAAATATTAATGATATTCGGATCAATTTTATCATTAGAAAGTAAAAGTTTGACAATTTCAATATTTTCTTTTTCAACTGCCAAATAAAGTGATGTTTGATTATATTATGATAAAATTTTATTGAATGATTTGATTTTGAATTCTATTGAATGATTTGATTTTGAATATCATTGAATGATTTGATTTTGAATTTCATTGAATAATTTGATTTTGAATTTCATTGAATAATTTGATTTTGAATGTAATTGAATAATTTGATTTTGAATGTAATTGAATGATTTGATTTTGAATTCTATTGAATAATTTGATTTTGAATTGTATTGAATAATCTGATTTTGAATGAAATTGAATGATTTGATTTTGAATTTCATTCAATATAATAAATTAAAATATTAATGATATTCGGATCAATTTTATCATTAGAAAGTAAAAGTTTGATAATTTCAATATTTTCTTTTTCAACTGCCAAATAAAGTGATGTTTGATTATATTATGATAAAATTTTATTGAATGATTTGATTTTGAATGTAATTGAATGATTTGATTTTGAATATCATTGAATGATTTAATTTTGAATTTCATTGAATAATTTGATTTTGAATTTCATTGAATAATTTGATTTTGAATGTAATTGAATAATTTGATTTTGAATGTAATTGAATGATTTGATTTTGAATTCTATTGAATAATTTGATTTTGAATATCATTGAATGATTTGATTTTGAATATCATTGAATAATTTGATTTTGAATTTCATTGAATAATTTGATTTTGAATGTAATTGAATAATTTGATTTTGAATGTAATTGAATGATTTGATTTTGAATTCTATTGAATAATTTGATTTTGAATTGTATTGAATAATCTGATTTTGAATGAAATTGAATGATTTGATTTTGAATTTCATTCAATATAATAAATTAAAATATTAATGATATTCGGATCAATTTTATCATTAGAAAGTAAAAGTTTGACAATTTCAATATTTTCTTTTTCAACTGCCAAATAAAGTGATGTTTGATTATATTATGATAAAATTTTATTGAATGATTTGATTTTGAATTCTATTGAATGATTTGATTTTGAATGTAATTGAATGATTTGATTTTGAATATCATTGAATGATTTGATTTTGAATTCTATTGAATGATTTGATTTTGAATGTAATTGAATGATTTGATTTTGAATTCTATTGAATGATTTGATTTTGAATTCTATTGAATGATTTGATTTGTAATTTTATTGAATAATTTGATTTTGAATATCATTGAATAATTTGATTTTGAATTGTATTGAATGATTTGATTTTGAATTTCATTGAATGTTTTGATTTTGAATTACAATACTGTTGACATTAATATCCCTCATTGTTGAAAAATCTTTTGCAATTGTATAATAATCGAAATGGCATAAGTGGCAAAATGATGATTTATTTACGCGTTCATTTTGCAAAAATGAAAAATTATAATATTCCAAGCTTTGAATAAACGTTTCTTCTGAATTCGCATCTTTGCTTTGTAGATAATTATTGATAAAATAATTAGCGATGGAATTATAGTGGCATTTTATTGATTCTTTGAAGCATTCTATGTATAATTTTTCTTTTTCTTCAGCTGTTGTTGATTTTTCAATATGAAGTTCTTCAAGAAGATGAATTAATTCTGCATTATTGCTGTGAATCACATAAAGCCACAACGATGGTGTTAATCTTGCGTTTTCATTTTTTAAAAAAGTAAAAATTTGAATTGATCCGAAGAACGCAGCGTATTCGATTAAAGTGATGCCTTGCTCTGATGAATTCTGTCTTTCAAGTAGAAATGAATTTGTTTCATAGATTGATGGATTGATTTCAGCATTAACCGAAATACTATTTTTATTAACATGTGTAATGAAATCTTCGACCAAATCATCTCGAATCAATTTGCAAATAAATCTTTCATTTTCACCTTTATTTCGCAATTCATTAAAATTATCTGGTTGCCCTTTTTCCAGATCTTCAGCCAACTCATCTTTAGGAAACCATTTTTCATTCTCAATACGTTTGATTTCTGGTGCAAAATATTGTGGGTATTTTTTTTCTATATATTCAGATGTAATGATTTTTTTGAAAACGTATTCGTCGACGGTCAATAGTTGTTCATTAATGAGAAATAGAAGGATTCGCTTGTTCTGTTTAAAAATATTGAATATTTCGGAATTTAAATAAAACTTTTTGATTTCATCCTTGAAAATTTGAAGAATTCGCTCGATTTTGATGTAAAAAGTGGGGCTACGGTAATAATTATCGCATAGACTAGAAATAAAATGTAAAAGAAGACGGAGATCGTGTTTATTATTTCTAATTTTCATATCTTCAAATTTTATGTTGAGATTATTTAAATTTTTTTCGATGTTTTCTTCTTCATCTAAGAATACTTGGAAATACTCTTCGATATTTCTCATTTCATCTAAATACTTAGTAATGTCCATTGTGCAAGAATGGTGAAAAAAAAAGTGTTTCAATTTTATTTTTTTTTTCTAAAGGTTGGTCAACCATATTGAATGAAAAAAAAAATTATAAATATTTTATATTTTATGCAATATTTAATAAATGAATTAAGAATTAAAATTATATTATAATTTAATTTCATAGTATATAATAATTTTAAAATTAAATAAACAAACACTGATGCAATTATATTGTTTGATAAAAAAGAAAAAATGATTAAACCCCCCTAAAAAACCGTTTACAATTTTTTACGGCTCTAAAAAACGATTCCTAACAAAATACCTCTATTCTTTTTAATACATTTGATATCCAGCAATTATTATTCAGATCATAAATAATAATTTTATTGAACTATTTCTTTTGATTTTCTGTTTCAATGAATAATATTTAGATATCAATCATTGAAAATAAAATTGGGTTTTGCTCTGATATAAAGCATTTAATTTGTGCATAAAGCAAAACTCTGTTTTTGTTTTTTATTTCAGTTTTTGCCCCAAAAAGTTACTTGATCATCATCATTTATAAATCTTTTGAAAATCAAAATTCATTCTATTGGCTTTGCTTATTTGATTTAGCGTTATTAGTACAGTTTTATTTATTAAAATAATTACATTTAAAGTGCTAGAACATAAAATGATTTCTTTCTTTTTTGTTTAATTACTATTTCATTTTTACAAAATATAAAATATTTCTGTTATTTTCATAAAAAAACAAATAATTATATTATTTAATGCTTTTTTATGAGATATATCAAAAATAGATTAAGATATTCGATCAATATAAATTTTATTTATTTTTGAATAGTTTATTTCATTTTGTTTTTTTTTAACAGATATTTTTAAAAATGGATAGCATAGTATAAATCAAATGATATTCTTAATTGATATAGAACGTAGGAAACCATTTGACCTCCGACTACTTGCATATATGGAATATTTATTTATTATTAATGATATATTTAATTAATATATTTAATTAATATATTTAATTAATATATTTAATTAATATATTTAATTAATATATTTAATTAATATATTTAATTAATATATTTAATTAATATATTTAATTAATATATTTAATTAATATATTTAATAAAATATTAATTTTTCTAACGGTACGTTTTGAGATATTATCAAACATTTTTAATCCCAAAATTAACCAAAAACTAAAAATTCAATGGTTTATAATAATTTTAATGCGAAAATAATGAAAATATTTTTCATCAAAACAAAGGAAATTCGATAAATTATGCATGAAAATGCGTATTATTATCGAGCTTTAGTATTATTAAAGAAGTTTACACAGCTAAGAATCAACACGAATGAATGCAATCCCGATTACGCCATAACTCAAGAAAAATTCAAAATTTGAAAAAGCAAACAGCAGTATGATTTAACTTACAAGCTCTTATCTTTGTATATTTGGTTAATTTATAAGCTTTGCTCTTCAAAAGATGAAACAAATATTCCGTTTCAAAAAGCTATTCAATCATCTTTTACTACTTGTTTTTAACGATAAGTATTAAGGCAAGCCATTTTTCATAGGAATTTTAAATAACTTTAGATTTATATCATATGACTATTTATTAAAATAATATTTTATTATGAAATGAAAACTACCATACAATTTCAAGAAAAATCGAAATTATTATTCTTCAGAAAAATAACGGTTATTTTCAAAAATAATTTTATTTTATACATTTTTTCTGCAATAATTTAAAATGATATATAAAAGGCAAAAATATTTTTACAATCATCTATATTTATATATTACTAAAATATTTATTATATAAATAAAAATATCCTGTATTAAGTCTTTTTCGTATCTTTAATTTTTCAAAGAACCAAAATAAATATAAAAAGTTATTTTCCTCAAAAATAATAAAAATAATAATAAAAATGATGATAAATAAAATATATTTTTATTAAAATATTAATAAATAATTATCATTTATTTAATGAAATGAAATAAAAAAAAGAAAAAAAAAAGATTTTCATTCTAACTCTTCCTCTTCTTCCTCTTCTTCATTTTCATCATCTGGATCATTATCTACTTTTTCTTTTTTTGATGCATTAACTAATCGAGCTATTATTTTAACGCCTGAAGTTGGATTTGTGCACTTTTTCGGAGAAGGAAAATATGGGGCCATTGAGTTTAACCAACGCTGAAACCTATTTAGAATGTTTGTAATATTATTTGATGTTGTCAAATAATTAAATAGGTCTTTGGCTGTTTGAAATGCATCTGAAGATATTTTTTGCAAAAGTGACATGTCAAATTTGTCGGTGATAACAACACCCGCCAAATTTGCTCTATGTTTAATAACTGGTTTTATGTTGAGCTCATTTAATGATTCTTGAGCCATAATGGTCTTCCCTATTGTTCTGTAAAATGTGTCCCAACCGTCGACTCCTTTTGAAAAGCCACGAATCAAACCGAAAAATAATTCTATACAATGAGTACCTAGACGATCAAGACAAAGTGAATCATACCCTGAACATAGAGCTATGATTATAGACAACAAAGTATTCATTAACCTTTTGAGAGCAATTATTGATAAAAAGGTTACGAACTTTTTGTTTTTATTTTTGGTCAAGCCTATTAATGATTTATCTCTTGATTTAATAATTTTAAGATGCATACTACATAACCAAAAACATAGCAATAGTGCATGAACTCTTGAATTTATAGGCAAACTCGTTGACCTCATTGAGAAGTTTACTAATGATAATGGTAATAAACCCATTACTAATGTGTACTTGCCTTTTTCAAATAATTGTTTAATGTTATTCATATCAAAAAGTTGAAGAGCTAAACCGTCTCGCATTGCACCAAGCTGCGTCTGGTCATTTAAATATGTTTTGTCAAATCCAAGTTCATGAAGTAAATCACTTATTGAAAAAGTTTTCGTCCCTGACTTGTCAAGTGAAATTACATTTTTAAGAAATCTACTTTTCTGGTTTTTCATCATATGCAGATAATCAGCTAGAGCCAGATTCAATATATCTTTCATTTTGTATATTACTCCCATAATATTTCCTGATTCTAAAAACTCTTCATACATTTTGAAATACTCCTGATGTAGAACATTATAGCAGTGATCTCCGTCAAATGATAAAAATTTTGATTCAAAATTAAATCTTTTTAATTCTTGGCTTGTTTGTAAAAGAATATTTACAATTTCTTTATTTCCTATTCCTGACTTGCTCTCAATTAAGCGAACAGGCAAGCACTTTTTATCAAAACCAAGCGGTTGTAAATAAATTGTGAACGAATACAAATTTTCAATATGTGTATGTGCATATTTGCTAGATGCAACAACACATATAGCATCAATTCCGAGATTTATCGGAACTGGCTTCTTGGATTGAGAAGCATAATAAATTGTTTGATGCGGGATTTTGCATATTTCATTGGCTTTTAAACCATTAATTATTGGTGGTAAATAAAGATTAATATGCTCATAAATTTTGCTATGTGAAGGGAAAGGCATATATACTCGGAGCAATTGATAAGAAGATGGTGAAAGCCTATATAACAAAAACGAAAAATTAATTAATTTTGAACTATATTTTCTATGGTTTATAACAACATCACTCAATTCAAAAAGTTCTCTAAAAATATTATTTAATTTTTGGACTTTTTTATTACCGTTTTTTTCTTTTTTCTCCATATCTTCTATCTTTTTTTTTAATTTTCCAATGGTTGCTTTTAAATGCTTAATAGTTTCAGTATTTTCATTGTTTTGGTTTTTCTCCATCTTTTTGATATTTAACCATTTTCCAAAATTTGGGTTTCCTATTCTGTTTTCAGTGAAAGATTGATTATTACTGTCAATTGAAGTTGTTTGTATTTGCATTTCTGGTGATCTCATTTGAGATATTTCATCTTTTAAATTATCAATACGAATTGACAATTGTTCTATGATATATTGACGGGATCGTATCACATTCTCCATTTCTCTAGTTAATTTTTCTAATTTGTGTATTTTGTTGTTTAATTCTGCAATAATAATATTTTTATCTTCATTTTCATTATTTAGCTGTGAAACTTGATTAACTAAGTATTGAATTTTTTTTTCGTATTCGAGTTTGTCAAATTCACTAAAAGAAGCGCAACAATTTTGGTAAAACATTTGGTTTCCACCTTCCATTTTTGTTTAATTATTCAGAATATTTTTGTTATTTTTTTGTGAAGAGCTTTGAAAAAGTTTGATCCATTTTTCATCTAAACTCTTTTTGTTTATTTTTCGAAATGGTATGGTAAAAATCAGTCATAAATCATATATTTTGTAAAGTACAATGTAAATAAATTAATAATTTAAAACTAATAAATTCTTATAGAAATTCAATGAAATTTATAAAAAATAAAAAAAAAAATTGAAAAAAATGCTTTTTTTAGAACATATACTAAGTATTGTCAAAATTGGACCATCAAATCTAATACTTTATGGTTTACCAAAGAACTTTCCGTTTTATATGCGTTAAGAGAACTTTTTGTTTTTCTGAAAAATTCATTTTAAAACATCTATGATTTTTCTCTCAATTTTTTTGCCTTAATACTTATTTTTAACGTATTTATCGTGTTAAAAGACTAAACTGGGACCGAAAAGTCAGACCACTATTTGAATATGATTTGAATACTTTACTTGATCGTTAAAATTTTTTATATCTCAATTTTTGATCGTTACATCGCGTTTGCATTCAAAATATGGTCTCGGTTTTAATTTCCTTCAATTTATAAATTTTCAATTTTTAAAAAATATAATTTTGTTAAAATATCTTTTATTAAAGAAAATTATTTGCTGAGATATTTAGCTAATGGCTAATAAAACATGCGGTGTAAAATGGCGTTTCTGATTTTGTCTGAGGAAGTTTGTTGAGTAAGATAAGAATAAGATATGCTAAAAAAGGAGTAGTAGAAATGACTTATAACGTAAAGAAGTATTATTTAATAAAGATTGTGATGTATATAGTGCTGTTGATTATGTCTGAGGAAGTTTGTAAGGCGTGATGAGATAAATTTTGGAAATATAAAAAGTTGTAGAAATGAGTTACAATATGAAGAACTTTTGTTTAATAAAACGTGTGGTGTAAAATAGCGCTTCTGATTTTAGCTTAATGAAGTTTATTGAGTAAGATAAGAATAATCGTGTTGAAAAGAAGTAGTAAAAAAGAGTTATATACTAAAGAAGTATTATTTAATAAAAATTGTGATGTATATATTGCTGTTGAAAGTTTGAAAGAGCTAAAGAAGGTTGGTAAGATCTTCTGAAGATCTTAATTTTTGATAAAGTTTCAATACACAAATTAATTTGTTAAATATCTTATTTTAATTTAAAATAAAAAAATTGTTTTTATTTTTATCTATAAATTTTAGATATATGGAAATATTATAATCCATTTTGAATTATAAATAGTTTTAAAATAATGTGATAAATATATTTTTTTAAAAAATATTTTTCTGATTATATTTGGCTTTTTAAGAAAATTGAAAAAAAAAAGTTATAAAATTTTAATTTGAAATAAAATATTGTTATGCCAAAATAATTGAATGAAAAAAAGTGGTCTTGCTTTTAATTTCAAGTTTATTTTACGTACCAAATTTTACCTATTTGCATATGATATGAATCGAAAATCATTTCTTCATTTATTGCTAAGATAAAAAAGCAATACCTAAAAACTTTAGTAAAATAATGCGTATTATTTTTATATGATTTATTAAAATATAGTTTTTTTAAATACTTACCGAAATAAATATAATATATTAAAGATTTTGATATGGTCAATTTTACAATGCTTCTCTCAAATTATACGTTTTTTCGTTTATACCATTTTGGCCCATCAAGTATTGTGATAAAAAAATTGAAATGACTACTAAAATAAGAATATTGGGAATTGTTACGCATTAAAAGGAAACATTATTATATAAATATATTTTCAATAAAATGATAATTGAAAATATTCAGATAATAAAATATGTTAATCCTTCATTTTGTTCAGTTTTTTATTTTATTTTTCAATGCTTTTTTGACGATAAGCATTGAATTTTCATGTAAACTTTTCATTTAATATTTCGTCTTTAAAATGATACGTGATGTAATTAATTTAAATTCTTTTAATTAATTATTTACTTATAAAGATACTTATTAATATACAAGTGAAATTGTTTTTCAAATCTTTATATATTCACCTAAAAAGAGTGTTTTTTGTTTTAACGTATTTAACCGCCATAGTTTCCTACGTTCTATTGATATTAAAAAAATATTCCTTGAATTTCTTTTCAAAAATAATTTTCATGATTTGAAGTAAATAAAATATGTTACCCTTCGGACGTAATTGGAATTTTATAAAATTCAATGAAAAGACGTATTAAAATGTAAAAATTGCCGAAATGAAACGTAATTACATAATTTATATAAAAATAAAAAAAAGCAAAGAGGTTTAGTTTCGAACTCAATGCTTTGACCTTATATTAATTACACCTCTAAGCTAGAGCTCTCAAATTTGAAAGGATAAAATATTTATATTTAAAGATAAATATTTTTATTTTTCAAATAAAACTTTTTATTAACTTTTTCTAAAAAAGTCGTATTCCAATTATTTTCACGTAGACGTAATCGTAAAACGTAATTGATTTTTTTTCTTGGTCTATTTTATTGAAAAAGTTTGAACAGAACGTAATTTTTAAAACCTCCGAAGGGCAAAAAATATGTGTGGAAGTATACCTTCTAATGGTAACCTGAAAAAATGGACCCGACCCGTTTTTTTCGGGTAGGGTAATTACCCACCATTCAAGTGAAGTGTTTAAGTATTACCCGATTATTTTTCTTTAATTATTCATTTAATTTATAATAATAAATAATAAATATTAATTTTTTTCATTAATAATTTTGATTTCTTGATTCATTTTCAATAACTGATTCAAACATTAAGGAAAATTTTCCTCTGAAAAAGCTGATATAAATTCAATTTCATTTTTTTTTGATATTATAATATTACATTTATAACTTTATTCTAAACCCAACAAATAACATAATTAATATTAAATATTCATGTTATGATTATTATTCCATAAAAAAATGAATTTTTTTGGAATCACTTAAATTGATATCATCCAAACATATGATACCGTAGCAAATTGCATCTCAAATATTATCAATAGAATATCTGACAAGAATAATAATAATATCATTAAAGAAATGGTCTGGTAAAAAATTACCATCTTTATAAATGGCCGGGTAAAATTTTACCTTTAGGTAATATGTTATTTTCCTACCCAGGTAAAAAATGACCCTACCCAAGAAGGACCTGTCAAAAGGGGTCGGGTAGGTACCGCTTTCAAGGTCTATGTGGAAGGTACGTTTAAATTTTTTTTTATAATTAAAAGATGCATTTTTATGGTCAATATCAAATATGTGTGAAATCAATTATATAAAAATGATGTTGTTGCTTCAATAGTATCTATTTTTCATATTTTGGATAAAAAAATTCAATTTTTTTTGGAAAATATCATAATCTAAATATGGGTAAATATTTGAATTTATTTCAATATATCATAGATATATTTTGCAATTGGATGTTATAAAGTATATATTATATAATAATTAAAATATGCTAATTATTTAATGAAATAATCATGTTTATTTTGATTTTTTCAGTATTTTACATATCTTGAAAATTTCCCATTATTTTATGGATTATTTTATATTTTTAATATATAAAATATAATATATTAATATATATACATTCATAAATAAATTATATCGACAGTTATTGTAATAAATGCATTTCTTTTCTTGAAACATAAATAACTTTTAAAATACAAATATTTGTTTTTTTAAATTTAAATTTTCCAATATATATATTTTATTTTAATTAAAAAACAATTTTATAATTATTATAAATTCACTGAAATGGGGGAAAAAGAATATATATATGTGATAAAAAATTCTGAGTAAAATCTTTACTCAAGGTGAAATAATTTACCTCTAGTAAAAACTTTATTTATTTTTTGAATGTATAAAATCTTTACTTGAGGTGAAATATTTCACCTCGAATAAAAATTTTATTCAGAATTTGAATACTCATGTAAAATTTATTTTATTTTTTTTTAAAAAGTGAAATGAAAGCTTTAAAAAAATGAAAAAATTTCAGTCCATCAAAAAAAAAATTGCCGCTTTACAAGTATTTATCTTTAATGCCTGGCAAATGATCCAAAAAAATGGAGCAACTATTGAGTGTTCAGCTTTTCCATTTTTTTTTTTTTTTTTTTTCTAAATTAAATTCAAATAACTGGAATTATAATGGAGCAATACAAATGTTTTCCAAAAGAATAAAATGAATTAATCTAAAAAAAACGAACAAAATTATTCAAAATGCTGTTGATGATTCAAATAATGGTATTTTTACCAATAATGAGCAAGATACTACTTCAAACTTTAATTATGTAACTCAAACTTTAATTTTAATGGCCAAAAAAGGATTTAGGTTTAATTGTGGTGATAATTCAATTAGAAATATATATATTCGAACAAATAACTTCATTAACACAAAAAATATAAATTCTGTTCAACATCCAGAAATGTATTGAGATATATTTTATAAATGGATATATGTTTGCCTATTTTTTGGTTAAGTAATCTTTATATCTGATGATAAAAATATTGCTCAAAAAAATTTAAAAAATTTGAAAAATTTGAGAAAACGATTAATATTCATTCAAATAATTTTTAAAATTAATCATATTTATTTTTAAATAATATGATTATTATATTTATATTTTTTAAAATATAAATATAATATGATATATGAATAATAATAAATCAAATTTTAGAATATAATAATGGATAAATAAAACTTTCCACACATATATTTTTACATAATTATTAATGCCGTTACATACTACCTAACGGGCATCGAGCGAAGTTGAAGGAAGCGAAACCATGGAGAAACCTTTCTGCTGTCTTTAAAGTACTGCTTAAATTATACAATTTTAATTTTATCACATTATTCACTTTAATCCATCTAATGTCACATTTTGTTGTTTGTTTTGTTTTTCAGCAGGGTGATTCCAGGTAAGCTATACAACTGCTCCTGTCTGATTTCCTTTGAATAAAATTTAAATATTTTTTTATTTAATTTGTTTTTTCTTTTGTGATAGAATAAAAAAAGAAGCAAATATATGTCGCATACTCTCAATTTATTTATATATCTTGTACATGAAGAGTAAGTCAGAATATCCTAGATCGTCTTTGTCATCTTTTTTGCTGTTGTTTTCATTGTTTTTTGTGTTGTTGTTGTTGTTTTCATCGATGTCTTCTCCGAGGTGGTTTTGGATGATTAAAAAGATGACAGAAAATTCTTCTGGAATGTTCACTTCTTGTCCGACTGATTTCAGAAGAATGTTGAATACTTCGACGACTTTGAGTGCTTTATTTCTTTCTTGGATATTATATAATTCGATTTCATATTGTCCAATTCCTTGATCTGCTTGATATAGTTCATCAATTTTCTTTGAGATTACACGTACTTTGTTGATTGTGATTCTTGTTTCTTTTGATACTTGAATGTGATTTTCGTTTTGTTTTTCTTTTTTGATGCTGACGATGATTTTTGAATTCTCTTGAATCATCGAAATTAATTAATCTCAACAATTTGTTATGATTCATTATATTATTATGACATCAATAGCATACCAATTCACATCATTCAAAAAGTACATTCAATTTGATTTAAAATTTCACAAAAATTTTCTATTCAATTTTTCTTTAAGGGTGTAGTTCGTTTTCAATATCTCGTTATATACATTGTTTTGAAAAGTTATATTAATATACTTTTGATTGTTATATGACACATGTTTTATTGAAACAATAAAAAAAAATGAACTACATAGACCAGATGATCTCAAAATATCTCTTTTTTACAAATCTTAATTTCTGAATGACACTGAGGAATAGCATTAGAAATGTGCTATTATAAACGATTTAACTATTATTTTTTTAACTTTTTTATTTGAATATAAGATATGATTATTTTTGTAAACCGTTTTTTATGTTTATTTTTTTTTAAAAAAAAAAAAAAAAACATGAATATTAGATAGAAATAGAAAAATTTTATTAATGTCAACAATTTAATCATAAAAATAAGTCATTATTACATAGAGAAAATGATGTTCAGAAAATAAAATATGATTGAATTTTGTTTTGTTTTGAAACTTTTCAAAAAGATAATTTTCCAATTCTGTTATTATCTTTTTTAATTAATTTTCAATTATCTTTTAGTTTTTTTTTTTTTTTTTTTTTTTTTTTTTTGTGTGTGTGTGTGTGAAGTTTATTCGCAACCAAATAAATATGGCAATTTAATTTATATTGAATGTCCTGCTTGCCATTTTGGATTCTGTTCATGCTGCTTTCACTCACCACAAGAACATTTAAATAAATCGCTATCTGCAATTATCATTGTTTAATAATATTTACAGTTGACGGGAAAGCATCTTTATTTAATGATGTAACTGATGATGGAATAAATACAGATTTTAATGAGTAGCATCCATAAAAAGCTTGTAATTCGATTGTTTGTAAATTTAAAGGTAAAGATATTTGAGTTAATGATTTGCATCCTTCGAATGTGTGTGTTTCTATAACAGATAAAGATGATGGAAGAGTCACTTCCTTGAGTATAATACAGTTTACGAAAGCACCGTTACCTATTTTTGACACTGAAGAAGGAATTGCAATTTGATTGAGAGAGCTGCAATTTTCAAAAGCATAAGAGCCAATGGATTGCAAAGATGAAGGTAGTGATATTTCTCTTAAGGATTTACAAGAACCAAAAGCACAATAACCAATTTCTTTTAAATTTGGAGGAAGAATTATTTCTGCCAATGAATCACATTGATTAAAACAACACGCACCAATTGATATCACAGAAGGTGGAATTGAAATCTTGGTCAATGAGGAAAGATTCATAAATAATCTTTCTTGTAATGATGTTAGAGAAGAATTATTATCAAAAATAACATGTTCCAAAGATGAACAATCACAGAAAGGTGAATCACCATCTCCAAATGATGAAACTGAAGAAGGAATCGTTATATGAGTCAATAAAGTACATTCTGAAAAAGCTTTGGCATCAATTAATGTTACAGAAGAAGGTATTTTAATTTGTTTTAATGAAGTACATCCCGAAAAAGCTCTTTTGGCAATTTTTGTAACAGAGTTAGGAATTATTACATACTTTAATGAAGAACAATCTTCAAATGCTGATTCGGGTATTGTTGTGACAGAAGAAGGAATATTTATTCTGGCAAGTGATTTGCAACCAATAAAAGATCTTGGTTGAATCGAATTTATAGTTGAATCGAATATAATATAATTGATATCATTACGATCACAAAAAGTATTTGTTGTGCTTGTTCCAGTCATAAATATTGTCAATTTAACTTTCTTTTTTAATTGTTGCTGAAGATAAAAAGCAATATCTGATGTTGTCTTATATAAATCAGATGGATGTTTGATTTCAATTGTAGTATTTTCAAATTGATCAATACAATTTTTCAATTCAATCATATTAAATGTTGGACTAATTGCAAGCATTTCTATTGCTTGAAAAAGAAGATTGATTTGTGGTTCATCTTTCAATTTACTAAGAACCTCATCATTATTTTTTTGATCTATTTCAAAACAAGAACTTAAATCAGATTGAGCATGTTGCATTAAATAAAGAAGAAGATTGTTTATTTTCTTAAAGAATTGTTTTTGGAACTTTTTTTTGGAAATTTCTGAAATGATTGATTGCTGAGTTTTCAAAGTAAGTTTATTGAACTTATTAACTGTCATAAGACCTTGATCTCTATCTTCTTGTTTAGAACTTTTCTTTTTATCTTCTTTGCTAATCTTTTTTTCTTTCTTGGAATTTTTCTCTGAACTTCCTTCTTTCATCGAAGAATGCCTTTTCTCTTTATCACTGTCTTTTTTTGATTGTGACTTTTTATCTTTCTTTTCATCTTTATGTGATTTCGGTTTTTCCTTTGTTTGGGCATCTTCTTTGATTGGTTCCTTGTCTTTATTTATACTTATTGAATCATGTTGCTTTTTTTCATTAGATGAATTCTTCGAATCAATTATATCATTTGTTTCTTTGTCATTTATTTTTATTTCTTTTTCAATTTTAAGTTCTTCAACTCTTTTCTTTAGTTCGTCAATTTCTTTATTTTTGTTTTCTTTCTCTTCATTCAATTTTTGAACAAATAGACCAAATTTGTTAAGTGTTTCAGCTATTTTATCATTCAGCATTTTGTTCTCATTGTGCAAAGATGTAATTTCATTGCAGCATTTAGCATTTGTCTCTTCAAGTTTCTTTTTAAGTTGTGCATTTTCGGTCTTTAAATCATTTACTAATGATTTTATTGCTTCATTTTCAGTCCTCAAACTAATTATAAGTGATTTTGTTGTTTCATTTTCATTCTTTAAACTAGTTATATGTGATTTTATTTCTTCATTTTCGTTCTTTAAACTAATTACAAGTGATTTTGTTGCTTCATTTTCAGTTTTCAAGTTTTCAATAATTTCATCAAGTTTAGAGGAATGAATCTGGCTTTTTTCATTCATTATAGTCCCACTAATTTCATCTGCATATGAAACAACAGCTTCAACGTCAACATCGTCAAGATAGTAGTTGTTGTCATCTTCGTCTTCTTCTTCGCTTTGATTGTCATTATAAATTTCGTTAACTGAATAGCTTAAATTGTATGCCAACTTTTTGAATATCTCTTCAAAAGTTGGTCGTTCATCTGGATTTTTTGACCAGCACTTTTCTATCAATTTTTGAATTGACTTTTTGACAGGAACAGTGAATTCAGGACGATAGTTTTCGTTGACAACTTTATTTGAAAACTGGAATGGAGTCATTTTGCCTTTTTGTAAAAGAGGATAAGGAATCAGATCTGTAACAACTTCGTACATAAGAATTCCAAAAGAATAAACGTCCGCCTTTCCATTATATCTGATACCTTGAAAAACTTCTGGGGCCATATAAATTGAAGTTCCATATTGTTGGGATTGGCTCATTGAGTGACCACTTTCATTTAATTTGGAAAGGCCAAAATCTGTAATATAAGGATGTAAATTATCATCAAGTAAAACATTGCCAGGTTTAAGGTCTCTATGTATGATCTGGTGTTGATGTAGATACATCATTCCGCGTGCAATTCCAACGAGAATTATTTGTCGATTAGTATTATCATAAATATCTTCTAATAATCCATTTTGTAATTTTAAAAGGAAATCTGCAAGTGAACCTTTTTTTGAAAGTTCCATAAAAATGGTAACATTGTTTTTACCTTTAAAATCTTGTGGAGAATAGCCAATAAATCTAACAATGGTGGGATGCTTGGATCGTACCATAATTCCAATCTCCCTGTTGATCATTTTCTTGTATTGAGCTTCATCTTTATGAGTAAGGATGACTTTTGCCGCACATATTTCATCAGTTTTTAAATTTTGAACCGAGTAAACAGAACCAAAACCTCCTGACTCAATTTCTTGAACTATCTTAAAATCGTTTATGTCAAATAAAAACTTTTGGTACCTAAGTTGAATGTCTTTCTGCATATTCACTTAGGAAATTAATAGTTTCGTTTTCTTCTCAAATTTGAAACGTTCAAACGGACCATTTTTTTTATTGAAAAATTAAATTTTGAATGAAAATTTGAACTTTTTCAATCATAATAAATTTTCAATTGACATTTGTTCTAAAATTCAATTCAAGAAACATTTAATAGGCGTTTTTTGAAAAAAAGTTTTTTCGAAAAAAATACAATTTTTCAGAAAAAAGTTGATTGTTTGGAAACATTTTTGTGAATTTATTTGGCTGAACGATCAAAAATCATTCAAAACATTTTCCGAAAAAACTTAATTTTTTTAGCAAAAAGTATTTTTTTCGAAAACCCCCTAATGTGTGATTAATTGTGATGTTGTTTTACAAAATAAACATTATCCTTTTGTACTATTACAATGATGTAGGTTATTTCAAATTGCAGAATATATATTTATTTGATCCAAAATATAAAGATTCACAGTATTTATAAATATTTGGAATGATTGTGCAAGTTTTGGTCTTCAGAAAGAATGAAAATCTACCTTTCAGTATTTTGATTTTTTTAATTTTTATAGAAAACGTAATAAAACGAAACTATTTTCTTCAAAAATGTTAATACATTATATTTGTTATTATACATCATATATAATAATTAATAAAGTAATAAATTTAAAATTTCTAACATACATTCCAAAGATAATTGCAAAACATTGATTTTTTTTACATTATCTACGTTTTTCTCAAATAAAAACAAACAAAAAATAAAAATAAAGAGTTTTAACAAATAAGTAATATATGAAAAGTTATTTTATTTTATTTATAATCAATCAATGTTGATTTAAAAATGTTCAAAAAAATCTGAACAATTCATTGAAAGCATTCAAAAAGTTATGAAATTCAAAGAGAAAAATTATACAAGATCCTATGTGCTAATTGGTCAAATTTTAACATATTTGTTTTATCTCCTAAGAACAAATTTAAGCATCATAAAATAAATAAGTCTCGAAGACGAATAATGAAAATAAAAATGAGAGCATAACGATCATTTAAAAAATCCAATTATCTTGCAAAATAATTCATAAAATTTTGTTAATACCTTAAATATATTATTAATAATATTTTAATTAAATAATATCTTATTATGCATTCATATAAAAAACAAAATTGTTAAGGGACCACTATCATATTTTTTTGTAAACATTTCAATATTGAGAAAACTCACAGAAAAGAAAATTCAATAGTTGTTATCTCGGAAAAAGTTTAAAACTTTAAAATTTCACCATTCCGATCATTTTTGTAAAATTTTTACTCCTTTCAACTTTTAAACTTTTATTGAAAAAAGGGAATAGGCTTAAAAGAAGAATAGAAATAAATGATATGTAATTTATACAATTTATATATACCAAAATATAGCAAAAATACTCAAGAAATAATTTTTTTTAAGTCAATTAATTTTGTGATAACTCATAGAATTTTTAACATAGAATTTGATAGTGGTCCCTTAAAAATAAATGAATTTTGGAAAATACGTTTTTTTTGAAACTTTTGCGTTTTATAACGTTTTTAATAGAAGGAAATGCCAGAAACAAACAATCGCAAAAAAACTTTCGAAGATATTATAATTTTTGATATAATATTTTTTATATCAAAAGTAAACGGAAAAAGCCAGGCACTTTGGGCGCAAAATAGGCACACTTTTAATTCAGTTTTATCAATTGATATAAAATTTATAAAATTTTGGGCGGAAACTAGGAAATGTTATATAAAATGTTTGCAAAAAAGGATCGTAAAGGTAAAAAAAAAAGGTTAAAAAAATTGATTTAAAAAAGAGACTAAAATTTTGGTCATTTTCACAGAAGATGGAATTAATATATGAGCATTGCGACATAGATAAAGAACTCAAAGGAAAAAGTATCCCAAAATTAATTTATGAAGCCGATCATGGAAATATCATGTCCATGTATCAATATGGCGTTCTTCTTGAACAAGGTAAAGAAGTTTCAATGAACAAAGAAAAAGCAGCTCAATATTATGAACATGCAATCAAAGGAGGAAATATTTATGCGATGAATAATTTAGGACTTCTTCTTTATACAGGAAATGGAATTCCACGTAACAAAGCAAGAGGGCTTGAATTATTAAAAAGAGCATCTGATGAAGGCAATGTTGTTTCAATGTTCAATTATGCTGTTATTCATTTCAGAGGAGATCCAGAAGATATTAATTTAAAAGTAGCATTTGAATACTTTACAAAAGCAAGCAATGAAGGACATTATTTAGCAATTTACAATTTAGCAACAATGTATGATAATGGTGAAGGAGTCGAACCCAACAAAAGAGAAGCAGCACGACTTTATAAAATATCAGCAGATAAAGGATGTGTTGATGCAATGATAAATTATGCATCAATGCTTCGAGATGGAGATGGCATCGAAATTAATAAGAAAGAATCAGCTCATTATTACAAGTTAGCAGCTGATAAAGGTAATGTTGAAATGATGTCATTTTATGCTAAATTATTATATTGTGGTGATGGCATTGAAATAAATAAAAAAGAAGCTGCTCGTTATTTTAAATTAGCTGCAGACAATGGTGACACTGAATCAATCTATTTTTATGCTGTGATGTTAAGTAAAGGCGATGGAATTCAAATGAATAAAACTAAAGCTGCCCGTTATTTTAAATTAGCTGCTGATAAAGGAAATATTAATGCTATGAACCAATTGGGATCTTTACTTTACAAAGGTGATGGCGTGAAAATGAATAAAAAAGAAGCTGCTCGTTTGTATAAGTTGGCTGCCGATACTTCAAATGATCCGGCTGCTTGTTACAACTTGTCGATAATGTTATTAGATGGTGATTCTATTGAACAAAATTTGAGTGAAGCTGTTCGTTATTGTAAAATTGCGGCTGACCAAGGTCATGATTTGGCTGCTTACAATTATGCTGTTATGCTTGAGAATGGTAAATATATTAGAATAGACAAGAGAGAAGCTGCTCGTTACTATAAAATTGCTGTTGATAATGGCCACCCTTATGCAATGCAAAAATATGGAAAACTTAAAATCTATGAATCTTTATAAAAAAAAAAATTAATTAAGTTTCTTAAAAGGTGATACCATTCAAAATTTTGATTGTTTATTCACAAAAAAAATTCAATACTTTTAATTTAATAAAATTAAAAAATAGTTTTTTCTCAATTATACTATAAATTATGTGTAAAATTATTAAACAATAAATAATTTCTTTGAATATATTTTGTTTCTTATTATTTTTATATTTTTATTTTTTTTAAATACATTTTATTTGAAAATGTATTCTTTCAATTATGTGAGGATTAAATTGGCATTAAACAATTCGATTATTTCCAAATATTAGAATGCTTTTAATTGATCTTCATTTAATGTTAATTTCATTCAATGTTTGCTTTTAAGATCATCACAAAATTGAATTATTTGTACCTTTTTTTAAAGAAATTTAATAAATCGATCAAGATCATCAATTTCATTAGTGAAAATAACATTTTCCATTATGGAAATTAATTCGATCAAATCATTGTTTTCTGAAAAAAGTCATACAAATAAAGTTTGTTTTATGACATCCACGAATTCTATTAAAAAAATCTCTGCAAGCTTTTTTTTTTAACTGTAGTGATAGATTTCAATTTATTGCGTATTTTTCTATTAACTAAATTAATAGCTTCATCAGTTGTTTGTTTATAATAAATGTTCACTTCGGCTTGATAACGTAAAAACATCAAAAAATATTTACCTTTTTTATCGTCATTTTCATTTTGTAAAAGAATGAAATATTTTGGAATAATTGGTTCATTATTTGGGAAAATATATTCATTTGCAGTTATAAAGCTTGTTTGATGTTTCCATTATTATTGACTGAATCAACATATTCACGAAATTTTTTAGAATCTACTTTTTTTGCAACCGTTTTCCAAAAGAATTAAAGGAAATGCATATACGTCATCTTCTTTTTGGAGAACGGTTGCAATCAATTAATCCTGGCAAAAAACAAGTAGCCATGTCATCTAATTCATCTATATACCTATTTTATTCGTTAATATTTTTTAGAATTGTGGAATATATTATTTTGGGATGGCAATTTTCGTTTATTAAAATTGATTCTGGATTCAAATCACCATAAATAACGTTATTTTTGTGTGGAAAGGTCATAGCTGAAGCAATCCCGTAAATACATATTATTATTTTTCGTATCATTCCATATGATATATGATTGTCCTGGCTTTCTTTTATTAGTTAATTATGCTAAATTACGATCTGAGAAATATTCGGTAGTAATGGCTGGTTTATTCGTTGAATCAAAATCTTTGTAATTAAATCCAATAGTTTAAAGAATTGAGGGATGATTTAAAAGAGATATAGTTTATACGAATTTTACTTACTATTTTAGTATTTTATAAGTAAAAAAAAAACTGGTTTATTGATTCTTATGGATTTTCTTTCAATTATTCAAAGCACTTCACTTTTATTTTTCAAATAAATGAATTTAGCACACATTGATACTCTCAAATTCAACATAATAATTGATTTTAATAATGAAAATAGTTTCATTTCCAAAGATATAGTCATTTTAACACCATCAGCTTCTCGTGTTAAATGGACAGACAAAGAAAATGAATTATTATTAAATCATGTTGACCAAAAAAATGGAAGCAAATTGCTGCTGAATTAAAAAATAAAACTGCACAACAGTGCAGAGATCATTATTTCGATGTTCTTGATCCTAGAATTCAAAATGTAATATGGTCAGAAGAAGAAGAAGAAATATTAAGGTTGAAATATGAGCAATTAGGTCCTCATTGGTCTAAAATAAAAAAATTTTTGCCTGGAAGAACTACGGGAGGAATTAAAAATTATATGAATTCAATATTAAAAAGAAGTTGCATTCAAAAAGAAAAAAGCAAAAAGAATCGCATTACAGAATTTATACAAACTGATGATATTGTTGAAGAGTCTAAAGATTTTTCTTTTCTTAATATTGAATCGCTCTTAAATCATCCCACAAATTTCTCTAACAAAATATAATAAAAATTGAAATAATTTTTTATTTGGTCTGAATTTTTCAATAGATATTTAATTTTAAAACAAAAATTTCTATATTATATTGCTCAAATTCACAAAAATAAAGAATTGAATAGTTTCATAACCGATAAGTAACATTGAAAAATGCTTTTTTTTTTTTTTTTTTTTAGATATTACTTTATTCTTTTAATATTTTTATTTTTAAAATAAAGATAATAACTTGATTATTTATAAAAAATTATAAAGGTCAAAAGTTAAATTCACAAAAATTTAAGAGCATAATCAGAAATTTTGAAATAATAAAATTAACACCTTCTCAAAAAATATTTATTAGAGTACCAACTCTGAGTTAATTTTTTATTGTATTCAAAAAGAGATAACTTTCGGTTTTATTCAATAATATGTTTGTTTTTTATTTTATTTTAAATAAAAATAAATTTATTGACATAAAAAATAATCAAATCACCAAAAAGAGTATATTTAAATAAATTTCACCTCATTATTTATTTAGACTTATCCTAATGAATCGCGGAGATGATTGGGTTCCATTAAGTAAAAGAGATAAGATCTCAATTCCAAGAATGTTAGCTATGTCAGCTGGAGGGTTTTTCAATTCAATTAATTGGAACCTTATTTTCCAATTGTCAACACCAATTATGACCAAGATTGGAATTGTTGGAACTGCCAATGCAGCAGTTTTCCTTGCAGGTATTGTTGAAGTTTTCTTCATTCAACCAATATTTAGTTCAATGTCTGATCAATGCACATTCAAATGGGGAAGACGAAGGATTTATCTCGTTGGCTCTGCTGCATTCTGCCTAGTTGGTATGCTTATTGTTGCATTTGCAGATAAAATTGGTCGAAAGTTAGGAGGAGAAAAGAATGAAAAATCGGCAACAACAGGAGTATTCATTGTCTTCATTTTACTTTGGTATGCAGGAGCATCTGTTTATGGAGGTCCAATGAGAGCTATTGTATCAGATAATTGTCCTGATTCTCAACAAGTTTGGATGTCAAATATTTACAACATTGTCGGTACTTTCACAGGTATTATTACAAGTCTTTTAGGTACTTTTGAAGTATACAAATATATTGGCTTCAATGATAATGAAACATTTCTTTTAGTTTTTGGAATCATCTTTGGTTTCGCTGCTTTATTAATTACTTGCATTGGAACTCCAGAAGAACCTTTATTAGAGAAGCCTCCTGATGCAAAGAATCCAATTGTTGAACTCATTAATACTGTTAAATCAATCCCAAGACCTGCTCTAATTGCTGATATATTTTTCATCGTATATCAAATCATGTTCTACGAAAAAGGTGTCTGGGAATCTGCTTTCTATGCGCAATACCTGTATGGGGGTGAAAATAAGACATATGATTGCCCTGAAAAAAAAAAATATCAAGCTGGTCTTTCTTTCTTTTTCACAGTATCATTAGTTACTAGTATTGTTTGCTTTGCATATAGCTGGGTTAACACTTTTGTTGTAAATAAATTAGGATATAAGATATCGTTAATCATAGCATCTAGCCTTATTGCGACTGGAATGGTCCTTGTTATGTTCGTTAAGAATAAGTATGGATGCCTCGTGATTTGGATCTTTTTGATGGGTCTGCCATCGGTTATTGGTGGTACTGTTCCTGGGGCTATCGTTTCTTTAAGTGTCCCTTCAAGTACTCTTGGATCTCATTTAGCCATTTTGAATTCATTTAACGTTATTGGACAAATCGTAGCTAACGTTGGTGTTGGAATGGGATTAGGTAATTTATGGGACTTCGAACCTCGATTCATGATTGGTTCAGGTTGTGTCGGTGGTGTATTATCCGTAATTACTAGCTTCTTTATTGTAGTTCCATCACGTGATGTGGAGCATTCAGACGACGATAAAATAGATGGAGATACATCTGATTCTGATAATCCAAATTCTTTATAAAGAATTTACGAAGAGTTTTAAATTATATAGACTATTTTTTTTTTTTTTTTCTATTATTTTTAATCGTATTTTTTATCCTGTTGACTTGTGATATAAAAATTTGGGAATAGTTTTATAAATGTTAATAAGTGGCTGTTTTAGACAAGCATTTGGAGAAAATAACTTAAAGTTAATTGATGAAAATCTCAATTACTTTGATTTCGATATCTCCTCGCTTTTATCTTTTTCTATGTATTATGGAACATCAATTTTTATCAAAAAAGATGGCAGTGCTTTTGCACTTGGTGACAATACAAGAGGTACAATATTAAACACAGTTCCTAAAGAAATTTTTAAAAAAGAACAGCAACTTATTCTCAAAAAAGCAAATGGAGTGTTATGCAAATTTATTTCATCGGTGTCTGGCTGTGAATACACACTATATCTTGTTTCAAGTTCGGATTCACGTTATAATCAGCTTGTTTATTCTTCTGGTTATTTAAAAGGTGAAGTTCCACTTTTTGTTAAATTAAATGGCCAAAATCCTCTCAAGCTGTATGGCGGATATAATGTGGCAGCGGCAATCAATGCAGATGGCTCGATGATCATAATAACTCGCTCAATTTTGGAGTCGCCCAACGATCCAATTGAAGCAGTGTTCCTTCCAAATGGAGAGAAGGCGGCCAGCATTGCATGTCTAGATAGGAAGATTATTGTTGCCAGCTCCAGCGAGCACGTTTTTGAGTCGAGTTTGCCAAAAATTGAATTTAGAGTTGTGAGTGAACTCGAAGGAAAGAAAATTGCCCACGTCTCTGGCATCAACACTCACTGCCTGGCAATCTCGCGCGACGGGCTGGTATTTGCCCGCGGTAACAACTATTGGGGCGAAATCGGAATTGGAGAAGGAAAATCGAGTCCTTCTCAGTTTGTCGAGGTCACAACTTTCGGCAGACACAAAATCAAATCTGTTTCAGCGGGATTCGCCCACTCGCTGTTTCTGACGACAGAAGGGAAAGTGCTCGGGTGTGGACATAACAGTTTCAGGGGTCTCCCAATTAAAGAAAGAACAGAATTTATTTATTTGCCGATTGAGACGCTGGTGACAAAGGACGCCACTTTTTGTGTTGCTGCTTCAAACAGCTCTGTCATTTTCACCAAGCATGATCCACCTCCGAACATGCCAAACACGCCTCTTGCACCAGTTGCAGCCCCTGTCCCGCCTCCAGTCGTTCCCGGCGGCGGTTCCGGTTCCCTCGAGCAGGAAAACGCAAGGCTGAAGGCCGAAATCGCCAAGCTTAAAGAAAAAATAGCCGCATTAACTGCCAAACCGCCTGAAAAAGTGGATCATACGCCCAGCAGCATCACAATCCTCGACTCAGACGCCGTCCGCAGCCTCAGGATCGTCCGCGAAATCAACGTCGGCGGCAGCGGAAAAGTTGTCGAAGTTGTGAAGGAAGTGCAGTACGCGCTGAAGATCATGAATGCAGGCGACAGCAGTGTTAAGAGCCAGCGAAGCTTCCTGAAAGAATACGAGCTGATCAACATGCTTGGCCATCCAAATATCATCAAAACATATGGAATATATCTTAGTGATGCGACGACACCTCCTTCGATTCTTCTTGAATTCTGTCCCACTGACCTTAACAAATTGATCAAAAGTGGCAAACTGACCAACACTCTCGTTATCATTTACATTTATCAAATCACAGAAGCGATGCGATATGTCCATTTCAAAGGAGTTGTTCACCGTGATTTAAAGCCAACAAACATCTTAATCAGCAAAGATGGCCTCATTCGCGTCAGTGATTTCGGAATTGCAAAATTAATGTCAACTGAAGAACAAAGTACAACTCTCGGAGCAGGCACACAAAAGTTCATGGCCCCCGAAATTTTGAAAGAAGAAGATTATAATGAAAAAGCAGACGTTTATTCATTCGGTGTCATCTTGTTTTTCATCTTGTCGGGCGGAAAGATGCCAAAGATCAACATCATCGACGTTGGAACAGGCAGAAAAGCAGAAATACCATCCAGCTTCACCCAGTTCGCCAAGAACTTGATCAACAGTTGCTGGAACTTCAAGCCAGACGATAGGCCCAGCTTCAAGACAATCATCGATGAAATGGTGAAAAACAAATTCGCCTTGCTCGAGCTGAATAGCAGCGAATTGAACGAAGTTCAGGATTTCGTGAAGGAACATCAAAAAAGAATACCTCATTACTCTGATTAACTAACTTAATTATTCCAACTTTTTCTTTACAACCGTTTTTTGAGCTTTTTAAGAGGCTCGTTAATTTTATAAAAAAAAAAAAAAAAAAAAAAAACTTTTTTTGGTGTTTTAGAATGGACTTGGGAGGCTGATTTCCGGATATTTGGATTCTGCAGCCTTTTCTGATTTCACTGGTATTTTTTTTGACTCAAAAGCGGTTGGTGCAGTTTTGGGGTATTTGAAAAGTTGATCGTCAAACATTGAAATTTTTCATTCAAAAAAAATTTGAATAAAAAGTTGGTGAGTTTTAGAATGTATTTCTACAGCAGTGATATATAAAGGATTATATGAATGTATTCAGTCAATTTTTCTTATTAAAATAAATTGAAAATAATATATTAAAATGATTTTCTTATTCTTCAAAGTTATATAAAACAATAAACCAAAAAATTAAACAAAATCCTTATATTTTAAAAATAGAATAAGAAATATTCCAAAAAAAACTCAATCATTAAGATTATAATCTTGATAAATTCATTATTTTGATTTTATTAACCCAGCAATACCTAATTTATTGATACTAAAGTAATATCTTATGGATATATTAATTTTATATGCTAAATAACCATAATTTAAATATAAAAATGAAGAAAATAATTCAATTTTTTGATTAAAATTTAAATGGAATCAGGAACCATGAAAATATTTTCAATTGATAGTATTGAAAATTTATAATATGCCATTGAAATCTATTTCATCTTAAAACAATCAAATGATTTCTTTTTTTACTATTTTAAAATCTATAATTTTATTATTTAATTAATGCTTTAAATTTTACAATTAAAAGAAATTGGAATTTTATTTATGGTGTAGTTAATTTTAGATATCTCTGTATATATTTTGAGCAAAATAGTTTTGTTTAAATAATTTATAATCAGTATCGCTTATATATTATTTTTACTGTGTTAAAAATATTTTTTTTGGATAAGTCGAATTCTCATTATCTAATTTCTTTTTTTTTTATAAAATACAAATATAAATAAAAAAAAATAGAATATTTAGATAATAATTTTATAAATGAACATGTTTTCCCCATTTTTTCATTAAATGTTCAAGAAATCTATTTCATTTTTTTTCAAAATAATTTAGTTCAATTACAAAAAATCTCGAATAATAAAGATATTTCTTATTGCATTGGTAAATTTTTAAATCTCTATGTATTACATCATATTTAAATTAGAAAGTATTGATTTGTTTCGAATTGAATGACTGAATACATATTGAAATCACCGTAAAATGTATAGAAATTTCAATAATGTATGTAGTCATTCAATTCGAAATATTTTCCAATTAAAATTAAACTATATAATATTTATGCCGTAAAATAAAATGTTACTCCATGGAATAAGAAATATCTTTATTAGTCGAGATTTTTTGTAATTGAATATCTTTTCATTCATTATTTTGTAATTCAAAATGTAATAAATTATTGAATCTTATAAAGAATGAACTGGGAAAATAAAATCATTTATTAGATTATGATCTATATATTTTATTTTTTTACTCGTATTTTAATTTTTTTTTAAAAAAAAAAAAGTAATTAGATATTGTGATATCACAACTTATCTAAAAATTTTTTAAAAACAACAAAAAAAAATAATATATGAGTGATACCGATTTAAAATTTATAAACAAAACTCGTTAGCTCAAAGTATATGTTGAGAATAAACTACCTAACTAGATAAAGAGCATTTTGAATAAATTGGATTTCTAATAATCGCCTATCATACTTCAAAAAAGATGCAAATCTGATAACCGATTATCTAAATATAACGGTGTTTAATGTATAATCCAAATTGGTATCTTCAAATGTCAATCAAATGAGTATTCAAAAAGCATAAAAAATTAATAAAGAAATTGATTTATAATGTCAAATTAAAGAGCTATTTATAAAGATATAATAAAAAGAAAAAGAAAATCTTTTTTAGAAATAAAACTGTAAACTTTTTCAATTATTTAAAAGCAAAAAAAAAGCATATGAACGTTGTGTTTATTCATACTACTGGAAGTATTGCACTATCAGTAATTCCACAATCATAACCATCCCTCGACATTCTCATGTAGCCATCTTCGCCCCAAAATTGGCCCCACGTATTTCTCACAATCCAATATTTTATTCCGTTTTCGACTCCAAAGCCAACACAAAGAACGCAATGATAAGTTGGAGCTTTCTTACAAAATTCATCATCGAAAATTCCGCCTGAATAATATGAAAACTTGACTGATGATGCATCGATAACTGCTGAAACTGGACCAACTTGAACTTTTTCTGATAAATCGTCTTTGTCACCTGTAACAACGTTGATGTAGCTTGAAATTGATCCATAATGTTCAAATTCTGAAAATAAGCATGATTCTCTAGAGTATGAGTAAGGATAATCGGATTCTAAGCAAAATTGTCCTCCTTGTGAATTTATAACATAATCTAATGCTGCACTAACGGATCCTTGTTTACAACCACTACATCCAATTACGCAATCAATAAGTTCTTGAACTGAATATAAGTAATGTGTACCGGTAGCAATCGCATAAACTGCTTCTGCTGCATCTACTGTCACATATGCCCAATTTGCTGGACAGGCTTGAAATTCATATCTAACTTGATTGAAAACACCTTTTTCACGCCAATCAAATGAATCAACATTCGATTTTTTCGTAGATTTTACGGCGGTGCCTTTATTTATGTTTGGCTTTGCGTTTAGTAAAGACTTGTATTCAGCTGGAGTATAGGCAGCAAATTGATTGAGGTCAACCTTGAATTTCTCATTGCCTGCATTATGCTCTTTAATGAATCTCAGAGTTGTTAAGAAAATACCAAGCCTGAAATGATATTCTTCACCAGTGTAATATAAATTTTGGATTTTCATCCATGAAACAAATGATTTTTCTTCATGTGGGCGAACAATGGAGGAAGCAATTAAAGATATCAAGAAGAAAAACATTTCTTACTCAAAAAAAAATAAGAAGAAAATTCTTATATTTTTTGAATGGGATGTCATTATAACCTTTCATATTTGAGAGACATAAAATATTTTTATTAAACGTATCTTTGAAAATTTTGATTAAGATATTTCAAAAATATATTTTATGGAATAAAACATTCAAATTTTTTATTTCTTAGAAACTTAAATATCTTGAAAAATCATTTTTTAAAGATTAATTTTGTTTCATAATTATTAATTTTATTGTTTCAATTATCAAATTATTTCAAAATAAATCTGAAATTGTCTGAAAATAGACTTAACGAATATCAAAATATAATGTCGTTTAATTTCATATTTTACAATTTTTATTTCACTTTTTTTGAATAATAAAAATGGGGGAACTTTTTTTAGCCCCCAAAAATTGAAAGGAAAAATGGGGGAAAAAATGTAAAAATGTGTTTTTTAGCCCCCACTTTTTTGAAAACTTTTTCAATTGAAAATAATCGTAAATATATTTAAAAAAAAGAGCAAAAAAAGCATATTAAAATAAAATAAATGCAAAAAAAAAAGGAAGTTATATGTTAAAAAACATATAAAGATAAAAATAAAACGAAAAATTCTAAAAAACATCAATAATTCTTGATGATTACTTTATTTCGATAAACAATTTAATGATAGATGGAATAAAAAGGTAAAGAATCATTAACTCATACTGGAAATTATATATTATCTCAAAAAAAGCCATAAAGCTGGTGCTTATATTAACATGAATAAATTATTATATTTCATATTCATTATAAAAATATGAAAGTATAATGTCTGGTTTAAGTTTAAGATCTTTTTGGGTAAAAAGAAAATGCTGCTGCGTTAAATAATTTAATTAAATTGATCCCAAATAAGAATTAGTGTGTTTCCCTTATTACCCAAATTTTTGTGAGAATATATGGCTGTAATAGAAACTTTTTGAAAATATTTCGACCATATAAACTATCAAAAATATATAAAAAAAATCGTTTAGTAAAAGCAAAATAAAGTCGTTTAGTTTTTTTTCATGAACAACAAAAAAGATTAAAAATAGAGAAATTCTTTGGTGAATAAAATAATAAACGATATTCAAAAATAATTACACATAAATGACCAAAAACGCAAAAAAAAAATTTTGAATATATAATCTTTGATTAAACAAAACATTATATATACAGAAAATATTATGAATAAAATCTTTAATCATTGTATTTCTATCAAATTCAAGAGATAAGATGTCCTTTTTACCTATAAATAGAGATAAATAATAATATCTTTTTATAATTTCAACCAATTCTATTTATTTATTTAGTAATATACATATACGAGCAATAAAGAAAAAATATTTTGGGAAATACTTGTGAAATGTAAAGTCTATGGGATGAAAAACACTTATGAATAAAAAAAAATGGGGGCTAAAATACAACTTTCAATAAAAAAATAAACAAAAAATCATTTAGCCCCCAAAAAAGAAATGTGATATGAAAAATGGGGGCTAGAATGCATTTTCCCATAAAAATGGATTTTTTTAATAATCTTCAGATGAAAATAAAATTAAATGCACAATACATTTATGAATTCAACAACATTTGCTAGAATATTGTCATCATTTTGATGCAAAAATCTCAATTTTATTATTATATTTAAATATCACGTCATCGAAGTATGGATTACCAAAGCCAGCTACTCTTGTTCTTCTTTATCATGTTATTTCAATGAAAAAATCATTAACACACATGAAATCACACCACCCGCTTCTTGGCGAAGATGCAACTGAAGAAACCGAGGACTTCGCAAGTATTGATAAGCATGCAAGCAAAGATTATCCACCAACTTTTATTTGGTGTGGAGATGACGATACAGACGTTCCTCCTGATAACACAAAATTGATGGCAAAAGCTTTGAAAGAAGAAAACGTTCCTGTTGAAGTTGAAATCTTCCCAAACGTGAAGCATGGTGTCGGACCCGATAATTGCAAGTCTTTAAAAAAAAACAATTTTCATTAGTCTCTATTAATCATCATTATCTCAAATAATATTTTCTCAGAAAATAAAAAATAAATAAGAATATGCTTTTTATAATTGTCACTCATTTGAAAGAATAGTTTTTCCACTTTCTTGGAAATTTATTGGATCATTTTTAATGTCAATTTCAGTACCATTCTTATTGACCACATGATTTGTTAATAATAATAAAAATAGGAAACATCAATAATTTATTTATCATAAATATTTATCTTTATTCATATAAGAAATAATAATACATTGTGAACCATTTATTCTTCTTTGTTTTCAGATTGTGTTGCTTCTGCATTTTCAGGCTGAGAAACATTTTTGTTTTCAGTTTGGGAAGCCTCTTCAGTTTCATTTGACTCTTCTGGTTTTTCACTGAAAGCATCGCGTGCGTCTTTAAAGAAAAGATCATAACCCAAATTATGTTCTGTAATTTTATCTGTTACGATAATCTTGAATCTTTTGAAAGCTCCGTTTAGCATGTCGACGACTTCCTTTGGTGTGCAATTTGGATACATTTTAATAAACTTACAGAAATAAAAAGTCAACAATCCATGTGTTAACTTTCTTTCTCTTGGCTTTAGTCCTTTTTTATTCAATGAGAAAGAAACTATTTCAGCAATGTGTTTATTTGTATCTTCACCCAACTGGCGAATGAGATCAACGTTGAAAATTGAATCGCCACTCGAGCAATCGGATAAAAGTAATATTTTTCCTTTTTCTTGGCATTTTTCAAAAATAAATTTGGACAAATCATCTTGTAAAATCATAGTATTATCTATAAAGTAGATTCCATGATCAATGTCTTTGTTTGCAATGGCGTCTTTGCCTGAGTAATAAAATGTGAGTGATGTGTTTGTGTATGTTAAGAAGAATTCGAAAAATTCTAAGAATTTTTGAGCAGTTGGATTATAAAGTAATACAATATTGTATCCCATTTGTTTGTGGAATTTGGCCATCATGTAAGCATCATTGAAAGGTCCAACTCCGAAATAATCAAATTCATTATTACATGAATTTACTAAAATGAAGCAAACTTTATCAAGACCTTCTTTTGGAATAGATGATGGTTCAACTGTATTTAATATTTTTCCAATTCTTTGGATACCTTCAAGAATATCTTTACGACTCGTTACTTTTCTGATCCTTTGGAATTCAACAAGTTCAAAATCTTTATTGCTTTTCTCTAATTTTGTCACTCTTGTAACATAAGGTGAAGGAATTTCTGATCTTTTTGGTAGATCAACAAAGAAATTTTTCATAGCTTTGGTTTTTCTTTTGATTTCAGTTGCGGATTCTTCATTGTATAATTGATCAAGCCTTTCTTCAGTGTTAAGATTCTTATTTGAGGAAATTTCTTTAGTAGCATTATTTGTGCTATAATCTGTAGCGATTTCTTCTGTGAACAACTGATTCATATTTTCTTTGGCAGATTGAGTTGAATTGGAGGCTGTTTCTGATTGTTCAAGTTGATCAATGCTTTTATTACTTATCTTTTTAGGTTTTTCACTTTTTTCTGTTACTGATTCTTCATTCAAAAATTGTTCAATTCTCTTCTTATCAGATTTTCTACTGGATTTTGGTTTTGTCTTATCTGTAGCTGACTCTTCTCCTGATGATTGACTATTTTTTCCCTTAGACGATTTAGAGCTATGAGTTGATTCAGATTGTTCCGATTGATCGCGGCTTTTGTTCTTCTTTACCTTTTTTTCTGCAGTTGTTGATTCTTCATTTAAAAGTTGATCGATCCTATCTTCCATATCTTTCCTACTTTTTGATTTTTTATTTTTCTTTTCTTTGGTATTCGCTTTGCTGGCCGTTGTTGATTCTTCGTTGAATAATTGATCAATTCTAGCATCATTGACTTCACTGCTAAGAGCTGAAAAAACATCAATCTTATTTGATTTTTTAGATTTTTTGTTTTTCTTTGTTTTAGTAATCTTTTTGCTTTCTGTAGTTGATTCTTCGTTATATAATTGATTAATTCTGTCATCATTGGTTTCGCTACTGCTGATTGATGAAACATTTGATTTGATTAATTGTTCAGATTCTTTGTTTAGTTTTGCTTTGTTTATTCTTTTGCTTTCTGTCGTAGATTCATCGTTTAGTAATTTGTTAATTTTGTCTTCAGTAGAAGGGTTGATGCATGATGAAAGTGTTTCATTTTTTTTTAATTGATCCAAAAAATTATTATTTTTTTCATCAAACATTTCTGTGTCTAGAGTGGTTGATTCTTCATTAAGTAATTTATCTATTCTATCTTCCGTATTTGTCATATTGTATAAGATAAAAATGATCTGTTTATTTTATAAAACTTCTTCGCGTTCAATTTTTAAATTATCTCAAAAATAAAGTGTTTATTTTCTGAAATATTTCAATGAGTATATAATTAATTCAATTAATTATTTTATTTTGAATGATATAAAAATTTATTTTGTGTTAAAATAAAAATCTGTTTGATTTTTCTTTATTATTATATCTTTTTATTAAACCTTAATAAAATGAATTTATATATAAAATCTTAATTATAATAAAATAAATTTTTGGGAAAATCTCTAAATAATTATATATTATGAGAACAATTATTGAAAATTAGTGAATGAGAAGAATCAACATCATTAATACTTCATATCCATGATTTTTCTTCGTCTAAAATTGGTCATCATCTGTAATATGTCATCATCTTTAGTTCATCGTCATCTATAATTTGTTGTCATCTGTAGTTCGTCATCATTTTCTATAATTTCTGATTTTATGTTAGGCACCAAACAAAGTTTCCTTTAGAAAAAGTGCGGTGGATATATTGTGTATATTCTTAAGCTGTTCTGTCAAGCTTGTGATTAAAGAATATACACAAATTGAGTCGATAAATGGCGATGCTGCCTTTGTACAATTTTTGAAAGAACGTTATGGTTAGTCTGTCAAAATTATATTATTAAATATTTATCTATATATATATATATAGATCAATTAAAATTTTCACTTTTTTTCCAAAATGTTCTGATGCAAAAAGTTTGTCAAATAAGTGTAACCATATTTTGTTAAATAAAAATTATTTTAGATAAATGACTGACACGCAACTTAAGCCCGCTGAAGAGCAAATTAATAGATTAAAACCAGATCCAGTTGATGGACTACCAAGTTTAGATGATGAAGGAGTTGCTAATTATATTAAAACAAATCATTGCAAAAATATTGTTTTTATAATAGGTGCAGGTATATCTTGTGCAGCTGGAATCCCTGATTTTCGAACACCAGGAACAGGATTATATTATAATTTGCAAAAATTTAATCTTCCTAGACCTGAGTCAATCTTCACATTAAGCTATTTCAAAGAAAATCCAAAGCCATTTTTCGAATTATCCAAAGAAATGCTTCCCGGAAAATATAAACCTACATATGCTCATTACCTTCCTGTCATTTTACACCGCCATAATTTATTATTAAGAGTTTATACACAAAATATAGATGGCTTAGAAAGAATTGCTGGACTTCCAACTGACAAAGTCATTGAATGTCATGGTAACTATTATTCTGCTCATTGTATGAAATGTAATGCGCAATATGAACTAAATGAAATTAGATCTGAAATCTTAAAAGGTGATATTCCAATTTGTCCAAAATGCAAAGAAGGAGTCATTAAGCCAGATATTGTTTTATTCGGTGAAGAATTGCCAGAAAAGTTTTATCAAAATATACAAAATGATTTTAATCAATGTGATTTATTAATCTTAATTGGAACTTCATTGAAAGTTGCACCAGTCAATATTTTACCATCAATTCCACAGCCCGATGTTCCAAGACTTATGATTAACCGAGAAATGGTTCAAACATATCAAGAAAATTTGATAATTCTAAAAAGCCAAGATGGAAAAGAGGAACTTAAGGAAATCTTGCCTAAAATGCCTGAAGATGATTTCTATTTTAAATTTGGTCACGCACTAAATAGACGTGATGTATTCATGGGTGGTGATTGCCAAAAATCTGTTCAAAAATTAATCGATTTACTTGGATGGAAAGATGAATATGATTCAATTGTACCTGAAGATGCATTAAATAAATTAAATGATTAATAAATTTTTTAAATATAAAAATTTTGTTTTATTTTACTTAAGGGTGTAGTTTATTTTCAATATCTCAACATCTACTTTATGCCAAAAAAGTTATGTTAATAAATTACTTAAAATTTACGAGTTTTTCTTAAAAAAAAAAATTTTGTTTAAGGGACCACTATCAAATTCTATGTTAAAAATTCTATGAGTTATCACAAAATTAATTGACTTAAAAAAAATTATTTCTTGAGTATTTTTGCTATATTTCGTCGTATGTATTTACTGTGATTTTAGGACTTCGTCCTAAAACCCCAGTAACTCAAGAATTTAAAATCATAACTTTAAACACGAACATATTATTCAATTTTACAATACCACTGATTCATCACCCCTTCATAAATGATTTTCATAAATTTCATCCTCAAATCTCAAAAGTCAAATATTGAAAACATAAATTTTATACGTAAATGATTAAATTTATTTTAATATAAAGAATATGTCAAAATTAAATAGAAATAATTTTAAAGGTTTGAAACTTGATAAACTTAATAAATATATTGAATTAATTAATGAAAAACTTAACGTTACTCTTCATGAGTCGCCTTCATGGCAAGGTTCAGTTTCAAATTTAATGAAATTTTTAAATGAAAATAATTATATACAACATGAAGGTTTGAGAATAAATGATAAATCAATTTCAAATTTTATTTCTAGATTAAATAATTTTCAAAACAAAAACGATAATTTAAATTTTTTACCAATTAATAAAATGAATAAATCGAAAATTCCGCAATTAATAAATAATGTTTCTCAATTAAACCAAATGCGTGATCAATCATACGCTAGCTTGGCAGAAAATAACATTAATAAGAAAGACTTAACGAAAGCATTAAATGATATGGCGTTTTACCGTGAAAGAATGGCTGCAATTCAACCAACGAAAAAGGCAAAACAAAATAAATACGGTAATGTTGGTATGGATGACTTAATTAATATTGTCTCTAAATTAAATCAAGATGTTAAACAAATTAAAGATGCTCAAAGTGTTGTAAGCGCTAATGAATGGATTAATCGTCATGGATACGATGATTTATATGAAGCTACTGGTCGAGATTTAGATGGTGATGGAACACCTGAAGTTGTCGTACAAACAAAAGCAGGTAAGAAACCTGTAATCGTTAATGGATATACAACCGTTCCGTCATTATTCCCATATCGCAATGCTTATTATAAAGCTTACCCATCTGTGGACCAACGTAAAGAAGCTCATAAACAAGGTATAAACTTAAGAGGATTTATTAATAATATATATCATCCTGATTTTGATGAAACAGGTCGTTCAGTCATTAATTATTCAGGTGAAGGTTGGCAAGACTTTGAAACAAGATTAAAAGCTGCTGGTATCGATGAAAAGCACTTAATCAAACCAAAGAAACGTTCAACTTATCAGGCATTTGTTGGTAAGTGTATCTCTCCAATTTATCAAGGTATCAAATACCTCAACGGTGTAAAATTACCATTCACTCTTACACAAATGGCAACGGTTATATGGAATCAATTTGCTTTACTTCCTGCAATGGTTTATGTTTATGGTGAAAGTGTTATGAATGTTAATGAGGATCAATGGAAGACTTTAAGAGGAAAGAAAGCTGTAAAAGAATCTATTGAGTTCATAGTTCACGATTATTTAATTAATCCTGTAAAAATTGGTGAATTTGTCCCTACTGCGTGTGAAATGTGTAATAAATCCGGACTACCAGTTAACCCTGAACATATTCCATTAGTTGCTAAAGCAACAATTGCAATAATACTTCGAGGAATAAATGCATTACCACCAAATCCAAGTGATTTTAATAAATGGTTTGATGCTAATGTTCAATCACAAGTACAAGCATTACAAACATCAGCAATCGTAGAAGAACCTGAATAATAAATTTTAAGAAATGTGTTAATATCTAATTTCAGTTAATGATTCATAAACTTAAAAATATATTTTTATCAATAATTAAAATAAACTTTTACATTAATACATAGAAAATGAATACATCATTAGAGAATATGGTTAAAACGCACGTTATGAATACGTTGAAAACCTATACTATGAATAAAAATGAAAGCCTAATTTCTGAAATACACCCTGAGGTTAATATTAGGTTAAATAGTGTTAACGTCATAGTTGGTAAGCAATCATCAGGAAAGACTGTGATAGCATTAAAGGAAATCATCAAATTAGGTGTATTAAACACTCATCACTTATTTATCTACGTTACAAAAGACGGTCAGGAATCAGACAAAACATTTTTAGCTTTAAAACCTCTTCTTATGATTCCATATATTATAATTAGTGAACAAGAAGCTGTTGAATTTATGAAGGATTTAATCTCAGCAAAGAATTTATATAATCTTATCAAACGGGAAAACTTGCAGGATAAAATCGATGATCAACAAAAAGAGGATATGTTTAAAATGCTTGCCGTTTCTGATTTCAACCGAGAAGTATTGCATACAATCGTTTTATTCGATGATATCTCAAATAGTAAACTCTTTTCTTCAGAAGAATCTTATTTTAGCCAATTAATACGTAGATGTAGACATATAAATTTTTCATTCCTCCTTTTAATTCAAGGTTGGAAAGGATTAAAACCTCATGTTAAAAATGAAATATCAACATTATTTATATTTCCATGTTTCAATAAACAACAATTACGTTATATTTATTCACAATCAGCATCTAATTTATCATTTGACGAATTTTATGAAATGTATTCAAAAATATTGAAACGAAAAACTGAAGATTGTGAAAGTCATCCATATATGATCATTCAAGTTGTCGATGGCGGTAATACATCAATAGAACTTGACGATTCCTGAAGAAATGATATAATTTTATTTACTGTATTTCTGATTTCATTTATTTCATTCCTTAATTCTTCAATGGCATCCGTCCTGGGCGAAGCCTTACTAACTATCTCTTTTTCCTCTTTTTCAACCCATTTCTTTAACATCAACACACCCTTTATTTTTGTAATTCTATACCCATCGATTTTATACATTTTGTTTAATTTATGAGTCGTTAACTTATCCACTTCTTCCTTATTCTTTGAATACCATAAATTAAATTCATCGACTGTTTTAAATTCTTTTAAATAGTTTTTAATTGGTTCAATAACTTTTAAATCCATGAATTATGAAATAATTCTGATCAAAGATCTTTAATTAAAAACAAAAATAAAAATTTTTAATTAATAATAAATGAGTTTATCAGAAATTTTTCTTGGTTGTTTAACAATTATTGAACTCGCTAATTTACTCATTCGCATTGTGAAACTTTCCCCAACATTAAACGATAAACCACCTGAATTAACTGATGAAATGAGGAAACGACTTTACTCATGATTTATTTTTATTCCTTCAGTAATGGAATATCAAACCTTCTAATGCCTGCACCATTTGCGCCTACAATTCTTCGAGCTCCTGCACCGTTCGCACCTAACGCGTTAACGTTTCCACCTTTATAATTAATTCTGTCATTTAATTTACTCACACCATTTCCGATTGTATTTATTACCTCACCAGCACTTCCACCTATTAAATCACCAGCTTGTCCTATCAATGGTGCAAATCTACCAACTGTTTCAACTGCTTTCTTTACTTTTGGAACTATTTTGCCAATTATGTTTTTAGCTCCGTTCACAATATTTTTAAACCAACTTCCAAACGCCATATTTTCATTAATGTAAAAAATTTATTTTTCATTTCTTAATTCATTTATTTTTTTCAAAACTATAAATTCTTTTCTTTATTAACTTATTATTTAATTTTTTTTCAATATTTAAAATGACATACTTAAACGCTCAAACGAAAAATTTAGGAAATGATGAAGGAGATATTCTCTCATTCTTTCAAAATAAACTCAGAAATTTAATTCAACGAAATGGTGGAGATAATTCATTTAGTCAAGTTATGGAAGAATTCACAAATAAAGATGCACCAATGCCAGTAGGAACTAAAACAAGAATAAAACTAACTCATTCTGGTCATACAATTTCACAAATCGAAAAAGGATTTTCTACGGTTCTTTTGGATTTTCTCGTTCAATTATCTGAAGCTATTGATGTTTCCGCAGATACTAATAAGTTATTGCAAATATTTGTTGGTTTCAAAAATGCCGTTGAATTTTATGAAGACTGTAGATTTTGGATTGATGGAAAACTTTTAGATACATACAGACAAGATGAACTTCAGCGTGAATCATTCGCTTATAATTCAATTAAACCACGTGATGCTAAAGCAACTTCAAAATTCTCTCACTCAACATGGGAAAATGTATCTCAATTTTCACCTTCAATTTGCGGATGGTATATTCCACTTGCAGACGTTGCCGATGGTAAACCACACAAAATAACTATAGAATTAACAATACCGTTTACTGATCAGCTCGCACTTCAAGCATGGCAACTTTACCCTAACGATATTTGTGGAGAAATTGAAGCAGAAGTTAAGACATCATTACGTGCCATGGTTTGGGCTCAAGTTAATCCTAATATTGTTAAAGAAACATTTCAATTTCTCGATGATAAAGCCATTGATGAAGAAATGCCTGCCGTCGTTCCAATTACTCGTAAATTCACACAAGTAGGAAAGCCAGCAAATATTGTCGTTCAATATAAAGCTGGTGAAGCTCCAAATGAAAACGAAGAACCTGATCCAAATATATTAAAAGTTAAAGTATCAAAAGATAAAGTAGTAAATGATAAATTGACTATAACATCAGCAAATGGAATTGATATGAAAGTTGGTAAAATAACATTAAATGTTTTAGGTGGTACAATTCAATTAGGTCGATCAAATCTTTCAGGATTTGGTCTCAAACCTGGAGTATATCAAGGACTCATTCGTGAATTACAAACTGCATTATTAGTTCCATCACAAGAATTAACACGTGAAATATTTGAAGGAAGCGCTAAAGTTAATGGTTTAGAAATTTCAAAATCAATTCCTCTCAGAAATGCAACAAATATAACCATGATGTTCCCTAAGAGTCCATTAGATATTACATGCTTTGATAATATCATGTATCAAAACGTTCAATTAGTCGTTAATAAAAGAACTTATCCAGATACTGAATTTTCAAACACTTGCTCTGCTCGTTTCTATCAGCATCAATTAATAGCTAATGAATTAGATGGAGCACTTGAAGCTACACAAGAATTTGAGGATTCATTCACTCAACCATTAAATGACCCAATAACTGGTAAACGTTACTCAAACTGCAGAAGTGATGGAACAAGTTTTGGTATTAACTTCCAACTTGAACGTTCAAATGCTGGTTATGTATTTGATGGAATCGATACTGGCTCTAATTCTGTTACAGTTACATTCCGTGGTCAACCAATGTATAGAGGAATTGATGACACTTATTATATTCCTGATCCAGAATATCCAGATCAACACCCACCTGCGCCTGAAGCTTGGACATGTAGCGATACATACTTTGCTTGGTCAACAAAAGGTGTTGAATATTTCCCTAAAGGTGTTCCAGTTGGTTATGAATAAATCTAATAATTAATTTATTTATTTTTTCATTTCAAACATTTTCAAAAATTTTTAAATCTATTTAAAACTTATTTTTCAAATTTTTTATTTCTATATAAATGAGTGAATACATTAACATTAATAAGTTATTCGAAAAACTTCCTGAATCAGAACTTAAAGCAGTTCAAGTATATTTTGATGACTTCATACCTGATAAATTCTATAAATATAAAATTAACGTAAAGATATTATGTCTTTCATTAGTTTATAAAGAAGGACATAGTCCCGGGCAAAGCCCTAATACCCAAAAATTTATGACATATAAAGAATTTAGAGAGTTATTCCCTCATTGTGAATGGTTAACTATTCCTAGACGTTCATTTGGTGCTCTAACATCAGGATCACAAATACGATTAATGAAAGCTTATATTAAAGCTGATAGAATAAATTATAAAACATCATTTTATCATGAATGTGTAGTAAAAGAATGTGAAAATCAAAATAAACTAAATGAATTCATTAAAAATAGGTCTGATGCTAAAGTTGAAATCGTCAACGAATTAGCTAGTAAATGTAACATAATCGAAGATGAAATAGACCCAGACGAATTCTAAAAGAATTCTGCAGCCAAAGGCTACATGTTTTAAATTCATATATTTTTATTTTTATCAAATCATAAATGCATAAAACAACCAAAACTTACTTTATCACTCGTGACTATGAAAATAAATTTCCTCCTGAGTTCGTTAATTCTCGTAATGATAGATATATTTCATTTCAATATTGCCGTGCTACGTGTGATGGATATTTAGACGGTGAAACCGAACTACACGCGTCATTTGTCCCACGTGATGAATACTGTGATTCTCTCGTTTGGTATGCTAATTTAACGCCTCCAGATGAAAACAGAAAATATAAATATACATTAAACCATGATAGATTTAAAGTGTGGTTCACTGATGCAAAAGGTAATGAAATAATACCTGATAACTTCACATTATTCCTTAAATTTGAATATTGATTTTATATAATAAAATCTCTAAACTTCGTATACTAAAATATTTTATTTTTATAATTAATAAATTAATAAATGACTGCAATAATTACAAAACAAAATGCAAAAGATGGAGCATTCATCGGTGGTGGAGGTGGTATGCCCGATAAAGATTCAGAATTTAAAAACATTCATGTTCACAATGATGCAACAGTCGATGGAGACATAATAATGACTTCAACAAATCCTCAAAGTTTAACATTAAGACTTGCTGACATTGACGCCTCAGTTTCTTCATACAATCAACAAACCATGAAATTTACGGATGAATTAAACAATCATGAATCAAGAATTAAAACATTAGAAGATAAACAAGATGGTGATGATGGTGACTTTTCATTTGAAGATGGTATATATGATTTCATCATTACTTCAGATAAATTAACGGAAAATTTAGATCAACCAGATTTAAATTCATTATCAATCAAAACTGAATTTGGTGAATATATCGGTGATGTATTCGAAATAGAATTACCTGCATATATGAAATTACCAAAAGCAATTATAACTAAATCTTCTAAAGAAAGCTTGTTTAAAAATCCTATTGTTAACATTTCAAATGGAAATTATGAGTTGGTTTATCAAGAAGATGACGTTGGAGCAAAAATATATATGTCAAATAAAAAAGGTGATACACCATTAAATTTATATACATCTGGATTTATGAAAATAAATTATATCGCAAATCAAAAAACAAATGTTAGTTGTGACAAAGCTAATGATTCAAATAAATTAATAAATCTTAGGTGTAATACAATAGATGCGGACAATTGCTTTAAATTGTATCGTTCTCCATTACCAGACTTTTATGAAATGAAAGCTTACGGTGTAATAGATGATAAAACAAATCCTTTATATTATGCTGATTGGGGATATGTTCCTGGTAGTCCTGAATTTGAAGCATTAATTGAAGGTCAAACTTTTGAGTTTCACGATGAAGCATTCGGTACAGATTACAAAATGACTAAACAAGGTAATGAATGGGTAGGTACTAATTACAGCTTCAATATACCCCTGAAATTAACACGTAAAAAACCTAGTTCTCATGAAGTAGCCTTTATATGTATTGCTAAAAATGAAGCCAATAAAAAAGTATTACACACTTTCGCTGGTTATGATAATCAAGGAAACCCATTTGAGTTATTAGTTAATAAAGGAATGTTAGCACCTAAAGATAACTGTAAAATTCAAACATATAAAGAAGATAATGATGCATGGAGGGTTTATATTTACCCCGTCAAAGATTTTGCTAATTGTACATATTCAGCAACTTTAAACATAAATAATAAAACTTATGACTTCATTGTTGACTTCGAATATAAATCATCGGGATTAAATAACTACAAACTTCAATCCGACAATTATTTTGAATTACTTGAATATCATTATACTTCACCTTTACAAGTCGGTAATCCTCCATATGGTTTAATATTATATATGCCAAAAGATGATGAATTAATTTATACAATTGCTGATGTAAGTTATGAAAAAGGAATGAATACATTTGAATTCTTAGCTAATACCTGTTATTATACTGTCTCACCACGACCTGAAGCATGCACAACATTATATACAAACTTTAACATTCAAACTTCAGGAGTTGTTATTGGTGAGAACATTGAATCCCACGTATTCGTTTTAAATTCATTAGGTAACACAGTTGATATAGCAGTTAATCAAATATCAGCACTTCAAAATTATTGTGCAAAGTTAGAGAAAGAAATTAATGATATGAAAACTAAAACAAATTGGTTTGATGTAGTTATGGATGTCGTACAAATTAGTAACTTTTGTTTTAACTTTGGCGGATTAATGAAAGTTGGTGCTGAAGGTATATTTGGTGCATTAAAATTAGCTTTTAGTAAAAATGCTGGATCAACTGTTAAAGAAGTTGCATATGTTGATGAAATAATTGATGATGGATTAGTATTAGCACCTCATGAAGTAGTTGAAGAAAAACCATATGTTGAAACAGAAATTATAATTCCTGATGAAAGATTATGTTTTAAATATTACTGTGAACATATTGAAACTAATTATAAAATTGATGTTTCATTTATGGTTGATGATATTGGCGAGATGTACCGAATTTACGAATATGAGTATAAGGAAAATGGAAGTATTGAATGTCTGAACTCAGATGTTACAGATATTTCAGCTATTAATTGCGAATTAGTTTATGAATTTCCATATCTTTTAATTTATGGAACAATTCAACCATCATTTGTTAAACTCAAATACACCCCAGCAGCTAAAAATGATAATGAATTATTATTAGGCGAAACATTAACTAATAACCAATTATTAACAGCATCAGCAACTAAAAAATTGATTGAAAACCATAAAGTTCAATTAAATGAATCATTCACGAATAAATTAAGTCAAACATTAAATAATTATGCAACTGTTCGATATGTTCAAGATAATTATCCGTCATACACATATTTAAACACAAACTTTAAAAATAACAATCAATTAACAAATATATTAAATGCTTATGCATTAAAAACAGAATTAGCTGAAGCAATCCCAACAATACCAAATGATTTGGTTAATGAATCTGCACTGAGTACTGCATTGACAACAGCTTTGGAACCATATGTAACAAAAGAAGACATATTATCAACCGAAAATATAACTCAAGAATTATCAATCACTACCTACTTCGTAAATGGAACAACAAATGATGAGAATAAAAGAACAAAGATTGTAAATTTGGATGGAGATTTATGTAAAATATTAAAGAAATCATCATTAATTGTTAAAGGTTCTTGTAATAATGATGATATTTCAGGAGAATATTTGTATGATAGTGAAGACTCGGAATATTATTATTACAAAAAAGGCGAAAATACTTTTTCTATATACTTTTTCTATTATGGTGGAACATTCAGATATAATGATAACTATGTTGTCGATCTAGAATCAGTATGTTATTCATACAGACCTGAAGTTTATGATGAATATTGTATCCCAAATATGAATCTCATAAAAAATAATTATGCTTTGAAAACGGATATCCCAGAACCAGTTGACTTGACACCATATTATACTAGTGCCCAGGCTGATGAGAAGTTCGTTGATGAAGATGAATTAGCGTATGAATTAGATAAGTATGAGACCAAGGAAGTAGCTGAAGGCAAATATGCATTGCAGTCGAATGTTGTTACAGATGAGCAGCTAATAAGAAGATGTGCAATTGATTGCGGTCCGATTACAGAGGGTGGTGAGATAGCAATTCATTATCTAAAACTTGAAAACAATGTAATTAAAATGGAATACATAATTGGTGAATATGCACTATGTAATGAAATAAGGGTGTTATTCTATGATACAGCTGAAAATCCTCATAACATTGTTCTTGTATTACATCAAAGAACTGTTTATTTCGACAATTTCAAATTCCCATTCTATTATGAAGACACTGTTGATATAACATCAGGAATACCACTTACATATAATTTCCCGATAGGTGGATATTCTTGGACAACTACTCAGGAATTATTAGATGCTAAACAAATATATTCAAAAGGTATCATGTCCCGAGGTTATTTAGCAAAATATAAGAGTGTAATGTATGGTACATCTAATACAACAATAACTCATTACTGTCCAATTGAGGAATCAATGAATTCAATAAATGATTTTGTAATTGGTGCACCAGTATATATGACAGGTAAGGTTTACAAATATGACAAATCAACTAAGTATTTCATATCAAGCACTGAAACAGACACTACAGATTGTATTTGTTCAGTAAAGACTAATGGAAAATGGAATGAGTATGTTGGAATTTGTGTTAAGATTGATGAAGTTAATAAATGTGTAACATTTGCGACACATGGAGATTATTTAGTTAAAGTTACAGATACATCATGTTATGGAATTGGGGATGAAGTTTTTATTGATGAAGGAGAATTGAAAACGTTAACTGGTCAAACAGCTATTACGTCAAAAATACACAGAACAACGGTGGGCGTGATTACAGCAAAAATAAATGATAAAATGTTAGCTGTATTTAAAACATAAATTAATACGTCATTTTCAAACTAATTCCATATTTAACAAATTCACTGTAAATGTTATTGTAATCATATTTTAACTCACTAGTTTTACCATCTTTAGTAACCAATATTTTTGAAACATAAATGATTTTACCTGATTTTGCGGTACATCCACTACATCCAATATCTTCATTAAGTACTAAATCAACTTTTTCACAATCGGTTAATAACTTTATCATATTCATTAATAACTTACTTTTACAAACAACGTAAGCATTTATTTTTAACGGGTTTGATTCATACATTTCAACTAACATTTGTAGAAATTGGTTTTTCTTTTCTAAATCCTCAATTTCATTTCCTAAATCTGCGATACCTCTGTCTCGAGTTAATGGGAAATTGCTGTTTGTTGGAGGTTGAGATTGATAGTTCAAATCCTCCGTCGTCGGAATATATAAAGTTTGACCAACCGGTGGAATATCCGAAGGTTGGTTCGCTTGAGTAAAATTTACGTTTGGATTTAATGGTGGAACATTAGGATATAACGGAACTGTTTGAGGTCGTGACTTAGTTGATGGTTTAATGTTAATGTTAACATTTGTGTTTTGCTCCTGCTTAATAGTGTTATCGGTCTCACTACTTAATATTCTTGCTTGTCTTAATGTCATATTTAGTTTTAAATAAAAATATTAAATCATAATTTTTAATTTAATATTAAAAAGAATTTTCAATTCGAGAACTTCGTTCATGGCTTTTGGTAGTTGGTTTAAAAAGTTAGCGGGGAAAGTTAAAGAAGCAGCTAAAGATTTTGCTGATGGATTTAAATTTGGATGGAATAAAACAAAATCAATAATGGAAAAGTTACCTGTTGTTGGTAATGTTGCAAAAATATTACCTAAATTTGATAATTCAAATAATCCAGCGTTGGAGTATTTCGGTAGTGATGGGTTCTATGTTAAAGATAAAGGTTCTTAACAGCTCTATTTAATAATTGTCTTACTTTCATACACTGATCATATTTATTTTGAATTCTTCGACGACTAAGTTTTCCTTTCTCCGTTGTTGGTTCAGGTTGACTTAATACTTTTCTATAATATTGAAGACGTGAATTTATGAGTTTCAACGTTGGAGTAGCGAATGTTTTACGTTCATGACGTTGTTTAAGAGGTGGTAAGGCTTGAGACATATTTTTATTATGTGATAAAAAATTTAATTTATGAAAAATAAACTAAATAATTATTTTTGCATTCATGAAATCATCAAATATCTTTAATTTAATTTATTTTAAATCATGACTGAAACATTATTTAATAACACAGATGGAATAATTTCATATGTGACAAGTAAGATAGAAAAGTATGAACCGAATAGATTTGAGGAACAAGTGAAATATTATATAAATCATTATTGTGAAAAATATTTGAAAGTGAAAATTCCAGCTCAACATATAAACAATTTCTATATAATTCATTACTTAACCATTCGTGATATAGTAAAGGATGAAGAACGTAGACGTGAAGTAGAAATGGAACGTGAACGAATGGCAGATTATGAAGAAGCAGTGAGAATAGCAAGAGAGGATTTAATGAGTAAAGTTTATAAAAACCAAAATGAAACAGGTAAAAAAGCGGCATATGATTTAAAATCATTTCGACCATTACTTGATGAAGACAAACGGAAAATATATTTGGAGTATAAGAAAGCATGGGATGAAGCACACCCAAAGAAAGAAAAACCCAAGGAGAAATCATTTAAGGAAAGGTTGGATGAATACGTAATTTATCATAATGGAGATAATGAACTTTTAACATTTGAGGATTTTGAAAAGTTGACAGCAGGATGGAAGAAGAGAGGTAAAAAATCTTTAGAATCATGGTATAAAGAATATCAGGATAAATATTTTCAACAACCAGGGGCAACGATAGAAATACCAAATGTAGAATTAACGGGATTGTTTGGATTTAAAGGTAAAGATAAAATTAAAGCTTTAAAATTACTTAATCCAGAACTGAAAGAAGAAAAAGGAAAAATTACTTCATCATTTCCGTTAAAAGAAAATATAAAACGTTTTCAATTACATAGAGTTGCAGAAAGAAACACATGGATGATTGATTTAATGGAAATATATATTAAGAAAAAACAACCGTTAAAATATTTAATTGCAATTAATGTGAACACTAAATATTTATATGCACAAATTTTGAATGTGATGCTTTCAAAAACAGAATTTAGTAAAGATGAATTAAAAGCGACAATGTCATATTTACGAGCATTACAAAAATTAATTGATAAAGGAATGAAGGTAGAACATTTAATCGGCGATGGTGAAGGTGCGTTTAATTCAAAGTTGGCGTGGGAATCATTTTATAATTCACGAGGAATTGATTTTAAACCAGTAGCTAGACAACCTAAAGGTGCTTATCCTGATTTTATGAAATATGAACAGAAGAAAGCAAAGAAAACAGAACCTTTACATTCAAGTTTAGGAATTGTTGATAGAGTAATTAGAACCATTAGAGATATGGCGTATAATATGAATATTGGTGTAATAGCTCCTGAAGTAATGGATGAAATCGTAAATCAATACAATAACGCACCACATAGAGGATTAAGTAAATGGGCAGGTTTTAGTGTAACGCCAAAAATGGTAAATGATGATCCAGAACTTGAAAATTATATTGTGAGGAGGATATTACAAGCTAATTGGGAAATTAAAAATAACGTTGAATTTAATATTAATGATGGCGTAAATGTTAAAGTTTATAATATGACTGATAACAAAATGAAAAGAAGGTCAGTGATAAGACCAGGAGAGTTTAAGGTTATTGGTAAAAAGAATGGATTATATGAAGTTGAAGGAAAACTTAATGGTGTAAGTGGTGAACCTCAATTATTACCAAGATATTTATTAGATCCTATTTAAAATAATCTTCAATGTTTCCTTCTTCATAAGTTGTTTTTATTTTACGTTCAAATTTCTTTAAAGTTGATACTGTCATGTTTTTATTCATTGAAAAGCATGGTTGACCTTTCGTTAAATCAAACGTTTGTGTGTTGCCATTAAATAGGGATTCATATAATTTCATTGGGTCATTGTTGAATTCTTTGTAAGCATATTTAATAGAATTTTGTGTCAAACCTTTACCTCTAATCATATAATCAATTTCTCCGGTGGAATCTTGTAATTTATCTATATACATTTTCTTCATTAGAAAATATGACTCAATAGATTTTGGCATTTCATCATGACCGTTAATAGTTGGAAAGTCACTGTGAAATTGTCCTAAATTAGTTCCGATTAATTCACGATTATATTTTTCTTTAAAACCATTAACAAGTCGTGGTAAATCATCAACTTCAATGTGCATTGAATCAGTATCTTGGTAATAAATGTGACATCCTAAATCATAAGCTAAACACATTACTTCGTTCATAATTCGTTTTGACATAGAAAGAACTTGAATACCAAGAAGTGAAAAGTTAAAATGATTTTCAATTTGTTTAATAACTTTTACAGCATGAATTGGTGTCTTTCTACTCTCAATTAATGTGTCTTCAATAATTTTATTATAGTTTTTGATCCAATATTTCTCAAAATCGTCATCATTCATATATTTAATATCTTTATCAACTGGTTTTTCAATAGTTTTACCATAGCATGAATTCATAATTAATTTATAAAGTTGTTGTAATGGGTTATGTTGCTTCTTATATTCAAGTCTTTTATTAAATATTTTCTTAATTTCTTTTTGTATTGTATAATCACGTTTACCTGCCCAATAATAACCACGGATAAATTCAAACTCTATTTTTTGAAATTCGATTAGGTCTTCTAATGATATATTATCAACAATTATATTTAATGTTTCACCTTCTTTTAAGTTATCATCGTTAAGATTTAATCCATTTACTTTACGAACAATGAGTGGGAATGGATAATGTTTATTAACTTTAGTAATTTTGATTTCAACAATGTAAGCACCTTGTTTTGAAAGGAATTCAAGGTTTAATTGTTCAGGTTTGATAACTTCAGGTCTACCTTCAACGGTATATAAACGTGCCATAGCTGAAGGATATAATGATACAGCGTCGAAATCACAAAGTAGCTTTAATATATGCCATTTTTTATTGTAAGCAGTCATGCAACGTCCTCCATAAACAGCTTTTGAGCAAAACTTACGAACATGACCACCTAATTTATAAAGGTTTTTATTGGGATAATAAACACGTTGATTAAATACTTCATTAGCGAGTGAAGAAATGGAAATGAAATTAAAAGGGTCAATATTGAAATCTTTAATAAATCCATTTCTGAATTCATTAAATCCAAGTCTAAGGATGTTTACATCTTGTTTACAATAAAATTCTGCATACGACCACATGTCGAAATGGTTTTCATCAATTCTACATTTAGGTATTTTATCAATGTTTGATTTAAATAATTCATAATCATCTATTGTCCATTTTTGATCTTCATTTAAGCCTGCATCATTAATTACTCCTTTGTTGGTATTTAATCTTTCAAGAGTGTAATATTTGTATGGGAAAATTTCTTTTTGAACATTAATGCCCAAATTAAACATAGAAGGTAATTGTGAAAGTTTACAATTTAACATAGGTAATGAATCCTTAAATAAAATCTTTTTATCGTTATATTCAACATTTGCTTTCATTAATTTTGTTCCTTTAATTATAGTATTTTTGATATTAACTAATGATGCAAACATTCGAAAATCATATGCTAAATTGTGGAAATAAACAACTGCATTATCAGGTAAGAAATCAAGAAATTGTTTATTACATGTTTCACCTTTAAAGCATTCATTAATTTTTCCATTTTGTGATTGAAGAACACACATAAATGGTTTATGAATATTACCTGAAACGTCAGCTTCAAAATCAGCATACCAATAAGTAGGGTCTGTTTTGTTTTCGCTTTCTTTAACAATTTTTGGAGCTATTAATTTTGTGCAATATTCAGGTTCATATTCTAAATTAATATTTGTTAAATCTTTATCAAATTCATGATAGAAAACAGTTTTTAATATTCGATATTGTCCATAAGTGATTGGATTAAAATATCCTTGCTTCATTAATTCACGGACTAAATTTGATGATGAAATATAATATCTTGCTTTTATCCAATGTTCTTGTTTATATTCTTTATTGTATTTATCATCATCAAGATTTTTATGAAGATTTTTGATGTAATAAGTACTAAATGGTGTTTTCTCTTCTATGAAATAATGGTCTTCATAAACATTAAATGTATGGGTTCGTTGAGGTTCAGCATCTTTGACTCCCAAATATGACTTACGGACTTTGTTTTTGCATTGTTGAACCGTTGTCTTTTTATTTTTTCTATCGCTGCTGTCATCAATATATGATAATTTAATGTGAATCTTAAACTCTTGACATATTTTTTCAATTGAACCTTGTGATAAATACCTATTATTAATTCTTAATCGTATTTGATTTAAAATATCATCAGAATAAAAACCAGTTTGTTTGAGAGCATAAACGAAGCAGCAATCATTTAATTCTTCACGTTGTTTAGTTGATTTTGTAATTTTTGCTGGAATCTCAATGGTTTCATATTCTAAATCACCAGTTAAATTATCATAATAACTCCGAGTGAATTCTTTTGCTTCTTCAAGAACAGTTACTTTTTCATCCACTAATGAATCAAATATTTGAAGACGTTTTAAATACTCAATAACTTGCTTAGGTACTTTATCGTTAGCTATATAGTTAAAGAATGAACCACCAACGTCTTTACGGACCCTATCTTTATGCAAATATTTTGAAAATCTTAATGATGAAAATAATGACCAATCAGGTAAATCTGCATTATCTCCACTAATGAACCCCGTAAATTCTGCCGGTATTTCGTCAAGGTCAAATATAAAATGTTCTTCAGTGAAATTTTTCATTAATTTATTATAAACTTCTGGTGTTAATGGTTTAGAATGCCATTGACCTTTAACTTTAAATTCTATTTTGTATTTATCCATTGGTAATGGGTCTATGTATTCCTGAAAGAAATTTTTAAGTAATGGAAACATTAATTTTTTGCCTTTATTGTTTAAAAGTTCAAAATTAATTTCCCAATTAGTAGGTGTTTTATATAATGATTTCATCATGTCATCCACTAATGTTTGTTGTTCGTCATCTAATTTTTGCCATTCTTTAAATGATTTAATATTACGTAAATTAATATCTTTTGGTTTTTCTTCGGGGAAAAATTCCTCATCATTTAATGCATCAGCTGGCGGTGAATTATATAATAAATCACTTCTCCAAAATTCACGAATATCTTTGGAATGCTTCATTAATTCATCAAGAAATGAAGAATCTTTTTTATGTAAATCACGGTTGAATTTTTCATGTAAACGTTGACGGTTGAAATCATCAAGTGAATCATGAATTTTGTATTTATTTAAATTTTTGAATAAATAATCATCTGAATCTATGTAACGTTTAAGTGGTTTCGGTGATGGAATATTTAAACCTTTCACGAACCAATACATGGAATTATAATTATTTTCTCCATCATATCCTTTATTTAAAATATCTGAAACTAACATTTCAATTAAATTTTCACGTAAATCATTTTCATTATCAAATTCATTTTTCCAATCATTGATTGTTAAATTTTCATTATATAATAAATTTGATAACTCAATTAATTTATTTGTTGGCGTGTTATCTAACGACATATTTTTATATTAGATAAAAAAATAAAAAATAAAAAATTAATTAGATTTATTTTTGAGACATGTGATATAAAAATAATTATTCAATTAAAATTTAATTTTAATAATTCCATTATTTCATAATCGTCAATATTTAAAAATCTTTCAACCGTTTCTGGTATATTTTCATCATTAAATAGAAACATAAATTTCTTTTCCATATCGAATTCATGAAGTGTGCAATGCATGAAATCCCAAATATTACAATGATGGAATAATTTATTCGGTTCGTTTTCGTAAGCATAAAGAAAATGATAAATTCCGCAAATGAAAGTTAAAACACCGTTAAATGTACAAACTTCGTTACACTTTTCATTATTTAAAATTCTTTTGGTCAATAATGTATTTTCATTTTGTCGCTTCTCTTTATCATTCATATCAGGATTTACGTATTCATAATATAAATCTGTTATTTCATCAGTACGCTTTACAATTTGTTTTAACATTTTACGATTTATTGTTTTATAATATTTATTAATTTGTTTATATAATTTATTCATTTTGTCATCAACAATTGATATAGTCATATTTTTATATTAGATAAAAAATTAAATTAAAATAAAATTAGATTTATTTTTTTAGACATGTGATATAAAAATAAATGATAAAATAATTTTATAAAAATTATTTGGAATCTGCGGACGGTTATTTAAAAAATATTTGGAGAACGTTTATTTATAAAAATTATTTGGAATCTGCGGACGGTTATTAAAAAATTTTGGAGAACGTTTATTTATAAAATTTTTTGAGTTTAATTTTCTGAGCCTATTGAATTATAAAATTTTATTAAAATTGGAATCTGCGGACGGTTAGATGATATTTCAATGATCCGCAGCGGTTAGCAGATTAATATTTCATGAAAAAATACGTTATTTTTTTAAAAATATATGTAGAATCTGCGGACGGTTATAAAATTTATTCGTTAATTGGAATCTGCGGACGGTTATAAAATTTATTCGTTAATTGGAATCTGCGGACGGTTAATAAAAGTAAATTTAATCATTTACGTATAAAATTTATGATTTCAATTTTTGACTTTTGAGATTTGAGGATGAAATTTATGAAAATCATTTATGAAGGGGTGATGAATCAGTGGTGTTGAAAATTGAATAATATGTTCGTGTTTAAAGTTATGATTTTAAATTCTTGAGTTACTGGGGTTTTAGGACGAAGTCCTAAAATCACAGTAAATACATACTACGTATTTTGGTATATATAAATTATATAAATTACATATCATTTATTTCTATTCTTCTTTTAAGCCTATTCCCTTTTTTCAATAAAAATTTAAAAGTTGAAAGGAGTAAAAATTTTATAAAAATGATCGGAATGGTGAAATTTTAAAGTTTTAAACTTTTTCCGAGATAACAACTATTGAATTTTCTTTTCTATGAGTTTTCTCAATATTGAAATGTTTACAAAAAAATATGATAGTGGTCCCTTAAAGGATAAATTTCCACACCTAATATCAGAGGTCTTCCAACGAAATGGGTTTATTTCGAAATTTGATGAAATTGATATTACTGTACTTTATAAATTATATTAAAAAAAAAAATATCATAATATAAAATATTGTTACTGAACTGTATCTAATAAAAAAATCATGGGTAAGCCGTGAATCGAACACGGGTCTATTGAGCCACAATCAATAATGCTAACCATTACACTACTTACCCTTCTGATTTATTGAAAAATAAATATTCAGATAAAGTAATTATTCATAGTAGACAATTTTTTTTTGGAAAAACAAGCACTAGGATAGAAATAAAACAAACGCCTTTCGTAATTTATTTTTTAATTATTAAAAAGAATAATAAAATTCGTAAAATCAAATATAAAAAAAAAAAAAAAACATAAGAAGGAGCAAACTTTTCACATTGTCAAAGGGAATGGAAAGTCAATTGAAAAATTTTGGTAAAACTGGTTAGTTTCCGTTGGTTGGTGTAACATATCAAATTCATTTTTCATTGGATCTTTTTCGGGTTCATGAATAAACAGGTTGGGGCAATTGAATGGTGATTCAGGACGGGGTGGTTGTATTATTTGAAAATCTTCGGTTAATTGGAATGGTTTATTCTCAGTATCATTTTCGTTATCCTCCTTTTTATCATTTTCTTTTATTATAATATTCACCGGACTATTATTAGTATCATCAATTTTGAAAACTGGCAATGGCAATGGGTTTGTTGAAGAATCTGAAATTATATTTGATTGGTTGTCTGCAATTTTGGTCTGTAAAAGCTTTGTTCCGTGCATTTTAATAAGTAAATTTATTGTATTGACCTGTGGTGCATATTTGTTTATTAATAGTGTGCATAATTCTCTCGTTTTTTTAATTACAAGTTGTTGGTAAAGATCATCCGAAATTTTGGTTCGAGGATCCCAGCATACTGCCTCAACGCGGTCTGCATGCTGTTTTGCGAGTTGATCTAATTCTATTGGTGGCATCTTGGTGTTTTTAACGAGGTTAATCAGTTCAAGGGTCTGACGAACAAGGGTGCAACTCTTGTTATAGGTCTTTTTACGCCGAATATAGTTTCGCTTTGAATTTTGATTTTCCATATAATAAAATTTTACAAATATAAAATATTTTGAAAAAGTTAAATGATAATAGAAAAAGTTTTATCTAATTAGAAAAAGTTTAAAAATAATTTTGATATGTCAAATCAATCAATTTTTTGAAATAAATTTGTTTATATTTAGTATAATGAAGTGAGTTAAATGACGTCATCAATGTAAATACATAAATGGTATCATTTTTGCTGGCCAGTACTGATTTTGTTCATGTTTATCATACATAATTGTGTAGTTGACGTCAGAATTTTATGAGCATAAATGGTTTTGATAAGGCTTTTCGTTAAGGAATTTCCTTTATGTTTTCGTTGATGAATTGAATTGATGGATGAGAACTAATGAAAATATTTAATGTAAAAATATAATGTAGTTATTTATTTTTATGTTTATGAAATTTGATTAAGTGAGGCAAAAATAAGTGAATAAATGACGATGATATATAATGTACCTTTAGATAAGTTAATTGAATTAGATAACTTAATTAATGACAGTAATTACACAGTTGATGATTGTCTTGCTGCTTACAATAATGATAAAAAGCTATTGTATGATGATTTTGTTGGTTTTATTTCTTTAGACATTCATGATAAAGGTTTTGATGGTGGTAATGATTATTACGCAATGTATTGGTTCGTGAAAGGTATTAAAGCTGCTGATGATGCTTGGGAATCCTTGATGAACATTCAACCTCAACCATTAATTAAACAATTACCTGTACCTCATGCACCTAAACATCCGAAACAAGTGACGAAATATATTGATTCTGACACACCATTATTCAATAAACTCAAACATTTACGTAAAATTAGCGATCCCTTATATGAATTCAATCGACAGAGATTACATGAAAAGTTCAATAGAGATTGGCATAGGAAAGATGACTCATTGATGGATAGCATTAAGAAACAACATAGATATTTGAATGAATTCTGGCAAAATGACGGCGCCATTTATTTGGGTGAATCGATTAAGGAACAAAATGCTAAACGAATTAAATCATTTAGGGAATGGTTTGATGTTAACAATAATGAAGTTCAAGTTAAATTAGTTAATGATATCATTGAAGCTATTGAAACTAATCCTATTCATTGGGTAGTTAATTTTGAGTCATTAAATGGAAACGGTAGAAAGAAATTGAATGATTTGCTAATTGATTCATTAGAGAACACAGTTGCTCCATGTATTAATGCTGACGATAAATATATCTTCGATTACAGTGTATCAAAATCAAACAATCAAACTAAATGGCATTATGTTCCATTAACACCGAAAACATTAGTTGAATTAATTCAAAGATTAAAAGATGGAGGATTGATTTATGATAATGATGGCAGACCACCTGAATACTTTTATGAAAACGGTTTTGCTGAATTACCTGCATGGTCATTATTTAGTTCAGTTGGATTACGTAAATTGAATCAACCAAAAACAAAAACATATAAAGACAGAGGTTCATTCTTCAATTACTGGAATAATACTGACATTGATTTAAGACGTTATCAGATATTCACACGTGAAGACAATTACCTTGAAAGAAGATCTGCAATTGAGATTCCATGCGTTCTTTGGTCATTGAAGGATTTAATTGATGATGGTGAATTAGGTATTGTTGCATCAAGATTAATGATGAAGAATGTTAAAGGCATTAATGAATTCATTACCAATTATCACAACAATAAAGACCTTGATGATTTCTGTAATGAATTAAGTATACACTGCATCATTCATTATTACGATGAGGGACCTAAAAGGAATCAATTTAGGATTATTGAAAGAGGTGTCGATAAACATGAAGCTAAATATATCATTGAATTAGCAGTTTATAAACAACATTACTTCAAGTTCGAACAAACTGAATACACTAAATACTTCATTAATCATTACGATGAATTGAAATATGTACGAGACGGTAATAAAGTCGTTGGGAAACGTAAATCAGGTACATGGCAAAGAGATTCAAGAGATAAGTATTACTTGAATTCATTAGAGTTATTGATTGAAATGATGAAGAATAACATTTTTTCATTAATGAATTATCAAGATCTTTATTGCTTAACTTTATCCATTAATGATAATACACCAATTAAAGACATACCGATGTTTGAAGATAGTGATGAATTTCATGATGAACCATTAAGAATATCGACAACAAAAATATCAAAACGTAAATACCATCATGACAATGATGATGATGATTGTAATGAGGCTTCGCCGGACCAAATGCCTGATGGTAATGAGGCTTCGCCGGACCAATGGTCTGACAATGATGTAATAATTATGAATATGGATGGGGATGTATTAAACTCTGATAAAAGTGATGATGAATTCATTGGTGTTAACGAATATTTGGATGAAAATGATACTTACTCTGATGACGATTTATAGAGTTTATTAATGAGATCAATTATTTTTCGACATCGATCGTAATAATCAGTAGTACTATTAATGTTAGTAGTATCTTCAGCATTAATGAATTGAGAATTAGCATTTAATACATTAATTAACGCATTTATAGACAATTGAATCAATTCTTTCATCAACGTTTCTTCATTTTTCTTCCTCAATCGATATTTCTTTAAATATTCACGATGATAATCATTATTAGATTATTTACGCTTACGTGAATGGATCATAAATTCTTGACTTTCATTAGATGAATGATCGTCATCTAAGTCACTTGATGATGTAAATTTTATGTCGTCATAATTTATTGTTGGAGCAGATGCATCGATTGAAGGAAATTCTTTAGAGTTTTCGTCTTCATACGAAGTCTTAACGTTAGTTTTAAATAAAGTTTTTAATTTATTCTTTATCGAATATTTGAATGAAGACAAAAATAAGTAACATTATGTTAACATTAATGATAAACATTATTGAACCATTAACAAATCATTATCAAACCATTAACAAATTATTATCGAATCCTTTTATTTTTCCTTCGTGTTTAATTAAAAATAACATAGATTAAAACATTTAATGAGTTGCATCAATACTGACTTATGGTTGGACGAAATTCTGCATTACATCATTCAATATCTTTGTCTCATCATCATTTAATTTCTTGCAGTAAAGAAGGCATTTTGACTTAATGTAGGTCATTTCGCCATTCCGTTTTGTAAACTTATAGCCATTACCTGGGTTTCCCTGTCCAGTGAGGTGAATAGCCAAGTTTGACTTTTTGAGGCATTTCTCGTTATTTCATATGGACAGCAGACCGTTTTATTGTATTCAAAAAAAGATGTAAAGTTATGAATTATTTGAGAAAAAATGTCCATTTAACGGTTTATTTTTATTCTGAAAATGTCCAAAATATCCAAAATTGAATGTAATCATTCAATCAAGGCTAGTCTCACAATAAATATAAAGAATTTTAATTAAATAATTTTTCATAATAATATATAAAATGTCTAAATCGCCAAAAAAATAAAAAATTATTTTGTTTTTAAGAAAAGTTGAATGAATCTTTCAATTTATTTGGCTTGACCAATTATATTCAATCTTTATTTGTTTTATAAATTCATTTCTAAAATAATCTTTTGAAATTATATTTTTAATAAATTTTGTTCTATTATTTGTATTATTCTAGAACAATGTGATTAATCGATTGGTCATATTTACTGATAGAGAATATTGACAGAAAATATCACATGTAATTAAGTATTACCTTGAAAAGATTGCAATGATAATTGTTTTTCAATTCTGCTTATTTTAGAGTACAATTCATATTTAAAATTGAATTATAATGTTTTAAAAAATAAAATATTGTTTTTTTATATTATTAAATTTAGAAATGTTAAAGATATTCTTTATTTTTTGAATGAAATATAGATTGTAGAATAAACTTTTTGAGATGTTTTTATTTTATTACTTTGAAAAATGATAGAAATTGTTTGAAATATTTCAATGTAGATATTTTTTTGAATGTTTTTTTATTTTGTTAAAGAAAGACAAAATTTTTATTAAATTTTGCATCTATTGTATTATTAAAAAATATTGGAGGAGGAAAAAAGCTAAATGTCCATAAGATTTTAATGGACATTTTTTCTCAAATAATTCATAACTTTACATTTTTTTTTGAATACAATAAAACGGTCTGCTGTCCATATGAAATAACGAGAAATGCCTCAAAAAGTCAAACTTGGCTATTCACCTCACTGGACAGGGAAACCCAGGCCATTACGAATGATGGATTTATTTAATTTACGTGTATTCAACTCATTATATTTATCATTTCGTCTTAATAATTTGTTAATCAGTTTACATTTATCACCTTTCTTAACCTATTCAATCATTAAACTCTCCAATAAATCAACATTATCGATTTCATAAAAGTCTGTCATTAATTCTTTAACTTAAAATTAAAAGTATTTTTATCATTAATATTTTACATTAATATTTTACATTCATGTTTACATTTAATTTCCTCCATTAATTTTCATATCAAATGTCATCATTTCAATTGTTTAACTGTATATGATTTATATCTATCGAAACCCGGTAGAGATAATATCTCGGATTTGATCAACGAACTCAACAATCTATTATTCATTTAATGGAAATAAAAAAATAATTTTCATAGCCTAACAATAATTATTTAGTACCATCAATAATCGATGTTTTTGAAGAGTTATCGTTAGGATAAATCCGTAGATAAACAAAAATAATCCACTTTAGTGGAGTACATAGTATTATTCCCTTACTCTTCATCGATACTTTTTAGGTAATTCGATCTTGTTCATCCCTGATGTATAAACGATTAAGCTATCATTAACCTAAAAACTACAACGCTTGTTCATGTCATCCACTAAACAGTACACATGAGTATCTTCACCTCTTACATGATAACTTAATGGATCACTACATATTTTATATACTTTACGGTGACTCTCACTGAAGAAATAGAATCGTTTACTAAATACATGGGCTCCATCACAGGTAGACCAAATTCGTTTAATGTCACTCGGATACTTATCAGGAGTTAACATATGATATAACTCTGGGGTAAAACCGAAATCATTATAATATTTAAAGTACTCAGCCATTTAGGGCAGAAATAAAAATAATTGGAATAATATTAATAGAAGGTTGGATATGTCTGCTACGATATACAGCCCTGTATGGTGATTATAAGGTATTTCTAGAGGGTCCTAGATAGGGATTTTTCGTGGTTTTGGGGTCCAGAAAGGGGGGTCCTAAAACGTTGTTAGGGGCGGGCGGAGCGTTTCAGCGTAGCCCCTTAACCTTTCTACTAATGGAATAGACATATGCTTTGTCTGGTTCATCAGTTTTTTCATTACTCATATCATAACTTCTTAACTCTGTTTTGTTTTAAACATTAAACAAAAGAATTTCGGTAGAATAGGATAAAAAGCCCAATGATTTGTCTTTATTTTTCTTTCTGGTTTATTTCCTGTTCATTAGAAAAGAAAGATTCAGTAAAAATGTTAAGTTGCGCTATGAGAGGAAAGCATCCAGTGAAGTCCAATGAAAGTAAATACCTTTTTTTTTTTTTTTTTTTTTTTTTTAAAAAAAAAAAATTGGCATGTATGAAAGAGAAACAGCTCATTAGTAGTCCTCTCAACTTTTGTCCAGCCTTTACCGCTTCGTCACAAGCTTGTCTTCAGCTGACATAACTCGTTCTACTCCAAGATCTCCAGCTCTATATATTTTTATTAAATGATTTCCACTGCTAAAAAATCAAGTATGAAAAAAGTTCTATCAGGCTTGCGATTAAAGAATATACACAAATTGAGTCGATAAATGGCGATGCTGCCTTCGTGCGATTTGTTAATTCTGATATACGAAAATGTGTGAGCGATTCGTCTCGTACCAACTTATGCTGTTCTGTCAGGCTTGCGATTAAAGAATATACACAAATTGAGTCGATAAAAATATTCATTTAATTTCATTTTAATGGCGCCTTTATTTTATATTCAATAATTTTCTGAAATAAACTTTTTGAGAACTTATTCCGACGTTAAAATCGGTAGTGTTGATCCTTTGGCCATTGCATTAGATAATCAAAGATATGAAAATAAATAATCCTAAATCTGATTTTTTAAATCTATATGTCTCCTATAATGACACCAAATACAAATTAATAATTTATATTTTTTATTTAAAATGTTAAAAATCAAAAGATATTTATATATCAAATTTGAAAATGAAAAATACGTTATTAAAAATTTTTCAATCATTTTTATGGAAATAACGATTATTTAATTCAATTATTTCAAAATAACGATTTTCTGAAATCTAAAATCTTATTGAAGATTTATATAAATTGAATTTAAAAACAAATCAGCAATTGACGCAAAATCCCGAATTGAATTATCAACAAAATAAAATATTAAAAGACGCTATCAATGATAGAGAGATTTACTTCGAAAATGTAATAGACCAATATTCTCATCCGACAAAAACGGATTTGACAGCTACATATAATAAAAAAAGTCCAAAAAATTATCATGAATGCGAAAACAAAGCGAGAAATTCTGAGAAAGTCAGTGATGAATCTAGCATTAAAGAAATTGAAAAATTAGAACAAGAAATTAAAGATATACAAAAAAGCACCAATGATTTAATCAGAAAGTTTTACGAATCAGGAAAAAAAAATTTTGATTACCAAATATTATTATCCTTAGATTCGAGACTTACTACCATAAACAGAGTTTTTACAAATGAAGCAAAAAATTATATTTCATCAAATCCACAATTTATCAGTTCTTCACGGTTAAATAAACTTCAACAAGAAGTCGAAATTAAAAAAGAACTTTCTTCACCATCTGAAGAACTCGAAGCGACCGAATATGCTCTCAAAAGTTTTACAGAAAAGCTTGATTATTGTGTTTCTATAATCAATCAAATTTTGCTCATTAACAAAAAAAGAAAGAACAATTTGGACAAATCCGGAATAGCAAAGAATAGCTTAGAAAAAGAAGGAACAATAATGAGATCAACCAAATCTGATAAAATTAATAATTCGGAAAAAAATATAAAGTCAGAAGAATCCAATAAACTCAAACAAAATAAAAAAGATGAAACTGCTGAATTACTCGAAAAAGAAGAAGAAGCTCTTCAGGCATTTGATAATGCGTCAAATCAAAACAAAAAACAGAAGCAATCAAAGAAAAAACATTCCAAAAAAGAAGGTCACGCACACAAGCCCATATTGGAAGATAAGGCAAATAATACTCAAATCAAAAATTCAGATAAAAATAATTCACCTCAACTACAATCTAATTCACCTTCTAACCTTCAACCGCCTGGTAAAAATCACATCAGAGAAGAAGCAAGCGAATACGAGTATTCTGAATCAGAAACAGACAATGTTTCAGAAAAAGTTTCACTTTTTGAGAAGTCTGAAAAAGTGGAACAAAATCAGCCACAAGTTGACACTCTACATTCGCCCATAGTGCATCCAATAACTAAGGAGGAAAGGGAAGATATAGATAGAATTTTTGAATCTGAGTCAGAAACAGAATACGCGCAACTGGTGCCCGAAGAGCAGCCAAATAAATATGGAAATAAGAAAAGTTCCAGCAACGCACAAAGGCCAATTGATAGAAAATCAAGCAACAATGAAAAACCAAAAACAAAAGAAAAAGTAGCATTGACAAAACCACCAATTGATAAGCCTCACACAGTCACAGCTAAAACAGTCAAAACCGGGGGAAAAACTGACATAAAGTGCTTTGAAAAAGCTCGAGATGAATCAGACTCGGACTCAGAGTACGTACTGCTCGATCTCAAAGAGCAACCTGGACGATCGATTCAAGTAATTTCAAGGCAAAGCGGCAAATCAAGTAAGCCAGAAAATACAAAAATTTCGAAGCAAAACGAAAAACAAGATCCACAAAAGCAACCAGCTAGGCCACAGTACTTGCATTCGGCTCTTCCGAGCAAAAGCAGAGGAGAGTCGCAGGCAGTAAACAAACAACAGAGCACAGAAGTATTAGAATGCATTCTTACATTGCCAGAGGAAGAACCGAAAGAACAATCAGAGCACGTAATTGAGTGTTCAGAAAGCAGCTGTTCGGAGAAATTGATTGTTACAGAAAAATTCCTTCTTTGCAATATTCAAGCACAACAGAACATGAACCCAGAACAATCCAAAAATCATGAAATTATGAAACCATCAACGAGCAAGCCTTGCTCACTTCTGACTCATACAAACAACAATCAAGAAAAAGCAGACATACAGCATAATGAAAAAGTTCTGGATGAGCTAGAAAGCAAGCCTGTTACACCAGAAATTCACTCAGAAAATTTGAATAAACCAGTAAATAATGGTGTTTCTAATAATTCAGTGAATCCAATTTCTACCAAATCAGGCAGTGATGAAAAATTAAAACCAAGACAAAATGAAGAAATGATGAAATCACAAACGAGCACACTTTTTTCACATCCATTCTTAAAGCAAGGAAAAACAGACGAACAATATTATGAGAAAATTCAATCAGGCTCTGAATACACATCAGAATACATCCTCAGAGAACCAGAAGAACAAACAACTAAAACGACTAAAACAACTAAAACAAATCAACCAAATCAACGAAATAAAACAGGAAACACAATGAATACCAAAATTTCAAAAGCGAATGATAAACAAGATCCACAAACGCAACCAATCAGATCACCATACTTGCATCCATCCCAACCAAACAAAAGCAGACAAGAATCGCGGACAGTAAACAAACAACAGAGCACAGAAGTATTAGAATGCATTCTTACATTGCCAGAGGAAGAACCGAAAGAACAATCAGAGCACGCAATTGAGTGTTCAGAAAGCAGCTGTTCAGAGAAATTGATTGTTACAGAAAAATTCCTTCTCTGCAATATTCAAGCACAACAGAACATGAACCCAGAACAAGCATCAGATACCACTGAACCGCTGATTCCAATCAAGCCAAAACCAAAGCCAATTACGATTCAATATCAGAAAGAAAACTGCACCAAAAAAGAAATTCAACTCGATGATACAAAGAAACCAGAACAACCGGAAAATAATAAATTTACGAAACCACCAAAGAGCAAACCAATTACACCAGTAAATATTGATATTTCAAACGATTCAGTGAAGCCAAATTCTACCAAAACAAGTAATGATGAAAAATCAAAACCAAGACAAAATGCAGAAATGATGAAAACACAAACGAGCACACTTTTTTCACATCCATTCTTAAAGCAAGGAAAAACAGACGAACAATATTATGAGAAAATTCAATCAGGCTCTGAATACACATCAGAATACATCCTCAGAGAACCAGAAGAACAAACAACTAAACCAAATAAATCATTGAACGCAGGGAACAATAAAGCTCCAAAGGATAAAGAAAAGCTAAGTCCACAAAAGCCACCAGTCAGATCACCATATTTGCATCCAGCTCATCCAAACAAAAGCAGACAAGAACCACAGGCCGTAAACAATCAGCAAAGCACAGAAGTATTAGAATGCGTTCTTACATTACCAGATGAAGAAATACAACAACCAAACAACACAGTAAATCAAGATAATTCTTTCAAATCCAATCAGCCGAAAGAATTTACGAAATCCAAACCTACAGAAACAGCTGAATCACCCAAAACATCAGAAAATACGAATCACCCACCTTTGACTCATCATACAGCAAATCAAGGAAAAGTAGACATGCAGTGCACGTCAGAGCACATACTCAAAGAGTCAGAAGCACAAGCAAAAAAATCAAAGCAAGTAGAAAATGCAAGAATATCTATCAATCCCAAAAAACCTGCAGATTCTAGACCATTAAATGATCCTACCAAATCCAAGCAAACAGAAAACAATGAACCACCAAAGCCTCCAGTTAGCATTCCATATTCATATCTGGCTCATCCAAACAAAAGCAGACAAAAACCGTTTACCAATCATAGCAAAAAGAGCACAGAAGAGCCATCGCACATTATTGCACAACAAAAAGAACAGACCGAAAAAACGGGCAACTTGGCAAATAACGATTCACCAAAGCCACTGCATAGATCACCGTACATTCATTCTGCTCTTCCAAGCAACAGCAGGCAAGAATCACTCACAGTAAATCACCAACAAAGCAGAGAAGTAGAATGCGTTCTTTCATTGCCAAAAGAGGAAGAGTCAAATCAGTGTGATCATCCAAACAAAGATCAAGGAAAAGCAGACATGAAATATTATGAAAAAGTGCGAGATGAATCAGAATGCACATCCGAGTACATACTCAAAGATCCTGAAGAAAAAGCCAGAAAATCAAATAAACAAGAAAAATCGATTCCCTCCAATCAATCAAACCAGCTTCAAATTAAAAATATAGAGACACCAAAATCGCCTGTTGCCGCACCTTACTCGCTCCTTGTTCATCCAGGCAACATTGTACAGCAGCCAAACATCGCAAACATTCAGAAATCCACCGACGAGTCAGAATACGAAACCGAGTACACAGAGGAGCAATCGGATAACTTGAATACAATAGAGCAGCAGGAAGCTGCCATCAGTTCAGACAGATCATTATATTCAAGCCAATCGGGCATTGACATGAAATGCAAGGCACAATATTCACTCCTGTCACGTCCAAACAAAAACAGGCAGCAGTCTTTCACGATGCATGACCAGGCAAATGGAGGGGATGAATTTGAACGATCAGCGGAATACATCGTCCTTAAACCAGAGGAGCCAATGTCACCAGACCGATGGAATAAGTCGGAATCACCAGAATTTGCGAGCAGCTCGGAAAAGATATTTTTCTCAAGCCAATCAAACATTTGCAACCAACCAGAAAACATTGAATCACCAAGATCACCAATCAAGTCGCCTTACTCTCTCCTTTTTCAGCCAACAAAAAAGAGGCGACAAGAAAGTTCAGATGAATTCGGGCAATCATCCGAATACATCCTCATCAAACCAGAGGAGCCAATGTCGCCAGACAGATGGAATAGGTCTGATTCGCCTGAATTTGCGAGCAGCTCAGAAAAATTATTTTATTCAAGTCAATCAAACATTTTCAATCAGCCAGAAACTCCAAGATCGCCAATTAAGTCACCTTTCTCTCTTCTGATTCAGCCAGCTAAAATCAGGCAGCAGTTGCTCTCAGTGGGCAATCAGCAAGGCACTGATGAATCAGAACAAACTTCTGAATTCGTCCTCGAAGGATTCGATGAAAAAGAGTCCGAAAAACCTATCGTAACTAGAAACTTACCTGTTTCGAATGCTCGTACACAACGGAACACAGAACCAAAGGAAGCAGAGAATGCAGAACAGTCAGCACGAACACAATATTCGCTCCTGTCTCGTCCAAACAAAAACAGGCAGCTGTCATTCACGATGCATGACCAGGCAAATGGAGGAGATGAATTTGAACGATCAGCGGAATACATCGTCCTTAAACCAGAGGAGCCAATGTCACCAGACCGATGGAATAAGTCGGAATCACCAGAATTTGCGAGCAGCTCTGAAAAGATATTTTTCTCAAGCCAGTTAAACATTTGCAACCAACCAGAAAACATTGAATCACCAAGATCACCAATCAAAGCTTATTCACTTGTATTTCAGCCAAGCAAAAGCAGACAGCAACAATTCACAAAAAATGATCAACAAAGCACAGAAGTATTAGAATGCATTCTTACATTGCCAGAGGAAGAGCCGAAAGAACAATCAGAGCACGTAATTGAGTGTTCAGAAAGCAGCTGTTCAGAGAAATTGATTGTTACAGAAAAATTCCTTCTCTGCAATATTCAAGCACAACAGAACATGAACCCAGAACAATCCGAAAATCATGAAAATACGAAACCACCAACGAGCAAACCTATTAAACCAGTAAATAATGGTGTTTCAAATAATTCAGTGAAGCCAATTTCTACCAAATCAGGCAGTGATGTAAAATTAAAACCAAGACAAAATGAAGAAATGATGAAAACACAAACGAGCACACTTTTTTCACATCCATTCCTAAAGCAAGGAAAAACAGACGAACAATATTATGAGAAAATTCAATCAGGCTCCGAATACACATCAGAATACATCCTCAGAGAACCAGAAGAACAAGCAACTAAAACGACTAAAACAACTAAATCAAATCAACCAAATCAACCAAATCAACCAAATAAAACAGGAAACACAACGAATACCAAAATTTCAAAAGCGAATGATAAACAGGATCCACAAACGCAACCAATCAGATCACCATACTTGCATCCATCCCAACCAAGCAAAAGCAGACAAGAATCGCGGACAGTAAACAAACAACAGAGCACAGAAGCATTAGAATGCGTGCTTACATTTCCAGAAGAAGAACCTGAACAACCAAATAATTCAGCAAATCAAGAAAATTATAAGAAAACAGAGAAATCTGCATTACATAATCAAGCAAATAAACTCACAAAAGTAGAATCACAAAAGCCACCAGAAAACAATAATTGCTCACCTTTGACTCGTCCGAACAAAAGCCAAGAAAAAGCAGGCATGAAAGATTATGACGGAGTTCTATCTGGATCAGAATACACATCAGAGTTCATACTCAAAGAGCCAGAAGAACAAACAAGCAAACCAAGCGAGACAAGAAATAGAAAAAATTCAAAGGAAGCAGTAAACAATGATCAACAGAAGCCTTCATATCGATCACCATACCTGCATCCATCACACCCAAACAAATGCAGGCAGCAGACGTCCAAGTTGAACTACCAACAAAGCAGAGAAGTAATAGAGTGCATTCTTTCACTGCTAGAGGAAGAAACAAAGCAACCAACTAGCTTATCAAATAAAGAAAATTCTAAGAAATCTGAAAAACTAAAACCAAAGACCAATCAACTAAACGATCCCATAAGACCAAAACCAACAGAAAAAGTAGAAATGCAAAGTAATAAAAGAGTTTTAAATGGGTCAGAGTTCATATTCAAAGAACCAGAAGAACCAACAACCAAATTCAATATACCCAAAAATACAGAAAATATGAAAATTTCAAGGGCAAGAGAAAAACTAGATCCACAAAAACCAGCAGCCAGGTCATTATACTTGCATTCGGCTCTTCCGAGCAAAAGCAGAGGAGAGTCGCAGGCAGTAAACAAACAACAGAGCACAGAAGTATTAGAATGCATTCTTACATTGCCAGAGGAAGAACCGAAAGAACAATCAGAGCACGCAATTGAGTGTTCAGAAAGCAGCTGTTCGGAGAAATTGATTGTTACAGAAAAATTCCTTCTCTGCAATATTCAAGCACAACAGAACATGAACCCAGAACAAGCATCAGATACCACTGAACCACTGATTCCAATCAAGCCAAAGGCAAAGCCAATTACGATTCAATATCAGAAAGAAAACTGCACCAAAAAAGAAATTCAACTCGATGATCCAAAGAAAGAAGCAAAGAAGCACGAACCACAGCCGAACATCAACAACCTTGTTGTTTCTACACCGAATAATATGAATAAGAAGAAGCCACCACCAAAGAAGAAACCATTCATCAGCACTTATGATCCGAGCATTTTCTACACTTCATTTAAAGATGTCAAAAAGAGCACTTTTAAATGCACTGATCCTGTTCCTCTAACCGTTTCCCTTAAGGACATTGGGCTCGAAGGTCTCGATTCTTGCCATCTTGAACTTCAAAGAAACAATTCAAAAATAATTGTTTGCGTCAACGATTTTGCAGCAAAAAATCGAGAGAAAATCGAGACATTTCCAAATGCTGAAGTCGTCTGCAAATTGATTGTCTATGAAAGAAAAGACAAGATAAATTCATCCAAAAAGAAATTGGAGCAGACAACAACTGACTCAGATAATTGCGCTGCATTGAATCCAAAGCCTCCAAGTTTGCTCGATTCAACACAAAAGGCGCAAAAGACGCAGGCCATTAAGCCGAAGATGCTGCAGAAATCTATGTCTAAAATGAACAAATCAGGCTCAAATATTCATGATGAAACACAGCTGAATTCATCCTTTTACAGATCTCCAAGGAGGCACGACGGTGCCAAAAATCAGTCTGATGAAAAGAAAGATGTTTGGAACACAATGAAATAAAGACTTTGATGTCTTATACATGATCAAAGTGTTCTCTCTTTGAATAACTAGAATTTTATTTTTTTGTATTGTGACATGCTTTTCAGAAAAGAATAACCAATTTTAGTGATATTACTAAAAAAATATGAATTACGGATTTTTTTATTTATATATTTTGAAAACTATTTTTTCATTTATTTGTGCATTATTATAAAAAATTTCAATCATTTAGTCAGCATTAAAAAGTAAAACAAGTAATGAATAAACTTACATGAAACAATACATCATTAAATTAATTTGAAAATGAATTTTATTTTACAAATGAATTCATGTAAAAACTCATTATCATGAAGTCATTATGGTCTCTAAATAGCTTCATTGATTAATACATGTTTCTATGAAATAACTTTATTTAAAGCTGTAGGACAGATTTTTGAGTTCATGTCGCCTCTCAATTTTTCCCCATTATTGTTTTTATTATGTTGAGGCAATGAAACAAAGAAGAAGATAAAAACGCTATTTTACAGTTATATGATTTTTATCTTTATACAAAAACAAGAGATTTAGATAAAATTATATAACTATATAAAAGAATTTTGCAAGAGAATTAGAGCATATGACATTTTTAATTTATTTAATTTTATTCTTGGTAAGGTGGAATTAATTGTTTGATAATACAATTAAAAATGATGAAAATGAATTTAGCAAATATTTTTTTCTGTTTAATAATATAGTACAGTTTTGTTGCAATATTAGAAAATTCACTTTTTGAAAGGTGATTTAATCAAAAAACAGATATCCAATCCAAAAAAAAAAAAAAAAAAAAAAAAAAAAAAACAATTTATGCATTAGAGTACTACCAAAAAAGCATGATTTACTCATGTATTTTGTTCTTTTTCATTTTTTCAAAAAACGTGGGTGACACATCTGCATTTATTTCATTATTGTTATTGTAATGCTGAGGAAATGAAATGAAGAATTAAAATATATTAATCTTTATATTATAATTAAAACCAATTATTTTCAAAACCTTCATAAAAAGCAGATGTAATATCTTTTGCTTTTGGATAATTTGTAATTGACACATCTGCATTTATTTCATAGATTTGTGATGATGAAACAGGCTCTAATGCAATATTGTATAAAAAATCCATACCTCTATATGACTCATATAATGCCTCAAAACTAAATTTATCAAGTAATTGAAAATCGCATATTATTTGAGCTATTGTATTTGGCAAGTTGCATTCGTTATCTACCATTTTCTTGAGTTCATTTATAATGGATTCCAAATCAAATCCGATTTTTTTCACCAATATTAAACACAATAAAATGCAAGAATGATGAAAATAATTGGATGATTTAATTAATAAGTCAATCGATCTATTTTCATCTTGCTTGAATGTATTATCATAAATATAAATGCTAGCCAAATTATACATTGATAAATAATCACTTTTTTGGCGAATTGCTTCTTCAAAATAAACAATTGCATTACCAATATTCTTTTCTACCATCTTATGAATTCCATTCTTGAATATAATTCCGAGATTGTTTTTTGCGTATTGATTGTTGAATGATGATGCTTCTTTATAATAATGCATTGCATCTTTGATTTTTTTCTCGCTATGTAACAAATAGCCGTGAGCAAAATTTGCTTGCCTGTTTCCATTTTTAGATGCCAAAGTGATATAATAGCATCCTTTTTTAATATTTTTCTCAACGTATTCACCAAAGTAATAAATAATACCTAGATTATATTGTGCATATGAATTGTTTTGATTTGAAGCAAGTTGAAAATAATGAATTGCTTTGTTGATGTCTCTTTTAACAAATTCACCTTTTGCATAAATTAAACCAAGATTGAATTGTGCTTTATGATTGTTTTGATTCGAAGCAAGCAAGTAATAATGAATTGCTTTATTAATATTTTGTATCATAAATTCTTCTTTTTCATAAATAAATCCAAGATTAAATTGTGCTCCAGATTCATTTTGATTTGCAGCTAATGTAAAATAATGAATTGCTTTATTAATGTCTCTTGGAACGAATTCACCTATTGTGAAAATGTTTCCAAGATTTGTTTGAGCTTTTGTATCATTTTGATTAGATGCAAGCGAATAATAATAAATTGCCTTATTAATATCTCGAGGGACATATTCACCATTGGCATAAATTGAACCAAGATTAAACTGAGCTTTTGAATAATTTTGATCAGATGCGAGAGAATAATAATAAATAGCTTTATCAATGTCCCGCTTGATATATTCTCCTTCTGAATAAATCACACCAAGATTAAATTGGGCATTAGAATTATTTAGTTTTGATGCAAGTGAATAATAATAAATAGCTTTGCTAATATCACTTTTAACACATATTCCTCTTTCATAAATAACGCCAAGGTTATATTGTGCATCAGAAAAATTTAGATTTGATGCAAGAGAATAATAATGAATAGCTTTATTTATATCTCTTGCTAAATATTTACCACTATCATAAATAACACCAAGATTGAAACTTGCTCTTGGATCGTTTTGATTAGATGCCAGGGAATAGTAACGAATGGCTTTATTTACATCTTGCTGAACAAATTCACCTTTTAGATAAATTAATCCAAGAGTTAACTGTGCTGCAATATAATTTTGATTTGAAGCTTGAATAAAATAATGAATTGCTTTATTAACATCACGGGGAGGATTTTCACCTCTTATGAAAATAATACCAAGATTGAATTGTGCTTTAGGGTCATTTTGATTTGCACCAAGTTGAAAATAATGAATTGCTTTATTAGTGTCACGCTGAATAAATTCGCCTCTTTCATAAATAACACCAAGATTGAATTGGGCATCTTTATGATTATTATTAGAAGCGAGTGAATAATAATGAATAGCCTTATAAATATCACGTTGAACAAATTCTCCATTATGATAAATTACGCCAAGACTGTATTGCGCATCAGAATAATTAAGATTAGCAGCAAGTAAAAAATAATGAATTGCTTTATGAATATCTCTCGCAATGTAATCTCCTCTTGTATAAATAATGCCAAGATTAAATTGTGCTGTTGGATCATTTTGATGTGATGCAAGCTGAAAGTAGTGAATAGCTTTATTTATATCACGTGGAACAAACTTACCTTGTGTAAAAATTACACCAAGATTGATCTGAGCAGCAATATAATTTTGATTTGAAGCAAGTGAATAATAATAAATAGCTTTGTTAATATTATGATTAACATATTTACCATTTTCATAAATTTCACCTAGTTTAAATTGAGCATCAGGAAAATTTAAATTTGCAGCAAGCAAATAATAATGAATTGCTTTATTAATATCACGATTAACATATTTACCATTTTCGTAAATTTCTCCTAGTTTAAATTGTGCCTTGGGTTCATTTTTATCAGATACAATTGAATACAAATGAATTGCTTTATTTATATCACCAGGGATATATTGACCTTCTTCATATAAGAGAGCAAGATTAAATTGTGCTTTTGCATTGTCTTGATCTGCTGCAAGCGAATAATAATGAATTGCTTTATTTATGTCTCTTGTAACATATTTACCAGATGCATAAATATACCCAAGATTAAATTGTGCATTTGCATTGTTTTGATCAGCTGCAAGTGAATAATAATGAATTGATTTTTCAATATCAAACATCATATATTCTTTTTTACCATAAATTGCACCTAGATTGTATTGTGCATCTGAATCATTTTGTTTTGCTGCAAGTAAATAATAATGAATTGCTTTCTTCATGTCAGGAGGAAAATATTTACCACTTTCATAAATAAGGCCTAGATTGTATTGTGCAGTTGGATCATTTTGATCTGCAGCAAGTGATAAATAATGAATTGCTTTGTTGATATCACATTTGATATATTCACCACTTGCATAAATGATGCCAAGATTGGTTTGTGCACTAGGAATATTTTGATCTGCTGCAAGTGTAAAATAATGAATAGCTTTAATTACATCACACTCAATATATTCACCACTTATATAAATGTAACCAAGTTTTGCTTGTGCTTTTGGACGATTTTGAGCTGATGCAATTGAATAATAATGAATTGCTTTGTTTATATTACGTTCAACATACTTCTCATCTTCATAAATAATTCCAAAATTGTAAATCGATTCAGAATCATTTAGATCTAATTTTTCGATAATTTTAAAATTATCGGAATGTTCTTCATATTTGGCTTTTAAATTCTCAATTTGTATTTTTGTTTCAAACAATGAATTAAATTCTTTAATGATATCAACGATAGATGGGCGATTTTCAGAGATTTTGTATGTGCACTTTTTTATAATATCTTTAATTTTCTTATATTCAAAGGAATCATTTTCAGGCTTTATTTGGTCAAACAAATATTCCATCAATTTTCCAAGAGAGTAAACATCACTTCCATATGAAAACTTACCTGTGGTAGTGACTTCAGGATCAAAAAAATTGATTGGAAATTCCATTGTTTGGTCATAATAACTGTCATCATCATTTGGAATTAATCTATCAAAATCAATTAAAACAGCTGTTTTGTTTTTATCTATCATTACATTATTTGGCTTAAAATCACGATAAATCATTTTTTTACTGTGAAAATACCTCGTGACCAACAATAATTCAAAAACAATGTTAATTATGTCATTGTTAGACAATGAAATTTGTTCGATATTGTCCAAAGTGAAACCATCGATAAATTCAATAACAATGTAATTATTGTTTTGAATTGTTCCAATAAATTTTGGCAAAAATGGATGACTCACTTTCAAATAATTCAACTTTTCTCTTTGAATCAAATCAATTGTTTCCATGTTACTTGAAATTGGCTTTTTAATCACATATAATTCGCTTCTTTTAATGTAAAAAATTAATGTTGTGTAAAAAACACTTCCCATACCAATATTTCGTAATTCCACATATTCATTTTCACTTATATTTATTGGAGTTGATTTATTTTCTAAGTCTTGAATGTATTTTTGAATCCGATATTTTGTATTTTTCATATAACATTTCTGAATCAAATAGGCTGAAATGCACGGGACAATGATTTTCCACACATTTTTAAAAGATTTTGTCGCTTTGTAAGGAATAAAACTTTTTGATAAACTTTTAATTTCCTCTTCAAATGTTGAATCGACTTCTATTTCTCGATTTTTTATTTCAATTGAATTTTTGATAAATATTGATTTTGCGTTTGACAAAAAACATACAAATAAGTTGGAATTAGCAGATAAAAGCATATTAAGAAAAGATATTGAGGTATCATTGATTATGATTAATGTTTTTTCAAAACCTACAATGAGGTGTTGCTCTTTTGTTTCTTGATTGAATTTTTCATTTTGGGTAATTATAATTATTTTTGAATCATTTAAGTTTTGATCTATTTTACATTTATCATCTTCCTTTAAATTTATGTTTTCAGAAATAAAATAAAAATAATAATTTTGAGCAATATCTTTAAACCCATCTTTTTTAAAATCAATTTGGTTTTGCCTTAAAGACTCATATAAATTGAAAAAATCTGTAATCATACTTGATCTTACTTGATCTTATTGATAATTATATGCTGAATTTATGATAAAACTGAAATGTGATATGAAAAATAAAGTCGAATTCAAAAAGCTTGGGACAACTTCTCAATTAAATTCTGATAAAAGTGAAAAACACAATCTTCTTTTCAATTAATTTTTTTTCTTTATTTATTGAGTTATATTCACTAAAATTCCAATCAATAATGAAAAAATGTTTCCAATACGAGCCAAAACATATATTACTGAACTTTCAATTTACAGCACAACACTTAAAAATCGATGATCATCAACTATTATGTAAATTCATGATCAAAAAATAGTATTTGAGCAAGTGTTTACAAAAGAAATTCTATTTTAATGTCATTTCAGGCTTTACAATGCGTTTTCTAGCGAATTTGTGCAAAGATCTATGATAATTTTCACCAAAGATTAGGTAAATTGTATTTTTTTGAGGATTTTTTCCTTACAAAATATGGATTAATGGTAGATACAACATTAACCATATGCAAAAATATATGTTTTTATATAAAAATGATTCTTTTTTTCTTTGTTTTTTTATTATTTTCCCCTTTTTCCCCTTTAGCAATTCAATTTTTTTCAATATATCTCACAAAAAAAATCATTCATGCTGGGACAAAATTGAATACTTTTCAGTATATATTTAAAAAGTTTGTCCCAAGCTTTTTGAATTCGACTTTATAAGTAAAAACAATTCATTTCTTTTTAGTATACTCAATAGCAAGAATCCCATATATCCAATTTAAATTAGGTCTCCTTTTTCAATAACTTTCATTTTTCTCATTATATAATGCAATGGTAAAAATTTTATTGTAGTTCTCAGATTCAGAATTCGGATAATTTTTCAGATATCAAGCTTATACATCATACATTTTTTTAGTACCAATTTTGTCTTATCTTAAATAAAAAAAATGCTCATATTCCACAACAGTGACCATAATTGGCATTCATCATTTGTTCACTGTGTAAAAATATGAGAAAACATGCGAAAAGATTGTTTATTTATAATTTTCAATCACTAAAAACTAAGTAAAAAAGTGAAATTATAAATGATTTGGTCGTATTTAAGGAAATTTTCAACTTTAATTATAAAGAACTTGTAAAAATGCTCATTTACTCTTTCTCTTGAAGTCGAATAATTGCATTAACTGCATCTTCATCACCGAGGTCGGCTGCTTTTTTATAGCATTCAATCGCCTTTGAGAGATCCTTCTTTACACCTCTTCCAAACTCATAACAATCAGCTAGATCATATAGTCCACCTGAATTACCGAGATCAGCTGATTTTTGGTAGTATTCAACTGCCTTTGAGTAGTCCTGCTTGACTCCTCTTCCTTTCTCATAGCAAATGCCAAGACAATTCAATGAAGATGGATTTCCAAGTTCAGATCCTTTTTTATATAATTCAACTGCCTTTGAGTAGTCCTTCTCGACTCCTCTTCCTTTCTCATAACAATCACCAAGATTGCACATTGAATTTGCATTTCCCAATTCGGAGCCTTTTTTATATAATTCAACTGCCTTCGAGTAGTCTTGCTTGACTCCTCTTCCTTGCTCATAGCAGACAGCAAGATTATGTGTTGAATACATATTTCCGAGGTCAGCTGCTTTCTTGTAGTATTCAAATGCCTTCCGATAGTCTGTCTCTGTCCCGAGTCCAAGTTTGTAGCAGAATCCAATCCGGTTGTAGCCATGCGAGTTTCCTTGTTCTGCTGACTTCTCGTAGTACTTCTTCGCTTTCTCAAAGTCTTGTACAACTCCTTCTCCGCTCTCGTACAGAAGACCCAAAAGATACGAAGCGTTCAAGCTGCCTCCATCTGACGACTTGTGAAGTGATGCAAGCGCCCTGCTGTAGTTCTTCTCGTTTTTGCTGCCGTGAAGAGAGTGAAGTGCATCAATGAAGTCATCTTGTGAAGCTTTAAATGAGGTCACTTCATCTTCCAACTTTTTGAGAGCTTTTTTCAGTTTTGACAATTTTTTTGTAAGAGATTCTTTCTCTTTCGAAATCTTCTTCATGCTTCTTCTGAGATTGAAGACTTCGTCCTTCGAATCTGTTTCGCTGTCACTTTTCTTCGCATCTTCGAGCATGTCGAGGAATGCCTGGACTTCCTCCTCGTCAACCGTCTCTTCAATGATCGACATGTCTGAGAGCTCGCTGAAGATCTCCTCAAATGAAGGACGCGACTTCGGGTCATCGCTCCAGCACCTCGTCAGAAGATTCTTCATCTTCTTGCTGACACCTCCTCCAAATTTTGGGCGGTGACCGTTTATCACTTTGTGTGCAAATCCAAATGGTGAAATCTTTTCACCTAATTCTGAGAAAGGCTCATCGCCCGTCACAATCTCGTACGCGAGGATGGAGAACGCGTAGACATCAACCGATGCCGAGTAGACATCTTCGCCTCTCAGAAGTTCTGGCGCCATGTAAAGGGGAGTCCCTATTTCACCTGTCATGGTCAAATTTTGTGATTTTGTCAACGAATCTGAAAAACAGCGAGATAATCCAAAATCGCACACGCGTGGGTAGTAGTCTTCGTCAACAAGAATGTTTTCTGGCTTCAGGTCTCGGTGAATAATGCCGTGTGCGTGCAAATAACGCATTGCATCTGCAATACCTAATAACATTATATATTTTTTCGTCGCAGTCCAGTCCGAATCTGCAATCGACTTCTTTTCTTTGTCCAGGTTGTCTTTTAGTGAGCCGTGGGGAAGAAATTCTGTTATTATTGCTGGCTGTAGAAGGACAAAGGGACTGGAAATTGACACCTTTAAACTTAACTATTGATGGATGGTTTAATTTGTTTAAGGTTAAGGATTCACGTAGGAAAAGCATTTGTTGGTGACCACTCATACCTTCTGGCGAATGGATTAATTTGGCTGCATAAAGTTGTTTGTCAATTAAATTCTTGGCAACATATACTGTACCAAATGCTCCTTCACCAAGTTTTTTCTTTTGGAGCTCATAATCTGTGCTATTGAAGAAAACTCCTTCTAATTCCATTGATAAAAATAGCCCTTCAAAAATTTAAATGCAGTTTCTATTCAATATTTTGAATAGCATTTCAAATTCTTTCACAAAAACCTTTTTGTTCAATTTTTAAAACTTAATCATCTTCTAATGAATTTATTTTTTTTTCAGAAATTAAATAAAAATAATATTATGAGTAATATCCTTAAATCTATTTTTTTATAATCAATTTGGTTTTGCTTTAAAGAATCATACTAATTGAAAAAATAATTTTAAGGGTATAAACTTAAAATCAAATGGCAGACGGTAGTTTTTTCTCTCAATTTTAATTGACAAAAAAAATATGTTTCAATTTATATTTGATTTTAAATTTTCACATAATTTTTTTTTATTTTTCACACAAAAATTTATTCATCTATATATTATTTCAATGATAAATAATTTTATAGAAAAACATGATCCTAAACATGGCATTACACTTTTTAGCCATGAACAATTAATCAAAGTTTTGCAAGCCAACACAAAAGATTGCCCAGTTGAGTTTTATGCAAAATGACGTATTATTATAGAAGAAGATATTATTTATTTTGGTCAACCAAATAGAGAACAAATAGGAAAGGATGTAATGACTTTTCGAACAAAGAACTGCAGTTTGTATTAGAAATCATGAAGCTTATCTGAGAAAAAAAATAGATTTTTTATTTTTCTGCGCCACTTTTTGAATGGTTTTTCTATCCATGAGTGAAATTCAACTTACTCTGTTAAGAAAATTAACCAAAAAAATCGTAAATTTAAATTTTAACTATTTGCTTTTTTTGATATAATTTTTTTTTATTTTTACATAATTTTTCAGGAATATACGCACCAGTGATCACCATGGGGCTGCGTGAAGCCGAATCAGGTTCCTTGAATTGCTGGATGAATCGGGAAGCCATTTGAACTATATAATTATGAATTATTTAGCAAAAATTGAATAAAAAATGTATTAAAAAGTATTTAAAAAGTTTAAAAGTTTTCAAAAAGTGGCGTAGAAAAATACTATTACCCGATTAAGGTACAAATCCAGTTCGTTATTAATTTGACCTATTTATGGGGTTATTTGAGAGTATAAAAATTTAAATAATTCAAGATCAAATTCAGATGCAATTAACAAGCAGGTTGGAGGAATAAAAGGACTTGTTCCAATGAATTTGTTTTTGGTTAATTCAACATTTTTCACAATATATACGATTTTTGGAAAGCTTTTTTCAATAATTGTATAATTGAAAGAATAAAGAGCACTTTCTAAATTATTATAAGTTAATTGATAATATATATTCTCTTCAGGTGTAAATTTCTTTCCAAGTTTTTTACTTATATTTTCATTGTTTTCAACAATATGATCTGAATAATTTTCAAGATAATATTCAAGTAAATCTTTTCGATTACTAAAAATTTGTGTTGTTATTAAGTTATCTGATGAACATTTAAGTTTTTCATAACTATGAATCAAATCAAAATTGTGGCTAATATATGCAAATGATAACAAATTATCATCAATTTCAATATTAACTTGCATAAGTAAAAATTTGCAAATCTTTATAGCTCCATATATTGCTGCTACCTGAATCAATGACGTTGATATATTTTGTCTTGATCTTTCATAAAATGAATATTCAAATCGATAATTAATATCAATCTGATTTTGTGAAAGCAATGATTGAAATGTATCAATATCATATTCACGGATTGATTTATGAAGATTTGATGGATAATAATTTAATTGGCGATTTTTGATACGTAATTGAGGATCTGATGCAACAATTTACGACTTTTATCTCAAAAAAACCCAAAAAATTTGGTCATATATTTTTTTCACAATTTTGGACAAATTACTTTATGAACCTTTTCACTTCACATGTCATTTTTTTTTAAATGGCTATATCGATAAGACTCCAATCAGAAGCAGTTTTGCAAATGCCATTCCGAAATTATGAAAAAGATTTCACATTTGTTGTGAATTCTGAAAGGTTCGATACGAGCACTTTTGCAGCTGACCTCTTATCCACCAAGATCTTAAAAATCCACTTAATTGAACCCACGCTTAAAGAATTTTCGATCAACACAGAAACAAGGGGTGATTTTAACAAGGTCCTGAACCTTTTAAATTTCAAATATGAAGAAATTTCAGATCAAGATATCCCATTTCTCACAGAAGTCATTGACATCCTCGAAATTGACAAAATTGACATCAGTCCAGACCAAGAAGAAGAACTCACGATTGATAACGTATTTGACCATATTAAGAATCACCAAATTCACCCAATAAAGTACTCAAAGCCACTCGAAGCAGATATTCAATTTTTCACATCACATTTCCATGAATTAAAAGACAAACTTGAACGAGAAATTGATAAAGGACAAACTTACATTGATGACCTTCTTATAGAAAAAGTGATAAGTGACCCAAAACTGCAACTTGAAAGTGAAGAAGAACTTCTCGAATTCGTGAGCAAACTTTACATGAAGGACTCGAAGTACTCGCCACTTTTTGAGTATGTTGAGTTCTTCAATGTTGGCGCGGAAGGCATGAGGGATTTCATAGAAATCTTCGATTTCAATGACATGACATGCGCCACTTGGAAATCAATTGTCTATCGTCTCGAAGAGCCAATAAAGAAAGGCACAAAGAGAACAAGGCACGAATGCCTGAAGGACCGATGCCTGATTGATATTGAGAACAAGGACGATGAATTTGACGGGATTTTCAATTATCTGCAAAAAAATGGAAACATCAAAGATGAAGTTGACATAACCTACTCGTCATTCGGTGGCGGCGATCCATTCAACCTCCTTCAATACGGCGACAATCAAAACTTCTTAGAAACGCAAAGTCAAAGAAATTCGTGGATTTGCTTTGAATTCAAAAAACATGAAGTAATTCCATCTGGCTACATCATCAGGTCTTATTACACAGATAATAGTCATCACCTGAAAACATGGAAATTGGAGGGATCGAACGATGGACAGTCGTGGGTGACACTTGATTCACAGGAAAACAATGACTCACTCAATGGAGGAAGCCGCGTTCACATGTTTCCTATTAATGAACACAAAGATGAGCCATTCAAATATCTCAGAATTCAACAAACAGGACCAAACTGGTATGGTGAGAAGTATCATTATTTACTGCTGAATTCAATTGAGTTTTATGGAAAAGTATTATAAGGAAATAAGCTCATATTCATTGAACTTTAATAAAACTATTTGACTTTGGTTTATTTATTGCTTTTTCAATATACGAATTATTTAAAAAAGACGAGTTAAAAGTTCAGGACCTTAGGACTTTAGCCATTCAAAAAGTTGTGCTTGAATTCAAAAAGTTCACTTTTTATGGGGCGAAAGCCAATCGACAAATAGGAAATTTTTCTAAAAAAAATTTTTTCATTCAAAAAGTTGTTGTCGATTGGTAAAAAAAAAAAAAAAAAATCTTTTTTTACCAATCGACAAACACGATAGGACTTTTTATGCGGAAAAATGGCCCAATGACATTCAAAAATTTAATAATTTTAATTATGTTAAAAATTAATTTTTTTCGTAATTTAATTTAAAATTAATTTTTTCAATGATGTTCTAAAAAAAAAAACAATGATTTAATGACATTATAAATTTAATTATTCAATATAATTCAAAATAAAAACATTATAAATGCAATTCGAATTTAAATTATTAAATATCATTTTATGATAATCATTTAATTGTATTTAAAATCAATATTTTATATAGAATTCAAAATCTAAATTTAATTACATTCAAAATAAAATTGTTCCATAAAATTCGAATTTTTTAATTTAATGAAATTTAAAATAAAAATATTCAATGAAATTATTTTTTGAATTCAATAAAACAGCTCTTCATTTAGCAGTTGAAAATCAAAATTACGAAATGGTTAAACTTTTATTGTCAAGTAAAAATATTGATATTAGTATGTACATAATTCTAAATTCAATTATTATCATAAAATTTTAAATCAAATCATTCGAAAAAATTCAAATTTAATTCATTCAATGCAATTTAAACGTCTTTTTTTCAATACAATTTATCATTGTAAAAATTGAATGAAATTCAAAATTATAACATTCAATTGCATTCAAAATTTAATCAATTTAATACTATTCAAAAATTCAATATTCAATAAAGTTAAAATACAATTTGTTTAATGACATTTAAAAATTTGAAATTTAATCGCATTCAAAAATGAAATAATTTAATTATATTTTTTTTTAAAAAAAAAAAGAATATTTTAATGTCATTTAAAAATACCATAATTAAATAGTATTTATCAATAAAATAATTTGATATCATTTATAAATAAAATTATTAAATGATATTTTAATTCATGTCATTTAATGAAATTTCAAATTTAATTTTTGAATGAAATATAAAATTTAATTCTTGAATGAAATTTAAAATTTAATTTTTGAATGATATTGAATGATATTGCAAGAAGAAATTCAAGATAAAGACTCAAATATTAGTAAATTACAAAATGAAAATGATCAATTAAATCAAGATAACCAAAAATTACAAGAAGAAATTCCAGATAAAGATTCAAATATTAGTAAATTGAAAAAAGAAATTGATCAATTAAACCAAAATAATGAAAAAATTTCGTTTGGTTTCATGCAACATATAAAGATAAAACTTAATTGTGTCAAATATACAACTAAAATTAGCTAGTTAAAATAACTACGAAAAGGACACTTCATGCGTATAAGATAATATAAATTAAAAAGGGAAGATAAGTTAAATAATTTCATCAATTGATAATAATTATTTATAATTTTGTTTTATAGAAAATTTTATTTTTATTTATTTCAAAATTCCATATATTTCAATTCTTTTTAGGCAAAGATGATAATTACCTGACGTATTTATCCCTTTTAATTTTATTTTTAAAAATCGATAATAGCCATCTGGCGGATCATCAAACCAACTTTTACAATATGAATTTGGACTTGGCATCCATTTATCAACATCATTAAAATTACCAATTAATGTCCATGTGTAACCATACTCGCTTCCCTCAATTGTAAAGTTTTTAATTGAATTTCCATTTTCAGAATGATTAATAATCTGGATTGCTTTGAAACGAAATGAACGATTCTTAAAATCAATTAACAAATAAGAATCACTTGTATTTTGTGATTTATAGTCACGATCATTTTTATTATCACATATTTCATATAGAACATCTTCATATCCTTTTTCTGGATTACCTGTTATTTCAAATATTTTGTTTTTAAATGGATTTCCTATTTTTTTTAAACAATAATCAAATAAACCATCAAAATATGATTTTTGTTTGTCAAATTCAAAAGTAATTGGAAGACTTTCTCTGAAAAGAATCAAATCACTTAGTGATCTGACATTGTCTTTTAATAAGTTTTTTGACAAATAAATTTCTGTATTCAATGAACTTTTACTATCATTTATTTTTTGTGATAACTGACTTTTGAAATCTTTTAATTCCGATTTTATACTATTGTTATTGCTGTTATTTTGCATTAATTGATCTTTTATGCTGTCTAAACTTGATATCAAACTGCTATTGTTGCTGTTAATTTTTTGTGATAACTGACTTTTGAAATCTTTTAATTCCGATTTTATACTATTGTTATTGCTGTTATTTTGCATTAGTTGATCTTTGATGTTTTTGATTTCTGATTTAAGTGAAATACTATTATTTTTGAAATTTGGCGATGTCGATAACAACTCTATTTTTATTTCATTAATTTCATTAACAAGTGAATTAGATTTGTTTTCAATATTTTTATTACATTCGTTAAATTTTTCATTAATAATGTTTTTATTTAATTCTGATTTTTCATCAATATTTTTATGTACTGAATTAATTCTTTCATCAACTTTACCATATATACCATCAATATTTTTATGAATTGAATTAATTCTTTCATTAATTTTGTTATATGTACAATCAATATTTTTATGAACATTGTCAATTTGTTTTTCAACTTGGTAATTAATCGATTTTATGATTGAATTACTTTGATTTTTACTTTCTTGTACAAATTGATTAAATAAATTTGAAAATTCTAATTTAATCAAATTAAAAATTTCACCATTCTTTTTGGAAATTGATCGTATTTCATTTTTTATTTCATCAAACATAATTGATGCTTGATTATGTTCATTTTCTATTAAATCAATGAAATAATGTTTTGGTATATTAAGCATTGATTCTTGAAAATTTGGACATTTCGTTATTTTTAACAAATCTTTGCGTTTTAGCTTTTTGATATCGATTAATGTTAAAAGTATATTAAAATCATCGTTATACTTTAATTCGTTAAAAATAAAAGAAATCAAGTTTTCATAATTAATTGGAATTTCATTTTCTTGTTTGAGTGCATATTCAAGTATTCTATGATGTTGCGCTAAATTCATTTTTGAAATTAATTCTTGAAATTTTAACATTTCATTATAATGAGTTCCTAAGAAAAATTCATCAGATGAATTATCTTTGCCCTTTAAATTAATAATATTTTCTATGGCCATTCTAACTTCATTTATATTCTCACTCATTGAAAATATATGATATGAATTTTAAAAGCTAAAAAATTTCTATCAAAAAGTTAATATAAATTTTTTTTTTCCCCATAAATTTTCCACTTAAGGAAAGTCTGATTTTGTAATGGAAAAATCCACTTTTTGTATGGAAAATGTAACCATCAAAATTCATTTTAAATTGAAACAGACTTTTGTCAATATGCTTCTTTCACTTTTTATTTGAGTTCACAGAAGAAGGGTTTTCGAATTGTGACAATAATGAGCATCCTTTGAATGAGTCTTCTCCAGTTTCATTTACATATGAAGGAATCGTGATTTCTGTTAATTATGAACAAAAACTGAATGCATCGTTCATTCTGTTATACAGTTACAACAGAAGTGATTGTGACCAAAATATCCAACTACAGTTACAAAAGAAGGGATTGTGATATCTAGGCTTTTACTCCATTATTTAGGTACCAAAAATTTATGTAAATTAAAATTAATTTATTTTGTCATATTAAAATAAATCCATTTAGAAGAATTCAGTATTTAATCAAGAATTTTCCATTTCAAAATACATTAACAAGCATTTCTATGATGTCTTTTATGGTTTAAATTAAAAGTTTTTTACCGATTCCTTCTTTAATAAAAATATCGATCTCTTTTTCTGTATTATTATTTTTAATTGAATGCATAATATTCGTCAAATGAAGTTGATTATGGAATTTTAATTATAATTTCATAATATCTTGAAAAAGCAAAAAAAAATATGTTTTATTCTGAGAATAAGTTTTTATTATAATATGATTCATTAAAATGTCAACCTTTTGAGTAACAATTCATCATTAACATTTTCCCCAACACCAGTAATAAATGTGAATCGAAGAATGTGAAGAGACATTTAATCAAAATCAATACGCCTTTGGTATTCATGAAGTTGTTCCAAATCCGTTTTCATTCCAAATTCTTCAAGTGCATATTTGTCATTCTTAAGGATATTTACAATTTCTTCAAAAGTAGGACGATCCTCTGGATTTTGCTGCCAGCATCTTTGAATTAGCTCCCAATAATGATTTGGTATTTTTTCTCGCTTTTTTAGTCTTTTACCATTTCTAATTTTTATTAAATAATGTTGACTTGAATTTACACGTTTTAAATCATCAAAAATAACTTCATTGGTAAACATGGAGTACAGAAGAATTGCATATGAATATACATCAACAGGAAATCCATATGGATCATATCCATCTATAAAAGTTTCAGGAGCAGCATAATAAGGCGCACCAACATTATATTCCAATTTGGATTGATTTGTGAGAAATTTAGTTAAGATAAAAGTTTTATTTTTGGGTTCAAAGTTTTCATCCAAATAAATATTCTAGAGTTTCAAATCACGATGAATCACATTCATTTTGTGAAGACGTTTCATAATCGCTGCAACACCAAAGATGATTTTACTTCGAATTGTTGGATTCATTTTGTCATCAACTCCCTTTTCACTATTCAGATATTTGGTTATGATTTTAGAAACATTATTGTCTACATTGTGTTCAGAAAATGTAATGTAACAAGTGACATCACATTTTTTTTCTTTCTGTCGAGTTTCAGCAGATGATTCTTCTTCTTCTGATGATGATGACTTATCCTCTTCTGATAATGGAAAACTGAAACTACATATATTAATGAGACCAGGAATTCTCGAAATAGCAATTTTTTTTAATAAAATCGTGATATTTTTTAATACATATTTTTTCATATTCGTCTAGAACAAACTCTATACGATGAACAATAATCAACTTTTTTAATTAAATCTGAAATATCGTAATTATCAATATTTGCAAATGGCTCCATTTTGGTAAGTTCAGAGTTTGGTGCCTTTAATGAGCACTCATTAAATGCAAATGCGCCAATATTTGTAATTGATGATGGAATTGATAATGTAACTCTTGATGAGCAACCAAAAAATGCAATGAATCCAATTTTTGTTACTGAAGGTGGAATTGTTATTTCTGTCAAAGAAGTGCATTTATAAAAAAGACAGTTTCAAATTGAATTCACAGATGAAGGAATTGAAATTTGAGCTAGTGAAGAACATTTGGCAAAGGCAAAATTTCCAATATAAGTTACAGATGAAGGAATTGAAATCTGAGTTAATGAAGAACATTCAAAAAATGCCCAATCTTCAATATAAGTTACAGATGAAGGAATTATAAATTGACATAAAGAAGAGCATCCAAAAAATGCACTGTTTCCAATCTTATTTTCTGATGAAGGAATTTTGATATTAGTTAATGATGAACAATAACTAAATGCAAAGTTTTCAATTGAAATTACAGATGATGGTATTACAATATTGACTAAAGACGAACATCCCCGAAATACATTGCTTTTAATCGTTGTTATTTATGAAGAAATCAAGATTGTAGTTAATGAAGAGCATTCAGAAAACGCATAATTTCCAATCCATGTTACAGATGAAGGAATCACAATTTTAGTTAATGAGATATTCAATCAGATATTCTACATTTGAAGGTTGTTCATCATTGGAACAAATCACAATTCCTTCTTCTGTAACTTCAATTGGAAATTGTGCATTCAGTGGTATAAAATCATTGGTAATTAATGGTAATATGCAAAATATTTTAGACTGCATGTTCAGTGGATGTTCATCATTGAAACAAATCACAGTTCCTTCATCAGTAACTTCGATTGGAAGGAATGCATTCAGTAGATGCACATCATTGACAGAAATCACAATTTCTTCTTCTGTAACTTCAATTGGAAAAGGTGCATTCAGTGATATAAGTGAATTAGTAATTTAAGGTAGTATACAAAATATATTAGACAACATGTTCAGTGAATGCTTATCATTGACACAAATCACAATTCCTTCATCAGTAACTTCAATTGGAGGAAAGGCTTTCTGTGAATGTTCATCATTGACAGAAGTTATAATTCCATCATCGGTAACTTCAATTGAAAGGAATGCATTCATAAGATGTTTATCGTTGACAGAAATCACAATTCCTTCTTCTCTAACTGTAATTGGAGATTTTGCATTCTGTGAATGTCCATCATTGACAGAAATCACAATTCCTTCCTCTGTTACTGTAATTGGAGATTTTGCATTCTGTGAATGTTCATCATTGACAGAAATCACAATTCCTTCTTCTGTAACCGAAATTAATTGGAAGACATTCAATTAATTCTCATCATTGATGGAAATCATAATTCCTTCTTCTATAACTTCAATTGGAAGAGACGCATTCAAAGGATGCTCATCATTGACACAAATCGAAATTCCTTCCTCTGTAACCAAAATTGAAAGTAATGCATTCTTTGGATGTTCATCATTTATGGAAATCACAATTCCTTCTTCTGTAACTTCAATTGGAAAAGATGCATTTCCATCGAATTCAAAAATTACAAGAATTTGATTTATTAAAATTTTATATTTTTCATTTAAATATTATTTAAAAACTTCTAACTATACATACTTGTACTAATGAAATTTTTATTCCATGTTATGATTCAAAACAAATTGTTAGAACAAAAACTCGATTTTAAACGTAAAAAGCTTTTATTTATCTAATAATTTTGTGTATTTGCATTTATATATATTAATCATTCAAGTGATAATTTAACAAATCAATCTTGATTTTTTTTTGGATTCTTCAAATTTTTTACTTAAAAGAAAAAAATTTATTTATGGAAATTTGAATAGAGAGAATAATAAAAATTAAAGAAGAACATATTTTTTTTAAGAAAAAAATTTTTTAGCTAAAAAAATTGCTTTCTATCAGAGTAGTGCTGATGAATAATCAACTTTTTGTAAAATGCGTTAAAAGGTTAATAATTTGCTGATTTCCTTTTTCGGTTGCAATAGTTAATGCAGTATAGTAAAAAATAATGAAGAACTGTTGAATGAAAGATTTAAATCTCAAAATTTTATTCAAAAAACAAGATTTGAAATTTGATTTATAAAGATTAAACTAGAAATTCCATTGAAATGTTAAAATTCAATAAGTAGATAAAAAATTTTGTTTTGAATGAGATTAAAAATAATTTGTTTTTTGCAATATGATAAACAATTAAATATAAAATGTCATCCAAAAAAAGTTTTTCTAAATTGTATTTGAAACTTATTTTTTATAATTTTACATTGTATATTCACATCAGTATTTTTATTGGATAGTAAAAGTCGAACTATTTCTGCATTGTTTTTCTCAACTGCAATAATTAAAGCTGTTTTATAAAACAAAAAATAATGAATTTTATTTAAAAAATGCATTAAGTATGAATTATATTTAAAATCAAATTGTTTTAATTATATTTAAAACAATTTGATTTTAATTATATTATAAAAAATGAATGCAAATCAAATCAAAAAACATTAATTTTGTGAACGTTATAAAATTGAAAAGATGTTTTTTAAAATTGGTATCCAATTAAAATATTTTATTTGAATGGAATTAAAATATTGAAGATTCGAATGTCATTTAAACCAAAGATTCTAACATTATTGAAATATTTGAATTCAAATACAATTGAAATAAATGAATTTTAAAATTATATTAAATTTAGGCAAGAACGCCTTTTTCATTCAAATTGTTAAATTTGGAATTTCATTTAAATTTTTTTTAACTTGAAACATCATGAAAATGTGCCAATTTAAAACTATTGTATTAATTATTTTGATTTATAAATTGTATTGAAAATCAAAATTTTCAAATGTTGATATAATTTACATCAATATTATTAAATGTCAATAAAAACTGAACAATTTCATAATTATCGTTTAAAACAGCTCCATATAATGAACTCGTATTTATATAAAAACTATTTGCATTTTTATTCAAAAATATATTAATTGAAATATCTAGACAATTCACATTGAAATCATCTGCTTTTGCAAGTATTTTGACCAGAAAAAGATAGTCATATAAACAAAGTTGGTAAAAAAATGTGTTGTTTATATGATTTATATCGATATAATTAAAATTATAATAACGTAATCCAAGTTCAAAACTGTTTTCATGTATTGGTGTATCAATAAATTTTGCCATGCTTGAGTGACTTCTTATTAATTCCATGCTAACATTAGAGAAACTCGTAGAAAAATCTTTTTCTTTTAATAACTGAATTAATTCAACACTATTACAATGAACAGCACAATCCCACATAGAACAACATAATGAAAATCCTTTTTGTGTTAAAAGAAATCGAATAATTTGATTGGAACCGAAAAATGCTGCGTATTTAATAAAATCAATTTTTTTTTGTAATAAAAATGGATTTGTTTCAAAAATAGATGGCTGAATTTCATTCCAAAATTCGATATTATTTTCTTTAAAGTATTCTATGAATTTTTCAAGATTGTTGTTTCTTATTATTGCACAGATGTATTGATCATTTTCACCAATTCTCCTTTTTTCATAAAAATCTTTATCAACCATTGGATTTTGATTTTCATTAACAATGAAATGCTTGATTTCTGGATAAAAATATTGAGTATAATATTTTTTTGAATATTCCTTATCTTGAATTTTTAGAAAAATTGTTTCATCTATAATTAATAAGTTGTGTTCGATTAAAAATAGCAATGCTCTTTTATTACTCTTAAAAATATTGAATATTTCATCATTTGTAAAGTAATGCCGTATTGATTCAGAAAAAAAGTTTAGAATTTGATCGATTTTATTGTTGAAGCTAGCCAATCTTTGGTGATAATTCGATATATTGGAAATTAAATAAAGAAATGATTTGAAAACATGTTTATCGCTTTGAATTTTATGTTTTTCTAAGAACAAGGTTATTTCATTGAAACTTTCGTCTGAATTGTCTTCATTCCCAACGTATTTTAAAACCTGATTTTGGATATTTTTCATTATATCAATATATTGTTGGATGTTCATTCTGCAAAGTTCACGAAAATAATAAATCAATTTTTTTTTGGAGAATTTTTGGAAAAATTAAAAAAAAAAAAAAAAAAAAAAAAAAAAAAAAAAAAAAATTATTGAATTATTGGAAAGAAAGCAAAATTTTTCAAAATTATTAATAACGACGATAGAAATAAAAAAGTGCCATTTTTTTAGACGATCAATTTCAACGAAACACTTATCGTTGATCGTTGACGTTGAAATAAAGAAGTTAACGTTGACAACGAGCCACCAAAAAAGTGACGCCGTTGATCAATTTTTTCAACATTTACCATCCCTGATTCTTAACGAGATAGGTGGGCCACCAATGAATTTTTATAACTTTTGCACCATTAGATAGATTACATATAATAATAAAATAAAATATTAATTATAGTTCATAAATATTAAAGATAAAGTTTTTATGAATAATTTAAATTTTCATATTTTTTTTGTAAACTATTCAAATAGTATAGATAAAATCTTTCAAAAATATTCGAAATAATTTTCTCAAAATTAAAAGAATTTAAAAAGATCATTCAATTTATATAAGAAAATTTCATTTATTAAGAATAAAAATATCTATTTTAATTTTAAATTAATTGTTTAATTTAATTTTGTTTAAAGTTATATCTTGTTGATTATAATCAAAGACAAAATATAAAAAGAAATAAATGATTTTTTCTATACCTAAAATTTTGAATATAACAATTGAAGCATGCTATAAAAATTCGTTTTGAAAAAGTTAGAAATAATCAATTATTCGATTATAATGATTTTGAAAATTTATTAGTATATGATTTATTATAATATTTTAAAATATTATTTACTGTTATATTCATGTTTATAATATTATAATAAAAATATATTATGTTTATTTCTATTTAAATTGCTATATTTATAATTTTTATTAAAACTTAGTTTTTTTTTTGAAATTTTAAAAATTCAAATAAATATAAAATAATTTTAATTTTGATTATCTTTGCTTTTTAAATTTAAAATGAAATATCTCATTTATATATATTTTTAATATATAATTCTATTATGAAATAATAATATTAATATAGATTAATTTAATTTTAAATTAAGATATTGCTTTTTCTAAAAATCTCAAAATTTCAATAAGAGAAAAAATATAAAAAAAATTTGAAAGCTATTTTTATAAATTGAGAGAAAATTGAATAAAAAAAAGCTGATTTTAATTTTTTATGATTTTTTAATAAAGGTCCAATATTCTAGGACATATATCCAATTTTAATTTACCTTTATTTATACCTAATTTATTGTTTGACCGTTTATAATTTCTTACCAAGTGGCTCCAAAATTGAATCATTCCGTTAACTAATTCAACTTTTTGAATATGTTTTCCCAACTAACCTTTATCTTTGAAGTTATGTTATAACTAACTATATCAATAAAAAGCCTGGGCGATGAAGAAACTAAATATCAAAAAAGAAAACATTCAATTTTTTTATATACTTCTGAAAATTAAAAATACCTTTTATTTTAACTTTTTAGAGAAATCTATTAATTATTTTATATTGTTTCCAGATCATTCTTGATGTATGACATAGATAATATCATAAAATAATAGAAATATGTATTTTAATTCATTTGAACTTGTGATATTGCATATCATGTATTAAAAAAAAAGTTGATGAATATTAGTTCAAAACTTAATTTAACAACTGCATCCTATCATATATGTGTTATATAAATATATATTATGAAATTGCTGAATAATTCTTAAAATTCGAAGAAAAAAAGAACTTTTTTAAAGTCAAAAAAAAAGTGGCCCACCTATTTAACGAGGTTCTCAATTCTATCTCCATCTGAAAAGTTTATATTTAAAGTACATATCATTTTTAATGAAATATATAGTATTTTAATTATTTATATAAATTATATACAATATAATTTTTAATATAATTTATGTTAATTTACGAATAATGCAGGAATATTATTAAAAAATGTAAACTATACAAATTTGTTAAAAATAAAATTTTAGAAAGATAATTATTTGAAATTCTCAATTGATGAAATTATTTAATTTATCTTCCCTTTTTAATTTATATTATCTTATACGCATGAAGTGCCCTTTTCGTAGTTATTTTAATTGGCTTATTTTAGTTGTATATTTGACACAATTAAGTTTTATCTTTATATGTTGCATGAAACCAAGCGAAATTTTTGATACCAGTCAAGATTCATCATTTTGGGATTATTTTGAATCAGCGTGGCTTTATCCACCATGGATTTTTGGATCAAAAACATTAATGATGGATTCAATTTTTTTCTTTTGCATAAACCTAATTCCATTTGGCATTATAGGCTATTCTCAAACCCACATAAAAAAGTTCAACCATCAAAAGCACGTCAATTTTTGGTGTTCTTTAGTAATTCGTTCTTTTCAGCAAATTCTCACTCCAATAATGGCCATTCCGATGACATTTCGCCTTTCCTATTTAATTGAGCAAATATTTCTGGAAAAAATCACGAATGATTTCAAAATGATTCTTTCATTTGTAATTGCAATCATCAACATTTTTTTGCATATAATTCACACTTATTTTTCGTCACTTTTTCTGATTCCTATCGATTTTGTTATTCATTCAAAAGCAGACTTTTATGATGGCAAATACATGACGTTACTACATTTAATTCGAATTATTATCTCAATTAGCAGCTTCATGTTTTCCTATATAAAAAATGGAGTCGTTGCATCAATTTTTATTGGAATAATTTTTTTCATTTGCATTTTAACTTTGTACTTTAGATTGACTATTCAAGCTCATGTTTCACCAATTGGCCAATATCTAGAAGTTCTTCCTTTCTTTGTTTGCCCATTTATGGTTTTATTTCGTTATTTTATCAAGAACAATTTTTATTCTTTTTTTTTTCTTCTTTCATTATTTTTATTTTTCGGGATTCTGTTTAGATTTCTTACTCATTTCATGGTGAAACAAAGCTTGAAAGCATTTTCACCGTTTATTAAACAAAGCAAACCAAACAATTCTAATAATATTAATATTGACAATGAAGATGTGAACAGTGTAATAAGAAATGGTAATAATGATGATATTGCACCAACATTTATAATTGGTTCTGTTATTACTGTGATTAGAATTGTTGCTTCTGAATGCTGTGATCCTGATTGCTTATTGAGATTTTTAGAATTTCAAAAGAAATCATCTGGATTAAAGAATTCTTATGTGATTGAAGTTGTTCGTTTTTTAGCTTTATTTCCATCAAGAAGAAAAGAATGCTTGAGAGTATTGAAAAATTTTCACAGTAAATCAAATTTCAATTCGTTTACTGTATTCATATTCAAGAAAATATTGAAAAGTTTGGATGAAATTGAATCAACTGAAAAAAATCTTGTTTGTTTAAATAATTTTTATCGTTCTTTTTTGGTTCATAAACATTTATTTTGGGTTGCAAGGAAAGAGAAAAAGTATTTTATTGCTTCGAAAGAAGCTTTATCAGCTGCCTATTTCCACATTGAAGTTAAGAATGAATTCCATTATTTATTGAAAAGATACACATATGATTCATTTCTTCATTATTATTATGCCGATTTTTGTCTTTCTGCATGTGGTGATTTTGAAAGTTATTTAAAAGAATGTCAAATTGCAAGAATGCTTGATTGTCGTTATTATCCAAATTCAAGCTACAATAATAATAATAGCAGCAGTAATAATTCTTTTGATTTTAATAAAATTGATAAAAATAATGTCATTGTAGATCCTCTTCTTCATCCAATGTCAATAAATAATCCAAAAATTCTTCAATTTTGTTCCTTAGAAGAAACCAAAATAAATATTCATTCAAGTAATCAAAGTGACTTTGAATTAGCAAGTGCAAAAGAGGCAAGTAAAAAATATGAGAAATCTAAGCCTGTTGCTACATTCTTAAATGAAAAGAAATATTTGATTCCTTTACTTTCTATTTTACACATTTATATTCCAATGACTTTGTTTCTGTATGTAATGGGTGAATTGTATATCAAAGATCATCAAATTCATGAAAAAAGTAAAGAACTTTATGAAATTTCTGTTCAACTGTTAAATACTTATTATATTGCTTCTTCAGCTGTTTATCTTCCTTATCTTTCTAATGGATACACGAAAAATCAAGGAAATGGAACTTATCAAGCAAAATTACGCAATCTCACTTTCAAATATTTGAAAAATCACAAAAAATTAAAAAAAGAAAAAATGAAACCTTCTTTATATGATTATTTAGATTTGAATTCAATTAACAATGGTCAAGAAAGATTCTTTTTGACTAGTAAACTCAATGAAAGTGATACAAAACTAATGCAAACTTTTTTTGATTTTCCTTTCTATTCAATTGATTATTATTCTGGAATTCAGCCTTTAGGGAACATGACTGGAGGAATGCTATTTATCTTTGAACGATACATTTCACATTATATGCTTCAAAATTATTCAATTCAGCAAGTTCTTGATACGATTTCAATTGATTTGGATAATTTTATTAAAGATATTTTTCGTAGCGTTTACATCCAAACTTTAGAGATTAAAAATAGTGTGATCATCCTTCGTGAAATAAGTAAAGATGATTTAAATGGATTTTACATTTGTAAAGTTGCAATTGTCACTATTTGTATCTTTTCGGTCATTTCGTGTGTTGTTTACATATTTCAGGTCAATTGTATTTACAGAAACGATGATATTAAAATCGACTTTTTGAGTTCTGATCATGTTTTTTCTATTTTTCTTCTCCAAGAAAGCAAGAAAGCTTGGGAGCTTCTGAGAGAATATGTAGAAAGCTCAAGTGATGTTACAACTGAGATTAGTATTCCAAGTGCGAGATCATCTGTTAATCTCAGCAATCAATTCAACATACTTCATGATTCAAACAACATAGCAATAGCAAAGTCAAACAGTTATGCTTCTAGATCAAATAAAATGGAATTAGATGAATTCACACTTTCTCAACAGAATCAGACAGAAATGAATAATTATAAAGAACCACTTCTTGATATGACAGTGAATGGACATGACTTTAATAAAGACCTTCGTTCACTTCCAAATTCCAACACCTACATTAAAATAAAGAGCTCAAAAAATAAGATGAAGTTCGGATTCAGAGAACAAGAGAAGAAAGAAGAGATGACTAGATATGAGAGCAACTATTACACGAGCTGCTATGATGGAGATAACAATGATGACGAAGATAACAGAAATGATAATAATGATGATATTTGTAAGCAAGCAATAGAGATTTCAAAGGCAACTGAAAAAGAAGGTTTCTTGTCCTGTCCATATTTTCACCTCGTCATTCTCATGTTCGCTCCACTTGTGTTCACGATTATCATCATTGCAATGTTCCAGATTCCGCTCGTTATTCGTGCCCACTTGCAGGAGGAGACGTTCCAAAACATACTGAAGGGTGAGTCAATGGCGAATCACTCTCTTATCATGCTCAATGCAACATTTGACATTCTTGAAAAAAGAGCCGGAATTCGCATAAAGAAAAACACGACAATTTCAGCTCCAAAATATGAAAAGTACAACGAGATAAATCTTTCTAATTTTTCTTATTCATTGAATGAAAATCATCAATATTCAATCGAAGATGGAAAGATTCACTTTCATGCAGAACATAATGAATCATCAGATGAATGCAAACTCGACTCTTCTTGGGATGATGTAAATAATGGAAACACAACATTTGAGCGTGCACTTAGTGAAATATTGTGTGACTTGAAAGATCTGAATCAATTCCAAGCAGAAAAGTGCTACGAATTCTTTGACATAGTTTGCATGTCGGTTGAAACCGCCTTAAAAACCGCCATTGATCAGAAAACGCAGCCCCCAGAAATTGCATCAAAATGCATCCCTTTCATCTTCTTGTTTTCTTGGAATCTGTTCAACGATCTCTTCTTTTCAGGAGTGAGCGAGCTCTTCGCGAACAAGATGTCAAATGGAACAAGCTTCATCGTTGCGACACTTTTGTTAATGTTAACTTTTGTTCACTTATCGTTCTCTCAAGCGATCCTATTGAAAAAGGCTTTCAATTCACTTTTTCATTTTCCAGATGACTTTTTGAAACAGCCAACAGAAGAACCAAAAAATACTTCAAAAAGTTGGAAGACCAAATTACCTCAGAATGCATTAGTGGTCACATCACTTACAGAAAGTGACGAAATTTATTCGGTTTCTGACAATTCAAAAGAAATTATTAACCGTAATTTGAACGATCTGATTTCTTTGAAAATGTCAGAAATTTTTGTAAAAGTGCCAATTAATGATGATAACCTCTGTGAATTTTCAATAACAGATAAAAAGAAGAAGACTTTTCGGTTTTCAACTGAAGAAATCGGTTGTTTGACAAAAACTGTTTTAATAGAAGAAAATTTGCCTATTGTTGACAATTCTGGCGAACAGTTATGCCTTCAGAAACTTCATGGTTTCATTCCTCCTCATTTTGCCGAATTGTATGGAAAGAACGATCAATATGAATTCAATTTTGTTCAGAATTTTATTATATGCGTCCGAATCTCAGATTCGATTTCTCCACAGATGGTTGAGAAGTGCTTCAATGCTGCAAACCACTTATCACAGAACTCCATCTCAATAAATATTGTGAGTGTCGATGGCCAAATGATAACTTTTTCAAGTATATCAAAATGCAAATTAATTGTAATTCTTTTACTTCTTCGCGATTTCATCGATCTTGTTTTGAGGAATACAAAAGAAAATAATTGTATTTACTCAATTTATGTTCATTACATCGACGAATTCAAGATATCTGTTATTGATGATGACGATGAACCTTATCTTCGTTTGCAGCCTTTTGACCAGAATTATTTCAAAATCAGACTGTTTCAAATTGAAAATGGAAAAATTGCATTCTCTGAAACAGCCAAGCAAAGCTATCCTTTAATTTCAAAGATTACTGAGAAAGACTCAATAATTGTAGATTTTGAAGGAAATAATGAACCTATATTTGTCTTTTCAATCAACCAGCTGGAAACCAAAATTGTGATATAATCATTTATGTTTAGTAAATATTATTATATTTTAATATCATTTTTTTGTTCATTATCTATGAGTCATAAATACCTGAAAAATAATTTCAAATTTTATAATTTTAATTCATATCCTAATGATATTTTTTAAATATCGCATAAATCATTATTTTACTCTTAAAAAAGTTCATTTTCATAATCCAAATATCATTATTATTTGTTTAAATTCCAAAAAAAAAAAAAAAAAAAAAAAAAAAATATTTTAGGGTTACCTTTCGAAGGTTTAATTGGTTCATTATTTTACTCCGCATTTTTACTATTATAACAATAAAAAAACTTTAATTGACAGATATAAAGTAGAAAAAAAAAATATGAATAAAGACCAAAATCGTTAAATAATTATTTATTGTTGAGGTACTTTGATTTTTCCAAAGAAATCCATCTTGCAAACGCTAAATATATTGCAGTTATCAGAGATGTAATGACTTGTTCCAATCTGACGAAGACGAATGTAACGGTAGAATTGATCGTTTGGATTTTGAATATTGAAGACGTTTAATTTTGCAGGTCCCTTTAACGACTCGTCATTCCTTCTACGATCAATTTCAAACCAAGTTGTTCCATCATTAGAGACTTCGATGACCCAATTCTTGAGATGCGCAGTAGATTTTTCATTTATGGTGGTTTGAATTGCGTAATTAGACAATTGGACGAACATATCTTTGAAATCAAAGCAGATAATTGCAGAACCAGCATCGCTTGACTTGTATTCGTTATCAAGATCAAAATCAACAATATTTTTTGGATGATAATAATTCTTGTTCTTGAAGAAATAGTGATGATCATCATTGTGCATTGAATTTGTAGTGATTCTGATCTTTTTGTTATCATGAATGTTGGAACCAGTCAATCGGCTTAGATATTTAAGAATTCCATTAAAGTGGCTTCCATCTTTGTACTCAAATGTCTTCATGGCAAGTTGTATTGGCTGTATTGGTTTATTTGAAGCTTGTGTACTGATCTGGAGACTACTGAGAACTTCATTTTTAATTGAATTAATTTCTGTTCTTATTTGGTCAAAAGCAATCTCGCTTTCTTGCTTTATTGATGATACTTGCTCTTTTAATAAGGCAATTGATTGTTTGATCGAGTATTGTTCGGTGTTTTCACGATCAATGAGTTCTTGTACATAGCTTATGATCTCTTCTTGTCGAACTTCTTTCAAATAATATTTATGGTTTTCTTCTTCAAACAAATTTTGAAAGCTCATCGGTTCAGCGGAATCATAAGCAAGTTTATAGAATATTTCTTCAAAAGTAGGTCGATCTGGTGCATTTTTTTTCCAACAATTTTGGATCAATTCTTTCATTTCTTTTGTTATATCTAAATCAACAGGGAATGCTGGACGTTCACCTTTATTAATGATAGCATTACAAAACGCTTGATAAGTATCCATTTCTTTTTTTTTCAGATTCCAATATGGTGACTTATTTGTAATAATTTCATACATCATGATTCCAAAGGAGAAAACGTCAGAACCTTCACTATAGTTGTTACCATCAAGAACTTCAGGAGCCATATAAATTGGTGAGCCTACTTGTTGAGTATATTCATTTAATCCATCGGCCTCAGCTTTTCTTGACAATCCAAAATCGCCAATAAGAGGATTAAAATTACCATCAAGCATTATGTTAGCTGGCTTTATGTCACGATGAAGTAATTTATTCTTGCACATATGCATCATTCCTCGAGCAACGCCAATGAGAATTTTTTGTTTAACTGTGTTATCATAACCAGGAACTGTATCACCATGTTGTATATCTTTTAAAATATTTGATAGGTTTCCTTTTTGTGCATATTGCATTAGGATGAATACTTGATCTTCTTCTTCTTTAATTACATAACCATAAAATTTCACAATTGAGGGATGATTTAATCGTACCATGATGTTAATTTCACGATTTAAATAGGTTTCTGGGTTTTCTCCACCTATTTCCATTTCTTTAAGTGCATAAAGTCTGCCATCATCAATATTTTCAACCAAGTAGACGCTACCAAATTGCCCACTACCTAATCTTTTTATTTTTTTGAATTTGTCGAGATCAAATTGCAAGCTACTTAAGTTTGCTATCATTGTAAAATGATTGTCATTGTTTTTTTTTTTTTTTTTACTTAAATGAAAAAAACTCGAATAAGCGTTTTTTTAACATTTAAAATATTATCAAGTAATTATAAATAAATAAATAAATAAATATATTATATTATATTATAATTTTCTAATTTCATATAAATTTAATTGAGATATTGGCTCATGTATACTAAAATTTTGTCAAACTTTTTTTTTTTTTGAAATGTGATATGAAATATATATTTTTTTCTAACTTTTTTAAACAGTTGTATTTATAATTTCGGAAATAATATAAAAGAATATATGCTGCAATGATCTGATGATTGATAAATGTAAATTGTAAACTTTTTTGTTGATTATTAGTAATTAGTATTTATTTTATTAAAAAGCAAGGTTCTAATGAAAAGATCCTTTTTTATAATAGATTGAAAAATATTTTAATATATGCAAAAATGACTAATCATGATATTAATACATAATTTACAGATAATTATAATATGAATTTGGATTGATTGATTTTGAATTCCTTTAGGTTTGAAGTTGAATTTGGGTGATGGTGAAGAATGTGAAGATTCGCTAGGTTGGAAATTTTTCATTTAAATAAATCAAAGCATTTGCTCATTATCCAGAATTACTTGAACCATCTTTTTACCTATTCCAACTAACTAGATCGAGCTAGCTACTAAAAGGCTATCAAAACTCGTTCTTTGGAACATTTGTCAATCGTTTTTAGCTTTTTTTTATCTCAATGAAATCCACAAATCACAGTTAGCAGCCTGTTTCTCAAAGAGCTCATCATTAGCGGCAGAACTTTCATTGTAATCTCAGGTACTCTTCTTGTTTCAAATCTTTGTCTTTCAAAAGAATATCAACAAGTGCATGATAATCGTAAAAGATTTAATTTTTTTTTAATATAAAGATATGGATATAAACAAAAAAGATATTTTTAATTATTTTTTAATATAATTTCAATTGATATTCATTTAATTATGCTAAAATCATACCTTGTTCAAAATCATATCTTTGAATGAAATTGTAAAGTAATATATATTTATAAGACTGCATTATATTTGGCAGTTTAATAACTAATAACAAACTTGATATCAATATTCTTAATATTTTATTTAATTTTTTATAAAATTCAAAATCATATCTTTCAATATCATCCAAAATCATACTTTTATTTATACAGCTTGTTTATATATGACTGTAAAATGTATATAATCAAATATTATTTATAAATGCTTAATCAAATAATGGTTATTTTTTGTTTTTTTAAACGATAAAATTTGTCAAAATTTATTTTTCTTCGTCTCTCGCAGATAAAAAGCAGATGGAAATCCAAGAATACATTAACAAAAAGAAATAAATATATGGATTTCTTCTAATTTTTTTAGAAAGCGACGATGAATCGCAGAATGATTTCGAAAATTTGAAGAATGTAATTCAACTTCAAGCAATATTAAACAAACCTCAAGAGTTCAAACATTTTCTTTGTCTACTTTATAATATAAGCAGCAACCACCATAGATTTCCTGGATTTTTCGACAAAATTTTACAAATCTTACTATTTTATGAAAAAGAAATCAAACAAACCTTCTCAAATCAAGAACTTTTCACTATTTTCATGAATAACAAGTATTTACTTCTTATTCTTTTCCAAAAAGGCATAATCTCTGTTGATGAAAGCATATCTAATCTCATCTACCAGACTCACAATTATCACTTTTTCTATACTGAAATCAAACCGTTTTTAAGTATTGAAAAAATTCGAATAATTGAAAATGAACTTTTATCTATAGATTCTAATGTCTTTGACAACTATGAAGAAAAAAAGCAAAATGGAGAGAATGAAACTTATATTTGCACTTTAATTCGAAATGATTCAATTCAAGAATTTGTTCGATATGTAAATCTAACAAAATTCCCAATTTCAAGTCAAATAAAACCATCAATTTTTGAAACAAATGAATTTTTAATTGAAAATGAACCAACGTTAATTGAATATGCAGCATTCTTTGGATCATTCAAGATTTTCACCTATCTAAAATCAAAGTTGAATGAAATTCCAAAAAATTTATTCTTGTATTCAATTCATTCAAATAGTTCCAAAATGATTCATGTTTTTGAAGATAATAATATTGAGATATGCTCTTCTTTCACTGATAATTTGATAGAGTCAATTAAATGCCATCATAATAGCATCGCTGATTATTTAGAAAATAAAAGAGATCAATCATTGGAAGTTGATGAAGAAGCAGTGATTGAAAATGCATTTAATTCTTACAATTATTTCTTTTTCCCTGAAAAATTTGATCAACCTTATATTTTCTATTATTTTTATCATTTTGAATATTTTGAGATTGTTGATTTTATATTGAAATCAAAAGAAGAAGAAATTAAAAAAGAATTAATTCAAAAATAATGTTTTGTAATTCGGAATCAATTAAAAAACAAAATAATTATAATGATATTTTTAGAATCAAATCATTTAAATGATATTTTATTATATATTATTAAATAAAATTTCTTAATTTATTTATTTTAATAATGAAATCCTTAAAAATGCAGCAAATCAAAATAAACTTGAAGTTGCTTATTACTTGTTATCAAAAAGACAAACAATTAAAAGAAACTTTCAATTATGTAAAGAATTGAAATATATGCCAATTCCTCCTTCAATAACGTCTATTGATGTTGATTCATTTGATAGATGTAATTTATTAAAGCGTGTAACAATTCCTTCTTCAGTAACATATATTGGAAGGTATGCTTTCAATAAATGTAAGTCATTGACACATGTAACAATTCCTTCATCTGTTACTGAAATTATAGGTGAAGCATTCTTTGGATGTTCATCATTGAAGCAAGTCACAATTTTATCGCCAATAACAACAATTGATTCAGAAACTTTTTATAATTGTTCATCATTGAAACAAATCACAATTCCTTCTTCAGTAACAATAATTAAAAATAAAGCATTTGTATTATGTTCGTCATTAAAACGAATAATTTTTTCTCCTTCAATAACATCAATTGAAGAACACGTTTTCTCTTCGTGTGAATCATTGACACAAGTAACAATTCCTCCTCTTGTAACATCAATTAAAATGTTTACTTTCCAAAATTGCACATCATTATCACAAATTATAATTCCTCCTTCTGTTACTTCAATTGAAGCTCATGCATTTTTTAATTGTTCATCATTAAAACAAATTGATTTTCCTCCTTTTTTAACTTCAATTGGAAGGAATGCTTTTTTTGAATGTTCATCATTGACACAAATAACAATTCCTTCAACTATAACCAAAATTGAAAGTGAAACATTTGCTCAATGCTCATCATTAAAACAAATTACAATTCCTTCTTCAGTAACTGAAATAGGAAATCATGCTTTTGCTGGATGCTCATCATTAAAACAAATTTCAATTCCTTCTTCTGTAACTACAATTGGAAATGGTGCTTTTGCAGGATGTCTTTTATTAGCTCAAATAGCAATTCCGTCTTCATTAACAACAATTTCATTTTCTCTTTTCCATAATTGTTCTTCATTAAAGAAGTTTATTGTTCCTTCTTCTGTTACTTCAATTAGAAGTCGTGCTTTTTCATATTGTTCATCATTAAATGAAATAACAATTCCTTCTTCTGTCATTGAATTTGGTGATGACATTTTTAAAGAGGTACCTTCACTTGTTATTTTGGGTGATTTAAATGTGATTCCTCATAATCTATTTAAAAATAACTCTGTATTGACACAAGTTACAATTCCATCAACTGTGACATCAATTGGAAATTGTGCATTTAATGAATGTCGCTTACTTAAAGAAATAAAAATTCCTTCTTCAGTGACATCAATTGGAGATTTTGCTTTTTGTGGTTGTCTGTCGTTATCTAAAGTAGAATTCCCTTCTTCAGTGAAATTCATAGGAATTGGAGCTTTTCTTGGCTGCACTCAATTGATTGATATAACAATTCCATCTACTTTGGTAAATATTTGTGTTGATGCTTTTCTTGGCTGTACTACATTAGCAGCGACATCCAAATATTCTTTTGTTAACGAGTGTGAATCATTAATTAGCACTGATGATTATGAAATCATTGAAATTATATCCCAAACAAACTTTTCATCCATTTATAAAGCAACTGATAAAAAAACAGGAGAAGTTTGCGTAATAAAAAATTATTTCCAAAAAGATTTAAGTACACTTGATTTTAATAATCAAGTTATTATTTCAAGATATATTTCTGGAGTTGTAAAAGTAAATAAATATCGTTTCTGTTTATCTGATAATGAAAAAGCAAAAGCAAGTAATCAAACATTGAAATATAATCTTTTTGATTATATTGCTGTTACTAATTATTATGAAAGTTTCTCTAAACTAAATAAAGAATATTTGGAATCAAAAGGAGCCAATAATTCTAAAATGAATCCAACAATTCGTTCCAAAATAATTTTTGGAATTGCAGCAATAATGGAAAAACTTCATCGTAAGAAAATCGTTCATACGAATTTAAAAATGGATAAAATTTTGTTGGATAACAATTTAGAACCTATATTAATCACATTGCCTTTTGCAAGTCGTATTATATATGACGAAAAATTGGAAATAGATCATCTTTGCGATCCTCTTTTTTTAGCACCTGAATGTATTGAATCTAATGAATTTGATTTGCCTGCTGATGTTTATTCATTCGCTATGATTTTGTATTTCATGTTTGCTGAAACAATTAAATTTGAAAACTTTGAAATAAAACAATTTTCACCTCATTTGTTACATTATATTGCTCATGGTCTCAGACCAAAGAAGCCAGAAAACATACCAGAAAATTATTGGAATCTAATACAAAAATGCTGGGAAAGTAATCCTAGAGATAGACCTTCATTCGAAGAAATAACTAACATTTTAGATAACGATTCATTTGCTCTTGAGGAGTTTGGAATGAAAACTGATTTAGATCAACTTCAAGATTACAGATACGATTTTTTTGATGATTTTTAAAAGATTCTTCTAAAAAATTGATTTTTATTCTTTATTACTCCTAAACTATTTTAACTTAAATAAATAAGATTAACTCGATTGGCTAAAAAAAAAACTGGATCCGGGCCTATTTGGCTCCGGCGCAGATGGCAAGTGAATGCAAAAAGGACACTTTTCTCTACCTTTTGTAACATTCAATTTTGAATTATTCTAAGAAAAAAATTCTATAAGTTCACACAAATTTGAATATCGTAAAATGTACAGTACAGTAACAAAAATGGAAAATCGGACTTTTTGATAAAAAAAAAGATGAAACAAAAAATAAAAATTGAAACTTTCAAAAAGTTAGATTTTCCATTTTTTTATTCTCAAAAAAATTTAATGAATATTTGGTAATATTCTCAGAAAAGAGGAATTTTCCATTAAAAATACGTTTTTAGTTTTGTTACTGTACTATAGGGGAAAATGTCCTTTATTCAATCTATCAAAAGTTCTTATTGTATTTATCAAAAAATTTTCTTTTGGAAAAATATGATGATCACTTATCTTTTCTACTCTAAATAAAAAAAAAAATAGAATGATTGCCAAATGAATTGAAATTTAAGTGAATTCAGCCAAAGTAATTGAATTTTATTAATTAGATATCTGGCTCGTTAAAAAAGAAAATGGTTTAAATATTTATATAAGTCTGATCATTAATCTATAGTTATGAATGCCTTCGGGATCTCCTTGATCTGCTTCTAAATAGAGACCTTTATGCCTTAATATTTTGCTTAATTTTTACCTTTTTATTAAAGTTATGCGAAATTTAGAAGAGATGTAAAGAGAGTAAGCTTAAAAATATTATTTTTGACATGCTGATTGACATCATATTTCGACAATCATCAGCACGAAAAATAGTTCTTTTATACTAAAAGAAAACTTTAATTAATATTAAATCGATTTGTCAATATTACATTTGATTAAATAAACTATAAAAAAACTTATAAAGCAAATACGTTTTTATTCAAATTTTTCTTCTCAGCAATATCTAAATAAAAACTATTTTTTCGAGTAGTTATATATTTGCCACGATTTTTGCACTTCGTTCAAAAACCGCGTCAAATATATCCCATCCGCGACCCCAGCCCCGCTATGCCAGGTATGATCCCCCACTCCCATTAATGATCTTCCACTGGGCTGTTCTCAGGATTCCTCTCAACGCTCTGCTAGGAAGGAGGTCCCGTATCGTTAACATCAAAAAAGATATAGAAAAAGTTGTTAATTGTGTGGTTTACTTAAAACCTAGTATGAGAGTATTTATTAAGCGTCCTCTCAATAAACGTCCTTTTATGGCTTCCAATCAGGATCTTTTTTGTCGTCGTCTTTTTCTTCTTCTTTCTTTTCCTCTTCTTCAAATTCGTCAGATGTTAAAACCCATTCAATATATGGTTCTTTAGGTACTTCAGGGAATTTATTGGTTTCAAAACGATCGTGATCGACTTCTCTTTGAATGAAAGACTTTGTTGCTTCATATTCAGCACGATCGGTGACAACTTTATCCATTTTGAGGACAACTTTATGTACATTGGTATCAAAATCAAGTGAAAAATTGAGGTCTTTGCATTGATTTTTGAATGATTGGTACATATAATATATGGCGATTCCTCTTTTGATTCGATCTTTTTCGACTTGATTATAGAAATAGCTTGTAACTGAGATATTAGGATTTGGCCTTTCTTGCTCTTTTTGCTTTTCTTGCTCTTTTTGCTTTTCTTGCTCTTGTTCGGGTACCTGTTGCTGGGACGACATGAGAAAAAATGAGGTGATGAGGTGAGCTCGAAAAATCATATTTTTAGCGAGGGACCTAACGGGTTTTCGGGGTGGAGACCGTTTACCAAAAATCTATTTTTTTCTCGTCGCCTCATCACATCACTTTTTAGCATGTCTAACAGCGACAACAGCAACAGCAACAACAACAACAGCAACACTCAGCAAAAGAAACCTGAAGTTGAAGAAATAACAAAAATGCAATACCTGCACGAAATTGCAAAAGCCGAAGCAGAAGCTAAAGAAGAAGAAAAAGAAATTGATTTGACTCATATAAAATTTCACCCATACAATCATTTACCAGCAAAACTCTACCACAAACAAATACAAGAATTTCAAGAAAAAGGGATAAAAACACCAAAAGAGCAACTCAACTGGCTAAATGCAAATAAGTTATGGAATTCTTTAGATCAAGATCAAAAGTGTCTCCTTGCCGCACATTTATTAGGAGACGAATTATTTGCAGAAGGCGATAAACAAGCATTACATTTGTTCATCGACGACGATAAACCAAATGATGACACAATTACAATTCAGTGCGCTACTTGGTGGGATGATTTGGAAAAAAAATTAGCAGATCTCAAAAAGCCAAAAATGGCAAAACACATCCAAAAGAAATTCGATTACAGACAAAATAATAGAGATGGCTTGCCATTCGATGTAATAAAGTTTTCATTGTATCAATATTTAGACCAATATCGTTCAGAGTACACAAACAATAAAGCACTTTTAGGGGAATTAACACCAGAAGATCCAAAAAATATTGATGAAATGAATGAAATCATTGAAGCAGACCATCCAGAATTATCAAAAGAGCAACAAAACGCAATTTCAGAATTAACAATTGCGTATAGAAAAATTTATCCTTTGTCAACATTCGCTGATGCATATGCACATGCACGTGAAAAAATTGTTACAGTTATGGAAGAGCACAAATACCTCGAACATGTCCCACCTTTGATTGAATTGCTCACGGAAGAAGAAAATGTAAAATATGCACAAAAAATGGAAGAAGAGCGTCAGGAAGAAGAAAATGCAAAAGAGTATCTCATTTCATCAACAGCAGACATATTACAAAGAATAAATCCAGAAATGTCAAGAAAAGAGGCAATGGCCGATGCAGATAGCAGATTGTTTCACAAAATGTTTGATGACAAAAAGACAGCAAGAGAAATCTTCTCAAAGGAATTATTGAGCAGTGAAGAATTGAAAAAATGGGAATCATCAACCAAGGAAATTCAATCAATTATAGAAATCCAAGAAGATTCTGATGATGTTGATAAAGATGTTGACGATGTTCTCGAAATCTTAAACAAATTGCCTGAAAAAGATGAAAAGGATCAACCAAAATCTGAAAAAGATGAAAAGGATCAACCAAAACCTGAAAAAGATGAAAAGGATCTCACCGCACCTGAAAAAGATAACGAAGACGAAAGCGAAAAAAATCTCATCTTTACCACCAGCAGAAAATTTCAAAAACTATATCTCGAAAAGACCAATCAAGAAATTAATGATGAAGTTCAAAAAAGATTGAATGCCAAAATGAAAGGAAATCGAAAAGCATCAAGAATTTTCCCTGATGAGTTACTCAATGATGATGAAAAAGAAAGATGGTCAACAATTGAAGACAACTATACTCATCAATTCGATGAAAAAATTTCCAAAGAAGTAACTACAAATGTTCTTTTTGATTTACAGACGGAGAACAACTCACTAGTATTGCCACCACCGGGAATGAGCAAAGAAGACTGGGCAAGAATGAATGCCGATCCTAACAAATTAAAAGCAGATATTTATAAAAAATTACAAGACCTCCCACCACCACCTCCACCTCAACCAGAAAATTGGCAAGAATTACCTCAAACTCACAAATGGGGAAATATACAAGAATTCACATCCGATCAAAAATCTCAAAAGGAAATTCAGCTAAGAAATGAATTGATCGAATTCTTCAAAAAGCGATACAATGGGAACGAGGATTTGGCAAATGAAGTCGTTCACGCAAGAATTGCTGAATTTCAAAAGAAAACACCAAACGTATCCTGGTTCAAATTCCACATTGACAATTTCCTCACCTCAGTTGAACGTCAAGATCTACACACTGAACCAGTTCCACCTAACGTTCAAGAAGTTGACGAAAAATAAAAATTCCGATTATTGAGAGGTCGGTATAAAAATTACTCTCAACAAGATTTAGGTTTCTAATAAACCTTTAATTTAAAAAATTAACTTTTTTATTTATTTATCTTCTTTTGCTTTTTCTTTTTCTTTTGCTTTTTCTTTTGCTATTTCTTTTGCTTTTTTCTTTTGATATAGGAACATAAATTAAAGAGGTTAATAGATGAATATATTAGTCATTATCAGGAATGAGATAAAAAACGGTTTTGACACTTCATTATTTTTAAATGAGTGAACCTGACTTTTTCGAAGAGAAGAAAAAGATTGATGATCAAACAAGAGATTTTCTATCGAATGTTCGAAATGATTTGAATATAACGAAAGTTCTCATGCAAAGAATAAATTCTCAACTTGATGAACTAACTTCAAGATTGGAACGTTTAGAAAGTTCTGTCCGAAGAATTGATCGAAAAGTTGCTGAACGTGGTGTTCAAATCGAACAATTAATAAAAGACGTTTTCGTTCTTCAATTAACCAAACCTAAATAAACATTTTCTTTTTAATTAACGGTTTTGACAGACCATTATTTTTATTGTAAAAGAAAGTTAACATGACAACAACTATTAGAGCGAATCCTAACAGATTAATGGAGATTTATAATCTCTTAACGAATGGTAAAGAAACGTTTAAAGAATTCTCTAAAAAGAATGGGGATCGGAGTAAAGAAATATTAAATGAGTATATTATACAAAAAGTGAAAGAAAATGGTTATGATGGGAAATTGAATGGGGATTCAATATTTTGGTTCGTTAAAGGTTTAACTCATTCAAATCTCCCTCAATATTTAAATCAACCTCCTCCAGAAAAAGAATTTACTGAACCCCCACCATCGACACCAATTGAGCCAGAAAAATCAAATTTACGTGAAATAATTGCAAATGCACCACCAAATGTACCTTTGAGAAAATTAATGCCCGTTAGTGAGCAAAATGTACCTTTGAGAAAATTAGTTCCACCGCATCCAGAGCCAAAATCAAATGAATATGAACCAAAAAGAACAACTGATCCTTATTTCTTAAATATTCAGAATTCAATTAGACCTCATTCAAAAGATGATTCATTTATTCAATTCATGAAAATTAATAATGAAAATGATCAAGATAGAATTGTTGATGGTTATATAAAAATGTTAAATGATTCACCAACTGATTGGAGAATTAATTTTGAACAATTAAATGATTATGGTCGAAAGAAATTATTTCCATTCTTACGAAAGAAATTTGAAAATGAAATAGGTGAATTAGCTGCAACAGAAAAATATAAATTATCTTATTCAGTTGGAGGTCAATGGCATTCTGTACCTTTAAATGGAAAAACTTATGAAGAATTATTAAAGAATTTAACAGAAGAGAATTTCATTTATCAAATTGAAAAGAATCCAGGTTGGGAATATGATTTAGAAGGTCAAAGATTACCTGAATTTTCATTATTTTCTCAAATCAAATTTAGTATATTAAAACATCCAAAACATAAAAATACAGTCGATGGAGGATTCTTTAAATATTTATTAAAACCTGGTTGTCCAAAAGTATTAATTGATTACCTCGTTCGATTACAAATATTTGATAGTTTAATTAATGAAAAGACAAAGAAAATAAAAGAAGAATTAAATGATTGTTGTTTCATTTATGCTTTACAACAAACTGGAAATTATTCAGAATCATTATTAAATCAAATTAGATTAAGGATTCAAAATAGATATTTATCACAAAGTAGTATTAATCATTTATGTGAAGAATTTAATATTCATCTTAATTTAACTTATATTGATGATAATTCTGTTGCTCAAAAACAATCTGTACGTTCAATGGATAAAGGTAAAAGAAAAACATATATGGGTATACAAAAAGCTGAACCAGAACGAACTCATAAATTCAACGTATATCAAAAACATTATTTCATCGAAGAAAAGACTCCATTTACATATTATTATATCAAAAATATTGAAAAGTTAGATGAAGACAAATATAATAAAGATTGGATTACAGATCATTGGACAAAAGGTAGATCATTTATAACTTCTTCAAACTTGATTAGAGAATTATTTAAGAAAAATTATTTCATTCCAATTAATTATTCACAAGAACATTTATTACATTCAATATTTTATAATGAAATTGATCAAGATATTTCAAATACTACATTAGAATATAAAGATGAATATTGTTGTAAATTAATTGAACCAAAAACAAAAATAATCAAACAAGTAGAAACTTCTTATTGGTTTTGTGATTTTGAATCTGATACAAGTTCAAAAATTCATATTCCATTCTTATGTTGTTTACATTCATTAGATGGGAAAACTAAGAAAGAATTCTTAGGTGAAAAATGTAATATAAATCTATTGAAATATTTACCTACTGATTCAATTTGTTATTTTCATAATTTGGCTTATGATATTAGAATGATTTTACAAAACAATAATCAAAATATAAAAATATTATCATCAATTATTAAAGGAAATCAATGTTTTAATATGACTTTGAAATTTGAGAACAAAAAGATAACATTTAAAGATAGTTATCCAATTTTCTCTTGCAAGCTATCTAATCTACCATTAATGTTTAATATTCCTTGTGAAAAAGAAATTTTCCCATACAAATATTATACATTTGAAAGATTAAGAACAAATAAAGGTCAAATTAATGAAGCAGGTAAAGAAGAAGATAAAACATGGACTGAACAAGATTATCAATTATTTCGTTCAAATATTAACAAAATTAAGGGATGCCGTTTAAGTAATAATGAATTTGATATGTGGAAATATGCATTATTTTATTGTCATCAAGATGTTCGAATATTAAGAGAAAGTTTTGTTAAATTTAGACAAGGTTTCATTCAAGATTTCAAAATCGATCCATTCAAATATATTTCAATTTCTTCTTTAGCTAATGATGTATTTAATCATAAAGTTTATTATGGTCATGATTTATATTCAGTAGGTGGAATTGTTAGGAAATTTTGTTCATATGCTGTTTATGGTGGTCGATGTATGACTGCTTATAACAAAAAGTGGCATATCACTGAAAAATTAGCAGATTTTGACGCAGTTAGTTTATATCCTTCAGCAATTCATAGATTATATACCGTTCAAGGAAAACCAGTAGTAATATCCAAAACAGAATTAAATTATGAATTTTTATCAAAACAAGGTGCATATATAGTAGAAATTTTAGTTACTGGAATTCATAAACATTATCCATTTCCATTAATCGTTAAGAAAACAAAAGATGGTAACCTTAATGATGATAAATTCGATAAACCTTTCAAAATGATTGTCGATAATATTTATTTAGAAGATCTCATTGAATTTCAAAAAATAGATTTCGAATTAATTAGAGGTTATTATTGGCCTGGAAAAAGAGAATATCATATCCAAAAAGAAATTCAAAAAATATTTGAGAAAAGATTAGAATATAAAAGTCAAGACAATCCTTTACAAAATTTATATAAATTAATTATGAATAGTTGTTATGGTAAAACCATTGAAAGACCTATTGAAAAAGATTTTAAATACATTAATGATCAAGATACTTTAGATAATTATTGGATCAAAAATTATAACAAAATTGTTGAAGATATTGAATTACAAAATAATATGCATGCTGTTAGAATATTGAGACCAATTGATAAACATTTTAATTTTTCATTATTAGGTATTCATGTATTAAGTATGTCAAAAAGAATCATGAATGAAGTGATGTGTCTTGCATTTGATATTGGTTGCCATATTTATTATCAGGATACTGATTCAATGCATATTGAAATAAATGATTTACCAAAATTACAAAAAGCTTATAAAGAAAAATATAATCGAGAACTCATAGGTAAATATTTAGGTCAATTCCATTCAGATTTTCCAACAATAAATGGTCACAAAGAAATGCCAGAATCAATTGAATCATACTTTTTGATGAAAAAGATGTATATTGATAAGTTACAAGATTCTACAGGTGAAATTGATTATATGACTCGTGGGAAAGGATTAACTGAACAATCTATTAAATATGCTTATAAGAATGAATTTGATAATGATCCAATGAAATTATATAAATATTTATATGAAGGGAATCAACAAACATTTGATCTTACAAAAGGTCAACCATGTTTCCAAATGAATAAAAATATGACTGTCTCAACCTTAAATGAATTCAAAAGAAGAATATCAACACCATATAAAGAAGGAAAGAGAGAAAAATATTTTGAATACTAGATTGGCGGTTTTGACAGACCATTTTTATAAATGTCAAGAAGAGCAACCACTCAACCATTAATATCATTATCTGAGAGTGAAAGAATTGATAACGACTCTGGCGATTGCTGTTGTTCCAACCCACCACCCAATTGCTGTTTGTGGACTCTTGTTATTCTCTTTGTGATGAACATCATTTTCACTTTTATTTATTTCTTACTTGCAATTGCATGATTTAATTAAACAATAAGCTTTTTTAATTTTTTTAATTTTTTATTTTGTCTCAAAAATATATGACAAAGACTAGGATCCGTTGGAATACTCAAAAAGTGAGAGAAGAAATGGCTAAAGAAAATTGTATATTATTAGATGATTACAAAAGAGGAGATATTCGTATTCATTATTTATATGAAGGTAATGAATTTTCAGTAAGGTGGTCAGATTGGATGAAAAAAGATAGGCCATCAAGACCACATTTGAAAGGAGGAAATAGAAAAATAACAAAATCAAAGAGTGTTGATAACTTAAATAAAACTTTTGAAGATCCTGAAAATGGAGAAGAGGAAAATGAAAATGAAGAAGATTTTAATGAGATAGAAAATGAATTACATCAAGAATGAACTCAAAGAAATTAATGATACGTTATTCTTAATATTGGAATGGAGATTTGCAAATTCACAAGAAATGAAAAATTATTGGATGAATGAAATATTCAATAAATCAATTGGACTATTTGATCAAAGAATTGTTTTAAATTTAAGAATTGCTAATCAAATTGATACTCATTTCATTAATATGTTAGAGCAATTTATATTAGAGAAGTTAGAACTGGAAATAGGTTTGATGTGAACTTTTTCTAGAATTTTGCAAAATCAAAAATGCCACCAAAAAGAACGAAAATGTCAAAAATCCCGCCAGAATTATTGTATTTAATCGAAAAACAAATAAGAAAAAGAAGCAAACCAACACGAAAAACAACAACAACACCAAGAAAAGCGAGATCAAATAAAGGAATCAAAAGATCAGGAGTAAAAAGAACAAGAAAAAGATAAAAAAGAAAAAATATTTTTATTTTTTGATAATTTAATGAAAAATCAAAAATAAAAGATGGCGAAAGGTACAGCAAGAGATCCAAACGCAGCAGCAAGGAGAAGAGAAGCAGCAAGGAGAAGAGCAGCAGCAGCAAGGAAAAAACAAGCGAATGAAGCAGCAGCAAATGTATTAAATCAAGCAGGAGAAGCAATGCAAGCAGCAGCTGATGTAGTAACAGCAGCAGCGGCTCCAAAGACACCAAGAAAATATTTAGATCTACCTGCTTATGATTGGTCACATGTTAATTTAAAAGATTTACAAGATTTTGCGAGAAAAGAAGGAATCCATTTTTCACCTGATGATACAAAAGAAACATTACAAGCAATTCTTGCACGTTGGGCAGAAACAGGATATAAAAATAAAAGAAAAACATCAAATAAACCAAGACAACCAAGGAAAAAACCGAATGGAACAAGAAAACCACGAGAAAGACATGAGGGACCTCGATTACCAAGAAAAACAAGATCAGATAAAGGACAAAAGAAAGGAGCATTGAAAAAAGATGGAACACCTAGAAAGAAACCAGGACCACAAAAAGGATATAAAAGAAGAACAAAGAATTAAATTTAAAAATTGAAATTCGATATTATTTTTGTAAGTAAAAATGTCAAAAAAAGTAAATACAACACGATCAAATACAACATCAGAAGCGAAATCGTTCTTAAAAAAATTAGCAATTGATAATATGTTAAATAATAAAAATCAACCAGTATTAAATTCAAAAGGATCAGCAAGAACTTTTTCATTTAAGGAACCAAGATATGACTCAAAAAGATTACCAAGTAATGACGTTCGAGTTATCCATAATGGTTATGCTTATACTTTTTCAAATGCAGAATGGACAGATCGAAAGAAAAGAAATATTGTTCCATTAAAAAGAGTTAAAATAACAGAAAAAGAAAAAGAAACGCACAAAGAATGGAAACAAAGAAAAGCTGAAAGAAGTCAACAACCAAAAAAAGTCGTCATATCAGAAAATAAAAAACAATCATCAAACAGTGAACGGGACGGATTTCTTAAAGATTTATTAAATAAACCAAAACAAAAATTCAAATCAATATCCCCTCTCTCAAATAAAGAAGAAGAATTTATTTATTCAGTTTTGAATAGACCGAAACAAACAAAAAAGGCGAAAGAAAATGAGCCAAAACCGAAAAGAACAAGAGCAAATGTTCCTAGAGTAAAAGATTTTGTTGATGCAAATGAGAAGAAAAGATTAGATAAAATAAATAAAATGATAGCTAAATATGGTGAAATACCAAAAGCTAAAAGAATTGAAAAATTACAAAAATTAGGATATAATGTAGATAACAATACAGATGACGAAAAATTAAATTTCTGGTTACATGAAGCAGATTGTATTCAAAAAGGGAAATATCGATATTTATCTTATGGAACTTTATTTAATACAATTCAATCAAAAAAATTTCAAAAAATTCAACTTAATCCAATTCCACCAGATGCAACAAGAATGGATTTAGTTCAAACAATGTATGATATAGCAAAAGGTAAATTTGGTAAAGAAGCAAAACCGAAAAAGGCGAAGACAAGAGCAAATGTTCCTAGAGCGAAAGATAGTGAGCCGAGAAAACCACGATCTGAAGCAAAACAAAGAAATCAAGAATTGAGAGAAAAATATAAAGGAATTAAAATCGATAGTCTTCGAAGATTGTTAAGAAGAAATGGTATTGATTTTAATGAAACAATGAAAAGAAAAGATATTATTGAATTAATTGAATCAAATAATCTAGTATATAAAAAGAGAGAAAGAAAACAAAAACCAATAACCGAAAACTCCACCTCCACCACCAGTGAGTGTTAGCGAACCTGTGCAACCACCAATAACAGAAACAAATGATGCAGTCGGTACTCAAACTCAAAGACCTCCGTTATCTAATCGATCACAATATGCTCAAACAATAATGAAAAGATTAAATGGGGAAAAAAAAATTCCAGGAACAGAATAATCACAAAGAAATATGAACCGAAAAAAATAAATTTACCTAATGTAGTTCATGTAAATCTTCCAATACAAAAACCAGAACCAAAACAAAAACAAAAACAAGTTATTACAACTCTTCCAAATAGTGAGAAATTCAAACAAAATATTATTCAAGATTCAATAAAACCAACAAAAACGATTCAAAAAGAGTCACCGTTAAGAACTCAATATGATGATAATCCTGAATTTTATGATAATTATTTCGATAATCCACCATCTGAATTTGAAGATAATTATTTTGATAATCCACCATCTGAATTACCAAAACAAGAACCAATAGTCGAAATTGATTATAATTATGTTCCAATTGAAGATGATCTGAAAATAACCAATTCAACTGATCCACCAAAACAAAAACCAAAACAAAAAGGAAAATGGAGGTCCAAAGATGAGATATATAATGAGATGGTCAAGAAATTAGAAAGGAAAGGAATTCCAATTCCTGAAGGTGCAACTATCAAACAATTAAAAGATTTAGATAAAACGGTTAAAGGGCAATCTGGTCGACCAAAAAAATAAATGAAAGGTCAACGATATGTACACAAGTCAAAGTGGAAAATAATTTGGGTTATTGACGATGATGGTTCTAGAAAACCGTTTCTTCTTGATGAAAAAGGTTCATTGGCATTGATGTATTTTCCAAAGAATGAAAATAGAAATCTTCGAAAAGAAATACAAAAAATATATCCCAAAAAAACACTTCATCCAATTGGACCAATTCGATTTCATGATTTTAGAAATCAAGATAAAGGTTGAAATATTGGCTTATTAATAATATTGGGATCTTTTCTTGGATTTAATAAGACTGCTGGTTTAGCACTAATTTTTTTATTAAAACTTCCAAATGCCATTCTTTTTATTTATTTTTAAAAAAATGACTTTATCATTACCAAAAGCTTTAAAGGACGATAGACAAGAATTAAGACATTTATTTAGTGAAATCAAAAGTGAATTATTTGATACATTTATGAATACAGATAGTTTTACTGAATCTTGTGAATGTATGAATATTTCAAAGAATATAAGTGTTATAGAAAAAGAAATAGAAACAGATTTAAATGAACTTGAAGATATTATATTTAGGATGAAACAAACATTAGATCGCACATTAGTCATCAAAAAGTATTTTCAAATTTCATAAATTTTTTCAGAAACTCAAAAATGATTAAGAAAAGAGCAGCGAATGCAGGAGTAAATGCTAATATTTCGTTAGAGCCTTCAGCAGCTAGTCAAAGTACAAACAACTTAACAAATAATATAATAATTAATAAAAGAGATGATGGGAAAGAAGATATTGTTATAACTCGTGAAATTGAATTACCTGATATCAAAAATAATGAAATTGAAAAAGATGTTAAATATTTAATTTTAGAAACATATGCAAAAATTTTATTAGATCAAGATAAAGCTTTAATTTCGAATTTAATATCTAAAAATTGTATTATTATACCAATTGCAAGTTTACAAGAAATAATCAAAACAATATTAGGTAAAAATTGTTCATCTGTAGAAATTTATATTGATGAAGATATTAAATGTTGTGCATCTAAAGCATCACCTATTCGAAAAATTGAAGCAATAAAAATAATTAATGAAGATGGTGAAATGGTAACAGATTTCAAACAAGTTTATAACAAAGAATTTAATGATTTAGTTAATGTTTATCATCTTTGTTTGAAATATGTTGTTGTATAAGAGAGATTATCAAATATTTTTTTTACAAATCTGGAAATTCAATTTTATTTTCGATGACTTGTAATGTTGTATCTTCAACAACACAATTGATTCCTTTTACGTGATTCAACTTCAAATAATAAGGAAATGGATGATTCAAATTATCAGTATAATAAATGACTTCTATCGTATAATGACTTGAACTATCATAAGTAACAACTGTCCAAGTTCCATTCTCATTTCGTAATCCAATTCGTCCATCAGGCAGATCCTCGAAATAAACAGCAAGGTTCAAAAATCCACTATTTGCAATTTCTTTTTGAAAATGAATGAAAGTATATGTATCAAATTCTTCTTGAGTGTAATCATCATCAGTTATTAATCGATGTTCAGTCACTATCTTACAATTCGTTATAGCGGTCTTCCTAATGCAGCATTCTCTTGCTGTAGATTTGATATCTGACTGTTCATTGTTACGATTTTAGTAACATTTTCACCTATTAACTTGGCTAGATCTTGATGAGATTTAATATAATTATTTAATTTTGTCTTCAGTTCATCATTTTCACTTTTCAATGCATAATTGGTCAAATCAACAGGTTCAGGAATTTCACTTTTTAATGCTATTTGATCTTGCTTCAATATTTTTTCCGCTAATATTAATTTGGTATCAAAAGAGTCTTCCCCATTATCGATGTAAAAGCATTGACCAAATCTATCACTTTTATAATAGGTCAAGTTATAGGTTGTTCCATCAATTTCAACATCGACATTAACTCCATCTTCAGTAATAACACCATTATAATCAAACAAATAATCAAACTCTTTTACAAAGCCATCGTTATTTGATATTGTTCCAACAAGGTGAATTCCACTAGTCAATGTTATTTTGACTTCCCACGATCCTGAACTATCTTGTACGTTTTCAAAAGGCACATCGACTGCATCTTTATATATCAAATCATTTTTGCTTCGATATTTTGCATCTGCTTCTTCTTTCGTATATAATTCTTCAATATTTGGTTTCTTAGCTAATTCTTGTTGAATAGTTTCTAAAGCAGTATTTACTTCGTCAGTTGTTGGATATTCAAGACTAAACATTGCAACATCATTTTGATGACTATTGACTGCTAATGCATTTATTTTTTCATCTAAAGCTTCAATATCAGATAAATAAGCAATATCAGCTGGAGTTTTCTCAACTAAAAGTCTCATAAATGTATTCTTTTCAATGATACATCCAGCAATCTTATAGTCAGTATTTTCTCCTGTTATAATTATATTTTTATCAATTTTACTAATATTAGATAAATATTTTGTACGATATTCTTCCGATTTTGGAAGACCATCAATTGTGATGCTATCTATTGTTGTTGTTGTATCAACTCCTTTATAATCAGTTATTGTACCTTGTTCAATTTTAATATATAATCGTTTTTGACCTTCAGATGTGAATAATTTAAATACACAAATACCATTTTTTAATTCATCTTCTGCTTGAAATAAAACTGCAGCTTGTTCATCTTGATAATAAGTAACAATATCAATTGTATCCATTCTTGTTAGTTCACTTCTGGAAATATAATCACTTTCAATTTCTTCAATTTTATCTACAATTTTCAATAATGGTTTCTTCATTGAATCTCTAAATGAATAAGTTAATAATTTTGCACCCCCAACAGTCATAATCATTTCTTCTTCTTTTTCATCAAATACTGGAATTTCTGTTGGACCTGATTCACACCAATTTCGAACACTATTTAATGATACTCCAATACTTCTTGATAAATCAGGTAATTCCATTTCTTGACGAGATTGAACAAATTGTTTCCATAAACCAGATACACAACTAGTAATTTTTTCTGCACCAAATATTAGACCATTTGCACTAAAAGCTAACATTCCTGCAACCATTTGAATTTTTTGTTTTAATCTAATTTTGTCAATATCAGCTTCTAATTTTTCAGTAATTTGTTCAGTTAATGCCATTCTTGATTTCAAACCTTCAACTGATTTATCTAAATTATCAACATCAACAGAAACAACATCAACTGTGTTCGAAACTAAATTCAAATCTGATCTCATTGTTGTAATATTGTCTGCTGTAATTATTTTTGATGAAGTTATGTTGTAATCAGTATATAAAGTAGTTGCTGCATTTGGATTTGGACTCACTTCATAATATTGTTGATTAATAATATATTCAAATGGATTAGTATTTTTATCCCAATTAATTTCTTCAATTGGATCTACTAAATCTTTAAATAAATAAATTGCAATATCTTGATTGTTAACTCCAAATTGACCAAATTCATGACAATTTAATTTCTCAATTGTATCCAAATCACCTCTGAGACTAAAATAATTTTTATCATAATCACCATGTCCAGTATACAAATTTGATGGGTAAAAACTTAATCTATTCCATTCTTTGGTAAATGAGAGTTTCAAATCTAAATATACTCGATCCCAATTATCAAATTGTAAATTGTCTTTTACTTCGGTATATTTATTAATATAAGCTCGAATTACACAACAATCATATCTTAGATTTCCTTCTGTCCATCCAACTGGAAGATATTCTCTTACAAAGGTCAAACCTTTTTCACCTCCATCAATTTCAGTACCATCTTTTAATAATATTTTTGTTTGAACATCAGAATCTTGAAAAAGTTTTTCAATTGGATTTTCAGATTCACCCCAAGTATAATCCCATCTTTTATGAACTGCATAAGTATTCCATTTTGATCTTCTCATCATTATTTCTGCTCCATCTCTTTCTTGATATTTTGTTTCACCTTTCCCTGGAACTTGTAAATTACGTTTATTAATAATTTTTCCTGTGATATGACCTTGAACATTCAAACCACTCCATTTTTCACCATCATAGGTTAAACTCCATTGATTTCCAAAACAATAATCTTTGAATTCAAATTTTAAACCAGTTGGAATTTGATAATCAGTTGGAATTTTGAAAACCATTTTATAACAATCTTTGAAATTTGATTTTTCATCGGTTACTGAATTTCTATCAAAAATTTGTTCTTCAGTGATTATACTTGGTTTGTATAAATATAAGTTATCAGATTCATGTAATTTCAAACTATTTCTAGAATCTATGATATCACATTTGATGGAAGGTAATGTTGATTTCAAATGATTTAAAGGTAATTGATAAATAATACTAATTTCACCATTAATGTACAAAGATTTCAAATCAAGACTTAAATTCTTATCAACTTTTATGTATGGAGTTGTTGATGTTTCTTCAGTAATTGTCACTTTTTTATCTTCAGCAGCTGTTACACATGGACATACGAAATTTTTATTCAAAACATAAATTGATAATTGATAAATATATTTTCCTTCACTATCTAAGAAAACATTCTTTCTCAAATTGATTTTAAATACTTCTGTCTTATCATCGATTTGTAATAGTTTTGTTATATCATCATCATTCATTTGTATATTTAATTTTTCATCTTCAACCGTTAATGCATCTCTAGTAACATGATAATCAGAAAAACCTTCAACAGTTTCAAACTCATTCGATTTTGATGTTAACAATTGAGAACCTAAATATGTTTTACCATCTACTTTAAATTGAATATCGCCTTTAAATTTAGTCAGCATTTTTTACATTTGCAACAAAAATAAGATTTACTCAATTGTGGAACATTTTTCTTCTAATAACTGAATTCTACTATCATAAAATTTATCACATTCAATATTTTTAGTTTTATCTTCTAAGATCTTAATTCGATTCTCGGTTGTCAAATTTTCAAACGTTAGATCAGTTTCAATATTTTGACATTTACGTTCCAAAGCAGTTAATATTTCATCAACATTCTCATTCTCATTATTATTATTACCTCCACATTGACATTGATTCTCTTCTAATCGAGATAAATCTTCTGAAAGACCAGCACAAAATGACCAAATCTCTTTGATTCCTTGATTTAACCATTTTAATTGATCTAGTTCTTCGTCTTGCCATTTCTTTAATTTTTCTTCAAATGTTAATACAACTGGTTTTTCCTCATTTAATGCCAATGTTTGAGCTTTATTATTTATGACAAAACCTTCTTTATTTCGATATTCTTGACTCTCAGTAGTATCAGCAGAAAATACATTTCCAATTTGATCAACATTTGATTCTAAAGTTGATACCCTTTCTGTATAATTTTTCATTGTATTTTCTAAATTTGTTATTCTAGTTAATGTATCAAAATCTATAGAACCTGATGATGACCCAAGAGTGGTTAAATAATTTTTGAAATTCTCATTCAAAGGAGCAAGGTAATAACCAACAATTCGATTTTCTAAATTTCTTTCCTCTCCAGAATCTGTTTCATATTGATGTTCTTCACAATATTTTTTATCGGCTTCAGTTTCTTCTAATTTTAGTTCAAATATACCATTTAAGGTTATTTTTAGGTTATGATTTTCAATTACAAATGATGAACTTTCTATATTATTTTGATTTGATTTAACAGTTAATTCATTATTTGTTATTTTACATTCGATAACATAATCAATGAATTTAATTTGATAATTTATTTTTGAACGTTTTCGATCAAAGATATGGAAAATAAAATGTGAACTCTCATAATCATAAATGGTAATTATTAATGATGAATTATTGTATTCGGCTGATATAAAAGAAGTTAACATAACACCATCAGCAGCTTCAAGATTACTCATATCAAAAGTTATAAATCCATACCCTGCTAATGTTTGAGGTCGTAATGGTTGTAATGGAATATTATTTAAATTATTTTCGACAAATATTGAATTTCTCCAAAATTTACCAAATTCTTTGTTATCAATTAAGTATTCAAGTTGATCTTCAAAACTTTGATTCAATTGAGAAAATATATAATCCATATACAATTTCCAATCATCTTCATTTTTTTGCAGCATCTTCTCATAGGACTCAATTGTGATTGTTTGTGGATCATCTGTTAATAATTGAGGTGCAGCTCGAAAAGTCTTTGGAGCTCCTATTTTTGCCATTGCATATTGATTTTGATGAATTTCACTTTTCATCTTCCAAAAGATTGCTTTTGCGAGAAATTGAAGATCCAATATATAATTTTTTTCATCGATCGGTTTTTTTGGATTCGGCATTATTACTGGAAATCGTAAAACTTCGGAAAGATATAGTGGTTCTGAAAAAGTTACATGATTTCCTAAATCTTGAATATCATCTGGATCATCATCTGATGGGTAAGATAAATTTATTTTTTTCCAGAGATTGAAAAATTTCACAAGGGCATTTGTTGATATTTGAATTGACTTGTCTGTAGAATTTAACATAAAATTTCCAGTTGCTCCTTTCAATGCTGTACTTATATTTTCCGTTTTATTCACAACTGAAGTAAGATCTCTCCCTAATTTATCAGAAGTCAGTTCACTATTATATCCAGTTGATCCCTCTAAAAGATTAAATTTAATTTTTAAATTTTGAACTGTACCACCATCTTTCAAAACAAATTTAGTTTTTGAGTTATCTTGATTATCGAGTACATAATCAACAATTTCATCTGTCGTGATTGTTGCTGTTCTTTCTCCTTTCTTTTTCTCTTCCTCATCTTTTGGGTATTTTATTGTTAAATTTGACGCCTCACCATTTTCTTTCAACACAAATAAACTCGAATCAGTCACACCACTTGCAGTCATTAATTTGAAATCTGTATCGGTCCAAACACCTGTCATTAAATTTTTATTTTCGCACCAAAAATAAAATTGATTCAATATTCTAATTTCAAGAACAAAATGAAATAATCAGGAACTATTATTTTTCTTGTTTCTGTATCTTTAAACCAAACCATAAAACCTTGTTTGACATTCGAATCAATTAAATATTTTCTATTATCATCAGGAACTTGTAAATTTGCAACATAAACTAAACTATCACAATAATTATTTCGAGGAACAAAACTTGCATGAACAGTATAATTTGATGCAGTATGCTTATTAACAACACAATAACAATATTGAAAGATTATATATCGATCTTGACCTTGAGTTGGAGTATGAAACTCTGATGGATATTTAAAAGCAAATCTATCATTTTCAAAATAAAAGTGATCAACCGTTAAACATTCTGATAAATTTTGTTCTTGTTGTTCCTTTGTTGTTAATTTCCAACCTTGTACAGGATAATAAGTTTTATGAATTTTTAATGGTTGAATATTTAAATTTGGATCAATGTTATATGAAATTAATGTCGACATATTTTTCTATTCAAATAAAAATCTTTATTTATAGCCACTTGGTACTCCTTCATCATGATATTGAACTCCATCTTGAATTGACCAAGTCCAATAAGTATCAGAACAAATCCACATTTCTGGTTTACATAAATTTCTTACATTAACATCATGGGTAGGGAAAAGATAACTATTTTCTTGTTGATGACCCCAATTAAAGATAGAATCAGCATGAAATTTTATTAAAGCTTCATGATTATCAGTATCTATACCATCGAAAACATAACCCGAATTTCCACGTTCTAATTGGAAATTAATTCCGAAATTTGTATCATCATAATAACTATTTTGGAAATTCCAATCTCCTCTAATTTGAGAGTTTTCAATTATTATGTTATTCAAAGGTTGACAAATAGATTCTAAATATTCTGGAGTTGCTTCAATTCCATCTAATTCATTTGCCATTAATTGATATTGAACAAATCTTCCATTCCAAGTATTAGCAAATTCAACTTGAGGATACAATTTCTTATCTATTATTAATCGAACATTTGCATACATAATATTTCTATATACAGTAATATCATTTGCATATCTTGGAAACATAAATGTTATATTTGTTGCATTTTTCAAAGGCATAGATTTAATTAAATTTATTTCATCATCTCCGACAGTTGTATCAAAAATTACTCTTGTTAATTCTTGAGATGGAATTATTAATGGTTCTTGTAAAGTTGACATCAATCCTTCAACAACAGATGGTTTTATTCCAAATCCAAACAAATTTGATCGTCCAACTGTGATTTTTATTGATTTTGGATTAACAATTAAACGATTTTCCATAACTCCACAAAAAACTTGATTCATTGTTGTATTTGATTCAGCCGTCGTACTGCTCTCATTGTAATTATTTAATTTCCAAAGTGTTGATGATGTTCCAGCAAAAACTTTGGAGACATCAACGCTATTTTTAACAATATTGACTTCAAAAGATGAAACAATCTTTCCTAATTGACCAATTTGTAAAAAACGATTTATTATTGGAACTTCAGGAGAATGATATTCAATCATTTGATAATACAATTTCTTTTTCTGACGGTCTCCAACTTTTTGAGGAGGAACTTGACACCAAACTAAACCATCCAAAGAAAATCTTACTTCTTCTTCTATTTCACCTAATATTTGATTTGGATACAATCTCCAAGCTTGTAAAGCTAACTGATCTGTGAATGGAATGATTAACTCTAATCGAATTGGAACCCATTTTATCGTATGGTCATTTTCCCAACATAAATCAGATATTGGAATGTAGCATCCACAAACATTAGGAGATAAATTACAAACATTTTCCCATAACGTATGAGAATGAGGTGAATTTTGTTTTGATTCCTTTGAACGAATTGAATTATATGCATAAGATTCACGAATCATTTCTGTTTGATGATAATTTTGAACCAATTTCCCATCAACATAAAATCTAGCTTCATCAATAATTTCAACAGCATCTTTAAAACCAACAAATATTTGATTTATTTGTGCTCTATCTCGATTTGAATAAGTGGCATTTGGAGGTGATCCTTTTTCTGTAAAATAATTTAATTTCGGTAAATGCTCTGATAATCCAACTTCAAATTCAACTGTCATTTCAATAAAACTTTTTTCTATTTGAGATATTGTATGATTTGGGTGAGTTAGTTTTATTCGAGTTCTTTCGGAAAATTTTTCAATTGGAATATCATGATCATGGAAATCTTCACAATACATAGCAAAAGTATTATCACCTCCATTTTTTGCTACCAAATTTCTTAAATGTTCATTGAAAAAGTTTAATATGTCACCTTCATCATTTCCAAAGTTTCTAAATTGAGCGTTTTGATAAGTCATTTGATCTTGCAAAAAAAATTTAGATCTTATCTTAGTCATAACCAGTTGGTCTTCCTCGTGGGTAATATTGAACACCATCTTGAATTGACCAAGTCCAATAAGTATCAGAACAAATCCACATTTCTGGAATTGGGGTTTGTTTTTGATTTTTTATTGATACCACATTTTTCGCCGAGACATCAAAATCTGGATACAGATATGCGTTATTAATATCATCATTAATCAAATTTCCTTTGAATTCAATTGACACTGCTTGATTTCCAGAATCAACGCCATCGAAAACATAACCAGAATTTCCTCTTTCTAATTGGAAATTGATTCCGAAACTTGTGTTATCAAATGGGGAAATAAAGAATCTCACATTCTCAGCTGGATCACTATCCAGACGCATATGTTTTGGATAAACATTATTGATTGGTTTTGAGATTGATTCAACAAATTCATCTGTTGGTTCAATATTTCCATCTAATTCATTTGCCATTAGTTGATAATTAACAAATCTTCCATCCCAAGTATTATCAAAATAAGTTTCTGGATATTTCTTTTTATTGACTGATAACCAACACTGCTCTAACATAACATTTTGATAGACTGTGCAATGAGTAGTTTTTGCTGGAAACATCATTGTAATATTTGTAGCATTCTTTAATGGAACAGATTTTGAAATATCGATCCGTCCTCCCGTTACCCTCATATCAAATTGATATTTGGTTAATTCTTGCGAAGGAATAATTATTGGTTCTTGTAATGTTGTCATTAATGATTCAATTACATCAGGTTTGACTCCAAATCCACTACAATTTGATCGACATTTCACTATTCTCACATCATCGTTTGAGAGTTTGAGACCATTCATTTGTACGTGCCAGTAATTTATGTCTTGTGCATTTTTCGTAGCTAAGACCGTTGATATGCATGGATAAGACCCTTCATTATCACCACCTGTAATATCCTCGGTTTTAACGTTGTTGTTAACAACATGTGTCACAGCTTTGACAGTTATGATTTCATCTCGGTATTGAGAAAAGTGATTGAAAATAGGCAATATTGGTGCATCATATTCTAATTGCCCAGAGTCTACCCATTTCCAAAATCTTTTGATTTCACCAACATTTTTAGGTTGAAGTTGACACCAAACAAGAGCATCAAGAGAAAATTTGACTTCTATTTCAACTTCACCTAAAATTCTATTTGGATACAATCTCCAAGCTTGTAAAGCTAACAAATCGGTGAATGGTATATTCAATTCCATACGAACAGGAACTTTCGTATTATTTAGAAAAGCAATGAGAGGAACATAAACACCTGCAACATTTGGACTCATGCAGCATACGCTTTCCCATAATGAATGAGCATGAGCTGCATTATTTTTGGAATCTTTTGGTCGAATTGAATTATATGCAAAAGTTTCTTTAATCATTTCACTTTGATGATAACCACTAATTAATTTTCCGTCAACCCAAAATTGTAATTCAGATATGATTTCTGCAGCATTTTTAAAACCAATAAAGATATAATTTAAATGCTTACAAGGATTTAATGCCGAATCATTTGCGAAAGTTTTATTTAATTCGAGATTCAGTTCTAAATCTAATTTTATGAAACCTTTTTCTATTTGGGAGATTGTATGACCTGAATGAGTTAATCTTATTTTTGTTTTTGTACCAATTGGAATAGGTTCATCTTTGTCATGACAGAGTTCCTCAACAATTGAAAAAGTATTATCACCTCCATTTTTTTGTACTAATGTCCTCAAATGATTATTGAAAAAGTTTAATATGTCACCTTCATCATTTCCTGAATTCTTAAATTGTGCGTTTTGATAAGTCATCTGTTTTTATGAAGAATTTAAAAAATTCGAAAAGCCAATTTTTTTTAAAATGAAAAACAATTCTATACAATGGCTTTTGGTTCTTGGATTAAAAAAATAGGAGAGAAAGTTAAAAATTTTGCACAAAAAGCAGTTCCGATAGTTCAAAAAGGTTTGCAATTTGCTGCAGATAAAGTTGCGCCAGTCTTAGAAAAAGTTGGAGAAACAGTAGGTGGAACAATTGGTAATATTGCAAGTGGTATTGGAAGAGGTATTCGAACAGTTAATGATAAAGTTCAACCTTGGTTAGAAACTGGGAAAGAAAAATTCTTACAACCTGCTTATGATAATAATAATTATGGACCTAGTTAAATTTTATGAGTACATTCTTCGTCTAATTTCATCATCTAATGGTGGCTCATTTGGAGGGAAAAGCTTTATAACTCTTAATAATGTGTTCATTAACTCAATCAAAACAAGTGTTCCTAAGAGAATTTCAATCAGCATATTGTTTTAAATATTTTCAAAAATGTTTAAACAAATTTTATTTTTTTTAAAATGGAATTGAAAATTATTGAACCTATTCAAAATTATTTAAAAGAGTTTAAAACAATTGATGAATTTAATTTATTCTATTCTAAGAACAAAGAACAACTAGATTCAGAAACAACACATAAACTAAACAAAAAGTATCATATTCAAGGTTATCGTATAACCAAAATCAAAGGTGAATTAATGATAAAGAAGGTTAATGAAGAAGAAGAAAAAGACGATTCAGAAATTTTGAAGATAAAAGATGATATTGCAAAAATTAAAATTACTTTGAATGATGTTATAAATTTTATTAACTCTAAGACCTAATATATGTATCACCACCTGAAGAACATTGAATAACAATCATTGGATGTTCATCTGGATGTTCATGTTTCATTTCATTTAATTGTTGAAATGCATCAAAAAAGTCTTCAAAATCTAAATTACTTGCTGCTTGAGAATAAATGTAACGTAATTGTTGTTTATTAAAACCAGGCAATAAATATAAAGTACTTATTTCATTTTTAATATGTGGTTTTAACCCTTTCCAACCTTGAACTAATAAGAAATAAGACATATTTGTATGACGACATCTACGTAATAATTGACTAAAAAATGATTCTTCTGACGAGAATAATTTTGAATTTGAAATATCATCAAATAATACAATTGAATGTAAATATTCTCGATCAAAATCTTCAACAAACAAAACATTAAATAAGTCATCTAATTGATCTTGTGCAATTTTATTTTTGGTTCTTTCTCTTCGAATTTTGTAATATAAACTTTTTGCTGCTAATAATTCATCAATACATTTTTCAGCATCTTTTTCACTAACTACAACTGTTGGCATTTGTAATAATGGTTTCAATGATAACCAACTTTTATCATTCTCTTCACCATCTTTTGTAACATAAACTAATAAATGATGAGTATTAAGTATTGAAATTTTGATTATTTCTTCTAATGCTGTAACTGTTTTTCCCATACTTTGTTTACCTACAATAACATTAACAGAATTATATTTAGCAACGATATCTTCATGAATTGGAGCAATTAAAGAATCATTTTTTGGACTCAAATTTGATTTTAATCTTGCTTTTATTTTTGATCGAATGTTTTCTTTCTCAAAGTTAACTTCTTCTTCTTCACTATCACTAAAATAATCACTGTCACTCATATTTTTTAAATTCCGACTAAATTATGTAAAAAAAAGTAATAAAAATTTACTCTTCAGTAATTTCTTCTTCTCCATCATCGTCATCATCAAATTCACTTGATGCTTGTTGAATTGCAGCTACTAATAATTGTTCAATATCTTCTTCAAAATGTTGTCTATCGTCTTTTGGTCCAGTTTTCAATTTTTCAATTAAACCGTCAACAATTTTATGATAATCTTCTTGAGTTGTTTTATTTCCACGATATCTTCTTTGTTCTTCTTCTGTTGTCAAACCATATTCTTGATAAAGTGGTTGTAAAACTAATTGATCCCATACAATTGGATAAGCTTTACATAATAATCTCATTTTGTCAACTGGAATTAAATCAACATAATTTGTTTCAGCCATTGCTTTTTCAGTAACTCTTCCCATAACATATTTCTTAAATTTATTTAATGCTGATAATTTTCTTGGTTTCTTTTCTGGTTTCTTGAATTCCTGTAACAACTTTCTTAATTCTGTTATCTCTGCGTTACTCATGATTTTTGAATAAAAATAAAAATCAAAGAAGATAAATTTAAAGCTTTGAATTCATGAACTTCATTAATTGAGGATTATTTGAAATAACACTTGGAGTTTCAGATGTGATAATAGGTTTCACGGGTTCAATAATAGGTTTCACGGGTTCAATAATAGGTTTCACGGGTTCAATAATAGGTTTCACGGGTTCAATAATAGGTTTCACGGGTTTTGTTTTTGATAGATCCAGTTTGTCGATTGTACTTTTTTCATCAATTATTTTTGGTTTTGTTTTCGCTTCAATATCAATATCAAATTTATTTTTTGGTTCTTTCTTCTTCTTTTTCAAAAGTTTACTTCTTTCTGATTTTTGTTTCTTCAAATTCTTATTTCCTTTAGTTTTTGTATTAATTGTTGGTTTCTTTGGTTTAACTTCCTCAACATCATCATCAATCTTTTCCTCAATTTTTGTTTCAATTGGTTTCTGTTTTTGAGCCAATACTTTAAATCGTAATGGTGCATTTTTCCGACCTCTTCTTGGTAAAATTTGAGTCATTGATTTTGTTTGAATTACTTCTGGTTCGTCAACTTTTGTTGGTAATAAGTTAATTTTCTTTCCTGGTTCTATTTTTGTCATTGTCATTGGTTTTTCAGATATTGGACTTACTAATGGTTTCTTTTCTATTGGTGTTTCTTTCTCTTCTGTCATTGTTGTTTTAGATGAAAATAAATTATTTATATTTGAATTTGTTTGATATGGAACAACTGGTTTAGGAGGAAGATTTTCATTAAATTGAGACATTATTGATGTTTTTCCGTTTAATTTATTTTTCTTTTGTTGTTCTAACAATAATTGGCGTATTGATACATTACCTTTCGAACTTTGTTGAATTAAACTTGTAATTCCACCTTCATAACGTTTAGCCCAAACATTCTCTTCTTTCTTTTCTGAATCATCATTAATTGTTAAATCTGTATTTGTGGTTGTTGGTGTTGTTGTTGTGGTTGTTGGTGTTGTGGTGTTGTATGTTGGTGTTGTTGCGGGCTTATTGAATGGATTTGTATATCCAGTATTTCTTAATGCACCACCAATTGTATTACCATTATTTTGATTTTGTTGTCTTTCTTTTTCTTGAGCTTCATTTATCATATTTTGAATTTCATGTAATGCAGTTTCAGTATCTTGATTCTTAAATCTTTCAAATCCAATTTCAGTCATATTTATTTTTCGACGATACGAATTCAAATCTTTTAATTTCTCTTCTACTTTCTTTTTATGTTCTTTCTCTTTATCATCTTTTGCTTTCTCATCATCCCATTGTTTCTTTGCTTCATTCTCTTTTTGTTGCAAAAGAATGATACTTGGTTCCAAATTATTCAATGGTTTATCTTTATAATCATCATATTTTAAGAGAGTATTTTCTTTCTTATAATTTGTTTTCAGATCTCGATAATATTTATTCGTCTTTGCAATATAGCGATTCAATTTCAAATATCTTTCTAAATCATCCAATGACGGATATAACTCAGCTAGCTTTTCATATGTTTCAGAACTATCATCGATATGTTTATGATATTCTTCTAATAGATTCTTGAAAAATTCTTTCTTTTCGGTATTGACTTTTTCTTTATATTTGATATATGCATTTCGAATATCATCTACTGTCACTTTTTTATCTGTTCTTTTTGCTATTTCTGGTTCGATATAACTTTGATGAACAAATGCAACATCTTCTGTTTTCATTGTTCCTTTCTTCTTTTGAAGTGCATTATGATCATCTAAAATTGGTATAAATGCAATACTTTCTAAAACATATACCCAATCGATATTTTTCTTATCTGGTGCAAATTTTTTAACAATATCTTTTACATTTATTTTTGTTTTTCCAAAATGATTTTCATATAATGGTTTGAAGTCTAAAATTGCGTTCACATAATCCAAATCTTTTGCTGAATATGTTAATCCTTTCAACTCATCTTTTGTCACTTTTGAACCTTCTTCCAAATTTTTATTTATTGCATCGATGTTTTCAATTATTTTCTTTTCTGTGTCAGTTTTTTCTTTCTCAAAGGATTTAAACGCTATTTGATATTCACCAATCAATTCGTCTTCTGAAATTTTATCATGTTGTTGAGTAGCTGGATTATATCGTAAATTATCAATATATTCTTCATATGTTTCTTGTTCTTTTCTTGGTATTCCTTGAAATTCTAGAGATTCCTTATGAACAATTCTTGCAAGATTTGCATGATAAGCTGTCTCAATATCAAATTGTAAATCTTTCTCGTTTTGAATGTTCCATTGAACCTTATCACGAATTTTATATGGGTAATACATCATTTGATCCAAAGTTATTTTTTGGCCAAAAGCAGTTTCATATCTTTTCTGTAATGGAGTTAATTTACAATATTTAACAATTTCATAAGCATTTGTGTATGTTTGAAGTTTTTCTGAATCTAATTTCAATTTTTCATCGTCAATATTTGCATTGAATTCACTTATGAGATCATCTAAATTTTCATCATATGAATATTGTAAAGCAGCTTTCACATAATTATTAAGTAATGATAAATCTTTCCCTTTCTTCTCAAACTTTTTCCGTTCGACTTCGAAATTAAATTCGTTATCATTCTTTTTGTTATAATTTTCAATATCTTTCTTCATTGCCATTCGAACGTGACCATATTCGGTATTTTTATATTCTTTCACAATTTCATCTTTCTCTGCATTTGTTAATTTTGACCATTGTTTGTTTCCACCGAATTTTCTAATTGCTTCAAGAATATTTTCAACTTCTAATTTCAAATCATCACATGCTCTTGAATAACTTTGAGGTTTCTGGTTGATATCTTTTGCTTTATTCGGATTCTTTTTGTTATGAACAGTTATCAATATTTCATAATAAGTTTTGTAAGCATTATGATCATTCTCTTCTTTATTAAACAAATCTAATAAACTCTTTCCTTCACCTAAATCATCATTATAAATTTCTAAATATTCTTTGATTTTTGGAAAGTTTTGTAATTTATCATATTCATTTTCAAATCTTTGATATTCAACTTTTAATTTCTTTATTTGAGCTTCTTTTGTTGATCCATACTCACCTTCCATGAGATCGTGATCAGAAATTACATAATTATATTTCGTTTCAAAATCTTTGATAATATTTTTCAGTTCTAGATAATATTTAGTTTCTTCAACATTCATATTATGTTGGTTCAACATTGAACGTATTGTTGAAACTACAGCAGTATCGGATTCTGGATATTTTCTTTGATATTCTTCAAATAAGTCTCTTAGTTTTTGGTCATTAGCTGCTTTATTTTTAGCTTTATCTAATCTTTTCACCTCAATTTCTAAATCTTTTATATCTTCTCGTGTTGGATTCTTCAGATCATCAAACTCTTTACCAAATTGATTTTTATATTTGCTTCTCATAATATGATAAAGAAAATAGTCTTCTGCAGCGTCAACATCATCTTGAAATAAGTTAACAATCTCTTCAAAAGTCGTTTTCTTTTCGAATCTTTTGTCGTAATCTTTCCAATATCTCCTCCATTTCCCAACTCCTTTATAATGTGAGTCATATCGATTCTTTAAATCAGTTAATGTGATAACTTTTTCTTTATTCGTTTTATCTGATACATAATCCTTACCAAACTCATTTTTATACCAAACACTTAACGCATTTGCACGAAGTGCTTCGTATGCATTATCCCAATCACCTTTCCATTTTTTATAAGCATTTTGCCATTCAGGTAGTTTATCTTCTTTATGATTCGAATTCCAAATCTGTCTATCAGCATCTAACGTTGTCCATTTTGTTCTATTTTCATGATATCTCTGAATCTTATCTTCCAAATATTTGAAAAGTTGTTGAGGGTCTTCAATTTTTAAATAGTCATTGTCCGTTTCACCCAAATCTCGTAGCATAACTGCATATTGGTCACGATTCATTTCATTAGCAACATAAGCTCTTGCATCAAACACTGCTTTTTCTACATTTGTTTCTGTTTGAAATTTGTTTATGAGAGTTTCCCAAGTAACTTTATTAGAGTGATCATTTATTAATTGTATCAATACGGGATCACTTCGGAATCTATTATATTTATCAAAATAAGCATCACATAATATCTGTAAGTTTTTGATTTTTTCTTTCAGTGTTGTTCCTTTGAGATCATCTTTTTGTCCTGACCATTTTTCCCATATTTTTGATAAGAATTCATACTTTGCCTCATCTATATCATATTCTTTATATTTCAAAAGTTCTGTGATATCACTAAATGCATTCCCTGTTCTTGCATATTCATTCCAATATCGAGTGACAACAGTATCTCCTCCGAATTTATTAATTTTTAAATTCAACTCATTTTGTAATCGTTCTAATTTATCTAATATTTGTTCCCAATTGTCACCATTGATTGCATTGAGTTTCACTTTTGGATATTCGTATACGGTTTCTAATTCATATTTGATTAATTCAATCTTCATTCGATTTGTACAATCTTTGAAATTTTTTCCTAATTTGTCTCTGATTGAATCAACATCGTGAACTTCTTGTGTAATATGATTATAATGACGGAGTAGATCTTGAAAAGTCACAGAGAAAAATGACCTCTCATCTTTTTCAGCTTCACGTAACATTTTTTCTAATTTTGTCTTTCCATCCGTTGAATTCGGAATTTCGTTTATTTCTGTGACCTTATCTGGAAGTAAAGCAATTAATTTGTATTTCAAAGTTTGACATTGACAAAAGAATAATGCTCCTTGATAGTTATCTTCATATTCAAGCACTATATCATGAATTGTCCATTCACGATCAGCATGTCTATTAAGCGTTAATAACGCATTTTGAAATTCATCACTTCGATATTGATTATAACCACGAACAGCTGTTTGAATAATATCTATCACTTGTTCTTTCTGTTCATCAGTCAACTCACCTGCTTTATCACTTGTTAATGAAATATATTTATCCTTCTTTGTTTTAACAGTATATTTTTTCTTGAATGTGTCATTATATAAATCTAAATGATATTTATAATTTAAATCAGTTTTACCTTTATTATAGTCAAAATTATATAACGCGGCTGTCTTTTCTATTGAAGATGTTTGTTCATCATCATTATGATAATATCGATATTTATGCCAAATTTCATTGAATGCAGGTGAATTCCATGATTGTGCATAATTTTGTGTTATTTGACTATAAAATTTTCGACACCAAGCTAATCTTTCTTCTGAATCTAAGGCTGTCTCATGATATCCAGTAAAACGAGTATCACCTGGCAAATCTTCATCAAATATAGAGAATCTATTTTTAATTAATTTTCTATATTTATCAATTTCAATAGCAATTCGAGCTTTTTCAGGAGTTTTATATTTGTCTTTCAATTGTTTATATGTTAATGTTGAATCTATTTGATTTGTTGATTTATATGATTCAAATGTTGCTTCAACATCTGATTTTCCCCACGTTTCTTCATCTTGTTCTTTTTCTTCCACTTTCGCCAAAATTTGATCAAATAATGTTGAATCTTTTTCTTGACCTGTCATTGAATAATCTTTTCCATTGTTTAATTGTTTGTAATATGTTGAAACAATAGGAATTAAATAGTTTGCATACATTTCTTCATTTGTCCAAGTTAAATCAGGTTGAGTTATATAAGAAACATATTGTGGTTTTATTTTCGCTAACAATTCTCTTGCTTTCTTATAGTTACTATCAGTTGACCAAGTTTTTGAAGTTTTCTTATAGGAATCATATTTCTCTTGCCAATTCTTTCGATAAGCAGATTTGACTGTTGGATCTGTCATTTTCATGTATTCATTAAAGTATTGAATGACGTCGTTATATAATTTATTACCTTTTTTCGGAAATTTCTCATTTATTTTCTTCACTTTTTCATAACTCTCAAAGAAATCAATACATTCATTCAAATCTCCATTGAATTTTCCATACAAATGTCCCCAAGCTTCAACATAATTTCGTCCAAATGCTTTTGAATATTTTTCAAGATAATCATGAAACACACTACTTTGATCCCAAGTGACAGAATAATTGTGATAATTTTTATCATAATAATCTTGAAGTATTTTTTGAGCTTCTGTGATTGAATCCTTCGCTTTCTCTCTTACAAATTTCTTTAAATTAACACCTTCCCAAGGATGAGTTTTATAATAAAATTCATACAACGCACCTAATTTATTTATCGCATTGATAGCATTATAATTTCCTTCCCATTCCATTCTCCAATCAGATGGACTTTTGAGATCCTCAGGAAAATGTTGTTTCCAAATCATTAAAGCTTGATCCAAATTAGCATTCGTATCTCTTCCATTGATTTGATTATTAATCATATTTTGTAAAGATTCACCAACTTGAACAACATTTTTATTTCTCCAAGCAGCTGCTATTCTTTTTATTGAATATTGATCATCATTCGGTAAAAATTCATTCAATTCTCTTATTTTGTTATTTATGTTATCATTCAAAGATAAAACACGTTCTGTTTCTTCGATATCTGCAACCTCATCTTGAAAATACTGTCCATGAGTTGATAAATCACCATTTGTCTGATTTTGAAAATAATCCATAAATGTTGGAAAATGACTTTGTTTTTCATGATATTTTTTATATTTGTCATAAGCTAATTCAGACTCTAAATAAAATTTATATGCAGAACCATTCTGAGGGAAATAAGTCATTTTTACATCACGAAATCTCTTGTCAGTAAATCGAGTTGGATAAAGATTATGTAATTCTTGTTCGAGCATATTGATTTGAGGAATATCTTCTGCTTTTGTATTTCCAATGATTACGTCCATTTTTAAATTCATATTTTCTTTTCCTTCATAACTTTTATAAACTTTTTCAAATTCTAATCTATCAAAATACTTATCCATATCATGACCCATAGAAATGTAATAAGTTCGTGCATTCAAGTATTGTTGAATATCTCCTGAATTATTACAATGGCCAACAACTTCTTTGAATAAGTCATCTTTTTGTTCTTTGTCATGAATCTTTTTTGTTCGTTCGTTGAATTCTTGATAAAAGGCCTGATCATTTTTCTTTTGTCTTTCTAAATTTTGGTATTGTTGAACGATATTTTGGTAATTAGTTATAATTTGATTATAATCTGGTTGACCATCTGATTTTAACGGAGGTGAAACATTTTTCAATTCAATAATTTTAATAGGTGAATATTCGAAAATTTGAATTTCAGCTTGGTATCTCTTTAACATATTAAAGATTTCGTCTAAATTATAACGATAGTCAATTAATGATTGAAACCCTATTTTTTTATTGTTATATGAATATTTATTCCAACGTTTCATTACAATTCCTCCCCTGAAGAAATCTTCCTTATGATCATTCATATATTTTAATAAATCAGCTTTTGTTTCTACATTTGGTGTATACAAAACTAAGTATTGAACTAAATGATCAAAACGATACTGATTGATATCCCAATCAGGAAATAGAGTTGTAAAACTTTCGTTAATAGCATTTTTCAAATTCTCATCTTCTTTTCCTTTTTCTGTATTCTTATTTTTAATTAATTCTTTGATATACTCTTCTTTATTTTCAATTTTCTGATCGACCAATATTCCATTCCAAAAGTTATCAGTAAATTCACTTCCATAAGCATGTTGTACTTGAACTTTTAAATTCTCAAGTTTCTTTTTATCTTGAACAGATTTCAATAGAGATTTTTCATTATTGAGCCGATTTTGTAATTTTTCTAAGGCTTTACTTTGTTCGGTTTCTGATTCAATATCCTTTATAAATATTTCATTCTCTTCTTTCTGTTGATCAAATGGTTGACCTTCTAGATTTGCTCTTTGTGCTATTATTGTTATTATTTCTCCCATTTTCTTATCAATATCTTGTTTTGAAGCAATCCATGATCTTTGCCATTCTTCAAATTGTGCTTCTTTAGTCGGAATATCATTTTGTTTAATAAATTGAGATCTTATTTGTATAACATCATTTTGGTCAAATTTTCTCTTTGATTGTCTTAATATCTCGACGATTTTTGCTGACATATAATCATTTTCTTGTTTTAATGCTTGTTCCAACTTTTCTTTCCATTTCTCTTCTTCCTCATCAATAATTGTATTTATTTGATTAGGATTTGATAAAATTTTATTTGTAACATTTTGTAAGATTGTATTTTCATCAACTGAGCTAACCCCTGGAACTTTTTCAGCGATTTGATTAATTTTGATAAGATTTTCTGTTATTTTTGATTGTACATCTGATTTTAATTTATTTGTTAATGTAGTCTTTGCATTTGTAATATCTTGTTCCACGGCTCGTTTTCCTTCTTTATCATTATACATTGCCGTATATCTTTCCAGAGTATCGTCATCAACTTGTAATCCATGACTATTTAACATTGACAACACCTTCTTTTTCTTATTTTCTTTCTGTTCGATATCATTCTCTTGAATTGCGAAATTCAATCTATGAGATAAATCCTCGTCCAAATCTTTTGTAATTTGATCACCGTTTATATAAAGAGCTTCCAATTCACTTTTTCTTACTGCTTGATTATAATTTGAATTTGGACGATATTTACTTGTTTCTTGTTCTATTTGAATTAGATCCTTTATCATATTCTTTCGATTTGATAACGATTGTTCATAACGATCTCGATAATTTTTAACAATTTCTGAGGTTTCATTTAATTTGTTCTCCCATTGTTTTTCTCTATCTTCTTTGAACAAAGCTTGACAAGATCCATCTTTAACAAATAATGAATAAAATTCAGTTAACTTGTTCTTACTTAAATTAAACGGCTTTAATATTTCGTTCACAGCACTTTGATATAATCCAAGATATCGTGGAAATTCTACTTCTTCTATTTTTGATCCTGATCCTTTTTGTAATTGTTCAATAACCTCTATTTTCGTTGGTACTTCACCTCTTGTTATAAAATCATTATTTAATTTTTGAATTATTTTTTTCTGATAATATGATTCTGCATCTAAATTTGTTGTATTTCCTGTCATACGATATAATGAATCAAATTCTTCATTAACGATTAAACGAATATCTTGAAATGATCTATTCAATAAAGTTAATATTTTTTCTAAGTCATCTTTCGCATAATGATTATCTGCTTGTTTAACAATTGTTAGTTTTCCCAATTCTGCGTCCAATGTTTCATTTGTAGTTTGAATGTTATTCTCAAATTTTAAATAAAATTTTCCAATCACTTTTATCCAATTATCAATCATATTTCGTGAATGTTCACTCATACATGCTTGTAATTCGTCAATCGTCTGTATTGTCTCCTCTGCTATTAACTTTTGAATTCCTGATATTTCGTTATCTAAATTTGCCCAATTCGATATTTGAATCCATGGTAAACCATATGAGTTCTCCTCAAAAAAGGATAAACACTTTTGCTTATATTCTTCTAATAATTCATCCTTTTCTAAAAGCAAAGATTGTTTTTTTATTTCTTTAACCCTTTCTGGATTCTCTATTTCCATATTTGATTCTTGAACGATAGCCTCTAATTTTCTTTCTGGAATTTCAATTGAATCTTGGATTTCTTTTGCAAATGCCTCATCTTCTTCATTTTGCTTTTTTTCTCTTTTCATCATTTCTTCTTGATATTGATCATGGAAAATTGCGAATGTTTCAAATTGTTGTCCTGGATGATCTGTTAAAAATTTCTTGAATTCATCCTTTTTTCTCTGATATTCTTTTCGATACCACTTCATTGTCAAATTATGTTTTTGTGTAAATTGTTGCTCATCTGTCAAATTTTGCGGACCTAATCCTTGAATTGCTTCATTTACTTCATGTTCTTTTGTTTCTTGTAATTGTGGGATATTATTATAAAAGCCGAACCAAAATTTTTGTCTAGAATAACCATCCTTTTCTTTTATAAATATTAGATTAACATGCATTGCTACGATTTCTGCTTCGATATATTTTTCCTTTTCTATCGGATTTGATTGATCCAATGTATCTTGTAAAAATTCCTTAGCAGCATAATAATTCAAATCATATTCTTGACTTAACGAATCACATAATATATCAGCATCTCCACTTGTCTCAATGCCTTTTGCATAGTTAAACATAACACAAAATCTCCAAAGTTCTTCATTTGACCATAACCTCTGTTTTTGGAATTCTTCGATTTTCAATTTTGCTTTTTCAGGAGATATTTCTTTATATTCATTTTGTAATTCATCTAGAATATGTTCATTTATTTGAGATGGATCTTGATTATTTTTATATCTTTCGTTGAATTTTGTATAATAAATTTGATCTACTTGGTCTACTGTTAATTGACCTTGTACGTTTGGATTTTTTACAGCATAAATCTCTCTAATTAAATCATAAATTGCTCTTTTCTTTATTCTCTGAGCTTCTAAAATTCTTTGATAATTTTTAGATTTTTGAGTGTCGATTCTAAATGCAGTTATTTGTGTATCAGTCAGCTTAGCGATTGCATTATATGTTGTTTCGATTCCTGGAACATATAATAATTTTAAACAATCATCTGTTCCGAGTGTGGGTAAGATATTTGTAAGATCAATAAATGTATTAATTGCATTATCAGGTTCGAGATAACGAATGTTTTGCTCTCTCAATTTATAAAAGGTCCATGTGTAAACAATATATGTATTTTTCCATCCAAGTGCTTCCAACTCAATAAATTTTTCTTCTAACAACTTCAATTTTGAAAATACGTCTTTTATGGTATTATTTGCTGCATCTTGATAATAATCCCATACTCTTATGTCAAACAATTCTTTTGGACAAATAATTTGATTTCCTGCCGGACTTGTTCGAGTTATTTTTGATCTGAAGTAATTAACCATTGTATTCAAATCTTGATTTTGAATTAAACCAGTCAAAATGTTGAAATTAATATTCAGAATATCATCCTTCATTGTTAAATAAAATTTGACCATTTCTTGATGATAACTGATTCCGCGAAATGAAACAATATCTGCGAGTGGATCTCTAATCTCTAAAATTTTAACAAGATAATCAATTTCATATTTTCCATTAAATCGATAAATGCGTTGACAAACACTCCACCAAAAAGCAGCTTCCAATTCTGTCCACCCAAGATATTCTCCCCCACTTTGATAATTACTTTTCCATTCTTTTATTTCCTCATCATCTATTCCAAATACTTTAAAAAGTCTGTCCAATCTATATTTTCGAAAATTTTCCAAACTATCCAGTAGAGATTTATTATTGGTTTTACATATTTGAAATTCTTTATCAATTTCTGCAATACCGAATCCAGGGCAATAAATATTTCTGACTTCACTGTTAATCGTAAAATCTAAAACTACTCGAGTGTATTCAATCAAATCAATCCATTCATTCTCTATTTCCTTTGGATGTTTTTGATAATAATTAATTACTGTATTTAATTTTGGTGGTTCATTCGATACTTTACAACATGCATCATACAACCAATCAAATTCTTGTCTACTATCTTCATCAGGAAATATATATCCACCATATTTACTTATAACACCACCCTTATTATTTAATAAATCTTGTTTTGCTTCTTGATATTTTGCAAGGAGTTGTTCATCTGTTAATTGTTCAGGTTGTTGATTTTGTTCAGGTTGTTGATTTTCAGTCATTTTTCAATAAAAATAAACATAAAACAACAAATAGTGAAAATTAAATGGTTTATTCATTTGAATCTTCTGGTTCCTTCAAATTTAGTGGGTCAACGAAGCAATCTCGTAACCCATCGACAAATTGATTCAATACTTGTGCTTTTGTTTCCAATTGGACTTTCTTTTTTTCTTCTTCTTTTTTCAAATCGTCCAATTTATCTCGATTTTCATCAATTTTTAGCTCATTTTCAACCATCATTTCCCATATCGGATCGGACTTTGGATTTTTATCAATTTCATCATTTATATAGCCGTTTTCTTCGGTGAGCCTTCGATTTTCTGATTCCAGTCTTTCAATTGTTTTCATGTCGTCGTTTAATGAATCAGCTAATTCCAATAACCTTGTTGTATCATAAATAAAGTTGCGTACTGTCTTTCTGAAAACCTTAAGACTTTGCTTATCTTGCTTCCTGCTGTACATGAAAAAAAGTGATGTGATGACCTAACGAGAAAAAATTAGATTTTTGGTAAACGGTCTCCACCCCAAAAACTTAGAGGGCACCCCTGCAACACCTAGGGCACCCCCATGAGGGACCCAAATAAAAAATATGATTTTTCGTGCTCACCTCATCACATCATTTTTACTTATGTTCGCCATCTCCGAGTCCAACGTAGAGCCTACAGAGAACTACCCAATAGAGAACCTATCAGATCTTATCGATAAACACCCAGAAGATTTAGATTTAAATGAAGATGACTATATGTACCAGAGCTTATGTAAAATTGTTACTGCACAAGATTCACCATTCAATATTGGCCCAAAGCAAGAATTTACCAGAAATTATTATCGTGAACTTCACAAATGCATAGAAATTCGACAAAAAATGTTTGAAACAACCCTTGATATAGTCAAATGTAAATTCAATTTCGATGAAAATCTTTTTACGAGCATTTCTACCAGATTCTTTCAATTTTTCCCAAATACCACAATTGATTGGACCCTATTGGACCCTCAAAGAGGAATGTACCAATTTCTAGATTCATATGCAGAGCATTTATTTAATAGAATAGGATTTTACACAAGATGGATATACTATCCAATTGAATGCCATGCAAACGATTGCCTTTAAGTAAACCACACAATTAACAACTTTTTCTATATCTTTTTTGATGTTAACGATACGGGGCCTCCTTCCTAGCAGAGCGTTGAGAGGAATCCTGAGAACAAGCCCAGTGGAAGATCATTAATGGGAGTGGGGGATCATACCTGACATAGCGGGGCTGGGGTCGCGGATGGGAAATATTTGACGCGGTTTTTGAACGAAGTGCAAAAATCGTGGCAAATATATAACTACTATTTGGGAAATTTTGAATAGAAAAATATGATTTTTCGATTTTAAAAAAATGTATTATTAATAATGTTATTTATTTATTTTTTTAAAAAAATAATTAAGTTTATAGAAAAAATTTTGAGATATTTACATTTTATTTTAGTTTTTTAGAAAAGGGGTCGACTCTCTCAAATTTTTTTTGATAGAAAAATAATAATATCTTAAAAATTAAATATTCTTTCTATTTATTAAATTCTTAAATCAATATCTGATAAAATCTATATTCATTTAATATATCTTAAAAAACAAAAAATTTGTTATTTATTCCATAAATCATTAAAATAAGTGTTTTTATTATGATATTTGAGGCTTTTTCTTAAATTATTTTTTATTTACATTATTTATATATAACTTGAAATATAATAATAATTTTTAACAAATTATATTATTGATATTCAAGAAATTATTGTTTTTAATAAATAAAAATTTTGAATTAATAATTGAATAAAATGCTAGTTTTTGAAAAAATTATTTTGAAAATATCAGAATTTTGAAAATATATTATATTTATTAACAAATACTTATTATTTGGATAATATATTAGTTATATCATCATATTAATGATAATATATTTATTATATATAATATAAATTATATATATATTATTATAAAATATTAATTTACATTTTTACTCAGTTTATATGTATATCACAATTGAGAATTAATTATTATAACGTATTAATTCAATTTTATTTTTCATAAATAAATTTATCTTACATGATATTTAATTAATTACTTTTTAATTAATTTAAAAGATGTAAATAAAATTATAAAAAAAGAATATATGACATAAATGTTACGAAATATTTATATATTTGGATATTTACAAATTCCCAAAATCTCTTTGAATGGTGGAAATTAGATAAGAACTCAAAAGTATTTTCCCCTTTCAAAAGTTAAACTTTTTCTGTTTTTATTTTTTTTAGCGAAATATCTCTATTTTGGCTAATAGAATCGGCTTCATATTTAAAATCGCATCATGTTATTGATAATGCTAATATTATTCATTAATAATTTTTTATAATTTTAGAATTTGATAACCGCCAAAGGTCGAACCCTTTATTTTTTTAGATTTATTTTTTTGCCTTACTAAATGGGAATTTTGACACTCTAAAATTGAATGGTTTTTCCTTTCTAAATGGGAAACTTTCTGATGAAATTTTGCATGATTTAAAAATTTATTAATAACTCAATATATATTATGTTTCAAGAAACTTTATTCTTATAGTTTTAATTTATATTTAAGAGAAGGTTTTGTTGAAATGACGTTGATATTGAATTTTATGCGAGATTAAATATTCAAATATTTTGTATCTTTTTCAAAAAATAGGTTTTAAAATATACTTGCAAATATGAAGCTTGCGTTGAATTTCATTATTTAAAAAGTTATAAGTTATACAATGAACATTGAGTGCTTCTAATTTTAATTTTAAATAATAAAGAGTATTTTCATCGAATTTAGGACCTTTTATGCAATTTTATTCAAAGAGAAAATATGGCATCACATTTTGAGCAATAAAAAATAAAAGTTATTGAATAATTTCATTTTAACCTTCTTTTTGATTTTATAGATCACCATCATTAGTATACCATTGATCCTATTCCAAAATAAAGTCAGAAATACTTGTAGTTGCTCTTTTTCTTGTATCTATTTAAAACATAAAACGAATAAGGATCTTTAACTATGTTTTAACTATACTTGAAAATTATCTATCTATATTACTATTATGATTCTTTGGTATTTTCATGCCTGTTAAAGTTATTGGATCAAAATTCGCTTTTGGAGTAGGGTTGCCCAAAGAAATTTAATCATTGAGCGAAAAAAAAAATCGTATAATTTTTTTTTTTTTTTAGAAAACTCTATTAATAGAATAATTACTTTATTACCATTGAAAAAAGTACTCAATAAAGTGGAAAATGAAATTCTGAGCATTCAAAAATTATATAAACTCATAGAATCAGGATTACTATTTTAAATTAATTTTCAGAAAAAAAATTGAATAAATTGTGACAATGGCGAGGTCTAGTTTTGATTAAATTTTGAAATCAATAATTTTTATAAAAAAAAAAATTTTTTTTTAGCGATAATGATCACTTTTTCATAAAAAAGAACAACAACAATAATAATAAAAAACTAATTATTTATTTAAAAATTGATATCTAATCCAAAAGTTGGATTGCACCACTTTCCGTCATATTTGGTTTTCAAATGGAATTGAAAGTTCTTAAATCTAACCAATCCTCTCACAAAAAGTTCATCTTTTGAAAAATCATATAAGGCTCCGATTTTGCCTTTGTTTCCATAAATGTACTTGTACTGCAAGTAATGATGATTAATAAAATCGTCTTCAGCTCCGTTATAATCACTTCTGATTATGTACGTTAATCTTCGATTGTTTTTTCTCCTTGAAATTGAAAACCCGACTGAATCGGAAACTCCAAGTCCGACGAAATATATGCTGTTAAAAATCGTAGTTTGAAATCCAATATGAATATCAGAAAGAGAATCAAGTAATGATGCGGTTTTCCTGAATTTCACCCCCAAAAAAAAGCGATAATTATAATTGTAAAAAAGTGAGAACCTTTTTTCATTAATAAGTGCTGAAATTAACATTTTATCACCAATGTTTATGTCACCAAGAAATGTTGGAATTTTACCTGGAATATAAGAAAGAGAATACAGTATGGGAATATTACGAATAGATTTTAAGCTTATTGAATAAATGTCTTGGCTGATATTAATAGTATATCTATATGCAATTATATCAAAGGAGAAAAAATTAAATGGAATAATAGAAAACGAAACTATTGGAATATTTTCATTAGAAAACATAATCAAAAAATGTTTAGTCCACTGATCCCCTTTCGTCAATTGAAAAAATCTTGGTCTTAATCGATAAAATGTGGAATTAATACGTCGAATAAGATCAAAATTTAATGATAGGTATGGTTTATTGGCGAGACAGTAAGTATTAAGTCGATATTGGAAAGTTTTAAAGAAAACTTGTTCAAGATCCATTTATTGGGTTGACAATTCAACTAAATTGTTTTTAAATATATAAGAAGCAAACTATTAAACTTTTTTGTAAACTTTTCAATATTCAAAAAACTCATAGAAAATAAGATTCAATAAAAAAAAGAAGAATTATTGAGGGGTTAACCGCCAAGAAAATGTCAAAAAAGTATTTTTATAAAGATTTGATTAAATAAAAAAATTATTCTAATTCTTTATACATAGTAATATATATTTGTATGCTCAAATTTAAAATTCGCTTATTTTGCCAAGAATTATAGAGGAAATAAAAATTCAATCAAAAAATTTGAAAATTTTCACTTTTTCATATAACCAGATATATTTTTGAATACTTTGGAAATATCCAATTTCCAAAATAACAATCAATGGTTAGCAGAATATAATATAGAAGCTTGAATAATTGCTATTACGAATGGAAGTATTGAAAATATCATTATTGGGAGACCAACAGTGAGGCAATAATAATTAGTAGCTTTTCCATCTTTCCCATATGCTTTATCGAGTAGTTTTGATTCCCATTTTTTAAAATCGTTTTGCTTTTTCAATGATTGATTGGCAACCCAATCTTTTGCTCCATGGTACCCGCTATAAATATAGTCTAAGCACTTGATAGACACGCCATTCTTTTTTTCATTTTTCAAAGCGTAACATGAAGCAACAATTGCACTGACAAATATTATCAAAATAAGTGCTATACATATCCAAGTAGAAACATTATTGAGTATTTCGTTGCATTTTCCATAGAATGCTCTCTTTTTCAGTGTAAAACTTCTATTAAAATGTTTTTTAATAATGAAACAAAATAACAAATAAAACAAAGAGTATGCAAACAATATCAACGTAGATATCCAACTTGTTTCTAACGATATATAAACAGTCTTTCCTGTTTTATAACCATACGAAAAATAAGGATGAATTCTGGACCACCAAACAACTGAAGTAATAAACACTACTATAATACTCAATACTGTAAACATTGCAAAAATTAAAATAAATAAATATAGGCCATACGTGCCACCAACTTCATGCGATTCATTAGGATCACTTAGGAATGGGCAATCTTCGAAGGCATCATCACCAACAGATTTAACAGATGATGGAATCTCTATATTGTACAATGAACTGCATTGTGAAAAAGCATGATCACCTATTGTTTTAAGAGAAGAAGAGGAATTTGATGTTGGCTCTGATGGTGAACTTTTAATTGGAGGACAAAAAACTACACTTTCTAATGAAATGCAATAGTAAAAAGCATATTTGCCAATAGATTTAATAGATGATGGCAATGAAATACTCTTTAACGATCTACAATGATTAAAGGTGTAATTATTAATTGACGTTATTGAAAAAGGAATAAAAACTTGTTCCAATTTGCAATCAGAAAAAGCATATTGGCCAATTGATGCAACAGAAAAAGGAATAGAAATTTCCTTTAATGATGAACAATCAGCAAAAGCATATTGTCCAATTGTTGTAACTGAAAAAGGTATCTTGATTTTAATTAAAGATGAACAAGAACGAAACGCATAATCACCAATAATTGTTACTGATGATGGAATTGATATGTTTATCAAAGATGAGCAGTAATCGAACGAATTAAATCCGATTTCTGTAATATTTGGTGGCAAAGCTACTAACTTTAATGAATTGCAATGGCTAAATATTTCAGAAGTATTCGTTTTAGATAATTCAATTAATAAAAAATAAATAAGCTCTACATTATTCTCATTTGCAGCATTATGAATTGCATCTAAAACATCAGCATTTTTATCCTTTATTGTTCTTTCTTTAGTTCTTAAATAAAGATTAATAAGCTCGGAATAATTGAAATTACATGCGTGATAAAAAATTGAATTATCTACTTTTATTTTGGCAGTTATATATCTGTAGTTATAATATTGAAAGATGAATTGATAATTGATTTTGTTTTCATTTAAATAATTCTCTAAAAAGTAGTTAGCAAACTCATTATGATGGCATTTAATTGACTCGTTAAAGCAATTTGAAAAAGTTTTGTATGGAGGTTGAATTGAGCATTCTTCAAGAATATGAACCAATTCAGCATTTTGACTATGAATTGCATAAAGCCACAAAGACGGTTTCATTTCTGCATTATTTAATCTCAAATATTGAAAAATTTGAATTGAGCCGTAAAAAGCAGCATATTCGATCAATGATGGCTCATTTTCTATCAAAAAATTGTTTGTTTCAATAATAGATGGTTTAATTGTTGTGTTTCTAATCGATAAATTTATTCGATTTACATAAGAAACGAATTCTTCAACCGAATCATTTCGAATAAGTTCGCAAAGATAAGAAGGATTCTCGCCAATTTTACGTTTTTGCTCAAAATTGTTTAGAAGGTCTTCTTTACTTAATTCTTCTTCGATTTTCATCTGCTCTTGAATGCAAAGAAAATCTTTGATTTCGGGATAGAAAAAGTAATGATAATTTGAGCTTGTTTTTTGGCTTCTGAATAATATTTCTTGAACCATTGTTTGATCAACGCTGATTACTTTGTGTTCTATAAAAAGCAAAATCAATAACTTGTTGCTTTTAAAAATATCGAATATTTCGGATTCTGCGAATGTATCTTTGATGTAATAATAAAAAAATTGTAGAATTTTTTCAATCTTTTGGAAAAAATCTGGCAATCGATGATGATTATTAGATATTTTAATTAGCAGATGAAAGAATAATTTAACTTCTTCTTTATAATTTTGAATTTCTTGCTTTTCTAAGATATTAATTAAATTGTAATATTTATTATCATCGCTGCTCTCTTCTATAAATTGAAGGAGAATATCATACAGTTTTTCTTTTGCATTAATATATTCTTGATATTCCATTGAATGCGTTATTAATCTAGTTTCAATTGCATTCAAAATAATTATATGGTTTACAAATATTATACTTATTATTATATCTTGAAATTGTAGGATCAATATGTTAATTAAACAAATAATACAATTTATATAATAAATTTTAGTCATAATAAATAATAAAAAAAACAATTTTGATAAAAAAAACTATTTTTTTATTTAACAACCAAATTTGTACTCAAATTCAAACAAAAATACGTTAAAATAAAATTAACGTCAGAAAAGATTTTGAAAAAAATGTATAGTTTTATCCCTCCTCATTTACAGGATAAATATGAATTTAATGAAGCATTAGATTTTTTCCAAATGGTACAATATAGTGAAGGAAATAAGTTATATGAATGGGAAGGTGACGAGATTAATACTAATCCGATTGTATTAGATTTTAATGGTAGAGAAGAATTAATTAAATCAATTAGGGATGCTAAATCAACAAAATACTGTCGTTTTAAAACAATAACAATACCAACCAAACAATGCAAAGGATTATTTTTCTCATTAAGAAATAAACTCATGTATTCAAAAGTTGATCCAAGTAAAAAAGTTCACACAAACAAATTATATTTATTTAATGTACACCATGCATATAAGAGTCCAGAAAACAATAGACCAAAGCCATATATTGCCAGAGAAAAGAAGAAAGGAATCATTAATGATTTATTAGTTGATCATCTCAATCCACAAGTGATAATTTATTTTGCTAAATATGTTATGCGATTATTAAAGAATACATCTAAAGAAATTGAAAAAATGCCACAAATATCTTTAAATCCATACATGAAAGATTCTTATTTACCTGAAGAATTTGATATTTATGAATCAATCATCGAAATGGCAGCAATTATCTTGACTGCTGAAAGATTCAGAAGTGAAAAAGCTCTTCTTCTGTCCTATATTGAGTTTTATAAACTCAAGCATTCAGATCCATGTAAAGCATTGAATTTTTTGAGACAAATGTTCAGTAATAAACAAGGGGAGACTCCTTCTTTGTTGTTCCCAAAAATTGCTGTGAAAAAAAAGAAATATTATGATCATAATTCAGATTATATCAGAAAAAGCATTATCGCTGAGGATGAAAATAAAATTGAGGTCTTGGTTTATAAAAGTGACGGATCAATTGAACATATAATTCACACCCCAAATCAGAGCGGAGAATCATCTCCAAATTTATCAGATAAAAAAGAGAATTTTGACAATTTTGAGCTTAAACAACTGCCGCATGTGAGCAATGATTCAGCTCCTTCTGATTTTACAAAGAATAATTTTCAATCTGATTTGATTGGTACAAAACAAAAAGTGGCAGATAAAAAGGATTGGGGTTTTGCAAATAAACTAATTAAAAAAGAAAATCAAAGCAATGGTTGGCCAAATGATCAATCAAAAACTAAAAATACGGACTTTTTAAAAGTTGTAAAATCAGAGCAAAAAGTGGCAGACAACAAAGATTGGTATTATTCCAATCAGCAAGTTAAAAAGGAGAGTCAAAACAGTTTTGATATAAACAAAGATTGTTTTATTGGTCAAACTAATTCTAGAAATCCAGTTTTTTTAAACACAGTCAAATCAGAGCAAAAAGTGGCAGATAGCAAAGATTGGTTTTGTTCCAATCAACAAGTTAAAAAAGAAATGCAAGACAGTTTTCCGGTAAACAATGGTTGGTTTAATAATCAAACTAATTCTAGAAATCCAGTTTTTTTAAACACAGTCAAATCAGAGCAAAAAGAAGCAGATAGCAAAGATTGGTTTTGTTCCAATCAGCAATTAAAAAAGGAAAATCAAAGCAGCATTTCAAAGAGCAATGGTTGGCTTCATGATCCAAAAAAAAGCCCCAATTTTTTAACCTTTTTAAAATCAGAGCATGAAATTGAAGACAAAAACAAATCACTTTTTCAATTTCAGAATAGTCTATCTCCTTCTCAAAATCAAAATAGTTTATCAGGCCATTCAGAGAATAAAGCAATGTATAATTATACCAATATCATTCCAGAACAAAGCCAAAATCAATGGAAATATCAGACTAATTATTCAAGTGAAAGCAATGATGATTTAGACAAAAAAGATAGATTAAAAAAAGAAGATCAAAATAATTTTTTATATTTTAAGTTTAACGCAAACAGTAATCAGCAACATAATTATGCAGTTAATGAATCCAAAATTAACAATGATTCAGTTAACAAATCTTTTCAAAATTTTGCTGAAAATAAGAATTCAATTCAAAATAGTTTTTTGTTTCCAAATGATGCAAATAGCAAATGGAATCAAGACAACTTTGCCAATAATAATGTCACTTCAACAATAATGAAAGCAGACAGCTGCAACTTTTTCGGCAACAATAAATTCATAGAAAAAAATGAAAATAATCCAAATCAAGTCCAAATTAATTCTACTTTTAAATTCCCCGATTTCGAAACAAATAAGAATGAAACCAAAAAACAAGAAAGTCCAATATTATTCACATTCGGATCGAACAATCAATTGTCACAAAATCAAGTACAAAGCAGCCATAGTTATTATAATAAAATGCAAAATGATGAAGAAAAGCAAGAAAATTCATTTTTATTCAAATTTAAATCATGTGACGAATTATCACAAAAGGAAACAAAATTTACAATAGATCCAAGCATTAATGAGCCACCCAAAGATCCAAGAAATATGAAGGATTTTGAACCATTTTTGTTTAATAATGGCGCTACAACACGTCAAAGCAAATGGGAAGTTCCTGATAAAGAAAAGAGCAACACAATAAAGAATGATTGGGGTTTAGATTTTGATTTTGAAGAAGAAGAAGAAGAATTAAATGAACTAGTAAAAAATATCAGAAATGATTCACATGAATATAATGACGATCCATTAGTATCGTTTGAAATTGATCGACTTAGTTTAAGTCAGCCATCGCCAAAAATCACACTTGAAGAAGAAGATGAAGATGAAGTTGAAGTTGATGATGATGCTGGTGATTCTTTCATCAACAATGAAAATGATGATAATGATGATGATGATGAAGCTGGTGATTCTTTCATCAACAATGAAAATGATGATAATGATGATGATGGCCTTTTAATTGAGCAAAAAAGTTATAGAAAATCTAAAAAAATCGGAGGTTCTGAGCTTATTCGACTCGAACCTCCAAAATATTTTTACGAGAGATTCCTTGAAATGGCCGATTATTCACAGGTTTTCAATTCGATAGATAACTTGCCTTTCTTCATGAGAAATGCTTTAAGAGATGAGTTTTATGATAGAAAACTTGATAAATTAAAAGCAATGTCAGAGAATCGCCCAACTCCAACTCACAAAAGAAAATTCAAGGTTTTGGTTTTAAATACAAAAAAGTTTTTCAATATTTCAAATCGTCCTTGTTTACAGAAAATATGTCATAGTGTTTTACGTAAATGGCGCCCTAATGCAAATGATGCAAGAAACTCTAATGCTAATGCCTTTTTATGGCAATAAGTTTATATATAGACATGCTTTTTTTATACGATTTTTTTAATATTGCAGTTTTTATTTAAAATGAATCTACATAGCCAATCTGCTTTTTAAAAATTGTTTTCAACTGCAATATAAATAAAGTTTGAAACTGGCCCTTCATTTTAATTTGATGACTATTAAGGGAGTACGTCCAATTCAATGCTCCGAATTCAATGAGATTTCTCAAATATTTTTGATCTTTTTTGGAGTAAAAAAAGTTGAAAAATCATTTATTTTTGAGGAAATAAAATGCTTATTATTCATAGATTGATGATATATTAATTGAAAATTATTATAGATTCGTCCATAAAATTTATTAATTTAGGTGTGGAAATTTATCCTTAAACAAAAATCAAAATTTCCCATAATTTTTTTGAATGACTTTTTGATATCGATACATAAATATGCACAGATTCTCGAGATCAATTTCTGAGAACGAGATTTTTTTTTTCACAGCTTTTGATATCAGAATTATCAATTAAACTTTTTGATAAATACATGATCGTAATTTAATCTCAAATATTTCAAGAAAAAGAATGTACTTTTTGATTTTAATCTTAAAATAAGCATAAATACATTATATTATTTATTTTAAATATTTTAAAATCACAAATACCAATTATTAAAAAAGATAAATCTGTCTGAGATCTCGGTAATTGATATGAAGTTTACAATTATTTTTATATCACATTTCATATCTGATTTCTTGATAATCGATAATCTCGATATCAGATTTTCAAACTGATAATCGAGTATCAGATGAAAAAAAGTGACCTTTTTTATATCTTTGCAATTCATCGGATCGTGAGACCATTTATCGGGCGGTTACTTTCCGATAAGACCATTTATCGGGCGGTTAGAAAAACGTATTTATCGATACTCATCATTCATCGGACGGTTTTTTATCGATATTATCGGATTATCGATAAACATCCGATGACCAATAAAACGGTTTATCGATAAGCATCCCTGGAAAAAATGTCTTGTTTTTTTTTTTTTTTTTTTTTTGAATGAAAAGTATTCAAATTTTTCTGAAAGTTCATTTTTAAAAATGGCTTGTTGGCCAAATCCAATAAAAGCTATCATTTTCGACAATGATGGAACTTTCCTAGATACTAACTGGGCATACATTGATGCCATTAATTTAGTTGTGGGCCAGCCAATGTCACAAGAATTTTTTAATTCCATAAATGGAACAGGTGCCAAAGCTGCTTCTAAAAAGATAGTTGCTGAATTTAAATTAAACATGACACCAGATGAATTTCTTTCCAAACGCGATGCTATTGTTAGCAAACTTCTCATCAAATCAAAACCTTTTCCAGGTGTTGTCGAACTTGCACGAAGATTCAAAAAGATGGGCTACAAAATTGGACTTGCGACTAGTGCTGATGCAGATAAAACAAAAATCAAATTTTCAAATCAACCAGATATTCTAAACATATTCGATGTAGTATTGACTTCAAGCGATGCCAGCAAACTGAAGCCAGATCCTGAAATATTTCTCAAATGTGCAGAAAAATTGGGAAATTTTGATCCTTCTAATGTTTTGGTCTTTGAAGATGCATATAATGGAATAAGTGCAGCAAATAACGCTGGAATGGCATCAGCCTTTTTTGCAAACGGTAACAATGATTATGATAAGCTATTTGAGCAGTTTAAATGCAGTCCTTCCTATGTTTTCCAAACATATGACAGTTTTGACATGTCAAAATTTATATGGTCTTAAAGGCATGTTCATATTCTAGTTTTAGATACATCAGAGCTGTGCGAAATAAAAATATTTAAGACTAATAAAAAAAATGGCCAAGATAATTGTTAATTTAAAATTTATTTTTATAAAAAAATTCAACGAGAAAAAGAGTTTGTCAGATTGCAAAATTGAGAGGTTGTAAAACCCTCTCAAAAATTAACCATTAAAACAAATGAAACAGTTAAAAAATAGAGAATGATTTTATGGGTGAAAATTATTTGTAATAATGGAGAGAACTTAGAATTGTAGCAAGAATTTCTTAACCAACAGTTTACTTTTGAATGTATAAATAATTTTATAAATAATTGCTTTTAAACCAAAGATTATATTGAATCAATTGGATTGGCAAAACAATAGCTTTATAAAGACTACATGAAAATGTCAGGTCGTTTACTTTTAATAATTCCACTTTTTGAATAGATGCAAAAAAAAAAAAAAAATCATAATTCACTAAATAGATGCAAAAAAAGATCAGTATTTTTTTGGCTGTTGAGCCCTTTATGATGTTTGATTTTTTCGAAATCTGTGAATTTAAAAATCATAGTTATATAAGAGAGAAAAAAAATGTTTAATTATAGATTGAACATTTCTATTTCAGGTCTTTTATGCATCCAACTCCAGAACGAGATGTTCCACTAGGGCAGTCCTTGTAGCATCTCTTTTCATACAAAAGATCTCCTTCCAGGCATGTCAAGCAGTCCTCTTCAGATGAGCAGGAGCTGCATGGTTCTTTGCATTTGCATTTTATGAGTGATTCGGAGCATGTAGCACAAAAAGGTTTACATTTTTCACATGAAAAGGCTGTTTTTAAAGTTCCATCAGGACATTTGTTGACACATTCATTGCAATGTAGGACATAACCTTCTTTGCATGTTTGGCATGTTTTACTGGATGTCGAACATGTTTCACATGCTTCATCACATGGTTCGCATTCAGATAATGATGTCGTCGTTCCTCGTGGACATTCTTTAACACATTCATTAGAATAAAGATGAAAGCCTGTTTCGCATGATGTACAATGTGTTTTGGATGTTGAACATGTTCGACATCCTTCTTCACATTTTTCAGATTTGTAATTATCATTATCAAGAGTAGAACCAACTCCTTTAAGGCCGCCTCTATAACCGCTACCTCCACCGCCACCAGGTTGAAAACTGTACTCATCTTCACTTTCTCCAACACCGTCTGCTGTCCTTTCTTCTTCTGATTCACGGCCTTCTGCAGTGAGCTACACACTCTAGGTACCTCATGAATTAGTTTAGACATTGCTCCCTGTAGAAGAGCTCCGAATTCTAATTCATGAGGCCAAGAAGAAAAATTCGCCACCTAAACAAGCCAAAAGGCCAATTATTTAAAGCTATAACCGTGTTTTTAATTTCAAAAGGTTTATCTTCTCAATAAAACACTTTTTTGCCTCAAAAAAATCTTCACTTTTTGAATGTTTTTGTATTACCTTTTTGAGAAGTGCCGGAACTATAAAAAGTCTCCAATGTTCTTTATTTTTTATATTATATTATATTATTTACTCTATATAGAATATAAAAAACATAAAATTAAAACTATTTATTCAACAGGTGTAGTTTAATAAACATTTTAGTTTTTTATTGTAAACTATTGAATATTGAAATAATAGGGATAATATATTTGGATCAAATAGATAACAGTAACTGACTTTTTAACATAAATACAAGTTATTTTAAATCTAATATCAGTGTATTAAATGTTCTTTATATTATTTTATATCAATTAAGATATAATTATTTTCTTGTTGATCAAATAGGAATAAGAAAAAAGAATGAAACTGATTATAAATACAGATAAATCTATGTAAAAATAAAGTTTATTTGGGCAATATATCAAAATAATCAAAAAAAATCTTCAATTAGAAAAAAATATACTTTCTTTTAGAAAAAAAAGTGATTAACTTATGGAAAATACTTTACTTAAGTAGATTATAATTTTTTTCAATAAATTTTGATGATAGCTTCTTAAAAAGTCAATCTAAAATTATCAAAAAGTGAACCGAAAATAAACAAAAAATAAACCAAAAGTTATCAAAAAGTCATCCCAAGATTATCAAAAAGAGAAAAATTTAATAAAACGAAAAAGTTTCAAAAAAACGTATTTTTAAAAAATCATCTATTTTTATACAATTATGTTATTTATATGAAAGTATAATTTGTTATTATTTAAAATTAATATTATTAATGTTATATTTAAGATTAAAACATTCTTTTTCATATTATTTTGTAAGATAATAGTATTTTTTAAATGATCGTTATGCTCTCAATTTTTTTTCATTATTCGTCTTCGAAACTTATTTATTTCATGATGCTTAAATTTATTCCTAGGAGATAAAATAAATATGAGAAAATCTTGCCAATTGACACATAAGATCTTGGATGATTATTTTCTTTGAATTTCATAACTTTTTGAATGCTTTCATTGAATTGTGTCTATTTTTGTGAACATTTTAAAATCAAAATTGATTGATAATAAATAAAATAAAACAGTTTTTTATATATTACTTATTCGTTAAAACTCTTTATTTTTGTTTTTTATTATTATTATTATTATTTTTAGTTATTAGTATAGGAAAATGTAGATAATGTAAAAAAATTCAATGTTTTGCAATTATCTTTGAAATGTATGCCAAAAATTTAAAATTTATTACTGTATTAATTTTAACATATGATGTATAATAACATATATAACACATTAACATTTTTGAAGAAAATAGTTTCGTTTTATCATGTTTAAAGAGAACCGAAAATTTTCAAAAATATAAAAATAACGTTTTCCCCAGAAAATAAATAAGTTTTATAAAAGTTAAAATAGAGCTACGTCTGTTGAGCGATATTTTTTTATATTTTAATATGATATAATTATAGTTGTACATGGTCATATTTTTTAGACCAATGGACAAAAAGTTGGTCAAAAGTAAAAAAAAATTTTTGGGGGCTCCGCCCCCAAACCCCCAGTATTTATTTATAAAAATATCCTAAATAAAAAGCATTTCCAATCAGTTGTCTTATTATAAGAAAAAAAAAATATTTAATATATAAATACGATCTCATAAATTTCTGCAAAAATATGGAATAAACTATAAAGTACTATGATTTCTGGTAAAATATTATGATTATATTGAAAATATTCTGCTTTTTTTAAAAAAATATTTAGATATTATCAATATTTTTTTTTTATTTTTTTAAAATAAAAGAAATAAAAAGTAAAAGGAAATCAGTATTTAAAAAAAAATGGAAAAAATTGAAATTCAAATTGCTATAAAAATAAATCTTTTTCATATACCAAAAATTATTTGACCATGGGCCGGTCTTTTACCTTCTCAAAATTAATTGAAAAAGTTGCCCCTGACCACTTTGACCATGGTCAAAATTTTAATTTTTATTGAATTTTTCAATGTATTAAATAAAAAACTCACAAATCGGTCTTGACCTTCTCAATTCCCAAAATATTGTGAGTATTTTATATTAATAATTTTTCAAATTTTTGAATATTTAAAAAAAAATTGAATAAAAATATAGAAAATAATTCTGAATATGAAAATAAAATAATTCAATTTTATTTTAAAATTGAAGAATTAAAAAAAAATATTTGAATGATATTTTTCCAAATAATTTTAATGAAACAAAAATCAAATTGTCCAAGGGCATTCTAATTCATCATGGGCGGTCAAAGAATCTGACCAAATGCTGACCAGGTACAACCATAGATATAATATATTTATATTTATATTTATATTTATATTTATATTTATATTTATATTTATATTTATATTTATATTTATATTTATATTTATATTTATATTTATATTTATATTTATATTTATATTTATATTTATATTTATATTTATATTTATATTTATATTTATATTTATATTTATATTTATATTTATATTTATATTTATATTTATATTTATATTTATATTTATATTTATATTTATATTTATATTTATATTTATATTTATATTTATATTTATATTTATATTTATATTTATATTTATATTTATATTTATATTTATATTTATATTTATATTTATATTTATATTTATATTTATATTTATATTTATATTTATATTTATATTTATATTTATATTTATATTTATATTTATATTTATATTTATATTTATATTTATATTTATATTTATATTTATATTTATATTTATATTTATATTTATATTTATATTTATATTTATATTTATATTTATATTTATATTTATATTTATATTTATATTTATATTTATATTTATATTTATATTTATATTTATATTTATATTTATATTTATATTTATATTTATATTTATATTTATATTTATATTTATATTTATATTTATATTTATATTTATATTTATATTTATATTTATATTTATATTTATATTTATATTTATATTTATATTTATATTTATATTTATATTTATATTTATATTTATATTTATATTTATATTTATATTTATATTTATATTTATATTTATATTTATATTTATATTTATATTTATTATATTTATATTTATATTTATATTTATATTTATATTTATATTTATATTTATATTTATATTTATATTTATATTTATATTTATATTTATATTTATATTTATATTTATATTTATATTTATATTTATATTTATATTTATATTTATATTTATATAATAATAGTTATCCCCTAGAAATTAAATCTATCCCTCAAAATAAGCTCAAATAAAACAAATATTTTATAAAATGCAAATATAGAATAGACTAAAATTTCAAAAAAGAGATTTTTTGTTAAATCCTTTATAAGATAAAAAGATGCAATTGTGAACATCATTATATGTTAATTTTGAAAAGAAATATCTAATAGATCTTTAGAAAAATTCTTTTTTAATCAGCCACATAATTACCTATTTTTTAAGTATAGATGGATTTATGTCATTTATCTAATATTAGATTATGCATTTATTATGAATTTTTATATTAAAAACGCATAATTAAATTATTATTAAGATATTTATATTTTTAAAATTTTTTGATTAAAAATTGTATATTAAAGATTGCCCCTATCTTAGATCATTTTATCATTATATGAAGAATCCTTTATTATATAATTTTATGTTATTATTTTGTTTTATTCCATTGACTATTGCTCCATAAACTTCTTTCAATTTATTTTCAACTTATTAAAATTTTTTATTCTATTCAATTTTTTCAATACATGTTCAATAAATTTCATAAACCTCATTCAAATAATACGATATTTTATATATTAACTTATTATTTAATATTTTTCAGAAAATTGGCCCAAATTTATCATTAGTTGTCAATGTATATTATTATATAAATATATTAAAATTAATTTAAATATATAATTTGATGAATATACTTACCAATTTTCAGATATAATTATTTTTTATACATTTAATTCAATTTAAATTTTTCATCATTGAAAAAAATTCAATGTATAATTTTAAGGTGAATAAATTAGCTTTAAAGAATTTAACAAATGGTCAAAATTGACCTCAAAGAATTTCATTCTCAATCCATTCAAAATAAAATTGACTATATATCTAATCAATTTTTGCTTATAAATCAATAACAAAAGAAATATAAAAATAATAAAAAAAGAATATCATTAAATATAAAATAAATAATGGGAAATTTTGGAAATATTTAGTATGAATGGCAGTTAATATAACCAAACTGCATGTTTTTCTATTTTTCAAGTAGAAAAAGGAATTAAATAATGATAATTATTTATTTATTTCTTCATGAAAGATCAATAAGGAGAAAAAATGTCAAAACAAAAAACTGAATAAATTATAATGATCTATTTCCTATGTTTTAGGGGAAATGCTTTTAATACATTTAATATATTGATATTTATTACATTAAATAAATAAGATAAAAATAATCATAGAATTCGTTTGCGATTATTATAAATCATAGAGAAAGTAATCGTATTAGAAGAAATAAAATTACTTCATTAAAAGAAAGAAATTCATATTTTTATTGTAAATAAAATCTATTTAACATTCATTATTAATCTAAATCACAAACCACATTTCAAATCAATATATATATATACAACTATTTTAAATCAATATATAATAGTAAATTACCAAAAAACTATAAAATAAAAATTTCATAATTAGCAAATATTCATCATATAAACTTTTATTATTACTTTTATTGAATTTATTGAATGGATATTGAAAAAAATGAATGATTTATTTTTTAATTTTTCCTTAAATATCTAAGTTTTTATTCATTTTGATAAATGTTATTGCTTTTTTCAAAAAATTGTTATTGATCAAGGTATTATAGATTATAATCTATTTGAAGAAATTGAGAATTGGGATAGGGGCAATTCAGGCTATTTAGAAAAAAGCTTTTTTGAATAAGAAGACTAGAAAATTCAAAATATCTCAATATTTTTTATATAATATTTAATTTGGTTTCTAAAATATTGATATAAACATTTTTTTACATTTTATAAATTTGGTAACAATCAATAATAACCTAAAAATTGTAGATAATACTTCATTTTAATTGAATTTTTTTCTCAAAAACTGTAAGTCATATAGACTCAAGAAAGCATTCATGTAATGTTAACAATAGTATCTATCTTATATTTTAAAGATAGACCAAAATATTGGCAGGATTTCTTTTTGACCTACTCTGCAAATATTATTATTTAAAAAAGTTATTTTTCTCTATAACCAAAATATATATTATATATGATATTAAATAAATCATATATATATAAATAATATTAATTTATTTATTTATTAGATATCGAGATAACTAAACAAATTTCAGTTTTTTAAAATAATCAGCATTTTGATGAATAATTAATCTATTTCATTTTATACCAATAAATGGAATATTAGGTAATTTATTAATATTAAAATGAAAATAATATTAAAGTATTTTTGATATGATACAAAGATAATGAACATACTAAATTATACAAAAATACGTTATTTAAGTTCTCACACTTCTATTTTTATTTGGTTAATTAAAATTTTAACTTAAAAAGTTTAAAATTTTTGTTTTCAATTAAAATTTTAGTTTAACTTTTAAAAAAAAAGAAAACTTTATGATTGAAAACATCATCAGATTACACAAACTTTTGAAAAAATCAAAAATCCGTTTTAATAAGCCTGAGTTTACCAAATTTTTCCAAAATTATTCTTTTTATCATATATCCAAAAATAATTTACTTAATGAAGAAGAAAAACGAAAAATAGATCAAAATATAAAGGATTCACCAATTATCATATTTTCACAAGATAAAAGTCTTAACCGCCAAACAGGTCAACGATATCTATTTGTTGGATTTGAGAAAACATTAATCATCCTTGATCAATCAACGACATCAACATCATTTCTTCATGATATCTTTTCAAACAATAAAAAAATTTCAGTATGCTTTTATTCTAACACAAAAAAATACGTGAATCAAATTCTTAAAATTAAAAATCACGAAATTGAATCAGATTTAATATTTGAAGAAGAAATTCAAAGCTTTGGAACTAAATGCTCTCTTATACCAGAATTAGGTCTCATAAAAACTTATTCAGTCATTTCCCCATGCACAATTGGATATTTAATCAAGAAGAGCTATTTACAGCTAAAAAAGAATCGAATGAAACAATTCATAAATGACATTGAGAACAATTATTCACCCGAAACAATAAGTGAAGATGAATATGTTGGAAACGGAAGCTCGTTTTTTTGTTATTTGATTTATCATATAAAACGAGAAAAATTATTTGTGATTAAAATACCAAATTCGAATAACTCTGAATACAAGAAATTGTTTGAACGAGAAATAGAGAATTACAAAAAGATCAGACATCCACTTTTGCCAAAATTCTATGGAAGAGTCAAAGATAAAGGTTACGTTGTAATTGAATTTATCAATGGCATTACATTAAAAAACATAAACAAACTCAATCTCACATTTGAAGACATTACAAAAATCATTTTCCAACTTTTGATGATATTTAAATATTTTAATGATCGAGGATTTATTTATCGAGACCTTAAACCGAACAACATCATGATTGATGAAAGCAAAAGAATAATTTTAATTGATTTTGATCAGTTAATTGATATGAAAAACATAGAACCAAATTTTGAACAGACATTAGATATGAATCGTGATGAATTCATAGCGCCAGAAATTTACAACGGTCAAAGATTACAATACTCATTTAAAAGTGACATTTATTCACTTGGTAAAGTAATTGAATATTTGATTAATCAAACAAAAACAGTCATTAATAACAGAGATTTTTTACAAATTGAAGAAATCATCCGCAAGTGCACCGATAAAATAGATATAAATCGTCCATCCATTTCGGAGATAATTCATGAGTTTAATGCAAAGTTCCAATTCTATATTATATATGAAAATGTATATACAACATATGAAGAACATTTTACTATTTTTGATATAATCAATGAAATGCTTGAAAAAAATCAAAAAAATCGAAATGATCCATATCTACAGCTTAATCTGGGCAATTTATATTTCTCAGGCAAATATGTCACGCAGAATGTTAACAAAGCAATTTATTATTTTTCACTTGCTGCAAATCAAAATGATGCAGATGCACAATTCAGTCTAGGTTTCATTTATGGCGAAGGCGAATATGTTACACGCGATATTAACAAAGCTATTCATTATTATTCACTTGCTGCAAGTCAAAATGACCCAGAGGCACAGTCCAGCCTAGGTTTAATTTACTATGAAGGCGATTATGTCAAACGCGACATTGACAAAGCGATTCATTATTTTACACTTGCTGCAAATCAAAATGAACCGCAGGCACTATTATATCTCGGTGCCATTCGTTGTGAAGGACGAAATGGCACATTCAGCATATATAAAACAAATAATCATTTTACACACAATAAAGATCAAAAAAATATTGTTTCACATTCCCTTATGTGGTATATTTCCATGAGTATGAACATGTTAATTAGTTATTATACACTATTAGCCAATGAAAATAATGTGGAAGCACAATTATGTCTTGGCTTTGCTTATTTTGAAGGTGGATTGATCACGCGAGACATAAATAAAGCAATATATTATTTTTCACTCGCTGCAAATCAAAATGATCCTCGAGCACAATTCTGTCTTGGTTTTATTTATTCAAATGGTAAATATGTTACACGCAAAATCGACAAAGCAATTCATTATTATTCACTTGCAGCAAATCAAAATGATCCAGATGCACAAAACAATCTCGGTGTCATTTATAGTCAAGGTTTATATGTCGATCGTGATGTAAACAAAGCAATTCATTATTTTTCACTTGCGGCAAATCAAAATCATTCTGGTGCACAAAACAGTCTCGGTGTCATTTATCATCAAGGTTTATATGTCGATCGTGATATCAACAAAGCAATTCATTATTATTCACTTGCGGCAAATCAAAATCATTCTGGTGCACAAAACAATCTCGGTGTCATTTATAGTCAAGGTTTATATGTCGAGCGTGATATCAACAAAGCAATTCATTATTATTCACTTGCGGCAAATCAAAATCATTCTGGTGCACAAAACAGTCTCGGTGTCATTTATCATCAAGGTTTATATGTCGATCGTGACATAAACAAAGCAATTCATTATTTTTCACTTGCAGCAAATCAAAATGATCCAGATGCACAAAACAATCTCGGTGCCATTTATCATCAAGGTTTATATGTTGCACCAGATATTAACAAAGCAATTCATTACTTTTCACTTGCAGCAAATCAAAATGATCCAGATGCACAAAACAATCTCGGTGCCATTTATCATCAAGGTTTATATATCGGGCGTGACATCAACAAAGCAATTCATTATTATTCACTTGCTGCAAATCAAAATCATTCACTAGCACAGTTGAATCTGGCCAGAATCTATTATAAAGGTTTATATATTACACGCGACGTTAAAAAAGCAATTCATTATTTATTGCTCTCAGCAAATAAAGACAATACAAATGCACAATTTAAACTCGGTGCCATTTACAATAAAGGCCGATATGTCAAACGCGACATCCAAAAAGCAATTCATTATTTTTCTCTTGCTGCAAATAAAAATCATCCAGCGGCGCAATTAAATCTAGGTGTCATTTATTATAATCATGGAAATTCTATACAAGAAATCAAAAAAGGCAGGTACTACATAATGCTAGCGTCAGTGAATGGGAACAGAAAAGCAAATTTTATTCATGGATTTTTGCTTCATGAGGGAAAAAACATCAAGCAAGACATTTTGGAAGCAATTCATTATTATAAAGAAGCATCATCATTCAATATTCATTATGCAAAAAACAACCTTGGAATTATATACAGGCATGGATTTGGAGAAATAATCGAAAAAAGGTTAGGTAGCGCAATTGAATATTTTGAAGAAGCAATTAATCAAAAAAATGATTATTTAAGCATGTACAACTTGGCGCATCTTTATATTTATGAAGAATCAGTAAAATCAGATATCAACAAATCGATTGAATTACTTATCAAATCAGCATATCAATTTTCACATTCAATGATTTTATTATGCTTACTCGTAGTCAAACAATTTGGAAGTGACATTGACACCATCAAAACTAAACTTGAAAAACTAATAAAAAATAGTGATCAGGCAAATCTAGTAATACAAATGATTTTTGAATTAAATTTTTTTGACAAATTATTTTTTGAAATGTCATATGAAATATATCGAACTAAAGAATTTCTGTACGATTTTCAATTTGAAGAGATTGAATTATCAGATTTACAAGATCATAAATCAAATGAATTCAATCCAAATTATTCAAAGGCAAAAGATATTACATCATTATTCTATGATGGATTTGGAATTGACTTGACTATACAATAGATGTGAAAAACTAAATAAATATAGAATTCACATCTTAGTAGTATATTGTTACTAACCAAAAGGGCTAAACCCCTTTCTTCTAGTAGCTTTGAGAAATGAGTTCAGTTATTCAATTTTATGCATGATTTGAATGTTAAATTTAATTTTGGAATTAATGAAAGAATTAGTGTTAATATTTATTTTATCACAAACGAAAAAAAAATGTCATTTGAGAACGGAAATGAAAGAATAAATGTTTTTTTTAATGAAATCGTTAAATGTCAAAATCAAATGTGTGAATATATATATAATTTCAATGAATGTCATTCAATGAGAAATCGTTTATACAGGACTAATGAAATCAAAAAGACTCGCGCATTAATGAAATCATTAAAGACTGAACTATCAATGTATTTGTTTTAATTGAATTCGTTATTTTTCGTTCGTAAATTCATGATACGGTTATTTACACATTCATGCAACGGTTATAAAGACATAATACGGTTGTCATTTCTGTAAAATAATAGCATGAGACGGTTATTTCAAAGCAAAATCCTAAAATTTTGGCATCTCCATAATTGAATACCCATTCAAAACTTCGTTGGGCCTTTCATAAAATTTTATAATTCAATGCTCACACAAAAATGGAAAGTTCGTTAATTTAATTCATTTCATTCATGGACTTTAGTCCGGTTTTCAAAGAAAACCTTTATTTATTTCATTTAACATGTCGTTAATTACAAAATTTTAAAAATTAATTCAATGAGAGGTGCGAGAGCTAAAATAACGTATTTTTTTTAATTTAATTTATATTTATCTCCATAAATAAAATATATCTTTCAAAAACAATTTCAAAATTATTTATATATATAAGTATTATTTTAAAAATATAATCATTCATCATCATAAAATATTAAAAACAAAAGTTTTTTACTTCATCAAAAATCATAAAAAAATCAATTTAACAAAAGCATGATTTATGAATCAATTTATTAATCGTAGAAATAATTATAACAATAAATGGTTAATAGTCTTTACTTATAAATTTAATAAACAAGTTATTGTGCAGAGCAGAAAATGAAAAGAAATGCTATTAAAATGGAAAATATCGTCATACATCAATGATATAACAGTTTTAACATATTCATTTATATTTTATACATATATAAAATATTAGGTTAAAATTTGACGCCTAAATTTTTGGCCAAGAATAAAAAGAGATAATTCTAAAGTTATAAAAAAAAAAAATGACCAAAAATAAATTGAATTTTTATTTTATTTTGAATTAACTTATTCTCAATTTTTTAAAACATTCATATTTTATTCCCATCCAAAAATAATCCATTAATATTTTGTAATTTTATTTTAAGCATAAATATATATTTATTTTTAAAATATTAAAAAAATCTGATATATGTCCTCAGCTCTCGCACCTCTATTCAATGTTAATATTTTTTATTTAATATAATTTTTTTATCGAATGCAAAAAAAAAAAAATGATAACAATATATGATGTGTCATTAGATAAAATAGTTGAACTGTATAATTTAATTACTGACTTCAACGATGACTTAAATGAAATTCTATCAGCTTACGACAATAATGAAAATCAAATACGAAATGATTTAAATGATGAAATTGCTGATACATTATTAGATAAATACAATTATGATGGAGCTTATGAGGACTTCAATGCTATCTACTATTTCATCAAAGGTGTCAAATCTGCAGACGCTCACTGGGAATCGTTAATGAACATTCAACCTCAACCATTAATCAAACAATTACCTATACCTCATGCACCCAAACATCCAAAACAACCAATGAAATGCATTGATTCAGATACGCCATTCTTCAATAAGCTCAAGCATTTACGTAAAATCAACGATCCCTTTCATGATTTCAATCGTCAACAATTACAATTGAAGTTCAATCGTGATTTACACAAACGTGATCAATAATTCCTTTCACAATTAATGCAACATCAAAATGACTTCACTCAATTTCATTCAAGACCATCCAACAACGATGACGAACCAATTGATGAATTATTCACAGCAAAAGAACTTAATGCAATGACCATTAAATCCTTCTAGCAATGGAAAGAATTCAATGAAAAACATAAAGATTAACAACAACAAATCGTTAATGATATCATGGAGCCACTCGAAACTTCACCAACAGATTTGACCATTGATTTTGAAAAACTTAATCAATTAATGAAGACGCTAAACGAAAGAAAGCAACTGTTCAATCATGTAAAGATGGTAAACGTAAATCATTTATGGGTGACGAAAATGCTAAACCAATTGTCACATATACTATCGAGGATGACTGTCTGGCTTATTATTTTTGATCGAAAGCAATCGTTGATATAGTGCATAGAATTCATCAAAATTAAGATTAGTTGCTGATTGTGAATAAATGAAGTGCAATTGTTGTTTATTGAAGCATGGAAATATGAATAACGTTGTGATTTCATTCTTGATGTGAGGTTTAATGCCTTTCCATCCTTGAATGAGTAAGAAGTAAGTAATATTTGTATGTCTGCAACGACGAATTTGTTGACTAAAGAATGATTCCTCTGATGAAAACAATTTACTATTACTAATATCATCAAATAGAACGATTGTATGTAAGTAAGGTTTATTGAAATCATTAATGTGTAATTTTTTGAATATAGGTTTCACGTTGTTCATCAATGATTTTGTCTTCTAAATGCTCACGAAGAATGAGATAGTATAGATTCTTTGCAGCAATGAGAGTTTTAATGAATTCAACTGAATCCTTTTCACTAATGGTGACATTAGGCATTCGAATCATTTGCTTCAATGATTGAAAGGATTTAACGTTTTCAACACCGTTTTTAGTAACATAAATCAATAAATGATGTGTATTTAATAGAGATATCTTAATGATTTTCTCGAATGCTATCACTGTTTTACCCAATAATTGTTTACCAACAATGACATTCACCGAATTGTAACGAACTTTGATATCTTGATGTATTGGTTTAATTAATGAATTACAGGTTTCATTAGATTTGGACTTTAATGTATCATTAACTTTGTCTCTAATGAATGATAAATTGTATGAAGGTTCTATCACCATAAATGTGTTTTCATCAAAAATAAATATTAATTATTGAACATGTGATATATTTATTCTTCATCATTAAGAGCTTGACCAGTTGCCATACGTTGTTGATGAACATTTTGCTCATTAATGAATAATGCATGTAAATCAATATTTGGATTAGCTTGACGGAATTCAGCAACAACTTGTATTAATGTACTAGCTATATTGTTAAATATTTGTTCAATGAAATGCAATTCGTAACTAAACCATCTATAGAACCCTTATTTTCTTTCTTAATTTTATCTTTAGCGTCTTTAGTTTGAGCACCAAGTCCATTGTAAAATGCTTCAGCCAAATATAATTCCCAAATTCGTGCTGATGCTGATGCAAGGAATTGAAGTTTATATTTCTTTGGAATGAAAGTATTGTTATTTCGAGCGATTTGTGCAATGATATTATCAACATAAGGACCAATGACAAATTTACGGAAACTTTGATAAGCAGACATTCTTTTTGAAGGCTTAACTTTATATCCACTAAGATCGTAACCTTGAAAAGATTCAGGAACGTTATATGATATATAACCATAATCGTCTTAATTATCACCTTGATCAACGTATTGAATATTTAATAAATCTTCTTTGAATGCATTTAATGGATAATTATTTCGTGATTGCCTTGTTGGATATTGATCGTAATAATGTAATGCAACAGGATAGTTACTAGTCTTAGTTGTGTAACCATTGACATACATTGGATAATCATTGTGATTTGAAATAATTAAATCAGGAATTCCATCATTATTTACATCAGTTAAGTTTTGTAATAAAGCTGGTGCATTAGGATTACGTTTATTGAGTTTCCATGGAGAATGTGGATTAGTTGCATTATGTTGAGTCACTAATGCTTCTGCACCTTGTGGAGAAATTGCATTCTTTACACGTTTGACATCACGTTGAAGATCTAATATGATGTGTTGAAGTTCTTTCATATCCACTTTATTATTGCCAAATCCTTTGCCTCTCAATAATTGACCATCTCTAGCGGCAGCAAGAAACCTTGCAATTAATTCAGTTTTAGCAACATTAACGATTCAAGAAGTCCAACGTTATTCTAAATCAGCTAATGGATTAACTTCATGAGTCATTTGCTTGACAGTAAAAATAAAAATGAATGAAATCGAATTTATGTTTAAAATGCTTCATGGTCTATTTCGGTTTCAGTGAATTCATCTTTGGATTCATCAATGATTTGATTTCTGATTCGATTAATATTTTGTTGATTTAAGCATTGATGAATCTCTGATGGGTAATAAACGAATTCTTTATATTCTTGAGCTTCAAAGTCAACATTTAATATAAACATTGTTGACTTGTTCTTAGGTAAGGAACGTTTATCAGATTCACTAAATGATATACATAATTGCTTGTCATAAATTTCAAGTATTTGCTTGTGATTAATGTATATCTTTTTGTCTTCAAAGACGAATAATTCAATGAATACAGGCTTAATGCAGAGTTGTTTATACTTGTTCTTAAATGCATCCTTACCTTCGAAGTAAACGTTTGCACTATTTGGTGTACATGAATGGTTTTGTTTAGTGTATTTAATAATGGTTTCAACGAATTTAGTGATTGAATTGTACGTTAACTTTGTCATTTGTGTTGCAGTAAAAATATTGGATATAATGGATTCAATTATTTTTGAAATTGATTGAAAAATAAATGGTAGAATGAATTAAAAAAATACTGCATCTGAATCATGATCTTCCCTTAACTTTTTCAATTGATCATCAGTAAATACTTCATCAGATTTGTTTGCACTAAATAAAAATTCATCGTATGACGATTGAACGAGTCTTTGTATTAAATGGATCTCTTGAAGAAACTGTTCACATTTTTGATTATCCTTACATTCTTTCAATTCTTTTATAAGACTATCGATATATTGTTTGTTACCATCGAAATCATCACTGAATAATATTGTCATTTTTTTCGTTGGTGATAAAATAAATTCTAACATAAATTCTAAAAAAAAATTTAACATAAATTCTAACACTAAATTTTGATTTTTAAGATTAACATAAGTGAATATCATCAAATTTTCATTCAAATCATGCATAAAATTGAATAACTGAACTCATTTCTCAAAAGTTACTAGACGAAAGGGGTTTAGCCCTTTTGGCTAGTAACAATATACTACTATCTTACTGAATTTAAAATTTTTTGCAAGTAGCTTTTCTGATTTAAATATTATTAAAAATTTGCAGAATATGATTTTTTTATATCAAATGATTTCACTAAAAAAAAAAAGATTGAGAATAATAATTTTTTAACTAATGAATTGTTTAACTAAAAAGATAATATTAGATAAGATTTTGTTCTTTTCCATTCAATCTATTATAAATTTCTTCAAATGATGGACGATCTTTTGAATTGAATGACCAACAATCCTGGATGAGTTTTGATGAAAATTTGGTGATTTCAGTAGGAATTTTGGCTCCTTCCCACCAGCCACGTCAGCTATGCTGATTTCTGGATATTTTCCTTTAATAAGAATCAAGAACACAACAATTCCGAATGCATAAACGTCTACTTTTTCATAATAATCTGTTCGTCCTTGCAAATGCTCAGGTGCCATGAATTTTAATGTTCCAGCCATCAGTGTTCGACTCGATGATTGATCATCAGTTTTGATGAATGTGCAAAGCCCGAAGTCGCTCAATTTCACATTATGAATGATTCCAACTGAATGCACCATCTTCATTGCCGAACTCAAGCCAAGAAATTCGTTCATTATCGGTCAACTTCTTGATTCGTTTCTTCAGGTTTGATTGGCAGTGCTCAAGAAGGATGGCTGGAAAGTGTGTCGAATCGCCAAAATAGAATCCATATGTATTAATTATATTCGGATGATCGAGGCTGTTTAAAACTTCACATTCTCTGATCAATCGTCTCAATTGTTCAACTTTAGGTTATTGATTATCATCATTATTATCGCTATTTGAGTCAAATTCTTCTGTCAAGTTTAGAACTTTATTGGCGATTATTTCTTTACGAAATACTTGGAAGACTTCTGAAGTGGCGCCTTTTCCAATTAATTTCCCTTCTCCAAGGTCTTCAATTTCATCAGTTGTGTAAATCTTCATTGGATTAATTTTTTTCATCTAATTTACTATTAAGTTTTTTGATTTGTGATTTAAGTTTCATGTTTTGCTTTTTTTAAAGAAAGTATTTCATCATCTTTCTTTTTCAGATCATTTGTCATTTCATCTTTCTTTATGGTTTCGGCTGTTTTTGTCAAGCTCGAAATTTCTTTCTCTTTATCAATGAGCTTTTTTTTAGATCGACAATTTCTCTTGCAGCTTCTGCAAATATTAACAAACGTTCTGTGCTGATTGTTTTTCTATTGCTGATGTTTGGAGGTGGATCAATATCCATGAAAACAGTTGATACTAGATATCCCGTAATGCAAAACTTGAATCCTTGATATTCACTTACTTCTTCTGGAGGAAAAACAAATTCTTTTGGTGGAATGAAAAGATTACCATATTTATTGTTGTCACAAATTATCATTTTAGATTCTGATGTTTTGAAGATCGAATGATTATATTTATTTAATTGAAAAAATATATAATGAAAAAAATCATATCGATTTGGTTTTCAATTACTTCGATTGAAGGCGGTGATTTTTCATAATATTTTGTAAATTCATATTGTGACATTGAACTAATGTCAAATTTTCATTATTTATTTTTTCAATTAAATAAATATAAGCAGTCCCTAATGTTGCAGTACTTATGCCTGCTGTTGCTACGGATTTTATCCCTCCATCGAATATCCGGAAGCAATTGAAAAATGATTTTCCAATTGATTTTAGTTTTAATCCAATCAAAGTTAATTCTAATACCAGATAACATATCGCTTAATAAAGCCGAAAATTTTACTACATTTTCATAATACATATCTTGAATATATTCCAAATATCCATTATTAAGATATCCAATATATTTCATATTACCTGATAAATAAGTTGAAAATACTTCTTTTGGTATAAAAATATGATTCTTGACACTAGAAGGAAAAAAATTTAATTTAACCACGCCTTGAATTAAGCAATAAATAATTCCTGATCCGCCACTCCATTTGATGAATGATTCGATATAACTTGAAGGAATATTTGTGTCATATATGACATTGCCAATTCTGTTGTGATAAGGAGATGTGATTTGGAAAAAGGCATATGAACATATCCAATTCCTGATGCAGCAGCTGTTGCTGCTCCAACAACAAGAAATGTTTTTTTTTTCTTTTGCTTAAAATTGATTCATTTTCATCATTTTTGGTTGTTGCAAATGTTTTTGCAATCAAGACTAAAAGAAACATTTTTAATAAATGATGTGATTTGTTGGTTAATGTCTTATCGATTGTTATATTGAAAAAGTTTAAAATTTTGATATTTTAGTGTTTGTCACATCATTATACAACAAATAAACACAATTTTGTTTTTACCAGTTAGACTTGTTAAATTCCGATTAAAATAAAAACAAAGAATTGCATTATTACCTTTTGATTAATTGGATTAATAGGAATGATCATTCATGAAAATTGACGGTTCCAATAAAAGTAGGCTTGTTATTCTCCGATTCTCGAGATCGATTTCAGAGATCGAGATTTTTTTTTCACTGCTTTTGATTTCAGAATTTTCAATTAAACTTTTTGATAAATATATGATCGTAATTTAATCTCAAATATTTCATGAAAAAAAAAATATATTTTTTGATTTTAATCTTAAAATAAACATCAATACATTATATTATTTATTTTTAAATATTTTAAAATCATAAATACCAATTATAAAAAAGACAAATCTGTTTGAGATCTCGAGATCTCGGTAATTGATATCAAGTTTAATATCATTTTTATATCACATTTCATATCTGATATCTTGATAATCGATAATCTCGATATCAGATTTTTAAACTGATAATCGAGTATCAGATGTAAGAAAGTGACGTTTTTGATATCGATTCTCAAAATAACAAGCCTAATTGAAAGTATTCGTCCAGAACAGGTAATTTTTTCAAGAATAAGACGAGTGGTTTACCTCGGAAAAAACTCTCTACCTGAATAAAAGGATTTTATATTTGAGATTTTTATTAATTATTTCTAAATATAATTATTATAAATATCAATTTTGCTATGAAACATCTTACATTTTTTATAATCTGACAGTTTACAAATGATTAAACGCCTATTTTTTTATAAAATATTTGTGATTTAATTACGATCATATATTTATCAAAAAGTTTAATTGAAAATTTTGATATCAAAAGCAGTGTGAAAAAAATCTCGAACTCTACAGTCGATCTTGAGTATCACTGTTTATTTACTTATCGATATCAAAAAGTAAATCAATTATCGATCTCAAGAATGTGAAAATAAAGTGAAGATTAATCTTTTAAAGTAATAAAAAACACTATTTACTATTTTAATTAAGGTGGCTCAATTTTGCCCAAATTCCATTTTTAATGCGGGTCTGGGCAAAGTTCTTGTTCATTTGGGTTGTCATTAAAATAAATATAACCATTTTCAAATATTAAATATATATAACCATTCTTAGAAAAACTAAATAAAACCATTATTATTATTATTGAAAATATATCAATATTATTAAAATAATCTAACCTTTAAAATTAACCAAAAACGTTTCTTTTTGACAAAAGTCCTCCCTAAAAGAATCTTCTAGCACCGAGATACAAAAAAAAATACAGATGAGCCAGATGTTCACTCAGTCATTTTTTGTTCATGTAGGTGTCATTGTATGTCTCTTGCAATACAATACTTGAAAAAAATCAATCACCCCTTTTCAGAAATGTTTGACGAGTTAAAATATGCAAGTGAAATACTTAAAACAAATTATGCCAAATCGAAATTAATGAAATCGTGCTCAGGATTAAGCTTTATTAGATGGAATATGATTTGTTAATTTCAAAATGGACATTTGATAACAAAGAAATAATAAGCACACTTCTTCGAAGAGACAATAAAAGCCCATACCCTAAAATAAGACCAAAAAATAATAATAATAATATATAAAGTGATAAACAAAGTTTCAATAATTTTAGTTTTACTTGTAACACAGATTTCTAGTTTAATTAATATATTGGAAACAAATTCTACCAAATTTTTTATAATGATCATCTAGTTAAGCAAGCAGCTTATGTTACATGGGAAATTGTAAGTATTTCTAATTGTAGATGAATAACCTCGACAATTATTAATTGTAGATGAATACTCAAGCTCAGGCGATGATCTTCCTCCAAAACGAGCAAAACAAACAACCATTAATTCTATATTTTTTTTTATTTTACTTATGAAATCTCAGAATTATTTAATTAATGCTTTTTCTAAAAACAAAAAGCAAGGCCCCCATCTTTAGACATGGGGCCGGAATTTTTTTTTGACATTATAACAACCATAGCCACCTTTCTAAATTATATAAACGCATCATCATTAAATCATAATCTTATGGAATTGTTGTTAAATAATGTAGTTAAATTAGTATAGAACTTCTCAGCTATATTAATTATTAGAGCTATTACCAAAAATTATGGTCTTTGAGAGTATGAATCCATCTCTTTATTGCTGTCGATTTATCAGAACCTATTGGAACTTCTCAAAAAAATTTCTTAGTTCAGATTCGTATAGTCATCTTACATAAATCTTATTTGTTATATATAACTCATACTTTTTAAAAAGTTATATAATCACCATTGAATCGATTAAATCACAACCTTCCTTTTATACTTTACCTGGTTCTCAATTGATTAATTATTTGAACGAGATTCTATCATCTATATATCGACCATTCCTATCAACGTATCCCTCACACTTTCTGGTATAAACTCGCTCAGGAATCTCATCAAATCCTAATTAGGATTTAGCCGTTCATTAGATGAATCTAGATCGTTTACATCAGATGTCTCTTCGAAAACCATAATTTGTATTTTATATTTCGTATAGAGCACCTCTAAAATCATTTAATGACCGATATGAATGTCTATTATCTTCACTAAAATGCTCGTATAACATTGTGTTCAGTGTTACTTAGTTTCTTTTACGTAAAATTTTCATTTAATTAACATACAAATTGCAGAATTGCTAGTACAATTATATGATGCAATGTCCAAGGATTTACAATTTTTTTTTTAAATTATAGATGATTAATAAATTTATTTTATAGTTTATTGGATAATTTTTATTGATAATTTTAACGTATGTTTTTTTTTAAATTCTGAAGATTATATAATTTTTTCACAATTTTTTCAATTTTTAATTGCTCGAATAATAGAAAAATTCTGTTGATCACAATAAACGATTTCGAAATGGATGGTGTCTTTGAGTCCAGAAAAGAATCGTTTATTAACTCTCTCGAAAAGTCAATATTAACAATTTCTTCGGACGAATATATTAGGCAGATGTTTCAAGATGGATACTCAGCAGCTTATGTTCCAGATCGAATATGTGAATTAATTCGACAAATTTTAGTAAGTGACAGAGAAGAAGAAATCAACAGACTTTATAATAAAATATATGCGCTTGAATTTTTCTTTGATGAAGAGAAAATAAGACAAATTGAAAATCTCGGAAATAAATATATTACAGCTTCGAGTTCTCAAAATAGTAAAAATAATTGGAATAGTCAACATAACTCAACTTTCAATAATTTTACTTTTGGTTTCAGTGATTATGATGGACACTCGATGAGAAATTCCAATACTTCAAATCAGTCTCAAAATATTGGCAAAACCAAGAAAGAAGATATCATATTATTTGGTAAAATATTAATCCAGCAGATTAAAAGTTTAGGAATTAAAAATATTCCTATTGAACGAAATGATCAAATCCCAATAATTTTTAATGATCTCAAAAAATCGATTAAAAACTTTGAAAAAACTATGTATTCTGTACAAAATGATTTTTCAGCCCTTATTAGACGAACCAAAAAGCAAGCATTAAAAGTTTACCAATTAAGTACTGAAAAAGTGAAACAAGAATGCGTTCAAAAAGTTCAAAAAGCCAAATATTATATAAATAAACAAAATGAGCAAATACAACAATTATCAAACAGTCTTAATGACACTCAAACCTTAGAAGAAAATGTTCAACAATTGAAAGAGAAACTTTTTCAATCCAAAAGAGCGGTTGCAAATTTGCAAGAAGAGATTTCATCACAAAAAAATGAAAATGCCGAATTAAACGATAAAATTAACAATTTAAGCTTGGAAAACCGTCAATTAACAGAGGAGCATAACCGTTTGAACAACTTTTTGAATGAAAAACAGCAAAGAATTGAATACCTCGAGAAATCGATGTCCAAAATTGAAAGCGAAATCCTCGAACAAGAGCAAGTTGAGAAAATCCAGCAAAAAGTTCTCAATTTGAATGATACGATACGAAAAATTCAATATGAAAATGAAACCCTTCAGAAAAAGTCGGATTCAAATGACAAAATCATTTCAGATTTAATCCAACTGACCAACTCTACCCAAGCTTCTGATCTTGTCACAAAAGTTGATCGTTTATGCCAAGAAAAAGCTAAAATTTGCCAGATTCTTAATCGGCCAGTTCACTCAGACGATTCAAGGATCATTTCCGACATTCAAAAATTGAATGATCAAAAGAGGACACTTAAGAAATTCTCAGAAAAAGTGGACGAAATAAAAGATGTTCAAAGAATTTTGAACGCACAAGATGAAAACGACATGAAAACCAAAGTTGTCGGTCTTCAAAGACTAAAAAATGCTTTTGACAAACTTTGTTTGGATTGTGGTATTGAATTTGACAACGATACAAATTCACTATCGTATAACCTCCCAGAAACCGTTGTATCTTTACAAAAATCATATCAAACAGTAAAAGACCTCATGGACATTTTGAACCTGAATTCACAAGACAGATTGAAAGACATTTTAACGAACCTTGTTGATTCAAGAGAGAATACGTTAAGAATTTGTGAAATTTTCAGAATTAAAAGTGACAATGAGTCACAATTAATTCCTGCTTCAAAACTTGTAAAAATTGCCCAGAATCTTGTTAAAGTGAAAACTAGTTACGATACAATTGTTAGCTCATTGAACAGTAGTATTGTTTCTTTCAATAAAAACGATTCTTTTTTGCTTCTCGATTTTGAAAGCTTCGATGAAGAGAAAGCAAAGAAAGCACGAATGAATGCACGCTCTTTCATTTTCATGAAATCTAATTTGAAATCACTTTGCGAGGTCCTCAAAATTGATTTCAAGTTGCCAGTTAACAAAGTTTTGTCCACTTTACTTAAACGAGTCAAAACCGTTGCCAAGTCACATAACAACTATCAAAAAGTTCTCGATTTACTTCACATAAAAGAAATTGAAAACGATGACAATGGCATTTTAACCTATGAAAAAGTGGCGCAATCAATTCACTCTCTTCTTCAAAACACCGGAAAAACAAGCAACAATAATAAAGGTAAATCAAAAGACGTTGAAAATAGCAAGAAGACTTCAAATAAATCATTGCTGGATGTCTCTAATGAAGTGCGAGAAATCTGGTTTATTGTTCGTGATCTTTGTTCGATATTTAAAGTAGAGGAGCCTGATTTTCATTCATCTTCATCGTTATCAATGACGCATAAATCACTTTGTTTGGTTGCGAAATCGCTTCAAGAATCGCAATCAATGAATTTGTCATCTGTTTACAACATTGCGATTCGACTCAAGCATTTCAAACAAGGCTTGAACAGCTTGAAACGAAATGATAACAAACTGAGATTAGATCGTGAAACGGTTGATGAGAAAGTTGATGAAGATCTTCGAAAAATAGAAGATGAAATTATTCAAATCATGAATGATCTGTCCAACATTTTCATTTGCTTTGGAACAAGCGATTATAATGAAATAAAGCTTGCTAAATTGAACTTCGAACTTCAAAAGAAAGAAGTTCAAAGACTTTCTCAAATAACAGGAAAAGACTCATTCGAAGAATCTCTCGATTTCCTCTCAAAACATTTCATCAGCATAAAACAATCGTCTTCTTTTCTTGGCCGTTTGTTTCGCATCCTTCTTCTCATTCCAAAGAATTCTTTTGCTGATTCTTCTTCTTCTATCTTGCCAGCTAATGATGGAATTCCGCTGCCTATTCCAAGAGCAGTACAAGAAAAACTCCTCTCTTTGGCCAGCCAACAAAACATTGAAAAAGTTCAACTGAAAAATGTTGTGGATAAAATTATTAACAAGGCACGATCTTTAGGTTTTTCAGTCTCAAATAATAAAAAGTTGGGAGGCTTTGGAAGTGAATTAAATGAATTAACGGTTACCCTTGAACCTGATAATAATGAAATATTTTATTCTGTAGAATCTGCATTGAAATTCATCGTTGATAATGCTAAAAAGGAAGTTGAAGCAAAATATGCACCAAAAAGAAAAAGTTTCGAAGATATCTAGTCAAAATGAAGAATTAATATGAGTATTTGTTTAGATGACAGCAGTTGCTCCATTTCAATTAAAAAAAAATAAGTTCAGGTGGAAATGAAGTTAATTATATGTGCCAAAGATGTTAGAAAATCTTTAATTTCTGTTAAATAATGATGATTTTCATCTTTCAAACTGAATTTTTAACTCTGATTTCAAAATAAGTTATTTCACTAAATTTAATATTTAGCTTGAAAATATGTTGTACAGTAAATATTATATAAAATAAAAATTTAAACGTTATATAATACGTTATATTTAAACTTTTTCGCTTCAATTTATTATTATAAAAATTATTCAAAAATTATTTTTATAATTTTATTCTAAGAAAATTCAGAAAGTAAATTATTTATTGAACTTTTTGATTAAATTTTAAGAAATATTTGAATGATTATTTTTTTTATCAGGTATTCATTTTTTGATATCAAATTCTCATTCATTATTATGTCCAAAATATCTTACCGTATTCTATCTATTGATTTCAATCAGTCAATATTATACCAAATTCGCAAATTCTCCCTATTCCGACTCAACTTAACACAAAAACCATCATTCGTTGCTGAAGAATATTTTATTAACAAAATTGATCATTTTAAAAATATTAATCATGAATTTATTATAGATGATTTTACCAATAACATTGATAGACTCTCAATGACCATCAGGTATATAGACAAACAATATACTTCATCAGGGATTTCAAATTCAGATTGTTTTCAATTTATCAAAAATTCAAATAAAATCCCCGAATATCAAATGAGATCCAATAATAATATTGTTAATTTTATTGAACCAAAGTTTTCATTGATTGGATGTTATACAATAAATTTAAAAGAAATCAAAAGGGGAATTGAAAATTCACTTCGTGTTGAAATTCTTTCAAGATACAATAACCAAATCATTGGCTATGCTAATTTGAAGATTTTCATTTCCAATATTCCGTCTTTTATCACTCCACCATTAAAAGTTGAAAAACCTAACAATTGCTCTATAGTTAACGCATCAATAATATAATAATATGATCTAATTTATTATGATATTTCATCTCATGAAATATCAGTGATTTTATATCTAGTAAAAAATTGTATTTTTTTCCCACTTTTATCGATTTGGATAATTTATCATCAAAAATATCATTATAAATATATGACATTGGGCAAGAGAAGTTGTATTCAATAAAAAAAAAAATTATCGGATAATAAAATGTAAACATTTCAAAATTGAAATAACTCATAGAATAATTTTTCAAAGAAAATTTTTTTTGATCCATAGAAAAATGAGTTTTGAAGCTGATAATGGAATTATTTATGTGTTAAACCAATTACATTTTCTACAGAATCAAAAATTTCAAAAATTAGTAAATCTTCATTTTCATTTTCATTTTTCCAGCAAGTTTAGAAACAATCGGTGAATGTTCTTTTTTCCACTGTACAAATTTGTCAGTTATAGAATTTACCCCAGATTCAAAACTTCAAAGAATTGAATTAAGTGAATTTGAAATGATATAAACATTTCCAATTGTTTAAAACTTCGTACATTTGGTATTTCAGAGAATTTTGAGCTTCATGTCATCCAAAAAAATACATTTTATGGATCAACGATTGAAACGATAATTTTATCATCATCGATTGAAGAACTGAGCGAAGGATGGTGTAACAACACAAAGCAATTAAAGAACATTGTTGTTCCCATTGATAATCAGCATTTATTATTTAATGAGAGCAAATATTTGTTTGGAAAATCCAATCCAAAACAAGAACATTCTGACATTCTTTTCTTTGCAAATCGTGACATTCAAAACGTACAAATTCCATCAAATGTTTCACGTATTGAAAACTTTGCATTTGACCATTGTATGAATCTTAAGACAATCAATTTTTCTGAGGATTCACAATTGCGATCTATTGGTAATAATTCCTTTTCATATTCAAGCATTGAATTGTTAAATTTGCCACCCTTAATTGAATCAATTGGCAAATTTTCTTTATATTGTTGGGAACAATTGAAAAGTTTCAATTTTCGAAAATATTCGCAAATAGAAAAAATTGAAAAATATACTTTTGCTTATTCTTCTCTTAAAAACATCTCTTTCCCATCAAGTCTTTTAACGATATCTAAATTGGCTTTTTATATGTGTGAGAAACTTGAGTTTGTTGAGTTTCCAAATGATTCCAAACTACAAGTAATTAAAGATCAATCATTTGAATCATCTTCGATTCAAAAGATTTATTTTCCTTCTTGTTTAAAAAGCATTTGTAATAAAGATTTCTCTAGAAATCAATGTCTTCGATTCATTGAATTTCCAAGAAATTCAGAACTTTGTTCAATTGGAGAAAATGCTTTTGAATATTGTTCAATTGCTTCGATATTCATTCCTACTCAAGTGGAATTTATTGGCCAATATTGCTTTTATTCGTGTAAAAAATTGAATGAGTTGATTTTTTCCAATGAATCCAAAATTGAAAATATTGGGAAGTATTCAATTAGTTATACGAATATTAAGTATATTTCATTTCCTGCGACAATTACAAAATTCAAAAGTTATTCATTTAATTATACAAAATTGGAAATAATTGAATTTTTGGGTGATGACGTTTTTGATTTGAATTACACAAAAATTAGATGAAATTAAGTTTTTATTTTTTAATTGAAATATAATTCTTTGAATATTGAATTTGATCATAGAGTTGTTGGAAATGAATATTTAAATCATTAATGTGAACATCATAACAACCAGGAAAAGATGATTTTGAAATCGAATCAATTTTCCATTAATATAATATTTGCATTATCCAATTTTCTTTTGAAATTGGTATCAAACAATAATGATCTTACATTATATATGCAAATATTTATATATTAGAAAAATTAGCAAATCAAAAAAAAAAAAAAAAAAAAAAAAAAAATGTTTATTATTTATTCATTGAATAATTGCTCAGCTAGAATTTTACTTTTCTTAAGTTTGGCATAGTCTTGTGGGACGAAACAAGATAAAATTTTACTAGTATTCTGCAATTTCTGATGCTTTGCGAAACCTTCAAGGATAGAAACAGATTCTTCTATAGAAAATCTAGCAAAGTAGCAAAGATTATTTTCGAATATTCGTAGTGGAGTAAAACGTGCTTTATTTGAAATGTTCACATTAATATTTGGCAGATCAAGTAATATTTGAGCAAGTTGTAAACCGTTTTTTTCAATAGCATAATGCAATGGTGTGTTGTATTCTTCTGAGTCTTGAATGTTAGGATTTGGATTTTTCTTTAAAAACAAAAGAATGCTATCATTCATTTTACTCCATAATTTTTCGCTAAAATATTTTTTGCTAATAAGATGAAGGGCGGTTATATTATCTGATGTTTTATAATTAACATCAACGTCTTTAAATCGATTTAGAATTATCCCTAAAGTATCACTTTCATTATTTAAGATGCTACAAATAAGTGGTGTTACTTCTCTATCTTCAACAACTCCGTTAATATCAATATCTGGATAATGATCAAGAAAATCATTAAAATCACTTTCATTTAAATAGGCTGCTGCTAAACATACAAATAAAGCTTCGTTTTCTTTGAATATTTTTTGTTTATTTTTTTCAATGTTTTCGTCATCCGTTTTTGCCATGAAAAAGTGAATCAAATGTGATGGATAGGTGTTATTTTCATATAAATATTTATATGAATTGGCCAAAGAAACATAAGAACTTGTATAATTACTTAAAGCATTTAAATCATCTTTTTTCATTAATATTGTAGCAAACTCAACAAGTTTTTGTTTTATTACTTCTTCAAAAATTGTTATTCTATTAAATCCGATAGTTTCCCCAGAATTTTGAAGATTTACATCAATTTCTGGATCATTTAGTAAAATCGAAGCAATTTCATAGTTTTTGCTAATGATAGCAATATGCAATGGTGAATAAAAATGCTTTTTGTCTTGTTCATTTATTTTCAAATTCTTCATCTGCAAGAAAAGCTTACAACCTTCTTTTTCATAAATATTTTCTTGACCACAAAGAAGATGAAAAGGAGTTAGATTCTGTGATGCTGTACAATTATTTATATCAATCTTATCTTTAAATCTAGTAAGAATTATTTTCAATGTATCGTTTTCATTTAAGATGCTGCAAAATAATGGTGTAATTTCATTAAAAAAATTATAAAAAAAAAAAATATTCAGATTAGCATTAATATCAATATTGAAACGATCAAGAAAATGAGTAAACTCTTCTTCATTTAAATATCTAGCTGCTGAACATGTAAATAATGCATTATTCTCATCAATTGTCTTTTTTTTATTGTTTTCTGTGTTTTCATCTCCTGTATCTCTAATAAAAAATTTAACTAGATCTAAAAGATAATTTGTTCTTATATATTTGTGTTTAAAAGTGAAATTAAAGACATCATTTCTTTGATTTTTTAACCAATTTGAAATCTTTAATTTGGAAAGATTATCAATGAAATCATTAATTTGGCCAGAAATTGTTGAAAAAGCTTCATTTGTAAAATCACCTAATAATTTTATTTCAGGCTTTTTAATCAAAAACTCTGCCTTACTATAATTTCCACCTTTTAATATTGTAGATTCAAAAAGTGTTAAGCCATCAGCAGTTATCATAGAAATAAAGTTACTTTCTTTAAGTAAAACCTCAAAAATATCAATTTTATCATATTCAAAAGCAAAAACAAGAGGTACTTTTTGATAGCATTTTATATTTTGTTTATGATTCTTTTGATTTAAAAGAAATTTAACGAATTCTAATTGATCTCTATAAATTGCAATAAAAAGTGGATCTATAAGTTAGACAAATGAAAATTAAAAAAAACGTCGTGATATTTAAATGAATATGGTTTTAAACTCACATTCTTGAAGAATCTAAAAGAAAAATCACAATCATAAGGCAATTTTATTGCCAATTTAGTCAAATTTAATTGATTGTAAAACAATGAATACGTGAATATTGAAGTATGATCGATTCCTAAAGACAACAAATAAGTAAGAACTTCAATATTATTGAATTTAATTGCATTTTCAATCAATCGATTTAGTGTTAATTCTTTATATATACTTGTCTTTGTAACTTCATAATTTTCAAAAAGCCACTCAAGAATTTCAGCATAATTATATTTAATAGCAATACAGATACAACTTTCTAATGTACTGTCATCCATTTCTATCATTTCAATGCATTTGCTAATAATTGAAATGTTGCCACCCATGAAGGCCATTCGAAGTGTTACATACTCAATTTTAGACAGTTTTAAGTTCATTAATATATAATTAAATATTTGTTCAGAACCATAAAAAGCAGCTAAATTTAGATAATCAGTATCACTTGAATTTTTATAACAAACATCGGGATTTCGTTCATATATTAAAATTGGTATTTTTTTGTTGAATTCAAGTGTCCCACTTTGTGTTTCAGTTATCATTTCTGTGAATGATTCAAGATCATCGTTTTTGATCACATGATATATCTTCTTCGTGCAATATCCAGTATTTTTATATTCTTCAATTTCAACATTTGTGAATTCTTTTTCACTTCTGTCGTTGTAACCGTAACCGAAATTTTGAATCAGTTTTATTTGCGATCTATCAATTTCATTGATACTACTTAAATAAAAAAGAACAAACTGCATCGTTTTTAATGAATGATTTAGATCTAACTCCCTTTCGGTTATGTTTTGGTTGTTTCTTTTTATTGAATTTTCATATTCTTCTGATAATTTTTGTTTAAATGACTGAAAATGATTTTTTTTGGTGATTCCTTCATATTTTTTCAAAAAATTAATTAAAATTTCAACCTTCATGGGACGAATAAAACATAAATTCAAGAAAATATTGTATAATAAATCTGATGTAATAATATTATCTTCATCTTTTTCCTCAATTTCTTTTAAACGTGTTAATGTCGAGTCAAAGTTATCTTCTTCAATATTTATAAGTTCTTTTGAAATGTCTTCTTGTATTTGAAGAGGTTTGTAATTTGTTATTGTATCATAATATGAATCAAAAAGTTCGAGAACTTTTATTAGTGCTTCAATTTCGAATTTATCTGCAAATTTTTTAAGGATCTCTTTGTTTACATTAGTGATTTGAATTGGATCGCAATTAAAAATCTTTTGGAAATATTCAAAATCAGACTCTGAACAAATAAATGAATCATTGAACTCAGGTATAGTTATACTAAAGCAATCTTTATTTGCTCCTTTTTTATTTTGATTTTGAATAAGTTTGCTAATTATTTCAGCATTTTTTTTTAAGCAAATAATTTCATGATCATTTATCACTATTTTCCAATCTTTGCTTTTCTTGTTAAGCCTGAAAAAAGAAAATGAAAACATTTTGGAATTCTGTCACTGAAAATTATATAAAGAAATGAAAGGGATTTTGCCGGAAATTGAATGATTCAGAAAATATAATGTATAAACTATTCAATGTTTTGATCTATATTTTATATTTATCTCAACATTTAAATTATCTACAAGATTTTGATTTAATAAATATAATATTTACTCAAACAATTAACTAAAAATTAATATTTAATTATTAAATATTTTCAATTATTCGAAAATATTGATTAATTATCTATATTCCAAAACTTTCAAATGAGATATCATGTATTAAATTAATTATCATGCATGATAAAATATATAATTGCGTTTATATTTTCGATTAAAGAATCAAACAAATCTTTGTCAAAATCATATCCTTCAACAATGATAGAATGCCAACATTTATTCTCATTTTTTGAGCTTATCAGCCAGAAAAATAATCGACAGTCTAAAAAATTTGATCTCTTTGATTAAATTTTAATATTTATACATCAAAAGGAAGGATCAGTAAAAAATTTGTAACATAAAAAGATGCATTTGTTGGTGTTTCGCATCCATGATAAATATTATTAAAAAATTCCGGTCGGATTAATATTTTAGGGTGACATTTCGAAGGTTTAAATTGATATCAAGTTTACAATTATTTTCACATCACATTTCATATCTGATATTTTGATACTCGATAATCTCGATATCAGATTTTTAAACTGATAATCGAGTATCAGATGTTAAAAAGGGACGTTTTTGATATCGATTCTCAAAAAAAGAAATAAATTGTTTCTTTAAAAAGTTCGGTTTATATCTTTTAATTTCTATTGTAACTAACAAAGATTCACTAACTATTCCATTGACTGATGCTACTTTTGATTTATTTGAAGATTTTAAGTCATTTTTGGATAAATATTAATAATTAATTATTTCAAATAAATAATTTTTATAGTTTAAACCGTTTATTTTTTTTATATTAATTTAATGTAGAGCATCTTCTTCTTTATCCGTAGAGAATCGTCATCATCATCTGTAAAGAAAGGCTCATATCGTTAATATAGTTTAATTAACTGGGGATTTTTAAGCTATTTTACACCTTAAAAAAAATATGATAAGATAACTTTTTGAAAGAGGGGTGGGGAAATGTTTTTAGCACCAGGGTGCTCTAGGCCATTTGTCTAAAAAATATAAATATCATATTAAGGAAAATTTGAAAAGAGAAAATTGAGAGAAAGAATCTTTGAATACACATTCAAATTAGATAAATTTAGAATAAATCATTTTTATCTCATAAACATAAATAAAGTTTAAATATATTTTAGATAAAATAACTATTATATATTATATTAAATTTTATGTATACATATATAAAATCCAAATCAATTATATCATGCGTTTTTTGTGTTAAAAATAAGTTGACCTTCCTCTACTCATAAAAAAACTAAGAGTTTAAAAAAATCCAGTGTTGGGTTTGAAATTAAAATAATTAAGTTAACGAGAAACAATAAATTAAACATTTTATAGATTACATGACATCAAATACTATTGATGTTTGGCTGATGAACTTTTTCAAAATATTCAATGTAAAATTTTCTTGAAGTTCATTGAGCTTTGATAATGGAAAGAAAAATGAAAGAAAATAGGTAGTTATATTTTACAAATGATTAAAATGTTCGATCAAAAAAGACAGCAAAATTGAAGTAAAATTTTAGATTAGTTTCTCTGAATTTATAAAAGTTCTTTTCAAAAATCTATTGACAAAAAACTATTTTCAATATTATAAAAATATCTCAAAAAGATGAATCGCTAAAAAATTGAAGTAAAATTTTATATTGATTTCTTTGAAAAAGTTGATAAGTCATTTATCTTAATTTGAAAAGAATTGAGAATAAATTTTAGCATATTGACTTCATTTCATTTCTAGAAATATTGACTTCATATTTAGAATGCAATCTGGAGAAGAATTCAAGAGTGAAATAGACTGGAAGAACACAGAAACTTTTGTAAAACTACAAAATATATTTGGTCCAAAAGTCAATCTAAAAAAACTTCGCGATGTTGCAGTTTCACTTTGTAATAATCAAAATTTATGCCTTTCATTAACTCGTGAAGAAAAAAGCAGAAAAGGTGAAAAATTAATTCAATGGTATGAAAAAAATTGGAATATAATTGAGCTATTTTTGAATAATGATGGAGATATAAACGAAACTGATTTCTCATCTTTTGATTATTATGATCATCAGGAAGATATTTATGATCAATATCTGGATTATTATGATTAAGATGATAATCACTATTTCCAAAATAGTCTCCTGCTATTTTAGTGATTTGGAAGTAAAATGATCTTAATAAATCATAAAATTATTACAAAAAAGAAGATTTTTTATTGAACTAGATTTTTGAGAGTATTAAACCAACTTTTTCAGGTGTTTCTCAATAAATTGAATACTTTCAAGAAAATGATTCTTTCAACCAATAAAAAAGGTGAATAAATAAAGCAAATAAAAGAATAATAAGTATAATGGAGCATAAGTAAATATTATGATTGCATTTGGCACGGTTTGGGCAAAAAAGCTGCCCACCCAAGCTATTTTGATAAACCAACGGGGATAAGCAAATTATTTGTCGATTTTATATTATTTTTAACTTTTCTTAAAAATATGTATATTTTAAATATGTGGTTTTGCATAAAAATATTAAAATAAAATTAAAATTAAAATAGATATTTTGGAGTTTTTATTTTTTTATTTATTTGTTTATCTATTCAATTTTTTCAAAGATAAATTCTGTTGTTATTTACAAATTCTATTGGGCTGGATACTTTTCTATGTTTTCATTCAATTTTTCAGTTAAAAAATAAAAATACCGTCTTTTTAAAAACCTTATACTCTTCTCAATTAACCTTAGACTCTATTGAGTACCTTCAGAAAATCTTTCAATAATTGATAATGTTGAAAATAATTATAGGAAAAAGTTCAAAAAATAATCATACGTTAAAAAACGATAATTTTTGGTCGTTATTTATGAAAACTTTTTCATATATTTTTATTTTTGTTTTGAGAGAATTTCTGAGAGTACTCAATAAAGTTTAAGGTTAATTGAGAAGACTATATAGAATTTCAACTTACTGTATGCCCTGGGCAAAGTGGCTGGGCAGCGACGATAGCCCATTTTTTCAATCCTTTTTTATCGGGGCTGGGCTACCCCAAGGGAAGTTATATGATAAATTCAAAAGCTATTTTTAATATTTTTCTTTTAAAATCATTATCTTTTCTTTAATATATGATATTAATTGATTATTGTGTCTGAGAAAATAAAATAATTCAAACATCTTTTTGTATATAAATAAAATATAGTTTGGAATGGATTTTTTGCATGATATTTCATTAATATAATCATAAAATTAGGATAATAAATTGTTATAAATATCAATATATTTAAAGATCATATATAATATAAATAAAATATTAAACAAATTAAAATAATTTTATTTTTGTTATTGAATACTTTAATAAATTAAAAAAATAAATATTTATGAATATTCTCATTTAAAGTATATATAATCATTATATTATTACATATTAAAAATAGATGCTCATTAAAAAATATAATATATAAATATATTGTTTAAAATAATTAAGAAAAGATATAATAGTTAAAAAAGATATTTTAATTAACAGAATTCACAAAATAAATAAAAAGAATTCCATGAACAAAGGGCACATTACCGATTTTTTTAGTTCAAATCATAATAAAATGATGAAAATGATGAATTATTAGATTCAAATTCAACTACATTCCACAACTCGCAATCAAATTCAGAACAAATATCATCATTTTCATATTTTGGAAATATTGACATATATTCTATGCTTTTTTTCAATACCGAAAGGTTCACTCTCTAAGGACGTCCTTAAAAAGTGGCCTTTACATTGAAAAATTGATCACATCACTTCATCATAATTTTTGAAGCTCAATTGCCCAGTGGGCTGCCCATTTCTTCAATTTTTTGACCCTATGCAACCCTAGTAAATATAATTATAAAATAAAACTCATTTCTCTTTACATCATGATATTTCATTTATAATAATTATTTTTACAGAAGAAGGAATTGTATATGAAAATTTATGCGATTAACAAGAAAACGATTAAAACGATCAGCAAATTGAAAACAGACTCAGAGACTAAAGTTCAACAATCGACATTCCTTGTTAAAATCACGATTCCAAGAACACGAAACCACAACGAAACCAATAAAACAATGACTGCCAACCTCTTTAAATAAATGTTTTTTGTTTCTGTAAAAGAGTTTATTATTTTTAATATTAAATTAGTGCTTTCTTACTTATTAAATTAGTGCTATTTGTTTCCCTAAATGAGGGCTTTTTGTTTCTTTGAGATTTTTTTTCTAAATGAGTAAAACTCGCTTTTTGTAGACAGTAATGTTGGTAAAAAGAATAGTATAATTACAATTATTAATTTAATAGTCATTAGTTAAACATTAAAATAAAGAAAAAAAAATTGGCCTTTTGAATGCAAAATTCAATTAGAAAATATTAATTAGAATAATAATATTCATAATACTCATTATCAATTAACAACTCTTTTTGAGAGTAAACACATAATTAAAAAAATGCTGTTTATTTATTAAAAGTTCAATAGAGTAAATAAAACTAAATCAAATGGTTGTCAAAAAAATAAAGATTCATAAGAGTAAGTAAATTCAGAGTAGGTGCAACTCTCTCATAAAAATTTGGGTAAACTTCAGAAAAACAATCTTTTGAAGTTACACTCTGTAATTTCATAAGAGTAAGTAAAAATTTAATAAGTTCTTTTTTTGTGTGTGGATTAATTGGCATAAGTAAATAAAGATAATTATAATTTTTTTTTTTTTTTTTTTTTTTTTTGTTGTTGTTGTGAGTGTGAATTAATATGTTGAATTTTAAGCTGGTGTGGTCGTTGGTTTAAATTTTCTCTTTTGTTTGCTCGGATGTTCTGATGATGGCTTTTCTGTTAAAGTTTCGGTCTTTTTATGTAATGCACGGAAACGGTTTAATGTTCTGAAGCGATCAAGAACAATTTCATAGTCAACTCCTTCTGCCATCTTGAATCGGTGGGCGTACATTTCTGAAACAATATCTGCAAATGAGGGACGTTTCTTTGGTTCAAATGACATGCACTTTTTGATCAGCGAGATCGTGAACGATGAGATTGCTGGTGATGCTTCTGGGAATTTGATCGGCTTGTTGTTCAGTTTGTCTTTCAAGTTTTGTTTTGGAAAACGACGAGTGAAAAGGACGAAAAGGAGAACGCCAAATGAGTAAACGTCCGTCTTGTTGTCGTATTCTTCTTCATTCGACATCTCCGGCGACATGTATGCGAGGGTGCCGATGCCTTTCGTCATCGATGTCATCGTGCTCTTCATCGCATCAACGTGCGCAAGTCCAAAGTCAATCAGCTGCGCCTCGAAGATGTAGTTCACCATAACGTTCTCAAGTTTCAGGTCGCGGTGAATCATTCCGTGCTCGTGGATGTGAAGCATGCCAAATGCAATTTCAACCACAAGTTTCGCTTTCAGCGTGTTGTTCAGAATGTCGCGTTCAAGGCACTCGCGAAGGTTCATCGGGTGGAACTTCAGGAAGATCGCTATCGTAGTCTTGCTTTTGTCTTTATTGGTCGATCCTGGAGTAAACTTGCTCTTGATTTCAATTTCGTCGTCTTCTTCTTCATTTGCGTCTTTATCGTCGTCATTCAGTTTTTCTTGTGGATTCAGACCGACGCACTTGCAGATGCTTGGGTGATTCATGCCTGCAAGAACTTCGCATTCTTTGTAAATGTTTCGAACGTCATTGAATGTTGTTCGACCTTCTTCAGCTTTCAGGACTTTCTTGCAAAGTTCTTCGTCACGTCGTTCGTCAATCACTTTGTACGTAACTGATGTCGCACCTTCCCCAATCTGACAAATCACTCGTTGATGTGACTCTTCTTCTTCATCAATGAAAATGTTCTTCGCATCTCTTTCTCTTCCTAAGAATTCTTCTTCATTACCTTCTTTATCATTCGTCTCTGATTCAAGTTCTTCGTCACCCATTTCACAATTCAAGTCGAATGGAAAAACTTGCTCGTACTTGCCAAGACGAGACTCAAGAAAACGAATTCGCTTCATGCATCTAGAAATTATGTCTGAATATTCTTGTTCACTCTTGTTCTTGATCGATGATCTCTCAATTGAAAATTCTTCTTCTTTCTCAATTTTCGTATTCTCACTTTCTTGATAAACTTTTTGATTGCTTGTCTCATTCTCTTCAATGAATTCAATTTTGGACTCAATTTTGGAAAATTCTTCTCCAACGAGTTCTGCTCCCCGCCTGATTTTCACTTTGGATCCTTCTGGAAGAAATGTCATTGAATCTTTATCAAATTCCAGCTTTTTTGCATTTGGAAATGAGAGAACCATGCCTTTACTGCAACAGTGGAAATTGGTGGCAGCAATCTTTACATAGTCTCCAAGAAATTCAACTGATTCAAGTTTATAATTACAGTAAATACCTCTTTCATTTACGTACTTCACTGATGGAGGAAAAACAATCGATTTAAGAGAACCGTTGTCTGAAATTGCGTATTCACAAATAGTCTCGAGTGAAGATCCTCCTTCGAATGCCATCGTTGCTAATTTGCTGCAACAACTAAATGCATATTTATTGATCACTTTGATGTTGGATGGAATTTTGACGTTTTCTGCATCACGCCGACAAAAAATTAGATCGTCGAAGTCTTTGACTTCACTCTTGCCAACTAAATATTTATTATCAACGTATGAAAATAGTTCGTTTTTTGGTGAAACTTCGATGTCAATTAATTCTTTAGCACAATAACACCACGTACCACTAAGTTTCTTAAGTTTTGGTGGAAATTGAACTTTCTTGAATCGAGCATGAAGAAAGGTTGAACCTTCAAATGATTCGACTTCGGAGTCTTCTGCAAATATAAGCGAATCACACTGGGCATCTTTAAATGCATGATCTCCAATAGATATGATCTTGTATTTTTTTTTTTCGGAAACCGCATATTGAGGAACAATCACTTTTCCTGTAACATTTGGTGATTTAACTATTTTTGCTGTAAGTTCTTTGGGATTTATTTTAACTCGAAGACGATTTTCAAGTTCAAGTTCTTCACTCATTGTTTTATATTTTCAATTTTTCAATATTATTCGTTATAAATTATTGAATTTATTTGTAAAAAAAAATCCGCGCTGCTGGAATCGAACCGGCGACATTCTGATGACCACATTTCTACAGTCAGACGCTCTACCACTGAGCTAAGAGCGGCGCTACTTAGTCAATTAATTTTTGTTATTTAAATAATTATAATTTGAAAATTAGAAAATATTCTACATTTAAAGATATGTGAGGGTAGCTCTAAATAATCAGTAATATTTAATATTTTACCTTATTATTAAATAACATTTATTATATTATTTATATCATTTCGAATGCATATATTTAATTGCATTTAATTATAAGATAATTGAATGAAATTCAACGATATCAGTATTTATAACATTTAATATTTAGTTTTATATTTTGGCATTTAATTTTGCTGCAGAAAGAAACAATCAACTTGAAATCAAAATTAGGATGACATTGCTTTTTCTAAAAAAACATGAAAGTTCTCCCTTAATTTTTAAAAAAGAAAAATAAAATAAAAAGTCTATTTTCCTTTAATGAGCATTTAATATATGATGCATTTCACCTCCCAAAAGCACAATTTTGTACAAAAAATTGTTTTCAAAGTCTCTCAGAATTTTCTCTAATAGAACTCTGAAATTTTTATTGCTTTTTATATATATTATATTTGAGATCAATTAATGTAAAAAGAAGAAATGAAAATAGAAGAAACATTCATGAGCTTGATGAAGAGTCAGTCGTTGTTCAAGTTGAAAATTCAATTAATATTAATTCTGAATCAATTGTTACTCTTTCGAATATCTATCTCATTGGAACTTTGAATATTTATGATGATTCATTGTTGACTATGAATGAAAAATCCAATTTTTCAGAACCATCAGAGATAAATGTTATTATTCAATGTTCTAAATCATATTCATCAAATGACAAACCAATTATTTATGTTGGATAATCATTAAACTCAAAACCTAAATCAATCATTCTTTCATCTGGTCCAAATAACGATTAAATTGATATAACAGATTTGCCAATTATTGGATCAGAAACATTTAATGGTTGCTCTAAGTGGGATGGAGTATTTAAATTCCAAGATGGCAAGAATGGTGATATTTCTATTAGTTGTAAAACTAATAATAATATCGAAACCTCTCGCATTTCAATAATACCATTTAATTATTTTCACCTAAAATTAATTTCACAATACAAAAACATACAGAATTACACAAATTATTCCAAATTATTACATATAACCATATATAAAAAAATTATTTTATTTATCTTTATTTATATTATCTTTTTGTTACTCAAAGTTAAATATTTTCATAAAAAAACATAGAATAAAGTATCTCACATTTTTCCCAAAATCATTTTTATTTTATTTTTTCAAAAAAAATATTGATGTTTGAATCATGATAAGTGTCATTCACAAAACTAAAGCCCGTGCTTCCCATTTTCTTGGAGAAATATTAATTTAATTTATCAATTTTATTATTTCTATATATACAATTATAAATGTGATTTTATTTCATTCAATAGAATTTGAATAATATTCATTCAAAAATATATATATATATATATATATATATATATATATATATATATATATATAATTTATCCGATTAAAAATCAATATTAGAATATTTTATATTATTTATATAAAATATTTAATATACATATTAATTATATTTTTGAATAATAAAAAATCGTTTGAGATATTCATAAAATATAAAATTCGATTTTATATTTTTATTGAATTGTATTGAATTTCTCTGAATTTTTGTATTATAAATAAGACATTTTCAGGTAAAGTTTCATTCTTGTAATTATTATTATTATTTTTTTTTTTTTTATTTATCGATTTAAAGAAAAATTAAAAGTGAGTAAATTTATTTTGTTAATTTTCAAATATATATATAAAAGATTAAATATGTTATCAAAGAAAATATTTATATATTTCCTAAGTTTGTAAAGAAAATATAAGTAAAGAGATAAATTTCATCAAATGGTATTCACATCTGAGGAGAAGGATTCCCCAGGATACCTATTCAATGAAATTCAAATTTTCGATATTTCAATTATCATTAAAATATAATGCAGTTTCATCTTCATCAAATAAATTATCTTCATCAAATAAATTATCTTCATCAAATAAATTATCTTCATCAAATAAATTATCTTCACCAATATTAAAAAATGAATCAAAACTATCCTTTTTTTCACAAATATACAATTTATTTTCTATTTCTTGAGGGTTGTATTCCTTTGTAGTTTCCAGATAAGGCATGGTTTTTAGTAATTCTTCCCAGTGTCTTTTGTATGAAGATTTTTTCTCCAAATTAAAGTCAAAGCTGTGCATGTTTTCCAGAAACCAGCTCATCATTTTGGGATAATTATCTGCGATGAAATTTAAAACAGTATTTTTGTTCGATTTATTTATACGAAATAAAGTGCGATTTGAACATTTGGACTCTTTGTATATTATTGGAATTGCACTTTTAACTAACAGCACCATTAATTTTGCAAGATTTTTCCTTGTAATGTGTTTTCTTGGACCTTTTAATAGTTTCTTTATCAAACGGACATAATCATAAAGATCAGTCTTTTCTTTTTCATATTCATTGAAATACGACATGAATTTTTCATTTCTCTCAGCATCTGTCATTGGAAATCTATTCCGATCCATGAATAAAAGTGAAATGAAAAAATTTTAAGCTGTTATATCTAAGAAGTTTAATCATTTAACTTTATCAGAAAGTGGATAATTTTTTGTGAACATCAGTTCACCTCATAAAACCATTATATATGATTGAATATAGAGATTTTTCTTGCTAAACAAGTTCCTTTTTTATATGAATTATAATCGTTTCATTATTTTAAATGTAAAATTCTCGATCATAAATGGTCAATATTTTCATAATGATTTGACCAATAAAAAGTGTCACATTTTTTGAGTTTGCAAAGAGTTATTTATTATTGGTCATCTCGCCAAAATTTTGCTGTCACGAAATTGTTTTATTTAAAAATAAATGAATCTAAATCAAAATAATAATATAGTTAAACGATTCATAATGATAATAAAGCAACTTATAAAATAATTTAGCTGTCACGAAGTTGTATCTATAAATGTAAAATAAATAATAAAGTCAATATTGATAGAAAATATATTACCAATTATGGCAACTTTATCTAAGTATTATAAATATTTATTTGTTTAATTAAATACAAGACACAATTACAAAATATTATTAGATATTTAGATAAAAAAATTGAATGGATTAAAAACACGTTGATTTAAATCAATTCAAATCTATAACAAAATAATTGAATACAATACACAAAAAGTTATAATGACAGTTAATTTATAAATTAGTATAACTTTATATTTTTATTAGGTAGCATATTATTTTATATTATTAATATATTAAGATACTATTATAAAATAAAATATAATATTAAAATTGCATTAACTGTCAAGCAATGAGAAAATTATTTTTAGATTTCCATTTTAAGGGTGTAGTATAAAAAATTTTTTTCCAAAGAAAATTTGAATGAAAAGTATTCAAAAAAGTATTCAATTTTTGCACACCCCATAAGTATCTTCCCATATCAAAACTTTTCAACGCCGTTTATAATATAAGCAAAGGTACACTTTACGAATATCGTAACGATTTGCTTTTTTTATGTTTCTCTTTAGATGATGAGAACTGATGATGCATTTTTTTTGTTTTTTTCAATTTTGATAAAAGCGCTCAAAATCTAATAAAAATAAAATATGAACTAATTATAAAAACATAAATAGTGAGAAAATATTACTTTTTTATTTATTTATCTCTTTTATATAACGAAATGAAATTGAATAGTTTTATCAAAGAAAGTCCAATTTTTTTTTTCAAAAAGAATTCAAATTTTTTCACAAGTTTAACCATCAAATAAAAGAAATTTCTATTATTTGCGAATGAAACTAATAAATTCTATTCGAATTTAATATTATTTGAAGAGAAATATCATTAATTTATACCAATTTGTCTCATTATATGCAAACCATTTTTAATATCATTTCCTATCATCATAATATATCAATTTTTATGCCAAAATTTAATTTTTGTATAACCAAAAAGATAATTGATGAATAAAATACTATTTGAAAAAAATGTATCGAAATGATATAAAAAAAATCGTTGGAAAATTGAGAAAAAGGCGCTTTTCCATATTTAGTGTATGCGAAACAATAATATTTATAGAATCATAACAATTGAAAAGAAAGGCATTACTTGAAACATCGATAATACTAAAAAAAAAAATTATTATATATATGCTAACGATATTTTCTTTTAAAAAGTAGATTTGCCAAATTGAAAATTGAAAAAAATAATGGATAGATTTAGCTTTTATTAAACTTTACATGTGATAAAGAATATCTTTTATTATTTTATATTTATATTATACGTGTTTAGTATAGTATAATGTTACATTTATTTTTTAATTTTATATATATTTCATTGTTTGGACTACACCCTTAATTTCATATTTTTGATATCGAATCTTGATTAATCGAAATTAATACCTGGAAAAATCATTATAAATAGTATTTTAATGGTATTAAATAAATATATTCTAAATTATTATGTAAAAGAATCAGCTTTTATTAAATTTTATAACGGATATGTGAAGTAATCAGATAAAAAAGTTTACAAAATTTTAATACATTAAAAAATTTTCAATATTGATAATCGATCTTTTATTTTTATTCTTTATTGATATCAGAGATAAAATTTTTGATTTGATATTGATATCAGAAAAATGGATCAATTATCGATATCGAAAATCGAGACCTAACAAGCCTATACGTTATAAATTTTGAGAATCGATATCAAAAACGTCACTTTTTTACATCTAGGGTGGCACTGGGTGGGCCAAAAAAAGAAAAATGGTTCAAAAAAATCGTAGTAATTGGGTCACCAAGTATCCTCTCAATTTTTTTCAATTAATAACGATCAAAAATGGTCAAATAATTGCTTTTTTTTTTTTTTTTTTTTTTTTTTTTTTTTTTTTTAGTTTGCGAAAAATGTTGTCGAGCGAGGGAGGGAGAAGAAAAAAATTTTTAAAATGTTGATCGTTGAGGTCAATTTTTTACCTAAAATAAAACAGGTATTTTTATTGGGTTGATCAAATTCATTATTTCATATATTTTGAATTTTCCCTAATATATTTGATTAATTCGTTATGATTTTTTTGCTTGTATTTTTTTTTTTTTTCTTCATCTTATTGATATTTAAAATTTTGAAGAATTTCAGTTAAAAGCAGAATATAATAAAATTAAGATAGCACGAATGCAATATTTAGCTTTTGGATGCGTTTAACAAAGTTTTAAATTTATATAAATTTTATTTTAAATAGTATAAAAAAAAATAAGGCACAGGGTTGAGTCGAACAAGTGGTATCTTATTACAATTATACCACTTAGAAAATTTCTGTATGTTTTTCCTAAACTATAAAAAGATAAAGTCATATCGAATCATTATATTAATTCATCTCATTTTAACAAAATAATATGATTTTACCTCAAAAAAATGTTTTGAAATGAAAATTGTTGCAAAAATAATGATCAACATATGAAAAAAAATGATTAATTTTATCAGATAATTTAATATTTCAAATGTTTAAAATAAAAAAGCTTCATTAAACATTTTGTTTATGTCATATAATCATAATTTTAGAAATACATTTCATATTTACTAATGAAAAGTTAAATAATAATATAATAACTAAGGATATCTTTAATTATTATTATTTTAATTCTTAAATAACCTCTTAACTTCATAGGAAGATATAAATACACTGATATATTAATTTATTTTGAATGCAAAATTTGGCCCAAGTTGGCCCAACTTGACCCAAGTTAGCCCAAATTTAATTGCCAAATATCCTCTGAATTTTTCAAAATTTGTGAGAAAAGTAAAATTACGGATTTGACAACGGCACTCTCCAACTACGGCCGTAAGGGTTATATGTGAAGTAATAAGTTAAAAAAGTTTACAAAATTTTTATACGTTAAATAATTTTCAATATTGAAAAATCGATCTTTTATTCATTATTAATATCAGAGATAAAATTTTTGATTTAATATTGATATCAGAAAAATGGATCAAATATTGTCGCACATCATATGAAATTAGGTTTTTTTATTCTTCATTTTCTTCTTTGAAGAAAAATATTTGATATAAATAATTAAAATTTTCTCACATTACTACTTTAGTAATCTGATGATTTACTTCTATTATTGAAAGAAAATGAACAAATAGTTCATAATTATCTTTTCATTAAATTTTTGAAAATGAAATTAAATCATTCAATCAAAATTAGTTCCAAAATCTTCTTTATTTTTATATATAATTCATATAAAAATTCCAATATATGAAAAGATATGTAATTTAAAGCACATTTATTAAATATAATTATAATGTTTAATATCGATCAGCCTTTATCAATTTCCGAAAAACATAGATAGCATTCAATTTTATTTATCACTATCCAAGATGATCATATTTATTTTAATTTACTTTTTTTCTTAAATAGTCCATCATTCTATCAAATGCTTCTTTTGCAATTGGATCATTTCTCTCCGAAGCCACAAAACAATGAGACATTTTCTTTCCATGTTCAGCATATGGATCGATAAGAATATGTTCACAGCTAAGTTCTTTTAATTTATCGCTCATTTTGTTCATATCGTGCCTGTATTCACTACCGAGAAGGACAGCAGGAGGATACGATTGGGTGAGACTTTTGATATTGTTGTAACATTTAATTTCACCTTTTGATAAATAAATGCTTTACATTTTTTTTTAAAAAAATCACGTTTTTCATTTGGCATGTTATTCTGAGAATCAATATCAGAATTTACACTTTTGTAATCTTAATTTAAACATAAATCCTCATAACCAATAATATCAGATAAAATAATATCATAAATAGGAGTAAAGTTGAATAATCAAAAAATATGATTTTCTACATTCTCAACATTGTATTGGCCATTTAATGTATTATGGCCTTATTTCAGCATTTATAAATAAAAGCTAGAAAATTTTTATTTAAATTTATGATGACTATCTAACATTGCCATCAATACTAAATGGTTCCAGTTTAAACTACAGAAAATGTCTGATTGAAATCCAAAGTTGAGTCAACTTAGTTTAAACTGGAACCAAAAAGTCAGTACCACCAAATAAGTTATCAAAAAGTTTTATATATTTAAGGTGGTTCTACTTAACCGCCGTAACCGCTTTTTTTTACACGGCTGGTTCTCGATGAATATTTAATGTTTACAAACCAAACTCAAAACATAAATTATGATCTTTTTCAATTTTTATCTGATCATACTTTTTTGCAATTCGACCGCTCACAGGAAAATAATATAATATTAATTTTTAAATAAAGACCTAATTTAAAAATCGGCGAGCTTTAAAATTTTCTTTAAAAAGCAACAGTAAAATATTTTTATGCCTGGTTTTATGAAATGTTCTCATGGATTTTTTATTAAAGTTTCAATTATTTTTTTTTACAATTAAACATATATTACGGCTAAATACGTTTCAAAATGGATCAAAAAGCTTTGTTTACAAATTATTAAACGAAATATGAATTGTAATTCAATTATGCTCAATAGACAAAATTTTATATATTATCATTTAATGTTTTATAAAGGAAAATTATTTAATTACGCATTATTTTGTTTATATAGTTTTTAAATTTGTATCCTTTTTATAAATTTGCAAAAATTGCAGTAATTTGTCTATTTTTTAAAGACATTTATTCTCAAAAATCCCAAAAGAGGTATTCATGTAGAGAAATTGACGAAATATTGTAATATTGATCATATTTTCTTTATTTTTATTTTGAAACTAAGAAAGAACTTTAATGGATAAGAATTTTATACTCCTATTTTTGAGATATTTCTATTTTTATTTTTCTGAATAAGAATCGTTTTATAATTGAGAGGCTATATAATTTTTTTTATATAAAAATTGATGAAATATAAATATATATATAATTTTGTTTTATTAATTATTATAATATATATATATTGATAACATAATAATACTTATATGTTTAAAAAATATTTATTTTCTAGAGATACACTTGTTTATATTTTTTTTATTTTTTATAAATTTTTAACTTTTTCAGTTATTATATTTTTTATATTGAAATAATAAACATTTTTTATCCTAGTAGTATTTTTATTAATATATTATTTTATTTTATATATATAATATATATTATATTTTATATACTATTTAAATTTTATATTTAAGTTTTACATTATATATTAAATAGATAAATTAACAAAAAAAAAATGAAAAATTCAATTAAACGATGATTTTTAATTGAATTTCTAAAAAAATATGTTGGTTTGTATTGTGATTATTTTTTGGTTTTCAATATATTAAATATTAAAGTTATTTTTATAATATAGTAATTAATAATTTTACTTTATAAAAAATATTTTTAATAATATTTTTAAGAAGATGAGGAAATTTATATTTTTCAAGAATCACTTCACTATTAACTTCACTTCACCGAAAATAATCATCTCACGTCACTAAAAAATAATAACGTACCAAAATACGATGAAAAATAATTCAAAATAATGCAAAATATAAAATTACATTTTTCTTTAAAATGAGAGTATAGAGTAACTTATTTACATAATAAAATTTATTTATATATTTATTATTATTATATTGTACAATTAGTATATAATTATTTCGTAAATCAATTGAGAAATAAGTCATTTTCTTAATTTTTTGATGTAAATTTGCATTTAAATTTATATATGGCTAATAAATTGGATATATAACAGATAATATATTTTATAAATAAATATAAAATATTATTATTGATTTATAATTCATAAATATATTATTTGACTCGAGATATAGATGAAACATTATTTTTTAAATTGTTTTTAAATTCTCAACATCCATTAAAACCAATTATGGCAAATGTCAGTATTGGATATATAGAAGTAAATAATCTTAATATTTTTTCATAAGATAAAATATTCATTCAATTAAACTAAAAATAAAAAAATCAAATAACGAGTTTTCACTTCACATGAATACCTCTATCCCAAATAATGATTGATGAAATTCCATGATATAAAGAGAAATGAATTATGGTTTAAATATATTTTAAATCATGTTCAATTATACTTATTAATCCTTTATTTATTTTGTTTATATATCTTTTTTATTTGGGTAAAAAAATCATTTTTCGGAAAGTATTCAATTTATTGAGAACCACCTTAATAATATTTATTTTTTTTCTTAAAATCGTAGCAAATTAGGCCAACTATCGCATTTAGACTCCCAAGACCGATATCACCAAATGTACATCCGATGTATTATATCATGAATTGCAAGATTTTTCCAATTTGGTAATGCTTTTATAAAATCGCATATCTTTGAAATTACTTTGTTACTTGATATTCTTACCTACCTTATTTAGTAATCCGACAGAAAAATAGGAAAGCTTTTCCTTACAACTAGTTCCAGCTAATACTGTTATAGATACAATACTATATTTAAGTTATTCTCCTCAAGATCTTTTTTTTATATATAACTTAAAAGTCAACACACATATACTAAATGGAAACTTAGGAAAGAAAATTAATTACAGTGTTAATAATTAAGATAATTAAGATATATTTTTTTTATTTTTATAAACTTTTTGAAGCGGCCAAAATCTCCGTACCACTTTCTGAAGCAATTTTATTTTATTTTCTCTTTTTTGAGAACTTTGGTTTTTCTGAGTTTTTGGTTCCAGTTTACAAAATAAATGATTAAATTTTATATATCGATATAATTATAAGGTAATATAAGCAAAGATTAAAATATAATTATATTACATGTTAAAACTAGCCATTTCAGAGCAAAATTGTAAAGGTGAATTCTTATTTATCCAAAAATAAAAAGATGCATTCATAACATATAGATATATACTTATATATAGCATATAAAATATATATTTTTCGTTAAAATTCCAAAAATTACTGAGAAATTTATAAATTATTTTTTGAATTAAGAAAAATAAAAAAATGTAGAATAAACTTTTTGTATTTTGTAAAATCGTTTATTTAATATTTTTGAATTAAAATCTTTCACCCAATTGACCTTAACGTATTATTTGACTTTGTATTAAAAAGTTCATCGAAATTTCTCAAACAATATGCAACAAGAAGCAGCTTCTCCGCTTCAGATACCAATAAACCAGCATATTTATCCAGAAGCAAATTCAATAACGACTACAAAATCTCTTTATGACTTCGTTTCCGATTGCGAAGGTGTTCAAAATATTCAATTTTATTATAATGGAAACGTTATACCAAAAAACGATAAATTACGAATCCCCGAACTTGGATATGAGTTCGGAGATAATTTAGAATTTCTCGAACGTACAGTGGATATATATTCCATCAATTTAATTATCCATTATGGGTCCAAAGAGAAAAAAGTATATTTTGAAAATCAGCGAATATCAAATTTTGCGACTGAATATGACCATATGATCTTAATATCGCGTTTATTACATACTTCTCCTACGAATATTATATTTTTTTCAGAAACCAAATCTGAGATCAACAATAATGAAATTAACTTTGTAATTACTCTTAAAAACGGATATTCTGTTTATGACGTAGAATACATCAATGCAGCTCGTCAAGGATGGAAACATACCAGAGATCGTTATGTTTTAGAAGAAGATTCCACAATTCGTGATCTAAGATTATGTATAACATCTGAATTTACCTACAAAACCGACCAAATTGCCTTTTATTCCGATAACGAGTCAGCTTTTGACGAACGAACAAAGCTTGAAGATACTCATGACGAAGTTTTATGTTTTATTTACACGCCAGATCAGAACCAAGTCAAAGAAAGTGCACCGAAGCACAACATTTATCTCAACAATCAACACTTTTTAACGATTAGCTATTACGATGACTACAGCTTCTATCAAATTGCGTATTTAATTGAAAAAAAAGGAATTTTAAACAAAAATTTTTTAAGTTTTTGTGGGAAGACGATAAACTCGCCGATCAAATATCAAACAATTCCAGAGATAACGCCAGACGAGCAAGCCAAACAAAACCTCATGATTACCACTGTAAACGTTGAGAATAGCGTCCAAGTTAGAGTGAAGAATACGACGAATTTCTATGATTTATATATGACGGTTAATTCGACCGTATTTGACCTTCGTAAGAAAATAATTGAGCATGAAAATTGTGATCGTTATTTTGGCCTTGTTTATCTAGGACGATACATGGAAAATAGCATCTGCTTGTTCAGTTATTACATCGATGAAATGCATCCAATTGAAGTCGTTAAAATCACTCCTCGAATCGACAAAGTTTGCGACATTTTCTCGTTTAGAGAGCAGATTCCAACTAATTACAAAAAGCAACAAGAACCAATCTTTAATAAAAGAAAGCTCCTTCTTCCTATCAATGCACAATGCCAGGACGTTAAACAGTACTGTTTCCATTGCCACCCGAAAAGCATGAGTTTCATCTCGAACAGCAAAGTTTTCGCTGACTCTGACAAGATGCATCTTTTTGACGTCACTAAATACATAACGGTCACCAGGAAATCTTTTGAATGCTACTATATATTGAATGGCAAGCATTTGACATCAATGATGATGAAGCCTGATTCGACGGTTAGGTCCCTATTGAAAAAAATATCGACCAAAAAGTTGTTCAATGTTCAATTTGAAGGGAAAACTTTACAGTTCTTCCATCAATTGAATACAACGAGTCCGAATGAATACTTGGAAGTAACAAAGGTTGACAAGGTCAAGGTTTATGACATGGAAAGAAAAGTTGAATATCCGAACGATAACCTTTTCAAAAAGTGCTTCAAAAATAGGGTATCGAAAACGATAAAATTAATTCAAAAACAATTGAATAATAAATCTGAAATAAAACTGTTTTCTGACTTTATTGAATTGGATATGAAAGAGAATCCATTCTTGTGTTGTCCGACCATTTATTCGAACACTTTCTTTATAAATTCAAATGATACTCAAAAGACGATCAATCTTGTCAATCCATTCAATGTTTCCATTCAATTGAAAAGTGACCTTGTCAAGTACCAAAAACCAATCGACTTCATCATTGGATTCTTCGGTGTTCCTGAGAAAAAGATCACTTTAACGTATGATAAATATAACGTTCCTTTAGAGTTCTCAATTTGGTCATTGCCAAACGATGCTGTCATTCATGTCAATTATCCAAAGAACATCGATGAATACAGTCAAAAGTTCATCTATGAAGATCAATTGTCAATCATTCCATACAAAAAAGAAACAACCCTTTTTGAAATGAAAAAGATTTTGCATAAAAAGTTCGACATTGTTGATTGTTCATTAAATTGCATCTCTTTGAAATTCGGTGAGAAAGAAATCATCAATTCTAGAGAAGATAATGAATGTAATTTTAAGACATTGTTAAGTAATTGTTATATTTATCCTTTGGCGTTTGTTGTTATTGCAACACCTACCAAAAAAAACCGCCAGAATTACAATCAAGTAAAAATTACAATGAACAAAAATACATCGAATTATTACTTCGCGAAAGACGATATAATTCAAGATGTAAGAATTCTTCTCGAAGATCAAGAAGGCGTTCCTATTGAAGGAATTTATGATGCTAGTGATCAACGTCTATTGGGTGATACTAACTACATTCCTCAAAGCTTGATTGTCAAATTCAGGCATTATGAAGTTAGCTATCTAACTCAGAGTTTTTCATTTGAATATAGTTTAAGCGTTAGAAAAGCCGAAGGTTACATTGTGGAGAAATTGAATTTGCCTAAATCCGACACTTATGATTATCGAATCGCTTATAAAAGAAGCTTCGATAATAAGATCATGCCAGCGAAAGATCAAGACTTAAAGCGTTATAACAAGTTCTTTTTGATTCGTTATTTCAAGCTAATAAGTATCGTTCTTGATAAAAAGCTGCTTAAAATAATGACAAACTTGAATGAAACTTTGAATATTAGAGCATTCAAGAGATACGTTCGTAATAAAATTAATAAGCCAAGTAATAGAATTATCCTCTCTTTGGATGCGACAAATGCTGTTCCAATTGATGACGATCAACAATTAGGAGACGTGATTAGACCTGATTCGCCAATCTACATCTCTATATCTGAAACACCAATTGTTTCAAAGAATCGAAAACAACAAAAACAGCCTAATGCTAAAAAGCCTTCTTCTTTTGCTTTTAATGGATTGGCTCTCGACAGCAGTGATTTCTCTCAGAATGGAATTCATCAGCAACTGAAGCAGATAAATAATCAATCGCAGAAACATGAGTCACTGACGTTTTCTTCTGCAGAAATTAATGAACAGCTCAAACAGCTCAGCAACGAACAGAAGCAACTAGCTTCTCAATTCAATTCACAGCTGAATTACCCTTCACAATTCGCGAATAGTGCAAGTGCACAGCAGACTCATCTGTTCAACACTCAAACCTCTCCTCCTCGCGGAAACAAGCCTAACAGTCAGAAATCTTCACCGAAGGGTAACAATCCATCCACTCCTAATCAAGCCAATGCACAGCAAGGAAGCCAACTTAATAGCCAAGTTTCTGCACCTCAAGGAAGCCAATTCAACAGTCAGTTTGGTAATCAAACGTTCCAAGGGAGCCAGTACGACAATCAATACGATAACCAATACTATGACCAAGCATTTTCACAGGGAAACCAGTACGATAACCAAGCATTTGCACAGCCAGACTACATGCAGCCTGCCTACCAGTTTGACAACCCGGCGTTCACACCGCAAGGAAGCCAGAACGACAATCAATTTGGCAGCCAAACCTTCACGCAAGACAGCCAGTGCTACGACCAGCAAGGCAACCAATACAGCAGCCAAGCATTCACGCAAGATAACCAGTACGACAACCAATACGATAACCAGGCATTCACACAGCCAGACTACATGCAGCAAGCTTACCAGTTCGACAACCAGACATTCCAATCACAAGGAAACCAGTTTGATAATCAGACATTACAACCATTGGACAACCAGTTTGACAACCAGTTTGACAATCAGACTTTCTCGCAGTCAGGCTACAACACGTCGCAGTTCATGAACACTGGTGAATTGCAGCAGACTTACCAGTTCAACAGCCAGGCATTCAAGCAACCTGACAACCAGTATGACAACCAGACATTCTCGCAGCCAAGCTTCAACTCGTCGCAGTTCATGAACACGTCAGAGCTCCAAAACAATTTCAAACTCGACCAGTCTTCTCTTCCAAATCCGCAGCCACAGACCATCATCATTAACGAGTCCGACCTTGGACTTTCGTCAAGCGACACTCTTGTCGTCAAGAAGTACTCGTTCAAGCTGGAGGACGGGGAAGTTGTCAAGCTCGAGTTCCCCGCAGGCTCGACAATCTCGGACGCGAAAGAGAAGATTGCAGACTACCTCAACGAGAAGAACAAGGACGAGGTAGAGATAGAAGACGTTGATTCAAGCTCAATTGAAATCAACTACATGGAGCAGAAGCTGAAGAGAAAGACAGTCCTCGAATCTATCAATTTCGAAGAAGGAGAAATTATGAACGTTTTTGTTCGTGACCCATACGAAAGCATTATTTTGACATCACAGGCCCTTCGATTCACTAAAGAAGATCTCGAAAAAGCTGCTGCAGAGGAAGACGTAGATGAAGAAGAGGAAGAAGATGATTGATTTAATTAATCTCTAATATTTATAAATAAATAACTAAAATAGGTTTTTTTTATTTCAAAAATAAAATTAAAAGTTATAAAATTAGTAGATTTCAATTGTCTTACCCTCATAATAGTATATCAATTATTTAAAGTATAATTTATAACAATATTTTTATCATGTTTTTACATGCAAAAATATGAAGATATCTGTGTTTATTGTGCCTAGGGTCTCTCAAAAAGTTTCTTTTAAAAAATTATAAGGTTGGAATTTGTTTTAATTCAGTATTTTATTTAATTTTTTTTTTTTTTAATTTGATAATAATGTAATTTTCTGAAAAATCTTATTTGTAAGTAAAATAAATGCATTGATTGATATTGATACTGTTATTAAATATTTTTTCTCCGAAACGGTAATTTTTATGTTTAAAAATATATTAATTCATAATATATATTAATGGGTGATTCTATAAGGATAATTTACGGAAACTTCTTTTTTATGAAAAAAATCATCATTTTTATCTGTTAAACCTAGAAAAAACATAAAATTTTTTAAGATTTGATATATTAATTGATGAAAAATTCAAATATCGGCTCAAAATCATTTATTAGATCAATTACAGTTCCTTAATTTATTTTTTCTTATTATTTATCATGAAAAAAAGATAAGAATAAGATTGTTCGATCAATTGAAAAATTGAATGCTATTGAAAAAAGATTGGTCAATCATTCAATTTTTCAATAAATTATTTGTCATTTTCTTTGATATATTTAATAAAATATTAAATCATTAAATTCATTGATCCATCATGAAAGCACAAGCTAAAAGAAACAAATTTACAGAAATAGACGATATCAAATTAATTAAAGCAGTGAAAGAAAAAGGGAAAGATTGGAAAATAATTTCAACAATGATTGGAAACAAAACAGCGAGACAATGCAGAGATCGATATAATAACTATTTATCACCATTTGTTCAAAATAAAAAATGGAGTATTGAAGAGGAAAAAATATTGATAGAAAAATATTCATTATATGGTCCCAAATGGTCATTCATGACTCGTTTCTTTAACAATCGAGCAGCAGTAAATATCAAGAATCATTGTACTAAATTATTTTCACGAAACATCATTCAACCAATTTTTAATGTTTTTGATTATGATAATGAATATGAAGTTATTTTGGAGCAGGCGAATGAACACGAAGATGAAAGAAATGATGGATATTTTGAATGTAATCCAAATGATATTGATATGAGTGAACTGATGTATAAATTAGTATAAAATGAAATGAAAATTCCTCTTCATTTTGACCAAATAAAAAAACGTTTTAAATATTTTTTTTTATCTTTTTTAAATTGTAAAAAATAGCTCATATTTTTACTAGTTAATTAATTAATATCAATTGATCACCCCTCTGATTTTTTCAATTATTTCATAACCTTTTTTGACCATTGTTTTTGAATAATTTGACCTTTTTATTGGCAAAAAGTAATTTTATTTTATAATTCAAAGTAAAAATATAAACAAAATTATTGGTTTAGAAAAGGATTAAAGGTCAAAATATTGTTAGGTGATTATTCACTTTAAATTTTTTTGTTAATGACAAAAATTAAATAATTATATTAAAGTTGAAATATTTATCACCTAAGAGTATTTGCTAAAAAAAATAAAATTTCTCTTCTACATTCATCAATAATGATATTGATTAATAATACTTTCCAAAGAGATCAAAATGATAAAATGACAAATAGTCTCGGTTGCTCCAAGTAGGACCTGTTTGAACGATCCGAATAAACCTCACTGGATCACTTGATTTTTCGAACTCGTAGACATCTAAATCTTTATGTTCTCCTGATTTTTGTTCATTTATTTCGATTAGAGTTGTCCACTCAGACATTGGTTTTCCATCATCATCGGTACAAATGATTTTGTAGTTTCTCAATTTATGCCTTCCGTATCTCTTGAGTCTGAATCCATCAAGAATTACCTTTCCTTGTGTGATTTCGACCTGGAACCATTGATCCTTCAAATTCAGAGTATCGACATTGTTCGTTGAATTCAACATGTGAAATGAGTTTAGATCGAAAATGCTTGAAGAAATGACAACACCGCATCTTTGAGGATTGTGATGTTCACTGTTTCTAATGAGTGTTTCAAAGATGCCTTTAGAGTATTGTTCTTCGGGTGAGAGTAATTCAATTCTCTTGATGTGAAGATAATAGTTGTCTTCATCCCAATTTGGACCCGTCTGGACAAAACGAACTTTTGATGCTTTGACTGGATCAAAATAAACAACCACATCTTTGTTCTCGTCATACAATTCAATGGCATCTTTGATTGATGAAACAAGAATTCCATCGACTTCGATGTCAAATGATCTTGGAAAACGTTTGTTTGCGGTAAAAATTTTCATGCCATTTACTGTTATTGGCTTTTCAAATGTAAATTCAATAAAGAATTTGTTGTTCTTATCATTGCTTGTGCCAAAAACGCCTTCATTATTGAATGGATTAATTATATCATATATGTACCTACTCGATTGAGAAGCTACAAAAAGGGGATCAAATGGCGATTTTTCTTTTTTCTTTAACATTCCCAGGATTCCTGGTCCAGTCAAGCTTTTGCTTGCAATGATGATATTATTTAAATATTCATCATTTTTAATTGATTTGCTTGAAATTGAACCAATTGTTTGGATCATTGAATTTACTTTGCTATTAAGAGAATCATTTGTTTGGTTCACTGAATTCACTCTTAAGTCAAGATTATCAATGGTCTGACTTAAAGAAATGAATCTATTGCTGAGATGTTGGATTGTTTGGTTCATCAAGTTAACTTCCTTATTAAGAGTATTAATTTCTTGATTCAATGAATTCGATATCTCCTGATAAAAATTAATCATTTGATTCAATGAATTTATTTTTTGATATATAAACAAGAATGCCACTATTAAGAGTGGGAAAAGTATTATGGATGAGATTGAAATGGATTTCTTTCTGTTCTTTTCTTCTTCTTTCAGTAAGAATTTAACTTTATTAATGTCGATTAAATTTGAATCATCATTCGGATTTTCAATTTGGTTTGTTACTTGCTCTGTTAATGTTTCTTCATTGCCGTTTGGCTGATCATTATCATCTGGTTGATAACTGTTCATTTTAATGAAAATTAAAAATAAAAATGAAATGAATTAGGAATTTGAATAGTATTTAAAATTGAAAAAAATACTTTGGTTTTTTAAAGGACTTTTTTTATATAAAATCCCTCTGAATATAAGTGAAATTAATGAACAAAGGCATCTTAAAAGCATGTTTTTTTAAATGAAAAAATATTTTATTAAAAAATCCTCCATTATGATAAGTGGAAAGTTAACAAGTGATGTGAAAATTTCCAACTTTCCATAAATCAAGTAAGTATAGATAAAAAAATATAGAATTAAGATGGAATTAGTTTAAAAAACAGAAATATCACTTTGATGAAAAGGTTTACTCATCATTTATCATTAATGGATTTTTTATATCACATGTCACTTTTATAAAATAGTTGTTAATCTTTTAATGGAATTCATAAAAAAAATACACAAAGAAGAACATTAACTGTTATACAAATTACAGTCTTTTAAGAAATTTAATTGATGTTTTTCAATTGAATGGTTTAAGAATTTTAGAATTGCATTATTGTCAAACTAATTTTTGATTATATGTTTATACCTAAAAAATAGAATAATAATTGCAGCTATATTGATATAATTGTCAAAGCACTTCATAAACTTAAATGAATATTTATATAAATACCTTTTGTGTTTTTCAAAGTAAAATGACAATAGAATCAACTTTCTGGACTTTTTAATAGCGTGAAAAACAGTTTTCATATTGATAAGTAAAAATTTAAGTATTGATAAAAAAAATTTTATTGAAAATTACGCTTTAATCGACTCTTAAATTGAGCCTGTCCATACCCTTTTTTGTACTTGTAATAAAGTTTTGTGCATCAATTAATTGATTTCTCATCAGAGCGTTTTGACTCTTCAAACGATCGATTTCTGCCTGCATAGATTGAACTTGAGCTTGAAGTCTTGATCTTTCATTTGCAAGAGCGGCTCCTTGGGCCTCTAGTTGTTGAACGCGAGGATCACCAGAACCTTGCTGTGGTGGATAACCTTGTTGAGGTGGATATCCTTGCTGTGGTGGATAACCTTGTTGAGGTGGGTATCCTTGATGCGGTGGATAGCCTTGTTGTGGTGGGTATCCTTGAGGGGGGTAACCTTGCATTATAAAATTTTATAATTGATCTGAATTAAAAATAAAGTATTGAATATTCGTTTTATTAAAAACTTTGTTATTTGTCATTAATATTGATTATAATTTAATAAAATATATTATATAATATATTTTATAATTATATACATGATTTTTTATATAAATATAAATGTATATATTAAGAAATATTATATATAAATCGTTATTCAAATATTGAATAATTCAATATGATAAGGAGATAAATCAGTTGCTCTGTTATTTCAAATTTTGAGAAATTTATTAAAAACTTGAAAAATAATTATTATATTAAAACGAAAAAATATTTAAATTTTAATGTAAAATGGCAATATATTTTAACTGATAAAACCGTAAATGCTCTATATAAATTTAATTTCGCCAAACAAATTGCAAAGAAGTTAATTTTGGTACAATATAAAAAGAATAGCAACATTAAAATAGGCAACTCTCATTAAATTTCTATCCAATTTTATTGAAACATTTATATTATCTTTATATAAATGCAGCATTTCTTTTCATAATCATCAAAATTTGGAATATACAACTAACAAATTATATGTTTTAGATATGAGCACTTTTAACCAATACATTGAAAAAATGCAATCAATTTATATCCAGTTTTCGAATACAATACATTTTATTTCATACAAAAAACTGCTTTTATTATCAAATATACTTTAAATGTCTCATTAATTTGACTGACTTATCAAATATGCTTTAAATGTCTCATTATCATATTTGGAGCAATGAATTATATTTTTAAATAAAATAAGATAAAATTGCATAAAATTAATATTTAGGAATTTTGTTAAAATTAATATTGAATCCAATAAAATATATAATAAAACATGAAATTATATATTTGTTATATCTATTCCGAATCCATCATAAAATTCGGATGAAATATCTTTAATATTGCCATATAAACTATTTTTGTTTGTTTTTGGGCTATTTATTTCAGTCCAATCTATGACTTTCATCTTATAATCATAGAATAGTTCAATCTCTTTATAAAAAGAAAATTCTCTTTCAAAGTTTTTCTTATCAATCAAATTAACTTTTTTGATCATTTCATTTATAACCATCTTAATTTCGTTATCTTGTGTTTCAAGTTCTTCCTCGATTTTATTACGATTGAAATCATTTTTCAAAATTAATGCAAAGCAAAGCAACTTTTTTAATTCCTCAGATTTACAAGTATGAGAAGCAAATTTAAACAAGAGATCAACTGCATTATCAATTTGATTAAGATCATATAAATAAATTCTTGATAAATTATAAATAGCTAAAAAGTCATTCTTTTTAAGAGCTGCTTCTTTTAAATATTCTACAGCTAACATTATATTTGAAGGGACTTTATTAGAGAATCCTTTTTTATATATAATTCCAAGATTATTTTTTGCGAATTGATCATTAAATGATGAAGCCTCTTTATAATAATGAATAGATTTGTAAATATCTTGTTTAACAGATTTCCCTTCATAATAAAAACATCCAAGAACAAAATTAGCATGAATACAATTATTTTTAGCTGATTGTACTAAATAATATATTCCTTTATTTACATTTCTTTGAATGAATTTACCTTCACATAAAATGATTCCAAGCTTAAATTGTGCAAGATTATAATCTTGATTAGCTGAATATTCAATATAATTAATCCCTTTTTTAATATCTTGTTGAATATAATGTCCTTCATAATAAAAAGCTCCTAATAAAAACATAGCTTTTGAATATTTCTGATCTGCAGCAAGCGAATAGTAATGAATTGCTTTTTTAAAATCTTTTTTATAATGATAAAAATCACCCAAAAAGAATTGAGCATTTGCCACATTATTATCTGCTGCAATTGAGATAAAATGAAGAGCTTTGTTCATATCATATTGATCATATTTTTTATCATAATATAAAAGACCTATATTGTAGTATGCTTGTGGCATATCTTGGTTTGCTGCAAGTGAATAATAATGAAGTGCTTTTGTTAAATCATGAGGAACATATGGAGATTGAGAATAAATGTATCCAAGATTGAATTGTGCATATGAATAATTTTGACTAGCACTAAGCATTAAATAATGGATAGATTTATGTATATCACTTTTAACAACTTCTCCTTTATAATATATAACTCCTAAATTGTATTGAGCTAAAGAAAAGTTCTGACTTGCAGCAAGTTCGTAAAACTTGATTGCTTCATCAAATTTTTTAAATTCATAATAAATGAGGCCAAGATTATACTGTGCATCTGAATTATTTTTACTTGCTGCTAATGAATAATAGTAAATAGCTTTTTTAATATCATAAACATCATATTGTTTATTTGAATAAATTTCACCAAGCATTAATTGTGCTCCTATATTATTTCGATCAGCTGCAAGAGTGAAAAAATGAATTGCTCCTTCAATATTACGAAATCCAAATTGAGAATTATAAAACAATAAACCAAGATTGTATTGAGCATCAGTGTGGTTTTGTGATGCTGCTGAAGTGTAATAAAAAATAGCTTTTGGTATATTTCTTTGAATAAGATTGCCATCTGAATAAATAACTCCAAGATTATATTGAGAAGGAGCATGTTCTTTATCAGCAGCTAATGTAAAGTAATAAATTGCTTTTTTAATATCTGGTTTATCTAATGGATAATCTAAATAAGTGATACCAAGATTGTACTGAGCTGAAATATTATTTTGATTTGCTGCTATTGTATAATAATGAATTGCTTTTTCTATGTCATATACAGATAAATTTTTGTTTGAATATATCACACCAAGATTAAGATTTGCAAGTGTGAAGTTTTGATTTGCTGCAAGTTGATAATAATGAATTGCTTGATCAATATCGCATTCAACGTCTATACCATAATGATATATTCGAGCTAAATTATATTGAGCTTCTGGAACATTTTGATCTGAAGCTCGTTTATAATAATTGATTGAAGTATTGATATTTTTTTCTAAATATTTTCCTTCATAATTCATATCACCAAGCATTGCATTTGAAAATGGATTGTCTATAAACACATTATTAATTTTCTTTAAATAGTATTGTTTATATTCTTGTCTACTATTTAAGAAGAGTTCATAAATATGAGTTTGTTTTTCAAAAATTTTTTGAAATGTATCATATAATTCAATTATTGATGGCCTACTATCAGGATTTTGACTGATACATCTTAAATAAAGCTGCTTCATATCTGGATATTCTTCAAAATAGGGAATTTCAATTGATTGTGAACTTGTTGGAATTTTTTCATTCATAATGAAAAACATTATTTTCCCAATAGAATATATATCACTTTTTAATGAAATGGCTTGACTATTAATTTCTGGAGCTGCATAAACCGAGCCAAAATCACTTGTTAGTTCTGTTTTAATATCAGCACTAATAACATTGTCAAAATCGATTAAAACAGCTGTTTTATATTGATCTATTATTATATTATTGGGCTTTAAATCTCGTGATATAAAATTCTTTTCATGAAGACATTTGACTGAAAGAATTATTTCACTAATAATAGTTATCTTTTCGTCATCACTTAATTTTAATTTTTCGATTTGAGAAAGTTCTTTGCCTTCTATGAATTCGATAATTAAATAATTTTTATCTTTGATGATGCCAAATAATTGAGAGAAAAATATAAGATTAATATTTAAATAATTATTAATATTAAAATAATTCTCAATTTCTCTTTTCATTAGATCATGAATTTTATCGCTTTGTACATATGGCTTCTTAATAACAAACAATTCTTCTTTTTCGATAAAGTAATATAAGAAAGTCATAAAAATTGATCCTGAGCCAATTAATCGTAATTGAATAAATTCTTCTTCTTCATACAAATCAATTATTCGTTCTTCGCCAAATGACATGAAATATTTCTGAATTCGATTTTTTTTTAATTTTTGATGACTTTTTAATATTAAATAACTTGATATGCACAACGATATTGAATTCAAAATCTTTATTATGGAAGAATCATCTCGTCTAATTGGATGAAAATTAAAATTTTTGTGAAAATTTTTTATTTCACTAATGTAATTTGAATCCAAATCAATTCTTTTATATGGTAAATCAATGAACTGATTAAAAATATCTTGATCGTTAGATAAAAAGCAAATGGAAAGATCTGAATTATTCGAAAATAATGGATTAAGCAATATTAGTGATGCTTGATTAATAATAATTATGGTTTTTTCAAATCCAATAAAAAAATATTGATCTTTTGTATCTATATTTTTATCTTGATATAATATAACTGCTTTAGATTGCTTTATATTGTCAAAAATATCCTTTTTAACGTCTGAATTAATTTCATTATTAAAATAGTGTAAAGTATAATTTTTGATGACTTTATTCAATCTTTGATTGTCAAGTTTAACGCTTTCATCCTGTAAAAATTGATGAATATCTTGGATGCTTTGAAACATGTAAAATAATTCATGGATTTTTTATATCACATTTCCAATATTATCTTTCACCTTATTTTGACCTAATCATATGTCAAAAAGTATATTTTATTATTAAAATAACGATAGATTTGAAAATAAGCAAAATTTCGAAAATTTTAATTCAATTTTTTTGAAAGGATTTTAATCGTACATGGCTTTGAAAATCGATTTTTCACTTTATTACCCAGCTTCAACGATGAATATACTTGTTTAATAAATTGGTATGTCGCATCGTGCGGTTATTTCATATGATGAACTCAGCAGAACTTTTCTCATATTTTGAAATTTTTATCTTTCCTTTGCTTACATATTCCAGGCAATTACATATTAAATATGAAATAATTTCATTTATGCTCCAGTGAGAGTTATACATATTTTCCACTTTCATAATCTTTGATCAGTATAATGACTAAAGAAATAAATTGTTATAATGAAATTATTTTTTCCCCTATTTTATCGGCAAATAAGCTTTTATCATTCCAAATAATTTCATTATAACAATGAAATCGTTATATTTTTTCCTTAAGATTTATATGACTCATTAAAGAAAAAGCGTTTTTAACAATCCTCAAACAGTTCATGTAGTGTTGTTAAAGCATTGCTTATAAGAAATCAAATGAAGATAAGAATAATTGTTATATTAATAAAAATAATACTGATATAATGTTTTTAATTTGCTATATTTTTATTTTGTTCTTTTTCAGAAGCCTTTCAAAATTGAATGAAATTTTCCGAAAAAGTACGTAAAACAAAATCTATCATAATAACTTTTTTCTATGAAAGAAACTATTGTATAATATAGATTTATTTTTTTGGGAAACGATAGAGGATTTTCTTTTGGTAAGGGGAGTTCTTATTGTTATAAACATATAATTAAAAAATTCACTTAAGTTTAACTTATTACATTTTTTTTTATTAATAGATAAATGAATTAAAAAACTAGGATGGTATAGTAAACTAGTGTTATTTTATGAATATCATTAATTAAATATAAAATCAACATTTTTTGGAAATGCATTTTTAACTCCATTTTTTAAAGATGATGAAATAGTAGCCAGTTTCAATGATGAACATCCATCAAATACTTTTTTCCCAAGTTCTGTAACAGAAGAAGGAATCAAGATTTGCCTCAAAGACCTGCAATCTTTGAAAGACATTTTATCAATGCGAGTGAAAGATGAAGGAAATGAAATTTCTGCCAAAGAATTGCATCCTTGAAATGTACATTTCTCGATAACAGTCACATCAGCAGGAATTTCAACTTGCTTCAAAGTTGAGCATTTGAAGAATTTGCTTCAAATTCACCGATCCTTTTGACAGAAGAAGGAATCGAAATTTTATTCAATTTTGAGTATTCTCTGAAATCATTCTCAAAAATTCCAGTCACAGATGGTGGAATCAAAATTTCTTCTAATGATGAGCACCTATAGAACAGATTCGAATTGAGCTTTGTTACTGATGATTGAATGGTTATTCCTGCTAATGATTGGCGCCAGCCAAAGGCGCCACTTTCAATTTCAGTTACGGAATTTGGGATTGGAATTTTTATCAATGATGAGCAATAATAAACTCTGTCCAAAAATGTTCGACAATTGAATTTTGAGAGAGTATTCAAATTATCATTTTTCTTTTTTTCTCATGCACCTTTATGGTGATTCGAAGGTTTTTTCCAAAGCTCTTTTTTCTGAGAGTAGCGCATTTCCCAAAGAAAGTTGTAATTCCTCTTAAGGACGCGGCTATTTCTTTCAAAACCAGGGCTCCTTGTATAAAAATAGCTTGCTGAAAGGATAATTATAAAAATAAACTTCTGAAAAATTGAATACATTACTTTGAGAGAAAAAAGAAATTTTCGACACTTTATCGTTTTTTTAGTCAATTTTCAGTGGAAAATGCGGTTTTTATGTACGTTAAGTCGAACATTTTTGGACAGAGTTTAAAAAGAATTCAATCCAACTAACGATGGAATTACAACTTCAATTAATGATGAACATTCATAAAAAGCTTCGTTTTCAATCTCTTTGATGGAAGAATGAATGCAAATCGTTGTCATTTTTGTGCAGCTTTTGAAGCATTTTTTAGGTATCTCGATTTCTGACAGTGATAGCAAAAGATTCATGATTTCTATATCATTCTTATCAGCTGCAAAATCTAGTAATGTTTTATTTTAAATCTTAATTAAAAATATCATTAAATATGCAAATAAATTGAAATTTATTTATGTTCATTTAAGCTCACTTTACCAATCTTTAAAAGAAACTCAACAATTGGGTAATAATCGTAATGGCCTGAATATCCAATAACAAATTTGTTATTTAGATCAACCTCTATGAATTCATAATTATAAATTCGAAAACAATAAGCCAAAACGTTTTCATTGAATTTATTGATTTGAAGATTCAGCTTTTTTATCCAATAAATTTTCAATGATGTAGTTAGCAATATCATTGTGATGGCACTTAATATACTCTTTGAGGCATTCTTCATATGTTTTGTCATTTGGCGGAACTTTATTTTCTTCAAGCAAATTATTTGAATGAATCGCGAAAAGCCACAAAGTTGAAGTCAATTAAATTATTTGAATGAATCGTGAAAATTTGAATTGATCGTTCAAAAATAAATATTTGAAAATTTGAATTGATCCAAAGAATGCTGCATATTCAATTAAAGTTGGTTCTTTGTTTGTGAGTAAAAATGAATTTGATTCAAAAGTTGATCGTTCAAAATGTTTTGAAAGGTTTACATTTGATTGATTAACAAATGAAAAATATTCATTAATTGAATCTTTTCGGATCAGTTCACACGTTTTGAAAGAAATAATCTGAATTCATATGTTTGTCATTTGGGATTTTTTGGTCATTCAAATATATGATAAGATTCTGGTATTCGTTTTCTGAGTCTTCTACATTATCAATGTAGTTTAAAACGTATTTCTGAACTGTTTTCATTTTATTAATATGATCCTGTATGGTCATTTTAAAAAAAAAAAAAAAAAAAATGTTTGGATTGCTAAAAATGGTACGTTTAATGTTTTTTATCAATCCAAACAATCATTGTTTTTGTCCCCAAAAAAGATAAGTTCTAATGATATATAAATAAAATATTATTTGAATAATTGTAATAAAATTAAAAATTATATTTTAATTGCATTTTTTCTTTTTGGTCATAATATTGTTAATATATTCAATAGAGTCCCACAAAGAATTCTCGGGTTGCCAGTAAATGTCTACATTATCATATATATATAAGACTAACATATAAACATTTATTTTTTATGAATAAGCATAGGTTAACAAAGAACCTCATTTTTATTATGAAATTCAGAATATTATGAATAACATAACTTTTTCAGAAAAATATTCATTTTTTCATGAAAACATGAGATTTCCAAACAAACCTGAGATTTCCAAAATAAAAATTTGAATAGAAAATTTTATCTTATGATTCGAATTATGTAAACTATCAAGCAATATATAAAAATACAAATATTGCATTTGATCGCTCCAATTACAGCTCCGCTGCTTTTCTTTTTAGTTGTTCCAAGATCAATAAATAGAGAATCTGAACTTGTGAAAGAATTACTTTTTGAAAATATGCGTGAATCAGTAAACAAATTCGATTTTGTGAAATGTTTAGAACTAGTAAAACATTTTGATTTGCTAAACTGACCAGAACTTGTAAAATATCTTGAATCACTGAAAAAGCTTGACTTACTAAAATGATCAGAACTTGTAAAATATCTTTAATCACTAAAAAAGCCTGACTTACTAAAATGACCAGAACTTGTAAAATATCTTGAATCACTGAAAAAGCCTGACTTACTAAAGTAATCTGATTTGGTGAATTTTTTGGATGAAGAAAAAATTTTTGATCTGTTAAGGTCATCTGATTGTGAAAAAGAATTTGAATTTGAAAACAAACCAGATTCAGAAAACATGTCTGTATCTGAGAATCCGTTTGTTTGTGAAAAGACATCTGATTTGGAAAACTTACTGGTCTTTGAAAAAGCATCAGTTTTTGTGAATTTGCCAGTTTCGGTGAAAGAATCGGATTCTGAAAACTCTTTAGAACATGAAAAAATAGCAGAATGAGTAAAAATAGGTGTAATTATGATAGCATCAGGTTTCTTGACTCCTTTACAATCACCCAAAAACAACTGCTGAATTGTACAAGTAGTGAATTGTGCTTTATTTAGGTAATTAATGCTTCCACTTTGAATTACGAAAAGATCAGGATTACCTGTTTCATCAGTGTAACAATCAGTAACAATCGCTCTTTTTTTATGTTCTTTATTTATTTCAGCAAATTCGGATGCAATAATTTTAACCATTTCAGATCTTTGATTATCATACTTGAAACTTGTATTGACAAAATAAAAATTATTCAATTTAGCATCACTAAATCGTACATGGATGAGTGCGGCATAATCAGCATCATCAACTTTTTTGTAATAGACAGTGTTGCTTAAATAGTTACAATATGAAATATCAACAACAACAGTTAAACTTGTTAATGAAGTGGCAAATTTGCCAACAATGTTTGTAACAGTCTGGAATCTAAAAACTCCTTTCTTTGAATGACGATATTCAATGCCTGAACAGTATAATGAATGTCCTCCTGTTGTGTTTATATTGGAGGAATAAATGTCATCTCTTGATTGGATATCAAATTGTGCACCACGATGTAAAACTCCATCATTTCCAGGACATCTCACAGTTGTCAAAAAGGAAATGTTTGTTTCTAATGCTGCAACATACATTGCAACACCGTGTTTACTATTTGAATTGGAATTTGACTCACCATATATGTAGCAATCTTGAAAACAGCAAAATTCAGTCGTCAACTTGGGAATTTCATCATCATTGAATGCTGCATCTGTGTCAACATTTCCTCCATTAAACTTTTCTACAATAAAAAGAGCTCCTCCGTGGTTGTCTGCATGACAATCATCAAATATGCATTCATGAAGTAAAACTGTGCATTTCTGTTCAACATATAAGGCTCCTCCTCCAGAATGTTGCCCAAATTTCCAACTATGAAGTCCTTTAAAATTGCAGCCAGCAATTAGTAAATCACCACATCCAGATGGCATGAAGTATAGTCATCCGTCTTCTCCTGAAGAAAATTGATTGGATGTAAAATTTTCGTTTTTAAGAGCTTTGTCATTAACCCATTCCCGATTTTAACCAATATAACAATTTGGATTTTGAGCAAAAACTAATGGTGTCGCAAGAAAATCTTTAAAAAAAGTGTTTTTTATTTCTGTCTTATGGTTTGTAGTATAAGATTCTAAAAAACTCGATGTATACTTTGAAAAGATTGATTGTTGAATTGCAAAATGTTGAACTTGCTTGTAATTTGGAAGAATTATTTGTGGTACTCTTGAAACAGAAGAAAGGGATAAATAAAGAAAGGTAGTATTAAACATTGTTAATTGAAAATTAATAAACTTTTCTCACAATTGAATACAAATGGTTCAGAATTTAAAAAATTCAATGCTTTAGAGTTCAATATTCAAAAATTCAATCACTCGTTTAACTTTTTTACTTACAGTAAGTTGAAATTAGACATGTTCAACATTCAATTTTTAATTGAATTTTAATTCAATGGAGATAAAATTATTTCTGATAATTTTTCAATCAAATATTTAACTCAAAATTTATATTTATAAATATCTTGGTAAATAATTTTTTATGAATTTTTATAATATGATATTATTTGATATAAATAATAATTTATATATATTCATTATTATAAAAAATTGTATTTAATTTTTTCATATGAAATATATATTTTATTTATTTTTAAATGAAGATTTTAAACTTTTTGAAATAATTTTTTATAAATATGAATATTTTCGCTTGGCCACCTGGCACGCATATGATTTTGGCAGCTTTATCCGCATTAGATCCAAAAAACGACAAAAAAGATTATAATAAAAAAGTCAGACGATTCGCTAAGTACGGAATGATTTATAAAGTACATGGATTTAATAATGAATATGAAAGTATATGCCCATTTTGCAAATTAAAACGAAAAAATTATCATTTTAGAAGAAAAACAGAAAATATATAAATATAACGCAAATAATAAATAAAAAACGTAAAAACATTATATGAAAAAAGATGTATATAAATCATCATATTACGATTTCAATCTCTAAGTAACAAAGTCAAGAAAAAAATGAATAAAAATATAAATTCTAAGTAAAAAGAGAAAAAGTTTATAAAAAAAAAAAAGAAAAATCAATAAATTAAGCATTTTTTTCTGTTGCGAGCCATATAAGATGACGAAGTTCATAAACGAACTTCAGACAAAATTTATACTTCGTCTTCATCTGAACCAGTATCTTTTATTCTTCTGAATCTGAACCTCATCTTCACCTGAATCTGTATCTTGTATTCTTCTGAATCTGTATTTCGTCTTCATCTGAATCTGTACCTCATCTTCATCTTAATCTGTACCTCATCTGAATCTGTATTTCGTATTCTTCTGAATCTGTACCTCATCTTCACCTGAATCTGAACCTCATCTTCATCTGTATCTTGTATTTTTCTGAATCTGTATTTCGTCTTCATCTGAATCTGTACCTCATCTTCATCTGAATCTTTATTTCGTATTCTTCTGAATCTGAACCTCATCTTCACCTGAATCTGAACCTCATCTTCATCTGAATCTGTATCTCATCTATATCTGAATATGTATCTAGTCTTCTTTTGTTTCGTTGCCCCGTCTTCTTGTAATTCCGTATCTCATTTAATTCTGTTTATGAACTTCGTCATCTTCTTTATAAAAATACCGCGCAATATTCTAATTAACGTATCCCGTACTTTTTGAAAAGATGACGATATCAACTTTTTGATGAAAAGTTTTTTGATTACATTCAAATATTGAATACTTCTCTCAATATTTTTATTAAAATTGAGAGAAAGTTTCCTTCAAAAAGTGGATCGATGGTAAAACCGATTTTTCGTTGAAATGTCTTGGACTATTCAAATTGTCTTGGACCGCCTGAAAAATTTGAATTAACTCATTGAAAATGATATATAATCAAACTCAAAAAGATTGATAGGAGATTTGAGAGGATGATAATTATAGTCTCTCAAAAAATTGTGAAAAAAAGCATTTTCTCTCAAAAAAATTTGCGAACTTTTTTTCATTTTTCTCACAAAAATTCTCAAAATTTAAAGACCAAAAAAACTTTTTTATTCAAAAAAATTGTGAGAATTTGGACATTCGTTTAAATATAATAGTTTCCAGTATTATTTAAAGAAAGATACTTTTTATTTTCAAATTTTGACAAAATACAGCATGGTCCCATCTTCAAAATAACTTTACCACTAACTGTTAGCAATTTTCTCCCAGAATCAGCAATCAAAATTATAATTATTTGGAAATCTGACTTTTCCTTCTTTTTTTAGATGTCCTGAAACTTTTCTAATTGCGATAGATCAAGAGAAACGATGTTTATTTTCTTAAATTCAAAATAGGTGATACCGTCAATTGGCAAAAATTAGTTTTTTTTTAGGCAAATCCCAAACTTTAAGGTGCCCGCCATCCCAGCTATCCTAATTCTTTAATGGTTGCAAATGAATCATCTGGAAATTAATAGTTTTTTATCTTAGTAAACATTTTACTTTTTGAATTACCGCAAAAAGATTGATAGGACTTTTAACTTTTTAAAAGAATGTAAAATATTTTTAAATACTGATTATTTGAGATTTGTTAAGTGCGATCAACAATTGAATCTATTTCCAATCAATCTTTTTTCGGAACACTATAAAAAAACAAATAAAAAATTTTCAAAGAATTTTGTACAAAATTTTCAGGCGGTCCAAGACAATTTGAATAGTCCAAGATGATTCAACATACTGTAATTATATTGTATTTTTATGTATTTTAACAACATTTATTATTTCAAGAATTAACTCATATTAATATAACTTTTCGAAACTAAATACATTTATATCAGCATTTGATTTCAGAAAAAAAGAAGAACATAAAGCGAAATTTTAAAAAACTCTAGAAACTTCCCAAACTTATATATTTGTTTCATGAAAATATGATTAAGAAAATATCATAATTTGGTGGAAATTCTTGAGTTGGATATTTTTTTATCATCTTTTTTTTGAAATTTGAAATTAAAATAATTATATCCGGCTATATATTAAATTCAAATGTTATTTTATCATTTTCTTTATTTATAATCTATATATAATATATATAAATATAATAATTATTTAGAAATATTTATTATTCATCAGTGAATTGATGGAAAAAATTTAATACAATTTAAGAAAAAATAGAGTAGTGTATATGAGATAAGCAGTGGGGGGTTAATAATTGTTCACGTCACATTACACAGTTATTATATATATAATGATTTCACCAATCCACAACTCACTGCTTTTTAGAATCTATGATATCAATTTATATACACCACCGCATCCACACATTAATTTTTAATTCATAAATTTTGTTATATGTGATAATATTATTACAAATTTTTTTTTAACATTTTAATTTTTTTCCTCAAACCTCAAAAAAGGACTTTGTCCACTGATTCATCACCCCTTCATAAATGATTTTAATAAATTTCATCCTCAAATCTCAAAAGTCAAAAATTGAAAAACATAAATTTTATACGTAAATGCAAAAATGCATTAATTGAGAAGTCATTCAAATCATAAAATTCGTTAGTAGCAAAAATGCAAAAATGCATTAATTGAGAAATCATTCAAATCATAAAATTCGTTAGTAGCATTAATTGAGAAGTCATTCAATTCATAAAAGTTGCAAAAATGCATTAATTGAATATGATTTTACGGTTATTATTTTAGAAATTTTTTCATAAAATTTTTTAAAATCCGTTATTTGCAAAAATGCATTAATTGAATACTCTCACAAATCGAAAAAATTTTATAAATCCGTTATTTCCGAAATGTCTGATAATTTGAATACTCACACAAATCGAAAAAAATTTTTATAAAAAAACGTTCACCACAAATTATAAAATTATTTTATCATTTATTTTTATATCACATGTCTAAAAAAAAAATAAATCTCAAAAGTCAAAAAAATTGAAAACATAAATTTTATACGTAAATGATTAAATTTATTTTAATATAAAGAATATGTCAAAATTAAATAGAAATAATTTTAAAGGTTTGAAACTTGATAAACTTAATAAATATATTGAATTAATTAATGAAAAACTTAACGTTACTCTTCATGAGTCGCCTTCATGGCAAGGTTCAGTTTCAAATTTAATGAAATTTTTAAATGAAAATAATTATATACAACATGAAGGTTTGAGAATAAATGATAAATCAATTTCAAATTTTATTTCTAGATTAAATAATTTTCAAAACAAAAACGATAATTTAAATTTTTTACCAATTAATAAAATGAATAAATCGAAAATTCCGCAATTAATAAATAATGTTTCTCAATTAAACCAAATGCGTGATCAATCATACGCTAACTTGGCAAAAAATGACATTAATAAGAAAGACTTAACGAAAGCATTAAATGATATGGCGTTTTACCGTGAAAGAATGGCTGCAATTCAACCAACGAAAAAGGCAAAACAAAATAAATACGGTAATGTTGGTATGGATGACTTAATTAATGTTGTGGCTAAATTAAATCAAGATGTTAAACAAATTCGAGACGCTCAAAGTGTTGTAAGTGCGAATGAATGGATTAATCGACATGGATATAATGATTTATATGAAGCTACTGGTCGAGATTTAGATGGTGATGGAACACCTGAAGTCGTCGTACAAACAAAAGAAGGTAAAAAGCCTGTAATAGTTAATGGATTTACAACCGTTCCGTCATTATTCCCATATCGCAATGCTTATTATAAAACTTACCCATCTGTGGACCAACGTAAAGAAGCTCATAAACAAGGTATAAACTTAAGAGGATTTATTAATAATATATATCATCCTGAATTTGATGAAACAGGTCGTTCAGTCACTAATTATGCGGGTGAAAGTTGGCAAGACTTTGAAACAAAATTAAAAGCTGCTGGTATCGATGAAAAGCACTTAATCAAACCAAAGAAACGTTCAACTTATCAGGCATTTGTTGGTAAGTGTATTTCTCCTATTTATCAAGGTATTAAATACCTCAACGGTGTAAAATTACCATTCACACTTACACAAATGGCAACGGTTATATGGAATCAATTTGCTTTACTTCCTGCAATGGTTTATGTTTATGGTGAAAGTGTTATGAATGTTAATGAGGATCAATGGAAGAATTTAAGAGGAAAGAAAGCAGTTAAAGAAGCTATTGAGTTCATAGTTCACGATTATTTAATTAATCCTGTAAAAATTGCTGATTTTGTACCTACTGCATGTGAAATGTGTAATAAATCCGGACTACCAGTTAACCCTGAACATATTCCATTAGTTGCTAAAGCAACAATTGCAATAATACTCCAAGGAATAAATGCATTACCTCCAAATCCAAGTGATTTTAATAAATGGTTTGATGCTAACGTTCAATCACAAGTACAAGCATTACAAACATCAGCAATCGTAGAAGAACCTGAATAATAAATTTTAAGAAATGTGTTAATATCTAATTTCAGTTAATGATTCATAAACTTAAAAATATATTTTTATCAATAATTAAAATAAACTTTTACATTAATAAATAGAAAATGAACACATCATTAGAGAATATGGTTAAAACGCACGTTATGAATACGTTGAAAACCTATACTATGAATAAAAATGAAAGCCTAATTTCTGAAATACACCCTGAGGTTAATATTAGGTTAAATAGTGTTAACGTCATAGTTGGTAAGCAATCATCAGGAAAGACTGTGATAGCATTAAAGGAAATCATCAAATTAGGTGTATTAAACACTCATCACTTATTTGTCTACGTTACAAAAGACGGTCAGGAATCAGATAAAACATTTTTAGCTTTAAAGCCACTTCTTATGATTCCATATATTATAATTAGTGAACAAGAAGCTGTAGAATTCATGAAAGATTTAATCTCAGCAAAGAATTTATATAATCTTATAAAACGGGAAAACTTGCAGGATAAAATAGATGATCAACAAAAAGAGGATATGTTTAAAATGCTTGCCGTTTCTGATTTCAACCGAGAAGTATTGCATACAATCGTTTTATTTGATGATATTTCCAACAGTAAACTCTTTTCTTCAGAAGAATCTTATTTTAGCCAATTAATACGTAGATGTAGACATATAAATTTTTCATTCCTCCTTTTAATTCAAGGTTGGAAAGGATTAAAACCTCATGTTAAAAATGAAATATCAACATTATTTATATTTCCATGTTTCAATAAACAACAATTACGTTATATTTATTCACAATCAGCATCTAATTTATCATTTGACGAATTTTATGAAATGTATTCAAAAATATTGAAACGAAAAACTGAAGATTGTGAAAGTCATCCATATATGATCATTCAAGTTGTCGATGGTGGTAATACATCAATAGAACTTGACGATTCCTGAAGAAATGATATAATTTTATTTACTGTATTTCTGATTTCATTTATTTCATTCCTTAATTCTTCAATGGCATCCGTCCTGTGCGAAGCCTTACTTACTATTTCTTTTTCCTCTTTTTCAACCCATTTCTTTAACATCAACACACCCTTTATTTTTGTAATTCTATAACCAATTATATGATAAAGTTTGTTTAATTTATGAGTCGTTAACTTATCCACTTCTTCCTTATTCTTTGAATACCATAAATTAAATTCATCGACTGTTTTAAATTCTTTTAAATAGTTTTTAATTGGTTCAATAACTTTTAAATCCATTTAATTAAAAACAAAAATAAAAATTTTTAATTAATAATAAATGAGTTTATCAGAAATTTTTCTTGGTTGTTTAACAATTATTGAACTCGCTAATTTACTCATTCGCATTGTGAAACTTTCCCCAACATTAAATATAGATCCACCTTTAACTGATGAAATGAGGAAACGACTTTACTCATGATTTATTTTTATTCCTTCAATAACGGAATATCAAACCTTCTAATACCTGCTCCGTTCGCTCCAACAATTCTTCGAGCTCCTGCACCGTTCGCACCTAACACGTTAACATTTCCACCTTTATAATTAATTCTGTCATTTAATTTACTCACACCATTTCCGATTGTATTTATCACCTCACCAGCACTTCCACCTATTAAATCACCAGCTTGTCCTATCAATGGTGCAAATCTACCAACTGTTTCAACTGCTTTCTTTACTTTTGGAACTATTTTGCCAATTATGTTTTTAGCTCCGTTCACAATATTTTTAAACCAACTTCCAAATGCCATATTTTCATTAATGTAAAAAATTTATTTTTCATTTCTTAATTCATTTATTTTTTTCAAAACTATAAATTCTTTTCTTTATTAACTTATTATTTAATTTTTTTTCAATATTTAAAATGACATACTTAAACGCTCAAACGAAAAATTTAGGTAATGATGAAGGAGATATTCTCTCATTCTTTCAAAACAAACTTAGAAATTTAATTCAACGTAATGGTGGTGATAATTCATTTAGTCAAGTTATGGAAGAATTCACAAATAAAGATGCGCCAATGCCAGTAGGAACTAAAACAAGAATAAAATTAACTCATTCTGGTCATACAATTTCACAAATCGAAAAAGGATTTTCTACGATTCTTTTGGATTATCTCGTTCAATTATCTGAAGCTATTGATGTTTCCGCAGATACTAATAAGTTAATGCAATTATTTGTTGGTTTCAAAAATGCCGTTGAATTTTATGAAGATTGTAGATTTTGGATTGATGGAAAACTTTTAGATACATACAGACAAGATGAACTTCAGCGTGAATCATTCGCTTATAATTCAATTAAACCACGTGATGCTAAAGCTACATCTAAATTCTCTCACTCAACATGGGAAAATGTATCTCAATTTTCACCTTCAATTTGCGGATGGTATATTCCGCTTGCAGACATTGCCGATGGTAAACCACACAAAATAACTATAGAATTAACAATACCATTTACTGATCAGCTCGCACTTCAAGCATGGCAACTTTACCCAAACGACATTTGTGGTGAAATTGAAGCAGAAGTTAAAACATCACTTCGTGCAATGGTTTGGGCTCAAGTTAATCCTAATGTTGTTAAAGAAACATTTCAATTTCTCGATGATAAAGCCATTGATGAAGAAATGCCTGCCGTTGTTCCAATTACTCGTAAATTCACACAAGTAGGAAAGCCAGCAAATATTGTCGTTCAATATAAAGCTGGTGAAGCTCCAAATGAAAACGAAGAAACTGATCCAAATATATTAAAAGTTAATGTATCAAAAGATAAAGTAGTAAATGATAAATTGACTATAACAGCAGCAAACGGTATTGATATGAAAGTTGGTAAAATAACTTTAAATGTTTTAGGTGGTACTATTCAATTAGGTCGATCAAATCTTTCAGGATTTGGTCTCAAGCCTGGAGTATATCAAGGTCTTATTCGTGAATTACAAACTGCATTATTAGTTCCATCTCAAGAATTAACACGTGAAATATTTGAAGGTACTGCAAAAGTTAATGGTTTAGAAATATCAAAATCAATTCCTCTCAGAAATGCAACAAATATTACTATGATGTTCCCTAAGAGTCCATTAGATATTACATGCTTTGATAATATCATGTATCAAAACGTTCAATTAGTCGTCAATAAAAGAACTTATCCAGATACTGAATTTTCAAACACTTGCTCTGCTCGTTTCTATCAGCATCAATTAATAGCTAATGAATTAGATGGAGCACTTGAAGCTACACAAGAATTTGAGGATTCATTCACTCAACCCCTAAATGATCCCGTAACTGGTAAACGTTACTCAAACTGCAGAAGTGATGGAACAAGTTTTGGTATTAACTTCCAGCTTGAACGTTCAAATGCTGGTTATGTATTTGATGGAATCGATACTGGCTCTAATTCTGTTACAGTTACATTCCGTGGTCAACCAATGTATAGAGGAATTGATGACACTTATTATATTCCTGATCCAGAATTTCCAGATCAACACCCACCTGCGCCTGAAGCTTGGATATGTAGCGATACATACTTTGCTTGGTCAACAAAAGGTGTTGAATATTTCTCTAAAGGTGTTCCAGTTGGTTATGAATAAATCTAATAATTAATTTATTTATTTTTTCATTTCAAACATTTTCAAAAATTTTTAAATCTATTTAAAACTTATTTTTCAAATTTTTTATTTCTATATAAATGAGCAACAAAATTGAAAAAATATGTCATTATCATATAATTAAAGATGATGAAGATTTAATAATTACACCATGCAATAATAATTTAGTTGAGGTGGAAATATTTAAACGAAATGTTAAGCATCACCCTCTTAATGCACTTTTTCACGTTTTAGCAAATGATGTTGTCATTCAAACCCAGAATTCAAAAAAATTAGCCATAGTTTCAGAATTGCGAGAAGTTGATGAATGAGAATTTAAACTTTTTCAAAAATTTTTAAATCTATATAAAATTTATTTTTCAAATTTTTTATTTCTATATAAATGAGTGAATACATCAACATTAATAAGTTATTTGAAAAACTTCCTGAATCAGAACTTAAAGCTGTTCAAGTATATTTTGATGACTTCATACCTGATAAATTCTATAAATACAAAATTAACGTAAAGATATTATTTCTTTCATTAGTTTATAAAAATAACCCCCAAAAAGTCATGACATATAAAGAATTTAGAGAGTTATTCCCTGAGTGTGAATGGTTAACTATTCCTAAACGTGCCTTCGGTGCCTTAACGTCAGGATCACAAATTCGATTAATGAAAGCTTATATTAAAGCTGATAGAATAAATTATAAAACATCATTTTATCATGAATGTGTTGTTAAAGAATGTGAAAACCAAAATAAACTTAATGAATTCATTAAAAATAGGTCTGAGACTAAAGTTGAAATCGTCAACGAATTAGCTAGCAAATGTAACATAAACGAAGAGGAAATAGACCCAGACTTGTTTTAAATTTATAAATTTTTATCCTAATATAAATGAAGATTAATGATACAATCATTGATTTATGTCTTAATGTGTCAATAAATAATGTCATTAGCAAAAATGCTATTTACGATCATATTTTCGACATCGTTTTCGATTTATATGATGAAATAACTAATGATAAAGAAATAAATCAAGAATGGTGCCAAAAATTAATTGCCATATGCGAGGAAACATTTGAAGTTAAAGTTAATGAATACGTTGATTTAATAAATGAAGGATTAACAGAAGATATCAAGAAAAATGATTTCAAGCTTGATTCATTCATGTCCCAAAAAGCATATTCATTAATACCAATAATTAAAAACTATTTAATCGAAAATTATGAAATTTTCTCGAAATAGACCCTGACATGTTTTAAATTCACATATTTTTATTTTTATCAAATCATAAATGCATAAAACAACCAAAACTTACTTTATCACTCGTGACTATGAAAATAAATTTCCTCCTGAGTTCGTTAATTCTCGCAATGATAAATATATTTCATTTCAATATTGCCGTGCTACATGTGATGGATATTTAGACGGTGAAACCGAACTTCACGCGTCATTTGTTCCACGTGATGAATACTGTGATTCTCTCGTTTGGTATGCTAATTTAACGCCTCCAGATGAAAACAGAAAATATAAATATACGTTAAACCATGATAGATTTAAAGTATGGTTCACTGATGCAAAAGGTAATGAAATAATACCTGATAACTTCACATTATTCCTTAAATTTGAATATTGATTTTATATAATAAAATCTCTAAACTTCGTATACTAAAATATTTTATTTTTATAATTAATAAATTAATAAATGACTGCAATAATTACAAAACAAAATGCAAAAGATGGAACATTCACTGGTGGTGGAGGTGGTATGCCCGATAAAGACTCAGAATTTAAAAACATTCATGTTCATGGTGATGCAACAGTCGATGGAGACATAATAATGACTTCAACAAATCCTCAAAGTTTAACATTAAGACTTGCTGACATTGACGCCTCAGTTTCTTCATACAATCAACAAACCATGAAATTTACGGATGAATTAAACAATCATGAATCAAGAATTAAAACATTAGAAGATAAACAAGATGGTGATGATGGTGACTTTTCATTTGAAGATGGTATATATGATTTCATCATTACTTCAGATAAATTAACGGAAAATTTAGATCAACCAGATTTAAATTCGTTATCAATCAAAACTGAATTTGGTGAATATATCGGTGATGTATTCGAAATAGAATTACCTGCATATATGAAATTACCAAAAGCAATTATAACTAAAACTTCTAAAGAAAACATGTTTAAAAATCCTATTGTTAACATTTCAAATGGAAATTATGAGTTGGTTTATCAAGAAGATGACGTTGGAGCAAAAATATATATGTCAAATAAAAAAGGTGATACACCATTAAATTTATATACATCTGGATTTATGAAAATCAATTATATTGCAAATCAGAAAACAAATGTTAGTTGTGACAAAGCTAATGATTCAAATAAATTAATAAATCTTAGGTGTAATACAATAGATGCGGATAATTGCTTTAAATTATATCGTTCACCATTGCCCGACTTCTATGAAATGAAAGCTTACGGTGTAATAGATGATAAAACAAATCCTTTATATTATGCAGATTGGGGATATATTCCAGGTAGTCCTGAATTTGAAGCATTAATTGAAGGTCAAACTTTTGAGTTTCATGATGAAGCATTCGGTACAGATTACAAAATGACTAAACAAGGTAATGAATGGGTAGGTACTAATTACAGTTTCAATATACCCCTGAAATTAACACGTAAAAATCCTGGTTCTCATGAAGTAGCCTTTATATGTATTGCTAAAAATGAAGCTAATAAAAAAGTATTACACACTTTCGCTGATTATGATAATCAAGGAAACCCATTTGAGTTATTAGTTAATAAAGGAATGTTAGCACCTAATGATAACTGTAAAATTCAAACATATAAAGAAGATAATGACGCATGGAGGGTTTACATTTACCCCGTCAAAGATTTTGCTAATTGTACGTATTCAGCAACTTTAAACATTAATAATAAAACTTACGACTTCATTGTTGACTTCGAATATAAATCTTCAGGATTAAATAATTATAAACTTCAATCCGACAATTATTTTGAATTACTTGAATACCATTATACTTCACCATTACAAGTCGGAAATCCTCCATATGGTTTAATATTATATATGCCAAAAGATGATGAATTAATTTATACAATTGCTGATGTAAGTTATGAAAAAGGAATGAATACATTTGAATTCTTAGCTAATACCGGTTATTATACTGTCTCACCACGACCTGAAGCATGCACAACATTATATACAAACTTTAACATTCAAACATCAGGAGTTGTTATTGGTGAGAACATTGAATCCCACGTTTTCGTTTTATATTCATTAGGAAATACAGTTGATATTGCGGTTAATCAAATATCAGCACTTCAAAATTATTGTGCAAAGTTAGAGAAAGAAATTAACGATATGAAAAATAAAACAAATTGGTTTGATGTAGTTATGGATGTCGTACAAATTAGTAACTTTTGTTTTAACTTTGGTGGATTAATGAAAGTTGGTGCTGAAGGTATATTTGGTGCATTAAAATTAGCGTTTAGTAAAAATGCTGGATCAACTGTTAAAGAAGTTGCATATGTTGATGAAATAATTGATGATGGATTAGTATTAGCACCTCACGAAGTAGTTGAAGAAAAACCATATGTTGAAACGGAAATTATAATTCCTGATGAAAGATTATGTTTTAAATATTACTGTGAACATATTGAAACTAATTATAAAATTGATGTTTCATTTATGGTTGATGATATTGGCGAAATGTACCGAATTTACGAATATGAGTATAAGGAAAATGGAATTATTGAATGTTTGAACTCAGATGTTACAGATATTTCAGCTATTAATTGTGAACCCGTTTATGAATTTCCATATCTTTTAATTTATGGAACAATTCAACCATCATTTGTTAAACTCAAATACACCCCAGCAGCTAAAAACGATAATGAATTATTATTAGGTGAAACATTAACTAATAACCAATTATTAACAGCATCAGCAACTAAAAAATTGATTGAAAACCATAAAGAGCATATGTTAACATCATTAAACACATCAATGGATAATTACGCATTAAAAACTCAATTGATGAATTATGAATTAACAAAAGAGATCCCTGATAATATTAACGTTAAAATTTATTTCAAATTCAAGTTAACGAAACCATCGCCAAATTTTACAGCAACGATAACATTTAAATGGGTAAATGCTGAAGGTGTGGATGATTCATACACTGGTGTATTCATCGTTGAGAATAATAAAATTGTTAAACGAACTGGTCCAAATAAGAAAATCACATTTTTAGGAGTTACTGGTTCTATTGGTGGACGTCAAACACAATATGGTTATTATAATTATGAAGAGGGAATATTTCAATGGACTCCAACAGTTGCTGAAGGAGGACGTGAAGTTTTTAATGTTGATCCTGAAAGAACATATTTTATTGAAAATGTTATTTATGGAAGTAATTTAAATTCCTATGCTTTAAAACTGATATGCCAACGATACCAGATGATTTAGTCAATAATGAAACATTAACGACAACATTAAATGATTATAGAAGGAAAGATGATTTAAGTTATGGAAACACTGATGAGATATTAACAAGAGAGAATGATATTTTAAATTATGAATTCGTTGACGTTCCATTTACATTTACTAAATATTCAACAAAAATATTATGTATTAGTGAATGGTATAAAATATTTAATAGAAATGAGTTTTATATTGATGCAACATTAACGAAAAATAGTAATGTAATAACTGGAACATATAAATATGAATTAACACATAGCAACGGCGTTAAAAAGAAATATACATGTTCTGAAATTAATTATTCATTATATGTTACAACTTCCGGCACAATATCCGATATAAATGACATGTATATTTATGAAGGTGAGATTGTAATAAATAAATTAGGTTATAATTCAAAACCTTCTGAATTCCCTGATAATAAATTACTTTCAGCTAAATATGTTAATAATGAGTTTAATAATTTTGTCAATAATGAAACATTAACGACAACATTAAATGAATATATTCATAATGACAATTTAATTAAAGATATAATAATTGATGATGAAGGAAATATTGATGCAATGGATAAAATAGTAATGCAAACTTTAAATAATTGTACATCTACTAATATATCTTTAAAACTATTTCAAACTTTAGATACAAAGATAACGAATTTAAAGGAGCAACCAAACACAACTATTACTCATTACTGTCCAATTGAAGAATCAATGAATTCAATAAATGATTTCATAGTTGGTGCACCAGTATATATGACAGGTAAGGTTTACAAATATGTCGATAGTTTATGGGTTCAAAGCACTGAAAATGACACTACAGATTGTATTTGTTCAGTAAAGACTAATGGAAAATGGAATGAGTATGTTGGAATTTGTGTTAAGATTGATGAAGTTAATAAATGTGTAACATTTGCGACACATGGAGATTATTTAGTTAAAGTTACAGATACGTCATGTTATGGAATTGGGGATGAAGTTTTTATTGATGAAGGAGAATTGAAAACATTAACTGGTCAAACAGCTATTACATCAAAAATAAACAGAACAACGGTGGGGGTGATTACAAGTATCATTAACAAAAATATGATTTCAGTATTTAAGTCTTAATAGGTCATTTTCAAACTAATTCCATATTTAACAAATTCACTATAAATGTTATTGTAATCATATTTTAACTCACTAGTTTTACCATCTTTAGTAATCAATATTTTTGAAACATAAATGATTTTGTTTGATTTTGCAGTGCATCCAGAACATCCGATATCTTCATTAAGTACTAAATCAACTTTCTCACAATCAGTTAATAACTTTATCATGTTCATTAATAACTTACTTTCACAAACAACGTAAGCATTTATTTTTAACGGGTTTGATTCATACATTTCAACTAACATTTGTAGAAATTGGTTTTTCTTTTCTAAATCCTCAATTTCATTTCCTAAATCTGCAATACCTCTGTCTCGAGTTAATGGGAAATTGCTGTTTGTTGGATGTTGAGATTGATAGCTCAAATCCTCCGTCGTCGGAATATATAAAGTTTGACCAACCGGTGGAATATCCGAAGGTTGGTTCACTTGAGTAAAATTTACGTTTGGATTTAATGGTGGAACATTAGGATATAACGGAACTGTTTGAGGTCGTGGCTTAGTTGATGGTTTAATATTAATGTTAACATTTGTGTTTTGCTCTTGCTTAATAGTGTTATCGGTCTCACTACTTAATATTCTTGCTTGTTTTAATGTCATATTTAGTTTTAAATAAAAATATTAAATCATAATTTTTAATTTAATATTAAAAAAATGGCTTTTGGTAGTTGGTTTAAAAAGTTAGCGGGGAAAGTTAAAGAAGCAGCTAAAGATTTTGCTGATAGATTTAAATTTGGATGGAATAAAACAAAATCAATAATGGAAAAGTTACCTGTTGTTGGTAATGTTGCAAAAATATTACCTAAATTTGATAATTCAAATAATCCAGCGTTGGAGTATTTCGGTAGTGATGGGTTCTATGTTAAAGATAAAGGTTCTTAACGGCTCTGTTTAATAATGCTCTAACTTTCATACACTGATCATATTTATTTTGAATTCTTCGACGACTAAGTTTTCCTTTCTCCGTTGTTGGTTCAGGTTGACTTAATACTTTTCTATAATATTGAAGACGTGAATTTATGAGTTTCAACGTTGGAGTAGCAAATGTTTTTCTTTCATGTCGTTGTTTAAGGGCTGGAAGCCTGAGATCTTGATCTCGAGGTGGTAAGGTTTGAGACATATTTTTATTATGTGATAAAAAATTTAATTTATGAAAAATAAACTAAATAATTATTTTTGCATTCATGAAATCATCAAATATCTTTAATTTAATTTATTTTAAAACATGACGGAAACATTATTTAATAACACAGATGGGATAATTTCATATGTGACAAGTAAGATAGAAAAGTATGAACCGAATAGATTTGAGGAACAAGTGAAATATTATATAAATCATTATTGTGAAAAATATTTGAAAGTGAAAATTCCAGCTCAACATATAAACAATTTCTATATAATTCATTACTTAACCATTCGTGATATAGTAAAGGATGAAGAACGTAGACGTGAAGTAGAAATGGAACGTGAACGAATGGCAGATTATGATGTAGCAGTGAGAATAGCAAGAGAGGATTTAATGAGTAAAGTATATAAAAACCAAAATGAAACAGGTAAAAAAGCGGCATATGATTTAAAATCATTTCGACCATTACTTGATGAAGACAAACAGAAAATATATAAAGAATATAAGAAAGCATGGGATGAAGCACACCCAAAGAAAGAAAAGCCCAAAAAACCTAAGGAGAAATCATTTAAGGAAAGGTTGGATGAATACGTAATTTTACATAATGGAGATAATGAACTTTTAACATTTGAGGATTTTGAAAAGTTGACAGCAGGATGGAAGAAGAGAGGTAAAAAATCTTTAGAATCATGGTATAAAGAATATCAGGATAAATATTTTCAACAACCAGGGGCAACGATAGAAATACCAAATGTAGAATTAACGGGATTATTTGGATTTAAAGGTAAAGATAAAATTAAAGCTTTAAAATTACTTAATCCAGAACTGAAAGAAGAAAAGGGAAAAATACCTTCATCATTTCCATTAAAAGAAAATATAAAACGTTTTCAATTACATAGAGTTGCAGAAAGAAACACATGGATGATTGATTTAATGGAAATATATATTAAGAAAAAACAACCGTTAAAATATTTAATTGCAATTAATGTGAACACTAAATATTTATATGCACAAATTTTAAATGTGATGCTTTCAAAAACAGAATTTAGTAAAGATGAATTAAAAGCGACAATGTCATATTTACGAGCATTACAAAAATTAATTGATAAAGGAATGAAGGTGGAACATTTAATCGGTGATGGTGAAGGTGCGTTTAATTCAAAATTGGCGCGTGAATCATTTTATAATTCACGAGGAATTGATTTTAAACCAGTAGCTAGACAACCTAAAGGTGCTTATCCTGATTTTATGAAATATGAACAGAAGAAAGCAAAGAAAACAGAACCTTTACATTCAAGTTTAGGAATTGTTGATAGAGTAATTAGAACCATTAGAGATATGGCGTATAATATGAATATTGGTATTATTAATCCTGAAGTAATGGATGAAATCGTAAATCAATACAATAACGCTCCACATAGAGGATTAAGTAAATGGGCAGGATTTAGTGTAACTCCAAAAATGGTAAATGATGATCCAGAACTTGAAAATTATATTGTGAGGAGAATATTACAAGCTAATTGGGAAATTAAAAATAATGCAAGTTTTAATATTAATGATGGCGTAAATGTTAAAGTTTATAATATGACTGATAACAAAATGAAAAGAAGATCAGTGATAAGACCAGGAGAGTTTAAAGTTATTGGTAAAAAGAATGGATTATATGAAGTTGAAGGAAAACTTAATGGTGTAAGTGGTGAACCTCAATTATTACCAAGATATTTATTAGATCCTATTTAATAAATTTATTTTTTATTTGTATATAAATGAACGTTGATGATATTGTCAGCGACCTTCGGTGGGACTTATTAAAACAACTATGGGAATCAGCAACACTGAGAAGTGAAATTGATATGGAATATTCAGATGTGCCTGAAGATATTCAAGACCAGTGGTATGATGAATTATGGAATATTGATGTTTCAAAATGGGAACCAAAAGATGATGAAAGAGCATTACCCGGAACACATTACGATAATTATCTTGGTGATGTATTAGAATTCAACTGCTATAAAATAAGAAGTAAAATGATTGAATACTTAAGGAAAAACAAAAAGAAACAAAATTTATTTAAAGAACTTCATAATTGTTCGCTCTTAATCCTTTTATAAATGGTGCACATGCTTCATTCGGTAACACTATCATTTTATTATGAAATCCAGTTAAAGCATTTTTGTTAATCGTTATTTTTGACATCATGTTATGATTCATTTGTAAGTTAATGTTCTTACCTGATTTAACACATTGATTATCTAATATATCCTTATAATCTGATGAAACAATTTTGTTTGTCTTTAATGAAACACCTTTAAGTTTTAAGGATTTAGTCACTCCGTTGTTATTCCAAATTGTATAACATTTAGGGCATAATGCTACTTGATTATCACCGTATTTTTCAACACAACAACCCAAAATTTTCTTTTCATCATAAACTGTATTAATTGATGGATCAGGCATGAATTTATAAATATTTTCATCATAAAATTGTTGATCTTTAATGATGTATTTAAAAACTTGATCATTTGATTCATTCATGTTTCCAGCAATAGCAAAATATGCTGAATCAGTGTCTGCAGATGTTAAATGAAATTTATTTGTGTCTAAACATTTAAACATAAAGTCATAAATGAATGTTAAATACCAAAATTTAGCATTATCAAGAGTGAAGAATGCCGTTTGAATACATGTTTTACACCTGAATGATTTAGGATTTGATTGAATAAGGAATGTATCATCAGCAATTCTGGAACCATTAATATAAGTATCTGATACAATTGATTGATAAGCTTTATCTGAATCACAAATTTTAACCTTACTATATTTTTCTGTATTCATTCCATCATAACCGTATGAACCATTCATTGATATTTTATAAAATTTTTCGTTTCCGGATGATTTACCAGCAATAATATCTTGACGTTTACGCATGAATTCGTTAACAAATGGATGAAAAGCTTTATTTGCCTCATACAATGATAAATTAAGGATATCAGTAACTTTTAATCCATGATCAATGAGGAACCATAAATAATAACAACCAAATGATTTAAATTCACCCATTGTATCTAATGTCATTGTTAATTTAGTATCTGTTTTATCAATAACACTAATTTTATTTTTCTTTCCGTATTGATACATATATTTACCAATAACATCTTCAGTATTTTTAATATCAAAATTACGAAATACTGGTGGAAAGTTAATGAGATCATTTATTTTATTAATGGGACATTCTAATTTAACTTTAGCTCTAAATATCAATTCAGGATTTGGTTCATATCTATGTTTAGTATAAATTATATTCATACATTTTTTATAAACTTCATCTTTTTTGTTTCCATTTTCGTCATAACATTCAAAACGAGTAATTAATGAACCGGGCATATACATAATGCCTCCATGATAAGGGTTAAATTCATGATAATTTGACGAAAATGATGAAGGATAAAGTGAGTTGAAATCAACACCCACAACATGTGAAACAATATCTGGTGTATCATATGAAATAACTTTATTGTGCTCAAATTTGAATTTATTAATGTGTGAAACACCACGGATATTTTTACGATGCATTACCATAGATAAACCACCTGTTATACCTTCACGTAAATCATAATATTCTTTTTCATTTGATAAAGTAGATGGTAATTTATGAAGCCGACAATATTTATTTAATTGAATTCTTAAACGAGTCACTTTATCATCGGAACGATTTCTTAATTGATTGCATGATGCACAAGCTAATAAACAATTACTTAATTCATGACCTATATCATTATTGATTCTATCAAGTGTTGGTTTATTATGATTTGTGAAATGTTCACCACAGAGATGACATTTACCAGTTGAAGGATTATTATATAATTTCATGAATTCATCAAAATCATCTTCTGAAACTACTTTATTTAAATTACGTTGAGGTTTGTTTGGATTTAATTTATTGAATCGTTCATCTTGATAATAATATGAATCACATTTATAACTCCACCAATTTAGACTAGGAATGAAAGTATTTGATGTATTGATTATGTTATAGTCAATTGATGGATCAAAATCTTTATAAGCTAGTGAGTATTTAATACAAACTGAATTTTTAGATAATGAAAGATTTGAGATTAAATCAACGTTATATTGAGCGTTTAAATTAATGAGGTTATCAATTGGTTTAATCATCATTTCAACATCATTATCATTATATGAAAGTAAATAATCCCAACGTGTATTAAAACGTTTTGAATCTTCAAGATATAGGTTATATTCTTCTTCATTAATGAGGAAACGTTGACCAAGATATGAATAAAAGTCTTTATATTCGAATGGTTGAGATTGTGAAAGTACAACATTAAAGTTTTCAGTATTGACAGCTTCATATGGAAAAACTCCTTTTGATGAATTGGATTCACCACCAAAATCAATACCAAATTGTTTTAATGTACCACCAGCAATGAATGCTTGGGCATCAATGAAACGTAAAGAAATTTTATCAGATTTAAGGATAAATTGTTTAAGAGCAGTAGATGAACCAATTAATGAGTTATTATCAACTGACCAAGAGCAATTTTCACCTTTATGATTAAAATATTGTTTAAATAAATTTGAATCAAAACGTGATGAATTAAAACCAAATACAGTAACTGTTTCGAGATCATGAACTATACCTTTTGGATCTTCAATATTGAGCATTTGTTTATAAAAGTTAATTTTATCATTAATGATTAAATGAGCTTGATTAAACATATATTCAATCCAATGAATAATAAAATCTTTATCACGAGCATCAAAATGTTTTGTTAAAGTTCCTGATGAAAATTTAATGCAACAACTAACGGATAAAGGAACTAATCGTGAATTAATCGTTGTTGATTTAGTTAATGATTCATTTATTGAATGTTCCATTGTTTCAAAATCATATGTCATATAATATTCTTGAGGTTTGAATTGAAGGTTATGAGCTAGACAATATTCATAAACAGAGTTGGATAGAATATGAGGACAATATGGTAAAGATTGTTTTTCAACGATGAAGTTTTTCTTAAATTTACCATCACATTTATTAACATGTTGTTCAAATCGTTTATGATTATTAATCCCTCTAACAACATATGATTTACATTTAGGACAAACTAACAAACCAGTTAATTTTTCAGCATCTTTGATATACATAATATGAAGTATTTGACCTTTTGAATAAAGTAAGGCATTAAATGTTGTGTATGATTTATCAAAAAACCATTGTTCAGATATGTCATATAAACCAGTACCAAAATATTCATAAATGTTAACATTGATTTTATGCTTTTGTGCTGAAAGTTTCATTTCTTCCATTGTTGTACCATCATAATTATTCAAGAAATTAAGAGCTTCATTTGTGATTTTAGTTTTATATGGAAATCCATGTTCTTCACATAAAAGACGTCGTGCATGATTTGTTCGGTCATTTAATTTATAACTTTTATAATTTAATAATTTTGGATTAACACAAACAGCTAAAAAACGATACCAGCACATTTTATCGTCTTCATTATCAGTAATGATAAGTTTTGATTTGACAAGTTCTTCAGGAAGCTGTAATTTACCAGTAATTTTAACTAATCGTGAAATCGTAAATGCAACGGATGAAACAAAAGTAAGTTTAACTGATGACTCAGAAACTTCATAGTTATGAAGAACGGACTCAATATAAAATTTGATTTTTTCAAGGTCGGAATTTGTTTGAACAGTTATAGGAATATTTGATGAATATTTATAATTGATTGCATTAATTACTCGTTTTTCGTAATCATAACGGATTATTTCGTCATGTTGTTTAATGGGTATTTCAAAGATACCAGATAATTCAAAAGTTAACTTAAAAGGTTTACGTTCTGATTTAAAGACTACATCTTCAAGGTAATTAAATATATCATCAATGGATGAAAATGAATTCAGATAATAAACAACTATTGGATCTTTATTTTGATTTTTGGTAACAACTTCTTGATCCTTTAATGTTTTTCTATGTTGTTCAAGTAAATTTAAAGCAAGTTCATATTCATGTGGAACATTAACAACTAAGTAATCTATATCTTTACTTTGAAAATCATGACCAAAGTCTTTGAAGAAATTAATTAATTCTTCATTCTGGGCTTCAAATAACTTTTGAGCATATGGTTTTAATGGTTTCATTTCTTTTGGAGGAAGTGGTTTAAGTAATGGTTTATTATTTAAAAGTTCATCAAGCATACGTTTATAATTTGCTTTTTGGGTATGAATGACAGATTTTTCATTATTGATTTGAGAAACAAATTTGGTTTGTGTTTGTTGCTTATGTAATTCATCAATTGAATTTTTAATTTTAAGTTTATGCAAATTATTGTAGAAATATTCATCTGAATCGATGTATTTGTGTGGAGGTTTTGGTGATGGAATATTTAATCCTTTAGCGAACCAATACATTGAATTATAATCATTTTCTCCATCATATCCTCTATCTAAAATATCTTGTACTATTGAGTCAATTAAATTTTCACGTAAATCTTTTTCATTATTAAATTCATTTTTCCATTCATCAATGGTTGTATTATCATTATGAACTAAATTATCAAGTTCAATTAATTTTTCTATTGGTGTTTTATCTAATTTCATTTAGGTGGAAATAAAAATTTAAAAAATAAAAAATTAATTAGATTTATTTTTGGATATGTGATATAAAAATAAATGTTAAAATTAATTTTATAAAATATTTGGAGAACGTTTATTTATTAAAATTTTTTCGATTTATGTGAAACTTTGAAAAGTTTGAGCCCTTGGCGAAGTATTCAAATTATCAGACATTTCGGAAATAACGTATTTTATAAAATTTTTTCGATTTGTATGAGTATTCAAATTATCAGACATTTCGGAAATAACGTATTTTATAAAATTTTATAAATTTTGAGTGAGTATTCAATTTATCAGACATTTAATTCAATTTATCAGACATTTAATTCAAATTATCAGACATTTCGGATATAACGTATTTTATAAAATTTTTTCGATTTGTGTGAAACTTTGAAAAGTTTGAGCCCTTGGCGAAGTATTCAAATTATCAGACATTTCGGAAATAACGAATTTGTAAATTGAGAAACATTCAAATTATCAGACATTTCGGAAATAACGAATTTGTAAAATTTTTTCGATTTATGTGAGTATTCAATTTATCAGACATTCCAGATAACGTAAATTTAATCATTTACGTATAAAATTTATGATTTCAAGCCGCTTTGCGGCGTGGACGAAGTCCTTTTTTGACTTTTGAGATTTGAGGATGAAATTTATTAAAATCATGCCGCTTTGCGGCTGGTCAAATGCCTTTATGAAGGGGTGATGAATCAGTGGACAAAGTCCTTTTTTGAGGTTTGAGGAAAAAAATTAAAATGTTAAAAAAAAATTTGTAATAATATTATCACATATAACAAAATTTATGAAATAAAAATTAATGTGTGGATGCGGTGGTGTATATAAATTGATATCATAGATTTTAAAAAGCAGTGAGTTGTGGATTGGTGAAATCATTATATATATAATAACTGTGTAATGTGACGTGAACAATTATTAACCCCCCACTGCTTATCTCATATACACTACTAATAGAAGATCAAGTTTCCTTTTTATTTATATTTTATTATATTATAAAAGCTTATATAACAACAAAAGTCGACTTAAAAATGAAAAAGAAGAAGAAAACCCTAAAGGAAATTATCCCAAACTTTTTCAAAAAAATTGAATTTTTAAAAATGAATTTTTCATGTTAAATAAAATAAATATTTATTTATTAATGATTATACTAAATTTAATATAATATTATAGATATAGGTAAACATAAATGATTATCTTTTTTTATGATAATTATAATAAACTGCTTCTCAGCGGTTGTACAACTAATTGAGAGATATTCAAAAGTTTACATTTATCTACTTTCAAAATTCAATTTAGTTGTACAACCGTTTTTTCATATTTAAATAAAAAAGAATAAAAAAAAGGAATTTATGATTAGATTTGATTTATATAATAAAAGAAATGGAAATGTATGACAGTTTGTAAGCTAGTATTGCTGAATTGCTATATAGTTTGGTAATGAGCCTATATTTATTTGAAATTTGATTATCATTAATCATGGGAACGTTCTGAGTTACTCCAAAGTTCCATGTAATTTGCATCTATTTGTTGCGTTGGAACATTTTTACTAATGATACACGAGATTCTGATTAGCTTTCTCTAAGGAATACTAAATAAAAATGATTTGAATTCAATTATAATTTTTTCTTTTGAAAATTTGAATGATGTAAAATTTTCTTTCCATGAATTTATATTTATCTACATTCAAAAATTGTATAGAAGTTTATTCATTTCTGAAGAAAATTTAAAAAAGCAATTAAATGCACAATTTAACAATATTTTAAATAACTTATTTAATCATTATAACTAATCAAACATTATATTGTTAATTATGAAAGTATATAAAATAAATATTCATTATAAATTTAGATATTAACGAAATTTCAAATACGAAATTTGAATTCCTCTCAAATACTTGTACAACCGTTGAGAACCAGTTTAGGTGGGCTAAGAGGTATTCACTTTGAGGATTTTGACTGTATTTTTTTAAAAAAATATAAAAATTAAAACGCATTTATTTAATAAATGATATATTAAAAATTGCAAAATTGTTTATGCGCTAGTTTTTGAGAAAATTCGATTTTATGATATAAATTTTTTTTTCAATTTATGAGCCATTCAAAACCGTAAATTATCATAGAAAAAAATTGAAAGAAAAATTTTCCAAAATGACACTATAATTTAATTAAAAATTTTGAATATTTTTGTAATTATATGTACGTTAAAAAACGTTTATTTTTTAATTTGAGTATAATAAATGAAACATATTTTCCAAAAAATTGGCCGCATAAAATCATTAATGCTTCTAGGAATAAATTTTCATGGCCAATATAAGCATTATATTAAAGTTGTAGAATCATATAAAGACAATTTTTGAAGTTATCATCTATTTTTCATGAAAAATGCTTTTTGGGTTTGAAAGTATGAAGAATGCAGATTTTGCAGTTTCTGAATTAGGAAATAATTAGAAATTTTCATTTAATGTGATAATACTTTGGAATAATGAAGATATCCCAAATATATTCAATGTTATTAATAAAAAGATATAATTATATAGTTAACTAAAATATGATTTTTTCTTCAATTTAATATTCAAATCATCATTTAAACATTTTATAGATTAATTTGATGATAAAAAGAAATTAAAATAATCTATATTTAGCTCAAAAAATTAAAAATAAATTTTTAAAAAGAAAAATGACCGTTAAGTCACTTAAGGTGAATACCTCTGTGGGCTACTTTTTTTTTTTTGACAGAGGTATTCATGTAGGGAATTCGTCGATAAAATTTTAAATAAAACATTTTATATTTTTTGATATTTTATGATTGGATTATATAAAGATTTGTATAATTCTATGTGCTTCTTTTTTCAAGATATGAATTAAATATATTTTTGTGAGAATAAATAACTTTATTTCTGAATTTTTATAATTTCAATAGAAATATAAAAATATAATTATTTATTCATAAATATGCATTATATGCGATTATTAATATTTAAATTAGTTGATAAATGTATTATATGTTTATATATAAAATTAATATACATTTATAAATCTTATAATAAAGAAATAAATAGATTAGTTTTAATTATTTTTCAATATTTTAGGAACGATCTTTTTATACAAATTAATAAATAATCAATTGAATTTATAATCATCTTTTTTTTGAAAAAAAAATTTATTCTCTCAATATTTTATTACAATTTTATTAATAAACATAGAAACTTTTCATAAGAATTGAATCAAATAATCGTAAAAAATTATAATTTTATAACTAATATTTTGCGTTTTATAATTAATGAACTATGATTTTTTTTATTTTTTATTATTATTTAATGCAATTAAATTATTGTTATCTAAGTTAATTCAAGAAAACATAAATATTTAATAAAAGTTTTTCTCTTTTTTTTTGATTTTGGCATTTTGCACCAATAAAATTAATAATATAAAGTAAAATCGACATTTCTCAAAAATGAGCGCATAACCAATAAATTCCATTCTCAACTGAATAATTCAGATTAAGCCAAAACATATACATAAAATATAAGAAAATTTAACGAGCGAATTTTTAAATATTCTACTTTTTTGCAAAAAAATTCATTTTCAAATTCTAAAATCTTCATTATTTTTACATATAAAGCAAAGAGCAAAATTTTAAATCTAACAATAAATTATAGTATTAAGAAATTACCTTTATTATTTTAAATATCTGGCATATATTTTAAATTGAGTAAAAATATCAAGATATTAGAAAAAAAAATTTTAACATTATTTTTTCAAAAAAGAATGCTTAATATAATCTCCACAGGCAAGAAATTTGTTTCTCTTAATCTGAGTCTTCAAAACTTTAAATTGGCTGAAAAAATGCAATTATAAAAATTATCAAAGACGTTAAGTCACCTCACATGAATACCTCTTTTTTGACTTTAAAAAAGTTCTTTTTTTCTTCGAATTTTAAGAATTATTCAGCAATTTCATAATATATATTTATATAACACATATATGATAGGACGCAGTTGTTAAATTTATTTTTGAACTAATATTCATCAACTTTTTTTTTTAATACATGATATGCAATATCACAAGTTCAAATGAATTAAAATACATATTTCTATTATTTTATGATATTATCTATGTCATACATCATGAATGATCTGGAAACAATATAAAATAATTAATAGATTTCTATAAAAAGTTAAAATAAAAGGTATTTTTAATTTTCAGAAGTATATAAAAAAATTGAATGTTTACTTTTTTGATATTTAGTTTATTCATCGCCCAGGCTTTTTATTGATATAGTTAGTTATAACACAACTTCAAAGATAAACGTTAGTTGGGAAAATAAATTCAAAAAGTTGAAATAGTTAACGGAATGATTCAATTTTGGAGCAACTTGGTAAGAAATTATAAACGGTCAAACAAAAAATTTGGTATAAATAAAGGTAAATTAAAATCAGATATATGTCCTAGAATATTGGACCTTTATTAAAAAATCATAAAAAATTAAAATCAGCTTTTTTTTATTCAATTTTCTCTCAATTTATAAAAATAGCTTTCAAATATTTTTTATATTTTTTCCCTTATTGAAATTTTGAGATTTTTAGAAAAAGTAATATCTTAATTTAAAATTAAATTAATCTATATTAATATTATTATTTCATAATAGAATCATATATTAAAAATATATATAAATGAGATATTTCTATTTAAATTTAAAAAGCAAAGATAATCAAAATAAAAATTCTTTTATATTTATTTGAATTTTTAAAATTTCAAAAAAAACTAAGTTTTAATAAAAATTATAAATATAGCGATTTAAATAGAAATAAACATAATATATATTTATTATAATATTATAAAAATAAATATAATAGTAAATAATATTTTAATATATTTTTTAATAAATCATATACTAATAAATTTTCAAATTCATTATAATCGAATAATTGATTATTTCTAACTTTTTCAAAACGAATTTTTATAGCATGCTTCAATTGTTATATTCAAAATTTTAGGTATAGAAAAAATCATTTATTACTTTTTATATTTTGTCTTTGATTATAATCAACAAGATATAACTTTAAACAAAATTAAATTAAACAATTAATTTAAAATTAAAATAGATATTTTTATTCTTAATAAATGAAATTTTCTTATATAAATTGAATGATCTTTTTAAATTCTTTTAATTTTGAGAAAATTATTTCAAATATTTTTGAAAGATTTTAACTATTTGAATAGTTTACAAAAAAAATATGAAAATTTAAATTATTCATAAAAACTTTATCTTTAATATTTATGAACTATAATTAATATTTTATTTTATTATTATATGTAATCTATCTAATGGTGCAAAAGTTATAAAAATTCATTGGTGGCCCACCTATTAAATATGGGATATTAATATTATTTATTTTAAAGAAAATATTCCATAATTATTTTCTTCTATGGTTAAAATAATAGTATAAATATTATAATAATCTTTCCTAAGTTGGGAAAATACTAAAAATTGTTAAGATATTTTTTATACGATAGTTGCATACTTTTCAGAGTTTGCCAACAAAACAAGACAACATAGAAAAAAAAACAAGACAAAGAAATCAATGAAAATTTGAAATAATAAGATGAAAATAATCATTTCCCATATAAAAATTGGTGAAAATTGGAATAAGTTTTAAATTTTTAGTTTATTATGATGAATTCAAGTAAAATCGCAAATAATGATCTTTTTCAAGAAGTGTCGCATGATTTTTTAAACAATAATTTCAAAATATCAAACGAAATCATTTCCAAAATATATTCATCTTTAAGATTCTTTTATTTAAATTGCAAAAGCAAAGGAGTTATTCATACACAAAGTTATATTGATTTTTTTAATAAATCCAAATTAATTATTTACAAAATAATTCCTTTAAATTGCGATGTGGGCAATCACACAGAATTTAGCAATGAAGTAAATGTCGTAATATGTATTGAAAAACAATGTTATATTATTTTAAATATTTACATAAAATTATTTCGACAAATTTTCAATCAAATAAATTCTCTTTTGATTGATATAAGTGATAATATTCCAAAAATAAATGATGAAGATATAAATGCATATACAGAAATTAATGCATTACATAATCATTTTCGAACCCAAATAAGCAACAATAAATTTGCTATATATACGTTTGATCCAATATTTGCTTTTTTGATCAAAAAGAATTATTATTCATCCAGCATCTTTTCAATAATAATAAATGATAATAAAATAAATGATTATTTATCTCAACCACCTAAAAATATTAAAAATGAAATAGAAATAGTAAATACAGGAACAAAGCCAGATATAAAATATTATCAAAAGAATGATTTTATATTATTACGGTCAATTTATTCAAGCAGTACAGCTTTTTTCACTTTATCCCTATATAAAAATGATTTAAAATTATATGTCCTTAAAGAATATTACAAAATCGAAAAAAATTTTTATCATGAAAATGAATTTTGTAATAATTATCTGCATCATTGTATGACGCATTTTTATGGATTTTTAGAATATAATAATAATAATAATAATGTTAATGGTTTTGTGTATGAATTTATGAGCAATGGAACACTTTCCCACTTGATTAAAACTCATCCTGACAAAGTTGATGATAAATTCATAGTACAAACGATTTATCGTGTTTTTCAAGCCATTAATTATCTTCATTCGAATAATCTAATTCATAGAGATATAAAGCCAGACAATATTCTCATCAATAATGATTTTCTTCCCTTTTTGTCAGATTATGATCAAATTCGATGTGTAAATTTGGTTCATGGAGAACAAATGACAACAGATATCGGATCATTTAACTATGCTTCACCTGAACAACTTAATAAAAAAGAAGCTGTGTCATTTCCAACAGATTTTTATTCATTTGGAAAACTGATTTATTTCCTTTATGAAAAGAAGAATATGCCAGCAAACATTCAAAATTTAACAATGGAAAAAGTGCCAAAAGAAATACAAAATTTGGTTATAAAATGTGTTAAAAATGACATAAATGAGAGACCAACAATTGATGAAATAAAAGGTTCAATTTATTTGCTTTTTGGAATGCTTTTTTATGACGGAAAAAATAACGAACAAAACTTTTCAAAAGCTGAAGAATTTTTCAATTATTCAGCAGACTTGAATAATCCTTGTGCCTTTTATTATTTGGGAATAATTTATTCTGAAGGTAAAGGTGTTGATAAGAACTATAAAAAAGCAATAGCTTATTTTGAAGAAGCCTCAAAATATGATCATGCTGATTCAATTTTTGAATTAGGTCGATTTTACGACTATGGATTTGGTGTAGAAGTAGACAAGAGTAAAGCAAAAGAATATTATTTAAAAGCAGCAGAAATGAATCAATCATATGCAATAAATACACTTGGATATTTTTATTTCCTTGGTGATGGCGTTGAAAAAGATTACGTTAAAGCATTGGAATACTTTGAAAAAGCTGCTGCCTTAAAGAATCCATATGCAATAAACAATGTTGGATACCATTATTACACTGGAAAGGGAGTAGAAAAAAGAGATTATAAAAAGGCAAGAAAATATTTTGAAAAATCTGCATCTTATAATACTGATATCGCTTATTATAACTTAGGCAACATTTATTATTATGGTCATGGTGTTGTAAAGGATATTCCAAAAGCTAGACATTATTTCAAATTAGCTGCTGCTCAAAATCATTCGGATTCAATGATTTATTTGGGGAAAATATATGATAATGAATTGAATGCTGTTGAAAATTTTGATAAAGCAAAGAAATATTTAAAAATGGCAGCAAAATTAAAAAATTCAAATGCATTTTTAAAACTTGGCCAAATGTATATTAGAGGCTTAGGTGTTGATGTTAATTATGCTAAAGCCAAAAAATATTTTAAAACATCTGGATTTTTAAACAATTCAAAAGCTATATTAAATCTTGGATTGATGTATTATAAAGGAATTGGTGTTGAACAAAATTTTTATAGAGCAAAAGAATATTTCGAAATTTCGTCTATGAAAAAAAATTTGACAGCACATTTTTATTTAGGTTTATTGAATGAAAATGGAGAAGGATGTGAGAGAGATTTATCTAAGGCAATTGAACATTATTTAAAATGCTCAGAAAAGCATGATCACGATGTAACTTTTAGTTATGATGATGAACATTGTTCGTATGAAAAGACTAAAATTAATAAGCATCATTATATTTCATGTAATGTGCTTGGACTGATTTACATTACAGAAGAAAAGTTTAGTGATCATCAAAAAGCAGAAGACTATTTAAAAAAAGCAGGATTGAATGAATATCCATTTGGACAAACTTGTTATGGTCTTTTTAATCAATATTATAAAAAAAATTTGGGAAACGCAATATACTTTTTCAACAAAGCGGCAAAATATCATTTTTCTATGGCTGAATTCAATTTAGGTCATATTTGTGAACAAGTAGGTAAAATAGATGAAGCTATATCACATTATCTTCAAGCTATTGAATATTTTTATGAGCCATTCTACTTCAGAAAACAATTGATTGATGATGAAAGACTTGAAATATCAAAGACATTTGTTTTTTGTTTCATGAATTTGAAACTAGCAAAATTTTATTTAGAAAATGAAAGAATTAATGTTATTGATGCACAAATCCACTTCTTAAAATCAATATTAGTGCCCTTATTAAAATTGATTTTTAATTCAAAGCAATATTCATATTGTTTTTCAAATAGAAATGGAAATCTTTCTGATTTCATTTTGTCTTTCCCGCTGTTTAATTTATCCAGCAAAAATGCTTGGAAAAAATATAAATCCCACACATATACTGAAATTCTTATTTCAAATAGTTTTTCTCCATGTCAAATAGCTAACAATGCAGTTTTTATAAAAAGGTTGATATCAAATGAAAATAAAGAAATTCCAAGCATTGATATAAAAACAGAAATTGAAAAAGTTTTTGAAAAAGTTAACTTTCAAAAGAAATACTCAATTCATATAAATGATTTAAATAGCATTTATGAAATTATACTTACAAATTGTGATAATGACAGAGTTAAAACAATAAGAATGCCTAAATCTTTAAATGAATTTGTATTTGGCAAAAAGAAAAGTTTTAAAGACGAGATTGATGATACTATATCAAAAATGAATGTCATTTTATTTGCTTTGCCATATTCAATTCTATTTGGTAGAATGAAAAATAAAGAATCAGAAAAAAGCACTTTTTTAAAAGAAATAAACGATTCTTTTTATGAAGGACTTGGTACTAAGAAAAAAGAAGAAATTGCTCAGATCTGATAGAATTTTATTGATTTATATTATTAATATAAAGTATAAATTATAAAGTTCAATTATTGATCGCTCTTTATGAACATTCTTCCATTGTTGGACGTTTAGATTATTTAAAAGAACGTTTATATTTTTGTTTTTTTAAAAAAAAAAAACTTAATTTCTCCTTTTGAAAAAGAAAAAAAGAAGTAATAATGATATATTTTAACTCAATATTATATAAGGATTATTTTGATTATAGTTTTGTTTTTATTTATTGCATTACTTATTGAATATTATTGAAATAATCAACATTTTTAAACTTGAATATACAGATTTTCCAACATGTATTACATGAAAAAACGATGGAAAATAATATTTGAAGCGAGAAAACGCCAAATTTATAGTATAAATGCATGGAACTTCATTATCTGATATTAACAATTGTTTTGAAAAAGCAGAGATTAATACCTGAAATTAGATGTATAAAAGTAAAACACGATTGTCTATAATATACTATTACCCACAAGCACTTTTTGAAAATAGATTGCTTAATTTAAATATGATATGGTAAGTTTAAACTTTACTCGGAGCAGAAGCTGCATAAAAATAATCGTTATTTGATGCTAATTAAAATATATTTTTTTGAACTCTCCTTACTAAGAGAGGTGTAGCACTTAACATTTTTTTTTTATTTTTAGTGAAATGATTTTCTGAAGAAAAGTGATTATTGTAATTTTTTTTTTTTTTTTTTTTTAAAAAAGTGATATTTTTTTTCCCCAAAGGCAAAAAAGTGTTATCAGTGAAGTAAAAAAGTGGGAATATTGTAATCATCCCCTTGGTACTATCATTTTAAATTTCCTATAAAAGGCAGATACTCGTTTAAATATTTTCCGTTTTCTGATTCCTCTAGAAAAAAACTGTTATACAGAAAATGACAAAATTAGAAAATATACAATATATACTATTATAAATAATAATATCAAATGAAATTTATATTTATTTATCTTTTTAAAAAAAAATCTTATATTACAAATTATTTTTAGTTATTATTATATGACAAATAAGATATACATATTAAAAAAAAAAATTTAATTAATGGTTTGGGATTATTTAACAAAATCCAAATCTTAATGAGCTTTCATGATAGAAATTTCCATGAATATAAAATAATATTAAAGCATTTATCCAATCTTAAAAAAATGATACTATTTCTTTATTTGTGTATCAAAATTTGAAAGCACTTTTTGAGTCAAATTATTTTAGTTATTTTATTTTTTAATTTTATTTTTCAAGCCTTCGGCTCAAAAAGCTGAGTATGCAATTTATAAATATCATAGGCACTTTTTGGATATTTTTTATTAAAAAGTTTAAGGGAAAAGATATGCTTTAAAGCATTCAAAAAGTGACTGAATGATATTTAGATTTTTAAATATTTTTATTATCATATAACATACCAATTTTATAATCATTCTTTGAAAGATATTTTTTTAGATAAATAATATATTTAATTATTTTACAAAAATAAACACTAAAATAAAACTTTTTGAAAAATTAATTGTTTATTAATTTAATTGAAAAGGCTAAAATTTCATGTAAGCCTCGATGGTTTTCCTCAAAACCAAATTATCGGCCATATCAATAGGCTTTTTTCGTAAGAAAAAAAAAAAAAGAAAATCATGAATTGATTTTAATGCAAAATATTTTCATCTAAAACGTTGACATCAATTCTTGGATGATCTAAAAGAAGCTTGATAATTAAAATATTTTTACTTTTGATTGCCATATGCAATGGTGTTTTACTAAACAATATCATTGGAATTTCATTAAAACAAAAATATTTTGTTAACTTCATTTAAAAAGAAAAATTCTAGTAACAGAATTAATAAACTATTGTTTCTTAATTTTATTAAAATAAATGATTTTTTTAATGTAATAAAAAAAAATTTTGTTGTAACTAAATAAAAAAAAAAAAGTAAAGATAAATTGAATTAAAATGTATTTAAATGAAATTTCATTAAAAAAAACGATTGATGTTGAAATTGAATTAAATTTTCAAATTAAAAACTACATTCAAAAATTATAAAAAGAAACTTGATGAAAAATATGAAATAAGAAATTCTATTAAAATTAATCAATTTTGAAATTGTATCAATCAAAAATAAATTTGAAATGATATTTAAATACAAATTTCAAATTGAAATTGGATTTACATCAATGTTTGGATGTGATAATAAAGCTCGAACGATGTCAGTTTTTTCTTGTTGAACTGCGTAGTGCAAAGCTGTTTTATAAAATATATGAATTTAAAATTACATTAATGTGAATAAAAATAAAATGTCATTTAAAAAAATAAAAGTGAAATGATGTGAAATATGAAAATAAAAATATTATCAAAATATTTTAACTATAAATAATATTAATCTTAAAAATCATTTAAAATTATATTTAAATAAAATAATGAAATGCCATACAAAATCTTTCTATTAAAAATGTTATTTAAAAAATTATATTAAAAATTGAATGAAAACATCAAAACTTAAATTTCATAAATTGACATCAAAAAAACGTTATTTTAAGATATTTGTTGAAATAAAATTAAAATCAAAATAATTTTAAACTCCATTAAAAATAAGATTGAAATGTTATTAGAAATTTAAAGCATTTTTAAAACAGATGATTTGTTAACATCAATTTGTGGGTTATTCAAGAATGATTGAATTAATGATAAATTTCCAAGTGAAGCAGCATATACAAATGGTGGCATATTAGAAAAAAAAATATTTTATAATTTCATTTGAATAGAATAACTTAAAATAATATGAAAAAATACTTAAAAGAAGAATATTATTAAATTATAATTTATATTTAAAATTCCATAAAAAAATGATGAATTCGAAACGATATAAAAAAATAACTAAAAGGAAAAACTCTATTAAAAAATCTGTTTAAAATTACTGGAAGATTTACATCAACATTTGGATGATTGAGAATTAATTGAGCAATTTCAATATCTTTCTTCAATGCTAAATATAAAGGCGTTAATTCTTGCTTATTAAAAAATTAAAGTCAAAACATTATTTAAAAGCAAAATATGAACTCCATTAAACAAAATAAATCATAAAACTTTTCCATCATAAAAAAAATAAAATATTTGAAATTTCATTAATAAAATTGAATTTAAAATTGAATTAGAAAACAATAGGTTTTTTAAAATTTCATTCAAATTTCAATTAATAAAAATTAATTTATAATTGACATCGATTCTAGGATCGTTTAATAAAACTTCAACAAATCTTTTTTTTCCACTTTGGATTGCTTGAGTTAACAACGAGCCATTAATAAAAATCAATTCAAATTTTATTGAAATTTTTCAATTAAAATTATATTAAAAAAAATTTAAAAAACGCCATTGAAAAACAATTCTTTTAAAATTTTATAAACAATTAAATGAAAAAATTGATTCCATATTAATATCAATTTTTGGATGTTGTAATAAAAGTTCAAAAGCCATAAAATTGTATTCTTTAATTGCTAAAGACAATGGAGTTATGTTTAAATAAAAAAAAATCAAAATTTCATTGGAAAATAAAAATAATTTGAAATGTCATACAAAATTTTTTTTTTAAATCCCGCTATCTTTAAAAAAATATATATTTTAAAACGAAATTAAAAAAAATAATTAAAATTATATAAAATTCTAATAATTAAAAATTGCTTTCATATTCACGTCAATATCTGGATGAGCTAATAAAGCATCATACATACCTTGAGAATGATAAGATGATAGAACTGCGGCAATTAATGGTGTTATATTAAAAAGAAAATTAAAAAGAAATTAGATAAATTTTAATGAATTAAACTATATTATAATTAAGTAAATTAAAAAATTCCATGAACAAAAAAATTTGACAAATTGCATTTTGATAAAAAAATTAGAATTAAAATTAATCTACAATTAATATCAATTCTTGGATGTTCTACTAAAAGTTTAATTATTTCATCATTCATTACGAGAATTGCACAAGTTAATGCATTGCAATAAATATTAAAATAAGAAAATTTCATAAATAATTATCAAATATAAATTCCATTCAAAAAGTAATTGATTAATAGCATTATTAATAAAAAGAAATATTTTTAAATTTTATTAATAATGTTTTAAAATTACTTTATAATTAACATCGATGTTTGGCATTTTTAATAAAGCTTTGACAATATTTTCTTTTCCACTTTTAACAGCATTAATTAATGGTGTAATTTTATTTATAAAAAATAGAGTAAATTGTATCTTTACCTGATAGTTCATTACAATCAACGGAAGGATGTTGTAAAAGAAGTTCAATAATTTTTTCATTATCTGTGAATTCAATGGCCATATTTAAAAATGTTTCATTAATAAAAAAAAATTTTAAATTCCATTTAAAAAAAAAAAAATTAAAACTTCATAAAAAAAATTATTTTTTTTTGAAAATAAATGGTACATTCAAATCAATATTTTTATTTTCTAATAATAATATTACAATTTCTTCATCGCTAGCCAATAATGCCGAAATTAATGGAGTTAAATTAAAAAAAAATTAGAATGCTGTTAAAATATAAATTGTTTTAAAATTCCATTAAAAACAAAAAATTTCGAAATCATCATATGTATTTCATTTAAAAAATTGAAATAAATGCTATAAATAACTTGAATCTGAAATGTTAGGGTTATTATATTCAGACAATAGTCCTTCTTTAATATCTTCAAAATTACCATTATTGCATTCAATTATTGGCTCTGACTAAGAAAACTCTAAATTTAAAAACTACAAATTTCTCGTTTACATCAAATTTTGGATGTTTTATCAAAATTTCCACTATTTCTTTTGCCGCTTCTTTATCACTCAAATTCATAACAAACATAAGAATTGAAACATTCATAGAAATACTCATTTCATCAGAATTACTAGATGGATTATTTAAAAATTTAAGAAGAAATTGTATTAAAAAAAATTGTAATAATATACAAAAAATTAATCAATAAATCACAAATTTTATCTTTAAATCTGCTTCCGGATTTTGTAAAAAATATTTAGCAACATCAAAATTATCATTCATTATTGCATAGCTTAAAGGAGTGCAAAAAGTAAATATAATTTTAAACTTCATTCAATTATTGATATTAAAACGAAATAAGAATTAACAAAAAGAAACATTATTTAAAAACATTTCAAAAAGAATATCATTTAAAAAATGATTTTTTTTTTTCAAACATTATTACAAAATAAATTATTTTAAATTTCATTAAAAAAAAATTTTTTTAAAAAATGTATTTTTCATTTGAATCAATTCTGGGATCATGTAATAAAAAGTCAACGACATCACTACTACTATATTTAACAGCAAAATACAAAAGAGATGGTTCATAAAAAAAATTACTTCCAAAATTTTCTTAGATGGTTTTAAATTAAAAACTTTTGTATGAATGTAATAAAAAAATTTAAAGGAGAAACGGTATTTAAAAATAAATTATTTAATAAACGTCATAAAAAAAAATGTTAGAATTTCAATAACAAAGTCTTTATGATTAAATAGTAATTTTACAGTATTTAAATAGCCAAGGCTGATAGCCAAATGTAATGCATCTTTATAAACTATTAAATTTAACATAATCATGAAAAAAGATAGCAATTAAAAACGGTATTAAATAAATGTATAAAAATTTTTTCATTTAAAAATATAATTTAAAATTATTTTTATATTCACAGAGGTTCTTTCATCATTTAATAAAAGTTCAACAATGTCAGATCTATTTGCGAGGATTGCTTGAAATAATGCATTTGTTTCATAATTGCCAAAAGGTTCAGGAAATATTTTATTAACATCGATATTTTTTTGTTTTAATAAAAGTTTAACAATTTCATAACTTCCTTCGTAAAAGGCAATAAGAAATGGAAATTGCTTTCCGTCATATGAATAAGTATTAATTTCTGATCTTAAAATGGATTCATTTACATCAATATATTGCATTAATTGTTCAGCAAGATATGAATAATCATATGCAAAAGCAGCAATGACATCGGGATATATTTTATTTTCATTCATAACTGAATAATTGAATGATTTTATAATATCAAGACTTATATCTGAAAAATCGCCATCAAATAGATTTTCAATGATGTATTTGCTGACAGCGTTGTGATGGCTTTTAATCGATTCTTTTAAGGAATGTAAACAAGAATCATATTTGACATTTTCTTGAATTATATGAAATACTTCGGCATTATTTGAATGAACTACATATTCATAAATATTCGCATACATTCTGGCCCCGTTGACTTTTAAGTATTGAAAAATTTGAATGGACCCATAGAAAGCTGCGTATTCAATTAATCTTGGATTTTTTCCGATTAAATATTCATTGGTTTCATATATCGATGGATAAATAATACTTTCTATTGAGATATTGTTTTTGTTGAGGTAAATAATGAAGTCATCAATCAAATCTTCCCGAATAATTTTACATATTGGATGATGATTTTCACCGATCGTTCTTCTTTCCTCAAAAAGTGGCAAATCTTCTTCGATTTCATCATTTGTGACTGTATTGAATGGCTTCATCTCTGTATAGAAATATTTATCATAATTATCTAATGATAATGATTTAATCGCATGATAAATTGCTGAATCGAATGTTAAGATTTGTTCTTTGATTAAGAAAAGTAAGAGTCGTCTGTTGGGTATAAAAAAATATAGAATTGCTAAATTACTAAAGATATTTTTAATTTGATCTTTGAAAAGTTTGAGAATTCTTTCTATTTTTGCAAAAAAATTGAGACCGCGGTTATGATTATTAGAAATATTAACTATTAAGTGAAGAAATTCAACTAATAATGGCTCTTTTTCTGATATATTAAATTTGGTGATATTATCTGTTAGCTTTTGGAAATTTTCTTCTGTATTATCATTATTTTCAATTAAATCAAGAATATTTTCTTGGAGTTGTTCCATTTCCGAGAAATATTTAAGAGAAACAGATTTCATCTTTAGAATTTACCAGTTTGTGGAACCTACTTTTGAGCTTCGCTCAAAAAGTAGGTTCGACAAACTTGATTTCTTTTCAATTTCACTTTTTGAATTCGCCTCTTCATTTGCTGTAGATTAGAAGCTACTTTTTCAATTAAAATAATAAAAAACGGATATGACAAAAAAAAATTCTGAGAAATTAATTTTTTATTTATTTTCAAATTTAATTGTCGAAACTTCGGGAGATACACTTTGAAACCATTTAAAAGCAACTGTTGAGTAAATTGTATTTGATCATAGCCATTATTCTTGGCATTTGTTACGTCGAGGCGGTGCTCATCAGATATCAATATCGGAATTCTGCTATCCAAAGAGGAAAAAAATTTGTTGATGGAAAAGAGATGTTTATATAAGACACTTTGATGTAGATTCCCGAATCACATGCAAATTCATAGATCCTAACAGTTTTCTATAAAATTAAAACTTTTTGATGAATACAAAATCTCACTATCGATCAGAGTTGCAAGTTAATTTGAGACCATTTCTCAAAATTCAATAAAAATTGAGATAAATGGTCTCAAATAAATTGAATAAATTGAAATCGTTAAAATAACTTTCTTATAAAAAACGATACCATTATTTTATTAAGATAAAATATTCAATACAATATTCTTTATTTTGTATAGTAATAGAGAGTATTACTACTATATTCATTTTATTAAAGATATATTTTTATTTTAATTATAATTATATATAATTAATATTAAAATAAACATAGATTATTATTCTTTGCTTTATTCAAATCAAAATAAGCATTTTATCTTAGATTTATATATTAAAAAAATGTCTCTATTTTATTATTATTTCTGCTATTGAATATTATATTTATTAATTCTATTTCAATTATAATATTTTAAATATATTTATTCATAATTAAGATATTAAAGAAATAAATTTTTAATATTTTTAATAATATTCAATTTTCAATATACATGATGAAAATAATTAATTGAAATTCTAATCGTCCAACGAGTAAAATTAAGAGTTTTCTCTCAATATAATTTGAAAGAATTGAATCTATCGTTCGGATTTTTTTGCGAGGTTCGTTTTTGAGCAATGTAACGAATAAAATACAGATTTGTTAGATGATTACTAATGAGTAATATGGATATTCTCTCAAAATTTAAAATTTGGAATAAAATAAAGAGTCTATTGCATAAATTTTTCTGATTTTTAAATTGTTTAATTCTTTGATGAGAAAATAGGATATTTATATTATTTCGTATAAAATATACTTATTTGTTAAAAATATTTAACATAAACTTATTTTTATTCTTTAATTTCATTTTTATTATTACATTAGAATTTAATAATATGTTTTTATATAATATATATGAAGTATCTATATTTATTATATTTTATCTAAAAGTTTATTTGATTGATTAATATGATTTTTTATAAGAAATATATAAAATATATTAAATAAAATATTCTCTCAATTGATTTGAATAAGCTCATAGAATCAGTCAGGCTGCTATCGATGATTTTCGCTTTTTCAAAATTATTTTCAATGGTTTATATAAAAATAATTTTTTTTTTTCACGTCTAATTCGCTGCGATTGATGTTCTGCAAATTTTTTGGAGATTAGAAATAAAATGCTTCTTTCAAAAAGTGATAATTTCAAGCAACGATATTTTATAAACTATTGAAAAAAAAAATTACATTGAATGGTTTATAGGTGTCTTATCGTCTTTGATTAGACTTTATGTTATGTTATATATTTTAAAATAAAAGGGGAAAAAATTACAATAAAAAACAAACTCTTTACATTTTTAAACAGGGTTGTCGATCGATGATGATAAATATCGATTATCGGTTCATTATCGATAGTCCGATAATATCGATAAAAATTTGTTCGATAACCAATAATTATCGATAAATACGTTAAGCAAAACCGCCGATATTTGGTCACTATCGGACGGTTACGGTTCGATATTCTCCGATATTTTATAATAAAATTTCCATACTTTTTTTTTACATTTTTGATTAAAATTTGGAATTTTATATTTTTAATTGTACTTCAATAGTGCATGCTGAAATAAGCGAAATAAGGTCAGGGTGCATTATATGTCCAATATAATAATGAGAAGCTAAAAAATCAGGTTTTTGATTAATACATAAAAAGATTATTTTCAAAATTTTTAAAAAAGAACCAATTGGCCAACAAAAAAAGATTATGATTAAGAACAAAGTTATAAGACGATAATTTCCTCATATCTTCTCAGTATTAAATTATTTCCATATTTGCAAATTAACGAATCTTAATATGTAATGAAATATTAATGCAATGCTACTAAAATAATTTGCGTTTTTTTTTATTAAAAGAATATCAAGTCTAAAAATATTTAGTGAAATGGAGAGTATTTTATTAATTTACAAAAAGTTATCGTGTTCACTTTTTGATAAATTTAATTTTTTTGCCAAAATAAAACTATCTTTATTGATTTTAAATTTTATACTTAAATATTATTAGAATTATAATATATTACTTATCTTTTATTATAATAAAAGTTAATTTCCTATGAAATATAAAAAATCTTTTTTAATAATTTGATCATTTGTACATACAAGCTTTTTTATATGTCATTACGGATAAGTTTTTTGAATCTGAATAAAATTATTTGCAAATAGATATTTTTTCTTGATCTATTCTAAAATTGTTGGAACTTTTTTGATTCATTATTGCAATTTAAAAAAAAATATTTGTTCAAAAATATCGCTACATTATGGATATATCATAATTATTAAAGGTCTAAACCCTTTCCAAATTGAATTAAAATATTTCAATGAGTTCTCACAAATATATAAATATATAAAAAATGAATCAATCAGAAATACAACACTATGAGTTTAGCTGGAATATGAATTTCTTTTATTATAATTATTTTGGAGGTACTTTTAAATAATTTTTATTGATAATGCTTATATATTTATTTATATATGCAGGATAAAATTTAAAACAAAATGAATTTGCATAAGTTATACCCTGGAAGCATGCCATCCAGTGGGATTTGAGTAATTGAAAGCTGAACTGAGATATTTACATTATATATGGGGAATCGTATTTTTCTACGCCACTTTTTGAAAACTTTTAAACTTTTTGAATACTTTTTTATATATTTTTTATTCAATTTATGCTAAATAATGCATAAATATTTAGTTCAAATGACTTCCCGATTCATCCAGCAATTCAAGGAGCCTGATTCGGCTTCGCGCAGCCCTGTGGTGATCACTGGTGCGTAAATTCCTGAAAAATTATGTAAAAATAAAAAAAAATTATATCAAAAAAAGCAAATAGTTATAATTTTAAAGAAAAATTTAAATTTACAATTTTTTTGGTTAATTTTCTTAACAGAGTAAGTTAAATTTCACCTTAAGATGGCGGTTTTTAACTTTCCATGAATAACCATTCAAAAAGTGGCGTAGAAAAAAACGATTGTCCCATTATATATCAAAAAGTTTTTTTTTTTTTTTTTTTTTTTTTTTTTTTTTTTTTTTTTTTTTTTTTTTTCAAAAAGTTCTTGTTTCATACAAAACAGGTTAAGATTATCATTCATCAGATATGTTCAAAAATGATCTGTTTTTAATGATATTAATAATAAGCATTTTGCATATCTTTTTCAAATAAAAAAAACGTAAAAAATGCTTCCGACGGGAGTTGAACCCGCAACCCTCGGATTAAAAGTCCGATGCATCTAACCAACTGAGCTACGAAAGCTTCACATTTATTTACCATGAAATAAAAATAATTTTTATGCCATGTTTACATTTATACTATTTGATATTTCAAAATTCATCAAATATATCAGATAATTAGTATTAATTGTTTGTTTAAAGATTTTTTTGTTTTTCAAAATAAATAAATAAAAGATAAAATAGTATCATTTTATTAAATCAAAGTCCGAAAAATGAGAATATTTTGCCTTTTCCATCTTCTTTCTTGTTATCTTCAACAGAAAGTTCAATTTTTTCTCCGTTCTTAAAATTATTATTATAAATTTCGTTAATTGCTTTTCCAACATCTTCATTCATTTTTTCAACTTCTTCCATTGACATTTGGTGCCAATAAGGAGCCCATCCAACTGTCGCTCTTGCTGAATCAAGGAAAGTACTAATAGCCATGTTTTCAACAATTAATTTTTCAGCCATTGTTTGAACTCCCCATATAGGAATGTCAGCTATGATAACTTTGGTAACAATTGTCATTTCCCCTTTGTAATTTTCGATCCATTTTGGAGGTTTTGTGTCATCAAATCCTGTTGCATCGTATGTTTTAAGTTCATGAATATTCGCATCTTCATAAGAAAAGCCATTAAGGTCCCATTCTTTCTTTTCGGGAACAGGATCATTTAGAAGAATGTCAACATATTTGATTTCGCGGATTGCTAATTCTTCATCTGTCAATTCTGATCCATTTTCTGGGATTTCTTCAACGCTCGTGAATTTGTATTGATGAGTTTTAATGTTTACATTAAACTTATCCCCCAAAAAGTCGACAATGAACTTGCCTTTGCATTTTGGATAATATGTCCAAGAATCTTCACGAAATGCGCAAATTGAATCTGGAACAAGCCACTGGAGAAACTTGGGAACTCTATTCTTACAATGATAAATGCGTGAAGCGTAAAATACTGGGCCTTCTTCACCTACATATGATTTGCTGTCAGCTAGTTCGACACATTCTCCTTCAGAAGCTCCAATTTCCATTCTATGATTGAACATGAATGTGTCTGCCTTAGGATATTGCTCAATTGAGATAGGGAGAATGATGCGATATTCGATGATTCTCATTTAGTGAATTTAATAAAATTTTTGAGTACGTTATTCCATTTGTTTAGGAGACTTTGTTTATTCAATTTTATATTTGTCAAAAAAATTATTTTTTAAATTACCATGTAATTATGTGTATTTTTATTAATATTAATATTTTATAAATATTTATATTATTAGAAAAAGCATAAAAATAAATATAATAATATTTAACAATAAATTAATTAAGAAATATTTAATTTATTTTTTATTGGTTATTTAACTGACCAATAACATATAAAATATATTTATTTCATGAATTTTTATTTTTCGATTATTTTAAATTTATAATTTAATTTATATAATATAATATAATATATATTTATATTTTTAAATATCAAATACATGAAATATTAATATAATAATTTATATATAATTTTTCAGAAAATATTTTTTTTCAGAGACTAAAGATACTGTTTTTGAATTAATATTTTTTTTAGCTGAAAATTCAAATATTATGATATTTAAATGATTTTCTATAGGTATTATATTAAAATAAATAGTCTATGCGCTATTAAACTATAAAAATAGTTTAAATTCAAAAAAATATCTGCTTACAGATTGAGAAAATTAATAAAAATGAATCAAAATATCTAAAATTAAAAAAAATTCAGTCTTACTCCAAAAAATTCTTTCATTATGAACATATATTGATTAATATAATGTAGAAAGATGAAATAAATTGTCGTTTGGAAAGAGAAGGTGTTTTTTTTTAATTTGTAATATGTATCTAATTTGAATTCAAAAAGTTAAAAAGTTTATTTAGGATTTTCTACCGAACTTCAAAAAGAAGAACTTTTTGAATAATATTTTACCGAACTTCAAAATCGTGAATCGTATTTTTCTACACCACTTTTTGAAAACTTTTTAACTTTTTGAATACTTTTTTATTCTTTTTTTATTCAATTTTTGCTAAATAATGCATAATTATATAGTTAAAATAGATTCCGGATTCATCCAGCAATTCAAGGAGCCCGATTCGGCTTCGCGCAGCCCCGTGGTGATTACTGGTGTGCATATTCCTGAAAAATTATGTAAAAATATAAAAATTCATATCAAAAAAAGCAAATAGTTATAATTTTAAGGTAAAAATTTAAATTTACGATTTTTTTGGTTAATTTTCTTAATAGAGTAAGTCAAATTTCACCTTAAGTGGTGTAGAAAAAAACGATTGTCCCTTCAAAATGATATAACTGCAAAACAAGCTAATTATTTTTAAAGTTAGCAAGAAAATAAATATTTTCCTATAGTAAACTTTATAAACAATACAGCTAAGATTAAGGACATTTAAGAATATCCTGCGTTTGATTTATAAAATGTAATTAAATTAGATAAGCAATAACTTTATCATCATTTTAAGTATGTCTTAGTGAGTATTATGTAAATAGCACTGATTATCTTTAAATTTTTACAAGGAAGTTAACTTTAATTCGATAGTGAAGTAACTTTGGATATCATCCACATCTTATTTTGTAATTTTTGTACTCATAGTATTGTAGTTAATGAAGTTTGAATGAAAACACTTGTCATCAGAATAAAAAAAGCTGAATCCGAGCAATCATTAGAGTATAATTCTAATTTCATTTAAACTTCTTCAATTATTGAAGTTAACTGGTTATATACATATATCGATTCCTCTACAATATTTTTGGAAAATAAAGCTCAGAATTTCATCTTTCTACATTATATTTGTATAAATATATTATCTTTTGCACAAGTTGAAAAGATTTCAAGGAGAGCAGTTTCATTCAAATATATTTACTGCCTTAATCAGTTTTAAAAGAAATAAGTTATTTTGGCTGATCTCTCTATAGATGTTTGACTTTGAGCTTTTTTTTTTTTTTTTTTTTTTTTTTTTTTTTTTTGACTAAAGTTGGTTAACAAAAAAATATTTTTGGACAAAAAAAATATTTTTATCTTGATTTGTATTGAAGATTATTTATTTTAATTATTTTATTAAAAATGTATAAATGTTTAAATATTTTTATTTTATCAATATAATTATTAAAATATCTAAATTTAAGGAGAAATTCGACAAATTTTCATTATTCAAATACAAATTTTGATAATGGTTTTCGTTCATATATTCAAATATTTTTTGGCTAAAAATAATAGAACTATTTTAAAAATTAAATTATTATATAATTTGAACAAAAAGATTTGCATATTATTCGAAAACTGGTAAGATAAAAACGATTTTTTATAAAAGGTAAAATTTCATTGTTTTCCATTTTCCTCGAGACAAAGATGGTTTTGCATTTTTATGTTTACAAAATATTATTTATATATTAATTACCATTTTATTTTAATGATTTGAGCAGATAAGTATAGTTTATTTAACGAGATGTTTATAAAGTTTTAATATTTTTCTTTTCTAAACGGTCACCTTATATCCAGAGGTCTTCAAAATTTTAAAACAGTCGAGAAAGTCAAAAAATTTATTTTTTATTACTTTTACAATGATACAGAGTGATCTTCATAGAATAAATCCAAACCATCCAGTACTATTAATGGATTTTGATCAGACAATTAGAAACGGAGGAGGCACAAGTAATCGAATTATGAAAACATTATATAAAATTTTGGAAGAACGAGGAGTTGAACAAGAAAAGATTGAAGAAGTTAGTATTAAAACCAGAAGAGAAGGTCGGTTTGGCAGTTATAATTATATTCTTGGACTTTGTGATGACGATGTAGATAAATTCAATGAATTATGTGCTGAACTTTTTCCACGTGTTGATTATTCCAATGTTCATCGAGATATCAAACTATTGAAAGCTTTAAAGAAAGTATCTAAAAAGTATAATCTGTATATCTTCACGAATGCACATCGAATGCATGTTGATATATGTTGCAAAATATTGTTTGGCGTTGGTTTGAAAGATCTTAATTTTATTAAATGTTTTGACATCACAGAAACATATGAAAATGGAAAATTCACGCGAAAACAAGATGAAGGTGGACTTGAAAAAGCATGTCAGAGAATCGGAGCAGATATGTCAGAATGCATTTTGATTGATGATAACAAATATATTATTAAATGTGCAAAATCAAAAGGAATGAGAGGAATTCGTATCAAAAATAATAAATTGGAACTGATTCAAGTATTGAAGGTACTTAAAGAAATATAAAAAAAAGATATTAAAAAAAAAATTTAAGCAAAATAAAGTTTTTGTTTTAGGTGTGGAAATTTATCCTTAAAACAAAATTTTACTGCTGTAAAATATATAAACCTTTCAAAATACAAAAATCTTATAGAAAATAAATTCAATGGTGGCTTTTTCGGAAAAAGTTTAGGTCAATTTGCACATTTTTTCTCCTAAACGATCAAGACGAATATCCAATTTAATACGTTATTGTAGAAAATAAATTCAATGGTTGCTCTTTCGGAAAAAGTTTAGATAGTTTAGAAATTAAATATTTTTATGATTGAAATATTTTTTTATAATTTTGGTCTTAGATTTATGTTATTTATTTCATTTTTACAGGAAGGAAATAATTTCACAAAAAAATTGAATAAAATAATTATTTCAGAAAAAGTTGAAATATAAAATAATTATTTTAGATTAAATTAATTTAAATTTATTTTATTCAGTAAACATTTATTTTTATATATTTATCTCTATTTATTATTTTATTTATAACTATATATTATTTAACTATTGTTACATGTTAAATATTATATGCATCAATAAATATTATAAAAATTAAAAAAACCAAAAATTATATATTGAATTGATCTTTCAAATATTCTCAAATAGAAAAAATATTTTTAAACTTTTTCATAAATTATTTTTTTTATTATAATAAGATTATATCTATCTTTCTATGATTTATTTATATAATATTATTCTATTTAAATATCTATAATATAAATATATAAATATATTCATAAAAATCATTTGATAATATTTTTCCTAATAAAGTTTTTAACATAAAAAAAAATTAAATATATTTTTTTTAATTTTAAAAGAATTAATATTACAGTAAATATTTCCTTAAATAATTTAATATTGACATTTAAATAATATATAATTTATATAAACACAGAAAAATGAATAATATATGCAAATAATATTATTAATAAGAAGGTTTATGTATGATATAAAATCATAATGTCTTTCACAAAAAGTTATATAATTCTGATAATAAAATAAATATCATAAAAAGTTTTATATTATTAATTCTTTTTGTATCTCATGAAATATTAGAAAAATATTAAATATATATTTAAATATAAATTAATAAATGAATATAAATTTATATATATTTAAAAATAAGTTATATAATCTTTTTTTAAAGAGATTTTCTTAATAATTATTTTGAAAATCAGATTTTTTTGAGATCTAAATATAAAAATAATTACTATTATATTTATTTATTTATTGTATTGTATTTAAAATAAAATTTAAATTTTTAAAATTAATAATTGTTGCTTTTGAGAAAGCTCATTGAATTTTTTCTTCAGAATTATCAAGTACACCCTTAAATGGCTCTAATTTCATGTCTAACGATTTTAGACGAATATTAATTGATCCATTAAGCTGGAAATAATCAGTTATTTATGTATGTATACTTTGTTTTTACTCTTTTTGATTTTTCCCTTTAAATAAAGCAAAACCAAATCCATGCATTTTTATTTTTTTGAAATTATTAAATTTTCATTCTTTCTAGAAGTTCTTTTGATGAAAATAAAATTCAGATTATTTTACGAACAAGTGCTTATTTGGTTAGTTACTATTTTATTTTGTGATCATATAAAATGCTTTTTTTTTGGATCATTTTGAATGGTCTTTCAATTAATTTGAATAGCTCTCCCAAAATATTCTATACGAATACAATTTTTTTTCTATAACTCTCTCAATCAAAAGCATATCCAACTACTAGACCTTGAAAGCGGTACCTACCCGACCCCTTTTGACAGGTCCTTCTTGGGTAGGGTCATTTTTTACCTGGGTAGGAAAATAACATATTACCTAAAGGTAAAATTTTACCCGGCCATTTATAAAGATGGTAATTTTTTACCAGACCATTTCTTTAATGATATTATTATTATTCTTGTCAGATATTCTATTGATAATATTTGAGATGCAATTTGCTACGGTATCATATGTTTGGATTATATCAATTTAAGTGATTCCAAAAAAATTCATTTTTTTTATGGAATAATAATCATAATATGAAAATTTAATATTAATTATGTTATTTGTTGGGTTTAGAATAAAGTTATAAATGTAATATTATAATATCAAAAAAAATTGAAATTGAATTTATATCAGCTTTTTAAGAGGAAAATTTTCCTTAAAGTTTGAATCAGATATTGAAAATGAATCAAGAAATCAAAATTATTAATGAAAAAAATTAATATTTATTATTTATTATTATGAATTAAATGAATAATTAAAGAAAAATAATCGGGTAATACTTAAGGTACAAATCCAGTACGTTTAGAAACCGCAATTTTTTTGACATTCTCAAAGAATAAGATGACATGTTAAATAAAAAACGATTATTTTCATCCATTTCATATGACATGTCATAAAGTTTATTTAAATTGTAAAATAAGTGTCAAAAACAAACCTAGTCAATTTAAACTTTTTCAGAGACATGCAACTATTCAAATAATAAACGTTCTCCTATTCAAAAAATAACGTACTGGATTTGTACCTTAAACACTTCACTTGAATGGTGGGTAATTACCCTACCCGAAAAAAACGGGTCGGGTCCATTTTTTCAGGTTACCATTAGAAGGTATACTAAAAAGTGACAAAAGGATAAATTTCCACAACTAAGTTTTTGTTATCACTTTCTATATTCAAATTATCATTTTTGTTCAATATTTTAGATGATTTTACATATTCTTTGCCCAGAATATTAAATATATTTGTAGGATGAAATTTAAAATTTAGGTATGGAAATTTAGCCTTAAAACAAAACTTTATCCAAAATTTATCTCAAAAAATGTTTTTAAGAAAAACTCGTAACAAAAAAACAAAACTTTATCCGAAATTTATCTCAAAATTTTAAATTTAAAATTGCTTTTTATTGTTCTACATTGGTAAACAAGAAAATTGTTTTAGCAATTCACATGATATTTCAAATAAAAAAATTGATTTTGAAAACATATTGGGAATAATAGTAGCAAATTTCAGATATTGTTGCCATGCACTAATTTATTATCACTGTTTTTCTGTAATAATGAATATTTTATATGAAATTGATTTTCTTGCCATTGTAATAAAATGTCATCAGAGTTAAATCTTAGATATAAGTGATAAAATATCTAGAAATCAATAGACTTTATGCTATCAGGGCTTACAATAAGATTATATAATTGGATAATTGATTTCAAGGTCAAAAATACTTTAAATTGTTGTTGAGCTTTAGTCATTATATATAATGTAAAAAAAATGATATTTTTTATGAGATAGTAATCTCAATTTTCAATGAATAAAATTTATTATTTCAAAATTTGTGATGATATTTGATTTAATACAATAATTGAAAAAAATAAATAATTGTTTACAAAATTAAATGCAATTATTTTATAATATAATCCTATCAATTTTCTATATAAACTTAAAATTGAAGAACCTATAAATAAAATAATTTTTTATTTCATTTTTCTTAAAAGCAAATGAAGATTTACGAGTACAGAGTAATTGTTCCAGCAAACATAGAAAAATATCATATTGGTAATCGTTATATGAATCTTGAATATGTCAAAGATGAAGCTGGTAGTGGAGAAGGAATTGAACTTGTCAAAAATGAAAAATATACCAAAGGAGACGAGACCGGTCAATATACATACAAAATCTTTCATGTTAAATCAAAGATTCCAGCCTTTATCAGATGGGCTATTCCAGATAAGTATCTTCATTTTCATGAAGAATCTTGGAATGCCTTCCCACATTATTATACAGTCGATTTTATCCCAGCAATGGGAGATAATTTTTTGCTTCATGTCGAATCACAGCATATTCCATACAAGAATGGAATGGAATTTCCAGAAAACGCGCTTAATCTTCCAAAAGAAGACCTTGAAAAACGCAAAATTTATTACTGTGATATTGTTGATGGCGAACCACGTGATAACAAATTGGATTTAGAAGGATTTTCATGTCCTGAAGCAGGAATTGCAAAATTAGAAGGTAAAAAAGGGTCTTTCAATCACAAAGAAGTTCCTGAATGGACAAAACATTACAAAGGTGATATGATTTGCTGCATAAAAGTTGTAAAATTCCATTTCCATTGGGGAGGACTTCAAAAAACTGTTGAAAGTATGCTTACAAAAAAGACTTATCCAAAAATTTTCACCGAATCTCACCGTAAACTAATTTCAACTGCCAAAGAATGGTATCCTTTAACTGAAGATGATATTGAACGAATGGAAAATGAAGCTAAAGATAAACAAAATGGTGGTGCTGAATTTGAAAAAGATGAAGAGTAAAAATATGTATGTTGGTTTTAATACTTTAAATAAAAATAGATTATTAGATAAACATAATTTTGTTATTTATTAAAATTAAATAATAACATCGATTCTTAAAATTAATAAAATATAGTAAATAGAAAAGGATAAATAGATTAAACTTTAAATTAATAACATTTATGCTACGTATGCTTCGGTATTTCAATTTTATATTTCGAATACAGTTTTTATTCAAAAAATAAATTTTCACTTCACGTGAACAATCATTTGAGAGCATTTCTGAAAGCATTTAATTTTTTTTTCAATATATTCAATTTTAAACCTTATGATAATGATAATATTAAATTTCTAAAATGACTTCATTTTCATATTAAATGTTTACAAAATCTCCCCCGAGCATGAACCAAAACATTGTCAGTCCATCCAATCAGAACTTAAGCCAACAAACCAAGCGTCGCACTCGTATTCCATTTACTAAGGAAGAAGATGAGCAATTGCTTCAGCTTGTTCAATATTTTGGAGTTAATGATAAAAATAATTGGTACTTTATAGCAAGTCATATTAATGGAAGAAGTCCAAGACAATGCAGAGAGCGTTACCAACTTTTTTTAAGCGATAATATCAGAAAGAAAGCTAAATGGACAAAAGAAGAAGACGAACTACTTATTTCAAAGTATAAGGTGTATGGCCCTCACTGGAAGCAATTGGAAAAATTTTTTGTTGGCCGAACTTCCTACAATATTAAGAACAGATTCATTTCTCTTAATCGCCGAATCAATATTACCTGCCAAAATGAAGAAAGCGGAAACAAAAATATCGATGTGTATGAATCTCCAACAATCAAAAAAGAAATCACCCAAAACACAAATTTATCGTTTAATACTGATTATTCTTCCGTTATAAACGAGTCTGATTTTGATTTTGATCTTGATTTTTTTCCATTATTAGATGGAAACGAACAATACACTATGTTTGATTAGGACATTTCGGTGATTGTTTATGGTTAGTAATTAATTCTTGTTTTTATTAATAAATTTAGATAAATATCATGATTTTAATTTTTCTTTTGAATAAATATTTATGGAGAAAAACATCCCAAAAAAAAATATTTATATACAAAATTCTTGACCAAAACTGAAGTTATTTGTTGTTTTCTCCTTTTAACATTAATGACCCTTTAAGAAACTGTATATATGTAAATTTCGCAATTCTATGTGTTTTATCAAAAAAATTGAATAGTATTCATTTTCATATTTTATATGGGTATTTGAATTGTACGAATATATATTTGAGTTGAACAGTCAGTATGATATAGAATATTTGAGGGCTCTTTTAAATTTCCCCTGAAAAAGTGGAATTTGATTTTCTGAAGACTCAATTTATTTCAATTTTTCAATTAAATTCATTGGATAATTCAGAGTAGGTTCAAATTTTATAAAAGAGGTTTTATGCAAAATCCTTTCAAAAGAAAAAAGTAACACTTGCTAACATTATATTTCATCGATATATAATCATTGCAAGGATTTTTGTTACTTTAAGAGCAATCTCTTTCTTATTATGGAAGTCCAATTTTATTAGCTTGCTTTCTTCTTGTTGGCTTATTCTGTGGGATACTTCTTGCGTTGGGACCTTTGGAATCATTTCATTTTCAGAAAAATCTTAAATGCGCAAATGCTCTTGTGTTAAATTAATGCAGTAGGAGAAATAAAAAAGTTAAATTAAAAATAGATTCGAGAGGACTTATGTTATATGATGTATAGTGATGTTTACATTATATGTTGTATAGTGATGCTTACATTATATGTTGTATAGTGATGCTTACATTATATGTATTTCTTTAACGAATTCGTTTATGTAATCGTTGGAATGCTTGTTCCATATGTTTGGCCCGTTAGCTTAATAATACAAAAATAATAGACCTAGCGCACAGATGCTCCTACGCAGTAGCCCATTCGATCCCTCCCTTGTTATAGAGAGTCGTTTACATTATATGTTATAGAGAGTCGTTTACATTATATGTTATAGAGAGTCGTTTGCTTGTTCCGTATGCTTGTTCCATTAGCTTATTCCGTATACTTGTTCCATATGCTTAATAATACAAAAATAATAGACCTAGCGCGCAGATGCTCCTACGCAGTAGCCCATTCGATCCCTCCCTTGACTCAAATTGATGACCTGAGTACTCCGTTACTTCAATGCAAAGGTTAGCTAGGTCGGAATCATAGTCGCTATCGATGTAGTCCATGTTTCGGCGGTAATAAAATATTAAAATAATTATGATAGAAGGTTTGTTTCCAATTCATTTTTGAAGCTATTTTTATGGAGTTTGAAATTTGCAGGAAGAGGTTGGAGGGGATGTTAGAAACTTGCATAAGGACGGGTGGAGCAATTTTGCGGAACCCTCCTTATGCTATCTACTATATGTTATATAAAATTAGGAAAATACTTCATAATTTGAGAGTAGAAATAGTTTCATTTACTTTTGATGGAGAAAATGGATACTCGAACCTTAATGAACTTTTCTACCAATCATACATAAATCGATTAATCAAAAAAAAAAAAAAAAAACATATTTTCTAATGAAAGGGTTTTAATGGTCCGAATTTCCCCTGATTTTATGCATCTTTGCAAGCGCTATAGATACCGGTTATTATCGAATCTAGTACACATGAATTTTGGAGAAAATTCTGTCTTTATTGATATTCAACAAATAAGAAGTATACTGAAGCATGTTCCAGACATTGTATTTTGCAATGATAAAATGACTAAAATGCACGATAGTTTACCTCTAAGTTTGTTTTCTTTGCATAACTTTCTCATTCTGTTTGATAAAAAATTATTTGTTGCAGCTGCATATTGTTTTCCTATTGTCATATCAATGATGGCATTCGATATGAAATCGATTGGATATGAAATGAGGCATCTTTGTTTTGAAGTGGCACTTTGGTTTCTGGTGTACTATAAAAAAGCACTAGATGAATATGATGGTAGAAAATTGCCTGAAAAAAAATATAAAGAAAACAAGGATGTTCTTGCCTATTCAAATAATTTATTAATCGAATTAACCAATTCACTTTTTACCAAAATAGATTTAATTAATAAATATGAGAATATAAAACTAAGCCGTGACTCAACAACGCCACTGGAACATACCTTCGGCTCTGCTCGCATAAGGGCTAATGACATTCATACATTGAAAAAGTTTCTCTCAGTGGTTGGAATAATGAATAGAAAAATATACAAACAAAATAGTGAAGATATTGAAAAAATAAAAGGACGATCAGCTAGTTTTGGTGTCACAGTTGAAAGTAAAAGTGAAAGAGAATTTATTTTCTCTTCATCACCTCAGCAAATTGCAATGGAATTTTATGTTTAATCAATATAAATATATTTAGTACTAATTCTGAATATAATAACATATACTCTTTTATTGATTATCTACGAGATTTTGATGAAGAAAAAAACCAAAGACGCTAAGATTAAATCAGTTGACCTTGGGAACTGCTCAAACAAAAACAATTTCCCAACGAATTGCTTTTAATATTGTTGAAAAAAAGGTCAATTTTATTGACTTTTTAAAAAATGAATTTCCTGATCGAAAAATCAATTAAGAATTAATAATTAATTTTTATAAAATTCTAATAAGTAATGTGGATTTGTTTCCGAAAGTCAATGAAAACAAAATAACAAAGAAGAATTTAATTGATCATCTAGATTCTAATTTTTTGGCAAATCAAGAATATTTTTTTGATTCCATTAATTACTTTTAGTAATCAAAACAAAATTCAAAAGAATATCTTTTAGCCAATTTAATATTTCTATTATATTTTTAATGTTCTTTCATGTGATAAACATTTTGTTGGTAAATCAAAAAATAAAAGCATGACTAAATCCAGTTGACACAATTATTGATTCAAAGGTATATCGAATTCCAACGTTGTATTTTTGACCTGAAGATTTTGATCATAAAATTGTTTTTTTTATGTTTTTATTCACTTTTCCCTATAAGAACACTTTGAACTCTGCTTAGATATGTTATAAGGAATTGGGCATCGTCATTTTGTTTTAGAAAAATGTATAATCGCACCTTTGAAAAAGTCAACATTTGTTAAAATGCAATTAATACAATTATATAAAGTATTCTATCTTGTTCTATTTAATTTTGGTCGAAAATTTTTAATCCTTGATTTTTGCATTCAATTAAAACTTTTATTCTTCTAATCCATGAAAAACATTCAGTAATAATACTTATGAAATTATAAAATGTTTCTCTGTGATCTTCGATCTACAACTGACAAGTACATGCAGCACATGCGAAACGTATAATAGGAAATATTATCTTGTTCAAAAAACTCTTTTTGAATATCATAAAACGTTTGACTAAATTAGATGGCTTATCTGTTGTCGCTCCACCTGAATAAAAATACATTATTTTTATATATAATTTTATAATAATTTTTTAATTATCTGCTGTTGGCCTATCAATTTAATGTTAAATGCCGTAAAAAAACTGGATAAAAAATTGAAATTTGATATAAGCTTTTATTCCAACTTGTTGCACTATCAAAAACCTAGAAAAATAGCATACCACCCTAAAAATATTTTTAAATTGTGAAGTGCCCATGGGAATCTTCTGGCAAGTTCATCAACGTCTTTTAAGGCCGTATGGAACATTTTAAATGCTGAAAACCCCTTACAATTTACCTGTCATATTAATTTTCAGTTATTTAGTAGTTATACATAGTGAAGGGGGGATAGATAACTAGTATAAGCAAATGGGGCTCTCCAGCTTTGAAAGCTTCCTGAAGAGACGATAATTTGAGGTACTTTGGAGATGTTTTATATTATAGCTCCCTCGCTTTGAAAAGCTCCCTCGCTATAATAAACCATATCTCCAAACAGCCCCAAGCAACCCCCACCCAGCCACCCTACACGGAGAGCCCCATTTGCTTATACTAGTTATCTATCCCCCCTTCACTATGTATAACTACTTAATACCAACCTATCTAGCATACTCCTACAGCAACCCATCTAGCATACTCCTCCATCTCAGCAACCCATCTCAAGCAATCATCTCAAGCAACCCATCTCATACATCCACTCATGCAATCATCTCATGCAACCTATCTAGTATACTCCTACAGCAATCCATCTCACACAAATCCACTCAAGCAATCATCTCAAGTAATCATCTCCCATATCTTGTATCGCAAATCATCTCATGCAACCATCACACACATCCACTCATGCAATCATCTCCCATATCTCATCACATACATCTATTCATGCAACCACTTCATGTACACCCGATACCTACTCAAAAATAAATCTTTAATTGAATCCAAGCTTAATGATTCGTTGGCGTGTCAATATTAGTTGTCCCTGCAGGTTTAATTTTAATGTTGACAAATAATGGAGACTTTAATATGACAGGTTGGTACATGAAATCTACTAGCCTCATTTCGATGTGTTTTAGTGAATCGGTAAATGTTTTAATTTTGATTGGTTTAGATGAATCGTAATCAATTATAATAGGTGCCTGTGGTTCTATAACAGTATCAACTGTTGCAATCACGGATGGTGTATATTCATGTTCTCCTATAATACTATGTACAGCTTGACCTTGTAGTGATACGAGATATAATCTATTGGCATAATCCAATATTGGCAAATCAGGTACAACTGTCTCATTGTTGGCAGGTATAACAACTTCATTCTTTACACTATATAATCCTGTTATCAGTTTAGCTCTATGAGAACCTCTAATGAACGATACTTTATGCTGACTCGATAAACTCATTGTCCTACCATCAATATTTTTGAACACAATTATGTTTTGACAACTATTCAAGTATTTAACCAATCCAAGCATTGAGTAATAATATGTGTCTTTAAATTCTATCATCAGCGAACGTTCATTATTTCCGTCCTCATATGAAAACATCAAATAGTCATCCTTAGTTACTATCAATATATTCCCCTTTGTATTGATTGAGGAAACATAATACTTCACGTAATCACATTTCCAAGGTATGTCTACATTTAGTTTCACCAGACTATAATCTGTTGCATTACTATTAACTGAACACAACATTTTACTATCTGTTAAAATGTCTATTGTACCATATGCTTTTCGTTGTAATGAAGCAACCAAGTTAAAGGATAAAGGTTTGTCGATAGAAGTAGCTGAAGATGATGAAGGTAACGAACAATTCAGTTTCACACGAGAGGATGGTGAACCAGTCGCATTCAATAATATATATAGCAAAGCTGAAGTTGACCAAATGGCATTAGGAAAGGACTTTAAAATTGATTCATTTAAAGATTTAACTATTACTGGTGGGCAAAGCTTACCTGTCTTCGCTGATGGTGCTACAAATACACAATATTGTACCACTTATAATAAACTGATGGAATTATTGAGAACCAATTTTAATAATCTAACCAAATATATACATGACCTAAATATAGATGGGGTCGATTTGAGTGATTTGGCGAACACAGATATATCATTGAGTCAAATGAATTATATCGATAACAACAACATAATTCAACCACACAATCCGTCAAGTATAAATGATGTCATCAAAACATACAACTCATCCAATACTTCGATTCAATCATTATTATCTAACATGAATGGGTTTGTGAAGAAATCCGGATTTGAGAATACAGATATATATCCTAATGGTCAACTGAATTTATTTGGCTCCTCATTATCAAATAATCTCAATGCAACAAATAATATCAAAACATATGCCAATCTATTCACCAGTCTCAATACCAATAATGCAAACCTATTACAAATATTGAATGGTCTTCAAAATGATATATCAACTGCTTCCAATAGTGATATAACAAATCTCTTGAATACACTTGAGAATATGGAGTACCTCGTTGTCCTAAAAATAAATGATAGATATGAGATACGCAAAGTGAAGTGTCAAAAAGCTCCATCAGGTGATGACCTCCCAGTCGAGCCAACCAAATATGATGTCATCGTGAACCCAGATGATAATAAGGAGTATGATATCGAAGATGTGGATACACTGATTGAAAACAAGTCACCTATCAGTCACGATAACATGGATAAAGTTATCAATGTAGTGGTCAAGACATCAAGTTTTATGCTACTTCTATTGAAAAGTACATTCTCTATAACTGGTAAGCTATTATCATACACACTCTCAGGGGTATCATCTATGAGTAAGGTAACATACAATACAGCCACATCATTGATGGAATCATTATATTTTAATTCAGGATACATCTGGCATTATACAGTAGATACATCTGGTAAACTGGTTCGCTACCTAATCACATTTAAGGATAGGGTTGTTGATGCACTACCAACAATTGATTCATCTACAGTACATAAAGTATTTGATAACTTTGGTAGTTTCATTAAATGGCTCCAAGAACCTGATAATTTTCTAATATGTGCAGGCACGTTTCAATTGACATTATTACTGATTATATATGGAATCAAAATAATATTCAATGAGGAGAAGACCTATAAGAAGCTTAGTCCCATGGAGCATAAATTGAAATTTGAAGAGATGAAGAGAGAGCATGCAGCTATAGCAGCTCGCCTCAAGAAGAAAGCTAAACCAACACCCCTTAGTGATGAGATTGATATACTAACGGATGATAACCCATTATTGGATGTAGCATCAGTATTTGTTGATACGATTGATTTGGTGAATAATTTATGTGAGGCTCATAATTATGTCATGGATAGATTGGATGAGATACCCGCAGGCGATTCAAATTTTGCCAGTGAGGCAGGTATCGATGAATTCATAATTACAAACAAGGATGTATCTTCATTAACAAATACCATTAATAATATCGAATGTAACCTATTAGTTATTAATGTTCCTGATGAACAAAAACAAGCCTTCCTCAGCTACAATAGACCAATTTTCAAAATTGTGTTACGAAAGAATGTTATATATGATAGCAAAGGCAGATATATTAAAGAGTTCTATATTGTATCCAAAAATAATAAGATACTGTGTCCAGTAATCAAATTTGATTCGTATCAAAATTTCTGTATTATCAATGATAGTTCTTTAATCGCAACAAGATCCATTGGACCTGCTGACCAAAATGACCTCGATGGTAAGTTTTATATAGCATTTGATAAAAAGTTACCATTTCATCCATATAAGCTATTCCTCAATGGAGAGTTATCAATTATGAATGAATACACACCAACTCTATTGAAAACGGATAAGCCTATTAAATGTAAAACCATAATTGCTGATAATGCGTTGAAGCTTCATAAAAGTGATGTCCACTACTTCTATAAGCCATCCATTATTCAGGATTACATTATACAGGATGAGGATTACTACAAAATTATATTTGAGGTGCCTGATGATTATACTATACCAGACCAACTCGAATTCAAGTTTACAGAACATTGTTTTGGTAACCATTGGTCATTGAAATGGTGTGCTGATGAGACCCATTCCAATAAAGGCTATTGGACAGGTAATAATATCCAAGGTAGACTCAATTCTAAAGTTATCACCAAATGGAATCTTCGACCCAGTAAGAAAACTAACGATTGCTACGGTTGCTGGATAACTATTAAGCAAACAGATTTGCACGAGTCGATAATTACAAATGAAGGGAATGGTTTGATGCATTCGCTATTGAAAAACTATAAACATGTATTCAAAATTCAAATGAATGATGGTACTATTAGAGATGGTAGTGAATGGAATATGACATATGCTTACGAGAACCATTTAACAGATGGTCTATCGAACTCGTTACATCCAGGGTATTATGGTACCATCATTTTATATTTATCAATGGATAACATCGAGGGAATTCGAACCGACCTGATTGATAAGATATATTTGGATATATATTTGGGGGATTCGATTACTGGCACTAGGTTATCATTCAAACCAGATGGGTTCCATGCTCAAAAGAATGGCAAGGTATATGTTGATGTCATCCCTGTCCTCGATACGATTGAGAAGATTAGCTATGAATATTCTACTACTAAAATTAATACAGATACCAAAAATATTGAACTATATTTGAAGAAAGATTTCACTGACCCCATTGATGAAGTGAATTGGGACCCGTCAACTAACGCATTCAAATATATAATCGACCAACAATATTATGAAGTACTCCCGAGACCAGATGCCGCGACAACCTTATATACTGATTACAATATAACATCATCTAAGGTCATTACGGCTGATAATATTACTACCATGAGGAGTGATTTGAATGTACTCACTAACAACTTTGATGTAGTTAGTTATGATGTTAAAGATTTGACCAGTAGAGTGGATACATTAAATGCAGAAATGGGTGAGACTAAAAGAATTACTCAACACTTGCAAGATGATATCGACCAGGTTCGAATCGTATCAAATGTAGCCCTGGCATTTGGAGTCATCGGCACGGCTGGTAGCATAGCCAATGTTGGATTGACGTTGTTTCGAACAGGGTTCACAATCACTAAAGCTGGTATAGATTCAACCATTGAAGGTATATCCCAAGGTGAGCAAGCTTTATATCATCTAGGTGATGGAAGCAACCTACCTCCATTAAAAATAGCAAGGTCAACTACAACTGATTTAACTCCAATCATAAATTGGTGCGATGCAGATAAAGTTGCTGTCGAATATACTGATGATGTTAACAACCCCTCAACAACCATTACAACCTATAGAGATGCTATCGATTTATGCAACCACTTCAGGGAGTCATTGAAACCAGCATTTAGACTATTAGCTGAAAAAATAAATGAGGTTGAATTTAATACAACCCTACTTGATGATATCTATATTTCCAAAAATAATTTAGTTAGAGATGACACTATTGATATTGTTGGTAAGCTAGTCAATAAGGATGTTCATCTTGAAGCTGAAGATGTGATTACAAATGGAACTATCAAAGTTAGGCTGATGTTAATGTTTATTAGCGAATTCAATGATATAGACTATGAGGAATATATTGTTACAATTACTATAGAGAATGGTAGTGTTAGTCAATATGAAGGTTGCGATTACTTCCCAACATGCACTCTCAATGATAAGATTATAATCATACCTAATCCCCAAAATGTTAAAGTCAATACTATTACTATCAAGGAGAATACTTGTGTTAGGAGGATGTCATTTACACCAAATGATTTAGCCTATACCTGTGACATAAATGCTCTTCATAATAAAATTGATGCTATCCATGAACAGACCAAATCTAATGATGCTTCACTAGCTACAATCATAAACGAGTACCCCACGGTTGATGAGGTCAATGATGTCTTGAAGGAGTATGCATTAAAGAAAGATATACCTGAACCTGTTGATTTAACCAATTATGCTATGAAAAGCATTATTCCAGAAATTATTGAGGGGCAAACAACTATTCAATTCAAAATCGTCAATAATACAATTCCTGATTTGGATTACGACACATATCATGAACTGATTGAGCAATATGGGTTGGATATTGTCTCATCAAACAATTTCTATACGGCTCATTATGTTCACATAGATTATTCGTACAATGACGATGATGACGAACAACCCTCTCAGATAATTCGTATCGAAGGAAGTAATTCTGGTCTTTGGATTCTGTATAGCTCCCATGAATTAATCAATCCAGGAAGTGGTGAAACACCGGAAATTTTATCATGTTCAATAACCAAAAATATCGAACCAACAGACAAAAACGCTTATTCAGCAAGATATGTGTCGAACACTTTTGCTTTGAAAACAGATATCCCAGAACCAGTTGATTTGTCAAATTATGCATTAAAAAGTGATTATGATGAACTGAAGACAAGGATAGAAAATTTGGTAACTGAGAACACAAATTTGAAAGCAACCATAGAATCTTTTGAATCAAGATTAGCTGCATTAGCGAATAGATTAACGCGAATTAAGTATACATTCAGCGTACCAAATAGTACTAGCATTCGTTACCAATTCGAACAACCATTTGATGCATATGAGGCAACCCTCTATTTGACATATCATGAAAACAAAAATAATGTTGCCAGTGAAAAAGAAATTAAAATTAATATATCATTCAATGTTAAAAATACACCTACGTATGAATACCAATGCGAACCAAATAAGATCTGGTTAAACAATATTGAATTTCCATTAAATAGTAGCAATTTAATGGTCAATCCAACAGCTAATTTCATATTGATTGGTGGGTCATTCTTTTCATCAAATGGTATCTTAGCTGAAGATAATACCAAGAATGGAATACATTCATTATAAGGAGGTAGGTACTCAACAAGTTAGTCATCAGCTAGCCAATCAAAAATATTAAAACTTCATCGTCCTATTAAATTGAGGGAGATTGATTTGCTGATACAATTTATTTTTGCGAAAACAATTGGCACCATCGAGTAGGTTAAATGTAATCTCCTCACCATTATACATGAGCTCATATAATTCTTCAACACTAATATTATGATGCTTACAATAATTGAGAATACATTGTTTAGGAACACCTTTCATTCTAATATGATATCCTTCGTTGCCATTCTCATCGACCAGTATATCTAGATATGATTTCTTACCAAGCGCTATCAGTTTACGTGAATGGACTTCGCCAACAGCACCATCAAATCTGTCAAAATCAATATGAAACTGACACATCTGCTTACCAATCAATTGTCTCCCATATTTTGAATTATATATTTTTGCGATGCGTTCAACATCATCTTCCATAATATGCATGCTATCAGTATCTTGATAATATATATTGATGCCGTGTTGCTCAGCCGTATTCATAACTCTATTCATAATATGCTTACTCCATGAGAGAACTGATGCCCCAAATTGTGGTAGGTTGAAGTGATTATATATAGGCTTCATCTTCTTAACATAAACGTTGTTAATATTATCGGTTTCTGTAATCTCACTTATATAATTATAATTCCTCCAGATATAGTTATATATCTTCTCCTTGGGGACGGATTTAGTCTCGATTGGAATAGCTTTCAAAATAGACTTACCATATATACTATTGAGGAGCAGCTTAATAGTTTGCTCCAACGGATTACATGCTCGTTGGTATCTCAATCTAAGTCTAAATAATTTATCGATGAACTTATTTATAGTTGTATTGAAACCTTCATTGAAATAGTATCCGCGAATGAACTCATAATCGAAATCATAAAACTCCATTAAATCCATGAATGCTATCTTGTCGATATAGAAATGGGTGACTGGATTGTTATCAAATATCTTGCTACCATTATCATCCCGATGGAATACATGCCCAAATTTGTAATCAATATCACTCTTACATTTAATTTTTGTAATATTGATTTCTGCAAAAAACGTGTCATATCTCAACAGCTCTTCCTTCGAAACATTTGCGGGGATGATCTTAGGCTTGCCCTTGGGTACCCCATTCATAATTCTCATCGCAGATGGATATAAAGACACGGCATCGAAGTCTTGGATGCGCCCCTCTATGTATTGCTTATCATTATTCGCAGTCATTGTCCTACCTCCGCTAACACATCTCAGGATAAAATTCTGGGGCTTACCACTCAACTCATAGCATCCATTAAAGCATCCATATCTCTTAGCGAAATCGTATCCAATAGCTGAGATAGATATATAGTTATGAATGTTTAACATATTAATCTTGGTTTCATGAAATATTTTCATGAGGTCTTCATTAAATTTCTCCAAGCCCTTCATCAAAACTATGCAATCCTTCTTGCAATAAAATTTCGCATATTTCATAATATCTATATTTAATGAGTCATACGCATCAGCTATCTTCGCATTTTCAATCAACTGTTTAAAATCTCGTGCAATCTCATGCAAAGATTTCTCATCTTTTTTCTCATCATAATATTGTATTTGGAATTCTAACGCTGGCACGATACAACGTTTAATATTATGTTCCGTATATAACTTATAAGCCATGATTTCCTTGTGGACATCTAAGTTGAACATGCTCGCGAATTTCCTCAAGGGCTTATTAATTAGAGAATAGCTGTTGCGGAACGTTAACGTTTTCACAATCTTGTTATCGATATATTTGTTCATAATGATTTGTAATATAGTACCTGCTCGCTCAAGTATCTTGGGCCGCCAACCATATGTGTTCATGAAGAAGCATGCATCATATTTTAGATTGTGAAAGTATGTTAATGATTGGTCCTGTAAATAATCTAATAGCTGTTCATTAATATTATCTCCTGTGAAAGATATACTGTGAATATATGCACCATCTCTCCAAGCTGTACAATTTAGATATGGAACATGAGGAGACACCGTTGAGTTGGTTTCGTAATCGCTATAATAAATCCTACTCCATTGCTTACCGTAATTAGTATCTGTTTTGATAGGTTTGCAACATAGCTCCTCATCATAATTTAAATCGACATAGTCATTGAGATTATTATTGAATTCGGTCGTTGCTAATATATTTAATTCACAATTCTTAATCTCTCTAAATAAGTTTAAATCAAACATCTTACGTAGTATAATCATTGGAGTGGTACCTTCATTTTTATATAGAGGGGTATCTTTATTAACACCCTTGATTAGAACTCTCCTATCAATTGGAATATGAGCAAATTTTTCATCGAGCTCATCTCTATGTTCCAAATAATATGTTGTCGCCATGATATTTTTATTAATCATGTAGTGATTCTTATATAGGAGTAGGTCGACAGTTCTCACGTAATCCTTAGCCCATGGTTTCTTTCGCGTATCAATTCTAACATTATATTGGTGGCGAGTATCTTTGGATTCATCGATACGTCGTATAATGAAGTGGCATTTGAATTCCTTGGCAACACTGATAATACGATTACAAGGAACTCGCTTAGTCCTAATATAATTCCTCAAATGATTTATTTCATCTATCTCAAACACACCTGATTGAATACATGCATATACGAAGCAGTTGTCCTTATAATTATTTTTGTCTATGGAACTAAATATATGGTAATCTGTCAAATCGATATTGCTCAAATTGATATATGGGAAAAATCCGCCATCATACATGTTTCTAAAATCTTCATCAATCTCAATCTCTTCATTATAAACTGTATTCGTATCAGGGTCCAATTTTTGAATCGAAAATGTGGTGGTCTTTTTGAACTTACTTTTAGTTACAAATAATGCTTCGTATCGAACGGGTATAAATGTGCTGTTGTAGTTGGGATTTACATCACTAGCATCTTCGATCAAATCAACGGTGCCTGCGATATGACCAATCGTGTTATCAATCATCCATTTATCACTCAAGGTGAAATATTTATAGGTACCATCGAGTGAGTGAGCTTTGACAACAGGTCTCTCATCACCTTTCAAACTATAACATTTTCTCAACGCCTCACAAAATGCTAAACGTTTGTCTTCATCATCTCCTATCAACACATCAAATGATATCCTCCTATTCACGTATAACATATATTCGGTCATATATTTTTGGAAATTGCGTTTATTGACAACATCCTTGATTCGTTTCTCATATTGAATTCTCTCATCAGTCTTGGATTGATATAAGTTGATGGGGATGTTTAATATAAGCCTCTCCTCTAATGCGTTGTCGCGAATACTATTTTTATACTGATTACGTTGCTGAACTCGATTGATATGACTCGATTTGCTTTTACGAATGGTCGCGAATAATTTATTATCATCCTTATCAAATGCTCTAATATAATCATCAACGCAAACACCTCTCCTATTAATATGCATACTTATCAATCGATTCGATAACTCACCCTTCAACTCTCTCAACGATGCAGTTTTATTAGCGAATCCGGGTAACGATAAGATATCTCTTTTGGTGAGCTTACTCAATAATTTATTTTTCATTTATATATCATTAAAAATGGCCCGGTTTCAAAATCAACTCATTTTTTTATCGCGCTATCAAAATGTCTCACGATAATATCAATATTGACCAATTATTGGAACGCATCAAATTACTTGAGGAGGAGAATGCTAGATTGAAGGCTACCCCTGATCTTGTCGATGTTGGTTGCAATACAGATGGACGCGGTGATGATGTATGTCCCACCGTTGAAAAGGATGAAGATGCTAAATGGTTCCCCCTCAAGAATTATGAAAACGAGTATGAGATATTGAACTGCTACCCTTATCCAATTCGTAAGATAGCAACTGGTAGGATTGTTACTGAATTCAAAAATAAAACTAGCGGATACATCCAAGTATCTCTCAATGGTAGCTGTCAACAAAAACATAGACTTGTTGCACTACAATTCATATATAACGATGACCCTGTAAACAAAACTATCGTCGACCATATAGAGCAGGATAGGACATATTATCATGTAAAATGTTTACGATGGGTTTCGACTCAAGATAATAATAAAAATAGGAGTTCAACGAGAGGTATTGTATACGAGTATTTTGACGATATAGATGAAGATGCAATTGTCGTGAATAAATACGGTGACCACTTATTTGAGAACTATTATTATTTCGATAATAAGTTTTACTATTTCAACGGAGTACGTTACAGAGAATTATATATCAAAGAGAATAAATCAGGTGTTCTATTTGTTAGCATGAAGGACACTAAAAATAGAACTGTCAATGTATATGTAAATAGATTCAAGAAAATATATAACTTGAATTAGTATTATTTTTGCGGAGCATATTATTTGTTATCCTCAATACTGATAATTCTAACAGGTTTACCATGTATCAATTCGAGGTTTCGCTTAGTCCTTGCGATTTGTTTAGCAGATTGTGCAAGCTTACCATTATTCTTTATATCTTTAAATATTTTTGAACGTGCATTCGATTCACGAATCAAGGCTTCCCTAGCGATAGCTTCCTCCTTTTCAGCAACATGCTTCTCCCAGTTAGCTTGTTTTATAGCAGCACGCTTAGCTTTATTCTCCTTTCTACGTTGCTTTCTAGCTGCAGCTTTAGAACTTTGAGCAGCTGCTATCAGTGCAGCCTTACGTTGCTTCTTAGACATATAATTTGCAGGTGGCTTGTATGGATCATATGATTCAGCCTCCTTCAATAGCCTATTGATTTCCTTCTCCTTATGCTCCTTCTCCCAGTTAGCTTGTTTTATAGCAGCACGCTTAGCTTTATTATCCTTCTTGCGTTGCTTTCGTTCAACTGCCCTACGAGCTCGTCTAGCTTTATCTTTGATACGTTCATATGCTTCCTGCAATCCCTGATCCGTGATGAGTTGTCGTCTTTGAGCACGTGCAGCCGCGATGATAGCAGCCTTACGTTGCTTCTTAGACATATAATTTGCAGGTGGTGCGGATGAATCATTAGATGTATATTCTATAGCCTTAATATTGGATTTGGGTGGAGCTATCATCTTACGTTTAGTGGGATGAGGTGGTATATATGGTTGTGGATTACTTCGATATTTTTCGACATATTCCTTAACTTTGTAACCACGTTTCTTTTTGGTATATTGATGAACTCTCGCCCGAACGAAATCCTTGAGTTCGATCAATAAATAATTATATAAACTCTTGAATCCAGGCAGTTGAACAATCTCTCCCTTATTTAGACTCAGTACAGTTTTATTCTGGGGTAGGTTGCAACTGGATGAGCCATGCTTCTTGGGAGGTGAGGTCTTGGGATATGAGTCATCATTTGGATCATAATTGAAGTCATCACTATCACTCATTTAAACAAAAATAAAAATATGGTTCGATAAAATGTAATTATTTAATTATTACAGTCATCTACTAAGGGTTCATCATCAGGTGTCTCATTAATTGTCTCATTAATTGTCTCATTAACACTACAATCGATATTATCCGCATCTGGGGTATCCTCTTCCTCCTCTTCAAGCTCATCAAGATGTTCCTCGACATATCTCCTTAGTATCTCCATTTCATATTTTTTACGTAATCTATATTCACGTTGCTGTTGGCGTCTAGCAGCTCGTCGCTCGTCATCATTAGCATACTTACATCTTCGCCCACGAGGCTTCTTAGATTCAGGTTCAACAGGTTCATCATCAATGTTATCAATCTTATTTAATACATCACTCGATTTCGATTTAACAATTGTCCCGGTGACGGATGGAAGTTGATTAGTAATAGTTGGGCTATCTACTTGCGATTCACTCATTTGCTTATCGAGAAAAAATATTATATAAAAAATAATCGACGCATATTTATACGAAGCAATCATCCTTTATATCGCTATCATCGAATTCAATTTTGAACTGGTCGCGAATACATTTGATATTATGTTTGTTGACGCATTCAAGAACGTGACATGGATAGTATGGGGTGTCCATATATGTTTGCATTGTGAGTTCTATGATAAGGACGTATAGCTTATCCTTGCTATCGAATTTGCAGTTGAATGATACTATAATCGAATCCCCAAACAATTTAATGATTTTATTATAGTTGATGAATACATTATTTTTCTTATTATTAGATTCGAGTGTGATGAATAAAGGTTTGCAACAATATTTGTCAAACTTATTTTTAAATACTTTCTCCCCCTCGAAATAGATGACAGCCTTTACAAACTTGTTGTTCTTATATGTATCATTGATAAATGAAACGAGCTTGGTTGGTGAGTAGAAGTTATTGTTAGTGTCTACGATTGAATCAACAGACATTTATATTAGGATAAAAAATAAAATAATTTTGGACATGTGATATAAAAAATATTTTTGAAAAATTTTGGGTATATAGAGCGAGCAGGAACTGCGTTCTATATGTATGATGGAATATAATTGGAACAGTTTAAATAGTAAATCGAAAACATATATGTGTTAGCGCTAACTGGTATAGTTGTTGGATCATGAAGCATGTCTCCCAGCTTCGGCGGCAGGCATGAGTTCGATTCGCTGCCATACCGATTTTTCGTATTATTTTCGGTCCATATTTGTGATAGAGCCCTAGCGAACTAAACACCTTGTGGTAAGCTATTACTTGTGGATTATGGATAATACGAAGCATTGTCGGCAATGCAAACCCAAACCAGCTCCTGTAATTGGATGCAGATATTTTCCTTGGGGGATTGATATATAATCCCGGGTACGTATGTTGGTTCCTCGAGAGAATGCATTACGCATCCAGTTATGGGGGTTGGTTTTTGCATTTTTATTTTTACATATTGATGCAGTATTTGAGACATAAATGGTATACGTTAACGAGTTCGTTATACTCCTTATTGTAGACCTGCTTGAAATCAGTTACAATTTCTCCATTCTCATTAACAATTTTGATAGCTTCTATTTTACGAATTGGATTAGCTTTAGTTGCACAACATTTAATATCTTCATCCAGATATATATCTACCTGTTCAGTATGGATAGCTGCCTTGATAATATTTTGTAAAGCCGACATGGGAACAATGATACAATTTTTGGAGATGAGATTACTTAATAACGCCTTATCTTGATTCAATAATATTTGTGCATATGATTCTAATATAACAGTCCTCACATCCATGCCCTCAGCGGATGATACTGGTTGCTCCTCATCGATATCTCTCGTAATGACGATATCCTCCTTGCCATCATCCCTCTTATTAATGATGATATTATTATTAATATTAGATGTTGATTGCGATGCAGCTGATGGTTCTAATGAAACGTTTGCATTGATACCTGCATTAGCATTTCTTTTCTTGATCATTTCCCCAAAAATAAAATATTATAAACCATATGATTTCTCAATAATGTATATAATATCCTTCAAATCATTTGGTAAATTAGGTCTATCTTGAATAATATCTAGGTCGCAGCAATTTTGCTGTGACGATAATTCATCACGTTTTTCATATAATTTTTCGGGTGGTAGAATTCTACCAGTCGCACTTTCGAGGAATTCTTGAGACGAATCGCATTGCAAAAATATAATATTATTTAAAGATGCATATTTTTAAAATATTCTTCAATAGCTTTGTGAAACTCTTCTAGACATGATTTGTTAATGATGATATCAGTACTGCCAACTCTAACATCATCACCTTTGAACAATGCTCGTGCTAATCGTTTGATATCTTCATTAGGAGTCATCGCAATGGGTAGGTCATCAACATATATCCATCGCTTCTTCTCATCTTGATAAATCTTACTGACTTGCCTCCATGAATGCTTGTTGCGACGAACGAGATGAAGCACTACAAAGTTCCTATTTTTAGGAAGTTCTTCAAGCCATATCATATACCTGTAGCTATGTTTGTGGTCTTTAGGAACAGCTCTCGGGGTAAGGTCATTGATTTTGTTAACCATCTGCTCGCGTTGCTGAGAAGCTAGTGAATCCAATAATTGCATGACATCCCATGCATATGATGGTGATGCCCACATTGCAATATGATTGACCAGCAATCGGTGAACATACATACCCTTCAAATCATTAGGTAAATTGGGTCTATCTTCATACAATTTCTGGTCTGGTAGAATTCTACCAGACCCATTTTCGAGCAATTCCTGTGTTGATTTGTTATCAAACCAATGGCGAAGCTGTTTCTTGGAATTACATGCAGCAAGAATGCTTTGAGCTTGGTACATATCATCTTTGATTGAATGTATCAAACGAAGCTTCTCATTATACTGAATATATTCGTAGTCATCATTGATTGATTCAACAACGGCTAACATTGATGTGTTAGTACCTGTTGAGTTCATTTCTAAGTGGATAAAAAAATAAATTGATTTGAAAACTCGTCAGTTTATGAGTTCGCCTCCTACTACCTATAAACCATGTGATTTCTCAATAATGTATATTTTTGAACCTGATATTAGCCGGCTTATTATATATCAAATTTGCCTTATCTCTCTCATTAGCCAATCCTTGAATCGCTGCCAGGTCTTGAGGTCTATTCAAATATGGTGGTAGCAATGGAGGAGGTTTCGTTGTCGCATTGTTCAAATAATGCATCCCATCAGTCATACTCACGGGAGGCTCATTTTGAGTAAGCGTCATATGCTCATCAGTTGGAGGTGGTCTAACTGGATAGTGTGGCATATTTTTCGTAGGTGGTCGATTGATGTGAGGATTGAATGTGACCGCATAAGTGTTATCATTTGAATATATACCATAATGATTATACTCAACATCTTCGTTGGTAGTGGTGGATTCATTATACATACATCCAGTTGTACCGATGGTTGTTGAATTCGGGTTTTTATACTTATTCATTTATTATGCAAATAAACAAAAATAATGTGTTGTATTGTTTGAAAATTTACTCATGGTGTAGTTAAATCATAGTTACCAATACGAACCAATGGAGGCATACCATTTGGTTGAACTAATATACTAATCGAGGCATCATATAATAAGCAGAAAAGTGGGTTGGCATCTACACTCTTCGCAAATGAACCTTCAGTCGCACTTTGAGTAATATTCATTTCAAAATTGATAGGTGATAGCGAAGTGAGTCCCTGTTGATATGTATTATCAGTTTCTGTTGGGAGACCAATGAAAAACGATGACCTGTCGTCACTATAATAACCAGTCGTTGAGTTAAATGAATATGAATTGGTTAGCGATCTGACGACCTCTTTATTGAAACCACTCTGCTCACCATTCATGTTCATTGCATTCTGGCAATATTCCAAGAATTCGGGGTACTCTTCAGTTGTACCAAATGGTCGCGAAGGTATGTTGCCATATCCACCCGCATTAATGTAGAATGATTTGAATAATGGATTCTTGAAAACAGTTTTATCAGTATTACGCAACGGGAATAAACAAAATATACTATCAACAAATCTTGGAGTGATAGTACAGGTGGTCTTATCATTAGGTTGCTCGAGTTTATTAGTTGTCGTGTATACAGATAATGTTTGTGTAGGAAATGTTAACGGGTGAGATGGATCACTATATCGTTGAACCAATGAGTTATAAACACTCTCACTAATTCCAAAACATGGGATAATACTGAGGCAATCCTTGACCTCATACCATATAACATTACTTGTTCTATCAGCATTATTTAATGTATATAATCCATTAGCGGTTGTAGATGTCGCCCAACATCTTATTGGATTACCTATTTGCTTGAATTCTGTCGTGACGGGATGAAATGTATATTTTGAATACTTACCAGGATTATTGATCAAATTTTCATCAGGTCCACATGGACAATATACTAGTCCCGCGCATGAGAAATATAATCGCAGTTCTATTTTGCCTGCAAACGCTGGGAGATATTTAATGTTAGATATCGGCAAGAATCTTCTCAAATCTATCTTCAAATTAATCGTACCAGTAGCTTCGGTCCTATCTTTAGTCCAGTAAACTACGAAACCGCAGCGGCACCCTTCATTCTGTCTCCATACATCTTTATGCCTAGTTTTCGAATAAATATCTGCCCTCTTCGTGGTTTCGTTGGAACAACAAGCTGTAAGAAATGATTCTTCACAGCCATAATTTTGTGTATATATGGTGATACCATTTGCTACAATTTCATACTTCTCAATAGCATCACGTGCATCTTTAAATCCATACCATATATTATTGAAACTATAATCGCCAACATTTGCTGTATCTATCTTATCATCGATATTAACTTTAATCTCCATCGTTGCCTTAATGAATCCGTTGTATAAATCAGCCGTGTTGTGAGTATTTGGTGATATGATTACAGATGTATACGAGCCACTTTTGATTGGGGGCGATGGTCCATAACTCGTCTGTGGGTTGATCGAATATTGTTTATTAGTATCACTCATCGCAATGCAATTATCGACGGTATCAAAATATGAGGCTATCTGGGTGCATGCATCCGCAGATGTTTGCATAATCACTTCATTGTTCAACATTACTTTTTATATAATAAAAAAATTACTTCTTTCGTCTTCTCGATTTCTTGGTTTCACTTTTCTCAGCAATATAAGCTTTCTTCTTTTTATTAACGTAATCAATATTATTACGTAACCTATTTATTTCATTTTGCAATTCTGTAGCGTATCGCTCATCATCTTTATATGGAGCATATGTCTTTTCCAACTCAATAATCCTCTTCTCACTAAGTAATATTTCTTTATCAAATTGTTCCTCACGTGATAAATCTGCAGTAGGTACATTTAATAGTTTCTTCTCACGTCGTCGCTTTGACCTCATCTCACGATTGGCTGCCTTTTGCTCATCTGATAACTTGGGTTTGGGTTTTCTAGCTCGCTTACGTTTATTTTTATCCTCCTCGACTAATTTGTTAATCTCATTTTCCATCTGCTGTCTACGTTCACGTAGTTTCTCGAGCTTATTATAATATTTAGCTTCAAACTCATCATCACTCAATTCAACGAAATTCTTCTTGAGTTTAGCTATCTCAGCAGTATGTTGTTTAACAGCGTTCCTGGTCTCATTTAATTCATCCTCGGTTAACGCATCAGCATTATTATTCAAATCATATTCATAATCTTTCAGTTCATACAATAACTGTCTCAATTTATTATCAACATATAAATAATCATCCATTTCTTCTTGCAATGCTTTGATTTCATTAATAACAGTTTTCAATTCAGGTTTATTATATTTATCGCTAAGCAATTTTAGTATATTATCCTCGTAATTATTTATATAGTGTATACATTCATCAACACCTGGTTCAGCTGCTGGATTCAATTTCGCCTTCTCCAATAATTTTGTATACTCATCCATATCTTGTTTGTATCCTTTAATCTTTGCGTCAATATCAGCTTTACTCAATTTGCGATTAGATTTAGTAGGTTGTTTAATCTGTGCGTTAGTATCAGCTTTACTCAATTTGCGATTAGATTTAGTAGGTTGTTTAATCGATGTATCTATTTGAATAGAATCCAATTTGTGTTTCTTGCAATAATCTAAATAATCATTGACGCGAACACCACGTTTGAATATATTTGTTTTCACGAGATGAGCACGCAATATATTTTTCAAATTTGGTAACAATATTTTATTCAATCCAGCGAACCCAGGTAGTTGAAGTATTTCTTTCTTAGTTAGTTGGGAAATGAGTTTATTTGAAGTCATTTAATGAAATAAAAAATAATCACTTAATTATATGACATCTGCAAATATTCGATTTCTTCTCACGGGATACATTTGTTGAGGTTGCTCGATAGGATCATTGGATGATTCCATGGGTGGTTCTATCGGTTGAGTATTTGGATATTGTTTATATTCAGGTTCCGTGAATTCGTAATTATATTGCATCCTCGGTCGAGATATTTGTTTTTGGACAACCTCCTTAATCATTCGTTTCTGTTCCTTTTTCTCACGTCTAATTTTGAATTCCTCACCGAGAAGTTTCAATTGATTCAATATCTCTAAATTAATAGTTGGATCATATTCATAATTATTAGGGGGAGTTCTTGGAGGTGAACGTTTAGTTTTAGGTCTAACGAATGGTTTCGGGTCAGGGGTTGGCTCATCATGTTCACATTCATCAACGGGGTCATCAGCATCGTTTTCAGGGGGGCTATCAGCTGGCTCGTCATCATCATCTTTCACAATTGGTTCAACGTGACGATTTGTATGAGGTTCCTTGCGAGGTTTCACGATATATTTTCCCTCAGTTCTACACGGAAACACCTCCCATTCATCATCATCTCTCCCATTTAACCAGTTTTGAATAACTTGCAATCTTTTACTTCCTCGAAGATTTTTAGCCATTTATGGTAAAAATAAAAAGCATAGTTTCACCAACTTTCACCTATTACTTACCCAAACGTTTTCCATATTTAGTCCTGATACGTTTAGGTTTAACGTTAGCCTGCACACTTGCCGGTTCAGTCGAATCCAATTGCTTATTATATTTAGTCTTGATATTGTGATTAGACTTACCTTGAGCAGCGTTATTAATATTCTCTAGAGCAGTCCTAACATTCCCCTTAGGAATATATTTAATAGCCGTATCTGTAATATTGGATATTTTCTCACGAGTCTTATCATTTAAAAATTTCTTGCCTAATCCTCGAGCAACCTTGCCAATGATACCACTATTTTTATTCACCTTGTTGACAGTTGAATTAAATATCTTCCCAGCCAGTCCACCTGTTGCGCTATTAGCCATATTCATCACCTGATTGCCCGCCAATCCAATACCATTTTTAATTATTTTTTTCAAGAATCCCATTTACTTGTATTAAAAATATATATATCTGGTTTATGACTCAAAGTAATACTTGTCAGCTGTTATATTAAGAATCAATTTATCATGGGGTTCCCTGTGTTGTAGATACTGGTGGACCGCATCCTTAGTGTTTAAATTATTATTAGTTTGTTGCAGTAATGATGTGATATCCTCCTCACTATATCCACTGTAGCAGATTATATCTGTAGCCATACGTTTAGCATTAATATGAACAAATCGAATCGTTTGAAACGCCATTATACAAGTGATATTATAATGCCTAGTTTTGGTCAATAATCTAATGAATTCACTATTCCCATTCTTCAATAAATCACTTCCTGCACAATCATCTAGAATAATTAATGTATTGTATGGATATGATGAAGTCTCGTACTGAACTAATTTATTGGCAATATATACAATTCTATCATCAATATCTTGTAATGAATGCTTTTCAATCAGGCGTTCCATCTCCTCATTAGCATCTTTCATTTTGGATAACACATGTTTGACCAGAGCATAATATTTAACCTTCCTTTTGAGATGCTTACGTAAGATTGGCATCAACTCATCCTCCTTCACATATTGTATTGGAGTTTTAATACTTTTATGTAAAGCTTCAGCTGTCTTATCCATCTTCCCACTCGTGGAACAAAATATTATCTTATTATAATACGGCTTCTTAAATAATTTTTCCGTGATCATTATATGAGACCATATCCAATATGATTTACCAGCACCAGGCTTACCGATTAGGAAATATATCCCGTTAGTGCTGAATGGGTAGTCCGGTGATAGCGGTTTTATCAAAGCCATCTCTATATCTTTTTGATTTTTGCGCATAGCTTTTTGTATTTCTCTCTCAACATTTTTAATGACTGATTTAGTACTGGTTTTCATTTATATGGAATAAAATTAGCTCCATTTTGTGATTGATTCGGGAACATTATTTTTGGTAGACCAATATTCGAGTTCAAGATTTGACAACTTGATTGGATGACCCTCCCTAAGATTTTTCGCTGGGATAGTATCGCGTTTACCACCTTCATACTCGACCCTATATTTATTTTTCTTAACATCATAACTAAGAATTTTATTTACAATACCACGCTTGCCATTCTTCAATGAATTTGCTAACGGTATATTATTATTGGTTTTTATTAAGCGGTAACCCGGGAGCTTATCTATTGAATCATCCTTTGACTTAATTATGAATTGGTTACCTGATTTCGAGTCAATAATATATGCCTCCTTGCTCACCCGATTTCTTATCTTTGAGAATGGTTCATCAGCTAATACAATTCTAACCCTATCATTTGTTTTGAAATCATATGGGTTGATGCTTGATTTAGTATTGATGTATGTTAATTCATCATCTTTAGTTATATCATTAGGAGCTCTATTATCTAATCCCCTATGAGGAGTATTGTTATACGCATCAATCAAATCATTCATTTCAGTTTCATCAATATATCTATTCTCACCAATAGCATCACGAATTGTTCGCATGAATCGATTAATGATACCAAGTACATTATGATTGTTGTCTTCAGTAGTGGTGTATATTATATTGTTCGATTTCATAAAACCAAGTACCTCGTTTGATAGATATGCAGCATCTTGGTCGCTGGTTATTGAATAAATATTGTGTACATCTTTTATGAAACATTGTAGCGCGTTGATAACGGATTTTGAACCCTTGCCTTGTAACGGATATGCATATGCCTTCCTCGTATTAATATTGATGAACATTAAATAATTGAGACCTCCCTTATGCTTTTCATTAATAAATGTATCCATCTGGTATCCGTGTAAATGTTTCGATACAATTGGCATATATTTAGCTTTGGGTACCTTAACATCATGGACAATATTTTTGTCTAGAAAATCGTTAGCATCTTTCGCCGTGAAACCATATCGTTTGGCTAACGGAACAAATTTAGATTTGCTCTTCCATGGATATTTTTTAAATAATTCATCAAGTGTATTATAACTCATTTGATTTTAGATTAAACTAGCTTATGTATATAACATCTTATCAAATGGTAGGAATTGCATCTCTATACAAAATGATTCGTTTCGAGGAATCTTAATGGGGATATTATTATGACGACCTGAATAAAACTCAATCCAAAATCCTTGGTCAGTGGAGTTTAATTTATAATACTTTATTGGTATGAAATCAACTGCACTGTTTCCTATATAATGACGTGAGGATTGTTCAGCAATGGATGAACATATCTTGCATGGTTGTCGGTCCCAAACGTTATAAAAATCAAATCGTCTCAGCCACACATTTTTGTATTTTTGGGGATTATTTTGATTTGGTCCGTACCCAATATTCATTACATCGGCGAAATCGTATCTTCTGTAATTAGAATCGGTCTCCCTTTCATTAAATGTAATCTTAAAATCAATATAATATAATCCAACATTGATTGGATCTAATTTATTTATCTGGTCAGCTGTTTGTGGTGGCAGTTCTTCAAATATATAACTATTCTCTATCTTAACATTATTTGGTGAAAACAAAGTTTCAATGAATGTGTTTAGACTATAATCATAATAACCATCCATTTGTAAATCATTATTACTTCTATCGATATCGTCCTGATGGAATAACGGTATTAATTTATCAGCATTGGTTCGTTTAAAATCTAGTATTTCTTTAACTGCAGCATCATATTCATCTTTAGTCTTAAATATGAAACCATATACATCTTTAATTAGATTAATTGGACCTGTAATCGGTTTGTAATATCTTTGTAATATTTTTCCATAACTGGTTAGCGCATCTTTTATGGTATCGAGAGCAATCTTATGTTTTGTAATTGCATTTTTATTATATTCTTCAAACTTTGGTTTAATCTGTTTTTCAACATCGTCGAATAGCTTTCTAAAATCGTGCTCAGTGCCTAGCCATGAGATAATTTTAGATGAGACCTCTGCTTTTTGTTTTTCTGTAAGCATATCATATATCTCATCATTAGTCTTATCGGGATTTTTATTTTTGAGGTCATCGAATGTACATCTTAAATATTTCCTAACTCTCAAATCAAATTCCAATTTCCTTCTTCGAGCCAACATATTAATATTCCTTACACCAATAATAGTTTCACCACGATTAGCTGTACACCATTCATGGGGGAAATCAAAATAGTACCTATTGAACTTATCTTTATCGGGCTTCCCATCTTCTAGAAAGAATGCTGATTCGATAGGAATGGGTACCTGCTCATCTGTGATATTATCAATGGTTGGATGTAGTGATTTAAACCTACTATACATTTATGATTCAATTAAAGATTTATTTTTGAGAAGGTATCGGGTGTACATGAAGTGGTTGCATGAGTAGATGTATGTGATGAGATATGGGAGATGATTGCATGAGTGGATGTATGAGTGGATTTGTGTGAGATGGATTGCTGTAGGAGTATGCTAGATGATTACTTGAGTGGATGTGTGTGATGGTTGCATGAGATGATTTGTGTGAGATGGGTTGCTTGAGATGATTGCATGAGTGGATGTATGAGATGGGTTGCTTGAGATGATTGCTTGAGATGATTGCATGAGATGGGTTGGTATTAAGTAGTTATACATAGTGAAGGGGGGATAGATAACTAGTATAAGCAAATGGGGCTCTCCGTGTAGGGTGGCTGGGTGGGGGTTGCTTGGGGGCTGTTTGGAGATATGGTTTATTATAGCGAGGGAGCTTTTCAAAGCGAGGGAGCTATAATATAAAACATCTCCAAAGTACCTCAAATTATCGTCTCTTCAGGAAGCTTTCAAAGCCAGAGAGCCCCATTTGCTTATACTAGTTATCTATCCCCCCTTCACTATGTATAACTACTACAGGGCATGCAAGATTGCAGATACCATTAAAATTCGATTTTGAGCAGCTTGAATAGTTTGAAAATTAATAATATTTTGAATATAAGAAGGTGAAGAGTATAGGCACTACCTGATTCTGTTTCATAGGAGAGGTTAGATCCAAATCAAAATAGCTGAACTACATGGGTTGTATGGCCTGAAAAGAATGTGATATTGAAATTAATTTTTAACAAATTTTCGAAGACAATTGAATTCTATTTAACATGAGCCAAATATTATCTGAAATTTTATTTTGCATTTTAAATAATGATATCATTACACCAAAATCTTTAACTGGATTTGTTTCAATGATCAATTTAAAGAGCATCATATAAATAAGAAAATAGAATAATATTAAAACTTTTTGAGTTCCAAAAGAGAGTTTTTTAACCTATAATAAAAATTGAATAAATTTTCTCAAATTTTAAAAAAAAATTATCAATTTTTTTATTTTTTCTATTAAACCGAAATAATCAAAAATTAGTATATCTTGAAATAATAGGATAATTATATTAATTAAACAAAAAATATAATTTAAAACAATTATATAGAAAAATTTTGTTATAAAAATTTAAAAAAATTTCACAAACTTGAGTTTACCTATTTCATTTTACATTTTTTTAATCATTTTTTCTTCATTAATATAATGAAAAATAAATAAATTACTTTTTTATAAAACCTATAAATGATAATGACTAACCAAAAAAAAATATAAATATAATTCATGTTTTTATTTTTACACTATCCATAACCTGATACAAAATTTGTATTTGAAACATAAATAAATCATGTGAAACATATAATTTTATATCCTAAACAAATTGAAATATAAATATAACAAATAATTTTATATCATTATCAATTTTTAAAACCAATATGGAGTGCAATTTCAACTAATAATTCTAATATATCAATATAACAAGATTAAAAAGAATTTTTTTTAAATCATTCAATTTTCAACATTAGATTCTTAAATTTAGATTAAAATAAAATGACAATGAACCCAATTATTAACATTATTAATTCATCAAGTTGTCTTTTATTTAAAAAAAAAAAATACAACAAGTTTCATTTTAATATAAATTTAGATTTTTTTTTTTATTTAGTCAATTATTATTTTCTCGTTATATTAACGATTAATGATTAATATAATAAAACATATCATTTAAACGAATCTATGACACCGATAACAGCTTGCCATGTTGCAATTACGGCGCTCACAAATCCGAATATGAAGCAAATGATACATAAAATTTGTTGAACTAAAGTTGAAGAGTTTGTTTTTTTCCTGTAAATGAAGTACAAAGCGCTTGGCAGAGTAAAGTCGACCATGCAACCACCCAAAGAACCTGCGATACCAAGCACAGGCTTCACTTGTGGGAATATTGTAGCCAAAATGACAGGCAAAATAGTTGAAATGATGAAAGCAGAGACAGTTTTAGCGACTCTTTGACATTTTGTATCTTTTTCAAGATTTCGAATTTCTTCATTTTCATCATTTTCAGGTTCATTTTGGTCACCGTAATTAATTCCACTTTGAATTACATCCAATTCAGGCAATCTATAAACTTCTTCACCTTCTTCACTAATGTTAGGCAACTCTTTTTTCTCAGATGATTCATTTTCACGGTTGTTATTATCGTCATCATTTGAATTTCCATCACATTTAAACAGATCTAAAAACATTTCATTCACAGTATCAGATATGAAGACATAAGAACCAGTAACACTCACAGTATAAGCAATTCTCATTATAACTATCATGGCATCGCCATTTGAGAAATTATTTAATACATTTCCATTCGTGCTTTCGCCGAGGAATAAATAGCCCATTAAAGCTGGAACAGTCATAAACAAAAACACAAGGAAAATTCCACCCAAAGTAACCAATTTTCTTCTTTTAATGAGTTCATGATCATCATCTACATTGATTTTATATAATTGTATCTTGGTTAAAAAAACAGATGGAAGCGCATAACACAAGGAATAAATCGAAATTGAATTGAACAATTTTATATCTGCTTTTATCACTTTACACGTTGGTTCAATTGCATGATGCTTATGGATATAAATAGAGGACTTAATGAATAATACTAAGAGAAACCAACAACATGTGAGAAAGGTTTCAATCGATATAAATTTACTGAAGATATCTGGTCGGTTGTATTTTCGCATGTCTGGAACAGCTTTTCGGTAAGTAACTGTGATAAATAAGATGATTGTGGAACAAAGAACAATAATAACACCACGTCCTGCCTTGGATGATACCGTTACATCAAGAAGTTCAAGACAAGGAATGAGTAAATCGCCTAGTAAAACGATGTAACCGATAAGAACTGGCCATAAAAGTAGAATATTGAATAAATCATAACAATATCGTCCAAAGTTCTTTAAATAATGCTTGTAATGATCGGATAATTTGGTTCGCGTTGGATCGTGAACATCAATTTCAATTATGCCAATTGTACAATAGTATGAAATAAGACACATAACAACAGATAATATTATAGATAGTATAATTCCGGAATCAACAAAGATACCAGGAGATGCAAGAATCGTTGCTCCTAATTGTTGATTCAATATCAATCCTGCAACAAGTGGACCAAATTCGCCTACGGATTTAATTGGCTGATTCGGGTTCGCGCTATAGGTTTGATTTTGATCTTCATTGCTAACTTCATCCTGTATATTTTCCATGAATTTTTACACTATAGCTATGGCTACAATTAAATTTTATAAAAAATTAAACATTTTTATTTTGGATTATATAGACTATTTAATATTATTTATTGAAAATATATTGTTTTATAACAATATAGTAAATATTTTTTAAATATAGAATATGATTTACTTCTTTAATGATTTAATAATAATTATTTTTTTTATGAAAATTATTGAAAAACAATTTTTTAATTTATATTATATGTATTATTTAATTTGTAGCAAAAATATAATTGTAAAACTGATTATTTAACGATATTAGAAAAAGCTTTATTCTTAGCAAAAATTGAATTAATTCAATTTTTCTTTTGATTAAATAATATTAAATAAATAAATTATTAACTTATAATTTACATATAAATATATATATTTTATTTTAATAATTTAATAATACATAATATTACGTAAAACACTTTTATTATAAAATATATTCTTAAAATAATTTTTTTATTTTTATGATATAAAAATTTATCTTGCTTATCAAAATTGATAAAATCGAATAATTTCTATCGGTATGGCTATTCAAAAAAAACTCATTTATCTTATAGTAAAATATATATTCATTCAGTTTTAAATAGAAAGAACATTAAAATTAATTTAGAAAACTTTTTAATTTAATTAGACAATATAAAATACTTGTAACTAATATATCGATTTTTAATTTAATTCTAAAATGTTTACTTTACATTTCCAAATGATTAAAATCATAAAAATTCAATACTAAATTAAATCGAGCCATCATATATAAATATTATTGAAGGAAAATATTTAAAAAAACCAAAATTAAAACCCTAATTAAAAGTTAAAGGATGATATCCTTATTACAATTGCTTATTTTTAATAAGCAAACTAAAAAAAAAAAAATCTTATTGAAATATAATTTAAATTTTAAGAATGTATTTTTTGATTTTAAATATAATTACAATTTGATAATAATCCCAATAATGAATAATTTATATTTAAAGTTCTTTATTTAATGAACTTTAATGATATTAAGTTAAAACTTTTAGAGAGGTATTCTTTTTTTGGTTGACATGTCTCTATTTTATAAAAATATATATGAAATAAATGAAGTGTACTTTGTGTTGATAAAATTTTTCATGTCTTTAATGTTATCTTCTGAAAAATTATTGTTAGTTAAATTTAGTTTTTTTAAATCCTTGAATGCCTGATGTAATAACAGATTTGATATAATTTAATAATTTTTCACATCCTTGATCACCTAAATTATTGTTTGATAAATCAACATCAACTGGTGAATATGGATCCAATGCACTTAAAATCATTTCACCCGTTTCTGGTGTAAGTTGACAATTATTAACTGATAATGAGCATCCAAAATCTAGAAATATTGGATATGAAAATTCTCCTATTATGCAATTATCAAAGCAAATTAATTTAGGTTTTCCATTATATATAATATCTTTAATAAAACCTCTCACATTTTGGTTTTTGTGATAAAATGAATATTTATTTATGCATTTGTTTTCTATATATAATACTAAACAAAAGTTAATTTAACCATATTGCCAATAAATGCATTATTAAAGAGATATTTAAATGATTATTTAAAAAGTATTTTGTTTCTTTATATTTCCTATATTATCATACTTATATAAGATATTAGCACTGCTATAAAGAATACTTGTTTATTTATTTTTAATATATTAGGAATTTAAAAATGAAAATAACTAAAAATTAGATATATATACTAATTAAAAATATATTATATTTATATAAAATTATATATTATAAAAAGCTATATATATTTACTAACTTTGATATATTTATTAATATAAAAATATTTCAAATCTAAATAATCACTCTATACAAAACAACTCGTTTTTCTAACCCGGTAGCTCAAATATTCTGAAGAGCAATTCAAAATAACTCGCTTTTCTAACCCGAAATGCTCAAATATTCAATTGAATTTCTGAATATTATTTTAGAAATAAATAAAAAAATTTTTAGTTATCTATTTTAACATAACCAATTTTCAACATAAAATTTAATTGAATCTCTATTATCTTGACATATTAATGATTTTATATTTATTTACTTTTTTATTAAACATTACAAAAGATATTACATTAAATAAAACAAAATTTATTTTATGATTTTAGAAAAGATCAAAAATTAAGATAATATTTGAAGAACTAAAATCATTTAAGTTGCCAAAATAATTAAAATTCTTTTATTTATTGAATTCATATTTATTCCATTTATTTTGGAATAATAAATCAGAACTCTAGATGTGTTCATTTATTATAAATCATCTAAAAGATTTAATAAATATCTAATATTAAAAATATATTTATTTACATTATATATTACAAATTAATGATTATTTCATTTATATTTGGAATATAACATTTAATTCTTTCGATTATTTTTGATTTTAACTTTTGGAATTGGATTAAGTGTTAAATATATAAATTAATCAAGCAAATATTTTTAACAAGTTTTAATTATTTCAAAAGTTTTTAAAAATGATGATCATAAAATTTCAGTTTAACGAAAATTTAAACGAAAATGCATCTAGCCTATAGTTATACAATGGATTTACTAATGTTTAACCAGAAGACATTGTAATTCTATTTCTGACATATAATATTGCAAATATTAAGATTTTAATTTCAAAATATCTGATTGAAATTATCCTATAGATATTAATATGATGTGAATAAGCATGATATATATTTTAAATTAAGTAAATATATTATTTTGTCGAGATAAAAATATTTTACAGGTATCGATGAAAAATTGTAAACGGTAATGTTAGGGGGTTTTCATATTCTTCTTTAATTAAAATTCCTTGAATTGTGATAATTTTCCATTTAATTTTTCACCATAATTTAATACATTCTTTATTTCTTCAAGATTAGTTGCAACAAGATTTCCTTTTTTCATTGATATTGTATAAGATAGTATTTTTTAAAATGATATGATTTTATATATATATTCATTGCTGAAACGAAAAATTTCATACCCCTTAATTTTACTTGTCGGAGGAGTTTTCAGTTTTTGATAAGAAATCAAATAAAAAAACGAATATTTTTCTGCATAAAACGATCAAAAAGACGATCATTCTTTTCACCATCTTTCAATTTCTCTCAAATTAATTATCTAAAATAGTCATATCATCGTACGTTTATTTTTTTCATATATTTTTTTGATTTTTTTCATTCAGTTCGCATTTTCAATCAGAGATTTTTATAAATTTGATATCGAAATTTTTTTAGGCACATTTCCTACGGATTAGTTTTAAAAATAAAATCTTACACAATTTTATATGAGAAAAAAAAGAAATTTCTCAATAAAAAATTCATATTTCTCCATTTATTTTAAGAATATATTTTTGTTATTTTTTATTGTTAAATTTTAAAGTAAAATTTTATAAAGAAAACTTTTACAGCATTTTTTTTTTAAAATAATTATAATGACTTTTGATATAAACAAAAACTAAGATCAAATATGCATATAAATCTTATTTTTTACATCTATCCCATGATATTTATCAGAAAATAAAGAAATTAATTATCTCAAAATTTCTTGTATCAGATAAAAACTGAAGGCTCCCTCATGCGAAAATGTGAGAGGTATGCTTTTATAAAGTGTATTATATTATTGAGAAGCTCATAAAACCCGATATTTTGGTTAAAAAAAACAATTTATATATAAGGAAAATTAGTGTTAACTTTTTTTCATTATATTTTATATTCTAGAGTCATTTATCTAAATCGCAGAAAAATAGTTTTTTATTTTCATATGTATATTTTCATTTTATAAATATTTGAGACTTTATTTTAAGAAAAAAATCGCTAAGAAGTAATTATATGTATTGATATATTCAAACATTTTTAATATTTTGATTTAATATTTCTTGAATTTATGATAAATGCTAATTTATCTATAATAAAACAATAATAAAAACAATCAAAAGCATACATAAAAAAAGATAATTTAGTTTTATTTTTCACTTTTTGAGAAGGCTTTGCTAAAAAAAAAAGTTGCACATACTCTACAAAAACATGACATAAACGTGACATTGAAAAAGTTATGAAATCATCACTGTCTTCTTTCAATTTTAGAAAGGACTGTCCACAATTGAGAGTGAACAGTAAAACTATGTATTAATGACCAAATGAGAATTATAGTAAATTTTTTTTTGTTTTTTTAAAATTGATTAAAAAAATAAAAAAATCGAATAATAAATGTTTAATTTTATCTGAGACACTCAGAGATAAATTCTTTTATAATCCATTAACTTTGAAAATATAACCTTACAGCCAGAATCCTGAGATTACAGTAGCTGTATGAGCTATAAAGCTAATGGATTATTTAAAGATTATTAAAAATTTTTTTCAAAAATCGAATCATTGATTGATTCTTCATCGGAAGAACCGCCCCCAATTTCATTGAAAGCAAACCATTCTGAAGAACCAGAGCCAGAAGGTTCGCACAAATCAATTAAGTCAAAATCAATTTCTGAATTTGAGTTTGAATTTGAATTGATCGGCGATTCATTCAAATTTGAATTGTCATCTTGACGAAGAGGTTTCAATTTAACAGTCTCCGCCAATTTCAAAAAATCTTCAATAAATTGATCGGATATTTCTTTGTTTGGCAGTGGGAGGAAATGTACTGTCTCGTTAAGGACCTGACAAATTTGATCATAATTAGACCCCGAACAAGAAACTGTAATAAGAATATCTCTTTCTTTTGTGGTCGCTTCTTCAATATCACTAACTGTAAAATGTAATGCATTTACAAGTTTGCTCAAAAAATGGAAAATAAATTTTAAACAATCTTGATCTATCACTCCACATTTCTGATATATTAATTCTATGAAGCCTTGACCTTTGTCACATTCAACATTAAATAAATTTTTAAGCTCCTGTAACATATTTTCACAGCCATCAACTTTTCTATTTTTAACTGTATCTTCTTCCAACTTTTCTTTATGATATCCCAATGCAAAATGTACTTCTTTTGTAGAAAACTTTAGGCGAAAGAGATTTTTCGTTTTTTTAGGAGGTTGCATATTTGAAAATGATTAAAATTTTGTATAAAATAATCTCTCTGAAAAACTGAAAGTATAAATCTTTTTTATTTCGATCTATTAATAATTTATTTAAATTATTTTATTAAAATTAATTTTATTGACATATATGGATATATAAAACAATATTTATTTTAGGTAAAAAAAATTTAAATTCATATATTTCAAAAATTCCATTCAACCAATAAAATTATTTTATATGGCAAAAATTAAACCAAAACAGAGTCTCACAAAATATGATCGTTAAAAATAAAATCTTACACAATTTTATATGAGAAAAAAAAGAAATTTCTCAATAAAAAATTCATATTTCTCCATTTATTTTAAGAATATATTTTTGTTATTTTTTATTGTTAAATTTTAAAGTAAAATTTTATAAAGAAAACTTTTACAGCATTTTTTTTTAAAATAATTATAATGACTTTTGATATAAACAAAAACTAAGATCAAATATGCATATAAATCTTATTTTTTACATCTATCCCATGATATTTATCAGAAAATAAAGAAATTAATTATCTCAAAATTTCTTGTATCAGATAAAAACTGAAGGCTCCCTCATGCGAAAATGTGAGAGGTATGCTTTTATAAAGTGTATTATATTATTGAGAAGCTCATAAAACCCGATATTTTGGTTAAAAAAAACAATTTATATATAAGGAAAATTAGTGTTAACTTTTTTTCATTATATTTTATATTCTAGAGTCATTTATCTAAATCGCAGAAAAATAGTTTTTTATTTTCATATGTATATTTTCATTTTATAAATATTTGAGACTTTATTTTAAGAAAAAAATCGCTAAGAAGTAATTATATGTATTGATATATTCAAACATTTTTAATATTTTGATTTAATATTTCTTGAATTTATGATAAATGCTAATTTATCTATAATAAAACAATAATAAAAACAATCAAAAGCATACATAAAAAAAGATAATTTAGTTTTATTTTTCACTTTTTGAGAAGGCTTTGCTAAAAAAAAAAGTTGCACATACTCTACAAAAACATGACATAAACGTGACATTGAAAAAGTTATGAAATCATCACTGTCTTCTTTCAATTTTAGAAAGGACTGTCCACAATTGAGAGTGAACAGTAAAACTATGTATTAATGACCAAATGAGAATTATAGTAAATTTTTTTTTGTTTTTTTAAAATTGATTAAAAAAATAAAAAAATCGAATAATAAATGTTTAATTTTATCTGAGACACTCAGAGATAAATTCTTTTATAATCCATTAACTTTGAAAATATAACCTTACAGCCAGAATCCTGAGATTACAGTAGCTGTATGAGATATAAAGCTAATGGATTATTTAAAGATTATTAAAAATAGTTAGTAAATATCCAATTGAATTCCGTTAAATTTTGTTCCAATAAATTGGAAAAATCACCCTCAGTTTCATTAAGAGGAGACACATAGAAAGAATCAGGGCCATTATTTTCTACAGAAACATTTGTTAAGTCAAAATCAATTTCTGAATTTGAGTTTGAATTTGAATTGATCGGCGATTCATTCAAATTTGAATTGTCATCTTGACGAAGAGGTTTCAATTTAACAGTCTCCGCCAATTTCAAAAAATCTTCAATAAATTGATCGGATATTTCTTTGTTTGGCAGTGGGAGGAAATGTACTGTCTCGTTAAGGACCTGACGGATTTGATCATAATTAGACCCCGAACAAGAAACTGTAATAAGAATATCTCTTTCTTTTATGGTTGCTTTTTCAATAGCACTATCTTGAAAATATAAGGGTTTTCCAATTTTGCTTAAAAAACTGATAATGAATTTCAAATTATATTGATTATCCTTGCCATATTTACGTACTAATTTCATGAATCCTTGTCCATTGTCACATTCAACATTAAAATGATTTTTAAACTCCTGTAACGTATTTATAGTTGGTTCTTTCCAAGATGAATTGGATGGTGTTTTTCTTTGACGTGGAATCATAACTGCCCACTTCTCAACTTCATTGGGGAGCAATTTAGGGAAAGTTTCTAGAATTATTTTTTTATCGCAGCCAGAATTTGAATATTTATCATTAAATAATTCCTTTATTTCTCTAAAATTATGCTGCGTATTTTGCGCTATTATTTCTAAATTGACAACACATTTACCATCTTTACGGATTGCTAGGCCAAATTCACAGCAATCAACTTTTTTATTAATTTCAGCATCTTCTCTACACTTTTTTATAAGATATCCCAATGTAAAATGTTCTTCTTTAACAAAAAACTCTGGGAAAAAGGGATTTTTCTTTTTTTTACTCCGTTTTTGGGATCTCATATTTGAAAATGATTAAAAATGTATATATAAAATAATCACATTGAAAAACTGAAAGCATAAATCTTTTTTATTTCGATCTATTAATAATTTATTTAAATTATTTTATTAAAATTAATTTTATTGACATATATGGATATATAAAACAATATTTATTTTAGGTAAAAATATTTAAATTCATATATTTCAAAAAGTCCATTCAACCAAAAAAATTATTTTATATGGCAAAAATTAAACCTTTTATAACCGCTTTATCAACACAAATATATAAATATAAATCATTCAATATCATTTGTAAAGTTTACAAATATAAATAACAACATGTATACGTTTATATTTATTAATTTTCAAGATTTTCAATAAGAAAGTATCCATATATCAATATGAAAGAAAATTATAATTCATACAATTATTTATTATGAATTATTTTTTTTAAATGACATCATACAAATCATAGTTTGTATAAACTATTTGTTTTAAAAAGTAAAAAAAAAAAAAAAAAAAAAAGAAATTTCCAAAAAATGTCAAAACTATAGAAGATGAACTATCTTCAATTGCTCAAGTTCAAAATTTGATTCAAAAAAGATCAGAATTATGCTGAAATATAAATGGTGCAAAAATACCATGCACATTGGTTATAGGCGCCTTCACTCCAACAAACATGTCTCCATATTCAAAAAAAAAAAAATATTTTGATGGAAATAAAAGTAGTGGAAATATTTTAATGTTTTTAAAAACATAAATTAACTCTTATTTCATAATTACTTCAATCAACAACTGCCCCATCATCACATCTATCAACAATATTAACAAAAGAATAAATAAAAATTATTTTTAAAACCATTCAAAAATACTTCATTCTTTTTTATTTATATAAATTTAATTAAAAAAATATTAATATTAATAATACTATAGATAAAGATAATTATTAAAATTTATATATTTCAATTTGCTTATGAAATTTTGAATCATTAATCTAATAAATCATACAAAAAAAACATTTATTTTATTTTTATTTTATCTTTGAATTATACAAATAAATTTTAATATAATTAATAAATATAAATTAAATAAATATTTTAAATATAATATAAAGCAGTTTTATAATAACATCATCAGTGGATTCAATGGACTCTCACTCTGAAATTTTTTTTTTTTTTATTTTGAATTCAAAGTACACTAAATTTTTGGTTCCAGTTGTGAAGATTGACAAAAATTTATATCTTCAAGAAAAATTAATTTTGGATGACTTTGTGGTTTATCCATATTTCATAATGATGACTTACAATTTTATTGTAATTCTTAATGCAAAAATTGATTATAATCGAATTAATGATTTTAATCTACTATTCATGTTCCAAATCGCCATTTTTTCTCTTTTCTATTAAATATGAAGTATACATAACAATCATAACAATTTTTATCAACAATAATTAATTGATATTTTTTATATAAATCATGATATTTGATACATTTGAAATTTAATTTTATTTCTAATATATATATAAAATATATTATTTACTTCATAAATATTTTCCAATTATATAATATTTGAAATATAAGATTAATTGATTATTTTTAATAATATGTATATACTAAAAATTTATATTAGGTATTAATAATAAATATATTTTATTATATCCAAATTTTCAGTAATAAAATAAATGATGATAATTTTGTAACAAATGATTCTTTATATTCATTTTTCTTTTTAAATCTTTATATGTACATAATTCATATAAGAAATGATCTTAAATATTTATATATAGAAATTTAAAATATTAATTCAAATAATCAAAATACATTTTTAATGAATACCTGTTTTATTAGAATATCATAAATAACATTCATACATAAATCTGAAATAAGATTTCCAAACAAAAGTTAAAATTTCACCATTTCAATAATATTTTTGATACCATCACAAAATCATTGATAAATTACTTAAAAATAGTTTAACAGCAAAATATTTGTTCAAAAATTGTATTATCTAATTGTTGAATTAAGAACACTTTTCAATAAAAGCTTTTTTTTAGAAATACAATCTTTTACTTCACATAAAAATGGTTTGAAATTTTCAATTTGATGGTAATTCAAATATAATAAAAAAGCATTCTCCTGGAAAATCTGTGTTTTGAACCCATTTTTTATCATTGAAAAAATAATTGCCATTAGATCTAAATTTATGTTTTTGGCTTTTGAAAATAATTTATATTTTGAATTAATCGGAAATCCCCTATAGAAATTTGAATGCATTATTTAAATAATTATTTTGATTTGAATACTTTTTATTTTAATTTTGAATACTCAATTCTCACCGAATTTTTATGATACATTTCATTCAGTTTTGAAAATTTATCTATTTTTTTAACTTTATAATTAATGAAACAAATATTACTATAAAAAGGTTTTCTCATGTAAATCCACAAAAAAATTTTTTTTTCATATTTTTAATAATATCATGATATTGTTTTCTATTAGTTTTTATTTATTATTCCCATACCAAAGTTAACTATCTATGATGATTAAATTGAATTTATTGTTAAGTGATAATTGAATTCCGATCATAAACAATGATATAAATGGATTAAACAATTAACACATTGAAATTTTATTACAATTTCAAAACGTTTTTCAATTGAAATTTTGAATCATGATCGAAGCATTTGAGTAAATTATACAAAAAATAAACAAATACAATTGGTTATAAACATTACTTTTTCTAAATGCTATGGAATGATGAATAGAATAGGAAATAATTATTATCAAATCCGAAACGTTTTTCAATTGAAATTAAATTAAAGAATATAATTGTTTTTATTTCAGTTATTAATAGTAATACAAGTTGATGGTAATGATCAATTTGAAGAACAAACCAGGGACACACTGTTAATGCAGCCTAATTTGATACCGATGCATATAAATAAATATCCAATGATTGATCATCCTAAGAAAACTAATCCATCTGATAATGCATTGAATAATCCCTTCCTTTTGTGTAGCAAATTGATTTCAAAAAAATTACGCAAAAATCCATTTTCAGTGGAAGAAGATAAATTGATTTTGAAATTAGTGAAAACAATCGGTGAAAATAAATGGGTTGACATTTCAAAATGCATGAGGAAAAAGCACTATAATAGAAATTCAAGACAATGCAGAGATCGTTATTTTCATTATTTAAATCCTAATATAAATAGACTAATGTGGTCAAGTGAAGAAGATGAACTTTTATTGGAAAAAGTTGAAAATGAAGGGAAAAGATGGAAGAGGTTTGAAAGTTTTTTCCCTGGAAGAACAGAAGTCTCACTGCGAAATAGATACAATTTGTTGATCAGGAAAAAGGATAAAAATGAGAAAAAGAAGGAAAAAAAGACAGAGAAAAAAGATATCATCATGTCTGATTCTTTCACTTTTTTGGATTCCTATTATGCTGGAATTAGAGGAAGATACTTGAGAAAAAGATTCACAAATACCACAAAATCTAATGAAAATCCGTCATATCAAAATGATGATATTTTTAATTATTTTGATGATGAACAATTAAATGATGACAATGATTTGTCAGTTCTTTCATTACTTGATGATGCAAATGATTTTGATAATGCTTGCTTTATCTAAAAAATGATTTCAATCTAATAACTAAAATAAAAATCTAAAATAATTTGCGTTTTTTATATTTTATTCTTTAACATTATTATAACTTGCCATTTATCTGCTATTTAGAACCATAATGCATTTTAATTCAAAAACAAGCATATATCAACATGATTTTCTATAACATAATTTTAAATTCAGAATTTATAAAATTGGATTTACATTTCTTTTTGAGAAATAATATACCATTTAGATAAAACTAATATTCTCATTTTTATTAGTTAAAATTAATTATTTTTCCTGATATTTAATATTTGATATCTATTATGGAGGGGGAAGGGGAAAAGAGAGAGAGAAAGAAAAAATGATCGTCAAAGTCAATAATGCGTAAATAGACTTGTTATATCTCGGTAATCGATATCAATTAACAGTACGTTTTTTGATATTGATAACAAAATTTTTAATTTGAAAATCGATTTGTATATCAAATGTCGAGAAAAATTTTGATGTCAAGAAAAAAATTTTTGAGAAATAAAAAATACAAATATTTTTGCTTATAATAGATTTTAAATAATAAAAAATGAGAATATATGATTTATCTAAATGATACAGGTCGCGACATTCAAGTTGCAATTTTTTCCCGACCAAGTTGCAATTCCTCTCAATTTTGTGAATTTTTTTGAAAGGGTGTTAAATTTGTTCATTTAACATTTTGTATTATCAAAAAGTTTTTATGTACGTTTTTATCCTTTTCACGCCAACCAAGTTGCATGCGACCGTTTATTATTTTTTAAAAAATTGAATGCTTTTGCCGACCAAGTTGCAATTTTTTTCATTCAATTTTTTTAAAATTTTATATAAATAAATATTAATTTAGAATCTTAAATACATAAAAATATTTTTTAAAAAATAAAGCTTTTTATTCAAGATTTGTTGAGATATTCTTATTTGAAATTTTAGCAATCTGGCCGACCAAGTTGCAAAAGCTCGCCAACCATTTTGCAATAATGGTTACATTTATGTAAAAAAAATATAACCATATCCATTGAATTCGCGACCAAGTTGCAATTCAGAAATAATACAAATTCGTATAAAAATTATTATAATTATGTAATAAATATAATTTTGTTTTCAAAAAACTTATAGATAATAAATCATGTAATTAAATTGTTTTTATTTTGAAGAATAATTGATTTAAAAAGAATCTCAAAATTTTTATTTAGCATAGAAGTATGAAGTATTTGATTAAAATAGATATTCTACCGATATAAATATATTGATATTAATCGTTTTTTAAAAAGAAGTTAATAATTTTAACATGATATTTTTTTGAATATTTAATAATCTTGGCATAATTTTGCTACTATTTGTTTCAATAAATAGATTTAAGTACTTATTTTTGGTAACATTTGAGTTTATCAGTTATTTAAAACAATACTAAATAAATAATTACAATAATTTAAAGAATTTGAGGCTTTATAAAGATAATTATGCATATTTAATGTAATTAAATGCATTTTATTGAATTTTCAAAGTACATTTATAAGCCAAATATTATAATATTAAAAAATGAGAAAAAAATATCTATTTTCATTTTTAAACAATGAAAATTATAGTGTATATTGGTCAAAATATTTGCATTATAATGAATTTTAGTGATATATGGGATTGAGTTTTCCTAATATAAGATATTTGATAAAATTCCAGAAAAGCACTCATGCATGTGAAGAAAATGTTATATGAATGTCATATATGTATTCTTTCTCGTTTTTCCTCTTTAAAAAAATGTATTTCATTGTTATATTTAATTGGCGTATTTTTTGGCGTATTCATACGCCAAAAAAAAAATTCTGAAGAATTGAGAGAAAAGTTCTCAAATTTTGAATTGGGTGTATTTTTTGGCGTAAAAATACGCCAAAAGCATTTTTCCCTTACCATTTCGAAATATCAAAATTTATATGGCTAATACCTCTTGGCAACAGAATTTCCCATCTGTATAATGTTTATGGCTGATAATACGTAAAATTGAAAATCTGTGTTTTTAATATAAAAGATTTTTTGATGTTTTTTAATATGGTGAAATTTAATAAAAATTGACCTTAAAAATTTTAAAATAAAAAAATGATGTTTTTTTCGTTGAAAAAAGCATAAAAATATAATTATTTAAGAAAATTAGTATTTGTTATTTATTTTACAGTAAAGAAAACATACTTATTATACAAAATCTCTTAATTTTGATATAAATTAATAACGTTCTTTTTTGGCGTATTAGGCTCTGGCGTGTATTTGATGAAATTTGCCTTGGCGTAAATGTCTATGATTTTTATCATCAATATTATAAATTCCTTTAAATGCTTGAAAATCAACAGATAATTGGCTTTGGTGTACTTGATTTTGCAAAGCTCTTAATAAAGCTTTAGGCGTCGACATATTAATTTTTCCCTCTATTTTGGATAATATTTATTATACCAAAAAATTGAAATAAAATTCTTAACTTTTTGAATTCATCACCGACCAAAATGCAATTTTTCTCTCAATTTCAAAAAAACGGTCTCGCCGACCAAGATGCAATTTTTTATCCCGCCGACCAAGTTGCAATTTTTTTTTGTTGAATTGGTAGGAAAGTACATCTTCATTTATTTTTTTTAAAAAAATAAAAACAATGAATAACGAGTTGGAATATAAAAAAAGGTTTTTTCATCATTTTTATCTAAATTTGATAAATTGTATACTGATATTCTGTGAATTTAGTTGAAATAAAAGCCACAACTATTTTTTCCTGATTTTTAAAAATTAAATCTAATAATCATAATAATTATAAAATATTTAAAAAAAATATTAATAATCTCATAAGATATTTGAACGGGAAATTGATTGCAATTAGGTCGGCGAAAAGGTGTCAAAAGTTACGTTAAAAAAATTGAATGTTTCAGAAAAAGTGAAACAAATTGAGAGGGACTTGCAACTTGGTCGGGAAAAAATTGCAACTTGAATGTCGCGACCTGTATATTATTTTACAAAGAGAAAAATAAAATCTAATAATGTTTATTAAGTGAAAAATGTCTGATAATAATAAAAGTTATTAAATGTACAATATTTTTCATATAACATTTCTGATTTTATTAACGATTTCCTGATAAATTCGATATCAGGTTTACAAACTGATAATGGATTATCGAGCTTAAAAAAGTGTTAATTCTGATATTGATTCTCAAAATAGCATGCCTCTCGGTAAAGTCTACGAAATATAAAATAAATCAAGTGACTTTATTTATTATTTATAAATCTCTTCTATATTTAGCAACAAATATATATATATATATAACTCAAGTTACTTTCTTTAGTGTTGGCTTTGTTTTGTTGAAATTTTTGCTATTTTTCAAATTATAGCCTTCTTTTTGAGAAATATATTTTCATATTTTTCAAAAATTCACTATCGTAACTTGTTCTTTGTACAGCATACTGTGGCCTGCATACAATTCCAGAAGGATTGATTCAGGCCAAGCATGTTGCGTGCTTTTCTGCTCTTGTAATGGAGTATGGAGCTGTTTTATACTGATAGCTTGCAGGAACAATCACTATTTGTTGCCTTGAATCTTCATATTCAGACGTTCCCATCTCATCTAAATCAAAAATAAAGTCGATAGGAACGTCCTGAATTTCTTTTTGTAAAGTATTCAAATTATTTTCAATATCTTGAATAGATACTTTAATTCTTTTATCTTCTAAAACAATTCCTACACAGCTTTTGAACATATCTGAGAATTTTATACTTATCATATGGCGTATAGTATCAACATAAGTGTATTTGTTAAAGGTTGTATATATAAATTTTGTAATTTGGTTTATAGTTGGGTAAATTGATAATGAATGCATTCTCTTTATTTCTTTTTCTAATATGTTGAATTCTTCTTGAGTTAAACAAGGCGGCCTTCCATCACGACCAACTCCTCTTTTAAATTTCATATGTAGCTTTCTTGCTTTTTGCCTACAAATGCCAAACACGTCTCCTATTTGCCGATACTTTACTTGTATTAGTAGTATACGGTAGGCCATGCCTTGCACAGCCTACCCTCTTCGCTGCGCTCGAGACTACTCCAAGGGCTCGCGCCCTGAACCCATTCAGAAAGTTCTATCGTCCGTGTATTCAAAAAGTTCTCTAATCAAAAAGTAGTATTTATATATGGCGTGATTTTTTAATGTCGCTGCGCTCCATAAAAAATCCCATCCATTTTGCTAACGCAAATGGCAGCTAACACAAATGACAGTCATTAAAGACTACAAAAAAATGTTTACCACGATTGAAATGTACCGATAAGTTTTTTTTACTCATTCCATTTCGATTGTTTAATGTAAATCTGTCTAGATATTGGATTTTGATTTAAATTCATTCTTACATTAAAGTCATATGTTGTATATTGAACAACTTTCACTTTCTTTGACCCATATATTTCATCAAGTAAGGCAATTTTTGATCCATGAAGAAGTCTTACAAAATGTTTCTCACCACTGGTCTCAAAAAATATTAATAACACTTCATACGCATCAGATTCAGATTCAAAACCAACTGATAAAATATTTTTGTTTGATTCATAATTCATACTTGTTAATTCATCAACTAAGGTTGATACATTGGGATTAAAATTCGAAAATGGGAATAATTTTTTTTCTTTTTGGGATTTAGATCATTTACTAAAAAAAAAAAAAAAAAAAAAAAAAGCTATTATTTGACCTTTCTTGATCGTATTTGATTCAAAAAATTGAGTAGATTTCTGTTGAGCATTTGTTGACCTTTTAAGTTCACACATTTATTTATTAAGATATTCTGTGTAATATGCCATTTTATCATTTTTTTGTTGCTTCAATCATATATAATTCATAAAAATGAATAAGATAAAATAATCATTTTAAAAACCAAATTTATTTTTTATCTCAATGGTTATTAATTTCAATTTTTCTGTTTTACAATTTCTATGGTTCGATTGAAATTATCATCATTTTTTTTTTATATTCATAATTACATATATATTCAGGTAAAAATGTTTCTTTTTTGAATGAAAAGAATTCAGTTTCATATTTTATACATCAAAACTTATCATTCATATATGTTAATTTTAAAATAAATCATATTTATAAAAAAAAATAACATTTAATACCTTTTTTTCTTAAAAAGTATGCTTTATGAAAAGAATTTATTGATATAATAATGAATTACTCTATGAAATTTCAAATTCAGACAAATAACTTCAATTTAAAGAAATAATTTGATCATTTTTAAAACACTAATCTGCTTTAATGAAATGTTATCATGTAAAATAGCACTGTTTGTTAATTTTCGTTTTATATTATATCTATTTCCTTTGACTTTTTGACAATGATAAATAAATTATTCTTTTTCATGATTATTACCAAATTTTGAATAAAAATCCCAAAGATTTGAAAAAAAAATTGAATGTATTTTGGTTTTCCCTACCTTTTATTGAATACATCAATCCCTTTTAATCCCAAAATTCAATACTTTCATCCCATCAAATCCCAAAATTCAATACTCTAATCCCATGAAAACTTAAAATTCAATACTCTAATCCCAAGATTGAATGATAAAATCCGATAAATCTCAGAAAATTGAATAGAACTCTCTCAAAATTGAGAGAATCCCTTTCAATTTAATGGGATTAGTATATTTTAACAAAAATATGGTTACTTTAAAATCACAGAAATATGGTTATAATTTAAATTCATAATAATATGGTTATAATAAATTCACAATAATATGGTTATATTAAATGCTTTAATAATAATATGGTTATAATAACAAAATCCCATAAATCCCAGATTTTAATCCCATTTGGATTAGAAAAAGTAAAATGGGACTATCTGACATGCTTACATCAACCCATTTATCATAACAATCAACAAAACCATCATCATTTGCCTTTTTATAGGAATTACAGAAATATGTTGCTCCATCAATTTCGATATCCCAATAATTATCAGTATTTTCATCATCAATTTTAACTAATATAAAAAAGAAAGCGATGTGGAACAGTTGGTTTAGTTTGTGAGGCTCATAACCTCAAGGTCGCTTTCTTTGACTTGTTGAAATTACTTGAAATATTGTTTTTCATCAGATTTTTTGGTTCAAGGAATACAAATCGATTTACTTAATAATCTGACTTTTTTCGAAAGGACGAATCATTTGATTTTTCTTTCTTTTCTTTTTTTTTTTAAAAAAGTGACGAACTTAAAGAAATAACAGAGAAAATTAATTTTTATATTTAGGTTAATTTGTATGAATTAAAGCAGTTCATTGTATTTAGGTCAATTAATTTTTCAATTTTTACTTATTATAGTAATTTTCAGCATTGAAATATCTCAATTCATTGTACCTATGATCGATAATTGAAGCATCGACATTAGAAGCAAGCTGGTATGAATTATCTTTCATATCAACCAATATCTCGTTGAAAGTTGGTCTGTTATATGGCCTAAAAGACAGGCAGCGAGAAATCAAGTCAATGCAGAAGCTGGAAATATTTTCAGATTCTTTTGGCAATTGAATTTTTTTTCCATTCAATTTATCTTTCAAATTCATGTGAGGAACGGAGCCAGTAAAGATGAAATAAAGAAGGATTCCGTAAGAATAAACGTCGGTCTTTGAATTGTAATCTTCTTCATTTAACATTTCAGGTGACATGTAATCGAATGTTCCAACTCCTTTTGTCAACGTTGATCCAACGAATGAATAGTTAGTCAGCAACATTTCATCAATTTTGATCAGTCCAAAATCGATCAATTTCACTTCAAAAGCATCGTTCAGCATGATGTTTTCAGCCTTCAAATCACGGTGGATCATGTTGTGCTTATGAATAAAGGACATGGCAAATGCAACTTCAACTGCAATTCGTGCTTTAATTGTGTTGTTTATGATCGTCTCTCTCAAAAAGTTCTTAAGATTATACTTGTAATATTCAAGGTATATGGCGATCGTTGTTTGATCTTTTTTCCCTTTCACTTTTTCTGAGGTGTTAAGCCCGATAGCTTGACAAATGCATGGATGATGGAAAGAGACAAGAAACTCGAATTCTTTGATTGCATTTTGAACATTTTTGAATGCTGTTTCTTCTTTCAATTTGATAACTTTCTTGCACATCGTTTTTTTGGTGCGAGTGTTGAAAACTTTGTAGACAATTGATGTGTCGCCTTCCCCAATTTGCTCGACCTCTTCGATGTATTGTTCTTCATCAGATCCAACAAATGAAAGTTCTTTTTCTTCTGAATCATGAATTTTATATAATTTGTCCATTCGATCTTGGTACTCGTATATAGATTTGACGTCGGTTTTCATGCCAAATTCTTCCAGTGTGAAATCATGCGACTTAATGTTCCGCAAAATGTTTTCGAAACTTGGGCGAATTACGGGATTTGGAGCCCAGCACCATTCAATTAAATTCCAGTAGAAATCGGGAATGTTTTTAGGACGTTCCGGCCTCATTCCATTCAGAATTTGGTTCTTAAATAAAAATTTAGATTTGACCCTTTCAAATCCTAAAAATTCTTTAGAAAACATTCTGTAGACAATCATGCCGTATGAATAAACATCAGAAGGAGGACCGATGTAATCTTCATCACATTCAATTATTTCAGGTGAAATAAAGATAGTACTACATGGAGTTAAAGCTTCATCATATTTGTTACAATGCGGATATGTGTATTCAAATCCAGAAATTTTGGGCTCAAAATTGTCGTCAAGAAAAATGCAGCTTGTGCTTAAACACAGATGAACAAAACCTTTTTTATGAACGTAGTTCATTATTGCTGCAATCCCGTAGATAATTTTACATCGAATTGTTGGATTTAGTTTGTCGTCTCTTCGTGATAGATAATTATCAACAAGTGTAAATGCGTTGCCATTTTCCAAATATTCCCATGCTAGCATTGGGTCACTAATAGTTATCGATTCATTAGTTTGATTGTTTTCTGGTGGAATTTGAAATTTATTAGATTTTTCTGGTATGTATATACCAATAAACTTAACAAGTCCTGGCGTTTTAAGAACAAGAGACAAAACAAAATAAGAAGCAAGATCTTGAATTGTAAATTCAATAAATTTAAAAAATATAACCTTTTTATTTGTCTTCTTTTCAAAGCCAACGAGTGGATTTTGGGCATGATGCAATAGCCGGAGTTGAATAATGTAATCATGTAAATCGAGTGAATTGAGTATTTTGGTTTCTCCAAATAAATATTCTGGAACATGGTTGAATTGCCAAAGATAATCAATGATTTCTCCATCACATTTAACACCTTCAGGAGAAAATTCAATTTTACATACCCTTTTTAGAGTATTTGTCTTTTCTTTCTTTTTGAACATTAAACTCCAATATTGGTTTTTTAAACTCAGAAAATATAATTTGTAAACTATTCAATATTTTAATCTATATTTTTTATTTATCTCAACATTTAAGTCATCTATATGATTTTAATTTGATAAATATAATATTTACTAAAATTATTTACTAAAATTATTAACTAACTATTATTATTTAATCATGAAAAATTTAGAAATCAAATTCAATTTTACTAACAATTTATTATTTAATTATGAAAAAATTCAATTTTACAATTATAGAAGTCAAATTCAATTTTATAATTATTCCAAATTTTTGATGAATTATCTATATTTCAGGTATGCTCATCGGGATTGTGACTGGGATTCTAAAAAAATCATGGGATTGGGACACGTCCCGTCCCTTATGTTCCCTGGGAAATCCCGATTAATTGTGCAAAATGGTTAAAAATAGATGGGTCCCGACTGAATATGCTGGGACTTTTCACAAAGTTCTAATTTAAAAAAAAAAAGATTGAAGTAAAAACATTTAACTTTATATATCAATGTAATTAATCTGTTTTAAAAACATATGAATTAGCTTTTTATGAATGCGAAAATCTGATAAAAATTGAATTTTCACCAAGTTTTAATTTACAAATAATTGAATGCATTTACATGTTTTAAACAATTCTATAATCTGTTTTAAAAATACGTACCAAAACAATTATTTGCTGTTATATTTATATATATAACCAATTGAAAATCCATTATTCAAAGATAACAGAAATTGTAAGAGAAATCAACAAAGACATATTTGGCGTCACAAATGAAGTCATTAAAGAAAGAAACTTTAATTTTGCTGAACTTTCTATTGAACATCAAATGTAATCATCTTTATGTAAATTATTTGTATGGATCAAGCAGAATTAATATTTGTTGTTAGAAATAGCTCAAAATCCATTAAAGAAATCCGTGGTGATGAAGATTCTCAGGAGATCCATTAAATAGTATAAGTCACTTTCTTTTTTATATTTGGGCAAATCAAGAAAAAGAAAGGAAGCCATAAATATAAATGAATATAAAATATTATTTGATTCTCGTAAAAAAATATATTTAGACATATCAGATCTAATGACATTTATTTATTTAACTTTTTATATTACCTAAAAAAGATCATTATTTCAATTAAAATTATACTAACAAATTATTTGATAGAATTATGATTAACATATTAATATTAAAAAATTCAATTGATAAACATTATGAATACAATATTAATTATAAGATTATAATTATGCATATTATGTATATTTCATGAACAATTTTACATAAAAATAGTTTTTTATTTTTAAATATGATGTTTTTGATTTGATATGAATTAAATATTTTTTTTGAGGTATTTTATGATTAAATACGCATAATAATTTTAAAAATTGATCGTTTGCAATCTTTATGAATTTCATATATTTAATGTCAATTATTAATATATATAAAATATTGTTAATTAATAATACAGTTCAGATAAACGATTAATATATATTAGTTAAAAAAATAACAATCACTTGTAAATCAGAAATAAAATTTATTTGCAAAAGGTCAATTTTACTTAGAACTTAATTTTGAGATACCATTAATTATTCAAGAATAAAATACTCAAATATCGTTTTTCTACAAAATTTTTGCATTGAAATTGTATTATTTATTTGTCGACTTAAGAACGCTTTTCAATTATAATATTCTATGCCAAATACAATTACATATCGTAATTATTCAATTTTGATTTGATGGTGAATTAAATACAGAAATTATAAAAATAAAATAAATATAAAAAAACATTCATCTGATAAGTTTTAGCTCATATACTCATTTTTTATCATTGGAACTTATTTGCTAATTACACCAATTTTAAGTATAATATAATTTTCAAGTCATTTGAATTTATCGTAAATCCCTTATAGAAATTTGAAATTATCACTCAAATATTTGAATAAAATAACAATTTGAATACTTTTTATTTTAATTTGAATACTCCAATTCTCACCGAAATTCAATTTAATTTGTCATTCAGAAGGTTTAAAATTATTTTTTTTTTTTAAAAATCTAATAGTAAATGAGATATATTACCATATAAATTCCAACTTATATAATTCTACATAAATTTTATTTCAATTGTAATAATAATATTTATTATATGGTAATTATTATACTATTAAGTTTTATTTATTATTTATATATACTGAAGCTAATATGATAAAAAAATAAATTGTATTACTGGTGGATTGATATTTGAATTCCGATCAAACGAATTGATAAATGGATTTTCAACCATAATTGAATATTGATCGAAACATTTGAAAGGAAGACTCACAAATTAACTATTTACAATTGATTATAAATATTACTTTTTCTGCGTGCAATTGAATGATTAATTACTTCGAAAATAATAAAATTATCAATTCTGAAACGTTTTTCAATTGAAATTAAATCAATACATTAAAAATTGAGTGATTACATTTATTCATTTTTTAACATTACACAGTATTATTAATAATGCAAGCTGTTGACATTAATCAGGTAGAAGAACAAAGCAATGGCATTGCTTTTAATCAGTCTATTTCAATGCCATTATTTATGAAAGAAAGTTCTCTTCTTTCAGCATCTCAGATAATTAATTCATCTGATATTTCATTTAGTGCTTTTCCTTTTTATTCACAACTGATTCCTAACAAATTACACAAGAATCCATTCTCGATTGAAGAAGATAAATTAATTTTGAAATTGGTAGAAATTATTGGTGAAAATAATTGGGTTGACATTGCAAAGTACATGAAAAAGAAGAATTTTGATAGAAACTCTAGACAATGCAGAGATCGTTATTATCATTATTTAAATCCTAATATAAATAAATTAATGTGGTCTAAAGAAGAAGATGATCTATTAATGGAGAAAGTTGAAAATGAAGGGAAAAAATGGAAGAAATATGAAAAATTTTTCCCTGGAAGAACAGAAGTTCAACTTCGAAATAGGTATAATTTACTTGCTAGGAAAATAGAGAAAAATGAGAAAAAGAAGGAGAAAAAGATTGAGAAAAAAAGAAATATTATGTCTGATTCCTTTTCTTTTTTGGATTCTTATTATGCTGGAATAAGAAAGAGATATTTGGCCAAGAGATTCGCTGGTGCCATAAAATCTACAGAAAATGTATCAAATCAAAATGACAATAATTTCTGTTTTTCTGAGGATGCACAAACAAATGATGATGATTTGGATTTCTCAATATTTCCATTACTTGATGATATTAATGATTTTGACGATTCTTTTATTATTTAAAGTTAATGCTTTTATTTTAAAAATAAAAATTAAATAATCAAATTATTAATGTATTAATAATATCTTCAATTATTTAATTTACCAAGATAAAAATAAAAATTAAATAATTGAAGAAATTATATTTCAACAATTTTAAGTATACGCAAGTTATTTGTATAAAAATATCTTCAATTATTTATTTTACCAAGATAAAAAATATATAGTAAATACATATAATTTAACACGTTAGTATATAATGCTTATAAATAGAACCACATAATTTTTCATAATCGCTGTAATATCTTACGTAAATTATATAAAATTTTATAAAAACCTTTTACTCAATTTTGAATAAAAAAAAAATGTACGATACGACTAAATGTTATATGATTTATTCAAAAAAAAATTGATTTTAAAACGATCAAAAATCGTTTTTTTTTTTTTTACTACTTTATAAGCTTGTCTTTGAAAATAACAGTATTTGATACAACATTAGGAAAACAGTATAACAAGTAAAAATAATCTTTTGTTTTTAAATGGCCTTGCATTTATTTTTTGTTTTTTTTTGCTAATGTATATATTTATTATATCAATGAAAACAACTTTACTACCTATTTCTTTAGATTTGCTTTTCTACTTTAATAAAAAGTATATATACTTTTTGATAAAGTTCAATGAAGTTTTCCATCAACATATTCTGAAACTATTTATTTAATAATATAAAATTTACCATTTATCTGTTCTCTTGTGCCTACAATGCTAAATGTAATTAAAAGCATGTATATGCCAACATGATATATATAAAAAATGATTATCAATTGATCTACACCAACAACAAAATAAATGAACTTTTTCAAAATGTAAAAAAAATATCTGATTGAAATAATTTATCGACTTGAATAGAAAATTAAAAATATTCAGAATGTAAACTATTGAAAATTTCTTCTCAAAGTATTTAAAGATGAATCGCTATTTAATTCTGCACTATGTTGGGCAATACCTACTTCCCACCATGCTTATCATAGAATTAATTCTACTTTATAAATCGAATGTTCCTTATTATCAAGAGGTAGGACCGATTCCAGTTAAATCGAATAATGATGCCCTCAAATTTAATCCAGCTATTTCCCCATTAATAATTTCACACATTACTGATACTCATATAAACACATATAATTCAACCTATGGGCGACACTTGGAAAAATGCTTAAAAAGCTCTATATTATATCACCCAGATGTATTATTACATACAGGCGATGCAGTAGATAATTTTTGTACAGATCAAAGACCGAAATATGGCGATCAATGCTCTAATGATTTTACTCTATATGATAAGATCATTAGTAAATATAAATCTGATTTTAAAACCATTCTTGGAACTGCAGGAAACCACGATATTTTTGGTATTTTTTCTTTTGATTCTCCCAAATTCCATTTTCTAAAAACAGCCCGCAAATATTATGATAATCCAATGCAAACTTACGACGAATTTCTAGTTTCAAATTATCCAGTCAAAGTTAATGAAGATCTGACTATAAATTTCATCTCAATGAACCCATTTAGATTCCCTACAGCTCACCCGTCCTTTATGTACTATACTCATACATGGAGAGAATTTTTAGATCGATTAGAAAATGTGATTCAAAGGATTCCAGTCAATGATAAGATCATTTTTTATTCGCATTATCCTCAATCGATGTACACAAGTATTACCAACACTCCATCAACAAGTTTTTCAACTCGAGGAAGGCGAATTAAAGATTTAATTGAGAGACCAAATACGATTGCATACATATCTGGTCACATGCATTCAAAAAGTCAATTATTTGAACATCATGGACTTGAGAAAAATTGTCAATATTTGGAATCAATTGGAATGGATATTAAGGATCGTCCGACATATGAAATTGTTACAATTGACAACTTGAGAGTTGTTTATCATCAAATTCAGCCAAATAATCAGAAAAAGTGCCTGATCACGTATCCCGTTCCGGTTAATCAGACGACCGTTTATTCATATATTGATGATGAGAATGCGCCAATTCGGATGGTTTGTTTCAGCGAGAACGAGATGAACATTGAGATACATGGCGATATTGAAGGCCAAACGATGAAAATGGTCAAAAAATTGAAGGATAACGTCTATCTTTATGAATTCTCTCTCCAAAAGATATATGCTGATGACTTAGCTAATAAAGAATCATCGAATATCATTCATCATCTGAAGTTTGGTGGTGATTGGAAAGGTGAAATTGAATTCTATACAAGGGGAATCATTCCTCAATTTAAAGAACCTAAAAACAACGATTATTCAAAAATAATCGTCTTTCGTTTCACTCTTCTTTTTATTTTCGCTATTTTATTCTATGTCACTTTTCCATATACATCGTCAGCACAGAAGATTGATGAGCAATCATACTTCAACTTTTTGCAGAAAGGTAATTCAAAATCATACAAAAACTGGTTTTTGACGGTTTCCGGTTTATGTACTCGATTAAAAATTCAACGACTAAATAAATCTTATCGTTGCATTTTGTGTGTAGCTGTTCTATGGCCACTTTTGTTGCCAATTAGCTTGATGGAAACTGAGGACCATTACGGCTTCATTTGGACTTACGGTTATTATATTAACGGAATGTTTAGGTACTCCGAACATGGCCAAGATTTTGCCGTTTATTATTATTTGTTTGTGATGCTTCCACTCGTTTTGGCAAGCGCTGCCATGGGCGACGATTTGCCTTTGTTTGGAATTGGTGGAATTGAGGCTGCTTTGTTATGTGTTGTTAGCGTGTTCCTTGTTTGTAGAAGCATTTGGTTCGTTTTCTTGTTTAAATCAGCTGGTCCTTTCTGCCAGTTCATTAGCGTTTATACGCTGGGATTGGTGGTGCTCTTTCCATGCCTGTTTTACAATTATTATAAGATTTATAAAAATAGAGGTAATCGAAATTCAGAATGGTATGCTGAAGGTATGTCAATGACTAATTCTTTTGCTCTTTAATAATAAATATTTTTTTATTACAAAAAATTTTTTATTCAATTTTGAATTCATTCTGAAAAAAATTGAGAAATTTAGTTCATTTTTATATTTTTTTTTTTTATAAAGGTACCTAATTAAATATATATAGACTTGTGCAAAGTCCAGGACAATAAAACTTTTCAAGGACAACCGCAGGACTTAGGGCTTTGTCAGGACCATTTTTTTTTTTTTAAGAAAAAAAATGACATATTAAATTTTATTGAAAAAAACTATATACAGTAAGGTTTCAAAATTGGAAAACGTTTCAAAATAGGAAAATCGACTTTTTGAGAAAAAAATTTTCATTAATAAAAATGAAAGAAATAAAGAAATAGAGAGAAAATCTTGTTTAAACCTACCGTTTTAAGAAATAATATTTCCATGATTAAGTTTATCACACAGCTGTTTGTGACATTATATTCATCAAATAGTGTTTTCCTATCTCTATATGAAAAAATGAGCATCATTCAAAAAGTGGATTTTCCATTTTCGCAACGCTATAAAGGAAAATCCAAATTTGAATTAAATTCGTTATTTTGACTTTTATTTTAAATTCATTTTAATCGTTTTCTATGAAAAAGTAGATTTTCCTCTTTTGAGACGTTTTTGAATTTTACAACCTTACTGTATTCAACTTTTCCTTTTAATATGAATTTTTTTAAAAATCTATAAATATATAAATAAAAAAAGATTGCTCACTTAATATTTTACTGATTTTATAACTTATATATGAAGTTATCCGTTTTAATGAGAATTAAAAACTTTCGGGCAGAATTAAATGATCAACATATAATTTTTTTAATATTTTAATAAAAGCATATTTTAAACAAAAAATATCAAAAATTATATTAACGCATTTTTTTAAAATAAAAATATAATAAAAATATCAAATTTGCGTCCTTAATTCAAAGATAAAAAGAGTGTTATCAAATGACCATTCAAAAAATTGAATACTATGATCGGAGAAGGGTGTCATCGTAAACTATTCAAGTACTCAATTTTCGCCGTTTAGGTTTGAATGGAAACCGTTTATTATCATATTTATTAAGTTTATTACGACGGAAAAAAAGTGTAAACTTTCATTAAGAAGTACTTTATAGAAATAAAATTACGTTTTCATTTTTTGGTCATAGATTGTTTATGAGTAACTAAATATAATTCTTATTTTTATATATATATATATATTTTTTTTTTTTTTAAAAAAAAAAAAAAAAAAAAAAAAAAAAAAAAAAAAAAAAAAAAAAAAAAAAAAAAAACTTTTTTTTATACAAGAAAGATTACTTTTACTCAAATATATTCTAAACTAAAATAAAACATAAAGTGATGTTTGAAATATTCAAACTATTATATCTTTGAATAAAAGGATTTTATTCTTTATATTTAAAAAAATAAATAGAAAACTAAATTTAAGTATGAACCAGAATAGGTGAATCTGCTATTCCACATTGATCATAATTATTACGACTCATTCTTATATATCCTTCTTCTCCCCAGCTTTTCCCCCAAGAATTACGAACAATCCAGTAATCTGCTCCATTTTCTGTTCCATATCCTACTAAACCAACAGCATGATTTAATATTACTCCAATACAGTCTGGATTATCATAAATACCACTTTTGTAGGATTGGAATGACCAATAATTGGCATTAATTGAGATATCGCAAACTCCTTGAGCAATAAGTTTTTGAAGATATTTCTCATCTCCTGGTACACCTTTTTCATATGATTTAATTTGATTGATTCCTTTAGATGGATCATATTTACAAGTAGAAACTACGGCAGCGTAAGGGTAGTCATTTTCTGAAATAAGATATCCGTTTTGAGTTTTAATTATATGATCTAAAGCTGTACTTTCAAGACCACCGCTACAACCACCACACGAACTAACGCAATCAACTAAATTTTGTTCTGAGCAAGAATAAAGTGTGCCATGAGATAATGCATAAGCTGATTCGCAAGCTTGAACTGTTGCAAAAGCCCAACATGAGCCGCAGTTCCCTTGATCTTTGATTTCGTTAACAATATTTTTTTCACGCCAGTCTACGGAATCTGGAAGGTCATCATTAATATTGCGGGTATTAATTAGGCGAGATTGAGTTGGAAATTGAAGACGACCTAGTAAAACTTGGTATTCAGATGGAGTATAGCACGAAAATTTGTTAATACCTACTTTGAATGTTTTTTGGGCAGAATTGAACTCTTTAACTAATCTAGAATTTGTTAAAAAAATTCCGAGTCGAAAGTGATATTCTTCACCTGTAAAGTATTGGTTTGTATTGCGCATCCATGATAAAAATGATTTTTCTTCAAATGGGGCTGTTAACTTAGAAAAAGAAAAAGCAAAAGAAACAAGAGCAATAATCATTTACTGTTTTTAACGTTTTTTCTCAAATTTTCAGAATAAACTATTAGAAAAATATATATCTATATCTTTAAAAAAACAAATATTATTTGGAAAATTTATATATATAGATAAATTTAAATATTTTTTTGATATTTAAATATCTTTTCTAAATAAACTGATTTCCTGATTCAAAAATTTTTTTAAGATGGGAATGACTAATATTTTGAAAAGATTCAAAATTTTTTCTTTAATTATATCAGAATTAAAATTTAAAAATTGAAATAAAAAAATAAAAAGAAATTCATATCTTATTATAGTATTTAAAAAATAATTTAGTTAGTTTAAATATAAGAAATATCTCAAAAAAACATACAAAATTTTTAAAATTTTCAACGTTTTATTTCAGAGAAAATTTTTTTTTTTGAAAGAGACGTTGTAAACTCGTTTTTATTCATTTATCATTGATGATACTTATTCAAGCGGCAGAAAGAGTCTTTTCAAAAATTATTGAAATAGAAAGCATGTCTCTCCAAACGCTTTTAGTAAATTTGATGATGAAAAAAATGTCAAATTTTATCAAACATTATTGGTTAATTATTATTTTAACAAATATTTTAATCCAACCTCATTCAATTCTCCTAAAAAATGTTTTAAATGGGACAAAGATTCGGACAAATACTCAACTTTTAAAAGGTTTCAATTTTAATATCAACATTCCATTTATAAAGAATTTAAATATTCAAATCAGCATTAAAGCCCAAAACAATAGAAGCTACAAATTTGTAAAAGAAATAAATCAAATAATTATGGTATTAAAACAAAATTATATTTTTAATTCTAATTATATGGCAATTAGAAAAAAATAAAGAATTTAAAGTAGGTCGATTCTATGTTTGTGATTTGAATATTTAATTTAAAAGTTAAGAAAAAAAATATTTAATTGAATATTTAATTTAAAAGTTAAGAAAAAAAATTATTTTTCTTAAATTTTGTTTTGCAGAAAATTCTAAATATTGTATTCCTTTTTCGATATCACATAAAGAGCGTTTATTTTTAATATATATATCCCAATTTACATTGAGCTTTAGGATCATTTTGATTTGCTGCAAGCGTTAAATATTTGATAGCCAACTCGTAATTTGGTGCTATATATTTGCCATCACAATAATAAGAGCCAATGATATATTGCGAATAAATATGATTATTATTTGCAGCAAGTGTATAATATGTTATTGCTTTTTGAATATTTGGAGTGATATAAAGTCCATTTGAATATATCATTGCTAAATAAAATTGCGCCTCTTTATGGTTTTTATCTGCAGCAATAGAAAAGTAATAAATAGATTTATCAATATCACAAATGCCTTTATTTTCGTCATAATAAATAAAACCAAGCATAAATTGTGCATCAATAAAATTATTATTAGCAGCAAGAGTGTAATAATAAATAGCTTTTTTAATATCGATAGAACAATATTCACCTTTCAAATAAAAATTTCCAAGATTATATTGAGCTTCTGGGTAATTTTGATTTGCTGCTTGTTGCATATAATAAAATCCTTTATTAATATCTTGTGGAACATAAACTCCTTTACATAAATAAAGACCAAGATTCGTTAAGGCATCTGGAATATTAAAATTTGCTGCTTGTTGTAAATAATATATTCCTTTTTGTACATCTTGCTGGTCATATTTTTCTTTTAGATAAATTAGACTAAGGTCAAAAAACGCTTCTGGACAATTTTGTTTTGCTGAGAGAGTAAAATAATGAATGCATTTACTAATATCTTTCATACCTAATATTCCTTTCAAATAAAAAACTCCAACATATAAATGGGCTTTAGCATTATTTTTATTTGAAGCTAAAGTAAATAACTGAAATGATTTTTTAAAATCAGAATTTTCCCAATAAATCAACCCTAATGAAAACTGTGCTTCTGATACAATTTCTCCAGCAAGATCTATTAAAAAATCATCATATTTGATTAAAAAATCTTCTATACAAATTAATAAATTATCATTAGTATAAAACATTTCAATTATATTTGAGATATCAGGACGTTTATATGGTTTTTTATCAGTGCATAACTTAAAAATTTTTTCAATTATTGGATAAAAATAATCAATTTTTGTTAAATTATCAGGATCATAATCTTTTTCTCCAATAATAAAATATATAATTGCACCAAGAGAATAAATATCACATTTTTCATATGAAAAGCTGCCAGATAAGATTTCAGGTGCCATATATTTACTTCCAAAATTAAAGGTAAATTCATGATTGGGATCATTAGAAAAATCATCAAAATGAATCATTGAATCAAAATCAATAAGTACAACTTCTTTGTTTTGATTAATAATTATATTATTTGGCTTTAAATCACGATAAATAAAACCATTTTGATGAAGATATTGAAATATTATTAATAATTGAAAAATAATAGTTATTTTTTCGTTCAGATTTAAATGCAAATGATTTTTTGCTAATGCCAGTGTAGATCCACTAATGAACTCTATAACTGGCCAATTGCCTTTTGTAGTTGTACAAAAAAATTCTGGTAACAATGGATAACTAATTTGTGAATAATTTCTTATTTCTCTTTGTAGTAATTTCGGAACATCAAAATCATTATTCCCTTGTTTTATAACCAATAATTCTTCGCTTTCAATATGATAAATTAAAATTGTTTTGAATGATGAACCTGCACCAATATTTTTCAATACTATATAATCTTTTTCATCCAATGTTTGCGTAAAAATAAATTTGTCATTATTAATATAAAAATTTTTTATCCTGCCTTTTATTGTTTTGTAATAACTTTGGATAATTAAATATTCTGATATACTCGGGATTAATGTTTTCCAAAATTTTCGAATTGAATCATTTCTTGGTTCAATCATTAGCATATTTTTACATATACATGTGATTTCATCTGTAAAGTTATTTTGATTTTCAGATTCATTGTACTGAATGCTTATATTTTTATCAAAAATTTGTTTGCTTTCTGGTAAAAAACAAATAATTAATTGTGATTTACTTGAGAAAAGCTCATAAAGTATGTTTAAATAAGATGGTTCAATAATAATCAAAGTTTTTTTAAAAGAAATAATCAAATACCGATTATCATTTATTTGATTGCCTAGCTTAAGATAGCTTATGATAACTTCTGGAGAATTTTGAATATTTTGAATAATTTCATTATCTAAATATAAATCTTTTTCGGAGCAAACAAGGAAAAATGAATAGCTTTGGATCAAATTCATCAATTTTCTGTTTGCAATTTTGAATGTACTCTGTAAAGTCTTCTTGAAATTGTTGAAACTTGAAAACATTAAATTTTGTGAAAATTATATTTAAAATACTAATATCTTGATCATTTATTTAATTTTTGGACTATTATTTATAATTATAATAAAAAAATATATTATATTATTTTATATATATCAGTACAAAAGATTTCTCTTAAAACCTATTATTAAAAAGATCGTCTGTTTCCAAAAGATGGAATAAGAGGTGCGGACACCTACTTTACATTTTTAACGTTTATAAAAATATGTATATCTTTTTATGTATTAATAATTATTAAATAATATTTTGATATTATATTATAGTGCACTTATTTTATATATTTATTATTTAAATGTTTTAAAATATCAATTGTATAAGTTATAATAACACAAACAAGTATCCTATGAAAATAACCCAATCCAGCCACCTGATGGATGGATTGAATTTATAATGATTAATTATTATATATATTGGAAATTAATGATTAATTATGCATTTTGTTATTTTATAAATATTTCATATTTTGTTAAAAAGTTCATTTTAATGAATTTTTACATATTTTTTTGAAATATCTAAATAAATAAAGAATTTATTTAGATTATAATTATATTTATATATATTACATTTAATTTAATAAAGATATTCTAAATTTAGTTTAATTTGATTCAGGGGGCTGAGCTGCAAAAATCAATTTTAAAATCATAAACATTAATAACGATTTTTTTTCAATAAAAAATTTTTATTAAAATATTAAGCAAATATCTTTATATATTTATATATATATCATAGATTATATAACTTTTAATAATATTATATATACTATAAAAATGTTTAAAATAAATATAAACAATTAATAAACTTTAGATAACTGTATATTCTAAATATTGAACAATTATAAATTCAAATCGTTTCTCATAAAATGTTAATTTGAGAGAAATGAAATAAATAATTTTCTTTATATATTTTGAAGTTTAATTAAAATTTAAATCAAATGTAGAAAGTTTTTTTTTATTAATTTTTTTTTCATAAATTTTGAATAAAAAAATCTTCAAGAATAAAATTGAGAATATAGTAAATAATAATTGAGAGTCGTTACATTTGAATTCATATCTTAATATGTAATTTATTATTTTATTATATTATAACAATTATATGATATATATAAAATATATAACAATTATATATTAATAATATAATTTTAAAATACTTTTTTTTATTAAATTTGGCCCATTTTCATTTTCTCAATTTTTTTTTGGGCCAATTTAAGTGGAAACTATATCATACATTAATAATTGAATAATAACAAGCGAGACACATTTTTTTAAATAGTATAAAAATGATTTTTATCATGTTTTTATTACTTTTTTTCTTCTAAATAATAGATTTTTCTATCAATTGTATAATTTCTATAGTTTACATATTTTTATATTTTTTTCAGTGGTTTATATTTTTCTACCTCAGAAAAAAAATCATATATCACCACAAGTCGGCCCCGTGGACGAAAATAAAAAATAATTATATCATTATAATGCTCATAAAAATTAATTAATATATACAAATTTTGGTGCGAATCTAAATCACTTCACCCTGTCCGCACCTCTGTGGAATATGAAAATTTTCTTATCAAAAATGAAAATTTTCATTTAAAAAGTGGGATAATTTTTTTTGTGCCATATCTTTTTATCCTTTTTATTCATGATTACAATGTTATATTTTTTATTAATATGAATTTATAAAATATTAAATTTCCAACTATCTTGTTTATTTAAGTTCAAATATAATTAATTGGTAAAGGCAAGAGTTAAAATTCCTGAAGGCTTTCCATGCCTAGCAACAGAAATTGATATATAATTGATAATACTATGTTCATTTAAGAAGTCAACACCTTTTTGGACGCCAAATTGAATTGTTCATGTCCAATTCCTTCACCGAAGTGATCAACTGCTGTTTCGCCTTTTGAAATTACATATACTTTTTCAGCTTACAATTTGTCTCTTGTGTCATTGGATCCTTCAGCTGATAAATCTTTCTAACATTTATGATGCATCATAATTCACTGTAACTTCGTTGGAAGTAAAAAGAGTCAAATTGATCTCATGAAAAGGCATCCTTCGTATTAAACCAAAAGCAAGCTCATTTTTCGATAATATTACTCTATTGTATGACGATAATTGTTATGTCATTAAAAACGAATATCAACATTACACAATTATCTAAAAAATAATTATCTAAAAATAAGAGCTGGAGTTTAATAAAATTTTTATAATTATCTAAAAATAGAGAGATATTATAATTTTTAATTTAGAAAAGATGATATAATTAAAAGAAAGGAGTTTTTCCCTTATATTTCATCCTCCTCTCAATCTTAGCCATAGACGAAGTGTGCCAAAATTTTCTATTTTGCAATCTTGAACTTTTTCATAATTTTCAAGTTGTTTGCCATGGAATATTAATCTTTGTTCATTAAATGGTACTCCTTCTTTTGCATCTATAAGGTATTTGATGTCTATGATGAAATCATATGGCGATATTTCAAATGTTTTATATTCACAAGTTAATAATTGTACCAAAATTACAATCTCATGACGCATACATATTGTCATACACTTATTACGATCAGAAAAATCTGGATTATATGCAACTTCTTCATCATTTTCGAGTTCTTTGTCATTAAATTTTATAATTGACTCATCTAATGGGTAAGGAAGTTCTTTTTTAATATCAATTATCTTGCTATTTGGTTTTAATTCAACTGGAATAATGTGCCGTTCATTCCTTTTGATGAAAATGATTTCCCCTCCATTTCTAGGGCACTTTAAATCAATACGATACATTTCTATTTCTGGGTAATTTTGGATTTGCATAATATCATCAAGTTCAATTCCATTGCAAAATAACTTTGGATCAATATATGTGATTCCTGTTTTTCTTTGAATTTTCGATTTAACATCAACAATCTTATCAGTTTCAATCATTTTGAATTTAATTGTTCTATTTCTTGGCAAACTAAAAGTCAATCTTTTATAAATATTCTTCATTTTCAACAATAAAATAGAATTATTCGTAATCGAATAATCTTGAAGTGTTTTATCATCATCTAGTTCATCACTGTTGAACATTAGTGTAATAGCTTCAATTCTTTTAGTAAATTTAGCATTTTCAATTATTTTTTTCTTGAAATCTATGATTTTTTCAGAAGTATTGGCTTCTATTTGGTATTCTGAGATATTAATAATTTTAACTTTTACTTGTATTTTTTCAGATGCATTCTTTGATGTATTTGATGTTCTATTTTCTAAAATTGGTGCTAAATATATAATAGAATCTGTGGTTATCATGTAATCCATAAGTTCATGATCATCTTGAAGTTCTTGATAATGATAAAATAACTTTTGTTGTCCAACTTGTATTTGATATTCATCATGAAGCATAGTTTTGAAATCTCTGACAAGTGTCTTGGGATTAAATTCAATTGGAATATATGTTTTTTTGCCGTTGTTCAAACACAAAAAAACAATGCTTTTTTCATCTGAAACATAATGAAAAACAGCTCCATTTGGAATACAGCATTCACTGAATGTATTGCTATAATATGGAATAAATACATCATAGAATAATAAACCTGATAAATTACCTTTGTATGCATAATAGAGTTTTTCTAAAAGATCTGATGAATTCACTTGGAATTTAATTGGATTATCTAATTTATTTTGAATATAAACTGTTAAAAGAGTCATACTTTAAGTTCTTTTTTGTGATCTAAGAATTATGAAAACATGACATTTTATATTAAAATTTTAATTCTGAATTTTGAATTGTCTTAAAAAAAAATTTTCCACCTTTATTCAATATACTTTTTGAATAGTTTATATTCTCAAAGAGTCAACGTTTTAAGTACAAGATTACTCAAAAAGTTTGAATACAAATAACTTTTTCTGAATAAAATTTTTTCCAAGAAAATTCATATCCCGTAAATCTTCATACAAAAAAGATAAAACAAAATAAAGATTTTTTTTCATATTTGATTTTGGTCTAATATGATAGCTAAAAACCTAATAGAAACATGGAAATTTATGGCAACAAGGAGTCGGACCTCCTTTATAGAAATTGGTTTTTCTAATTAAAACGAATCTTAAGAAAAATTTTACATTCGTTCCACTTTTGTAACAGAAAAATCCACTTTTGTAACTTAAAATGTATCCACCAAAATTTTCAAAATTTATTATCACCTAACTTTTTGATTTTTTATCCACTTTCGTAACATAAAATTTTATTATATAATTATCTTTGCTTTTAATGAGTTTTAACATTTTTGATATAATGCAAATAGTTATAGGAAATATACTGTTTATTGGGAACAACATTTTATGTTATTTTTCATGTTTAATTCTATCTTTTTTGTTATTTTTCATGTTTAATATTCATTTACATTTCAATGATGCACAAACCAATCATAGTGTTTTTGTAACAAATTACACTTTATATAAACATTTGTAGTTAATAACCAAAAAACATTTATCATTGAGAACTATTTGCTCTAAGTCGCATTCATCCTTTATTATTGGTTTTTTAAAATTAGGATTTGAAATTGGACGTAATTCTGATATGTCTCTTGACACTTTTCTTAATATTTGTGATGATATTAATGTTCCGAGAAATTTAATAGAAAAAGTTGGTGACGATTATTTTAATTCAAATATTTCAATTTTCAGAGGCTCAATGGCGGCTTTTCAAATAGATGCATCAAAAATTAATGATAAAGAAATTCTTGTTTTTATAATGTCCGCTAAAAGTCGTTCGAATGAACCATTTTTGTTTGACCTTGAGCACAATTTTGATGGAACTTTAGAAGATTTTCATAAATCTGTTCGTGAAAGAATACTGAAAGCAAAAGAAAACAACATAGAAATAGTTGGTATAACTACAGATAACCTTCCAACTCAAATACAAGCTTTATCTCAAGACAGCACAGATTGCTTGCAAAACAAATTATTCATTTCCGTTGTACATGTCATCTTTTATATTTAGCGTATACAGATTGGATTAAAACTAAATGCTTTTTAAGCAAATACGAAAAAAAAAAATTAAAAGAATAATGAAAGTTCTAAATTTAAAAATATTCACCAAAAAATTATCCAAAAAAAATCCTACAATATGTATAACAAGATGGAACTCAGCATTCAGAGCTCTTGAAACAATTTTCCATTTGAGAAAAGAAATAATAAGCCTTTTTTCAAATTCAAGTGATAAAGAAATGAAAATACTAATTACCATAATTAGTGATTTAAAATTTATTTTTTCTTATGGATTTTTTGAAGTGTATCCATTACTTTTTCATTTCGCTACACTTATAGATTTTATGCAAAATTCTAATATTTCATGTGTAGAGTCAATAATAATTGTTGAATATTTCTTAGATAAAATTAAACAAAATATAATTAAATATAAAATACGTGATTGCGGGAAAAAACTGTATTCCTTTATTAAAAAAAGATTAATTCTTAACAAAAACATCCAGCTTTACAATTTGGCATCACTTTTCCATCCTGATGGAATTGTGAGATATAGACGTATAATGTCAAAAGTCGATCCTGCTTATAATATTCCTGAAGAAAATGATTCCTATTTCCATTGTATTAAGGATAAGATATTGCTCGAAATAAATGAGAAAAATAGAAAAATATCTATTGAAGATTATAAAAAAAATGAATATAATAATTTTTTCAAAGTTTTGAACAAACCTTATTCAATTAAAGTTCATCAAAAGAAAAAGAAAACATCAATTCAAAATACAAGTAAAAAACAATTAATTCTGGATGGTTATTTTCCAAATGATTTTCACTCCAAAGAAAACCCTTCAGATGAAGAATTTGATGATTATCCTTTAACTATAAATCTTTTAAATACAAATGAAAAACATCATGAAGCGTTATGGAATAACAGCGACTCTAATATGAATAACACAACTCCAAAAGAAGTAATTACAATTAATAATATTATATTTGAATTAAACTTTGATCAAAATACAGCCAAAATTATTGGAAACAATAATGCAAAAGGTACCTTTTGAAAAAAGACTCATTTGTAGATTCTTCAATTGAATCAATTGAAATTCCGGGAAGTGTGAAAAATTTGGCAGAAGGGTGGTGTCGTGGAACATCAAAATTAACAAATTTGAAGTTAATGCCTAATAACAAACGTTTTATTTATCTTGATAATAAAATGCTCATTGGGAAAAATGAGATAGAAAGTGATACTTATGAAAATTGCCTATTCGTAAGGAGAGATATCAAGGTAGTTACAATCCCATCGTTTATCAAGCAAATTGATGCTTATGCATTTTCTGAGTCTTTATGTGAGTCTATATATATAACAACGAATATAACAATAATAAAAGAAGGTGCTTTTTATAAATGCATACATTTATGCAATGTTGAAATTCCAGTTAATTCCAAACTTCAGAAAATTGGCAAATTATGTTTTTACAAAACCTCAATAGATAAGATAAAAATTCCATCACTATTAGAACTTGGTGTGTCTTGGTGTGATAATACAACATTAATATCACAAATAGAAGAATCTGCTCAAAAATCACCAATCTCTTCAGATACTGAATACAATGATGATGAACTAGAAGAAGATTATAATGATGAAAACCAAATAAATGTTTTAAATGATGATTTGAGCGAAGAAGAAGATATGAATGATTCAAATATTTTTGACTTTGAACAATTATCATTAAGTGAAATAAACGTTGACTATGCAATAGATCACATTATAGATTATACACATATCAACACAAATACAGAAAACACTAAAGAAATTAATGACGAGAATATCAATGATAACACTGAAAATACTAATGAAAGTGGAGAAAATTGTAATAATAATAAAAAGGATGATTCTTCTAAAAATAATACAAATAAAATTTTTAAAAAAAACAAAGAAAAGGAACATTATGATAAAAGAAAAAAAGCAATAGAATGGAATAATATTGAAAATGAAATAATAAAAAATGCATGCTATTTAAATCTGACAAAAGAAGAAGCAATCAATAGTGCAATTGAATTGCACAATTTAATAATGACACCTTTTTCTGTAATAAGAAAAAAATATCCTAGTGCAATTTGTGCAAATTCATACTATTCTCATTTTTGGTCGCTCATGAGGAAATGGGAATATGATGATGGACACACTTATAACAATATAGCAAATATTGCAGCAAGGCTCTTTCCAATTCCTGCATCTGAAGTTGATGCAGAGAGAGCATTCTCACAAATTAAATGGCGCTTTGATTCTAGAAGAAACAAAATAAAACCAAAAACAATGATTAATGAATTGAACATTGAAAATGAACAGAAGAGGAAAATTCAGTCTAATTCTGATTTTTTAGTCACAATGTGGCAGCATCCTAATCATAAATCATAATTTTAATAAACATATTTAATATCAAACAAAATTTTTACATTTGATATTTATCAAATTTACATTTCTTCATTTTTATTTTTTAATATATATCATTTTTTAATAACTGGATAATGTTTGATGAAAATAATTATAATTATCACAATATATATTTAAAGGAAATTTTATATAATTTAGTTATTATAATAACATATGCATTTTATCTTGAAAAATAAGCTTAATATATTCATATGTCTCCAATATATTCAGATATATGAAAAACAACTAATTTTTGAAAATATAGTATTTAAAATATTTTCAAATACTATTTTACTTAATTGGCACATTTGTTTTTACTCTTTTTGATTCTGCCTCTAGTTCGATTATCTGAGGTACTGAATTTTTTTATTTTAAAAATGGAAAATATCCAAAGTTGGTTTTCTTTTATCTCACAAACAGTTGTTTAATATATAGCAGTGTTTTTTATATATTATAAAATACTCATATTTATGGTATGATGAAATTTAACAAAAAAATGGTTACATTTATTGCTTTTTAAAAACCTGAAATATCTTCTTAAGTTTTAACCAAATCTTAAATAAAATATCAATTCAATTATTTTTGAATGTTTTTGAATTGATTATTTTGATTCTTTTCAATTTTGAAAGAACCGAAAACAAAGTTTAAGACAACATTCAAAAATTGAAATAATATTTGGTCAAAAAATAATTATACATTAAGAATGAGTTTTACAGAGTCAATAAACAAAAAGAAAAAAATTGAAGAATCTCTCCTAGAATTCCTTGAAGAAGAATCGAATGCAGAAGAGAATTATGAAAATTTTGTTCAGGTTATCAAAGATCAAAAAATCCAAGAAGATAAATATGAATTAAAATCATTAATACAGATGATCAGCGAGATAGGTAACAACCACCAACGTATTTTTAACTTTATTGAAAAAATGGAACGACTTTTGATATTACTCAAAACAGATCTTAACAAATATTTTACGAATTCAGAAAAATATGAATTTTTTGAAGGAAACAAACGACTTCTTCTATTTTTAATCGAAGAAAAAATTGTTACTATTGATGAAACCATTTTTTCGAGCCTTACGAGTGAAGATAATAAAGTGATGCGATATATTGAATATTTTGGCCCAGAAATCAAAGAAATTCTGACGGAAGACTTCATTGAGACCTATTTTAATAAGCATACGGAAGTAAAGAAAGAAGAAATTCTTAAACGACTTCCAAACGAAATTGGAGAAGAATTTTATGACAAACGAAAAATTGGAGAAAATGACAACGAATTGTGTGAAATGATTCGAGAGAAGAAAACTAAAGACTTTATTGTTTATGTCAATTTAAATAATATTCGGCTTAAAAGTTATATTGAAGAATCAATTTTTGAAACCAATTCATTTTTGATTACAGATGAAAATAAGAAAACAAAAGCGATCAAAAAAGTGACACTTATTGAATACGCGGCCTTTTTTGAATCAAATGAAATCATTAATTACATGAAAAAGAATGAAGTTAAACTAATACCAAGCATGTGGTTATATGCGGTCCATAGTAAGAATGCAGAACTTATCCATGATCTTGAAGATAATCATGTTTTACCACCAAATTTTAAATATGAACAAGTTCTAAAAGAATCCATCAAATGTCATCACAAAGATGTTACGAAATACATCATTTACAATTTAATTGATGAAAAAGATCTCAAATACAATATTGAAAATAAATATCATAATTTTTATGAATATTGTTTTGAATATTACAATTTTTGTTTCCTTCCAGAAAACGTGAAGACCACAAATTTGTTTTTTTATTTCTGTGAATATGATCATTACTCTCTTGTTAAACAATATTTAGAACAAAAATATATTGATATAAACGCAATAAATATTTAAAAAAATGAATATTTTAAATGAAATTCAAAATATCATTTAATTTAATCATATGATTAAAAAATTTACTCTTTGATGGAATTTAAATTGAACATTTAATAATACAGCATTAATTATTGCATCAAATAAAGGATATTTTGAAATAGTTCGAGAATTATTATCACAAGAAAATATTGATATCAACATTAAAAACATTTGAATTACAAAATATTCATAATGTCCAAATTAATCTTTTTCATAAAATTTAAATAATCAATCATTTATGGAATTTTATTTGAACATTTAATAGTACAGCATTAATTTTAGCATCAAGTATAGGATGTTTAGAAATAGTTCGAGAATTATTATCACAAGAAAATATTGATATCAACATTAAAAACATTTGAATTACAAAATATTCATAATGTCCAAATCTATCTTTTGCATTATGTTTGAATAATCAATCATTTATGGAATTTTATTTAAACATTTAATAATACAGCATTAATTTTAGCATCAGATAAAGGACATATAGAAATAGTTCGAGAATTATTATCACAAGAAAATATTGATATCAACATTAAAAACATTTGAATTACAAAATATTCATAATGTCCAAATCTTACTTTTTCATGGTATTTAAATATTCAATCATTTATGGAATTTTATTTGAATATTTAATAATACAGCATTAATTTTAGCATCAGATAAAGGACATATAGAAATAGTTCGAGAATTATTATCACAAGAAAATATTGATATCAACATTAAAAACATTTGAATTGCAAAATATTCATGAAGTTCAAATCTATCTTTTTCATGATATTTAAATATTCAATCATTTATGGAATTTTATTTGAACATTTAATAATACAGCATTAATTTTAGCATCAAGTATAGGATGTTTAGAAATAGTTCGAGAATTATTATCACAAGAAAATATTGATATCAACATTAAAAACATTTGAATTACAAAATATTCATAATGTCCAAATCTATCTTTTGCATTATGTTTGAATAATCAATCATTTATGGAATTTTATTTAAACATTTAATAATACAGCATTAATTTTAGCATCAGATAAAGGACATATAGAAATAGTTCGAGAATTATTATCACAAGAAAATATTGATATCAACATTAAAAACATTTGAATTACAAAATATTCATAATGTCCAAATCTTACTTTTTCATGGTATTTAAATATTCAATCATTTATGGAATTTTATTTGAACATTTAATAATACAGCATTAATTTTAGCATCAGATAAAGGACATATAGAAATAGTTCGAGAATTATTATCACAAGAAAATATTGATATCAACATTAAAAACATTTGAATTACAAAATATTCATAATGTCCAAATTAATCTTTTTCATAAAATTTAAATAATCAATCATTTATGGAATTTTATTTAAACATTTAATAGTACAGCATTAATTTTAGCATCAAGTATAGGATGTTTAGAAATAGTTCGAGAATTATTATCACAAGAAAATATTGATATCAACATTAAAAACATTTGAATTACAAAATATTCATGAAGTTCAAATCTATCTTTTGCATTATGTTTGAATAATCAATCATTTATGGAATTTTATTTAAACATTTAATAATACAGCATTAATTATTGCATCAGATAAAGGACATATAGAAATAGTTCGAGAATTATTATCACAAGAAAATATTGATATCAACATTAAAAACATTTGAATTACAAAATATTCATAATGTCCAAATCTTACTTTTTCATGGTATTTAAATATTCAATCATTTATGGAATTTTATTTGAACATTTAATAATACAGCATTAATTTTAGCATCAAGTATAGGATGTTTAGAAATAGTTCGAGAATTATTATCACAAGAAAATATTGATATCAACATTAAAAACATTTGAATTACAAAATATTCATAATGTCCAAATTAATCTTTTTCATAAAATTTAAATAATCAATCATTTATGGAATTTTATTTGAACATTTAATAATACAGCATTAATTTTAGCATCAAGTATAGGATGTTTAGAAATAGTTCGAGAATTATTATCACAAGAAAATATTGATATCAACATTAAAAACATTTGAATTACAAAATATTCATAATGTCCAAATCTATCTTTTGCATTATGTTTGAATAATCAATCATTTATGGAATTTTATTTAAACATTTAATAATACAGCATTAATTTTAGCATCAGATAAAGGACATATAGAAATAGTTCGAGAATTATTATCACAAGAAAATATTGATATCAACATTAAAAACATTTGAATTGCAAAATATTCATAATGTCCAAATCAATCTTTTTCATGATATTTAAATATTCAATTATTTATGGTGTTTTAAAATCTTTTACCTCCAAAACTGCAATATACTACGCAAGACTGAATAAACATCAAGAAATTATTGATCTTTTAGCAAATTCAAGTATCCAACAGAACGAAACATGAACAAAGTCAAGCATGATTAATGAAAATTGATATCAAAATATTTCAACAACAACATATATTATATGGTTTTGTAAAAGTTTCTGAATCCTGTGTATCTTTTTATTTATTTATTTATTTATTTATTTTCTTTATGTTGTCGACTTATTTGTAACTGATGTATATCAATAATATTGTCCTGCTTTTGTTCATTTGAGATGACAATATTTGATATATCGATCATTTCATAGTTTTTGTGATCATCTGATCCAATTTACTTCAATGTTAATCTTATTATATATGGTTTGCAAAGTATAAAATATCATACTGAAAATACATCATTTTTTTCCAGTTGATATATCTGTTTCTAATATCTTCATCATCATAATAATAACAAATTTGTCAAATGATATAGAACATATGTTTCCCATTTATTGAGGTGTGATTGATAGCTTCTCAAATCAATTATATCATTCCTGCTTATTTTATGCATGAGATGATTTAATTAGATTTATTATTTTTCGGAAATTTTTAAGCTTTCTTCTGGTTAGTATTATTGTATAAAGATGGTTATTAAAGATGATCTCAAAGCAAATAAGTATTTCAATGAATATATCGAATTACAATCAAATATTCTTTTTGATTATTGACCTAAGATTTTATTCAAAATATTTAGAATTATTTTGATAATTTTATTAAAGAAAAAAAAGAGACATTTGAATTACAATAATAAGTAATAAAATATTGATCAAGAAACTTTTTAATTTAAAATAAATCATATAATCGGAATAGATGATGAAGCACTAACCAAAGCATTAATATTTCTAAGAGGTGAGACAAGATATGATGTTGTTTTTCCTTTCCCTTTTAAATAAACTTCTCCTCTTTCTTCAATTTCGAAATCTTCTTCAGAAATCAATTCATAAGTTGATTTAGCTATTTGAATTTTCCCTGGTATATCTGTTGTTTGTAATCTTGCTGCAATATTAATTGGATCACCAATTATGTCGAAAACAGGCTTGTCTGTTCCCAACACACCAGCAAGAATTGGTCCACTTGTATTAATTCCAACTCTCAATTGTAAGTTTGCATTCAATTTTATGTTTACATCTTCAAGTTCATTCAAACAATCGACACCAAAATTCAAAACTTGTTCTGCATGAGATTTTGCAGGCACTTCATCATCAGAGAAAAGACCTCCAGCTGCCATGTAAATATCACCAATCAACTTGATTTTAGTTATTAAATCATACTTCTTTGCAGATGAATCAAATGCTGCAAACATTATGGACAAGCTTTCCATGATTTCCTGTGGAGATAAACCTGATGCATATTCACTAAATTTTACAACATCTGTAAAAATAATTGATGCAGATTGAACAGTAAATGAAACATCTTTTTCACCACTGTTTAATTTAGTAACAATATGACGTGGAAGAATTTGAAAAAGAAGATTTTCACTTTGTGCTTTAGATGCTTCTGCTTCTTTTTGTTGTTCTATTAATTGTGTTTCATCTCTCAATATGAAAACAAAAGAAGTAACTTTTAAATGTTCTTGACTTGATTCTTCTGATTTCAATGTATGTCCTTGACTTGACATTCCAAGAATTGTTACTCCACATGGCATTTCTTTAGCATCATCTGTGATGCATATGAAATGACCTTCAAAAATTAAACCAGATTGACCATTTTTCATTAAATCAAGTTGATTTGATACTTTTTCGGCATTTCCAGATAAATCTTTAATATTATTAGAGTCACTTGATTCTTGATCTTTATTTGAACTAGTGTCTTCACTGATATTGGAAAAGATTGTTGAAATATTTTGACCAAGAATTTGATCAGGTGAATAACCAAGTATGTTTGTAACTGAAGGATTGATTATCTCAACAACACCTGATACATTTGTGCATATAATTGCATCAAGTGACATAAAAATAACACTTTGTGATGTTGACATTTCTGCTTCTTCTTTGAGTTCTTTCTTACTCATTAGAAAATTTTGGAGCTTTTTGTCAGAAAAGAATACTTGTGGTGGCAATCTTTGTAATAAAAACATTCCAGAATTGTAAATAATGACTGATTTGATGTAGAAAATCATGCAAATAACAAATGTTATAACTACTACAAAAATTCCCCTAATTATAGTTGTTATCAGCAATGTTTTTTTGTTTTTATCAGCAATATTTGTCTGTTGTTATATCAACAATGTTTGTCTGTTGAATTGTTGGTAATTGCTTTGATTGTAAAAATTTAACATTTTAAATGATGCACAAACCAATCATAGTGTTTTGGTAACAAATAGCTCTATCATATTATGAGAAAAAGTGTTACACTTTATATAAACATTTGTAGTTAATGATTTGTTTTCAAATTGAGAGCATACGTTTCTTATTATAGATTACGATATTAATCTTTTTGTTTAAAATTTTATTTGTGATATATTTTCAAATTGAAAACTTAATATCTTCCTATTTTCCAAATCTTGTAATATCTTTTTTTTTTTTTTACTTATTTGTAAACAGTGTAAAATAATGTTCGGTTTAATACACTTTTCAAAAATGTTTATCTTGTTAAAAAACAAAAACTGTATTATTTCATCATGTTAATAATCAATATAATATAATATTTATTATAAAAAAACATTAACGAATAATTATAAAATTGATAGTAAAGAAATTTTGCATATTTTTTAAAAAATAAAAACCTAAATTAAAAAACCTCGATCTATGTACTCAAATAATTGAATAAAAAATATTCAAAAAAATGCACATATAGAAAAAGTGAAGCGAAAAGATCTTTATAGAACATCTTTATTTAATAATTAAGTTCAGTATTCTGCAGACAGGTATTTTTGCCAAATTTGCATTTCTTCCCATGACCATCAATAAGATCGATAATTCATATTTTTCCCTTGATATGATCTTCTTAAGTTTTAACCAAATCTTAAATAAAATATCAATTCAATTATTTTTGAATGTTTTTGAATTGATTATTTTGATTCTTTTCAATTTTGAAAGAACCGAAAACAAAGTTTAAGACAACATTCAAAAATTGAAATAATATTTGGTCAAAAAATAATTATACATTAAGAATGAGTTTTACAGAGTCAATAAACAAAAAGAAAAAAATTGAAGAATCTCTCCTAGAATTCCTTGAAGAAGAATCGAATGCAGAAGAGAATTATGAAAATTTTGTTCAGGTTATCAAAGATCAAAAAATCCAAGAAGATAAATATGAATTAAAATCATTAATACAGATGATCAGCGAGATAGGTAACAACCACCAACGTATTTTTAACTTTATTGAAAAAATGGAACGACTTTTGATATTACTCAAAACAGATCTTAACAAATATTTTACGAATTCAGAAAAATATGAATTTTTTAAAGGAAACAAACGACTTCTTCTATTTTTAATCGAAGAAAAAATTGTTACTATTGATGAAACCATTTTTTCGAGCCTTACGAGTGAAGATAATAAAGTGATGCGATATATTGAATATTTTGGCCCAGAAATCAAAGAAATTCTGACGGAAGACTTCATTGAGACCTATTTTAATAAGCATACGGAAGTAAAGAAAGAAGAAATTCTTAAACGACTTCCAAACGAAATTGGAGAAGAATTTTATGACAAACGAAAAATTGGAGAAAATGACAACGAATTGTGTGAAATGATTCGAGAGAAGAAAACTAAAGACTTTATTGTTTATGTCAATTTAAATAATATTCGGCTTAAAAGTTATATTGAAGAATCAATTTTTGAAACCAATTCATTTTTGATTACAGATGAAAATAAGAAAACAAAAGCGATCAAAAAAGTGACACTTATTGAATACGCGGCCTTTTTTGAATCAAATGAAATCATTAATTACATGAAAAAGAATGAAGTTAAACTAATACCAAGCATGTGGTTATATGCGGTCCATAGTAAGAATGCAGAACTTATCCATGATCTTGAAGATAATCATGTTTTACCACCAAATTTTAAATATGAACAAGTTCTAAAAGAATCCATCAAATGTCATCACAAAGATGTTACGAAATACATCATTTACAATTTAATTGATGAAAAAGATCTCAAATACAATATTGAAAATAAATATCATAATTTTTATGAATATTGTTTTGAATATTACAATTTTTGTTTCCTTCCAGAAAACGTGAAGACCACAAATTTGTTTTTTTATTTCTGTGAATATGATCATTACTCTCTTGTTAAACAATATTTAGAACAAAAATATATTGATATAAACGCAATAAATATTTAAAAAAATGAATATTTTAAATGAAATTCAAAATATCATTTAATTTAATCATATGATTAAAAAATTTACTCTTTGATGGAATTTAAATTGAACATTTAATAATACAGCATTAATTATTGCATCAAATAAAGGATATTTTGAAATAGTTCGAGAATTATTATCACAAGAAAATATTGATATCAACATTAAAAACATTTGAATTACAAAATATTCATAATGTCCAAATTAATCTTTTTCATAAAATTTAAATAATCAATCATTTATGGAATTTTATTTGAACATTTAATAGTACAGCATTAATTTTAGCATCAAGTATAGGATGTTTAGAAATAGTTCGAGAATTATTATCACAAGAAAATATTGATATCAACATTAAAAACATTTGAATTACAAAATATTCATAATGTCCAAATCTATCTTTTGCATTATGTTTGAATAATCAATCATTTATGGAATTTTATTTAAACATTTAATAATACAGCATTAATTTTAGCATCAGATAAAGGACATATAGAAATAGTTCGAGAATTATTATCACAAGAAAATATTGATATCAACATTAAAAACATTTGAATTACAAAATATTCATAATGTCCAAATCTTACTTTTTCATGGTATTTAAATATTCAATCATTTATGGAATTTTATTTGAATATTTAATAATACAGCATTAATTTTAGCATCAGATAAAGGACATATAGAAATAGTTCGAGAATTATTATCACAAGAAAATATTGATATCAACATTAAAAACATTTGAATTGCAAAATATTCATGAAGTTCAAATCTATCTTTTTCATGATATTTAAATATTCAATCATTTATGGAATTTTATTTGAACATTTAATAATACAGCATTAATTTTAGCATCAAGTATAGGATGTTTAGAAATAGTTCGAGAATTATTATCACAAGAAAATATTGATATCAACATTAAAAACATTTGAATTACAAAATATTCATAATGTCCAAATCTATCTTTTGCATTATGTTTGAATAATCAATCATTTATGGAATTTTATTTAAACATTTAATAATACAGCATTAATTTTAGCATCAGATAAAGGACATATAGAAATAGTTCGAGAATTATTATCACAAGAAAATATTGATATCAACATTAAAAACATTTGAATTACAAAATATTCATAATGTCCAAATCTTACTTTTTCATGGTATTTAAATATTCAATCATTTATGGAATTTTATTTGAATATTTAATAATACAGCATTAATTTTAGCATCAGATAAAGGACATATAGAAATAGTTCGAGAATTATTATCACAAGAAAATATTGATATCAACATTAAAAACATTTGAATTACAAAATATTCATAATGTCCAAATTAATCTTTTTCATAAAATTTAAATAATCAATCATTTATGGAATTTTATTTAAACATTTAATAGTACAGCATTAATTTTAGCATCAAGTATAGGATGTTTAGAAATAGTTCGAGAATTATTATCACAAGAAAATATTGATATCAACATTAAAAACATTTGAATTACAAAATATTCATGAAGTTCAAATCTATCTTTTGCATTATGTTTGAATAATCAATCATTTATGGAATTTTATTTAAACATTTAATAATACAGCATTAATTATTGCATCAGATAAAGGACATATAGAAATAGTTCGAGAATTATTATCACAAGAAAATATTGATATCAACATTAAAAACATTTGAATTACAAAATATTCATAATGTCCAAATCTTACTTTTTCATGGTATTTAAATATTCAATCATTTATGGAATTTTATTTGAACATTTAATAATACAGCATTAATTTTAGCATCAAGTATAGGATGTTTAGAAATAGTTCGAGAATTATTATCACAAGAAAATATTGATATCAACATTAAAAACATTTGAATTACAAAATATTCATAATGTCCAAATTAATCTTTTTCATAAAATTTAAATAATCAATCATTTATGGAATTTTATTTGAACATTTAATAATACAGCATTAATTTTAGCATCAAGTATAGGATGTTTAGAAATAGTTCGAGAATTATTATCACAAGAAAATATTGATATCAACATTAAAAACATTTGAATTACAAAATATTCATAATGTCCAAATCTATCTTTTGCATTATGTTTGAATAATCAATCATTTATGGAATTTTATTTAAACATTTAATAATACAGCATTAATTTTAGCATCAGATAAAGGACATATAGAAATAGTTCGAGAATTATTATCACAAGAAAATATTGATATCAACATTAAAAACATTTGAATTGCAAAATATTCATAATGTCCAAATCAATCTTTTTCATGATATTTAAATATTCAATTATTTATGGTGTTTTAAAATCTTTTACCTCCAAAACTGCAATATACTACGCAAGACTGAATAAACATCAAGAAATTATTGATCTTTTAGCAAATTCAAGTATCCAACAGAACGAAACATGAACAAAGTCAAGCATGATTAATGAAAATTGATATCAAAATATTTCAACAACAACATATATTATATGGTTTTGTAAAAGTTTCTGAATCCTGTGTATCTTTTTATTTATTTATTTATTTATTTATTTTCTTTATGTTGTCGACTTATTTGTAACTGATGTATATCAATAATATTGTCCTGCTTTTGTTCATTTGAGATGACAATATTTGATATATCGATCATTTCATAGTTTTTGTGATCATCTGATCCAATTTACTTCAATGTTAATCTTATTATATATGGTTTGCAAAGTATAAAATATCATACTGAAAATACATCATTTTTTTCCAGTTGATATATCTGTTTCTAATATCTTCATCATCATAATAATAACAAATTTGTCAAATGATATAGAACATATGTTTCCCATTTATTGAGGTGTGATTGATAGCTTCTCAAATCAATTATATCATTCCTGCTTATTTTATGCATGAGATGATTTAATTAGATTTATTATTTTTCGGAAATTTTTAAGCTTTCTTCTGGTTAGTATTATTGTATAAAGATGGTTATTAAAGATGATCTCAAAGCAAATAAGTATTTCAATGAATATATCGAATTACAATCAAATATTCTTTTTGATTATTGACCTAAGATTTTATTCAAAATATTTAGAATTATTTTGATAATTTTATTAAAGAAAAAAAAGAGACATTTGAATTACAATAATAAGTAATAAAATATTGATCAAGAAACTTTTTAATTTAAAATAAATCATATAATCGGAATAGATGATGAAGCACTAACCAAAGCATTAATATTTCTAAGAGGTGAGACAAGATATGATGTTGTTTTTCCTTTCCCTTTTAAATAAACTTCTCCTCTTTCTTCAATTTCGAAATCTTCTTCAGAAATCAATTCATAAGTTGATTTAGCTATTTGAATTTTCCCTGGTATATCTGTTGTTTGTAATCTTGCTGCAATATTAATTGGATCACCAATTATGTCGAAAACAGGCTTGTCTGTTCCCAACACACCAGCAAGAATTGGTCCACTTGTATTAATTCCAACTCTCAATTGTAAGTTTGCATTCAATTTTATGTTTACATCTTCAAGTTCATTCAAACAATCGACACCAAAATTCAAAACTTGTTCTGCATGAGATTTTGCAGGCACTTCATCATCAGAGAAAAGACCTCCAGCTGCCATGTAAATATCACCAATCAACTTGATTTTAGTTATTAAATCATACTTCTTTGCAGATGAATCAAATGCTGCAAACATTATGGACAAGCTTTCCATGATTTCCTGTGGAGATAAACCTGATGCATATTCACTAAATTTTACAACATCTGTAAAAATAATTGATGCAGATTGAACAGTAAATGAAACATCTTTTTCACCACTGTTTAATTTAGTAACAATATGACGTGGAAGAATTTGAAAAAGAAGATTTTCACTTTGTGCTTTAGATGCTTCTGCTTCTTTTTGTTGTTCTATTAATTGTGTTTCATCTCTCAATATGAAAACAAAAGAAGTAACTTTTAAATGTTCTTGACTTGATTCTTCTGATTTCAATGTATGTCCTTGACTTGACATTCCAAGAATTGTTACTCCACATGGCATTTCTTTAGCATCATCTGTGATGCATATGAAATGACCTTCAAAAATTAAACCAGATTGACCATTTTTCATTAAATCAAGTTGATTTGATACTTTTTCGGCATTTCCAGATAAATCTTTAATATTATTAGAGTCACTTGATTCTTGATCTTTATTTGAACTAGTGTCTTCACTGATATTGGAAAAGATTGTTGAAATATTTTGACCAAGAATTTGATCAGGTGAATAACCAAGTATGTTTGTAACTGAAGGATTGATTATCTCAACAACACCTGATACATTTGTGCATATAATTGCATCAAGTGACATAAAAATAACACTTTGTGATGTTGACATTTCTGCTTCTTCTTTGAGTTCTTTCTTACTCATTAGAAAATTTTGGAGCTTTTTGTCAGAAAAGAATACTTGTGGTGGCAATCTTTGTAATAAAAACATTCCAGAATTGTAAATAATGACTGATTTGATGTAGAAAATCATGCAAATAACAAATGTTATAACTACTACAAAAATTCCCCTAATTATAGTTGTTATCAGCAATGTTTTTTTGTTTTTATCAGCAATATTTGTCTGTTGTTATATCAACAATGTTTGTCTGTTGAATTGTTGGTAATTGCTTTGATTGTAAAAATTTAACATTTTAAATGATGCACAAACCAATCATAGTGTTTTGGTAACAAATAGCTCTATCATATTATGAGAAAAAGTGTTACACTTTATATAAACATTTGTAGTTAATGATTTGTTTTCAAATTGAGAGCATACGTTTCTTATTATAGATTACGATATTAATCTTTTTGTTTAAAATTTTATTTGTGATATATTTTCAAATTGAAAACTTAATATCTTCCTATTTTCCAAATCTTGTAATATCTTTTTTTTTTTTTTACTTATTTGTAAACAGTGTAAAATAATGTTCGGTTTAATACACTTTTCAAAAATGTTTATCTTGTTAAAAAACAAAAACTGTATTATTTCATCATGTTAATAATCAATATAATATAATATTTATTATAAAAAAACATTAACGAATAATTATAAAATTGATAGTAAAGAAATTTTGCATATTTTTTAAAAAATAAAAACCTAAATTAAAAAACCTCGATCTATGTACTCAAATAATTGAATAAAAAATATTCAAAAAAATGCACATATAGAAAAAGTGAAGCGAAAAGATCTTTATAGAACATCTTTATTTAATAATTAAGTTCAGTATTCTGCAGACAGGTATTTTTGCCAAATTTGCATTTCTTCCCATGACCATCAATAAGATCGATAATTCATATTTTTCCCTTGATATGATCTTCTTAAGTTTTAACCAAATCTTAAATAAAATATCAATTCAATTATTTTTGAATGTTTTTGAATTGATTATTTTGATTCTTTTCAATTTTGAAAGAACCGAAAACAAAGTTTAAGACAACATTCAAAAATTGAAATAATATTTGGTCAAAAAATAATTATACATTAAGAATGAGTTTTACAGAGTCAATAAACAAAAAGAAAAAAATTGAAGAATCTCTCCTAGAATTCCTTGAAGAAGAATCGAATGCAGAAGAGAATTATGAAAATTTTGTTCAGGTTATCAAAGATCAAAAAATCCAAGAAGATAAATATGAATTAAAATCATTAATACAGATGATCAGCGAGATAGGTAACAACCACCAACGTATTTTTAACTTTATTGAAAAAATGGAACGACTTTTGATATTACTCAAAACAGATCTTAACAAATATTTTACGAATTCAGAAAAATATGAATTTTTTAAAGGAAACAAACGACTTCTTCTATTTTTAATCGAAGAAAAAATTGTTACTATTGATGAAACCATTTTTTCGAGCCTTACGAGTGAAGATAATAAAGTGATGCGATATATTGAATATTTTGGCCCAGAAATCAAAGAAATTCTGACGGAAGACTTCATTGAGACCTATTTTAATAAGCATACGGAAGTAAAGAAAGAAGAAATTCTTAAACGACTTCCAAACGAAATTGGAGAAGAATTTTATGACAAACGAAAAATTGGAGAAAATGACAACGAATTGTGTGAAATGATTCGAGAGAAGAAAACTAAAGACTTTATTGTTTATGTCAATTTAAATAATATTCGGCTTAAAAGTTATATTGAAGAATCAATTTTTGAAACCAATTCATTTTTGATTACAGATGAAAATAAGAAAACAAAAGCGATCAAAAAAGTGACACTTATTGAATACGCGGCCTTTTTTGAATCAAATGAAATCATTAATTACATGAAAAAGAATGAAGTTAAACTAATACCAAGCATGTGGTTATATGCGGTCCATAGTAAGAATGCAGAACTTATCCATGATCTTGAAGATAATCATGTTTTACCACCAAATTTTAAATATGAACAAGTTCTAAAAGAATCCATCAAATGTCATCACAAAGATGTTACGAAATACATCATTTACAATTTAATTGATGAAAAAGATCTCAAATACAATATTGAAAATAAATATCATAATTTTTATGAATATTGTTTTGAATATTACAATTTTTGTTTCCTTCCAGAAAACGTGAAGACCACAAATTTGTTTTTTTATTTCTGTGAATATGATCATTACTCTCTTGTTAAACAATATTTAGAACAAAAATATATTGATATAAACGCAATAAATATTTAAAAAAATGAATATTTTAAATGAAATTCAAAATATCATTTAATTTAATCATATGATTAAAAAATTTACTCTTTGATGGAATTTAAATTGAACATTTAATAATACAGCATTAATTATTGCATCAAATAAAGGATATTTTGAAATAGTTCGAGAATTATTATCACAAGAAAATATTGATATCAACATTAAAAACATTTGAATTACAAAATATTCATAATGTCCAAATTAATCTTTTTCATAAAATTTAAATAATCAATCATTTATGGAATTTTATTTGAACATTTAATAATACAGCATTAATTTTAGCATCAAGTATAGGATGTTTAGAAATAGTTCGAGAATTATTATCACAAGAAAATATTGATATCAACATTAAAAACATTTGAATTACAAAATATTCATGAAGTTCAAATCTATCTTTTGCATTATGTTTGAATAATCAATCATTTATGGAATTTTATTTAAACATTTAATAATACAGCATTAATTTTAGCATCAAGTATAGGATGTTTAGAAATAGTTCGAGAATTATTATCACAAGAAAATATTGATATCAACATTAAAAACATTTGAATTACAAAATATTCATGAAGTTCAAATCTATCTTTTGCATTATGTTTGAATAATCAATCATTTATGGAATTTTATTTAAACATTTAATAATACAGCATTAATTTTAGCATCAGATAAAGGACATATAGAAATAGTTCGAGAATTATTATCACAAGAAAATATTGATATCAACATTAAAAACATTTGAATTACAAAATATTCATGAAGTTCAAATCTATCTTTTGCATTATGTTTGAATAATCAATCATTTATGGAATTTTATTTGAACATTTAATAATACAGCATTAATTTTTGCATCAGATAAAGGACATATAGAAATAGTTCGAGAATTATTATCACAAGAAAATATTGATATCAACATTAAAAACATTTGAATTACAAAATATTCATAATGTCCAAATTAATCTTTTTCATAAAATTTAAATAATCAATCATTTATGGAATTTTATTTGAACATTTAATAATACAGCATTAATTTTAGCATCAAGTATAGGATGTTTAGAAATAGTTCGAGAATTATTATCACAAGAAAATATTGATATCAACATTAAAAACATTTGAATTACAAAATATTCATAATGTCCAAATTAATCTTTTTCATAAAATTTAAATAATCAATCATTTATGGAATTTTATTTGAACATTTAATAGTACAGCATTAATTTTAGCATCAAGTATAGGATGTTTAGAAATAGTTCGAGAATTATTATCACAAGAAAATATTGATATCAACATTAAAAACATTTGAATTACAAAATATTCATGAAGTTCAAATCTATCTTTTGCATTATGTTTGAATAATCAATCATTTATGGAATTTTATTTAAACATTTAATAATACAGCATTAATTTTAGCATCAGATAAAGGACATATAGAAATAGTTCGAGAATTATTATCACAAGAAAATATTGATATCAACATTAAAAACATTTGAATTACAAAATATTCATGAAGTTCAAATCTATCTTTTGCATTATGTTTGAATAATCAATCATTTATGGAATTTTATTTAAACATTTAATAATACAGCATTAATTTTTGCATCAGATAAAGGACATATAGAAATAGTTCGAGAATTATTATCACAAGAAAATATTGATATCAACATTAAAAACATTTGAATTGCAAAATATTCATAATGTCCAAATCTATCTTTTTCATGATATTTAAATATTCAATTATTTATGGTGTTTTAAAATCTTTTACCTCCAAAACTGCAATATACTACGCAAGACTGAATAAACATCAAGAAATTATTGATCTTTTAGCAAATTCAAGTATCCAACAGAACGAAACATGAACAAAGTCAAGCATGATTAATGAAAATTGATATCAAAATATTTCAACAACAACATATATTATATGGTTTTGTAAAAGTTTCTGAATCCTGTGTATCTTTTTATTTATTTATTTATTTATTTATTTTCTTTATGTTGCCGACTTATTTGTAACTGATGTATATCAATAATATTGTCCTGCTTTTGTTCATTTGAGATGACAATATTTGATATATCGATCATTTCATAGTTTTTGTGATCATCTGATCCAATTTACTTCAATGTTAATCTTATTATATATGGTTTGCAAAGTATAAAATATCATACTGAAAATACATCATTTTTTTCCAGTTGATATATCTGTTTCTAATATCTTCATCATCATAATAATAACAAATTTGTCAAATGATATAGAACATATGTTTCCCATTTATTGAGGTGTGATTGATAGCTTCTCAAATCAATTATATCATTCCTGCTTATTTTATGCATGAGATGATTTAATTAGATTTATTATTTTTCGGAAATTTTTAAGCTTTCTTCTGGTTAGTATTATTGTATAAAGATGGTTATTAAAGATGATCTCAAAGCAAATAAGTATTTCAATGAATATATCGAATTACAATCAAATATTCTTTTTGATTATTGACCTAAGATTTTATTCAAAATATTTAGAATTATTTTGATAATTTTATTAAAGAAAAAAAAGAGACATTTGAATTACAATAATAAGTAATAAAATATTGATCAAGAAACTTTTTAATTTAAAATAAATCATATAATCGGAATAGATGATGAAGCACTAACCAAAGCATTAATATTTCTAAGAGGTGAGACAAGATATGATGTTGTTTTTCCTTTCCCTTTTAAATAAACTTCTCCTCTTTCTTCAATTTCGAAATCTTCTTCAGAAATCAATTCATAAGTTGATTTAGCTATTTGAATTTTCCCTGGTATATCTGTTGTTTGTAATCTTGCTGCAATATTAATTGGATCACCAATTATGTCGAAAACAGGCTTGTCTGTTCCCAACACACCAGCAAGAATTGGTCCACTTGTATTAATTCCAACTCTCAATTGTAAGTTTGCATTCAATTTTATGTTTACATCTTCAAGTTCATTCAAACAATCGACACCAAAATTCAAAACTTGTTCTGCATGAGATTTTGCAGGCACTTCATCATCAGAGAAAAGACCTCCAGCTGCCATGTAAATATCACCAATCAACTTGATTTTAGTTATTAAATCATACTTCTTTGCAGATGAATCAAATGCTGCAAACATTATGGACAAGCTTCCCATGATTTCCTGTGGAGATAAACCTGATGCATATTCACTAAATTTTACAACATCTGTAAAAATAATTGATGCAGATTGAACAGTAAATGAAACATCTTTTTCACCACTGTTTAATTTGGCAACAATATGACGTGGAAGAATTTGAAAAAGAAGATTTTCACTTTGTGCTTTAGATGCTTCTGCTTCTTTTTGTTGTTCTATTAATTGTGTTTCATTTCTCAATATGAAAACAAAAGAAGTAACTTTTAAATGATCTTGATTTGATTCTTCTGATTTCAATGTATGTCCTTGACTTGACATTCCAAGAATTGTTATTCCACATGGCATTTCTTTAGCATCATCTGTGATGCATATGAAATGACCTTCAAAAATTAAACCAGTATGACCATTTCGCATTAAATCAAGTTGATTTGATACTTTTTCGGCATCTCCAGATAAATCTTTAATATTATTAGTGTCACTTGATTCTTGATCTTTATTTGAACTAGTGTCTTCATTGATATTGGAAAAGATTGTTGAAATATTTTGACCAAGAATTTGATCAGTTTAATAACCAAGTATGTTTGTAACTGAAGGATTGATTATCTCAACAACACCTGATACATTTGTGCATAAAAATAACACTTTGTGATGTTGACATTTCTGCTTCTTCTTTGAGTTCTTTCTTACTCATTAGAAAATTTTGGAGCTTTTTGTCAGAAAAGAATATTTGTGGTGGCAATCTTTGTAATAAAAACATTCCAGCATTGTATATAATGACTGATTTGATGTAGAAAATCATGCTAATAACAAATGTTATAACTACTACAAAAATTCCACAAATTGTGGTTGTTAAAATTTTTGATTTCAAATTATCACAGAATTCTGCATTTATGTCCTGGATTCTTTCAACTGCTAATTCAAATTTTCCAAGAAGATGTTTATTTAATAAATGAAGAGAATGTGCAATCAATTTATTATCGAAGTTTCCACGGCCGATTTGAATTTCATCAATAACAGATTCAATCATTGATGTAAAAATAGTCAATCCTTGCGAAGCAGATGAACAACGATAATTATCATGAATATCTGTGTTATTATTTGAATTAATTTGACAATCAAATTCTGTGTTAATTTTGTCAAGTTGATCATCAAATCCACTCGAAGGTCCAACAAGTTCATTTCCTTTTAATAATGCTTCATTTGCATTTTTATGTTGAAGAAGCGATGATTTGCAAAGTTGAAGCATGTTGATATATTCAAGGAACTAGATCCATTCAATATCACTGCTAAAAGAAGATAGTTCATTGTATCAACATTATTAGGAAGCAAGAAGATTCCATCTTCCTAATTATTCAACATTTTCATTTAATTTTTTTGTTTCAAAACCTTTTTTGTACGTTACAAAAAAATGTCCCAAAAGTGGAATTGAATAGGTTTGTTTGAAAAAAATAGCTAAAATGTCCAAAGTCCATGACCATGACCATAATAAAAATATCCAAAAAAATGACCAAAATTACAAAATTTTTTGATCTTTGATCGTCAAGGTCAATAATTTGATTTTTTTTAGTTTGCGATTTTCACTTCGGGAAAAATGATGGCGAGCGGGGGGGGGGGGGGGGGGGGGGGGAGAGAGAGAGAGAGAGAGAGAGAGAGAGGAAAAAAAAAATTCAAATTGATCGTCAAGGCCAATAATTTGATTTTTTTAGTGTGCGATTTTGATAAAAATAAAGTTACTATTTTTAAGCAATTTCTAAAAAAAAAAAAAAATAACCAAATTTTGACGGTTACACACACGTTTTTTATTTTTTTTTTTAGCCTTGAAATATCCAATAAAATGACCAATCAAAAAAATGTCCTATGTCCGTAAAGGTTATTTGTTTCGGAAAGCATGAAAAAGAGAATGAAATAAAATTTCGATTTCGAGTATCAGCGCATATTTATTTGTTGATATCAAAACGTTAATTATCCCTTTCGGCAGTTCTTGAAGATTTTTTTATGTAAAGTATTCAAAAATTTGCGTTTTTGCTGTGAGATGTAAAAGTTTTGTAAAATAAACTATTCAATGAACGAACAAATAGCCGTATTTTACAAAACCGCAGAAGGGCTAAAAAGTTAATCAATTATCGATTTCTCGAATTGAAGAATAACAAGCCAATTATCAATTAAATTATACATTAAATTATATATTATGTTTAAAACTTTTTTATATAATTTATTTGAGAAAATATATTTTCAATTTTGATATAAAACAATTTTTTAATTGATATTATTACGTTAAAAATTGATATTAATTAAGACAATTCCCTTTAAAATTCACCAAAACGATCAATTATAAAAATAATTCTGAAAAAGTGGAAATTTGAAAAATTTTATAAAATAACTATTTATCGTTTTTTTCTTTTCTTTTACACGATTTTTACAAAAATTTTTATTAATGTAAATTTATTAAATATTAAAATACCAACTATCTTGTTTATTTAAGTTCAAATATATTTAATTGGTAAAGATAAGAGCTAAAGCTCCTGAAGGCTTTCCATGCCTAGCAACAGAAATTGATGTGTAATTTGGAAGACTATGTTCCTTTAAGAAGTCAACACCTTTTTGGATACCATGTTTGATTTGTTCATGTCCAATTCCTTCACCGAAGTAAACAACAGCTGTTTCGCCTCTTGAAATTACATATACTTTTCCGGCTTCCAATTTGTCTCTTGTGGCATTGGATCCTTCAGCAATAAGATTGAATTTACCTCCTTCGACTTGATAAATCTTTCTAACATTAGAAGCTTCAAATTCAGCATCAGCTCCACCAGTTGCTGCACTTTTAATTGGTACTTCGCCACCAAGCGCCTCCCAGAATTCTGGGCTTGTTTCGCCATCATCTAATCTTACATAATCATGCTTAGGGAAAATTGATCTGAATCCTGAGAAACATGTTGCAGCTTTGTTTTTCTCCATATAGTTTGCACTTGCTCCAATCCAAAGGTAGAGTACTTTTGCAGTAACTAATATGAAAGCATCACCTTGGTTTAATGATTCACCTGATGCTTTAACTTGTTGTAGAACTGGGCGTTTCTTTCCTTTGATATGGAAGAGCATTGTGTGTGGTTCTGTTCCTGTTGGCTTTCGGAATCCTGATTCAATTCCACCATCAAGATATCTAATACCTCCGTATTTATCAAATAAATCCAAAAATTCATTGCTTTCGTGTCCTTGGACTTCACGATGCTGAGTTGGCTCTCCTTGGTATCGATCATCAAGTTCGACTGTCTTGATAGCAGCTGTGCCTTGCTCATCTTGTGTTGATTCTGCACCCAGCCAGAAATAGATATCACGTTCGATACGATCTGTGTTTGGAACTTTGACTGCATTTAAAACAATGTATGCATCTCCACTATAGAAAACGCCAATTTCTTTCCATGGGACAATGTTAAACTTTTCAATTCGGAAAACATTGAATGTTTCTGTCTCTGGAAGATCCAAGAAAGCTTGATCAATTGCCAATGACATATCGAAATAAATAAAAAATGATAGTTTTGCAATATAGAAAATTGAGAGATAATCTGAAAAAAAAATTGAAAGAACGCATAGAAATTTGAGAGAAAGTGATTGTTGAATGTGATATAACCAAATTAGAGTTATTGATATGAGATTTACCATTTTAAGAAATTAAAATTTTGAATTTATATAGAATATACAATGTATTTTATGAAAATAAATAGAGCTTCATGAACCCTTTTCCTGTACAATATTTTTTTAAGTAAAAACTAATTTTCCAAATTTATATTTTTATATATTTTTTAATTTCCAATGTTTAGTTCTAAAGAACCAAAATTTCTATTATTTTTTTTTAAGATGCGATGATAAACTTATATTAAAAAAAATTATAATTTTGTATTTTCAATAATCCGATGATTTATTTTTCTCTCAATATTCAAATAATTTTTTATTCTTTCAATTTTGAGATAAAGATAAATATTTGTTATCAGTTTTTAATTGCATTGTACTATTATTAAAAATAAAAATATTTTTGTCATTTGGCTATATTGTATAAATATTTTTGTAAATAAATCAATAATTATTATATTAAAGTAAGTAAGCATGCTTTATAAATAGAAAAACCCCAATATTCATTATTATTATAGAATATATAATCATTCCTATCAATAATCAAAGATGATTTTTTGAATTATTGATTTTTATTTCGATATAAAACTAGGATTTTCATTTAAAATGAAAAAATATACCAAAAATTTATTGACACAAAATTAGAAAATCAATATGATCCAACGATAAATGCTATTAAAAACCACATTAAATGTTTATTAATTGCCTCATTAAGTTAACCTCATATAATTATTATATAAGATTTATATTAATATACAGGTTCATACCGGTAACGATATAGAAGTACCAGAAAATACCTGATCATAAACCTGTGGTAATGTGTTTTTGCCCGCTTTTTTTTTTTTTTTTTTTTTTTACATTATTACCTGAACTTAATCTCTACGGTATCGGGTAAAGGTCATGATAAGAATGAATGCTTTGATGTAATTTTATAACCATATATTGCATTTCATATCATTATTTTTAATAAAATTGTAACGAACTCACATTTTGAAATAAATAGAGTTTTTATAAGCATTTGTTTATGTATTTAATCGAAATGATGATAGTTATCATCATGGAAATCATCATGAAACGGATCATCTTCCATGTCCAGTCCATGATGAACATTGTTGTATGTTATGAAATTAAAATTCTTTTTCTCAATCTCTTTTTTTTTAATATTGAGTATATATGTGAATATTGCACTATCTAACTATAAAAAAGAATTGTAGATTCAATGGGATAAGTCTATTTAATATACTATATGAATTTTGAATGGATTCAATTGGCATTCAATTTTTTGAATGATTCTTCACAAATCATAAAAACGTTTTTATGATTTCATTAAGAGCTTGCCCACAGCTCCATGTTGTCATTATTATATAAAAACCTATAAAATTGAAAATGTAAAACAATTACCGATTTTAAATAACCCGAATAATATAAATAATATGATTAAAAACTATTATTATCAGTTATTAAATTTCAACATAATTGCATAAAGGTGATATTTTATCGTCAGGAGGCGCGCAATTGATAGGTTCGAGGTACAACTTGTTCTCGACGGTTTTAATAGAATCATCAAAACGAACTGACGTTTTCTTTCTAATTACATCATTTTCTTGGTTAACTAAATCAGGAGACCATGAAATGTCAGCACAGCAAGACTTTCGATGACGAGCCCGTGAATTAATTTTCTTTTGTTTTATGGGATCGAGCGAATCCAGTGGTTGCATATTTGGTACTGATAATGACGTCTTGATTGAGTAGGAAGAGCAATTGTTTTCTTGACTCATATTTAATATTGGTTGAGATTTATTGGCAGGACGAATTATGTCAGGATTAGTTGATTTTTTGGTTGGAGAAAAAATAATGGAAGAATGACTAACCGAAAGGCATGGTTTTCTTGCTCGAGGTTGAACAATTGGTCCAGATTTGCTTTTATCATCATTGTATTTCTTGCGAAGTGGTACAGCTTTGATGTTATTGAGCATAATATTTAATACTTATCTACTTTTGAAAATTTTTCAATTGAAAAATTAAAATTATTATTGAAAAAAAATATTCAAAAAATTATTTATATATTTCAAATTTTTGAATACTGCTATTTAAAATTTTATCCGAAGTCTTTTCAAATTTTTAATATTTTCACAACTAACCGTAAACGTTGTATCAATTTTTTTATTTTTGAAAGGAATCTAACCATTTTACTAATGGTTGATAATAATTCTATTCTAAATTGATTTTATTCCATTTTTTATGCTTTAATATAAAAATTTCAAATATCATTATTAAAAATTGTCAAATCTTATTAATTGATTGGAAAAAATGTCATTTTTATATAGACAAACGCTAAAAATATCAGATTAGAAGTATAATTGTATTTTTATGATTGCAATTTTTAGTCGATCAGTTTAATTTTCAAAAATCATCGTTTATTTATAATTTGAAAAAAATTACCAATCTTTATAAATAATATATTTTATATTATATTAACAGTTATAGAATCATATTCTCCTCAAAAATTGAAGCGTTTGTATAGTTTCCAATAGTTATTGAGTTTTTTTGTTTGTTTCTGCAGTTTTCTAGTTAAATATTTTATAATATTTTGTGAGATAATGGCGAAAATTGTATTAAAATTTAGAAAAAAAAGGAGAAATTATTCACAATAGCAATTATATTTATGAGATAGTTTTTCAAAAAGAATGGAGCAAAAAGTTATGTTTATGATTGCTGTTCTTTTTCGAAATCAATTGGCAATGAGCCAATTTTGTCAATTTTTTTTAAAATTAAATCGGATTAGCAATAAAAGCAGTGCCAAAGATATTTAGCTTAGCTAGATGCATGTAAAAATATAATTTTAGAAACTTTTTATGGTTATATTTCTACTTTCCTAAATAAAAAAGAAAAAAAAGATATTGGTTCAAAATCTAAATAATTTTAAAATCTTTTTCTGGTAAATTAATTTATCAAGATCAAGAATAATGTTAAAAATTGTGTTATGCAAAATTATTTATCTATAAAAATTGATAAGAATTGAGTAAAAAGATTGGTCTAATTGATATGGTTTTTGACCAATCATGCTACAATTTTTGAAAAGGAAGAAATTGATTTTTATGAATTTTTTTATCTTTATTGAATATTTTCAATACATTTTCATTTTTTGATAAATTATTTTGATTTGAGTTGATTATATTCTCAAATAAATATAATTGCAATTTCGTGATGAAAATAAGTAATAAATATGAAATAACAAATTTCATTTTTATATTAACACTTCAATAAATGTTATCACCATCTTTCAAAGTGTTTTCCAGACCATTGGCAGATCACGAAATTCATTTTGTTAATCAAATTAATAATTGCTTCATACAGTTTGCACTTGAAGTTGAAAATCCACAAGAATTACCGTCTATATTAGAGAAAATTAAAAATGCCACTGCTGGACTTTATATTAAATCGGATGGGTATAGACTTTATGATAATATGAAGAACCAAGAAACAGTAACTGTCCATCATATTCCAAAAGAAATACAAACATTATCTGATTGTTGCGATTGGATTTATAATACATTCACTCCAAGTTATGATAATTCATTAGCATCAATTGCAGCTGACGAGAGAAGGATTGTAGTTAATTCAAACCACTCAATATCAGATGGTGGTTATTTTGCTACTCTTCTTCAAAATATTCAAGATCCATCTTTAGATCATTTGTTCAAAAATAAAGCACCAATGCCAAGAGACCTTCGAAGTGACCTATTAAAAGATGAATTTGATGAATTTATTAGAAATAAAGAACATTATATGAATAATTGGCCATCATTTCAGAGAAGCGATTTGACATATCTTAATACTCAAGAAGTAGTAGATTTACCAGATTCTTATAATTTACTTCCTCAGAGATTTCGAGCAACAATCAAATGTTCAGAGCTTTCTCCCTATATTTACAACAAAGAGACAGGAAAAGTTAAAAATATGACAGACATTTTATGGACTGGATTATGTATGGCGGTTAACGCCAAAAACGGTCAATTTGGACCAATTGGAGTTGGAAGTTGTATGGATTTCAGAAGGCTCGTTCCAAAAGAAAGAGTTGATAATTCATTCGGAAATGCTTTCACAAACTTTACTATATGCGTTCAAAATGCTAATCCACGAATGACGATTGGCGAGATATGTTCCACTTTTAGAAGAAATTTCAACCTGATCAAAGCAAATGATTGGTTCTACAAAGAATATCTGTTCCCTCTTGAATACAAGAGAGAAAATTTAGCAATTTCTCACGTCTCAAATGTTGGTCCAATGAAAATTAAATCACCATTCAAAGACTTCTATTTGCAGTGTACTACAAAAGAGCAAGGATTACGCCCATACTTGCAAGTTACAAGTTATTCAAAAGCAAAAGAAGAAACAGACATGAATGATTTGGTATTGCATATGAGATTTTCAAATTCAGTAATGAGCAGGAAAAATGCTAGTGATATATTTGAAACATATGTATACTTTTTAAAGAATGTAAATCCATCAATGAAGTCAGGTGATGTTTTAGATGAATTGATTCATTTCCAGAATTCTCTATAATGGAAATATGTATTTTATATAGAAATAAAAATATTTTTTTCAGATTTTAAAACTTTTTGTTTAAGGGTGAAGTATGAACATTTTTTTGAGCTTAAAAGTAAATAAAAATATTATTTTTAGATATATATAGATATAAAATTGTTTTTATAATATAAATATAGGTTATAATAAAGAAATATTTTATATTTATAAAGATAATAGTAGAAGGGGCGAAGCTCCTGATTTTCAATATGATTCATTTTATATTTTTATATCATTATATTTATTTGCTGTTAAGATTATTTTTCCAAATTATATTCATTTTTATATGGTGAAAAAAAAGATATAGGTATTTTTATTTTTATAAAAATCATTGAATTGTTAATCGTGTAAGTAAATATTGACCATATTTTAAACGGTTTAATTTTTTTAAAATTTTATGATTATTTTATAAAATTTCCCAACTTTTTGAATTCATTGAATTTTTTTCTTTTAATTTTTATTCGTTGTTTTTTGGATATATACTTAAAATTTAAAGATAATTCTTTTTGTATTTTAAATAATCTCGATTATTGATTAAATATTTAATATTATTTGTTCTAAAAAAGCCAAATATTATGAAATAATTTTGATATCAAAAGATTGGCCATATAAATTGGCATACAATTTTATATCTTACATTAATAAATGTATTTTTATTTATTTTTATTGCGTTTTATAACATCGTATTGAAGTTCACATAGAAAATTATGTTTTTTACTTTCTGAGCAAAAAGAAGTTTTTCATTCAATTTTTTTGATTTAAAATAGCATTATCTTGAATTTTTTACACATTAATGCTTATAACATTTGTTCAAATATATTTTATAAAATGTATTCATTATAAATAAATAATTAATATTGCAATATAACTATCATAAAATGAAAAAGGTTAACGGTCGAAGAGCTTCGCCCCTTCTATAATAGTATTTATAAATTGAATGATTATTTGAGTTTTCAATTATGTAAAAAAAGTCATTGTATTAACAATAAATTCTTCTTGATGAATTTAAAATATAACACTTTTATTAGTCCATGAATTCTTATAATTAGCATGCATTTTTTGTAAATATATGTAATCAGTTTTGATGTTCACCAAAAAATTTTGTTTTTCAATATTCTTAAATCAAGAACAGGCAGAGATTCATCTTTAACGTCAGGGAATAATATGATTGGATCATACTGTCTCAAACGCATTGCTGATCAGCTCCAAGAAAATTTTGGGAATCAATTGATTTCGATCTGTCACAATGGTGATAACAAGTCCCCAAAAATATATCATAAAGCTGGACGGCAAGTTTATCATCATCGTGATGGAGGTCATGGGTTAAACAGCATTAAAAATGCTTTTAAAAAGTTGAAAAGTGATTTTTATACTATATTTGGGAAAAGGTAGTATGGTTCATTGGTTTAGAGAATTTTCCGATATGATTGATATTTATTTGCAAAAGTAGGCGATCGTGATCTAAATCCTTAGAGCACTCTTGGAAAATGTATCAAATCATTTAATTGGAGATCACTCAAAATGTTGTCATTTCCAAAGGTCTGCCAGGCAGACCTCGCTCAACTCATTGTTCACCAAACGATTTCGAAATCTGGAAAAAAGGCATTGAAATACCATTTTATTAAGATACCCTGGTATTTTTTTTAGATGAATTAATAAGTGTGCAGTAAGAATACTTCTTTTACGATTTAAAATAGAATAGTTTTATGTAAAATATATAATAAACTTGATTCAATTTATTCAAATAAACAAATATGGCTTAAAACGTCAGTGTTATGAACAATTGGGAATATATCTGGTAAATTAAAAAGAATTTGGGACTATCCAACAACAGACTTGAACAAAGTCCTGAACTTTAGGAATCTGGGCATAAAAGCCTATGATGATAAATATATAGAAACAGTTAAAGCTCAAGTTTCCAAAGATTTTTTCAAAATACCAAAATCTATCTTAAAAAAAAAAAAAAAAAAAAAAAAAAAAAAAAAAAAGCATAATCATCATTTATCCTCTAAGAAATAGTTAGTAAAAGAATTCCAAATTTATTATGCTGTTGATTGGCTTTTCTTTGTATAAAAAAGAATCTTTAAGATGACAAATTCAGTTTAAGTATATCAAGAAAAGATTTTTCAATCTTTAAATATATTTTAATCATAGATTTCCAAAAAAATTTCCATTATTTAGATTGAAATGGGTAGATTCGAGTGAATTATTGGTGCAGAGTGTACAATTATCTTTAATTGAATTAGAGATTCTTATAAAGCTCAATCTTGGTTTGATCACCTTTTATTTCCCTGTCTTGGAGATCAGAAAATGATTGTAATGTATTATCATTTGTTGGATCCAGTAGATTATTTTGACTATATTTGATGAATTAATTGATAGCATTTAATTCTTGTGTTATCCTTCAATTTACTCTAGGAGGTACAACCTTTTTTAAGTTCATTAGTCTAGTGCCTTTCCCAACTTTTTTGAAGATCTTTAGCTTTTGAAAGCATGTTTTGAATAAAAGTTCATATATCTTTGAGATGATATTTTATGTTTATGATTGTTTGTAACATCGAGAATTAGCTCGCCTTCACATGTTTCAATTAAACTTTCAAAATTTGAATTTCTTTCTCTTTCTGGGTGTTTAATCCATGTTCTAATAAAATCGCATATAAATGAGTAGTCTATTGCATTTGGTAGTTGTTTTTGTAAACTCAAATAATGGCAAAAATGGTTAAATGGTTCAGAAAATAACTCTGGGGGTTAAAAATGACAAAAATTGATATATTAGAAAGATCAGATTCTATTATTATGATATAATATTCTTAATCATCTAAAGAAGCAATATCTATGCTATTTTCTGATTCCATATATAAAATGATTTTTAATAAACCGTATGATCTGAAAAAGAAATGTTATATAAAAAAAATTGGACAAAAAACGGAAGTAGAGAAATCTATCAAGATTTTTGAGAGAATGGGCCAACAAAAATTAATTTTTTTTTTTTTAAAATACGAAAATATCATAATAAAAGTTCTAAATTAATATTTTATTTTTATTAAATATTTTATTTTATTCTGGTAATTTTTAGAAGATATAGTTAAATTTATGTAAATAACATTACATTCAAATATTTCAATAAATTAATTCAAAATTTGAATATCAAAAATATAATTAGACGATGAGTTTTAATTCAAAAGAGAAACTATAATAAAAAAAATTTATCATTTATATTTTACTTAGTAATTTTGACATATAGATTTATATATGAATTTAATAAAATATAATATAAATATAAAATAAAATCCAGTATAAACGCATTTTTATATGAACTCATTTTGAATTTATAGTCAAAAAAAAGATAATTGAATTTTTTTAAAATTTTATCATAAAAAGTTTCCTTATTTTAAATGGCGATAAGATCTTTTATTACCAATCGACATGATGCTGGAATAGAAGAGATGGTTGTTAATGAAGATCCTCGAGAAGAACCAAAAGACAACGATTTTCTATTTTTTTCGACGTGTTCAGACAAAATGTTATTAAAAGGTATAAAAATCAGTCTCAATATTGAATACAATCCAACGCAATGCAAGGCCGCATTAATGGATTGCCTTGAAAATAAAGGCATTGATGTCAGAAATAAAGATCTTATTATTTATCTTGCCGGAGGAATTCCATTTTTAGGGGGAACCCTCAAAGATTTATACAATTCGGCGTCAGCTAAAGTAAAACGATTTATATATGGAATTTTGATCTATCCATTTTCTGAAGATCTAAATGAAGAATATAATAACGAACTTTGCAACATTAGTGACAGAGAACATCAGCGGCTTATTATTCCATTTTGGAACCCATCTCAAATTTACATAAATGATTGGGTTTTTGGTTTATGCAATATGGCCTGCTTACTTAGCTATTTAAACAAAGGGGGTGCCAAAGCCAATAAACTACTTAACACATCAGCAATATCCATCCGGTTTCCACCACTTATAACGAGCATGAATCGCATAATAGATAATAATTTTATTACCCGCCGCGACATAATAACGATCTGTGCCACATATCATACATATTTTACTCATTTAATTTCATTAGGGCAAGAACCGATTATTCCTCCTGAAAAAATCTTTGATTATTCATTAAGATTTTGTAATCTAATCACTCATGTTGCCAACATTCCCGAGATCATCCCCATGCAAGTAATCGAAGTAGACAAAGATGCCGAAAAGCAAAATTTCCAATATTTAACCGCCCTTAACCAGCCAAAAATTGTCTATTTTTGGCTTGGCGACACTCCGAACTACTCGACCAAAGATTTCAAGTACATTTTCATCAAATCATTCATACCGAGAGCCATAGAAGATGCCAATAAAGGTTTTATATCATTCACGCCGATAGCTCCACTTTCCATTCGTTTTGTTACAGGATGCTCGATAGTGAAAGGCAAAGAACACTGCTACTTGTATAAGTCGCAATCGTTCATTAAAGGAGTTGATAGCCAGAATGACATTGACATAATTGATCCATTGAAAGGCTATGTCGAAACGGTTGACATTGAAAAATTCGCACAATCACAAGAGAATTATTTAATGGACAGCGTTACAAGTTTGATTGATCACGACTCGATTCGACAAGTCATTTTTGTCTGCTTTGATTGCTCCAATTCAATGAACGGAGCACTCGACAATTCAGACAAACTTGCGCCTGAAGGAGTTCCTTCACGAATAGTCATTGCAACGCAATATTTAATTAGTTTTGCAAACAAAATATTCGCTTATCGAATTCCATGCATTCTTGGCCTGATTGCATTCAATGACAATATTGAATTGCGATGTCCGTTAAGTCCGCTCATTCCTGACTTTGAAGACAAAGGATTGAAGAACATCGAAGCGTCACAAATGACAGCATTGTGGGATGCACTCTCTTTTGCATGTGATAAGCTAAACGAATACACAACCGATGAATCTGGCAAGCCCAAATTCGCACACGCGAAGAAGCGAATCATTGTCATTTCTGATGGCGAAGACACGGCTTCAACGAGCATCGATTTCGAAGGCATTACTAAGAAATTGCTGGATAACAAAATCATTGTTGATACGGTCTTTGCAAGCACATCGGATGAATGCGATTCACTTGCTACTTTGTCTCATATTACAGACGGCCTTGCCATCAAGCCAGTCGATGTCGATGAAGGAATGTCACTTTTTGAACAAGAAGCATTTCTCGATTGGAATGAAAGACTTCAATCCAACGAGCCAATTCTTCCACGGAATAGAGCAACGATTCCTAGAAAGATGACTTCTGACAAGATCAATGAAGAGTTCCTTAACAAAGCGGTTAAAAGTGTCAAATATGACAGGGAGGCACCAAACAAGACAACAAAAAGGGCAAAAGATAACGATAAGTTGCAGACAGCGATGAAAGTGTGCTTCATCAACCAGCACACAAGCAACACAAAGCCGAGACAGAGAAGAATCCTAAGGGAGCTTCACTATGCAGCTATTGTGATGGATAAAGAAACAGACCGTTACGATCCGGAGATTGTGATTTATCCTTTCAAAGCACAATATGACATTTGGCGGTTATTTTTGAAGGCATCAAAAGATTTTTATGACGATAAATGGTTCTCTTTACTTGTCACTTTTCCAGATAATTACCCCGTTGAACCGCCTTCCATTCGCTTCATTTCTGTGCCTTACCACTTGAACATATCAAAGGAAGGAAGGATCTGCCTGGAAGTCCTCGAAAAAGGCTACATTTCATCCTTCCACGTCATCGATATCATTCAGCAGATAAAAATCTTGTTCATAACGGCTGCTCCAGAAACACCAATCCAAATCGATATCCTCAACACTTACTTGTACGACAGAGACGAATACGATAGAAAGGCAAGAGAATCAGCGAGAGAGGTGGGAAAGGACAGCGTCGACGATTTTACAAAAGATTTCACTATCGACAACGAAATTGATAAAGACTTCCATCTCGTTTATGACATGAAAACTGACGTTCCAAGCTATATGAAGTCCCAGATCTCAGGAAGAGTGATAAAGGACCCAGTCGTGGCTTCAACCGGAGTGATCTACGAAAAGTCTGAATTGATTCAGCTGCTCAATTCGAGTAAGAAGCCAATAGACGTGGTAACTGGCCAAATATTGAGAGATGAATTTACAAAAGCTAAACCGTAATTTTTTCAAATTTATCGGAAATACGCATAACTACAAAAAGAAAAGTTTTAATAAAATAATTTGAGGATTTTGGTAATTCAATAATCTTTTTTTTTTTTTTTAAATTTAAAGCTTTTTGAAATATATTTTAGTGAGTTTAATAATAGTGGTGATAGATTTACAGACTATTATATGGAAATTTGTGAATATATATATAAAAAGACGATTTTAGTAATACAAGTGTATTTTCTGGTGTTGCATATCTACACTACAGAGGTGTTGAGTGGAATTATTAAAAGGAAAAAAAAAAGAAAAAAAAAAAAAATTGATAACAAAAATGCTTTTCTCAACTAATCAAATTGAACTATTATTTTATAATGTATAAACTGCTAAATTGAACTACACAAAGATATTTGAAACTTTTGTGTTTATTATCAAATTGTATAAGTAATAAACTTTTTGAGTTCACTGTGTACCCTACATCTTCTTGTTGACATTTTTTATTTTTACCATTCAAAAAGATTTTAATAGTAATTTTCAATTTTGTATTTCATGATTAAATAAAAATTAACAAATCTTTATAAGATTTTTGTGAAATAAAAACAAAAAATGTATTTGACAATTTTAATAAATATTAATCATTATTTGGATAGCAAAAAGCCATTTAACTTTGAATTTATAATAGAAACTACAAGATATAATTGATTTATAAGTAGACAAAATTGAATAAAAATTGATAGTGGATAATTTAATAAAATTGAATTAAAAATTTTAAATAAATTAAATCCTTTAAAGATAAAATTATCTTTATATATTTTTGAATATATTTCAACCAAAAAAATCTCTCCTTGTTATTTTTATTATAATTTTATTTTCTTTTCAAAAATTGAATCATAATTCAAATAAAAAATAAAATCTCACAAATTTAAAATAAATGATATAATGTGAAAAGATTAATCATTTTTTTAATAAACAAAACCAAATAATGACAGGACTTAAAGAAATCGATGAACAATGGATACCACTCCAAAACAAAGTTTTCACTAGATGGGTAAATTCCCAATTAAAATCAATAAGCGATCATGAAATCGAAACAGTTACAAAAGATTTAACATCAGGTGTTGATTTAGTTAATCTCGCACAAGTACTTACAGGAAAAAAGGCATCACGCGCCTGGGTAAGAGAACCAAAACGAAATGTAGAAATGGTACAGAATTGCGATTTAGCCATTGATATGTTTGACAAAGATGGCGTTAATTTAGTTGGAATTTCAGGTAAAGATATACATGATAATAACGAAAAACTTACACTTGGATTAATCTGGTCATTAATTTTACATTATCAAATTAACAAATCAGTAAGTTCTGATAATTTCAGCAAAAACAACGACACAACTACTAAATCAGCCAAAAGCAACAAAGAAGCTTTAATGTCATGGGCCAATGAACGTGTATCAAGCTATCAAAATGTTAATAATTTCGAAAAATATGATTTATCAATGTGCGCTCTTTTGGACTCATATGTTCCCGATAAAGTTAACTATTACCAACTTGATCCGAATGATACAGAGAACAACACCAAACTTGCTACAAACGTTATGAACGAACTTGGAATTCCAGTATATGTATATCCAGAAGATGTTGTCAATCACAACGGCAAAGTTGATGAGAAGACTTTAATGACACAGCTTTCATCAGCCAAAATGATTCTTGATAGTCTTTCTAGCCAAAACGTCAGCACTCAAGATAAGGAAGTTCCAATTACTGAAAAACCTGACTCGTCATCAAACATGGACAGCGAATATTATTCGTCTGAAAAAGAGAAAGAGTTAGAGAACGATAAACCACCACAAGATGAAGGATTCGTCAAAATAAGGGAGGCCGATCTTTTTGAACTCAAAAGTCAACTTGAACAAATGAGACAAGAAGCTGCTGCAACAAACAATCAAGTCAACCAACTCAAAGCACAAAATGAAGAATTAGAATCAGGATTAAGATGTCTTAAATATGAAGTCAAAAAGCTTAGAGAAACACCAGAGCCAGCACAATATAATGACGCTCCTTTAAGGCAAGAAATTCAATCACTCAGGAACGAAATTGACCAACTCAAAAACGCTCCAAAACCAGTTGAATATAACGATGCCCCAATCAAGCAAGACATTGAAACACTCAAGACAGACGTTGATCATCTTAAGAGCATTCCAATTCCAGCTCAATACAACGACGCTCCTGTTAAAGAAGATATTCAAACACTTCGAAATGACGTCGATCAATTGAAGAACGCTCCAAAACCGGTTGAATATGATGATGCTCCTGTTAAGGAAGAAATTGAGAATCTTAGAAACGATGTCGATCAATTGAAGAACGCTCCAAAACCGACCGAATATGATGATGCTCCTGTTAAAGAAGAAATTGAGAATCTTAGAAACGATGTCGATCAATTGAAGAACGCTCCAGAACCGGTTGAATATGATGATGGACCAATCAGGCAAGAGATCCAATCACTCAAAGATGAAGTCGAACAAATCAAGAACACTCCACCGCCAGCACCAATTGAAAGAACAGTCCAAATACCAGCTGAAATTCCAGATGAAGTTCTCGAACGCATCAGCAATGCAGAATCAGCATCAACAGAAGCAAACAACAAGGCTGACGAGTGTGATTCAAAGATTGATGATGCCGAAGCAAAGACAAATGAAGTCAGTGAAAAAGTTGACAAACTTGTTGATGAAAACGAATCAATTAGAGATGATATTGATTCAATCAAGGATGAACTTGAGAAGCTGAAAGATGCCCCAGAACCAGAAATACCAGATGAATTTGACGAAAGAATCACTGAAGCACAAAACAAAGCTGACGAAGCAAGTAAAATGATTGACCAATTAAAGGCTGAAAATGAATCATTGAAAGAAGATGTTGGATGTCTTAAATATGAATTAAAGAAGCTTAAAGAAACACCAGCACCACAACCACAACCAGTTGAAGAACGTGAAATTCCAGATGATCTTGAAGAGCGCCTTACAAATGCAACTGAACAATCAACAGAAGCCAATAATAAGTACGACCAATTAAAGGCTGAAAATGATGCATTGAAAGACGAAGTTAAGAAACTTAAATCATCTGTTAAAAAGCTCAAGGAAACACCAGCACCTGCACCAGCTCCAGTTGAAGAACGTGAAGCACCATTCGTTCCAGATGACCTCGAAGATCGTATCGATAGAGCTCAAGCAACCGCTGACACAGGCAAAGAAAAGGCAGAGACAGCAGGAGCAACAGCTGAACAAGCCATTCACAACTCTTATGATGCACAATCAAAGGCTGCTGAAGCAACATTCAAAGCAGATGATGCACAAACAAATTGTAAAGCTGCAAATCAAAAGGCTGATAAATTAATGGCAGAACAAGAAGTCATGGTCAGTGATATCAAATGCCTCAAATATGAAGTGAAAAAGTTGCTTGCAACCTTCCAAGATTTGGAAGATTTGCCACCTGATCTTGTTAAACGCGTTGACACAGCTGAAAAGAACTCTAAGGAAACATCCGACAAAGTTAGCGACTTCAACACAAAAGTGAAGAAAGCGACTAAAAAAGCCAATGAAATTGACACCAAGTACAACCAACTTTTGGCACAAAATGAAGTCTATAAGAATGAAATCAAATATCTTCAAGACGATGTCGAAATGCTAAAGAACTCACCAGCTGTTAAAGCAACCGATGTTGTCAAGCGTCTTGATGATAATCAACTTCAAGCAAAGAATGCACACATCTTGATTGACGACACAAATGTTAGACTTCGAAGACTTGCCAAGAAAACAGTCGAAGCTCAAGAAACAGCCGATCAAATCCAACATGAAAATGAATCATTAAAGAACGATTTATCTACACTTAAAGCTGAAGTTGAGAAGATGAAAGAAACAACAGATCAGGTTCAAGAACGTAGCGCAAACTTGCCTGAAGATCTTCTTAATCGCGTCGATTCGGCTCATCAGAAATCAGACGAAGCAAATCAAAAGATTGACTCAACAAACCAAAGAATCGACAACGCCAATTCTAAATTCAAGAAGGCTGTAAAGAAACAGAATGAAACTAGTGAATTGGTCGACCAATTGGTAACCGATAACAAGCATTTGAACGGTGATGTGAAATGCCTTAAATATGAAGTTAAAAGATTAAAGGAAGAATTACAACTTAGAGATTCTCAGCCTCCGGCTCAACAAAGATACGTTCCTGATCCAGAGCCTGCTCGTCCTGTTGCAGAACAGGTCAGTGAAGTGAGTGAAACCGTCAGTGAAAATACAAAACCAAAGAAAACTAAAAAATCAAAGAAAACATCTGACAAAACTGCAACTTTCAATCAATTGAAAGATGAAAATGTCGCTTTGAAGGACGAAATTAGAACTCTTAGATCTGAAATTAATAAGATAAAGGGAAATAACGTTCAGGAACCAGAAGAAGATGAGGAAAATAATAATCATTACGCACATTCAGATTCAGTTGATGTTTTAAAGGCTGAAAATGAAAGACTTAAGACAGATCTTAAATGCCTTAAATATGAGGTTAGGAAGATTAAAGAGCATCAATTACAAGAAGATGAAGCAAAACAATGAGCAATAGAGATAAATTATAGATTATAGATTTATAAATGTAATTTTTAAATGGAAATATTAATAAAAAAATGATTTATTAAAATTTTTGTTATTCAATTGAATTCTTTTTATTCACTGAAGTCCAACAATTTTATCAATACGTGAAAGTGTTTTTATTGATGATGGTATTGGACTAACATATTATAAGTGACATGCCTAAAATCAGAATCAAATCATGCTTTTTTGAAATTTAACTAGAAAATCCTGTAAAAAGCGAAGTATTCAATAGCAAAGTGTCTACTTTAAATGTCTTCATCGATTTTATATTTAGTCATTTAGCTATTTTAATCGGTGAAGCTTTCTTTATTATTATTGGATTCCTTGCTCCCTTTTTCATCTTCAATAATGATAAAAGCAATCTCCAAATTTTAGATAACATTGAGACTAACTAAATTCCATAATTTTTAATTATTATTTTTATATGTATTTTTACCATAACCACTCAATTAAATGAATTTGAATTGTTTTGCAATGAACAGAAAAATGCAATTAAATACTAAAAAGCCAATTATTTTATTTAAAAAGTTTTATATTAAAAGACAACATTTTGACTTTTGTTCGAGTTTTCCATCATAAGGATCTGCTTCGACACTGTCTTTATCCAAAGTTTCTCCGCTGATGAGTTTGTAGTACTCCCAGTATTCCAATTCTGTCTTTTTCTTACCGAATTCAACTTGGCATCTTTGTTCAAATTCATCTGAAGAGAACGAACGTCCTAAATTATCAGAAGCAAGTTTGAGTTCATCAACAGAAACTTTTCTTGAGTTGTCTCGATCAGCGCCGCGGAAAATCATTTTTGTGATCCACTTGAAGTTTCCTTCTTTGAAATTAGAGAGGCATTCAATGATCTCATCTTTATCGAGATTATGTGAGCCATCGACATCCATGCCATCATATAAAAACCTCATTTGCTGGAGAAAGTTCGAATTTTCAGGATATCCCAAGCCTTCTTTCATGAAACTTAAGAATTCATCATATTCAAGTTTGCCATTTCCACTTTTATCATACTTTGCAACAAGATTTGTGATTTCCTGTTTTTGTTCTTCAGTAAGGCCCATTTTGAAAAAATAAAAATGATTCGTTTTTGAAACGTTTTTATTCGTCAACACAATTTACGATAGAACAAAATTTCAAATTCAATTTACGATACATTTTGGATTTAAATAAGCACGATGCAATATAAATTTAATCATGATTTTATTGAAACAATGATATATGCAATAATATAAATAGAATTATTTATGATTTTTTAATTTTTTTTTCGATTTCATAGAATATTATTCATTAAAAAAAAAAAAAGTTTCTTTGTGTGAGATTTTAGACATTTCAATCAAATGACATACATTTAGTTTTTATATTGAAGAACAAATCATTATATAGCTATTATATGGCATTCAATTGATATGCTATTCTTTCAGAATATTTAAACAATGAAGATAAACTCAACCATGCATGAATATTAGAGAATTTTCAAAATAAAAGCGAACTTTTCTCAAAGACTTACTCAAATTATATTTTTTTGGATTATAATGTCTATTTTATATATATATATATTGAGGCACTAGAAAATGCATCTTGATAGGATCTATTATTCACAAAGGAGCTATTTTTACATAATTTCGAAATTTGGTGAATAATTTATTTATGCATATCTATTCTAATTTAATATAAAAAGTTCTCATTTTAAAAGATCAGATGAGGATACAAACTCCAATGAAGGCAAATCCAAAGTTTCTAACCTTCATTCGATTTTAATAAAGTTTGTTAATACAAAAACAATAAAAAAAGATTTTAATTATATCTTTTATAAATGCAATAAAAAGCATATAAATAAATATAAATTAAAAATAAATATATAAAATTAAGATATAATAAAAGTAATAATAAATAATAAATCTTTAAAAATTCGAGATAAAAGTATTTTTTAAATTGTTATTACTCAGAAAACATAAAAAATGTTTTTACTACTCCCTTCGCTATCTTTCTGTTTAATTAACATTATTCCAAGGCCAGCTTTTATTTCTGAAATTCCTGATAGCCAATGGGTCCTTACTGAAGGTATGCAAATTGGATATGATTCATCAACTTCCAGTTATGCCAAAAAACAAGCTCAACGATTCTCAGATTTTATTTACACTCCCACAGGAATTCGCCTTCCAATTACTGAAAGTTCCGATGTCAAGATTGGTATTCAAATCACGACAAGTCCTGATGATCAATATCATATAAACATGGATTCAAATTTAATACAAATATCAGCAAATACCGATGAACTTTTATTCTATGCCTTTCAAACGATACTTCAACTTCTTCCACCACAAATATTCCTCAATACTACCGTTACCGATAAGATAATCTGGTCAGCAAATTGCATCCACTGCGAAGACAAGCCACGATTCCAATGGAGGGGCATCATGCTTGATGTATGCCGCCACTTTTTCGATGTTTCCACGGTCAAGTCGATAATTGATCAAATGAGTCATTACAAGCTTAACGTTCTCCACTTTCACCTCACCGAAGATCAAGGCTGGCGGTTAGAGCTCAAAAATTTCCCCAATCTGACACGTTTTGGCTCCAGACGCGATGCCAGTCCAGTCAAATACAACCGTTTTTCACTTGACGGCGTTCCATATGGGCCGTTTTATTTTTCAGAGGCTGACATCACCGAAATAATTGAATACGGCAAGGAACGGTTTGTCAGAATTGTTCCTGAGATTGAGATGCCAGGCCATGCCCTGTCATTTTTGTCAGGATACCCCCAATATAGTTGCACAGGGGGCCCTTTTAAGCCCCGCTGTTTCTGGGGAGTCGAGGACGACATCATCTGCGCTGGCAACGACGAAGCCATCTCGTTTCTCGAGGGTCTTCTTGACGATGTTCTTGAGTTGTTCGACAGTGTGTTTATTCATTGTGGCGGGGACGAGTGTCCTCGCGTGAGGTGGCAAGCATGTGAGAAGTGCCAGAAGAGAATCAAGGACGAAGGCCTCCAAAACGAGGACCAGCTTCAGAGCTGGTTCACGCGCCACTTTGCGCGCTATCTCGAGAAGAAAGGGAGGAGGTTGATGGGCTGGGATGAGATCCTCGACGGCAATCTTCCCTTCCCCGAGTCGACGGTCATCATGGCCTACCGCGGCGTCGAGACCTTGCAGAAGGCAACAAGCCTCGGACACGATGTTGTGATGGGCCCGAGCACCAACCTCTACCTCGACTACTGCCAGTTCCCCGCGTCCGAGAGCTACGAGTATTTCGGCGGGATTGTCACGAGCTACATGGTCTACAGCTACGAGCCGACAAACGGCATCGATGAGGACATGCACCACCACGTGCTCGGCGTGCAGGGCAACATGTGGTCAGAGTACGTGTGGACCATCAACGACCTCCAATACAAGCTCTTCCCGCGCTCGCTCTCAGTCGCTGAAGTCGGCTGGTCGATGCCCGAAAACAAAGACTGGCCCCGCTTCTTGATGAACTACGCAAAGCACCACAAGGACGTGCTGCAGCAGCTCGGAGTCGTCGACGCGGGAATGCAGGCTGGATCGCTCGGCGTGTGGAGGCCTGGCGAGCTCTCGAAGGACAAGTGGGTGTCGGTCGAGTTCCCTGTCGACGGATGCCTGAATAAAATGGGAACAGTCGGCGCCGCCTTCGTCCACAAAAGCGGAAATGAATGCCGCGTGAAGAACGTGAAGTTCCTCTTCAACGACGCGCTCGCCGGCGAGGACGACCACGAAGGCGTTGTGAGTGAAAATCCCCAGAATTCGGTCTACACGTTCAACACAAACAGAGTTCCGTTTGGGAAGACTTCAATACAGGCTGAGATGATGTGCGTGGACGGAGAAGACTGCGAGGGAGTGATCTACGTCTACTTGATCAAGGCTGCTTAACATGATGGAAGAAAAAGTGACACTCAGAAATAATTTTTAAAAAGGTATTAACTAAAAATAGTTTTTATTATCATTATTTATTTTCTCTTTTTAATGATATTATTTTATTTTTATTTTTATTTTTTTTTTTGAATCTTTAATAATAATTTTGATATATTATTAATATCTAAAAAAAAAAATAAAGAGATATTAATTTATTTAATTAAATACATGCTTTTAGAAAGGAATGAACAATAAATTATTGCCACTTCATTAAATTTAAAAAAAACTTAATCATAAATATGTAGTAAAAAAAAAAAATTCAACAAAAGGACCGATAAATTTGAAATAAAGTATAGTCAAATAAATCAAAATGCTATTCATATTTTTTATCTTTTGATGAACAATTCAATATATATATATATGTTTAATCAAGACTTTTTTATTTATTCAAAAATCAAAATTTTACATTTTTTGCTAGCAGCATTTAAAACTCATAATGAATAATAAATGTACTTTCTGTTTTGATTGACAAAATTAAAAAAAAAAAAAAAAACGGTTTTGTGAAAATAAATTTGAATTAATAAAAAATATTTTTATATAAACTTTGAAAATAATATATTTATATATATCTTATGTTTTACTTATCAGTAGCAACAATTTTTTTTATTGTTGCATTTATCTCACAAATAGTAGTTTCATCTATTTCAATTCATTGGGCAATAGACCCATTTATTATTTTCGAGCACGCATTTCCTTTTCAAGTTGCCTTTGGATTATCAATTCCTATAGCATGTGCTTATACTACTCTGTTTTGTCTTCTACTTATAGATAGTAGATCCAAAATGTATTTATATTTATTGACATCTTTAGTTATTATAAATTCAGCCATGCTAATTGGTTTGACTTCACCTCCAAGTTTATCATCTTGGATTGATAAATGGGACAAAAAATGGACAAATACAAGTCACTCAATGTCATTCCAACTCGAAAAATCTTGTTGTGGATGGAAGAATTTTCAGGATCGATCAATAATAAACTGTCCATTTTTATCAAAATCAGGATGCATGCCTATTGTAGAAGGGTGGATTAACATGAAGTATCATCAAGTATTTGAAATTGAACTATTGATAAGTTCATTATTTTTATATTCTTTATTATCTTTTTTCTTGGCAAGATATTGCCACAAAATAGAAGCTATTTGGGCAGAAATAGAAATACCTTTTTTGCCAAGTGATCTTTATTTATAAAATTGTTTAAGTAAAAAAAAAAAAAAAAAAAAAAAAAAAAGATTTGATTGAAAATGGAAAATCTGGGTTTTGATTCTCCTCTTTGATATCAAACTTTTTTTATATAACAAATTCATATTCTTTTGGAAATAGTAAAACCAAGTACAAAAATAATTTAGCATGTAAGGTTATTTAGTTACATAATTATTGCTATTTCTGTTTCCAAAATTGTTAATAAATAAATAATTTTTTTGATATTTTTATATATCATCAACTTCTTATTTAATCATAAGCAGGGCATTCAAACAAGAAACTATCTGTTTAAACGAAATAAATACCGCAAACTTTATCAAAGGCTAAACAAATGACTTCATTCACTATTCTTCAGCATTTTTATCAAAAAGTTTCATTTTTAAATGTACGAGAACGACGAAGATTCAAATGATAAGTTATTCAAAGAGCACAACTTATCAGTATCTACGCAATAGTAGAGTTCGATTATAATGAAAGAATTGTTAATCCAGGTAGGGGAAAAAGCATATGCTCAGAAAGAACAATTAAAAATTGAAACCAAAACAGGTGATAGCAGACTAATCACAATGTCTCTTATAGAACTATGACATTATGGTTAATGAGATTGCAATATAATTAGGCATTATTATTTTTTTCGATTTTAACATTCACTGAATTGCATTTAGCAAGCCAATGAATGATCCATAATGATAAAAAGCATGAAGAAAGATGAAACTAAAGCTATTTTGGTATTTTTTCCCGTTGGTCAAAACAATTTGCTTATCCAATTGTTATGCTCTTTAGTAATGACATGAAGATTTTGGAGCAAAGGACCATGAGTACGTATGTAATTCCAATTATTTAATATTAGATCAGTAATGAACTTATGATTAGTCTGCCCATTAACTTGGCCAATGTGGTTCACTAATCTAAACTATGTATCATTTGTGTATTTGTTATTAATAATACAGTGAGCAATTTCATCTGCCGTGTACTTATTTGGTACTTTTGGGTCATTCAATCTTTGTATTACAAAACTATTAACATTAATTTTTTCTTTCTTTTTTTCCCCTATGGTACAAACTTTTTGAAAAAGTATTCAAAAATTTGAAGTTTTTATAATATGTTTTCTTTTCTTTTTATTGTTCTTGAAGAAATAAACAAAGACGTATACAATTTATTTATAAAAACAACATTTTCCGAGAAATCAGCAATATCTCCAAATTAAATCATCAGTCAATTCTTAAATTTATAATATTTAGTTCAATTAACTTTGAAAAACAGACAATTGAAGTCACTGTTAGAGGCACACCAAAACATATGTCTTCTGAAATTTGGTTAAAAGCAGAGAAGAAATCAAATACGTCAACATGACAATTCCTATTTTTGATTCAGATTCAATGTATAGCAATGGTATTCGAATCTGATCTTGAAAATGCATTCAAGTGCTACAAGATGGCAATTAATCATGGCCATACATATTCAATGGCATTCATGAATATGGAAAAAACATTGATATTAGTAACGATCAAGCAAATATGTAATACAAGATGGGAATGATCTTTTATTATTTGGTTTAATTTGATTCAATTAATTAACAATGCAATCTAATTTTATTTGAATTATAACGTATTTTTCACAAAAAGTTAAAATATGTTAACAAAAATCATTTATTTCTAAGCCAATTAATTATTTTGTTTTTATATATTATAATAGATTATGTTTTATTCATTGTTCATAATTATTTATCAAAAAATAATACTGCTCCCATACACGTTGAGAACCTAAAAACTTATTGAACACCCTATATTACTTTTTATTTGGAAATTTTTCTATTTTGTTGATTTTTTGTTAAGATAAAAGATGAAAAAAAAATGACAAGGTTGTTTTAGTCCTTTAGTCCAAGACATTGACCAAGTCTATAAGATATTTTTATAAAACTCACTCACTAATTCAGCAATTAACATCAAAAAAGGAATGAAACATGAAGATATATTGAAGATATGGGATATATCAGTGAAATTTCCAATCTTAGAACTGAAAATTGGAGATAGACTTGTTATTCTCCAATTCTCGAGATCGATAATTGATTGACTTTTTGATATCGATACATAAATATACACAGATTCTCGAGATCGATTTCAGAGATCGAGAATTCTTTTTCTCAGATTTTGATATCAGAATTTTCAAATAAACTTTTTGATTAAAACATGATCGTATTTTAATCTCAAATATTTCATATAAAAAGAATGTATTTTTTTGATTTTACTCTTAAAATAAACATCAATACATTCTATTATTTATTTTAAAATATTATAAAAGGGGAACTTTTTTTAGCCCCCAAAAATTGAAAGGAAAAATGGGGGAAAAAATGTAAAAATGTGTTTTTTAGCCCCCACTTTTTTGAAAACTTTTTCAATTGAAAATAATCGTAAATTTAATTAAAAAAAGGAGCAAAAAAAGCATATTAAAATAAAATAAATGCAAAAAAAAGGAAGTTATATGTTAAAAAACTTATAAAGATAAATATAAAACGAAAAATTCTAAAAAACATCAATAATTCTTGATGATTACTCTATTAAGATAAACTATTTAATGATAGATAGAATAAAAAGGGAAAGAATCATTAACTCATACTGGAAATTATATATTATCTCAAAAAAAGCCATAAAGCTGGTGTTTATACTAACATGAATAAATTATTATATTTCATATTCATTATAAAAATATGAAAGTATAATGTCTGGTTTAAGTTTAAGATCATTTTGGACAAAAAGAAAATGCTGCTGCGTTAAATAATTTAATTTAATTGATCCTAAATAAGAATTAGTGTGTTTCTTTTATTACCAAAAATTTTGTGAGAATATATGGTCGTAATAGAAACTTTTTGAAAATATTTTGACCAAATAAACTATCAAAAATATATAAAAAAAATTGTTTAGCAAACTCAAAATAAAGTCGTTTAGTTTTTTTTTCATGAACAACAAAAATAATTAAAAATAGAGAAATTCTTTCGTGAATAAAATAATAAACGATATTCGAAAATAATTACACATATATAACCAAAAACGCAAGAAAAATTTTTAGAATATATAATCTTTGATTAAACAAAACATTATATATAGAGAAAATATTTTTAACTTTTTGAAAGCAACTTAGAAAATATTTTTAACTTTTTGAAAGCAACTTTTTGGATTTAGAATTTTTTTTTTGTCATTTAGGAAAAGACTTTTTAGACATAGAAAATCAAAATGAGTATTAGTAAACAAAGTTTTAGTTATTACAAAATTAAATCTGGTCTTTACCTGAACATCTCCGAGTCCACCGATATTTTATTTTACATTTAAAATATTACATATTCTCAGCAAAAATAGTTAATTGATATCTAATATGTTGTACATATATTCATTAATTTAAAATTTTGGCGAGATGACCAATAATAAATAACTTTTTACAAACTCAAAAAACGTGACACTTTTTATTGGTCAAATCATTATGAAAATATTGACCATTTATGATCGAGAATTTTACATTTATAATAATGAAACGATTATAATTCATATAAAAAAAGGAAATTGTTTAGCAAGAAAAATCTCTAAATTCAATCATATATTATGGTTTTATGAGGTGAACTGATGTTCACAAAAAATTATCCACTTTCTGATAAAGTTAAATGATTAAACTTCTTAGATATAACAGCTTAAAATTTTTTCATTTCACTTTTATTCATGGATCGGAATAGATTTCCAATGACAGATGCTGAGAGAAATGAAAAATTCATGTCGTATTTCAGTGAATATGAAAAAGAAAAGACTGATCTTTATGATTATGTCGGTTTGATAAAGAAACTATTAAAAAGTCAAGGAAAACACATTACAAGGGAAAATCTTGCAAAATTAATTGTGCTGTTAGTTAAAAGTGCAATTCCAATTATATACAAAAAATCCAAATGTTCATATCGCACTTTATTTCGTCTAAATAGATTGAACAAAAATATTGTTTTAAATTTCATTGCAGATAATTATCCCAAAATGATGAGCTGGTTTCTGGAAAACATGCACAGATTTGACTTTAATTTGGAGAAAAAATCTTCATACAAAAGACACTGGGAAGAATTACTAAAAACCATGCCTTATCTGGAAACTACAAAGGAATACAACCCTCAAGAAATAGAAAATAAATTGTATATTTGTGAAAAAAAGGATAGTTTTGATTCATTTTTTAGTATTGATGAAGATAATTTATTTGATGAAGATGAAACTGACTTTTTTTTTAATGAAAATCTCGAAAATTTGAATTTCGTTGAATAGGTATCCTGGGGAATCCTTCTCCTCAGATGTGAATACCATTTGATGAAATTTATCTCTTTACTTATATTTTCTTTACAAACTTAGGAAATATATAAATATTTTCTTTGATAATATATTTAATATTTTATATATATATTTGAAAACTAACAAAATAAATTTACTCACTTTTATTTTATTTTTTTGATCGATGAATAATAAAGATAATAATAATAATTGTAAGAATGAAAATTTACCTGAATATGTCTTATTTATAATACAAAAATTCAGAGAAATTCAATACAATTCAATAAAAATAAAAAATCTAATATTAGGGGATTTTAATTTAAGAATATCTCAAAAGATTTTTTATTACTCAAAAAAATAATTAAAATGTATATTAAATATTTTATATAAATAATATAAAATATTATAATATTAATTTTTATTTGGATAAATTAAAAAAAAATATAATTTTTTTTTTGAATGAATAATTATTGAATGAAATAAAATCACATCTAAAATTGATAAATGAAAATAATTTCTCCAAGAAAATGGGTTTTGTGAATGACACTCATCATGATTCAAACATTAATAATTTTTTTTGAAAAAATAAAACAAAAATAATTTTGGGAGAAATATGATATACTTTATTCTATGTTTTTTATGAAAATATTTAAATCCAAGTAACAAAAAAGATAAATAAAACGATTTTTTTAGATATGCTAATATGCATTAATTTGGAATAATTTGGGTAATTCTGTATGTTTTTATGTTGTGGTATTTATTTTTAGGTTAAAATAATTAAATGGCATTATTGAAATGCAAGAGGTGATCTTTGTAAATTTGGATGATTATCATATAAATTAGAGTTTTTTAATTGAATTAAATGGCAAGAAATTCGCAATTTCCTTACGCAAAATTTAAAGTAAGATATATTAAAAGTATATATATCATCAATATGCTTCAGTATTTATTTCATCTAAAAAAATCGAAATTTAGATTATTGGAAAATGAAACGAAATTTTTCTTTTCACCTTATGATAGGTCAATTTTTTAAAAAGTGACAGACTTAAAAAATCAATACTGTTAGTAATCAATTCAGCATTTGATATATGATTAGAAAATGCTGGTGTCAATTTTTATTCATTTCACATCTATTTCCAATTTGTAGACAAATTTTATTCCATATGATCAAAATGAACAATATTAAAAGCAACTAAAAACCAAAAAGATTCAATTAAAGAGTATAGAAATATGTGTAAACTTCGGAAAAAAGTGTAAACTTTAACTTTTTCTCCATATCTGGTTACAATTTTTAAACACCAATTGTTGTATAGCTTCTCAACACTTTGATGAATAATATATTACATTTTCTTTGAATTTCGTCATGAATAATCCTCATCTTTCTCAAATATTAAACTATCGTTTTCTACCATTTTTTAGCCTTAAACCGCTTTTATCGGAAACATATAATAACAAAATCATGTATTTCAAAAATAATTTTATTTTTATCTCATTTTTTTTGCTTGAATACATGTCTCCAAATTAAAACTTTTCCAACATCAATCAGGAATCAAATACATTGATTTTACCATTTTAATTGACGCTATTTCGTCGAATTTTCTCTAAATTGACAAAAATAAATTGAAAATACTTTCAAAACAGAAACTTTATAACAATATTATCAAGCAAACATTTAAAATTTGAAAACAAAAATTCACTATTTGAATTTATTGATCAAAAAAGTGACCAAAATGAACTGACCATTTATGATTTCAATGAACAAATTGAATTTGTCGGTTTATGTGATGGAAAATTCTGAGAATTTTTTGCTCGTTTTTATCAGATAAAAATGACGAATCCCTTTTGGAGCATCTTCTTTAACCGCTTTTTCGATAAGTATTTAAATGATGATCGTTATTCGAAGCCAAAAATATTTGCTCAAGATGACGATTCATCATCTGGCAAAAGAATGTTGCGAAAATGTCTCCAATAAAGGCGTCGTGTCTGCATCGTCCTACCTTGAAAAAATTAGTGATGTGGTAAAAATGCTGTTGATTTTGACATAATCAACTCATTTATTTGTGCCTAAAAGTTAGGCAAACAAACTATTCGATCAAATTGAGATCAACTTTTAAGGACGAAACATCACCTGAAAAGTTAGGAAATTAAATGATCATTTAATTTGTGCTGATACGGTTAGGAGTTCTTTGTTCCATTAATTTGAAAATCAAAACTATCAATCATATGCGTGAACTTTTTGATTTTCATATTCAACATCATTCACGAATTTAACGAATCTACTTTTGTTACAAAAGAAAAAGAAAATAATAAAATCAACTTCTTTATTCTTTAGTTGGGTTGATGAAAAAAAAATATTGTATCTAACAAATATTGCATGATTTTTTTTGCTTGATACAGAAAAAGGGGATTGCACCTTTGTCAATAAAAGTTACAGATTCAGGAATTTTTAGATCATTCAAATTAAAGCAAAAGCCAAATGCATACCTTGAAATAGTCGTTACTTTTGATGGAATTGTTATTTTGTTTAGTTTAGAACAATGGTAGAAAAGACCTTCACTTATTATTGTCAAATCAGGAGGCAATTCTATTTCAGTAAGGGAAGAACAGTCATGAAAAGCATATTTTTCAATGGATGTAACGGATTGAGGAATTGTTATTTTGTTTAGTTTAGAACATTCGTAGAAAAGACCTTCACTTATTATTGTCAAATTAGGAGGCAATTCTATTTCAGTAAGGGAAGAACATCCATTAAAAGCATATTTTTCAATGGATGTAACGGATTGAGGAATTGTTATTTTGTTTAGTTTAGAACATTCGTAGAAAAGATTTTCACTTATTATTGTCAAATTAGGAGGCAATTCTATTTCAGTAAGGGAAGAACATCCATTAAAAGCATATTTTTCAATGGATGTAACGGATTGAGGAATTGTTATTTTGTTTAGTTTAGAACATTTGCAGAAAAGCCCTTCACTTATTATTGTCAAATTAGGAGGCAATTCTATTTCAGTAAGGGAAGAACAACCATTAAAAGCATATTTTCCAATTGATGTAACAGATGGAGGAATTGTTAAATGCTTCAAACTTTGGCAAAGATTAAAAGCTTTATCTCCAATTGTTTTAACTGAAGAAGGAATTGTTACTTCAGATAAATTCAAGCATTCAGAAAAGGACAATGATCCAATCGATTTAATAAATGAAGGAATTGTTATTTTCTCTAATTTTTGGCTTTTCATTAAGCAATGATCAGAGATTTCAATTCTTGGATTTGACAACAAAATATCAAAAATATCTAAATTTTCTGATTCAATTGCTTTATACAAATGTGATGTATTAAAATCTGGGCATTCTGTTTTTAAAGCTATGTCAACAAACACATAATATCCATACTGGCACAGACATGATATGAATATATTATTATATTCAATATCAGGAAAGAATTCATAATTCCAGTATTTAAGAGGTAAATAATCTGTTTCCTTTCTTACTCCATAATTGTCTATGATGTATGCTGCAATCTCATTGTGATGACACTTGATTGCTTCTTCATAGCATTTGACATATCCTATTTCTGGCGAAATTTTGTGTTCTTCAAGAAGATGAATGATTTCAGGATTTCGTCCATGAATTGCATAGTTCCACAATTGGCTTTTCAATTCAACTTCATTCAATCTTAAAAATTGGAAAATTTGAATGGCACCAAAAAATGCAGCATACTCAATTATTGTCGGTTTGTTCTCAATTAAATATAAATTTGTCTCAAAAATTGAATCGTTTATTTTTTTTGAGAGGTTGATATTTGCGCGACTTGTATACTCAATAAAATCTTCAACTGAATCTTCTCGAATCAATTTACATAAGTATGACTCATTTTGACCTATTTGACGGTTTTCTTCAAAATGATTATAAAAATGTTCACCTTGTTTCTTCATTTCTTCATCGATCAAACGACCAGATTCTTTGTCCATTGAATTTTTTAATTCTGTGGAATAAAAAAGATATTGGGTAGTTGGATTGGCATCATAAATCAATTTGATTATAGAATCATCAATTGATATCAGTTCATTTTGAAAAAGAAAAAGAAGAATTCGCCTATTTTTTTGAAAAATTTTGCATATTTCGAAGCTAGGCAGTTTTTGCTTCATTTCTTTAAGTAATAATTGAAGAATTTTTTCAATTTTGCCTAAGAAAAGTTGATTTGAGTGATGATACATTTCAATATGAGATATTAAAATAAAAAGTTCTTTGAATTCATGTTCATTTTCTGGAATATTTGAAGATTGAAAAATAGATATTAAATCTGAATAAAGTTCATTATCTTCATCCTCGACTTCATTATCAATATACATTATAATTTTATCGTAAATTTGCTTTCTAAAAGATAACAAGTTTTGTGCATTCATTTTGATAAAAATAAAGCAAAATAAGTTCTCTATTTGGCAAAAATTTTCAAAAAAATAATTCAAAAATTAATTAAATAAATAATAAAAGTTAATTGACTAAGCAGCGCCGCTCTTAGCTCAGTGGTAGAGCGTCTGACTGTAGAAATGTGGTCATCAGAATGTCGCCGGTTCGATTCCAGCAGCGCGGATTTTTTTTTCCACTTTGCGTGGACTCGATCAATTTTCCTTCTAAGATGTTTGAAACACCTTTTTATACAAATTCGCATTCCTCTCACGGAGGCGATTCTTTTGGTAGCGGTTGCAAAAATTTTTGTGAATTTCATAATCTTAATCGCGATAATATTCCAATTCAAAATGATGTTCAGTCCATGCCGACAAAACAATTACAAATACGATGTCAATGCTATTCTTCGAAAGACCGGCTACGTTATAATTGGTAACGAAAATGGCGATCGGTCTCGCTCTCGTAATCCGGCTCACAAAACAAATTTTCCACCAAATCATCATTCAAATAATCCGTTTTTTCTCACAATCTATTCCCGATCCTTCAAGATATTTTGATTCTCCGATAACTGATGAAACTTCACAGATTCCATGCACCAACCAACTTTCCGATCAACCTGCAGATGTTTCTCATACGATCTCTACCATTCCCAACTCATCTCTGGCAACTTCCAAACCTATTCGATTGATCGATTCTGAAATCTTGTTAGCTTCTGGTGTCCATTACAACCCAGTCGGCCCCAACAACATCAAAAATCCCAACTGGATCATCATTACTGCATATATTGAAATGTATTCTATCAAAACGACATACACCTAAAAAAAATAAGAAATTTAATCATTATTAGTAAAAAAAGGAGAAAATCTATTAGAAAATGTCAACCATTTTTTTTTTTTTTACTAAATAAAAATAAATTTAATCAAGATTAATGAAAGTGTAATTTGGATTCACTGTCTTTGGAAGTGGCACTGGTGTAATAGACTGTCCGATAATACTCAATAGAATAATATAAGTATAATCACCATTGAATTTGCTCTTCTGATTTTTCATCTCCTCGTCAACTTCCTTCACCGTCAAGTGCATGAAATCTCGCACGAAAGGCCAGAGTCTCAGCGACATTATGCATCTATTCACTATTTCCTTTCCGAACCCTGCCTCCTCGATGTAGTTCCAGACGTCAGAGAACAAGATGTCAATTTTCTTTGTCATAATTGGAAAAACGTTTTTTGACTTAGTAGAGAAGGCCATTGGTATCATGCATTCGAAGATTCCTTCTTCCAAACCTCTGAATAATTGAGGCAAACACTTCACTTGCATTGAAGTCAACAAGTTATCTTTAACTTTTTGAAGTCTGTCCTTCATAAGGTCAAATATATGGTCAAATACAGTATCAATGTTATCTTCGTCAACACGGTTATGACTGTCGGCGAAGAAGTGTTCACGAAGCTGCTTAATGTTCATTCTATTCATAGAAGTGCCCCACATTTTCTTATCTAGCAATTCAATAATTGAGAACGTTACATCGAGCCTCAAAAAGTTCATCATGAATGCAACTTTTTGAGACAATTTAATACAAGGATCTTTGAATGTCTCATTATTGACTTCGACGAATTCTTCAGTCGATTCATTCTCATTCAATAACAAATTCTGTGGTGAAAGTGGCTCATCTTTAACCGCCTTTTTTTCGGTTGCTTTCAAAGCTTTCAAAATTTGCGGTTGGTTCGGAATGTACTTATTGTATATTGCGATATACTGGAACCATTTGAGACGAATCGAAGAGACGTTGTTGATGATGATACAAATATTTTCAAAGGTCAAATTACGGTTTTCGGTTATGTCAGGACACCAAGAAGGGAAGGGTGACTTTGCCTTAACTGGCGTCTTTGAACCACGAGCATTTGAAGGCGCTGGCGGTGTCAAACGAGCTCTAAATGGCTTTGAAATCAATGAAAGCATGACTTCAATGTAAGTTGAACAGATCGCTGAATCGAGAGACAAGAAGAGGAACAATTTATATTTAAGTTCATTTGGAGTGAAGTTCAAACTTGTGATGAAATTGAATCCTTGTTTAAAGAACGAGAAAATTTCGTAAATTGAATCACTTTCTCTCCTTCTATCGGACTTTTTCACGAAGCTGTCCAAAGCAACAGAACGCTCGACCAATTCAATCTGAGAATTCAACATGTCGTAAATCCAATTTTCTATCAATTCATTGAAAATAACCGCCGGATTCAATTCTGGCGGTTTTCTAAATAATTGATAAAGTTGCTGATAAGTCGACACGAAATAGACAAGAGTTTTTGAGTCAGGAAGAGGATCGAGTTTATTGAAAGACTTCGCAATTATGACAGCAATGCCGAGCAGGTCATTCATGATGTTGTCGCCAATGTTGGCGAAGTTTGGAAGGAATGATTCAAGATAAAACGAACTGATTGATCGTGATCGATACAAAACAAGATCAATTGCGTTTCTCATGCTTTCAACGTCAATTACGCAAAGAGGAAGATGATTTGGACCTTCATTGAATTCATCTTTTTTATTGAAATAAACTTTATTAAACAACTCCATTGAAGTGCATTCTTTATCACTATCAATGAAGATCAAACGATTAAAAACAGAAGTATTTATATTCTTCATTGAACTTACAAAAATTCTTTTTAAATCCTCAGAAAAACTTGAACTGTCACCGACATTTGATAATGAAAGAAGAAGGATTAATGACGTTATTGATGGTCTTTGATATATTTCAGGCTTCGCTAATTGATTCATTAATAAATGAATGCATTTATCGCGTAATGAATTCAATATATCATTCAACAATTGTTCTTCTTCTTTCGTGTGTTCAGAGTTGCTTATAGCGAAAAACAAGTTGTACATAATGATGCAGTACATGTTGATGTAAGCCTGTGAAGTGCACCAAAGTTTGTCAAGTTTTTCAGCCAATCGTGAAAAGAAATAAGAAGAAGGAATCGAATATCGCATCGCAATGTCAACAAGAAAGAGCCAATAATCAACAGGAAATGCTCTACCAGAAATATCTTGTGAAACACGAAAACTTGATGCATTCAAAGAAACACCAAAAGCATCATTGTCGTTATCTTCATCATCGTCTCCATTATCTTCTACAACATCATCGACTTCATCATCTTCGCATTGACCACGATTCACGTAAATGAACTCCTTATTCATGCGCAGATACTTAAAGATGAAGACATCAGCTACCAAATCAAACAAATTCTTGGGATTGACATTTAGATGAACGATCAAGTTTTCAAGTGGCTTGTCATGTGAATAAAACTTGTAATTAAAAACAACGGGTATTTGGTGGTTACCAAATTTGACCTGTTTCATTATTTCGTTCTCTGCTGGCTCGTTCAATGACGGAATAACGACAACTTCTTTGTTCTTCTTGTTGTCGTAAAAGAACGTTATTTCAAGAGGAGCATCTTTGAAGACAGGAAAGACGCAATCAACGAGTCCGTCGACGATATTACGGGTGTAACTTTTTCTATTATATTGAAAATTAACGGTTACTTTTTTAGCTTCATTTTGGTCAATTGGGATGATGACAATGAAGACAGTGTTGCCTATTGGCTGCTGGCTCTCATCGCCAATTAATTCACCTATCTTCTTGGACATAATGGTCAATCTCAATTGAGCCGGATAAAGAAAAGTTTCTTTCTCTTCAACAGGGTGAATCCAGAGATTCTTTTGGCCAATGCACAGTGCTCTCTGATACAGGTAGGTCAAGTATGATAAGAAATCTTTTTCATAGGAAAATTGGTCAGTCAACTTTTTCATTTCTTTTTCGGTCATTTGAATCTTTTTGAATACTTCTTTGGTCATCAATTCAAAGGAGGGACTATGATGCTTGTCCGAGGGATAGATGATCGTCTGATAAAAGGCGTGTGCGAAATAAAATGAAAAATTATTCTCCATCTCTTTACTGACGGTTTTTTTGACCTTTCTGTATTGATTTTTCACCTTTTCTAACAAAGTTTTGTGAAGCTCAATGAACTTGTCCATTTGTGAGAGCTCTTTCGCATTGATCATCAGCTGGCGGCACATCTCGTTCTCAATGGATGACGGGTCGTTGTTTGAGGAGCCCAAATTGATGGTGTCGACTAAGTTATGGATAAAAGTGACAAATAAATAAGGCGAAAGCGGTTCACGTAATGCTTGAAATAACTTTTTGCGTGATTCAAGGGATGATATGTCATTTAAAATGGAATCTGCTTCGGCAGGTCGCTGGTGATAGCTGGATATAAATGAAAAATATTGTAAGTAATCAGCAAAAAATATTAATGTTTCATCTGATCGAAAAAATCTGCCCATTTCTGGTTTTAGACATCCTTTATCAAAATCATAAAATTCTTTGGAAAAAATAAACGATAAATCATGCGCTAGTAATAACTTATCATCATCATTTAATTTGGTATAATGATGACGAGTAAGAGCTTGCGAAATTTGTTTTGTTTCATCGTTCTCATTCTGTAATCTGCTTACAAAGGTTTTTCTAAAGTCTGTAGTAAGAAGTAGACCTGAATCAAACCTATGCATCGATTGTTATTTTTTTTCAATAAGAAAATAACGAACGAATTCAAATTCCGGTCAATTTCTTGGTGAAATTTCAAAGCTTTTTTGAATCATAGAATTTTTACAATTCACATAAAACTAAAAATATTTTCTTTTATTAAAATTAATAATAATACTAATTTTATTATATAATTTATATTATTATAAAATTTATTTATTTTAGTTTAGTTTAAATCAATTATTAAGAGTGATATTTATTATATAAAATTAGCACAAATTTACTCACAAAATTTTTTTTGAAAATAATTGAAAAACTTCATCTTCATCTTTCAAAAAATTTTTGTTTTAAATTTGAGACAAATTCTTTAATATTTTCAAAATATGATTTTTTAGTAAAGAGTCTTTTCAGTTTCTTGTGATTTTTACAAATTCATTGCAGTTTTCAAAAACTCATGTTTATTCTAAAATCATTAAGATTTTCGGAAACATTAAATTTTACAAAATCTGCTAGCTTTGTTGATTGGGCTGTATTCATGATATCAAAAATATTTGAAGAATCTTAATATTTCATTATTTCTCAAAAATTTTCTGAATTAGAAAAATATTCGGAGTTATTTTCAAAATCAATAAACTTTTTATTAACAAATCAATTCATAACATCTAGTATCTTTACAGATTCTTCTTATTTCATTATTTCAAATATTATTAATAATTCAACATTTGCACAAATATCTCATTCGCAATCTTCTAATCGAGACACTACTTATTCAATGATATTAATTTAATCATTTACTATGTTGTAAAAACAGCAACTTTCTCATTGGTATACTCATTATCAGTAACTCGTGCTGAATGTGCTAATAACGAAAGCAGCATATTTTTTATGAGATACAAATGTTAACTACACAAAATATGCTCCTTATATAATGCGCTCTATTTCACCTTTATTAAAAAAGGAAGGCATTTGAATACAGAAGCGAATTTTCTGATATTTCTAATAATTCATATAATAATGAAAAAGGAACAGCAAATAATGAACAAACAATAAATTTAAAATAACAGATAATGCAAATTAAATTATTAATTTACATTATGTTTATGATACAGGTAATTCCAATTTGAAGAATGAAAAATGTAATAAAAGTCAATATTTATTTAGAGATGAAGTAAACTTTAAGTGAAAAGTTATTGCTCGCGGATTGTCCCAAAGAATTCAAGAGCTGAAAAAATGAACCAATTGTTTCCAGCTGTGTTAGTGCCTATTTGCTGTATCCGAAGGTACTGGAAGTATTCATTCAGTGATTTACCTTCTCGAACTTCAAATGTATTCGAGTATCCTTTCCCATCGAGGCTTTTGTCGTTTGTTCGTGCATCAAGTGGCGTCCAGCTTTCTCCGTCATTTGAGCCATCAAGGCGCCAGCTCTGTGGATGGTGGTGGCCAGCCCCACCCCAGCTGTTGGATCTAATTGAATAGAAAGAAGGCTTCACTTTTCTGTCCTTGAAATCAACAGTCAGCCACGAGTTGGCTGTGTTGCTGGAATAAAAGCAGCCATACGTGTCACTGAAATTAACAACATTCTTGGACTGATAACTAGGTTCACTACTACTATAAGCTTGTGATGATGTGATGTTGATGGTTCCGCTGTCAAGGACGCTTGCTGGGTTTCCGTTGCCAAGTTTGGCGATTATTCCATTGAATCTGTTGTTCGCATTGCTGTCGTATTCAACGGTCGTGCACTTGTGCCTGTCAATGACTGCATATCTGTTCCGATTCAACAATTTTCGTTCTTCCTCTGTCTTCGCCTTTGCAACGACGTCTCTGTTCGTGAAGAAGCACTTTTTCAGTTTGTTCCAAAGCTGAATCGTCATCTCTTCTTCCTCAATTTTCTCTAAAAACTCGTTGAACTTGCCCTCGCTCAGTGACGAAAACTCAACAAGCTCATAAAACAAAACTTTTTCTGAATAATCAACTTTTTCTATCGATTGAAAAAGTTGGTCAATAAAGTCTAAAAGTGAATCTTCACTTCTCAATTTTAGTTCATCGCTGTTTAGAATTGAATAAAGAATTGGAAGAGGAAGTACCTGAAGCTTTTGAGGATCAATTGAGTAAAAGTGGCTCGAAATAAATTTAACTAGTTGATCGTTATCATATGAAAATCGGAATGGACTAGAATTAAGATTATTAAAATTTTGGAAATATTGCATGTACAGAAGTTTCTGGATACAATCATCAATATTCGTCTCTTCTGCCAAAATGGGGAAAATTTCATTAACTTTGTCAAGTATTTCTTGATTCCAAAGCAAAAGAGAGATTATTCGAAGTTTTTGGCTCTCGTTAAAATCAATATCAACACTTTCTCCAATTGTTATTGATATAAGCTTTTCGAGTATTTCGTTGTCGATTTCTGTGTTAAAATTTATTCTTTTAGTAATTTCATCTAATCGAAGTATGTTATTTGTTGGATCAGAATAATGAAGCGATGAAACGCGTGGAGAAATAAATTCGGCTAAAAATCGATGCATTTTTATCGCATATTGTCCTAGGAGAAATAAAAAATCGTCGTCGTGTAATTTTATTTCATCCAAATTACTTGAATGCAAGATCGAAATCGGTGTATCGTCGCTAGAAGGGAAAACAATGTTTTTCAAGCCAGATGCTGAAATGGAAAATGATTTCTTACTCATTTAGTAAAGTTTTTTTTGGGAAAATATTCTTCAATTGCATTCAAATTTTGAAGCGACAGGTAGCAAATTGAATGCACAAGGTCAAATTAAAAAATAAAAATATTGTGAAATTTACTGAATTTTATTATATTTATATCTTTTATTTATTATCTATATTATTTACTATTTATATAAATATACTCTATTTTTAATGAAAATATTTAAAAATGGACAAAAGAGTTTTCGTAAAACTCCCTTAATTTAGTTGGTAAACTTTTTGAATAATTTTGAGAAAAATTTCATATCTCTTTATCTAGCCAGACAATTGATATTTTAAGTGGTGCTAATCGAAAATATAGACCATTATGAAATATATATTTTGATTTTTTATAATTCTGTAAGAGAATTTCAAAGAAATTTGAAATTTTGTTAAATTTTGCGGCTGAATGTAGAAGTATTGAATTTTCGTGCCTGCTTTTTGAAAGGGTGTATGCAAATAACATCAGAAAAAAAATTGAATAAGGACGATCAAAATCGACCAAATAAATACACAAAACTAAAATTGAATTAAAAACGATACAATTATTCAAAAAGTGGAAACGATAAGCATTTTTATTATTGTGGCGCCTTTTTTAACAAGAACTCTGGGACTTAGATTTTGAACTTCTTCTGCAGGGATGTTCTCAGTCTATATCTTGGAGGTTTAGCTTGTGAATTCCTACTGCAGGGGGATTTACCAGCTAAATTTCTGAGATTTAGAAATGTTGAACATTTTTTTGCGAGGAAGCTCATGTTTTAAGCTTCTGGAACGTAAATTGTGAGATCTTCTGCAGAGATTTCACCATTTAAACTTCAGATTGACAATTTCAATTTCATCATCGGGATTAAAGTTTTACGGAATACAGCTTAGAGATGGAAAATAATAGCTGCTATAATCTATAAACTATTATTTGCTGTGTATTTATTTCTTTTCTTGTATTTGCTTTTAAATGTTTTTTTATCATTTTTGATTTTTGTCTAATTCATCTTAGTTCTTTTTATTCATTGCTTATGCGACTATAAAAATCAAATTAATAACATTCTTTAAGTTAACTTTTAATGATTAAATTATGAGAATTCTCTTCTACTTAATAATGATTTTATATAATATTAATAAACATTATTATTTCAATTATTTTTTCATAAAAATTGCTTAATGGTTAAAGAATAAAATACTTTGGTTCGATTGTCTTCATGACGCTTTTTTTTTTTTTGCCAATATTTACTTTTAAAATATGGATAATGGCTTAAAAATTCTATAAATCAAATACAACAAATGCTCAAAAAGATTTAATAATGAAGAATTAAACATATAATAAAATGCAATTTTAATTTATGTATCATCTTTTAAAAAATATTAAAATTATTGTATAAACGAATGAGCTAGTGAAAGGAATAAGAATTTTTAGAACTTATCGAGAGCAAAATAGACAATTTAGTTATTTATTTGGAGGATTATTTAAAAAAGATATTAAATAATTATTAATTATAAATAAGCATCTCATGATAAAAACAGCAAATAATAGTTTATAGATTATAGCAGCTATTATTTTCCATCTCTAAGCTGTATTCCGTAAAACTTTAATCCCGATGATGAAATTGAAATTGTCAATCTGAAGTTTAAATGGTGAAATCTCTGCAGAAGATCTCACAATTTACGTTCCAGAAGCTTAAAACATGAGCTTCCTCGCAAAAAAATGTTCAACATTTCTAAATCTCAGAAATTTAGCTGGTAAATCCCCCTGCAGTAGGAATTCACAAGCTAAACCTCCAAGATATAGACTGAGAACATCCCTGCAGAAGAAGTTCAAAATCTAAGTCCCAGAGTTCTTGTTAAAAAAGGCGCCACAATAATAAAAATGCTTATCGTTTCCACTTTTTGAATAATTGTATCGTTTTTAATTCAATTTTAGTTTTGTGTATTTATTTGGTCGATTTTGATCGTCCTTATTCAATTTTTTTTCTGATGTTATTTGCATACACCCTTTCAAAAAGCAGGCACGAAAATTCAATACTTCTACATTCAGCCAATTTTGCGCATATTTTTTTATTATCTAAATCTATAGCGGTCCATTTTTTGTAATTTTAACTTAAAATATAGGACAATACATTTCATACCTTTTGAGCTTATATTGTCCCGTAACAATTACTGCATATTTAGAAAATTACCATTTTTGATCATTTTTAATATCTTCTTACCAGTAAATTTAATCTGGCCCAAATCATGTCTACCATAACTAATTCATATACTAATCATGTTAGAATGAATATTATCTGAATATATTAAATATTCACGATTTTTTCTCTCAAAAAAAATTCAATACTTCAGAGTTTCCACACCTTTGGTTACAAAAAGGAAATGAATCCAGTCTTAGCTAAAACTCATCATATTTGAAATTGTCGTCTTAAAAAAGAAACAATATTGCATCATATATTATAGGACTTCTCCAATCTTTTGAAGGTTTGTTTTTTGTGATTCTCTTGATATTATTTTTATACGTACCAAATAAACTTTACCAAAGCTTCCTTTTCCAAGGCTGTCTGTAATCTCATATTGACTGAAATCAATTTTGCAATGATGTATATAAGAGGGTAAAAATATTTTCTAAAACCTGGAATTGATTTAATTAAAAAAAATGAAAGAGATTCATTTCATAGTGGAAATCAAAATTTTCAAAAAGCAAATTTCAGAACATAATTGGTCAATAAAATTGTAAACTATTGCACATGATTTTTATTTTTTTGTTATTTAAATCCAGTCCACTATCTGTATGTCATACAGTATATGAATAATTAAATAAATAATAATCACATATGCTAATATTCAAAAAACAAAAACAAATTAATAAGTTTAATTCATGATTTAGTTATGGATGTTCATTTTCAACTTGTTTTTTATTAGTTTTGCAAATAGAAATAATACATGTCGTTATAAAAATAAAAATAATACAAAGAAGTGCATAAAAAATCATCAAGTAAGCTATATTTTTTGGAATGATAACCATTTCAATGGTTTCATTATTATTATAATAATGAAACATTAATTTATTATTTAGACAAGATAACCTCCATTTTAAAATGGAAAAACTTTTTCCCATTTCATAAATATCAACTTCATCACAAAACGTATCATTCGTATTATCATATTCATCTTGTATGGTCATCCAAAATTCTATATCATCATATTTGAAAAAATAAATATATGATAAAACTTCGTTATATTTTAAAAAATTTTCAAAAAATATGTCTTTCCTTTTTGTTAAATTCAATGATTGGATGATTGTCGCCATTTTTTCTTTGAGTTTATATTCGTCAATATTCTTTTTATGAAAAAAAATAGGATTATTATAAGTTATAAATTGATAATTAGATATATCATCATAATTTAAATTGAGTTCCATTCCACAATTAAAACTTGCTGAACAATTGTTCAAAAAAATATCTAAATTAGAATAACAATGAATTTTATTTGAAGATAATTGTATTTCTGCATTTTTTTGATCATTTTCTAAAATTATTGAACTGCAAAAAGAAGAAAAAGTGAACATGTATAAAAGAAATGTCATTTTAATAAATGATTACGAATAATAAATGGGCAACTCAAAAAAAGAATCCACATTTTTTGAAAGTATGATAAATCAAAAAGTGAAAAAAAATTCAAAAAAATTCAAAGAAAAAGTGAAGATTAATATATTTTGATATTCCCATAAATATAGATTTATATATATAAATAATTGAAAATATTCATTATAAATTAAATTTAAAAACCAATGTTAGTTAACTAACAAAAATTCAAAACTATTTTATAATTTGAAATAAAATTTCTATACAACTTTTTGGTTATTTGAAATAAAATTTCACAAACTTTATAAATGGGTTGTTCATGTCGAAATTTCAAGTCTTTTAGAAAGCAGTTTTTTGGAATTGGAAGCTCAGCTGGATCCATTATATTGGAAGGATTAGGACTTTTTAAAACTTTTCAAAGAATAAGCGCACCTAAATCATTTGCAATTCATTTCTCGCGTGATTGCTTCAAGTTTTTTGCCTGGGCAAAAGATTTAATCAAATTAATAATTGGAAAAAAGATTACAAAACCAGCATCAAATTTGGAGCTTTTTGAAATGTATACTTTTGTTTTTCCATTAACTATATTTACATTTATATGTACAATGATATTGAGGAAAAAAATCATTTCATACCTAATCATAGTCATTGTTTTTACAGCTTTTGGTTTAGGGATTAAAATGTGTCAAGTAATGTGGGCTGCTGGATTACCAATATTATTAATATCGCTTATCATAATTGTTTTTATTATTTATAAGATTGTTAAAATAGATAAAGAAGATTTCTTTGTTATGGAAGACAATTCTGTTGGTCTAGATTTTTCATTTACAGCTCTTTGGACATGGTTTATCATGTATGTTTTAATGATTCCAATTTCAGCTGAACGATTAGTTATTAGTCTAACTCTTTTTATTGTTATTATTATTTCATTAATTATAATTCCATTGGCAGAAGGTTGCTTTGGATGTTGCAATAAATGTAGAGGTAATTATGATGCTATGGAAAATGCTTGCTTGAAATCATTATCATTTGCAAACCATCTTTTACCATTATTGATTATTCCATCAACTGAATCTTTTTTTAGTTTAATTCAAGATGATAAAATCACAATATGGAATTTAGTTTTAGGATATGTTGTGATATCACTACTTTTCCCAATTTTTTTAAATATAATAATGGTTATATCAAATAGCCCAGACCTTGCTTCAAAATATAAACAAACAAATGATTCATTGAATAAGTATTATTTTTTTGAAATAGGTGACATAGGTAAGCAAATCATATATAGTATTTGTGCAGAATATAATGCAATATGGGGATGTGTTTTTGTTGAAGTTGCCTGGGTAGTGTTAGTTTTGATTTTTAGACCTTATAAAATGATAAGCGAATATTTTATTACAATATTAAATTCAATAGTAATTACTTTTTCAAATTCAGTAATTTTATACTCAAATTATCATTATCTTTCTAAATTTTCTTTCAAATCGACAATTATTGCTGTGGCTATAATTTGTTTTCCAGCAATTATTTCAATATATGTTTATTTTATAAAAGATTTCCATCCTAATGATGATGAATCTGATGAAGAAAAAGAAGAGCATGTATTATTTTTATCAACTATAATTATTTATATTGCTCCAATTATTTGGTATTTTTATGGGCTAAGTGCTTGGACAACATATACAGGTGTATAATAAACATTTTTATTATAAAAAATATTGATATCAAATATTTTTTTTTTTAAATAGTTAGAATGAAAAGCAAAACTATTTAAGTTTATAAATTATGGCAATGAAAACACCAAATAATTATGAAAAATAATCCAAAAATTGAAAGAGTTATGTATATTGGCACAAAAGATTTTACATCCTTTTCTTCGTAATAAAACTGAATACCATTCGCAATTGGTCCTTTAACATTTCTTTCCAAAAATGGAAACAAATCAGAATTATTGAAATCATCGGCATTAGGATATGATTTAACTGATAAAATAATAGATAATACCAGCAAATATTCACCTTCATTAGTGAATCTTAATACATAATTATTATCTTTTGTGGTAAATCCTGATAAAAGATCATAAGTATCGAATGGACCATGAGTCACAACTTTCCCATTTGTTTTTATTAAATCAATATCTAAATATAAGCTTTCGTCAAATTGAGTAAAAAATGCACCACTATTTTTTTTCATTTTTATTTCAACAACATCTTCCGGAAGCATGCAAATTGTCAACTCTTCACCTTTAAAGCCATTTTCATAATTTTATATTTGTAGAGATAAAGAACAATAGAGAAAAGAAAAAAACATTTTAAAAATTTGTGAAATTTGAAAAATTAAAACATCTCAAATTGAGATGCCCATTTTCGTATTCATATAGCATTAAGTGGTCACCTTAATTGGACATATATCCACTTTTTATGTTCATTTTTTATGATTTTCTATGAAATAACCTGCTAATTGTCTTTTTAGTTTATAAATATATATATATATATTTATGTTAGGAATTGTTTTACCCAATTCATTTTTAATAGAATATTGATTTTTAAATTTAATTTATAATGAATATTTTCAATTATTTATATATATAAATCTATATTTATGGGAATATCAAAATATATTAATCTTCACTTTTTCTTTGAATTTTTTTGAATTTTTTTTCACTTTTTGATTTATCATACTTTCAAAAAATGTGGATTCTTTTTTTGAGTTGCCCATTTATTATTCGTAATCATTTATTAAAATGACATTTCTTTTATACATGTTCACTTTTTCTTCTTTTTGCAGTTCAATAATTTTAGAAAATGATCAAAAAAATGCAGAAATACAATTATCTTCAAATAAAATTCATTGTTATTCTAATTTAGATATTTTTTTGAACAATTGTTCAGCAAGTTTTAATTGTGGAATGGAACTCAATTTAAATTATGATGATATATCTAATTATCAATTTATAACTTATAATAATCCTATTTTTTTTCATAAAAAGAATATTGACGAATATAAACTCAAAGAAAAAATGGCGACAATCATCCAATCATTGAATTTAACAAAAAGGAAAGACATATTTTTTGAAAATTTTTTAAAATATAACGAAGTTTTATCATATATTTATTTTTTCAAATATGATGATATAGAATTTTGGATGACCATACAAGATGAATATGATAATACGAATGATACGTTTTGTGATGAAGTTGATATTTATGAAATGGGAAAAAGTTTTTCCATTTTAAAATGGAGGTTATCTTGTCTAAATAATAAATTAATGTTTCATTATTATAATAATAATGAAACCATTGAAATGGTTATCATTCCAAAAAATATAGCTTACTTGATGATTTTTTATGCACTTCTTTGTATTATTTTTATTTTTATAACGACATGTATTATTTCTATTTGCAAAACTAATAAAAAACAAGTTGAAAATGAACATCCATAACTAAATCATGAATTAAACTTATTAATTTGTTCTTTCTTTCTTTTTTTTTTTTTTTTATTTAAAAAATTCAATAAACTCATAGAAATTATTGATATTATGAACTTCTCAAATATTGATAAGTTCTCAAACTTATAATAAAAGTATTTATAGTATATCCAAAAAACTGAAAAATTTAAACAAGCAATTTATATAAAAAAGTCTTCCAAATTTTATATTAAATATTAAAACTCTGAATATAATTGTTTGAAACGTGATAAAACGAAACTATTTTCTTCAAAAATGTTAATGCGTTATATATGTTATTATACATCATATATAAAAATTAATAAAGTAATAAATTTAAAATTTGTGACATACATTCCAAAGATAATTGCAAAACATTGATTTTTTTTACATTATCTACGTTTTTCTCAAATAAAAACAAATAAAAATAAAGAGTTTTAACGAATAAGTAATATATGAAAAGTTATTTTATTTTATTTATAATCAATCAATGTTAATTTAAAAATGTTCAAAAAAATCTGAATAATTCAATGAAAGCATTCAAAAAGTTATGAAATTCAAAGAAAATAATAATCCAAAATCCTATGTGCCAATAGGTCAGATTTTAACATATTTGTTTTATCTCCTAAGAACAAATTTAAGCATCATAAAATAGATCAGTCTCGAAGACGAATAATGAAAATAAAATTGAGAGTATAACGATCATTTAAAAAATACAATTATCTTGCAAAATAATTCGTAAAATTATGTTTTTATCTTAAATATAATATTATAAATATATTACTTAAATAATATATTATTATTCATTCATATAAAAAACAAAATTGTTAAAAATAAATGAATTTTGGAAAATACGTTTTTTTGAAACTTTTGCGTTTTATTACGTTTATTGTTTTCATTTTTAATTGAAACTTGTTTTCTTTGATATATAAAAAAGTATATTATTTTTTTGTTGAATGAAGAAATTTACACAAAAAAATCTGCCAATTTATTGAGATTTTTTAGTTTTGTTGAATATTTTTTTTTTTTTTTATGGGGAAATCGTAATCGCCCGTGGCGGTTAAAGCCAATATTGACCTTGTAGCTTTATCATACTTAACCAATTAAAAATTATCTTCAATGAATTCAGTAGCTTTATCAATTCTATTATCTGAAAGGTGTTTCAATATAGAATATGATTCCTCACGATCAACTTCACAGCCTTCTCCTTTATATTTCATAATACCAATGAAATATTTAGCAATAGGATGATTGTATTTCGAAAGAAGTTCGAAATAATTCATTGATACTTTGAATTTCTTTTCCTTGTACAGACTGATCGCGTATTCCATAGGAACTTCGAATTTTCGCAGAGATACCAGCTTGTTCATATAGAGATACGTTTTTTCCGTGTCATTCTCGAGCGAATATTTCATTGCAAGCTTTTTGATTGAAACAACATCATTGCTCTCATTATCTAACTCATTTTTTGATTCTTGCAGTTTATTCAACATAATTTTATTATCTAACACATTTTTTGATTCTTCTAAACATACATCTTGGTCATTAATTGGCTCTTCTTTATCTTGTGTGTTTTGAATATTCGCTGTATCATCACTGATTTCTTCAATCTTATTCATGATTTGATCACTGCAAATATGCATTTCTTGTTCTTTTGGACGTTGATTATCTTCTTCTTCGTTTTTATTTGCTTCTTGGCGATTTATTGCTTTTGTAATGGACACATTTGCTTTTTCTTTATCTGATACAATTTCTTCTATAATTTTATGTTCTTTAGATGATTCTTTCTTGATTTTGTCTTTATCTGATTCATTATCTTCTTTTTCATAGATTCGATCATTTTCTGTTTCATTTGTTGACTCTTCAATGATTTTATTTCTTTCCAGTGCTTCTTCGTTGACTTCAAAGATTCGATCATTTTCTGTTTCATTTGTTGACTCTTCAATGATTTTATTTCTTTCCAGTGCTTCTTCGTTGACTTTCATCTCAGATTGTTTTTCACTGATTTTGCTCTTAGTTTGAATGAATTCACTCAAATCAAGGATTCGTTTGCTTGAATCAAATGATTTGCGTGATTCATCAATGAATTCAATGTAGTTATAATAATCTTTTCTTTGGATTAATTCGGTGATTAAATCATCGTCACTTCTGAGATGTTCAACGATATCTTCAAATGATGGACGATCATCCTTTTCTTGGGACCAGCATCGTTCAATAAGATCTCGATAGGCTGTCGACAATGTAGATGGAATTTCAGGACGAGATGCGTTGTTTACAACTTCGTTGAAAATGACGTTCTTGTTGACAATTCCATTGAATGGGATTTCATTTGTAAGAATTTCAAAGGCGATGAATCCAAATGAATAAACATCGCTGCTTTTTGTGTATTCATTGAATTGAAGGACTTCTGGTGATGAGTATGTCGGATTACCTCGAAGACCTGATGTCGATTGGTATGTCATAGAATCTGCAGTGTGATTCTTCGTTGAGAGGCCAAAATCACCAATTTTCGGGAACAAAAAGTCATCAAGATAAATATTTGTTGGATTGAGATCTCGATGAAGGATGGAGTGAGAGTGCAAATATTTCATACCTGACGCAATTCCATAAAGATTAATTAATTTCGTTGTTTCATTCCACTGTGAAATATGAACATGTTCACGCTCACAGTCAAGAATATGGCGAAGTGTTCCATTCGATGATAACTCTGTCACAATTACTGGATGCTTCTTGTTCTTGAAATCAACTGGGCTGTATCCGATGAATTTAAGAAATGAAGGATGACCAAGCTGTGAGATAATGTTCACTTCTCGTGAAAGGCTGATTAGTTCGTCCCTAGAAAAGTCATTTATACGAACCGTCGATATTTTGGCTGAGTAAACTTCGCCTGTTTCTTTCGATATAATTTTATACGTCTTAGAATAGTCTTGCTTACTAATTATCTCTTCAAGCTTAAACTTACTCAAATCAAGAAATTCAGTATCTAGTGGCTGATCGTCTTTTAATGTTTCTTTATTTTGATCAAAGTCAACTGAAACTTTCTTGAACTTTAATTCTAATGAATCATTCGTTTTTGTTTCTTCTTTTTCTTCTGATATGATGTCTTCCTCATTAATTGATGGTTCAGCTGCTTTTTCTGATGGTTTTATTTCTTTATATACGATGTGCGTTGCTTTGCTTCTTTCAAGTGATTCGACATAATTCATAAATTTATTGAAATCAACTTTTTCATTGATGAATTCTTTTGATTTTAATCGATTAACAATTTCATCAAATGTCGGTCTCTTTGATGGTTCTGCACACCAGCATTCTTCAAGAAGTTTATGATAACAATATGGAATATCAGATGTGATTTCTGGTCGAATTCCATGTGATGATTCATATTGTATTTTGAATAATGGAATATTTGAATAAATATTTCTTCCTGTCAAAATTTCATAATCAATCATCGAAAATGAATAAACATCACTCGATTTGCTGTAGTTCTTTTGGAAGATTTCTGGTGCTGAGTATGAATATATTCCTAAGAAAAGCTTTTCTTCGTTAGTTGTTTCACTTGATAATTTCTTTAAAAATTCTAAATTTGCGATTTTTGGATGAAAATGTTCATCGAGAAAGATGCAATTGGTGCTTAAGTTACGATGAATGACGTCTTCTGAATGTAAATATCGCATGCCAAATGCAATTCCATATATAATGATCAACTTTTCTGTATCATCCAATAATTCTTCTTCTTCTTCTTTTTTGTCAATAATTTGTCTTAATGTTTTGGTTGATCCTGATTCATAAGCAACTGTTGGATGTTGTTTTGATTTGAAATCAACTGGGCTGTATCCAATGAATTTCGAAAAGAGAGGATGATTGAGCTGAGAGAATATTTGCAGTCCTTCTACAAGTTCTTTCATTAATTGGGTTGAAATTTTATTTATTTTTTCTTTAAATATTGTTGCAATATATTCTTCTTTCGTTTTCCTACAAATAACAGCATAGCTATCAAATATCATTCCAGAATCAATTTTATTAGATAATCGGTATTTGCTCATGTCCAATGTTTCAACAATTGAATATTGTATTACCGGATCTGGATATTTCAATTGAGAATCATATTTTGAAATTGATTCATCAATGAAGTCGATATAATCTATAAACTCGCCTTCATCAACACACTCTGTGATGAATTCTGGATCGGTTTGAAGAAGTTCAACGATTTCATCAAATGTTGGTCTTTCTTTTGGATTATTAGACCAGCACGTTTCAATAAGATTTCGATAACATGTTGGAATGTCGCTTTTGAATTCAGGACGAAAGCCTTTAGGAACTTGATTAGTTAATTGGAATTGTGTCACATTATGATATGGAAAATCGCCTGTCATTATCTCGTAAACAATGATGGCAAATGCATAAACATCACCTGCATTGGAATATTCGTTTTGGAAGATTTCTGGAGCTGAGTAAGCATATGTTCCTTTGAATCCTGAAGACAATAATTCGTTGTAATCACCAATGTCCTTTGATAAGCCAAAGTCGGAGATTTTAGGGAACAAGTATTGGTCAATCAGAATGTTCGCTGGCTTCAAATCACGATGAAGAATTTCTTGATGATGAAGATATGACATGCCTGATGCAATTCCATATATGCAAATCAGTTTTTTGGTGTCATCCCAGTTTGGATTACCACAGCCTTTCCTAGATAATTCCAGAATGTCTTCAAGTGATCCATTTGGAACATATTCCGTGATTATGACTGGTTTTGGCTTCCCTTTGAAGTCACTCGTGTTAAATCCAACGAATTCCATAATTGCTGGATGTCTCAGTTTTGAAATGATGTTTATTTCTCTTTCAAGATTTTTAACATCATCATCTTTGCATTGTGTTAAATAAACTTTTGCTACTTTGGCTGCATAAATATTCCCTGTTTCTAAGTCTAAAACTTTGTAAACTGTTCCAAATGATCCACTTCCAATTTTTCGTTGTTTAACATAGTTAAAAAGACAAATTGATTCCGTTTCTGAGTTAATCTCCTTGGCTTCAATTTTCTTATTCAAATATGAAGATAAGTCAATTTTGTGAAATGGGACAATCTTTTTTTGATCATGGCTTTTTTGATGGCCAAACATCTTGTGATATTCAAGTCCAGTGTGGGCCTCATCGATGTATTTAATATAGTTTCTGTATTCTTCTTCTTCAACATCATCAGTGATAAATCTCGAATCTGTTCTCAAAATATTGACAATTTCATCGAATGTTGGCCTTTCTTTTGGATCTTCCGCCCAACATTTTCCAATGAGTTCTCGATAGCAGTCTGGAACTTTGTTTGATATCTCGATAGCAGGCCTTTCTTTTTCATCTAAAACTTTTTGTATAATTTGATATTCAGATATTACGTTTGGATAAGGTATCAAATTCGTTATTATTTCATAAATAACAATGGCATATGAATAAACATCAGTAGGTTTGCCCACTTTAATTTCTTCTGTGAATTTTGGTGATATTAATTCTGGTGACTTTATTTCTGGTGACATTAATTCTGGTGACATTAATTCTGGTGACATTATTTCTGGTGATTTTAATTCTGGTGACATTATTTCTGGTGACATTAATTCTGGCGACATCAATTCTGGTGACATTAATTCTGGTGATTTTAATTCTGGTGACATTAATTCTGGTGATTTTAATTCTGGCGACATTAATTCTGGCGACATTAATTCTGGCGACATTAATTCTGGCGACATTAATTCTGGCGACATTAATTCTGGTGACATTAATTCTGGCGACATTAATTCTGGTGACATTAATTCTGGCGACATTAATTCAGGTGATTTTAATTCTGGCGACATTAATTCTGGTGACATTAATTCTGGCGACATTAATTCTGGTGACATTAATTCTGGTGATATTAATTCTGGTGACATTAACATTAGGGAACTTGATTTCCTAGATTTAAGGTACAAATTAGATAATTCGCATAAAGCGCTTAAATCAAAAAGCTTTGGAAATAAGTAATCATCAAGAAGAATGTTGGCTGGCTTCAAATCCCAATAAATAATGTCATGTGAATGGAGATACGCCAAGGCTGATGCAATTCCATATATATTAATCAGTTTCTTTGTATCATCCCATTCTGGAATTTCTTCCTTCTTTCGTATCATATCGAGTGTCTTATCTAACGATCGATTATTCCAATGTTCGGTAACAAGAATTGGATTTGATTTATTATCAAAATTTACTGGACTAAATCCAACAAATTGTGCAACACATGGATGATTAAATTGTGAGATAAAGTTGACTTTTCGTGAAAGAAAAATATATTCTTTTTTATCATAATTTTTTCTCTTTGTCAAATATTTTGCTTCATATTCTTTTCCTGTTTTTTTATCACGAATTTTAGTAACTTTTGATTTTTGCACAATCAGTTCTAGTTCTTCGAAATTTTGGAGGTTAAGATATCCAAAATCAGGAGAGATGTTGTTGATTTCCGTTTCATAGACACCAAGAATACTGAATCGAAATGTTTGTGTTATTTCATTTTTATGAAATTCATCGAGTTTCTTTTTGGTGATATCTTCGTATGTGAGCTTCGTTTCTGGTGTGAATGTAATATTTGATTGCTCAATCATCTCAATATATTTATGGAAATCAGATGAATTAACTGTGCTCGTGATGAATTTAGGATCTGTTCTAAGAGTTTTAACGATTTCTTCGAATGTTGGTCTCTCTTTTGGATCGTCTGACCAGCATTTCTCAATAAGTTTCTTGTAGCATTCTGGAATATCTTCATCGAATTCTGGTCTTTTCTTATTTTGAACAACTTCTTCGAAAATCATTTTAGAATTTGTAAGATTATTGAATGGCTTTTTGTTAGTAATGATTTCATATGCAACCAATGAAAATGCATAAACATCGTTCGCTTTGCTGTATTCCTTCTTCATGTAAACTTCTGGCTATAAATAAATTGGTGTTCCTTTGATTTCATTACAAATTTCTGAATCAGTGTTTGCTGGTAGTTCTTTAGATAGATGAAATCCTGTCAATTTTGGGAAGAAAAGATCATCAAGACATATGTTTTCTGGTTTTAAATCTCGGTGAAGAATGTTGTGTGAGTGTAAATATGACATCGCTGACGCAATTCCATAAATATTGATCAGTTTTTGCGTGTCATCCCAGATTTGAATATGTTCATGCATATTCAAAACGTCTTTCAATGTATAATATATCAAATATTCATTGACAATTGTTGGTTTTGGGATATCAAAAAAGTCCAATGGGCTGTATCCAACGAATTTAACAATTGAAGGATGATGAATTTGTGAAATAACTGACAGTTCTTCAGTCAAATTGACAATATCGTTTTCTGTGAAATGTTCAAGAGGAAGATCAGAACACCGTGCAGAATATTTTTCATTAGTATCGTTATTATAAATTTTATAAAAAGTGCCAAAAATATTAGTATGTTGTTCTGTTTTATAATATTTTTTCAAGTCAGAAATTTTCTTCTCTGTTTGAAAAAATTCCACTTTTTGATTTGGCGAGTTTATGATATCATCAAAAAAATGGAATTCTTTGGTTGAATCATAGTCAATAAGTGATTCATCAATATATTTGACATATTCTTGATACTCTTCGTTATCAATTAGGCTCATGTCATTCTTCAAAAATTGAACAATTTCGTCAAATGTCGGTCTCTCTGATTGATCTTCTGACCAGCACTTTTGAATGAGTTCCTTGTAATAAATTGGAACATTTTCAAAATCATCATCATCTGATGGTCTTTTGTTATTAATCGCAATGTCTTGAATGTATCTGAAAAAGTCGTCATCGTAAAGAAGTCTTCTTCGTTGGAAAATTTCGTAGCGAATGACTGAAAAAGCAAAGACATCGCTCGCTTTGCTGTAATTTTTGGAAAAATAAATTTCAGGCGAATAATATTCATAGTTCCCTTTGTACTTTGAAAAGCGATATATTGAATATTTTGGCGGTTTGGTCGCTTGAAATTGTGAGAATTGAAATCCTGTCAATTTGGGGTATAATTTCTCATCTAAGTAAATATTGTCTGAGCTTAAATCACAATGAATAATGTCATGTGAATGCAAATATGACATCGCTGATGCAATTCCGTAAATGATTATGAATTTTTTGACATCATATTCTGATGATTGAAAATTAATAGAGCCTGATATAAGGAATTGATGTAATGTTCCTTTTATTAGAGCATTTGTAATAACAACTGGTCGTGGGTTTTTGTCAAAATCAACAGGACAGAATCTCGTATATTTGATGATTGATGGATGATGGAATTTTGAAATAAATGTTAAATCGTTAGAAAATTCGACGATTTTTTCTTTGGGGGTATTCATTGATATCTTTTTTGAAAATACTTGCATTGTATTTGTTTCTTTATCATAAATTTCATATGTACTGAAATTTGGATTTCCTTTTACTTGTTCACCTTGATAGCTTTATGAACTCATCTGGGTTAGAAAACATTCTTTGTAGCTGCCTTTCAAAACTAATATAACCAAATTTTAATTCAATTTTCTAAAGAAAATTGTGAGGAAATTTGTATTGTTTTTTTACTAATGAGAATTTCACTTTCTCATTGATGAAACCTTTTGTTTTTTAATTTTTACTTCAAAATTTTCATCTAATCTAAGTATACTTAAATCAATATCATTACTTTCTCCAATCTTTATTGATCTAAACCTTTCAAGTATATCTGTGCTAAAATTTATTGTTTCATCTAATCTATGTATACTTATTGTTCACTCAGAATAATGAAATGATGAAGAATGTGGTGAAATAAATTGGGTTAAAAGCATATGTATTGAAATTTGAGAGGCTATTTGGTCGATAGAGTAATCCTTTTGCAATTAATAAATGATACAAAATTTCAATGGATTAACTGGTTGTATTTATAATTTCATTTGAGATAATATAATCCTTTATTATAATACTAAAAATATGATGCTAAAAATATTATTAGAGATAATATAATACTTTATTATTATAAATATATCTGACAATACAGAAAATCTAGAAAAATGGGGTATGGCGATACACTGATCCATTGATCATATCGCTAGGATCTAGTTTAAAGTTTTTCCAGCATTTTGGCTTAAGTCCAATTCTCACATAATATATGTATACATTGTGAATTAGTTCACCGACATAATGAAGGTTTCTCTGTTTATACTGAATAATTTCATCATCTATTTCATGCCGATTTTCATCATCTGAAAAGTCTCTCACGTTGAACGAAATGTGCTTTGAAATTGTATCACAAAGAATTGACGCAGAAAGTCCAAAATGGGCGTCTTCTCCTCCTGCCAAAAACATCGGCTTTAATCTGCCAGAGAGCTTCATCTGATGAGGGCGATAAATGTAAGGCGAAGCCACGTAATCGGGAGGACATCCTTGGCAATCAATTTCGAAATTTTCTTGATTTTTGAAATTTCCGACATTTATATTCAAAAAGCTGACTCTATCGCCCATGATCACATCACCAATGTGACTTTCCAAGAATTCCCATTTTACAACGTGTGACAAAATGTGTGAGTCGGTTGGAATGTGATCGTCATCAAACCGAATTACTAAATCTGTATTAAGAAGTGAAGTGATCAAATTTGGCAATACAAAAAATGAGTTGTAATTAAGCATCCAAACTTTGTAGACAGGCCTATTTGAAGTGCTTGTAAAGTACTTTTTGAATTCAGATTCATAGTCAAGATAAACATGATATCGATTCTGCACAAGAACGTAATAGGAAGGCTGCAAAATTTGCATTCTCATCATTGAAAAAAACAGTTTGAAATAATTCCTTCTGAAACAAGGAACAAAGATAGAAAAAGTGGCATTTTTCTTATCGTCGCCATAAACATCTGGACATTTAAATGCTTCATTAGGTCTTCTTTCAATTTTTTTTTTCTTTGAAAATGGAAAGAAGTCCACTTTTTCAATGAATTCATTTGAGAGAAGATTTTCAAAAGAATTGTGAATTTTCAATTCGTTTATTAACGAAAGTGTCAGAAATGGAGATGGTGAATCCATTGAACTTTTTGTGTAATATAATAGCTCTCTGATTACTGTTTCTTTGGCCATGACAATATCACAACCAACAACTTTTTCAATGATCTGATTGTGAGGTTTATTTTGATGTTTTGAATCAAAATTTTTTGGTAAAAATTCACTGTTTATTGAGACTTTTGTTTTGAATCCAAAGATGGATCCAACTGAAAGATCATTTAGATGCATTAAATAAGACTTTTCAATCCATTTTGTAAGTAAACTTTTTGAAAGAGGTGATGGTCGATTATAGATTAAATCAGCAATGTGTTTTCTGTAGTTTTTTTGACTTTTATCAATATTTCTGGCATCAATATAACATATTACTCGCAATGGATACATATCATCTGTATAAGAAGATATCATTAATGGTAGATATCCATTATCAGGTAAGTCAGATATAACAATTCTGGGAAAAGAAAGATTTGAAAGCTTTTTTAATTCTTGTTTCTGATCTTCAATTTGTTTTAAAGTCTGATTATTTTGCTTATTAAATATGTATGGTGAAAAATTGTTATGCTTATGTACATAAAAATAAACATATTGGACTTTTAATTCAATTTCTGAGAGAATTGGTGCCCATATATCTTGGAATGTTTGATAATCAAAAGAATCAGTTTCAATTATGATTGAAATATTCGAAGAACCATAAAACATATTAATACCTAACTCAGAATATTTTGATATTAATATTTTAAATTTATTGTTATTTGAAACGAGCAAGATAAAAAGGAAAAAAAGCTTAATAAAGGTTTCGTAAAGCATATGTCTGAATAAATTCAATTTTATAAAAAAAAAGAAAAGTTTATTTATCTTACTTATTTTAAATTTAAAAACAAAAATATATTTATATTTAAATTTAATAGAATTTTGATAATGGAAAAATACATTAATATTATTTTCTAATGATTAATCAAATAAAATAAATGTGCAAATAAATTTTTATTTTTCAAAGTTATACAATTTTATCGGTTCAAAAAGTTTAGTATTAAAATTTGTTATTCTGCATAATCATGAATTAATTGCTGAGAAATAGATTGACTCTTCAAATTTCGTTCAAACAGCCAACGACTCACACAATTATGCAATACATGGGGGAATTGAATTTTCAACACTTTTAATGATTGACACTTTAATAAATTATAATTTTCTATACAAATTAAAACATCTCGGCAATGAGTAATTAAATTGTAATTTTCTATACAAATTATCGGCAATAATTGTCGATATTTTCTACTTAAGTAAATATAAATATAAGAGTCCCTATTATTTAATCACTCATTGCCCATTAAAAATGTATTAAAAAGAACAAGAATTATTAAAAAAAACTTATTTATTTACATTACTAATATATAAAAATTAATTTGTATCATTATTCTGTAAAATTGTAAATATACTTCTTTCTTTTCTTTTTTGTTGGTAAAGGCAATGGAGTAAGCATGGGGGACTCCTGCTTTTTTGTATGATTTCTTTTATGTTCAGGAGGTTCAATATTTGTATGATTTAACTTAAAGATTGTGTAAGGGCCAACTTCAAACACTTTGATCCACGGAGAATTACTTCCTTTAATTGGAAAATGAAGACTTTTGTTAACATGAAGTAAAACGTACTGAATCCCTTCAGATGCAAAAAAGTCAGAATTATTTGTATCTTGAAGTAATTGTGAAGTTAATAATTCTCGATTTGGACCAGCAACTCCATGTTGAGCTGTCCACGAAACGAATCCTAAATAAAGCTGTCTTCCACCAATTGCTGTTGCTGGATTAAAACGAGAACTATAAGAAAAGAAGATTGAATCAATTGGAGTGTTTTCACTGATCCAATTTCCACATGCATAATCGTCCTTTGTCATAAAAATGAGTTTTATTCCCAATTCATAATTGATTGACAAAATGGATGAGAACGTATTTTGAAGCATTAAAACAACCACGATTATTTTTATAAAAATATGAACAAAAACATTTCTATATGACTTTTTCAATGCTTTCGTTGAATAACGCCATATGTAAACATAATATTGTGTAACAAATGGAACAACAATTGGCAGCCAGACAGCAAAAAGAAGTTTCAAATTATCCATCTTCCATGGTTGATACATAACAAACATTGTAATTAAAAAAACAATCATCGATGATCCCCAAAATTTCAATTGATATTTGGTCGCAGAAATCCAACCAAACAAAAGTGCAACCATCCCAAAAGGACCCAAGCTCTTCCACCAAACAGAAATGAGAGGGAAAGATAATTTGCCATAGATGTTGTCACTCCAGAACGGTTGAATTCGAATGAAATTGCTCGAATTCTCAGATTCTCTCAGCCAAAAAGGATAAGTTAAAGGGAGGCCGATTAAGCACGAAATAAAAGCATAAATAAACCAAGAAAAGAAAGCACTCCAAAATTCTTTTTTAGAAGGGAAAAATAAAAGACAAGTTGCTATTGCAAATTGAGCAATTGCCACAAAAGAATGAACTTGAATTTGTGGCAAAAAAGCTGTGCAAAAGCCAGCAAGAATGAAATATGAAAAATCCCACTTTTTCACTCCTCGCATGAAACACAATATGCAAGTAAATACAAGTGGTGATGAGAAAAGTGCAGAACGTTGTGGAATTAATATGTGAACTAATGGCTGCATCCACGTTGCATGATGTTTCGATGAAAATCGAAGAATCCAATTATTCGAACGTTGTTGATAATAATGCGGATAAAAAAGCATTGTATAACCCAAACCGCCAAGCAACAACCAAGTAGGAATAGAAAGAAGAGTAACTATTCGATCTTTAGAAAAAGTGAGAAAGACTTCATGCAGCAAAATAACAAATGAAAAAGTTAAAATAAATGCTGTGATTTGAAAGGCTATCGGCATGGTCATGTCATTACAATTGACTAATACAGATATATAGAAATTGTGAAGAACTGGATAGGCAAGTTTTATGTCAGCTTGAAAGCAGGACCAAATGTCAAAAATTGAGGTCCTATTGAAATTGATTCCATATGAAAAAGATGAAACAATATTCATGTGAAATGGCAAATCAGCAAATGATGGACCTCTGGTGTAAAGGCCTTGTTCAAGATTGGCTTCATACATTGCTATACAAATAAAAATCGAAGTTATTAATAAAATGATTATATCTAATATTGAATATGTTATGTGTCGGGTTGGTTTATATCTGGAATTTATATTCGATAATAAACCAGTAAGTAGAAATAAAAGTATTGATACAGTGATGGCATGAATCCTATTCAATGGAAAAAAGATTGATGTAATAAAAAATAGAAATGATTGAAAAGCAAAGCCAAAACTAGCGCCAATTGAAATTCTCACGAGATATTGAAATCTACTCTTTATTATATATGTTGTGAACTCATATCCAAACCAAATAGCCGAAGAAATAACTAGTGTAGACATTAACTTTTTTTGTATTTAAATTGTATGATTATGTGGTCATAAAAACAACTAAGAATACAAATATCTTAATTATTTTGAATTTAAATTTAAAATAATTGGAATTTATAAGATATATGTATACTTTAAAGAAGATATTCATTTATGATATCAAATCAAAAATACCAAGTAAAAGATATTTTTCAATGAAAATAAAAATTGGTATAAAATTTTTACTTCATAATATTTAATCTGTGATGATTAAAAACATGGCTTGAGTTATATAAGACCAAAATATATTTATAGTAAATTTATTACTATAGAAATTTAAAATCATATTTGAGTGTTTAGATGTCCGACATCGTTCAGCGGTTAGGATACGTGGTTTTCATCCACGGGATCGGGGTTCGACTCCCCGTGTCGGAATGATTTTTTTTCTCACCATTTTTTTAGTTTAATGTACAGTAATAGAGCAAAACAATATTTGATTTGTTGACCCATAAACAGTCAATACACCATATTATAAAGATTATAAACTTTATTGAAATAAATAAATTAAACATTTTAATACAAAAACAAAATAATGCAAATATCTTTTTTGCATAATTATTGCCAAGCTTGAAATTCAATGGCACCTTTGGGCTTTTTCTTAACGCATTTATTTTGTTTATCAACAAACCAAAGATTGTTATCTGTCATTACTATTTTTTTCTCTCTAGAATGGCCAATATGAAAGAAATGCACTAAAGTAGGCATATCAATATTTCTCCTTTTGGCTTCATTTTTCCAATCATCATGACCTTCCTTATATAATCCTCCAGCATTAGTAACGATCATCGGATCTAAGAACCTATATGTAATATTTGGAGTATCTTCACCTAGTAGCGTTGATGTATTTACGATAACTGTGTCTTCATTTAACCATGTTGTAGGATATGGTTTTAATATCTTTCTCATCACTGACTGATCATGCCTTCTTGGTTCTTCATACATCCCTTTTAAGCATAAGGGAAGTAGTTTTAACAAAACCGGAGAAGGATGAACCTTGTAGAATCCTAGATTGACTTGCCAAGGTACTGGCATTCTTTTATAGGGAATCTGATAATACTCTTTAGAATCGCACTGAACTTCATAATCAGCTTCATCGTTGAAAACCTCTAAGGGATTTTTTAAGTAAACAATATCGGAATCTGAATGAATAAATTCTGTGTTCCATAGCAAAAATTGATGAACTATAGTGGGCCTAATTTTAACAATATTGTAAAAATCAACTAGTTTATAGTTATTGACAAGCTTCTTGGTGAAATTTTTTTCAAATAATATAACTGGTTCGTCAATATTCTTTAATTTATCATATGCTTCCTGATCTAAAGCAATCGTGATGCGCTTGTTTTTTTCTACACCAGCATGTTTTATTGAACAAAGACTATTTAATGTATATTCAATCATTCCTTCATTTGATAGAAAAACCATCAAGTAATGCCGGCCCGTTTTTTTATTTATAGGCGATTTTTGGATAGCTTCCCAGAGCTGTTCCTTTATTTCATCAGTTAATGACCAATTTGTATATTTATCGTCTAATTGAGCTAGTACTGTTTCTGGATATTTTTGTAATTGCTTTTTTCCTCTTTGTAGGAAACCTTGCCCTTGTTGTATTGGGGATTCATGCCAAAATAAAAATAATAATAATAATAAAATACATATGAAGCACAAAATATATCGGAAATTTTTGAGAAATTTTCTTTCGTATTTTTTGAATACTAATGGAACTTTAGGTTCGTAATTATTAAGCATTTTAAGAAAAAAAAAAGAGCTTTCTGGATTTTAATACTGGATCATCTTAAAGGTTAAATTTTGAAATAAAATTTAGGGAAGTGTAATTTTTCCCCAGAAAATTGAATGGAAAAAACTGGGGGAAATGGTAATTTTTTTGAATTGAAAATGATCGTCTTTTTAAAATATTTTTTATTAAATTTCAGCATATACTACATTTAGAGTTTCAAAATTAAAATAAAATATTAAGAAAAAGAACAATACATAAAATTCATATGTTTATTACATCAAAAAATGAAATTTAAAAATATCATCATTATAATTAAAAAGAAAAATTTCTAATTTGAAATGACTGATAAAAACTGTATTACATTTAAATGAACATAATAATTGTATAAATGTTATCCCAGAGAAAATTTAAAAATACATAAGAGAAAATGAAAAAAGCAATATTTTTCTTTTTATATTAGGTAATTTCAGAACCAAATCAGAGAAGAATATGAAGAACTTTTGAAAAATAATTATAACAAAAAAGAAAAAATCACATATCAATTCATATCAGAAAAATGATGAAGTTCGTTTGGAATATAAATCTCATTGTAATAAAAAATATCATGTTTTTGCCTGTATTTCAATATATATATATATAAAGAAAACGATTATACTATGATTTATAAATTCAAAACCTCAAAATATAAAGGATTTACTTAATATAAACACTTTTTTTCAAAATTGAAAATTTTCTTATGTAGGTTATCAAAAATTCTCCATATGTGTATCTTGAATATGCAACCATTCTTCCCAGGAAAAAAAGGTAGCATAGCAATTATTTATTCGCATTATGATTAAATTTATGAAATTATTTAAATAATCAATCAATTGAGATAGAATATTAGGAAAACTAGTGAAATCATCTTATCTTGAATTTCAATAAAAATATGCATTAAAAAGTTTATTAGTATAGAATATATCATTTTAGACAATAAAAATCTTTTTAATTCGATTATTAAAAAAGTTGAAGTAACCATGTTCAAATGAGCATTTTTTTGGAATTTGGGATTTCACAAAAAAAAAAAAAAAAAAAAAAAAAAAAAAGCAATTATTTGACCTTTTTTGATCGTATATTGTTATCAAATATTGACCAAATAAGTTCTCAATTGTATGTTTAAAAAACGGTTATGTCTTTTGGTAATTTAGAGTACAAAGCATATTAAAGAAATATAATAAACATCAATTTGGAATGGAAATTGAGTGTTTTGGATCTTAAGACATGAGTCAACTATCTTATTCATTCTTGATGATCATCATCAGACAAATTTTAACAATATTTTGCTTTTTCACTTTTTCATTATTATTAAAAATTCTTCCACTTTTTGAATGATAAATTCTCTCAAAAAGAGTAGGTGCGAATATTTTAATATTTTCTAAAACAATAATAATATAATAGACTATTCGGTACTGAATAAGCAAAAGAGACTTTTTGTAAGGACATTCAAATAATTGAATGAGAATAAATTTACCTTTCAATTTTTTTATCTGATTAAATATATTAAATTATGTAAAAATATAAAAAGATTAAAAATAATTTTATTTTTTAATTCTCTCAAAAATAAAAATAATTGAGAGAAAAAATTATTTTCTTTCAATTATTTGAATGTTCTTACAAAAAGTCTCTTTTGCTTATTTAGTACCGACTATTCAATTTTTGAGTTTCATCTATTCAAATGTTGTTTCTTGCGCAAGTTTTTTTTCTATATTCAAAAAATAAAAAAAACTGTAAATTTTCTATAAAATCTCATTGCTTTCCAGAACCACTAAATTTTATAATCTCGTCACTATTATCAATGATGATATTCACTTTATTGTATATATTAACTTCTGCTAAAACCTATGAATCAAGTGATCTTCTAAATAATAAAAACATTGCTCTTTTGGAAGAACATGCCAATATATCTGTTTTAATAACTTGTACAAATAGTAATATAAAAGGTTTCAGATATGAAATTAAAGATAAAGATCATGTTCGAAAAAGTGGTGATTTATTATATTTTCCAAATGCTGGAAGTACTCCAGGAAAAAATATTATTTTTGGTATTCTACCTGATGAAACAGTATTATTTTATGTAAACACAAATGGATGTAAAAATCTTTATCTTTATTCTACAACAATATATGCTAGTGATTTAGGTAAGACATTGGAAAAGGAGATAAAAGAAAGAGATATCACTCCCATGTGTTTAAAAACACCAGTACCATATTATATAGCAATCAAAAATGATTTACCTGGTAAATATGGTTCCAAACTCTTTGTTGATTCATCTGTAACAGGCGAATCAAATGAAGTTGCCCTAGGTAAAATCTATAATGAATCACATTCGGGAGTTCAAACTTTTACAGTTAGCATTTATTATAAAACAGATATTTGTAGCACCGAAGAAATGTTTCTAAAAAGCCTTGAAGCTACTACCGAAGAAGAAATAATTTCAATTAATATAAATAATATATCAGATGAATGTATTCCATATGAAGTATGCATGTCATTAAATGGTATTCCAGATGGATATAAAATTGGCTATACAAATGAAACAGACCAAACACCTGTAGTAATTACAAATACTGTTTTTTCATTAGTTTCTGAAAAAGAGTTCAAAGTTCAATTATATATTATAGAAGCACCAGATTCTACCAAATGCCCAGCAAACACAAAAATTGGTGAAGAATATTCTTCTCAAAAGAAATTTCAATGTGTAAATGTTGCAATACCAACTTTAATACCAACTGATTGCAAGGTTTGCGATGCATCTTCATTGGAAAATTGCGCTGCTTGTACATTTTCAGATGATGATAAAAAAATATGTACAAAATGTTCAAATGATGATTATGCTATTGGTTTTGGTGAAGAAAAATGCATTTCATGTAACACTATTGAGCATTGTGCCACCTGCCAAACAGGAACAGATAGTAAGAATCCAATCAAATGTTTAACATGCGAAGAAAAATACGAGTTGAAGGACGGTTCATGCGTAATTACTGAATTCGAATATAAATATCTCATTGAAAACATCAATGATATATTAAATGACGGAATCAACAAAGATATTTTCGATAAAGCTTTCAAACCATTTGATGGTTTCGATAAAAATTATGAGAAAATTACCAATTATTTGGCCAATACTAGCCTTAGCATTTATGAACTCCTCCATAGAGAAATTGATGAAAAATATTCTCCTTTCTTTGATACAAGCAAGTCGTTGTATGATTTAATACCCGATATTAAAGAATTCTTTACTTCTGAAAAAACTAAAGCACTATTTGTAATGGTGAATAAAATAGTTTCAGAAATTGGGCCAGATTTATCAAGTGCATTAAGCCTTGACTATTCAACAATTAACCAAATATATAATTATGTTGTCAACAACGATAAAAACGGAAACGATGGAATTAAGATTACTAAAATCTTAGAAATCATTGGCTTGAAAACTGACATCCTTCCCAAAGTACAAAAAATATTGTCTAATTTTGAAGAGTCTGTTCCAATCACTACTCTTTTTGAGGCCCTTGATAGCAAAACACAATATGACGATTTTATTAAAAAGGCTCAAGAATTGACAATTTCTGAGAAAGATAATTCTAAAAAATTCTTTTCAATAAGTAAAATTTATGATACTGTTTCAAGTGGAATTGACCTTATCAGAGCCATTAATAGCAATTTCGTTCAGAAATATACGAATGAACTCATAATGCCGGTAGTAACAAAATATGGTCTCAAACCAATTAACATTTTTAATCCCTCCATTAATGAACGTGCTTCTTCAATACTTAAAGCTCTTAATACCATTAAAGGTTATAGAAATACATGTCCAAGAGACGAAGAAACGGAGCCTGAATTAAAATGTGTTTTATATGAAAGTATTCGTCGTTTTTCAGAAAATGTATGGTGCGTCGATGATGATGATGAGAAATGTGCAGAAAATGCTTTCTCGTCACTCCAAAGTAAAATTCAGAAATTTACAAATGAAAAGGTTAACTTGATAGAAATTCTCACAAAAGAATTCATGGTCCCACCAAATACTGCAAAATTCATCTTTGTCTTAATGGCAGATTTAACAGATTCCAAAAAGAATTATCTTGATCTCATTCAAGATTTCGCACTCATTTATAATGAAGATGATAAAGGATCATTTTGGATTTACAAGGATCAACCAATTCATACGATTATTGAAAATATCACAAATGCTGTAAAATTTGTTAGTTCAATTGAAGTAAATTCTAATTTCAGGCTTCTCTTTGATTACCTTAACATTCCACAATACTGGGAAGTTATAAGCAATTATGTCCAAAAAATTGATAAAAATGAATTACTATGCAAAATAATTGAAGAAGAGCCAGAAGAAGAATATTGTAATGAGTTAGCACAACAAATAAAAGATATATCTGAAAAGCTCATTTCAGAAGAAGTTACAGTTAATGATTTTCTTGAAGGAGTTTTGGAGGGCTTCTCTTCTATACTGACTAATATTGGAATTCCTGCATTAAAGAACCTTGATAAAAAGATTGATCAATTCTTATCCAAAGGTTTCAAAGCAGCCGCGCCTGGCCTTAACGAAATATTGGGTCTCCAGATCAATGAAAATAATGAAGTTAAATTTGATAGTATTGTAACAAAAGGTGGAAATCTTTTTGATAAAATTATCTCTTTCGTTGATGAAAGCATTCCATCAGCAGTCAAGATGTTGCCAATTGTGGGCGATTTGTACCCACAGTTAATTTCCAAATCTCGTGGATTTATAAAGGTCATTAAAGACAATGGTGAATTAACATCATTATTAAATTCTTGCTATGATGGAATTGGTGTTATAGTTCAAATGTTGGCAAACGCTGCGAATGCATATAAGGATGTTAAAACTCAAATGGCAGCATTTGTTAAAGGTGCACAGCCAACTTCTTTCTTAAATATTTATTCAACTGCAGAAGCTGTTAATAAATTAAAAGATGGATATGGAATTAAAGATCTAATTGAATCCATTAAATATGATGGCTCTAAAGCTAGGCTCTTGGAAACTAAAATCACCATAAACGATGTTGTTCCAGTTCAAACAATTTCTGAAAAATCTAAAGATTTATCTAAAGGATTTCAAGAAGGTAATCTTCAAATGAAGACTGTTGCCGAGGGTCTTGGTGTAGAACCATCAGAATTGAAGAAATCTTTATCATCTGCAGTTAGTTCAATTGTTTCTCCACCCGCTGAAGTAGTTAAAGAAGTTGCGAAAGCTACAGGTGCTGATACTAAATATATTGACGATGTTATAGAAAAAATCAATGATATGAGTAAAAACCCAGAGAATGTTAATACTAACGCTAGAGTTGATCCTAATTCAAAGAAGAAGGGAGGTTTGTCTGCTGGAGCAATTGCTGGAATTGTAATTGGATGCGTTGTCGCTGTTGGTGTTGCTGTATTCCTTGGTGTTTACTTTGGAATTATTAGAAAGAAGAAGAATGAGAGCAGCGATAAGCAAGCTGGTGACGAAGGAGATGGTAAAAACGATGATCTTTAATTAAAAAATTATAATATCAAATCTTACTAAAGAACTAAATTTCCTTAGATTTTTGGATTATTTTCAAAATGAATAAATAGAGAACTGTATTTTGGGTCGGTACTTCAACAATCTTTTTTTGACCTTCAACTAACCTCATTATAAACTGTCAACGCTGTTTTTGACTTTCAGCTAACTTTATCATCAAATATTTTCTTGGCAGTTCTTGAGAAAGTTAAAATTTTATTTCACAATTATTCACAAAAGTTATCTTTCTATCAAAAAGTTAAAAAAAATTATAATTATTTTTTAAATATCTTTAAATTATGTTTAAAAAATTTGAAATAAATAATGAAAATATTATTTTACGATATATATAAATCAATATTTTGTTTTGAATTGAAATTGTTTCTAAATATTATAATAATTAAATCAAAAAATTCATTTATGATATAATTTCAATGATTAAAGAAGAAAATGAATGCATCTAAAAATCGCGGTGACTGTTTATAATGAAGTTAGTTGAAGGTCAAAAAAAGTTAGTTGAAGTACCGACTCAAAACTGATTGGTGATAATTCTTGGTTATTAAACAATGAATTATTGGTATGATTTTAATTTGCTGTTGTTGGAGAAATAAAAACTGGCCTTATTATAACATTATAAATATAAATCTTAAGTTGATGGATTTTCATCTATTCACATAGAATTGATTTTCTTTTGTAAATACAAACTTTTTCAAATATAATTTTTCCCTTCATTAAACAAATATCCTTTCAAAAACTTGAAAATTTTATTTTTGATAGAAATTATAAATATAAGATGAGCAAATCTTCAGCCACTTCTACTGCTAATTTCCCTGATGAAATGCCAAATATGGATAAAGAAGAAGTATTTTTTGACAAGTGGCTTGACAAAATTTCAACGAAACGCAAAAAAAATAGGAGACGACTAGTAATAACAGATTGGGAGTTCTTTGTATTAAAAAAGAAGTCATTTTCAAAAAAATTAATTTTATCTTATACTTTCAAATGGCTTGATATAACAAGCATAGAGAGCAGCGATGAGTATCCTAATCAATTTACGCTTTTTTTTAAAAATGACAAAAATAATAACAAACGAGGGCAAGTTATCCAAAAAGAAGACGCCAAAGTACGAAGTTATTTTATATTTAAATATCCTAAATGCAGAAAACTTCTTGGATTCTTCTATACAAAACTAAAATCTTTTCAAATGGATGATGACCTCCCCAGTTTCAAATACCCTCCATTATTTTCCTTTCCTAATGCTCAATTATCAATTACAGATTACTTACGAATGAAACAACGTCGAAATAATCATCGAATATCAGCCAGTACCATAAACTCGATCAAAAAGTTTATTGCCAGTAAACCGACTGAATTTTGTCTTACAGAAATACGCGGAATAGTCAGTATTCTTCCACTTTTCCTTGAAATCATATATCTGATTCCCACCATAAAGACGTTAATTATTCCATTCAATGTGAATTTCAATAGTTTAAAAATTTTGATGAATTTTTTGCCTGAAAACAAGACCATCACCTCACTAACATTCAAAGACAAGCTTCCCGAAAACTTTTCGAAATTCACGGAAACCTTCCTTTCATCTTCCTCGTCAAAAATCATTCATTCATTCAAATTTATCAATTCAAAATTTTCAATGCAAGACGTTAAGGACCTTTCAAAAATTGTGAGGAAGCGAAACATCATGAGTCTTCATTTGAACAACGTCTTCTGTCCGATTTCAATACCGCCATTCAAATATTATTTTCAGAACAACTCCGGCTTTCAAAATTTGAATGAGCTCTCAATTGACCATGCATATTTAATAGAGATACGATCATTTATGCCTTATTTAAAGAATGTTTCATCGTTATCGTTAACACAGTGTTCTTTTCAAATCGCCGATCTTTTTGCGGTTTTGACACCTGACTATCAAATGACTTATTTAAACGTCTCCCAAAATAAGAACGAGAAACGAATTTTCGATCCTATTACGTTTCCTCGCTTTTTGTCTGTTTTGATTCTCCAGAATATTGAGTGGGATGAGCTGAGTCTTCGTGAGTTTGTTGAGAGTTTGATGAACCATAAGCCTGAGGCAAGTAGTCCTTCTGTTCCTGACAACGAGTTGAAGTTGGACCTTTCGCATTTAGGAATGAACGATAAGGATTGGGAACTCTTCTTTGGACAGCTTGAAGACATTCCAAGAGGCAACATTGTTGGTCTGAAATGGGACAACAATCCAATTGACAAGCGATTCATTATGTTTATAAATTCATTCATTAATTTGAGAACTTTATCGTTAAACGGTTGCTTTATACGAAACGATAGTGATTTGAATGCCCTCCTTCAATTCATAGCGAAGTCAAAACTTCTCGAGAATTTGTCTTTCACTGGAACTGACATCAAAAGTATGGGAAGACAAGTTCTCTCTGTAATTGATACTTTGTACGTCAACAGATCAATCAAGTGCATCGATGTGAGTAACCATAATTGTGGCGATTCAATCCTGGTCAAATTGTGCGACGTTTTGATTGAGAATAGAGTGATCGAGGAGATTTCATTTAATAGAAACGGAATAACTGACATCAATCTCTTCGAAATGCTCTTGTTCGCAATGCAGAAAAGAGGAAAACCGCTCTTCTTCCAGTTCCCAAAATCATTCGCGAAGAGCATGCTTCAGTTTGGAAACATCAGCAATGATGATGTTAATCTCATGCAGAAAATGTATCAGGTGATGGTCCTTGGCAATCCAAAGATAAAAAAGATTCCTGAAGCTTCAATCAAGCGTAAAGAAAAAGTTGAAGATAATGAAAGTGAGAACGAAAATGAAAAAGAAGTTGAATTTGTAATGAAAGATTATGAAAATGATATAGATGACATCGATTACGATGAAAACGCTAAAAATAGAAGATTGGAATTGGAAAAGAAGTTCGAACAAATGAAGTCTAAATTTGCTCAGGGCGAATTTGATGACATTCAAATCACTGTGGATCCCGAAGAACATAAAGAAGAAGAAGAAAATGATGAATTTGACTTCAATGAGGACGATGAAATTGAAATCACATCAACGGTTAAAAAGAAGAAGAAATCTGGAAAGAAGAAGAAGAAATCTAAAGGCAAAAAGAAGTCTAAAGCAAACGAGAAAAAGAAGAATGGCAACAAAAAAGAGGAAGAAGACGGATTAAATGACGAAAATTCAGACCAAACAAATCTAAATAATTCAGAAAGTAGTGAATTGAGTGCTTTTGTATTTGAAGCCAAAAAGGAAACCAAACAAGAACAGCAAAATAGTGAAAATATTGAAAATAATGAGGATATTGAAAATAATGATGATATTGAAAATATTGATCATGTTGAAAATATTGATGATATTGATGATAATAATGTTGATAATAATAATGATGATGATGATGCTTTTGGAGGTGAGAAGAAAGATGCGGATAATGAACCTTTAGAAGAGGAAGTTAAAAAAAAGTCATCAAAAGCAAAGCACAAAAAGAAGCATAAGAAAAAAGGTTCAAAATCAAAGTCAAAGAAGAAAGGAGGAGGAGATAATCCACTTGACGTTATGTCTGGGGATGATCTAAAAGATGACGATTTGATAATTTCTTCAGAAAATGAAATCGATAATATAGATGATAACAAAGATGATATAGAGATTAAATCTGAATCTGATTGAAATTTTGATGATTTCTATAATTAAGGATTAATTGTTTATTAAATATTATTTAAAATTTATATTTATTTATTTTAGAAAAATGAATCTAGCATATTGTTTGTTTGCCTTTAGATATTATTCTTTTGGATATTTGATGATAATAGCATAAGTAAAAAAAAAATGTCCCACTGCGGAATCGAACCGCAGTCTGATCCGTGTCAAGGATCTATTCTAACCATTATACTAGTGGGACTTCTGTTTGTAAAATTAATTCAAAATTGTAGATACTTTAATCATCAAATAGATATGCAAATATTTTAGATGAATCTAACAAAGGATCATTGAATAATTCATCTTACAAATCATAAAAAAAAAAAAAAAAAAAAAAAAGATTTCGAAATTAAAAGATATTTATTTGTAGAATTATGATTCAAAACATGAGATCACTAGAAATAAACGAAATGAACATAAAAATGAATGCTCTGTTATATTTTTCTCCTTCTAAATTAAGGTTTTTTAATAATTTTATTTTCTATGCACAGATCTAGCGCATGTGGATTACAATATATAAAAACTCTCTTTTCATAAGAACCAGTATAAAATTCACTAATTGGTATTTTAATTTTTTTGGAATTTGGGAAAGAAATGATAAAAAGGCAGAAGCATTTGTATAAGAACTTTTCACCAATTACCAAATCGTCACCTAGGAATTCAATTGCTCTGAAGATACAATTTGATAACGCCATACACTCGAATCTGTTTATTTGTGGAGGTAATGATAAATATTCAATACATGAATTTTTAAATGAATGATAAACGCTCGTCAACTTTGTATCTGAAGGGATTTCAATGCTTCGTAAATTTGAGCAATGACTAAAGCACTCTTTTCCAATATAAGAAATGCTTGAAACTATGCGAAAATTGTGAATATTAGTATCAATGAATGATTTGTCACCAATATAAACCAAGGATGAGTCTTTTGGAATACTGATATTATCAAGATGCTCACAATATCCAAAAGCTTCATCATCAATCTTTGAAACAGATGAAGGAATTGAAATGGTTCGAATATTTGATCTATAAAATGCCTTTCTTCCAATATATTTCAAATTTGAAAACTTTGAAAAATCAACAAATTTGAGTGAATTGCACCATTCAAAAGCATTGTCACAAATTTGAATGACACTTTTTGGTATAAAAATATTTTCAATTGAAGATTGAGAAAATGCATCTTTATTGATTAAAACAAGTTCTGAATCATCTGACATGTTAATTTCATTCAAATTTGGGCACTCAGAAAATGAAAATTCGCCAATTTCTTTGACAAAGGATGGAATGTCAACTTTTTGAATATCACGAAAAGCAAATATTATAGAATCATACACGTCATTTGATGGATTTGATTTTTTAATGATAAATTTATTATCATGAACAATCATGCATTCATTCTGATCAGAAATAACGACTTTTTTTAAACTTGGAATTTTTTCAAATAAACTGCCTTGCAACTTTTTGAGACCAGAAGGAAAGTAAAGTTCTTCAATTATGGTTTCAAAAAGGCTTTCATTGCCAATTTCTTGAAGATTAGAATCAGTTGGAATATTAAAAAATTTCAATCTCGAACATTTTTTAAATGAATTGTTGCCAATTTTTGTCACGCTTGAAGGAAGACAAATTTCCTCAATTGCAGTGGCTGAAAACGCGAAATCACCAATTGAATCAAGTTTTGAATTTTCGCAAAAATTGACATATTTCAATTGTTTACAATAATAAAAAGCTCCGTATTCAATTTCAGTGACACTTGAAGGAACACAAATTGATTGAATTGTTGTATTCAAAAACATGTACTTACTAATTGAAATCAATTCAGAACCTTCAGAAAAATCAAGAACTTTCAAGTTTTGACAATAAGAAAAAGCTTCTTCTTTAATTTCTGTCACTTTTTTAGGAATTGTTATGTATTCAATGAATGAATTATTGAAAGCATTTTTTTCAATTATTTTAAGTTGTGAATTTTCTTGGAATAAAACGGTTTTCAGTTGATGACATTCACAAAAAGCACTTCCTCTTATTTTAACAACACTCGATGGGATTGTGATCTGTGTTAATGAAGAAAACGAGAAAGAATTTCTTGGAATTTCTTCAATTTTTGAATCACAAGGAAATAAAACTTCTTTCAATAAATGATAATCACTAAAAATGCAGAATGACATTCTTTTTATGAATGATGGAATAACAACATGATTAATGTCACTTCTAACAAATAAAATTGTGTCATAAAATTGAACGTCTTTGTTTGATTTGCCAACAAGCATCGTATTGTTTATAAATGAAAAATTTTTGTTAGATGGAGCAACAATAATTGTAATTAATTTATTCGCACTTAAACACCATCCATCCTGGATTTCTTCAACACTTGAAGGAAGTGAAATGCTCTCAACTGACGACTCGCAAAATGAATATGATTCAATTCTGAGAAGTTTGGAATCTTCGGCGAATTTTAAGGTCTTAATTGGGCTATTATTGAATGAAGATGTCTTAATACATGTAATAATATATTCATGCTTGCCTTTTTGGACTGATTTAGGAATTATTATATCTGCTAACGGTTTTTCTTTTTTCGATCCAATTATGCTTGCTGTATATTTTTTTGGATCTAGTTCATATTCTATTCCATTTAATTGGAGCTTAATCATTAAAATCGTAAGAAAAATTTAGATTGAGTTATATTTATTTCAATTTTCCATTTTTTGAATATCTTTAATTTATGAGTTAAATTGAAAAATCAGGAGAACAAGTCTATTATTTTGCAATTTTTTTATCTTTTTTATTGTTAATTATTATTACATTATTCATTATTTTAAATAAAGAGATATTCATCTAATTCAAAAAAATGTTTGATTATAATTGAAAATACTAAAAAGGATTCATCAAAAATGGAGGTTATTCTGGTTATATTTATTTATCATTGATTTCAATTTCCGTTAACAATTATTATATACATAATTTACAACATTTCACTTCCTCTGCGAAGTTATATTGAAATTCAAAAAAAGTTTGTTAAACATGGATATCAAAAAAGAGTTCACTTTAATTATATGAATTTATTCTTAGTAATAAGTTTTATTGTGTTAGTTATTGCCTTTATCATATATGCATATTATTCATCACTGTTCGACTCAGCTACAATTACAAGAGGTCCTTTTCAAGAGTTGTATGTTGCATATATCACGAACAAAGGTGATTATAAAGAAGCATGGAACCATTATCATGAAATTTGCACTATTATCAATAATAGAGGCTGTCAAAAAGATGCACGCTTGCTTCCAAGTATTGGACTATATTATGATAATCCCCAAAATGTAACTGATAAAGCTCAATTACGATCATCAATTGGAATAATTGTTGATGAAGACTGGTTCAATTCAAATGTGAACAAACAAATTAATGATAAGTTACGATTTGGTAAAATTAATGCATTAAAAGATTCACTTCAAGTTCGATTTCCTCAAAGATCAATGCTTGGTATTTTCACAGCCCTCAAAAAAGTATATCCTCAAATTTTTAAATATCTTGAAGATCATAACGTGAAAAATAATGAAATGACTGAGATTGCAGAGATTTATAATTTCGAAAAGGGTAAAATGATTTTTCTTCTGGGATTAGGAACCAGAGAAGAAAATGATTTTATGACGACAATTCCTGAAACATATGATTTTAAAAGTTAGTTGAGTAAATAAAATTTCAGAGCATATCTTTTTGATGTTTATATATGTATATATAATAAATGTTCTATTCCAATTTCTTCTTTATATAAATGAGATATATAAAATAAATATTGAATTATTTTTTTCAGAATAATTCAAAAAAATATTCAGTTTTTTCTGTGTATAAATTATAAATCTTAGAAAAAGTTTAAGGGCGTACGTCCAATTCGATGATAGAAATTCAATGAGATTTCTCAAATATTTTAATTTTTTTTTAGAGTAAGATTTATAATTTGGAAGTATTGAAAGATGTATTCTATGAGTTTATTCAATATTGACAAGTTTACAGAATTTTTAGGACGGACGCCTTTAAGATAATATTAATTTTTCAAATGATTACTTTGAGAATTATTTCTGCATCTAATTTGCCTGCAGCAGATATAAATGGCCTTTCAGATCCATATGTAAGAGTATGTTCCAAGAATTTTGGACCCTTTTCGCATGCAATTGGCAAAACCAAAACAATTAAAAACTCTTAAAACTCAAATTGGGACGAATACCTCTTGTTATTTTCGATTCATCAATTCGGTTAAGCTTTTTCGATTCAGATACGCTTGATGATGATGATATTTTAGGAGAAGCTGATATTTTTCCTTCATTACAGAATTTTTACAGAAATAATGCTCAAGTTCAACAAGCAAAGATTAATTTACGTTCAAAATATAAAAGCACTGAATCATGTTCAGTTCAATATTCAATTATCACGATAATAACAGATTTTGATTTCAAGCCAAAGAAAAAAACAAAGAAAGTGTATGTTTATATAACTTTTGGTTCGTTTCAACCAAATTCACAAGAAATTATTCATTTATTATTCTATGGAGTTAATAAAAATGGTACATTAGTTGATCCAATATATGATACGCATACGGAAGGAGAAATTGAAGCTACTCATTTCAGTCCAGCAGGATTAGTTCAAGTATATACATTTACAGCTGAAGTTTTTCAAGAATCAGGCATCTATGTGCAATATTTTTTGTCGTAAAAGCAAATTATCTAAAGGCAAATGCCAAATCGATCCGTTACAAATTCCGACGAGTTTGCAAACAATGAAAATCTCCCAAAAAGAGTAGAATAATAATGCATAAATAAATATTGAAAAAAGTGCTTTTTTCATATATCCAAAATAAGACATCTATTGAAAAAGTGGGGCAGAAAAAACGATATTCCGAATATATGGACCTAATGATGAAAATATAATAGCAGAAAGAAGTGTCTAAAATGAATTAAACAAATTGAATTTTCATATCAAGGTACCATCTTTTTGTTCAAAATATATTCGGTTTTCTTGTGCAAGGTATATTTGGGGATTTAACATAAATGACAAAAAAAAAAAAAAAAAAAAAAAAAAAAAAAAAAAAAAAAAAAAAAAAAAAAAAAAAAAAAAGAGCTTTTGAAGATAATCCATTAATAGCTGAGCATTCCAACTTCTGATCTCTTCAAATAATTCCAGTTTTTCTTTTATATCTTTGCCGTTAATGCTTTCAATTCTTGCAATTGAGCATTCCCTTTTTCATCCATAAACCTTTTATTGGTCTCTCGAAGCTTCTTTTGTCCAAGGTAATATACGTGGAGTAAATCTTTTCAAGCCGTTCAGGTAAATGTAGATCCGATTTTTCACCTCATTTCGATTTAATGTCCGCTCGACAAACATCAACTCATAACAATAGCAAAACTATCAACTCGCCAAATACGAATACTTCACAAGTTACGGATAATGCTGTGCGAATCCAGCAATTTCTAGTTACGGAAAACACCACTTCGATATTTACTCAGATCATGGCAATGCGTGTACATATAAATTACATCGATCCAAAAAACAAAGTTACAGAAAATTGGCTGGGACCAACAATTAGTGTTCCACCGCCTCCCCGCTATTATAATAAGGATAAATCCTTGTTACCAATATCAAAGAAAACGCCACAAAATACAGTTACAAAGGATACTGATCAACAAATTATGGAGAATAAATATACCTGGAATTTTTCTCATTTTCCTTTTTTAGTTTGGATGAAATCATTTAATTATTCATATCCTTCTTCGAATAATTTTAGTCTTATATAACACAGCATCAGACAACGTAAGCAATCCTGAGAAATTTTTATCTTCGATGAAGCATGAGTTAAGAAAGTACCAGTAAAAATGCTAGAGGTTATTATATTAAAATTTTCCTTCAATCAGAGCCAGCAGACCTATGATAAATTTAAAAAAGAAATAAAAAAAAAAAAAAAAAAAAAAAAATATTAAATATAATAATTTATATTACCCATAATATCAAATGAGCCATTTTTTCGAGAGGCTGGGCGTCGGGAATTCCGAATACTTCATCGTATTTTGAGATGATGGTATCTCACAATTAATAATATCTTCTTTGATATTAGAATTTTGTTCTTGTTTGCGTTTACAGGAATTTTATGGCGCAAATGCCCAGATAAGACTTTATATTAGGTTGAATAGGTGAAACTCTCCCCAAAAAAAGTATAAACATCAGAAATATAAACTTTTTGAGAATAAAGTCTCCTTGAGTTTCATTTATAATTATAAAGTTAGAAAGTGAGTTCGCACTTAAAAGATAACTTATTAACATTGGAAAGTGGAAAAAACTGATATTTTGAGAAGAAAAAAGTGAAAATCAGAAAATCTACCTGAAATTTTCTTTTTTACTTTTTGACATTATAAAATGTTAAATTTAGGTAAAAAAAAATGATTTAGACGTTTTACTGTTTTTTGTTTGTAGACAATACTTTTTAAATCATTATTAAAGTGAAACATTTCTTTTAATAACAAAACACTATTTGATCATAATAATTTTTTATTTTTTTCAAATAAAAACATTATTATTTCTATATTCAAATGTAGAATCACTAATTTTGGAGAATGTGTAAAGCATATCTTCTCTTATCAACAAGTTCATTCCATTGGCAGAATATATAGAAAGAACAGATTGATCATCACCAAAAGGGTACCGGAAATCGTTCTTTTGATGAGATCGAATTATTTGATCCAAATTGTTATCCTTAAGAAATTGATGAACAGCTTTACTTCCATAATAAAAAGCATGCGAAACATTCTTATTATATTCAAATTTGTTAATTGTTGGACTTGGATCCGAAAATAGAATTTCATGTACAAGTCCATCTTCAACATTTTTTATAGGCCGTTGAATTGCATCAAGCTGCGCAATACTGAAAAGGTTAGGAGAAAGGCCACCATTCAAAAATAATATGGATTTTTCATCTTTATCGTTTTTAGCAATTGCTGCAAGTGGTAGACATTCAAAAACTTCTAGAAATTGATTGTAAATATCTTCATCAAAACGGCTGAAGCATTCTTCTTTGAATCCATATTTCTCTGTCATTTCTGGAGTCTCTTGCTCTCCTCTAAGTAAAAAAATTTGTTTAGGAGCTAATAGCTTCATGCATAATATAAAAGTAATGTTTTCTAGTGAATGTTTTCCATAATTAACGTAATCCCCAAGAAATAAAAATTTATCTGTAGGTTCATTTGTGCTAATCATCTTCCAAATGTGATTGTAATTACCTTTGAGATCACCTATAACATGAAGGCGTGGTTTAATTCGAAGAACTGTTGGATCTTCTAACAAACATGATTTTGCTAATGATAAAATTTGAGTTAAATTATCTCTTTCAATAGGCAAATGAACATCTTTTACTAGTTTTTTGTTTGAATTAAATAAATTGTATGTTGCCTCGACAGCTACTGTATCATATCCTTTTTGCCCACGAAGTTTATTATGGCGTGTGCCAAGAAACATGTAAATCAAAATGATTTGTTTTCAATTTTATTGATTCATTTCTGTAAATAGAAACATCTGGATATCAATAATATTTTTCAACCTGAAGAAACTTTTTCAATTATTGATATCGTTTACTAATTAAATTTTCAATTCTAAATTGTTAAAGTTCTATCAAAATATTGAATTAAAATTTTTGTTTTTTTGAATAATTATTCAAATTCAATAAAAAAACAATGTAAGAAAACTAAATATATGTTAAATCTCTACTTTTGCAAGTTTAATGAGTTCTAGCACTCGATTAATTTAAATTTAGAAGAAGAAATTAAACAATATATGATTAATTATTTTACACAATTATGGAATTTTAATTTTTTTATAACTAACAAAATAATAACTATTGGCCTATAAACGATGAGATTTAATTTTGATATAAATTAAATTCATTAAGACTCCCAGTTCTTAGAACTCATTCAAGATATTCATAAAACTTTTTGAATTAAAATTTTGTTTGACCAAAAACAAATTGAATATTGAATATCCATAATGTGTTTTCTCTATAAGACATCCGAGTCAGATGAATCAGCCAATTTACAGAACAACCGAGTTCAAACAGAATTAAATGATGAAGTTCCCTTTGAGCGTCCTTATTTTTTTAATAAAAATGAAATTCCTTATGTTGAAAGAGACGAAGTTTCACACTTTGCTGAAGAATTTGATATAGGAATTAGAAACAAATCTCTTGAACGGATATCAGAATCTTTAAGCAATTTTTTTGATCGTGTATCGTATTTAGATGAAAATCGACATATATGCCAAAGGAAGTTAAGTGACGACACAATGATATATATTGAAACAACTCCAGTTATTGCTGACGATATTATTTTTTGTTTAAAAAATATAATGGCGATTGATATCCATCTACTCGTATTCGACCTCATGCAATATTTTTCAGACAGTGATGCCTTTATGGATGACATTCTTGTTCGTAATGGTCTTGAATATATAATACCACACGTTTCAGAAATGGAGAATCAAATTCTTTTACTCAAAACCATTCAAATTTTAGTAACTTTTTCAAAGAACCAAAAAAGTCATCAAAAATTGATCAGTAGTGAATTTACACGAAAATTTTTTAAAATATGCAATTCGCTTTTCTCTCCCAATAATTTTAAATACATAAACGAGATGATTTATTCAAGTTCTGTTTTAATGCGACAAATTGTTGGGATTGTTACCTTTTTTATTGATCCGACAAACATGCCTATGAACACATTGAATCTTAGTGAATCCGAAAAAGCATTTCTCCAGCATCAAGAGTCATTCAAAAGGATGAGAAATCAAACACATCAAATTGAGAGCATCATATCACCAAAAATTTATAAAATTTTGATGAATTTTTTCCTTCCACAGCCTAAGAATAAATACTTTGAACCCAAGTATTTCTATCATTCTCAATTAGAAATTCTGCAAGCGTTCAAGCTTCTTCACTTTGATTTTTTTTTCATTGAAAAAGTTTTCCCTATCGTTCTGAAAATGGTTCCTAAAATGATTCAAATGAACAAAATTGACAGTTATCAATTGATCACAATTGTTTATGAAAACGATATTAATAATGATTATAAATCTGCCTTTTTCGACCCAGATGATAAAGACCACTACTGCTTCCCTTGGAAATGCTTGAGAGAGTCAATCCTCGCTGAAGATAAAAATGAAGTTTTCAGGGCTTTGGCGGTTTTGAGAGCTTTGTTTCAATATGACAAAAAAGCAATCACTGTGGCCTTGAGAAAGAGGGTTCATGAAGGCTTGATTATATTGATTCAAAACGCTACTTTCGATGTAAAAGAGAAAGTTCTCTGCGTCATCAATTCTTGGCTCAAGTGCACAAATTTGGACAAAGACAGATCGATGTTCTTGAATAAGGACTTCGTAGATCTTCTGTTCGACAATTTCGAGTCCTACGATGACAGTATTAAGCAGCAAATTTATATGCTTATTCAACTGATTGGAGTGCTATGTATAGAGAATCCTGATCTCCAGCAATATATTTGTTTAAGATTGGAAGAAATTGGATTTCAACAATAATTATTATTATTTCTATTATATATAAAAGTTATCTATAAATTAAAAAAAAATTTTTTTAAAAATCATTTGAAAAATTGAATATACCCACAATTTTGAAAACAATTTTTAAAATTTCGATTTGCGACAAGTGTAAAATAATGAATTGCTTTCTTGAATACATTCAACTTCATGATAAATAAGGTCGACCTTTGAATAACTTTATGAATTCTATATTTATTTGTATAAAATTATTCAAAAAATTTTCTTCATTATCTTTTTATATAAAGATGTTCATCTTTGGTAGAAATTGAAATTTCATTTTTGATAACTCAAGTATATGATAATACATTTGTAATATATTCTTCACTTAGAAAATATTACAAGTCATTCTTCAATAATTATACATTATTTTTATTTGTCAATTTTTATTAATTGCTTAAAAAATGATAATAATAAACATTTATTGAAAGTTTTTTTGCTTTTAAAAAATAAAAAAAGATGTTTTTATTTAATCATATTACTAAGAAAAAAAACTCGCTGGCCGGGAATCGGACCCGGGTCACAGGAACGACAATCCTACATGATACCATTACACTACCAGCGATTACATTTAAGAAAAATTTTTTTATTTATGAAATGTAATATTTTATAAAATTTAAAATTCTTTCAACTTCAAAACCTAAATATTAAGAATAATTTAAACTTTCGGAATATTCAAAATAAGATAGTCATTAAATATTTTATTTAAAATAATTTGTTATGAAAATAAAAAACATTAAAATAAAAAAATAATTAAAAAATTCAACAATCACTCAGCAGTGTCAGAAGACTGAGAAGCTTTGTGTGCAGCTGTTGCAGCATCCGATGTTTCCTCACCAGTGCCATGCGCAATGCACCTTGAACAAACAACAGGCATCCTCTTCGCGCGGCACTTGCTGCATATGTAAAGGCCGCAGCGAGTGCAGCACGACAAGGATGTGTCATGCGAGTGGCAGATCGCGCAGCTGTTATAGAACATTTTGCCAACGAGCGTCTGCTTCTCGTTGTACATCGAGACAAGACTGACGCTGCCGCTGCATCCAAAGACAAGGGCAGCTTTGTTATCGGCAAAAATGTGGACTGCGATGATCGGCTCGCTGATCTTGAGGAGGTTCACGCGAGTCAGACTCGAACAGAGAACGTTCAAGGTCCAAAGCTCGCAGAGTCCGTCCTTGCGGCCGAGGATGAAGAACGGCTCCTCGCACCAAATCTCAGAGTCACAGACAGCAATGCAGCTGATCTCAGAACGTGAACTAAACAAAGAGCACCTCCTCTCATCATCACTCTCATCTTCATCATCATTCTCTTCTTTATTTTCATCATCAAAATCTTCATTTTCTTGCTCATCATTATCATTTGCATTTTGTTCTTCTTTATTTTCACCATTAACTTTAGTTTCTTTTTCATTTTTATTTACATCATCTTTACTTTCTTGTACATTTTCATTTTCATTTTCATCTTCATTTTCATCTTTATTATCATTTTCATTTTCATCTTTATTATCATTTTCATTTTCATCTTTATTATCATTTTCATTTTCATCTTTATTATCATTTTCATTTTCATCTTTATTTTCTTTTTCTTCTTTATTATTATTTTCTTGTTCATTTTCTTCTTTGTTTTCATTTTCACTTTGTTTCTCTTCTTCGTTACTATCTTCTTTATTGAGTTTATTTGGTGGTACAATTTTAGGTATTGGCAATGGTCTCTTCATTGCTACAGGCTGGAAAATGTTCTGAGACGCGATGATTCTAAAATCGAGACCAAATACGACAACTGTATATTTGTCAGCGGCAATGATAACGTTTGCTACGTCGTCAAACTGCACGCACACAATGTCATTTTCGAAGATGCCTTTTTCAGTCTTTCTTATTAAGAAACCGGTTGTCACGTCGAACATGCTCAGCACCTTTGAATCAGCCACAATCAGCATAAAATGCTGCGATGAGAAAGCGACAGCAGTTGGCTCATTACAAAAAGTTATGAACTTTGCGATGACCTTTTCTTTACAATCTCTAATTACAGCGTAGCCGAATTTTGAAGCGACAGCGAACATTGAAGCATCAGAAGACAAGCAGTAGCAAACAAGTTTCTCTTTGATTGGCTTCGGTTGTTGGAAGAAGGCGAAAGAAGTTGAAGCGTTAAAAGAGAAAGAAGTCAGAGTAACAGATGGAGAACTAATTGGAGATGAAGGTTGAGTATTTGAAGAAGAGGAAGAAGAAGAGATAGAATTCGCTACAGAAGTAGAAACCAAAGATTGTTGATTAACTTTAATTTCATGTAAATCATCTCTAACTTTAATAGCAATTCCAGCAACACCCACGAAAAGCTCATTATCTGAAGCCACGTAAATACTTCTGTCAATAACACGAACATTTCGTGCGTATTTCGAAGTGTTCTTTAATCTTGTAATAAACAAAGGATCACTCGATGTTGCAAGCGTCTTTCTGTAATAAGGAGAAGACGTTCGTGCAGGATGAGGCTCTTTAAACAGCTGTGCTGGACATTGACCGAAGTTATTAATCATGTCAACAGCTGCATGAATATCTACATCTCCAAATGAATTCTTTTCAAGAGCATCATCGTATGAAAGGGGCTGATAACAATTAACACATCTAACTGCTTCTTCTCCACGTTGTTCATAGCCGAATATCAAATCAATCCATTCGTTGATTTTGTCTGCATTTTCAAGTGCAATTCTCATTTGCCAAATGAACTTCAATGTGTCTTGCCCCCATTTCGGCATTGTAACAACTTGTAATGAAAGCCCATCTGTTCTTTCTCCTAGTTCAATATTGTTAGGGTTCTCAAAAATTTGAGGAAAGGCATAGAATTCTGGTATCAATTCTTTAACGTCTGCTTGATTTGTGTCACTTGCACTTCGCCATGCTTCGGCCACATTGCAGAAGAGTCTGTCCTTGTGATCCCAGCCATTATGAAGATGAATTGAAAAGAAAGTGAAGGGCTCAACTCGTAACATGTAATGAAGAATGGCTGCACTATGTGAATAATGCGTTCCATAATGATAATTGGTCTCTTTATAAGTCAAAATAAACCTTTCTTTTCGGATTTCATTTTGCGCTCCCATTGGCTTCGATAGATCACGTGCAGTTACTATTTCATCCTTTTCAAAGTCGCCGAGAATCCATGGAAAAACAGGATATTGGCTTGTGTCATTGAAACTTCTTCCAGCAGAAATATTAACGTACAAAAGGTAATCAAGTGTTGACAATTTTCCAGTTGTCCACAATTTAGTCACTTGATCAAGTGTCATGCTCATTATAAGACGTTGTGAAAAGCCAATTCCAATATTAGCGTCAGAAAGTATCTTAATTTTTGACTTAACTTTTTTCAGGAAAACTTTTTTATTCTTTTCAGTGTCAAAGATTATTGTGTATTGGTTTCCGCTGTTTGTAAATATATCAACCATTCGTGGCTGATATGCATAACGCCTCTCAATGACAAGAGTAACATTTGCATACTTAATTGAGATAAGACTTCTATTGCAGAAAAATGAAGATGAATTTTCTTGCGTGTTTCCATAGAAGCCGAAGGCAGCAACTTCAAACGCTTCAAAATGACAAAGCATGTCTGATGATTCAGGAAGAATGATTCTTCCTGTTGATTCATCAATTGTTGAGTTCAAAAGTATTTCTAATGATTCATTGCCAATTGAACAAACACAAGCCATCACTTCAGGTGTTGTCAATAAGTCACATTTAATAATCGAATCAGTCGACCAAATCGACTCCAAAACTTCAAGTACAGCGCAAGTTGAACAATAAGGCGGCAATGACCAATCTGACAAACAAATGGCTGCACTCTTCTCTTGACAAATTTCAGGAAGAATGCTTTTGAAAGTCGGAACATGCTTCGATCTGAGCAATGGAATCTGTCTGTGCGTTTTCTTAAATGGAACTGAAAATGAATAGACAAGCGGATCCATCTTTTGTGGCACTGTTAACGGCTGTGGTCCACGAACACTCATGAACTTCGTTGGTGGATTTATCAAGAACTTCAAGCTTGATTCTTTTCGGAACAATTTAATTAGAATGTCTTCTGAAGAAGCATTCATTTCATTCAAATGATAGAAAATTTGAAAACGTAATGATCGTCTTAATATCAAATTTTTGACATTTCGGATCTTTAATGTCTCTAAATAGTTTGGATGCAAAGGAGCTGTTGTAAAACTCGTCCTGAACTGACGAAGTGACTCTGTTGACTGTTCCAATCCTTTGTTTATGTCATTCATGATGTCCGTGTATTGGTCTGGTTGATAAGAATACCAAATAAGTTGACTCTTTTCAAGCAAAGCTTTACAAAATTCAGTCTTTGGAATAAATTTACTTTTCTGAGTCACTGTTTCATATAACATGTCAAACTTAGCTGATTTTGAGACTTCATTTGTACACACGAAATGAAGAATGGCGGTGAAATATTTCGAATCATTCTTTAAATAACCACAAAAGACATCATTTGCAAATAAATCACACAAAATTTCAATTCGACAATCAATTGACTTGATTTTTGAAAGTGTGATGAGCGTCAAATTCTTGAAATTTGTTGTGTTTGACTTAATAATTTTCATAGAATTATTGAATAATATGAGTAACTTATTCAATGGCCACAAACCTTCAAGAATTCGATACATTAAGAATGAAAAGAATTGATTTGCACATTCAGAAGAGATTGTATCGGAATCTTTCGACTGCGCTGCATTTTGCATGATGTACAATGCAATTGATTGGTGCATTAAACAGGCAATTACAGGATGAACATCACTACCAAATATTGTGTATCGAGCGAATGACTTCCTGATGTTATAAAAGACATTCTTTGTCTGACTAACTAGCAATTTTGAAACAAGATCAACAATCATATTGACTGCCTTTGTTTCAAATAAATCAGAAAGTTTTATGTTCTTTGGAATGTCTTCTGGCATTCGAATATTTTTGAAGTTAGAACGATTAGTGCTGCTATTTGAATTTGCATTCATAATGTTGCCAATCTTCTTTGAATTATCACTTTTTCTAAGCTTGTCATAATGCGTGTATCGTCTTAGATACTTGATTGTCGTAGAGTGAAGATTGGTCGATAAAACAGCAGTCTTATCAATATCAATTGAAATTGGAATGCTTGGTTGTTCATTCTTTTTCGTTGCTTTTGTTGACTTCTGGAATGGATAATCATGGAACGATAGCTTATCAAAACCAAGCGAACAAAGTCTCTCAATTTGCTGTGGACATGCTAAGAATTGCTTGTCTGTACAGATTGATCGTAACAATAACAATGTCTTGAAAGAAATGAATTTTGAATCAAAATTAAATGGCTCAACAACATCCACTTTTTCAATGTCATCTGCTTCTTCTTCCTCTTCTTCGTTTGAGGCATTGGAAGTATTTGATGGTTGGGCATCTGATCCAGAGAATAAACTATCGGTTTGATTCAATTTTATATTCAAAAGTTCAATTTGTTTATCATTCAAACTTTTATCACAATTTTGAATTTCAATTCGAATGATCGAGGCAATCATGTCAAGCAAAATTTTCAATACTTCAATATTGACCATAACCGTTTTTGCATAATCATCGATTGTGTTTAAGTACTTGTTTGTTAACAAGGCCAAAAAGAAGCACCATGCAACTTCCTGCTTATATAAAGATATGAAAAACGGAAGACTTTGTTTCAATGCATTAATCTCCCAATACTTGGGCGATTCAAGACAGACTTGTGCAAGATACTTGATGAACACGTATGAAAAGTCATCAGGCAAAACAGAAATGAAATAAAGAGAAGTTGCAAAATCAATTGATTTTGTATAAATTTCTTGGTCTTTCGTGACAATTTCAATGAGTTTTCGCATCCTTTCTGGATTTTCTGAAGGTTTGTCTATCTCGTATTTGTTATCATCTGAAATACGATGAAGTGCAGCAACAGTGAAGATGATTCTTTCAATTGCATTTGGCCTTCTTTTAATATATGAAACAATGCCGCCTTCTATGTAACTTTTGGTTTCATCACTCAGTTCAAGGATGCAATAAGCATCGAGAATTTGGTCAAAGAAATCATCGAAATCGTAATTCAATGAGAACAATTTTGGAAGAAAATCAAAGCAAATATTTGGTGATGAAATTATTTGCAAGTCACCAAAAATGCTTGAATAAGAACGAGTGTTAAATGTAGAAAGTGCGAATTTCTGACATTCAGAGGTGAAAAATTCACCTTTCTTAAGAATTGCATATTTCATTGCTTGATTGAAAAAGTTCAATTCAATCTCGTTCTTCCTCAAGAGAATGAAGGCACATTTCATCCAAATAAAGAATGTTTTAGATGTGTTTGTATCCTTCAACATTTGCAAGAAGATGTATTCAGGGCTGCCAATTTCTTTCAAGAAAGAGCCAATGCCTTTGTACTTAACAAATTGAAAGCCAGGATGACAAACAATTTCAGGTTTTAAGTAATTTTGAGCTGTTCTTTGGTGAACGCCTTTGTAATAAGCGTTTTGAATGTCACTTTGTGAATAAGCCTCATCAGCAATTAAGAAGTCATCTTTAATGTACCAAACAGCCTTGTTTTTCTCTTCGCTTCCAATGATGAGCTTATCAGAAAGTTGGACAAAGTTGTCAAAGATTTTCATTCCGTCCAAATAAACGGATGCATAATTAGTCAATTGAAAATTCTTTGATTGTGTCACTAGAGCCAAAAAGTGCCATCTTTTCAAAGTACATTCAATAGGCGGTTTATTAAAGGCATGAATTCCATCACAGTCATATGAGACAGCTCCTGTTTTTGTGCTGAAAAGAATCGTTTGGCCAATGATGTGCTTGATGTAAAACCAGAAACCAAAGGTCGACTTTAATTGCACTTCAGCAACTGCATGTGGCATTTCAAAGTGAAGTTGATATATGTTGTAAAATGGCATCTTTCCTTTCACCATTTGATAGACACAATTTGGATCAGAAAAAATGAAGTTCTTGTCAATTCCTCGATTCTTTCCAATGTACTGCCGAATGAACGACATTTTACTTTTGTCGTTTGTGTTCTCAAAAGGAATCACCTTTGTGCACACTTTCCCATAAACATAACGATCAAAAGGAGTCTTCAGCTCAACATCAGAAGTGTACTTGACAAGCGAAGGAATACGAAGAAGGCCAAACGAATCAGAATCATGAGGAAGTCCAAGTGCCAAGTTCTTCAAGCTTTTCTCAGGAAGGTTTTTCAAGACAGTCTTCTCAAAATTTTTTGAAATATAATCGTCGATCTGATAATGAGGACCGTTGCACGTAAGGGCTGCCAAAAAGTCAATTGAATGATTGTTTTTCAATGACAAAAAAAGTGGCTCAATTCCATTTTGTAGAAAAAGTGACACAAAATCACTTTTTCTGAGCGAGATGTCACTCATAGCGTCATAGATGTCGTCCTGAAGGTCTTTCTCTTTTTTGAGGAATTCAATGATCGGATTGACGATCCATTCCGGCTTCGATCTGAGCAGCAAGTTCTCCAAAGTGTTGATTGCATTTTGGCAGCTTTTGGCCGTTAAATTCAGAAGAAGTGAAGTGATAGGTGTCACTTTTTTATTATTAATATTTGAGACTACGTAATCAACTGCCTCGGCGATATTTTTATCGTTCTCAATTTGTGTGTAGAGACCGTTTAAATCCACTTTTTCGCTGAGCAAGAAAATTTCTGCAATTTCATTCACTTGACGGTTAGTGACACTTTTTACAAGATTCAGAAAAAATGATGAGCTGACTTTCGTCTCCCATGGAGGGAAGATTGTCTTGAACGCTTCTAGCTGCTTCGTTTGCGATGATTGCAAGATCATCTTAAACAAGTCTTCTTGTCTTTCATCGTTGATCAAATCGATTTTTTTCAGGAAAAAGTTGAAATCGATGAAGTAAAGTTTATCGTTGTTGTTTGAGAGCGAGAGCACCAAGATGATTGAATTGAGCAACGATAGATTCAAGCTAGGGTTATGTAAAATATCATTCAAAAATTTGAATTCAATTTCATCGCCCAACTGTAAAAAATAAAGATAGAAATCAAACGATTTTACATTGAAAAAGTGGCTTTTTGAAACGGAAAAAAATCTCGATATAAAGTCACAATTGCTGCTCTTCTTGAGCAGTATTCCAATAAAGGTAAAGGCGGAATAGTAATCATTGATTGAATTTGACTTTATATCTGTTATAACGGTCTCATAAAAAGTGGAAAAATCGTCTTTGTTACTGTAATTGAGAGTCGGTAATGAATTCAGCATTGTTTGTGTGAAACTTTTCGTTGTTTGCGTAAAAGTGGCATTGAAAACAGATGAAATATTTTTTGGCGATAAAATTATTTGTAATATGTTCTTCGATTGTAATGAAATTTGAATAAATTGGGTGGCTTCTTTGATTTCGGTCTCTTTGGTAATTAATACGAGGAGAAAATCAGTAATTTCTTTTAACGACTCTTTATCGATATTATTTATGTTGATATATATTGATAATAAGTTAAATGCCGCTATTTTATTGTCAAATGTTTCATATTTATTCGAAAAATAAGGCGTAAATATTTTGGAAAAGTCGATAATGACACTCCCAAGAATAGTGGATTTAAAGTCGGAATTTATTTCGATATCTTTAAAATGCGTGGTATAAAAATTAAAGCAATTAATTATATCGTCATCATTTTTACAGGATGTTACAAGGGACTGAAATTGCTTGATCTCTTGCGAAGTATTGCCTCCTTGGAAAAGATTAACAATCTTTCTCCATCCTTTCTCCATTCTATTAATATCTCCAAAGAGAAAATAATTTTTATATCACATGTCACTTATATTGCATTGAATTTCATAATTTTTATTCAATGCATTTCTGAGTTCTCAAAATAAATAAATTCAAATTTTGAGAAAAGATAAAAAAATTGATAATTCCGAAAATTTTGTTTCTCAAAAATTGATAGTTTCTTTTCAATAAATACTCAAACGATAGAATTATTCAGTTTTTTTGTTTTATAAAGAAATCTATTGATTAACATATTCGTATTTGGTAAATCTAAACCATACATTCCCTTGATCAACAACAACATAAATGATGGAGTTAATATGAATCAAGCACAAAGATGATATTTTTATTTTTATATACTAGAGGAAAAGTAAAAAGAAAAACAATAAAATTAATCAAATAACATATAGTTTACGTCTAATAAAGATTTTTTTAAAAAAATATTTTATTATTCGCATTATCTATCATTCAAGATTTGTAAAAATATACTTCATTTTATGAATTTTGATGTAATACTAATAATTATAAAGATAATATCATAAGAAAACAAGAAGATGATAACAAAACCAAGAATTTATTTATTAAATATATATATTCAAAATCAAAAAGAAATATAAAGATTATTTGAGAATATTATATAGGTAAAATATCTAAATCACATAAAATTACTTTTATATATAAAATTTATGCAAAGATATATATTTATATATTGTTAACATTTTAATTGAAAATACTAGCATTCAAAAAAGTTAATTAACCTAAATATTGAAAGCATAATTATCGTTTTTTTAATTATTTTGATATTTAAATATAGAAGAAATAAAAAAGCTTCAAGAAAATATTATATATTTTTTTGGAAAATAAAAATGTATTTAAAAAAAATATCATAGCAATCTATTTAAAAAAATTAAATTGTATATTTAAAATACATTCAGAAATTTTTTTTTAAGATTTGAATATAGTTTAAAAACCTATTCAAAATGAAGTTAACTTAAAGTGAAAGGAAATTTATGATTTCATTTATATCGTTTTCAACATCGTTTGAACAAACTGAATTCATTTCTTTTGATGCCTTCAACAATTTCATTGAATGAAGGTGATCAGCAAGTTTTAATAGCAAGTAATTAATGATCAGTTTTTTTTTATTTTGTTATTTTGTTCACAGTTCATGAAATTTACTAATTTGGAATACATTATAAAAATACAAAAAGTAGATTCCAAATTAGCAAATTGATATAGTATTATATGAAAAAACATATAAATATCTAAAATTTTAAAATATCAAACATTTTTTTTTTCTTCAAAAAGTATAATTTGATTTTCAATAATGATTCAATCAAACCACTACAGTACTGTCGGAAAAATATAAAAAATTCAATACCCTTTTATCTTCATATTTTAATTATTTTAAATATAAATTTATTTAATAATAATATGTAATTATTTTCTGTTGCATGTTAAATCAAAAATAGTATTAAATGTCATTTATCAATCAAAAAATAATTGTATTTTTGTCAGTTTTCTCTGAAAAAGTTATATTACTAATATTTATCATAAATGATATTATTCTTATATTTTATCCCAATAATTATATCACAGTTACCACAAGAATACCAAAATCTTGCAAATCAAGCACTTGAAAATTCAAAAACAAAAGTTACAAAAGAATTAAGACAAGAGACTAAATTTCCAGGTAATTATAAAGGGAAAAATTTTCATTTTATTCTTTTAAAAGCGTTATCAAGCTCAAATACAAAAGATATCAAAGGTTTTGCATCAGAAAACAATCATTTTGCAATAGTTAAAAGAAAAAAATTTAATATTTCTGATGATTTCGCATTTATAGATCCAAAAACTCAATCACTTTATAGACTTAAACGAAAAGTTGCTTCAGATGACAAAATCATTATTTATGAATACTCAAACATATCAATATTTGATATCATGACAAGCTTTGAATTACATTCTTCATCTACAGATAAACTTCCCATTACACATTCAACCAAAAAGAATCCACTTGAAGAATTTAATTTTCAATTTGAATGGGATGAAGAAAAAAACTCGCCAAAAATGAAAAATTTATTCGATACAGAAATTGAATACGGATTTGGTGCTGATATGGAAGTTGAAGTTGATACAGTATTATCATTCAATTATATCTGGGATTTTAAAATATCAGCGTCAATTTCATTAGATGCAACATTTGGAGGTGAGATTAAAGTTCCTGATGATTTCCATGACAATTTTACAAACATAAAAGTTTGTTCATTATCACATGAAATTCCAGGTTTAGGTGTTTCGTTGGATTTTTTAGGCTTAGAAATTAATTTTGGCCTTTTTATTGATTTCAATGTAATATTTGACCAAATAAGTATTGAAATTCCAATTGGATTTGACTATTTTAAAGGATACAAAATAAAAGGTCAAAAACATTTTGAAATATCTGAAAATTCAATTGTTAATCCAGACTGGAATTTCATTATAACAAATTTACCAGAAAAAAGTACGGTTAGTGAAGTGATGAAGTCAATTAAATCGTCAAAATTCAATGCAACAATAGATTTGGTTCCATCATTTGCATTCAAATTTGATATAGGTGACATGAAACTTGATTTAAATGTTGGATTAAAACTTCCTTTTCAATACAATTTTGAATTTGATGACCAAAAATGCATGTTTCCTCATTTACTGGCAAGTTTATCATTGCCAATTAAGATGTATTATGAAGTCTCAGATTTAGAAATATTTTCTTTTAAGATTTTTGAATCTAAATATGAGGAACATCATTTAAAGACATTGAATTATGGCACTTTTTGTCTCGGTAGTGATAATTCAAGAAATTCAGAAACAATCGAAGATATTGATTGCACTTTTGAATTAAATTATCAAATACAAATAAAATTCAGTCCAAATGAAATCTGTAAAAATGTGATTTTAAATATAAAAGAAAAGTATCTCAATCAAAATCTGTGTGTTTTTATCAACCAAACTTCAAATGAGTTTCAACCAGTTTATGACAGTTATATGACTGCTTTAAATGACAACATTTTCATATTAAATATTACATCAACACAAATTAATATTCCAATCAGAAGAAATAACATTTTATATGAAAGTAATGCTACATTTGGTTTTTACATATTTCAATATGGAAGCGATAAACTTGAAGAGTTATCAAATACTTATTCAATCTATCTTTCCTTTTCAACAAGGATTTATACAGGATTCATTGGACCAATTGTAAACAATGAATTTTATGCACAATTGGGTGGTTCAATGGGAGATTGTTCTTATTTAAAATTAAATATAAATGATTACAAAGCTTTAATTATTTTCCAATCAGGCAAAACTTGTACAGTACCTGTTACTTCCAATGTAATTTTTATATCAAATTACCAACCATACGTTACATTAAGTACAAATTTTTATTATCATTTGAATTATGCTTTTCATGTAATTTGTTCAAATGGAAAAGCAATCAAAGCTGTCATCAATGATAAAATTTACATTCAACCAATTGTCAATGGAAAAGCAGATTTTAAATTCGGTGTTGATGGTGATTTCACTTTTTATCCAATTTGTGAAAATGATTCAGGAACATTTTGTCAAATTGAATACGAAACACCTTCAACTAACGGCTATCATCTAATTAAATACCCAAATAGAAACGGCATTTCGAGAACTGGTGGCGGTTTTTTGGCAGAAATAATTCCTGTTTATAAAGACCTGACTTTTTACTATTATAAAACATACAATGAAAGAATTGAAAAAATAAGGGAATATGAAGAAAACACTTTCATTTTGGTTAAATTAAGCATAGCTGATATAGATGATTTTGAAGGCTTTGATCATGCAAGAAGAGTTTGCATTGTTGAGAGTTCGAATAGTCAGAATATTATCCCTTTTTCAAGGAGTTATTTTGCCTCAAATTCAAATGAAATTTATGATTCTTTGGGAATTGAAAAGAATTATAGTTTTGTGAAAAATGATCAAAATGGATGCATCGTTTTTCATAAAGATTTGATTAAAAATAATAAAATCAAACCTTTGTCATCAAATGTATGCGATTTGCCTGTTTATTTTGAATATGATGATCATGATATTATTACTTCTACAATGCCTCCAAGTGCTACAGATAAGAAAGGTATTTATACAATTGAACCAACTGAACACAATACTCCAAGTGCTACAACTTATTCTGTTTCGGGTAATTCGGAACCTAAGAAAAAAAATAATAAAACTGTAATTATAATTATTTCTGTTGTGTCAGTGGTTGTTGTTGTAACCATTGTAATTGTTGTAATAATTGTTTGCAATAAGAAAGGTAAAGTAGGAAATTCAAATAGTGAATGATTTTCTTTAATTTTAAAAAAATATTATTAAAGCAATTTGTTATATTAATTATTGATGTAATCTTTTTTATAAATAAAGATAATTTCATAAAAAAAAACTAAGAAGATAATAAAAAACCCAGATATTTCAAGTTATTTAAAAAAACACTATAAAGTTAAAATAAAATATGAAAAATATTTCATTTTGTAATATCAATGATACATTAAATAATTACCATATATTAAGTAAAAACAAAGATACATGTATTATAAATTTAACACAAAGTTTACCGTATCTCAAAATTCTTCATAACACTCAGAATAACTACTGAACGCTATTGAGAGATATATTCAAATTTTATGAACATTACAAATTCTTTTTCTAAAGGCCATTGAATTTTTAACAACTTTTTCAAGAGTCTTAGAAAAGATTTTCAATATATCTCAAAATTTCAAAATGGATAAACATTTTGAATCTTGATTCTCTTTTCACAAAAAACAAAAGTGAAAAAAAGATATCAAAATAATAAAATAAACAAAAAAGAAATAAAATAGGTAATAATTTAAAAATTTAGTATTAAAAAAAGATTATAAGAAAAAAAAAAAGAGAAAAAGTAACAAGTTTGAACTAGAAAAGCCTTAATTCGACAAAATTCTTCACATTGTTTTGGGATTTAGTTATGTTCAAAGATCATTCACTACTAAAAGAGAGGTAATCTCCAATTGAAGAGCTTATCTTACGCTCAGCTAATGCCTATTCGCTTTTTGATGAATCTTGATCCAGTTTTATTTGCTTTTCGTTGAATATTTTTCTTCGTTCGATTTGAATTTTGAAGCAGTTTGAAAATGATTTTGAGAACGATGCAATATAATTGCCCACTGAAGTCATTTGATGTAAATGCGCGATTGAAAATTGCTTTATTTGATTGGTTTGAGTAATCTTTTTCTTTATGTTTGGCTTTGCAAATAATGAAAACCGCTAGAAATTATCTCAAAAAGTTTCATCCGAATGCCTCTACTATAATATATATATGACCAAATAGTATAGTCTAATATAATAACACTATTGGCTTTTTGAATAATACTATTCAACCAATTCTGAACTGCTTTTCAAAAAGTCAGAAGTGTTCAGTAGTTATTCTAAGCGCTATGAAGTTATTTTATATACTGTATTCAAATCATTTCAATAATCTCAATTTTTAATAAAAAAATATATAATTTAAATCTAAAGTTTTCTAAATAATTATAGATAAATTACATATAATTATATCAACAAATATTATAATTTAAAATAATACTAATCTTAATTTTTCTATTATAAAATATTTCCATTTTAAAAATTAAATGAAAAGTATTTTTTTTTTAAATTGATGTCCGAATTTATTCATGTTTATAGAGCATTTGATATAGACAATTTCATTTTCAAGAAGGAAAATAAAATAGGAAAAGGCTCATTTGGAAAAGTCTATAAAGTTGAAGAAAAAGATACAGGAAAATTATTTGCAGCCAAGGTTATTGATTTTGAGAGCATTACTCCTTCAGGAAAAGTAGATTTAGAGCGTGAAATCACAATTAACGCCAAATTAAGTCATCCTGCCATAATTAAATTTATTGGTTTCAGTCCGGTAGACTTTAAGAAAAAGAATAGAGCCGTTATTGTTACAGAATATCTCCCAAAAGGCTCATTAAATAAATACATTGAATATGAAAATAAGTCTATTCCAATAGATGGCTGGGATATGACCAAAAAGCTAATTATTATATACGGAATCGCTGCAGCAATGTCATTTTTACACTCCAATAACATAATTCACCGCGATTTAAAACCCGAAAATATTTTACTTGATGATTCATTATTTCCAAAAATAACGGATTTTGGTCTTTCAAAAAGTTGCGATTCAAATACAACACAATCATTAGCCGGCATAAAAGGGACACCCCTTTATTGTGCACCTGAAGTTTTAAATAAAGGATCCTTCTCGCCAGCAGGAGACGTTTATTCTTTCTCTTTAATTGTGTATGAAATAATGACGAGCGCGAATCCATTTCGCAAACTTGAAAACATATATCAGCTGATTGCAAAAGTGTCACATGGAGAAAGGCCAGATATAGATAATACAATTCCTGATTCATACAGGCGTTTAATAGTGGACTGCTGGTCTCAGGATCCGAAAGATAGACCGACTTTTGATGGCATCGTTTCGAGGCTGAAGGAGGAATCGGGCTTCATCACGAAAAATGTCAATGAAGACGAATTTCTTGATTATGTTGATCTTGTTGATAATAACCGTAAATCTTTTGAACAAAGACTACCTTGTGATGTACATAGTCCGTTTCAAAGAAAAACGGTTATCGGGAAACCAGAAGATCAAATAAAAGTCGTTCAAAAGAGTCAAAATGAGAAAGGTGATGACTCAGATATAACAACACAAGAATCGTCTGGAAAATCAAGACAAACTGAATATAGTTATTCAGATTCAAGTGACCAAGATAGTACAAGAAAAGATGAAATACAGGGCTTTTCTCAAACCGATGAATCCAAAACAATCAGTTTAGTTGAAAGTCATTGTCAACATAGAAAAATAACTAAATCATCATCTTTTCAAATATCTTTATCATCAGGGAAAACAAGGCAAATCGAATCGAGTTATTCAGATTCATATGACCAAGGAAATACAAAAAAAGATGAAATTAATGAAATGCCGGGCTTTTCTCAAACTGATGAATCCAAAACAATCAGTTTGGTTGAAAGTCATTGTCAACATAGAAAATTAACGAAATCATCATCTTTTCAAATATCTTTATCATCAGGGAAAACAAGGCAAATTGAATCGAGTTATTCAGATTCATATGACCTAGATAATACTGTAAAAATTAATCAATCAAAGAACAATGTTGAAAATGCTATCGTAAGCCAATATAAAGCTCCAATATCTCCTCTTTTAAAGCCAAGATCAAAGTTTTTATCAAGGAAAATAAAACTAGTAGATTCAAGCAGTTCACGCAGTGATTCAGATAGTGATGGCTTTAAAATATCAAAAATACAAGCCAGAAAGAGATTGTCACCAAAATTACAACCTTTTAAAACACCGCCACGACCCTGTCCAATAAATATACATTTCGATGAATCAGACAGTGATGAATCTAATGAAGCATCAAATTACTATGAGAAAAGTGACGAAGCTAATGCAACACCAAATAATGATCAAAATAAAGAAGTCAATAATGCACCAGACAATGATAAAAATAAAGAAGCTAATACAACACCAGTCAATGATAAAAATAATAAAGAATTAACTGGTGTGGTAAATACCAAAGAATCAGAAGAATGGAAACGATTATTTCCATCCAAAACAGAAGCATATATTCCTAAGCAAAAAAAGGATCGAAGTCCTTTTGGAAAGAGGACAATAAAGTCTGTTGGTGATTTCAATAAAAATTCTATTCTTCCCATCGACATCTTCATCTATCTGAGCGATGATTGCCAGAGCATTGTTAATGCTGCGCAAAATGATCCAAATCGTCAATATTTTCTTGCTGTTAATTTGATCAATGGGACTGGCGGCTTTCAACAATCCACTGAATATGGCATATCATGTTTAGAGAGATCAATTAAAGGAAATTGTGTTAATTCAATTCTATATTATTGCCAAATCTTAACAGAAGGAAAACTTGTACCAAAGAATGTTGACAAAGCCAAAAAAATATTGAAAGATCACATGAAAATTGATGACTCACATATTTATCTTACTTATGCGAGATTGATGATGGATGAAAACAACATTCAAGAAGCAAAGAAGTATTACTTTAAAGCAGCTGAAAAAGGAAATGGTGAAGCCCAATATGAATATGGAATTGTCATCTGGAATTCAAAGCAAAAAAATTTTGTTAAAGATGCTGCTTATTATATCAAAATGTCTAAATTTAATGGTTATTCAAAAGGTGAACTGTTTTTAACGGTTTTGAATGAATTGGAAAAAATATTCGAATTCACATCACTTCATGAAAAAATACAATTTTTCTTTATTTCAAAGTTGGTCGGTTATTGTAAAAATATAGACCAAAGAAATTTTAAATTAATACCAATTTTAATCGATTACAAAAGTGTTGATAAATTTGACAAGTATGATTTTTTTCAGTCAACAGGATTTGAGAGTCTATTGAAATATTTCAATGACTTTTCAATAGAAATTTCATTATTATCGAAAAAATATAACAAAATCATCAAAATCATTGCTAAAAAGAAAATGAAAGTACATTCTAATTTGAATGTTATTTTGTCTATTTATAACATCAAAGATGTTGATGCCAAATTGTTTTATGACCAGATTCCAGATGGAATTGAAGAGAAAAAAGTCAAAGAAGATAAATCTGAATTTGAATATAATTTGTATAAATCTGCTTGGTGCATTCGTCATAATAAAATAACTTATAAAATGATGAGTTCTGTTTTCAATAAAGTTGTTATTGATTCGTCTGTTCAAAGTCTTAATTCAATGGTTTTTTCAGGCTGTAATTCAATCACTGAAATATTCATTCCTCCTTCAATTAAGTCAATTGGCGAATCGTGCTTTTCATTCTGTAACTCACTTGTTCATGTGACAATTCCATCCTCAGTGACATTTATTGAAAGGAGGACTTTTAGTTCTTGTTTATCATTGAAAGAAATCATCATTCCTTCATCAGTGAGAGTTATTGAAGAGAGAGCTTTTAGTTCTTGCGAATCACTTGTAAACGTGTCACTTCCAATGACAATTGAAAAACTTGGTGACGGTTGCTTTGAAAATTGCTCTTCTCTTAAATCTTTGAAAATTCCAACTTCATTAATGATGATTAATGCACTTACTTTTAGTAGTTGCACATCATTAGTTAAAATTTCAATACCACCAAATGTGGTGGCGATCAAAGATTATGCATTTTTTGGCTGCACATCTCTTGTTGAAGTTGATATGCCAAAATCATTAAAATCCATTGGAGAGAAAGCATTTTACAACTGCTGTTCATTAACAAATTTCATTGTTCCTGCATCAATTGTTTCTATTAGCAGCGAAGCATTTTTTGGATGCAAAACAAATCCACAAACGTTTAATAAATAATTGCGTTTACAAATGAGTCTGATTAAAACAAAAACACTTTTTTTTTTTTTTTTTGGAAATACTTATCGCCCCGATACTTATTGACCCCGGAGGTTAAGGTCAATATTGACCTCGTATCGTACATCAGAAAAAAATGTTCGAAACTTTTTTGCACTTTTGCAGAAAATACCATGAGTAGCTCATTTTTCTCATTTTTTCCAGATAAAAAAATTATAAACGTATTATTTTAGTTTAAGTTGATAATGATTTTTATTATAAACATTCACTAATAAACAAGCATTCACAAGTATTTTATATATTATCAATCATTCTTTTTGTTACTTTCTAGCAAGAAAAACTAAAATCAAAATCATAATTAAAATTAAATATTAGCTTAATTGAAATCAAATGCGCAATCCGGGTGAATAGCAATAAATATAGACTGTATCTCTTATAATAAAATGAGTCCTTTGTGATTTTGAAAGAATATAATATCAAATATTAATATTATTAGCGAAATTTTGAAATTTGCGTAATTAAATGCTTTTAAATAATAAAATGATGGCGTAAAAAATACTTTTGGTTGACTGTTTATTTAGTAGATGCTTAAAATAAAGACCAATATCGAATTATAAAAAAAAATCGTTTATAATTTTTTTTATAAACAAGTTCACAAAATGCAACTTTTTCTGATATGTCATATTTTTCTTTAAGGGTGCAGTTTAACTATTTTTTTCTCAATCAAAATGGAATATATCATGACAATATAAGAATATATTATTTATAATATTTTTTATAATATAAATATATAATTGGTAATATGATAATATTATTTAATCCAAATAAAAATTAAAATTATTGAATTGAAAGAAAAAACAACTTTTTCTTTTATTTTTAAATTAGTTAAAAATATAAATTTCTTATTTAAAAAAATGATACAATTCATAAAAATGTTATTTTCTTTTTTTTAAAAAAAAGTTATAATTTTTTTCTACAATGAATTAATAATTTTATTGATAAATAAATTGATATTGAATATTTTGCAAGAACAACCAACCCGGACAATATGCCCTGAATAATAAACCCGGAACAATAACCCCGGAAAAAAAATTAAAATAAAATTAAAATTTTTTATTAGACCTATCCACAAATCAAAAATCGTTTGTTGAACGTTTATTGAAAATTTGCGGACAACAAACTTTTTGTGAATATCTTAAAATTCTCAAATAATAAAATATTTGTAAAAAAGCTAATTTTTGCATCTATAAAACATTTTCGAGGACAATATTTTTTAAAAAATTATATTAACTTCAAATGATATAAGCAAACAATTAAAAATAGATGCAAATAGCTTATTATCAAATATAAGTATTAATAAGAACAAAATCGACTATATCAATAATATACTTTATAATTCAATGTTTGATAAGAATTTTCTATTTTATTTATGTTTTCATAGATGAATTATGTAAAAAAAATTATGATCATTTCGAATTTCGAAACTAAAATTTTATTTAACCAATATTTTCATTAATCATTTTAAACAATACAATCTAAATCATATGAATTTTGCATATACAACTGATTTAAATCGTAAAAATCAAATTTTTTTCATTATTATCCTTTTTCAAAATATTTACTCTGTTCTTTTATGTACATTCAATTATAAATTTTGATCTTTATTTAAAAACAGCCAAATCATTAATTAATTTTTTTCTTTAAAAAACATATATTTTTTAAGATATTGGAACAAAAAAAATTAAAACATAAAGCAAATAAACGTTTTGTTTTTGAACAAAACGTTTACCAAAAAACTTAAAAAATTACGGACGATACCGCTTATTTGCAAAGAATGGGATATTTAGAAATAATTAAACATTTGAGTACATAAAAATGTTCACAAAAAGTTTATTGTCCGCAAATTTTTAGTAAACGTTCAACAAACGATTTTTGATTTGTGGATAGGTCTATTATAAAATCAGAATTGAAAAAATTGAATAGCTATTTAACACGAAATAAATAAAAATATTCTAATAAAAAACTGTTACTAATTTATGAAAATTTGATTAAAATTATGCATGTACTGAAGACGTTGAATGCAGTCATCAATAATAGAGAAGTTCGTTTCTTCTGAAAAAATGGAGAAAAGTTCGAAGTTTTTAATACAAATCAGTTCCATTCGGAATTTCATATTGCAACGACGATTCCCAAGGAAAACTGATATGATTCGAAGTTTTTGACTATCAGCGAAATTAATGTCAACATTTTCACAAAGAGTTATTGATCGAAGTTTATCAAGGATGCTGCTGTCGATTTAACAGTTTCACGATTTCTTGTGGTAGTTCATCTATTTTTATCTATTTTTAATATGTAATAATATAATGATTAAATATACTTTAAACCAGGATATTCATAAATATTTATTTTTTTAATTTATTAAATTATTCAATAAAAAAAATAAAATTATTTTAATTTTTTTAATATTTTATTTTTATTTTATATGATTTTTAAATATATTATAATTTATTTCACTTTATTATCCTAATTTTATGATTATTTAAATGAAATATCTTGCAAAAAATCCATTCCAAACTTTATTTTATTTTTATACAAAAATTTTTATTTTATCAAAAATTCATAACTTTAATTACATATATTCTTTTAAGTTAATAATCAATTAAAAATACTATATGAATTAGTTATATACTTATGTATTATACCATATTACATAATATTATTAAAAAAATTCAATTTATTTGATATTACAAATAACTTGGAATGTGATGATGCATGTGGAATTTTATATCCAATGAACAATATCATGTAGATAATTACATACTGATTCATGAACATTCACTTTGACTTGTTCAAAATTATTTTTCGTAATTTTGATGTTCAATTCATCTTCTTTCATTTGGTCGTTACAAATATACAGATGTTTTTCAATATCAGTTTCTGTCCCCACCATCGTTATTTAATGGTGGTGTTGATTTCTTTTTTGATTCGATTGTAAACAAACTGGAAATCAATGAAATCGATTTGTGATCCATCCCAGGTATCAGTGACGATGTAAATCATTTCTTCATTTCCTGACTTTTGTGAATTGTGTTCTTCACATGCAAGTCTTGACATTTCACATCGATCTTCAAATTTAATCGTATTTCAATGAAACAATTGATCACCAGATAAAACACAATTTTCAATTTGAATTTTGTGATCCAGTGAATGAAATTTTGATTTACAATTTTCAAAATTATAATTTGATTCTAATGTATAGATTAATACTTTTCTTAGCGATGAGCATCCTTCAAAGACAGCATTTCCAATTGAAGTTACAGATGATGGAATCATTATTTCTTCCAATGATGAACATCCTAAGAAAGCAGCATTCCCAATTGAAGTTACAGATGATGGAATCGTTATTTCTTTCAATGATGAACATCCAAAGAAAGAAACAATTTCAATTGAAGTTACAGATGATGAAATCGTTATTTTTTCCAATGATGAACATCCAAAGAAAGCAGCATTCCCAATCGAAGTTACAGATGATGGAATCGTTATTTCTTTCAGAGATGAACATTCTGAGAAAGCAAAACTACCAATTGAAGTTACATGCGATGGAATCATTATTTCTTTCAATGATGAACATCCTCTGAAAACAGAATCTCCAATCGAAGTTACAGATGATGGAATCGTTATTTCTTTCAGAGATGAACATTCTGAGAAAGCAAAACTACCAATTGAAGTTACATGCGATGGAATCATTATTTCTTTCAATGATGAACATCCTCTGAAAACAGAATCTCCAATTGAAGTTACAGATGATGGAATCGTTATTTCTTTCAGAGATGAACATTCTGAGAAAGCAGAATCTCCAATTGAAGTCACAGATGATGGAATCATTATTTCTTTCAATGATGAACATCCTAAGAAAGCATATATTCCAATTGAATTTACCTGTGATGGAATCGTTATTTCTTCCAATGATGAACATCCTGAGAAAGCAGAATCTTCAATTAAAGTTATCTGTGATGGAATAGTTATTTCTTTCAGAGATGAACATTCTGAGAAAGCAAAACTACCAATTGAAGTTACATGCGATGGAATCATTATTTCTTTCAATGATGAACATCCTCTGAAAACAAAATCTCCAATTGAAGTTACAGATAATGGAATCGTTATTTTTTCTAATGATGAACATCCTCTGAAAGTTGAATCTCCAATTGAAGTTACAGATGATTGAATCGTTATTTCTTTCAGAGATGAACATTCTGAGAAAGCAGAATCTCCAATTGAAGTTACAGATGATGGAATCGTTATTTTTTCCAATGATGAACATCCTAAGAAAGCATATATTCCAATTGAATTTACCTGTGATGGAATCGTTATTTCTTTCAATGATGAACATCCTGAGAAAGCAGAATTTCTAATTGAAGTTACAGATGATGGAATCGTTATTTCTTTCAGAGATGAACATTCATAGAAAGTAGAATATCCAATTGAAGTCACAGATGATGGAATCATTATTTCTTTCAATGATGAACATCCTCTGAAAACAAAATCTCCAATTGAAGTTACAGATAATGGAATCGTTATTTTTTCTAATGATGAACATCCTCTGAAAGTTGAATCTCCAATTGAAGTTACAGATGATGGAATCGTTATTTCTTCCAATGATGAACATCCTGAGAAAGCAGAATTTCCAATTGAAGTTACCTGTGATGGAATAGTTATTTCTTCCAACGATGAACATCCTCTGAAAGCAGAATTTCCAATCGAAGTTACAGATGATGGAATCATTATTTTTTTCAATGATGAGCATACCAAGAAAGCAGCATTTCCAATTGAAGTTACCTGTGATAGAATCGTTATTTTTTCCAATGATGAACATTCTGAGAAAGCAGAATCTTCAATTAAAGTTACCTGTGATGGAATAGTTATTTCTTTTAGAGATGAACATCCTCTGAAAGCAGAATTTCCAATCGAAGTTACAGATGATGGAATCATTATTTCTTTCAATGATGAGCATACTAAGAAAGCAGCATTTCCAATTGAAGTTACCTGTGATAGAATCGTTATTTCTTCCAATGATGAACATCCTGAGAAAGCAGAATTTCCAATTGAAGTTACAGAGGATGGAATCGTTATTTTTTCCAATGATGAACATTCTGAGAAAGCAAAATCTTCAATTGAAGTTTCCTGTGATGGAATAGTTATTTCTTCCAATGATGAACATCCTGAGAAAGCAGAATTTCCAATTGAAGTTACAGATGATGGAATTATTATTTCTTCCAAAGATGAACATCCTAAGAAAGCAGAATCTCCAATTGAAGTTACCTTTGATGGAATCGTTATTTTTTCCAATGATGAACATCCTGAGAAAGCAAAATCTTCAATTAAAGTTACCTGTGATGGAATAGTTATTTCTTTTAGAGAAGAACATCCTCTGAAAACAGAATTTCCAATTGAAGTTACAGATGATGGAATCATTATTTCTTTCAATGATGAACATTTAAAGAAAGTATGATTTCTAATTGAAGTTACAGATGATGGAATCGTTATTTCTTTCAATGATGAACATTCATAGAAAGCACTATATCCAATTGAAATTACAGATGATGGAATCGTTGTTTCTTTCAGAGATGAACATCCTAAGAAAGCAGCATTGCCAATTGAAGTTACAGATGATGGAATCGTTATTTCTTTCAGAGATGAACATCCTAAGAAAGCAGCATTGCCAATTGAAATTACAGATGATGGAATCGTTATTTCTTTCAAAGATGAACAATTATTATATGTACTTGATTTAATTTCTTTTATTCTTGGAATGTTCAAGTGCATCAATGACTGGCACATTTCAAATGCTGAATAATAAATACATGCTATATTCAATGGAATTGTTATTTCAACAAGCTTTTGACATTGATAAAATGCATATGGTTCAATTGTTGTTACTGATGGTGGAATCGTTATTTGTGTCAACGATGAACATCCTTTGAATGCACATTCTTTAATTATTTTCAACGATGGCGGAAGAATTATTTTTATTAAATATGAACAGGATTCGAATGCTGATGTATCGATAGAAGTGATTGATGAAGGAATTTCAAATATTATTTCTTCAATATAAATACATCCTTCATATTCTCTTTGTTCAACTGTTTTTGTAAATTGAGGAATTGTGATTTTCTTGTTATCTAATGGTGGAGGAAGAGAATAATTAGGCTTTGAAGATATAAAAGGGATAATTGGATCTAAATATAAAAGAATTGATGTTGAATGACTTATGATGATATTTTCATAGATGTATTGAATAAGTTCTTCATAATTTTTTTCACAATCAATGAGAATGTCTGATGATTTCAATTCTATCATTAATATTTCTTTAACATCTGTATATTGAATTTGCTTGTTTTCTTTATTATCATTACATAATTGAATAATTTTATCTAACATTTCATAATTTCTATGCTTTCGTAAATATATGTCACATAAAAATTGAATGATATGACAAAATGATTGAATATTTGATGCTTCTTTTTCTTTAGATTCAATTGAATTGAAATCTGAAATAAATGGAAGAAAATTATGATCAACAAAAATATTTTTCAGATTCAGATTGGAATGAGCAAGAGAATGAGAATGAAGATAATCAATTCCCTGGAAAATTCGATTCATCGAAGTGTGGACATATATTGGTGTAATTTCATATGGACTATTTTTCAAATAGTCTTCTAAATTACCATTACTCATAAATTCGTAGACAAATCCAACAATATTTTCATTGTTTTTTACAAATCCATAAAATTTTGTAAAGCATCGATGTGAATATTTTGAACAAAAACTGATTTCTTTTTCATATTTTGTTTGATTGTCAATCATCTTCATCATGAAAATGAAGAGGCTTTCTTTATGCATCACAAGACAATGATTAACTTCGGAACTTGAATGAAACGTTCTCAGTACAATGAAATCTTGTTCTTGGAAAGTGTAAATATTGTTTTGATATTCATTTTCGTTAATATCATTATAAACTTCTGATTGTATGGATTGATAATCAGCTTCATTCTGATTGCCTCTTTTGGAAAATATCAAGTTTTCAAGTTTCTTTTTGATTTCAATTTCATTATTTTGCGAATCTGGTTTAAATATAAAAAATGAAGGATCCTTGAAAAAGTATGATGGATAAAAATATCTCCTAATCATGTATGCAATAATTGGACTGCACATAAATTTTAATGAATGCGGAATATCCAATGATGTAGTAAAATTTTCAATTTCTTCAAGCTCATCTTTATTAAATCCGAATGGATCATCTGACAAATTTATAAGAGTAGATTTGGTTAAATCTAATACATCTGTAATCAAATATTTATCTATACACTCAATGAGAAAGCAATTTCCTTCAGTGCATATAATTGTATCAACATCTGATTTTGAACATTCTCTTTTTTTACTAAAAAAATAAAATGAAAAAATTTGTTTTTCAATCGCATTCATAAATCTATATGTGATCAGTTTAAATTGTTTTAGCGTATTTAATATATAATTTTTTAACATTTGTTCTGAATAGGTATATTTGTCAGAATTAATTTCATATAATGATAGATAATGAAATTGAAAGCTGGAATATATTTTTTTCAAAATTGGATTCCCTGTATGATGAATTTGTGATTGAATTTCTAAAGGAAGACTTTGAAAACTGATATCAATTGTTTTTAAATTTTGCTCAATTAACTCACAGAAATCTTTGGATTGAAGATATTCTGACGAAGAAAGTGAAAAGTATTGATATGCAATGCTGTCATTTTTTATAAAGAATCTATTGCCTTCATAATACATCCTGCCAATGTAGTGCTGCGCTTTAGGATAATTTTGATTCGCTGACAAACAAAGTAATTGAAATGCTTTACAATCATCTTTTTGGATACTTTTACCTTCATAATGTAATATTCCAAGTTCGCATTGTGATCGTGGATTTTCTAATTTAGACAATGGAACCAAAATACTGTCAAATAGTTCTTTCTTATAAAATTTATAATAATCGATATAAAATTCAACAATTAATTCAGTAATCGAAGGACGAGATTCTGGATTTGTTTTTGTGCACTTATAACAAATATCTTTGATTTTCTTGAATTCTTCTGGAATGTCTTCAAAATTGAATTCACTTTCATCGTTTCCTTTTTTAGTTGGATTTTTCCCTGTCATTATGAAAAAGATTGTCAGTCCAAGCGAATAAATGTCTGATTTTATCGTATAGATTTCGTCTGGCGCTGTATAAAGAGAAAACGTATATGTTCCTGTGATAGCAACATCTGATCTAATCATACGATCAAAATCAATAAGAACAACTGTGCCATTCGAATCAATCATAACATTATTTGGTTTCAAATCTCGATATATGAATTTGTGATCGTGAAGATACTCCAGAACAAACATGATCTCAATAATTATTTTCATTCTTTTTTCATATCTGACTTCTGGTTTGATGAAATTTTGAAGTGTGCATCCACTGATGAATTCAATTGCTATGGTGTTCATCTGCAAATGATTGAAAATTCCATAGAATTTTGGTAAAAACGGATGCGATATTTGAGATAAATTGCAAATCTCTCGTTCTTGTAATTTGGAATACTCTTGAGCATCAAAGATAATTTTGCCTATAAATAATATGTCTTCCCTTACATTATAGAATAATTTAATAAGCGATGTAGGAGTACTATTAATGCTCTTCAACTCAATGCATTCTTCTTTCTTCATTCCTTTCTTTTCATGTGCATTTCCTTCATTTAAATTGAATTTTTCGCCTCTTTTTGAAAATGTCAAATGATAATTTTTTTTCAATAAGTATTTTAAAAGGCACTCTTTGATGATATTCCAAAATTCATCTATCATCTCATCTTTCTTTTTCATTTGAATTCTCTTAAAATTTTCGTATAGTGAATTGATAAAATCTTTATTTTTTTCTGTTTCAATTGAATAGTCAATTTTGATGTGTTCTTGAAAAATTTCTCCAGATTGTGACAAAAATAAGACTGTTTGATCATAGTAAGCTTTTAAATATTTATCAATTAATCTTAAATTCGTTTCATCAATAATAATCATCATCCGTTCAAGACAAATAAGAAGATATCTTTTATTGTTAATTTCATTTTTTTCTTCATACGCGCTAATCACCAAATCTTGTGATTCTCTAATTTTATTTACTATTTCTTCTCCAATTTCTGTGTTAATGTCAGAAGCAGAATTAATTAAAAGAAAATTGAACTTATATAAAGTTTCGGCAAACAATTCATAATCAAAGCTTATAATTTTTGCTTTGTATGCCTCTTTAAATCTATCGAATAGCTTAATCATTAGAAATTGTTCAATTATTTTATGGAAAAAAAATTGACCTATAAAATATATTTGACCAATAACGAATTTTATTTAATCATATCTTAGTAATTCTGAGATAAAATTAAATAAATTTCAAATAATAATAATATTTATATTTATATATGAATAAAAAATATTTATAAATATAAATTTATCTAATGAAATTGCTGGAGCTAACATATTGATCATTTCTACCAAAAGGGCAATCTTGGCAAATAAACGGTCTCCACCCAATGAAGTGCTCGAATCTTGTTTCGGGCAAAATACGTTACCCGAATAATAGTAGATGTCCGTACTCGTGCCCGTGTCCGTATGGTATCCCTGATTAAACTTTGTTTTTTAATTATAGTTGAAATAATTTTTTTTAATCTTTTTTGAAGGTTGTAACAGCTCAAAAAAGCATATTAATCCACTTTTATCTCAAGCAATGATTATAATTATGACGAATGTAAATGCATTAAGTTTGATTTGTTATTCCACTATTTTTCTTGAACGTATCGAATGTATCTGTATCTACTACTTTCATTTCCATGACTGCTTGATGGGCATTCAAAATAATGCTCCTTATATTTCCCATTCAAATTTTGATCGTTTTTTTGTCTGTCAATTTTTGGTCCAATTTTTATTGTATTTTGATCCTTCAATTCTTCATGTCTTTAGATAGCAATCTCCTTCATCACGATCATTTGAACCAATGAAATACGAATGCAAATGTAACTTTTTTGATCGGAAATCAAATTTAATGAAACTATCTGATTCTGATGCAGGCCTTGTTGAAGACATTGCAAACGCTTCTCGCGGCATCAGTGTTTTTGTGCAAGAAGGTGATTCAATCAGTGAAAAAGTTTATCCTTCATCCTTCTGTTACTTCTCTTGAGATTCACATTGAAGGGGAAGAAAACGATTCATTCGAAGTCTCTCCATATTCACTTCCTTCAGTCAATGCAAAAAGATCAACTGTTGTTTACCTTCGTCAAAAGAAGCGTGAGAATGCATTCGAAGGCGGAATTTTGATCACTGGAAATAATGGCAAAGAGAGCGTTGAAATTCCTGTCGAAGATGTTCAAAGATTGTCCAATGTTGAAGAAGACAAATTTGGTTGTTCAAGTGGAAGAAATATTGGAAAAGCTATCGTTCCTCTCTTTGCTTTCTCAATTCTTCAGAGACTCGAGCGAAAGAGAAACATTTCAGATGAGGAAAAAGCAAGAGCCATTGAATTGAGTATTTCAAGCAATGTCCTGGATTGGTTGGAATGACTGAGCAAGCATTCATGATTATAGGGCATGTGGTGGATGTTGTGCAGCACTAATGAGATGTTGTTGTTGTAATGCAGCAGCACCACCAATGGCATTTCATCGTGGAGGATCGGGAGCCAGAGGTCGTTCATTCACAACCAAAAAATGGCAGCATTGGAGGAAATTGCAAATGTTGTGCTTCACATGAAAATTACCTCTCATGAAACAGGTTTATCTTCAACAAGTAATGAAGCCAAGTATCCGACCAAATATGAACTCATTTCACTCACACGCTATCAAAAAGCTGGGGGTTTCTGGGAAGATTTGGATGCTGTAAAAAGTATAACTGGAATATCTGTCGATCATATTGATGATGTGAATCTTCCTGATAAAGATGATGAACGAAGATGCATCGCAACAATTGTGGCCATTGCAGCAATGAGAGCTTATCCATCCAATGAAAAGAACTCGTGGGGAATGATTGAACAAAAAGCACTTACATGGCTAAAGAAGACATTACCTAATGTCAATATTGAGCAGGTCATTTCACAAGTTCAATCAAAAGCAAAATAATAAACAATTTTGCATTAAAAATTAAGATTTTCCATTATATTACGCTTGCTCAAATATAAGTTTTCGAAATGCTGTTGAATTTTACAATTATTGTTTTTTCCCAGAAGATGAAGATGATATATGTCATGACTTGCGCACCGATGACAAGAAATGATCCGAAAATTTTTTCATTAATAGATCGATCTGTGTTGTTTTCATCTACATCGCTGGATGGAATGTACATCCCTGCCCAGCCGACAAGTGTCAGGGAGACAATGACAATGCAGATGCCCATTATTTCGTATCCTTCAAGTCGCTTTTTAAGGACAATTATCGAGAGAATTGAAGTAAAAATAATTTGGGCACCCCGAAGCATTTGGAAGATTGAAACATTGATGTAGATTAATCCAAATATGTTGAGAGTCGTAGTAATTAAATCACATGTCGCTGGAATTGCAAATATTAACCTGGTTTTTAATGGAGTAGGACCAGTCGGCTTACCATTAGAATCCCAAAAACGACGGACTATAAGGGAAACCATCATCGCAATTGCCATTAAAAAAAGTTTGAATAAATGGTTTATCAAATGTATGCGTGACGTTATCGTAACCAACTGATTTGAATTGAAGCAGAACTTTTTGAATAAGGTCAGGGTTTTTTATTTTAAGAAATAAGTATAAACTTTTTGAGAGTCTGTGTGGCATAACTTACCTAGTAAATATTGTGCTTCGTCATTATTTTGATTTGATGAAAGCATTAAATAATAAATACTTTTGTGATATTCTTTTCGATATTTATAATAATATAATCCAAGTTGTAATAATGCATCTGAATGTTTTTGATTAGCAGCAAGTGTTAAATAATGAATTCCCTTTTGAATATCTTTTTTAGTATATCTACCATTAATATAAATAGATCCAAGAAAATTTTGTGCTAATACGTTATTATATTTGGCTGATAATAAAAGATATTTGATCGATTTTTCAATATCTCGCTTAACATATTCGCCATAAAAATAAGGAAGACCAAGATTATATTGTGCATCTTCATCATTCTGATTGGCGGAAAGAGTAAAATATTTAATCGCTTCATTTATATCTTTCGGTACACATATGCCGTTTAAATAAATAACTCCAAGATTATATTGTGACTTCGCATGATTTTGATTTGCAGCAAGAGTAAAATATCGAATCGATTTATTAATATCTTTAATACCATTTTCACCCTCATAATAAATGATACCAAGCATGAATTGTGCAACTGGATCATTTTTATTTGCTGCAATAGAAAAATATGAAATTGATTTTTTAATATTTTTTCCATTATATATGCCAAAATAATAAACAAATCCAAGATAGGTTTGTGCCTTTGTATAGTTTTGATTTGCTGAAAGAATAAAATATTTAATAGCTTTTTTCATATCTGGTTGAATATATTTCCCATCTGAATAAATTAACCCAAATTTGAATTGTGCTTCTATATGATTTTGATTTGCTGCAAGTGCAAAATAGTGAATTGATTTATTAATGTCTCTATATCCATATCGAAATGAATAATAAAAATCTCCGAAATAATATTGAGCTTCTGGAATATTGTCGTTTGAAGCAAGAGTTAAATAATAAACACCCTTTTTGATATCTTTCTCTTTATATTTATCTGATAAATAAATTAATACAAGATGATATTGAACAGAACTATGATTCTGATTTGCTGCAAGTGTTAAGTAATGAATAGATTTATTGATATTTTGTGATTTATATTCATCATATAAATAAATAAAACCAAGTTTATATTGAGCTTTTGCATGATTCTGATTTGCTGCAAGTGTTAAGTAATGAATAGATTTATTCATATTTTGTGATTTATATTTCTCATATAAATAAATTATACCAAGTCCATATTGTGCTTCTGTATAATTTTGATTTGTATATTAAATATTATCAAATGAGTAAATAACTCCAAGATTAAATTGTGCCAGAATATTATTTTTATCTGCAGAAAGAGTTAAATAATAGAGTGCTCTAGATTGACTTTGTGGAATAAAGTCATCCTTCCAATACATTAAACCAAGTTTATTTAATGATATTGCATGTTCACATTCTGCAATGCATATCCAATATATAAAATATTCTTCGGTGTGAATTTGTGATTCATTGAAATTTATAATAGTAGAAATTTCTTTTTCATTATTTGTTATTTTAGAATAATTTTCAATATAAAAATTATTTAGAAGATCTGTGATATTTGGTCGCTCTGTTGCATTGTTGTTTATACATTTTTTAATTAATTCACAAATTATTGGATGTCCTTTAGATTCTTTTTGAAGTTTATCTTCAAGTTCTGGATATTTTGGTTCTTCTTCAAAAATAATGAAGTAAATAAGTAAACCAAGTGAATAAATGTCTGTCGAATATGAAAATGGATGACCTTCTAAAAGTTCTGGCGAAATATATTGATGAAGAAGAATGGTTGATTCTTTTTCTGATTTATTGTCATATTCTTTAATCATTCGATCAAGATCAATAAGAATAATTGTTTTGTTTTTGTTGATGATTATATTGTTTGGTTTCAAATCTCTATTATTTTTCACTTGCTTCACAAACCATTGCTTCATCGTTGCCATCATCTGCTGACTTTCTAAAGTATTTTGAATGAATATTTTCATTAGTTTGATATAAATTGTTGCAATTCCTTCAAAATTTCTATCTTTGATGGCTTCTGTAAAAGATAATCTAAGGTCCTTTTCAAAAGCTATGCTTTCAAGTATTTTTGATAAATCATCTTTTTCGCTATACCATGGCTTAATCCTGACAAGGTTCTTTGGATTTAATAATGCGGAACCAACTGAATCATCAATTAAAAGTTTCTGTCTAATTATTGTTATAGCAGTGTATATCATTATATTTATGCCAACCAATTGGAATTTTCAACAGATATGAAGGAGATGATATGATATAATAAAATGATCATAATTCATATCCTATTTGTATTGTGTAAGAATGAAGTATCAATTCATATTTATTATTATTAGTTGTTTATATTTAATTGCATTTCATAAGCCATAACTCAAATGATTAATGAAAAATAACATAAAAAAATCTATATCACCAATAATTTAATATATATTAATGTTTGATTTTCAAAAACATAATTATATTGAAAGTTTTAAATATATCATTTAAAATAATAATCTCGTAAAAATTGTGATTTGAGGTAAATATAGATATATTCATATTTTATACGTTTATATAACGAAATTAATCACTATATTAATTATTGAACTTCCTTGAATTCAGCATTAAGTTACAAAATAAATTTGTGAGAAATATATATAAACCATTCAAATTTTTATGAAAAATAAAATTGAAAGAAAAAACAACCAAAGATTAAAAAAAGTTGAAGAAGAATCATTTTATTAGATATTTACACCAAATTAGTTCACAAATTCATTTCCTGTTTTGTAAATTAGCAAACATTGGTATTGGAATACGAACATTTTCTTGATTCATATGAAAAAATATCTTTTTGAAAAAAAAATCTTCTTTCTGGCACTTTTATGGTATATGATCAATGTATATTGTCTATAAAAAACTTTAAATAACAAAAAAAAATTTAAACCATTTATGAAATATATGTTTTAATATAAGAATACTCTATGAAATTTATGTATTAAAAATAAAACATAATTTGTTCATTTAAATGAAATTTGAAGCATACAGTTGTCCATCTTTTTCAAAAATCAATTTTGAGTTTCCTAGAAAAACTGGATAAACATTTTCAACTTTATTTCCATTAATTTCAAAAGTAACTTTTTGTTTGTTTGTACCAGTTCCTTCACCAAATTCATAGACGTAGAATGAAGAATGATTGTCATAACCACCATCAACAATTATTTTACTTTCGTCATCAGAAATCGTGAAACTGTTAAATCCTTTTTCTCCAATTTTGAAAACTTTATCATTTGTAAAATCTGTCTTCACAAAATTGAAATCGTAATAAAAGTAGAAATATAAATTATCTTTGAAATAATCCATTGCATAAACATCATCAATGCCATATTTATTGTTTCTCCAAACTTGATTTCCATTTTTGTCCCAAGCAATTAGGCCACAGCTTCCAATTGGTTCATTCCAACCAAAATTACCAAAAACACCTTCATCAAAGTAACCTGTTATAATTTTTTCATCAGGTGTTGTAATGGTTTGGCTTATTCCATCACCAAGGCAAAATTCTCTGAGTTTTGTACCTTCTTTGTCAATTACAAGTGCATTTTTTTCAGGGCCATTTTTTTTGTTCCAACTCCTGCATGCAACAAGGAGATATTCATCCCCAAGTGGAAGAAATTGATAATAATCTAGATGAAGTTCACCTATTTGAATAATCTTCTTTTTCGTAATCGTGAATCTGTCCCAATCAATTGTATATATAATACCGCAATATTTTGTATCTGCATTTGTATTTGGAAATGCTACAATTCCTTGTACAATTGGAGGGGGAGCAGTTTCTTTTAATAGAACATAAAGGTTTTTATCATAACCCATGTTTATTTTTATGCTTGGCTCTGAAAATCCTGATCCTTCTTTCAAATCTTCAATCTTAAGAAGGCTTTTTAGATCAATTGTAGTCATAAGAAATGAAGTCTAAATTAATTTTCCGATTTTAACTTAATTTTTAATTGATTCTAACAAAAAGTTTAATATTTTGTGGAAAATTTTTGTAAAATTTTAAATATTTTTTGAATGGAAAATAAAAAAAAAATATTATCTATGATAGGGATTAATCCCTTTGGATAAAAAATAGTTATTATTTAACTCATTTTAAATTTAATAAATATATGCAAAAAGAAATGCTTTATTTTTTTATTTTTCATTGATATAAATTATTATACACCAAGACAAGTGGTTTTGCCCGCGGTCAATATGAGATCTTGGTCCTGAAATTCACGGGCAGCAGCAAAGATTAACTTTAGCAAACTTTGTAGTACTTCCCAAACATCTCTACAAACGTCAACGTAAATTCATTCGTTGGATTGGAGTTTTCTTGCCTTTCTTGTGGGGCTTTTGGGAATGGTTGAACTGCCAAAATATTGGAAATGATAGCCTTTTCAATTTTTTTAGGTCTGGAATCATTAAAAATAATGTAAAACTTGTTTGGTCTCAAAAAGTTCACTTCTTCAGAAAAAAAATTATTTTTTGGAAAGTTCATAGAAAATGATGCAAATTTTTGATAAGTTATTATTATGGCATAATAAACCTTTTTATTCACAAACTCAAGGATTTAGATATATATCTTTGAGGTTTTAGCTTGTGAATTATTAATGCAGGATTTACCAGCGAAATTTCGGAGATTTTAAAATGTTGAACATTTTTAGCGAGGAGGCCTATATTTTAAGTTTCTGGAACTTAAATTGTGAGTTCTTCTGCAGAGATTTCTGAAATAGACACCAAAGCAACAATGTGAAGACATGCAATTTGTTCAAATCATTTGTCAACCACACTGTCATTTATTACAAAGAAAATCTTCTGTTGCAGCTTTACAGGCTCAATATTCCTACGTCTGAAATTGCTTTAGAAATATAATGAATATTATAATAAACCTAATTTTTTGCTGGAGAAAAAGAATATCAAAGAAATCTTTTTTCAAATTAGACTGAAATAATAATAAATTTTTATTAGGCAAATTAAGCTTTGATAAAATCATAGCATTTTATTTAAAAAACCTATTAAAAAGCAAATCGGATTGATATTTTATTTTAATTCTCCAAAGAATTCTATTTGAGTTAACGCTAGTAAATAATCATTGCTTGATGCAGGACCTCTTAATCTTATTTGTACATATTGATAAAAGTTGTGATTATTTACTGAGTAGTTGGCGATATATTCATTATTGTACCATTCTTGAATATGTCTTTCATCGATTTTTTCCCAATTTATGTCATTGTTTGATCCTTCAATCTCCCAATTTATTAATTTATTGAAAAATATATTTTTGCTTCGTAATGAATAATTATTCAATGAAACTTTATGATCTTTAAAATCAAATTTGATATATGAATTTTCATTTGGCTGAGGATAAAAATAATCATCAAAGTTTTGGTTAATTATATCAAAAGCATTATTTCTTTTATCCCCATTTGAAGAAATGGAAATCAATCCTTTGAAATTGGCAAGACCATTATTTTTATTATTTAAATAATTAAATATTCCTTCAAATTCTTGGCCTTCAACATAATCAAATTTATTTTTCTCGCCTTTATATCTGTTTTCATTACATAAATTATTATTTTTTTCTTGAATCATTATTGAGTTTGATATATGAGGAATTTCTTCTTTGATTTGGTAAATATAAATCGTTGATGAGTTTTCGTCGTTTTTTCCTGGGAAAATTTTAACTCCAAATTTTTCTTTGCTAACTTTGTCTTGATATAAAAACTTGTTAAAGTCGCCATCAGCATTTGTAGCAATAATTTGCAAGTTATCAAGATTATTTAAGAATTTCAATCCTATATTTGATTGATTGATCATTCTGTAAACTTAAAAATGATATGGAAACTTTTATTCTGTGGAAAAAATTTTATTGAAAAAATTTTTTTTGTCAAAATAAAATTTGTGAAGAAGCTGGACTGCATTTTCATTTGTGAGATTATCTGGTCGTAGGTTACCGATGTTAATTGAGCGGTTTCCGAGTTTTTCAATGACTTCTGAAAAAAATTTGTTGAAAACTATTCATTCAATATAACTGAAGACAATGAAATTGTTTATGTAACAGCTTTTTTGCTTGAAAAACATGGATCATGTATTGTAAGTGTCATGTGTAAATACGATTTTGATTTATGTAGAACTGATGATCCAAATGATTTAATCAAAGAAAAGAATAATGATCCAGGATATGTGCTTACATATACTACATCAAAACACATAACTTTTTCTGGGAGTATTTTTCTTTCTTACTCAATTTTAGCACTTGACAGGAGGATTTCGTTTTATTTTTAGAATTACTCCTGAAAATTTCACATCAGTGAGCATTGTATATTTGGATAATGATAATTCAATTTGGAAAACATTTAGAATAAAAAATGAATTAAAAATAAAAAAATAAAATTAGTGGTTATTTATTATTATTTATCATTCGTTGATTAAATTTAAGATTGATTTTGAAGTTCTTTAATCATGTCCATTAATCTTTGATTTTGAAGAAGATTTTCTTCCTCAATTTCTTCAAGTTGTTTTTTATGTTCTTCATCTTTTTCTTTAAGTTGTTTTTTTAATCTTTTAATTTCTTCTTCCTGTTCTTTTATTTTTTGACGAAGAGATTCATTTTCTTGAGTGATTGATTCAGTGTCTCCAACATTTTTTGATTCATTCAGTGAGATTTTCTTTTGGTTTGGTCCTTTAGAAAGAAGTTCAACAATTTCTTGATGATTTTCTTCTCTTGCATAATCAATGGCTGTCTTATGAATCATTTATAACAAAAATTCCATAAATGATTCTGAATTTAAATACAATGAAAAAAAGCTAGATTTGAATATTATGAATGTTTTTGAATTAAAATATCTTTGCAGTTGATGTCAATTCCTTTATGTGATAATAATTCTTGAACAACTTCTAAATGGCCTCCTTTTGCAGCTAAAATCAATGGCGTATCATTAAATATTCGAATTCATATTTCATAAATGATTCTGAATTTAAATTCCATAAAAAAAGCTAGATTTGAATATCATGAAAGCTTTTGAATTCAAATGTTTTTGCAGTTGACGTTAATACTTTCTTGTGACAATAATTCTTGAACAACTTCTGAACGGCCTTCTTTTGCAGCTATAATCAAAGGCGTATTATTAAATATTCGAGTTCAATTCCATAAATGATTCTGAATTTAAATTCCATAAAAAAAAATTAGATTTGAATATCGTGAATTTTTTAGAATTCAAATGTCTTTACAAGTGATGTCAATTCCTTCTTGTAATAATAATTCTCGAACAACTTCTGAGTGTTCATTAGATGCAGCATAAATTAATGCCGTATTATTAAAATGATAGAGTTCAATTCCATAAATAATTCTGAATTGAAATTAAATAAAAAAAAAGTTAGATTTTAATTGTATGAATGTTTTTGAATTAAAATGTCTTTGCAGTTGATGTCAATTCCTTCATGTGATAATAATTCTCGAACAGCTTCTGAACGGCCTTCTTTTGCAGCAAAAATCAATGGCGTCTTATTAAATGTTTGAGTTCAACTCCATAAATGATTCTGAATTTAAATTTCATGAAAAAAAGTTAGATTCGAATTTTATGAATGCTTTGGAATTTAAACGTCCTTGCAGTTGATGTCAATTCCTTTTTGTGATAATAATTCTCGAACAATTCCAGAGCAGCCTCTAGATGCAGCATACATCAATGGCGTCTTATTAAATATTCGAGTTCAATTCCATAAATGATTCTGAATTTAAATATTATAAAAAAAGTTAGATTTATATTTCATGAATGTTCTTGAATTAAAATATCTCTGCAGTTGATGTCAATTCTTTCTTTTGATAACAATTCTCGAACAACTTCTGACTTTTCATTAGATGCAGCATAAATCAACGGCGTCTTATTAAATGTTCGAGTTCAATTCCATAAATGATTTTACATTTAAATATAATGAAAAAAGTTAGATTTGAATTTTATGAATGTCTTTGAATTTAAATGTCTTTGCAGTTGATGTCAATTCTTTCTTGTGATAATAATTCTCGAACAATTTCTGAATAGCCATTTCTTGCAGCAAAAATCAACGCTGTCTCATTAAATATTCAAATTCAATTCCATAAATGATTTTACTTTTAAATATAATGAAAAAAGTTAGATTTGAATTTCATGAATGTTTTTGAATTTAAATATTTTTGCAGTTGATGTCAATTCCTTTTCGGGATAGTAATTTTTTAACAACTTCTGAAAGGCCACATATTACAGCCAAATTTAACGCCGTATCATTAAATGTTCGAGTTCAATTCCATAAATGATTCTGAATTTAAATATGATGAAAAAAGTTAGATTTGAATTTTATGAATGTTTTTAAATTAAAATGTCTCTGCAGTTGATGTCAATTTTTTCATGTGATAATAATTCTTGAACAATTTCTAAATGTTTTTCTACTTCAGCCAGCATCAACGGAGTTCTATGAAATACTCAAGTTCAATTTCATAAATGATTCTGAATTGAAATATAATGAAAAAGGTTAGATTTGAATTTCATGAATGTTTTTAAATTAAAATGTCTCTGCAGTTGACGTCAATTCTGTCTTGTGATAATAAATCTCGAACAACTTCTAAATAGCCTCTTTTTGCAGCAATAATCAACGGCGCTATATTAAATGTTCGAGCTCAATTCCATAAATGATTCTGAATTGAAATATAATGAAAAAAGTTAGATTTGAATTTCATGAATGTTCTTGAATTAAAATATCTTTGAGGTTGGGGTTAATTCTTTCATGTGATAATAATTCTTGAGCAATTTCTAAATGACCTCCTTTTATAGCATAAATCAATGGCGTATTATTTAAATGTTTAAATTCAATTCTATAAATGATTTTAAATCAAAATTACATAAAAAAAAAGTTAGATTTGAATATTATGATTGTTCTTGAATTAAAATGTCTTTGCAGTTGACATCAATTCTGTCTTCTGATAATAATTCTTGAACAACTTCTAAATGGCCTTCTCTTGAAGCCCAAATTAAAGCGGTCTTATTAAATATTCGAGTTTAATTCCATAAATGATTTTGAATTTAAATGCTATGAAAAAAGTTAAATTTGAATATTATGAATGCTTTTTGAGCAAAAACATTTTTGAGGTTGATGTTAATTCCATCTTGTGATAATAATTCTTGAACAACTTCTAAATGGCCTTTTTTTGCAGCTGAAATCAACGCCGTATCATTAAATGTTCGAGTTCAATTCCATAAATGATTTTGAATTTAAATATTATGAAAAAAAGTTAGATTTGAATTTTATGAATGTTTCTGAATTAAAATGTTTTTGAGGTTGATGTCAATTCGTTTTTCTGAAAATAATTCTTGAACAATTTCTGTATAGCCTCCTGTTGCAGCTAAAATTAACGGGGTATTATTAAATGTTCGAGTTCAATTCCATAAATGATTCTGAATTTAAATATTGTAAAAAAAGTTAGATTTGAATATCATGAATGATTTTGAATTAAAATGTCTTTGAAGTTGATGGCTGTTCCCACTTTAGTAAGAGCTCGTTGAACTTTATCGAGATCACCATTTTTACATCCGTTGATGAGCATCTGCCTCATTTGTTTCCTGGAAAAATTAGAAAAAAAATAATTTCACCTTGAAAGGTCAAATGACTTATTTTTAATAGTTGATTCCAAGTTATAATGTTGAGAGTTTTGTAAATTTTAATTATTATTTATATTTTTAATTATATAATAAAAATATATTATATAATTCAGATTTGATAATTAAATATTAGTTATAAAATTATAATTTTTTACGATTATTTGTATACAAATTAATAAATAATCAATTGAATTTATAATCATCTTTTTTTTGAAAAAAAAATTTATTCTCTCAATATTTTATTACAATTTTATTAATAAACATAGAAACTTTTCATAAGAATTGAATCAAATAATCGTAAAAAATTATAATTTTATAACTAATATTTTGCGTTTTATAATTAATGAACTCTGATTTTTTTTATTTTTTATTATAGGGTGGTCAAATCGGCCCAAAATAATATTTTTTAAAAATCATGGGCCAAAATGTGGGCCAAGATGGGTTAATGTGGGTCAAAAATAATCAATAAATATCACATATATTTTTTTAATATATAAATATATTAATATAATTATCGTTTTATATCTTTTTAAAAGTATTTTTTTCTGCTAATTTAATAAATTGAATGCGATAAAACTATATTAAATTATATCTAATTTGATAGTTTTTTTATCGTTTTCATCAGAAATATTGAGTATCCAAAAAATAAATATATCTTCCTAAAAGTTTTTTATATTAAATAAACTAACCTATTTTTATTATATATAATGGTCATAAATATAAATTAAATAAATAAAACAATAAAAAACATATAAAAAATTTTGGCCCAACTTGGCCCAAGTTAGTAGGCTTGTTATTCTGATATCAATTATCAGGTTTGGCACTTTTTTTAACTCAGATAATCGATAATAAAATGCTATCGATTGGAACTTTTAATTGATGAATTCGATTATCAAGTATGAAATGTGATACAAAAAAAATATGCTTTTGATATCGAATCTTGATTAATCGAAATTAATACCTGAAAAAAACATTAAAAATAGTATTTTAATGTCATAAAATAAATATATTCTAACTTATTATGTAAAAGAATAAGCTTTTATTAAATTTTATAACGGATATGTGAAGTAATCAGTTAAAAAAGTTTTCAAAATTTTAATACGTTAAAAAATTTTCAATATTGATAATCGATCTTTGATTTTTATTCATTATTGATATCAGAGATTAAATTTTTGATTTGATATTGATATCAGAAAAAGGGACCAATTATCGATATCGAAAATTGAGACTTAACAAGCCTACAAGTTAGCCCAAGTTGGCCCAAATTTTTGGGGCTAACTTTTCTTACAAATTTTGAATAATTCAGAGGATATTTGGCAATTAAATTTGGGCTAACTTGGGTCAAAATTTTGCATTCAAATTAAATTAATATATCAGTATATTTATATCTTCCTATGAGGTTAAGAGGCTATTTAAGAATTAAAATAATAATAATTAAAGATATCCTTAATTATTATATTATTAATTAACTTTTCATTAGTAAATATGAAATGTATTTCTAAAATTATGATTATATGACATAAACAAAATGTTTAATGCAGCTTTTTTATTTTAAACATTTGAAATATTAAATTATCTGATAAAATTTATCATTTTTTTTCATATGTTGGTCATTATTTTTGCACCAATTTTCATTTCAAAACATTTTTTTGAGGTAAAATCATATAATTTTGTTAAAATGAGATAAATTAATATATTTATTCGATATTACCTTATCTTTTTATAGTTTAGGAAAAACATACAGAAATTTTCTAAGTGGTATAATTGTAATAAGATACCACTTGTTCGACTCAACCCTGTGCCTTATTTTTTTTATACTATTTAAAATAAAATTTATATTAATTTAAAACTTTGTTAAACGCATCCAAAAGCTAAATATTGCATTTGTGATATCTTAATTTTATTATATTCTGCTTTTAACCGAAATTCTTCAAAATTTTATATATCAATAAGATGAGAAAAAAAAAATACAAGCAAATAAATCATAATGAATTAATCAAATATATTAGGGAAAATTCAAAATATATGAAATAATGAATTTGATCAACCCAAAAAAAATACCTGTTTTATTTTAGGTAAAAAATTGACCTTAACGATCAATATTTTAAAAATTTTTCAATTCTCCCTCTCCACTCAACAACATTTTTCGCAAAATAAAAAAAAAAAAAAAAAAAAAAAAAGCAATTATTTGACCTTTTTTAACTATCACGCGGTTCCCCTAATTCTACTAGGGGGAAGATTTTTTGTAATTTCCCCTAAAAAAAATAGGGGGAAAAATTTGAATTAAAATTTTATTTAAAAATACTAAAAAATAATTGAAATTTTATTAAAAATTCTTAATAAGATTCATATTATTAATACAATTTTTGTTTGAAAAAATCATATCTTTATGATCTAAATGGTTAATTTTTCACCTCAAAAAATCCGTGAATTGGCCTCCCCCTATTCCCCCTAATCCCCCTTAGGGGGAAAGGTCAATTTAATTGGCAAACCGTAAAAATATTAACAAAATTTGACCTCCCCCTATTCCCCCTATTTTTAATTTTTTTTTTTTTAGGGGGAACCAAATAGCCTTTGAATTATTAAAACAAATATATTTTAAAAAGATGTTTTTATTTTCTCTTTGGTTAATATCAATTTGATGCATTTTTAATCAATTTGGGAATTATTTTACACAAAAAGAGATTGATACTTCCATAATGCAACGGTATATCTATCATTTATAATAATAGATTATTAAAATTTTCAAAAAAAATTCTAATATAAAAGGATATTACAAAAAAAGTATAATATAAATTTAACAACTTGATGATTAAAATGATCCTTTAAATAATTTATTAAATAAAACAATAAAAACTTGGGCTTTTGATATTTGATGAAATGAAATATTTGATTTTTGGAATGAACATTGACAAATCGCTTATATTCACGTGAATACCTCTTATTATTATATATTCAATATTAATAAAAGAATAAATAAAAAAAATAAACAAATACCCTGCATTTTTCTTCTTTATTCTATATCTTTTCTTTCTATCATTCTATCATTCTACCATTTTACCATTTTATCATTCATCGTAATCATCATTTTCTCGTTCTTCTTCTAATGTTGCAAGGATCATTACAAATTTATATACATAATGTTGGTGTTTTTTATCATCATGTTTCTTATAGATATCCAACATTTTTTTAATAACTTGTTTGGCTTTTTCCCATCTTGTCAAAAGACCCCAATGATTAAGAAAGACAATTGTTGCTTTAGTACCTTCAACCCATTCATCTAATTCTATCTTTCCATCAAGAATGAGTGGGAACGTTGGACTATTGATGAAACTTTCTTCAATGAATCGTTTTGAATCTTCTTCCCATTTTTCAAAGCCGCCTTCATCTTCTTTTCCATATTTTTTAAGAACAGTACCTCTACAGACACCAATATAGTGTTCATACATATTATAATTATCGAATTTCAACATTTATATAAATGATATGAAATCTTTTGAAAAAAACAATCATCTGTATTCTTAAAATTTATAAAAATTTTCTAAAAATTTTTGGAAAAAAAACTTTTTGAATAACATTGAAAAATACTAAAAAAGGCACAAAATTTATTTTGAAAGAGATTTGTGAAAATATTTATGCATGTATTAATTCGTTTGGCTGTTGTTAATTATATTTAAAAACTTACTTTTATTAAATATAATTTTGAAATATTTGAAACGAGTTAAAGCTTTGCTTGAATCATAACAAAAGATGATAAAAAGTCTCTGTCAAATTATCAAACAACAAAATCGAGTTTGGAGAGCTATGCTTGTCTCGGCTGGATAAGGCCAAAATTTTTAATTGAATTCAATTTTTTATTTAATTTTTTGAATAATCTCAGAATTTTGATAGAACCAGTTTTTGGATAGCTTATTTTTACATATGAATTCCTATCTTCCTTCAGATATTCAAAAATATATTGATGATCAAAAAGAAATGTATACAAACCTTATTACATTTCTAGATAATTCTGATGCCAACGAGAAAGATTTCCATAATTTAATTGATAATATAGATAAAGAGCAAAATGAAAGTGGACGAAATAAAATTGAACAATTTTTTTAGATTTATAATATCTATTGCAAGCAATCATCACCATGATGATTCTTTTTTCAAAAATATTTACCAAATCATTCAACATTACGAAGAACAAATTAAACAAACCTTCACAAATCTCGAAATTTACAGTATATTTGAAAATAATAAAACTATTCTCCTCTTTCTTTTCGAAAATAAAATAATAAAAATTGATGATGATATTTATTCAAAAATTATTGCCAAAACGGAAGCTAACGGAAATTGTTATTGTTACTTTTTCTATCCAGAGGTCAAAGAATTCTTTGGTGAAGAAAAAATCAAGATAATTCATGATGAACTCCTTTCAAAAAATTCAGATGTTTTTGATCGTTTTAATGAAAAAAGGCACGAAGGTGAAAATGACTCTTACCTTTATTCTTTGATTCGTCAAGATTCAGTTGAAGAGTTTGTTTCATTTGCCACCAAATCAAATTTGAAATTAACAAGTGAAGTCAATCATTCAATTTTTGAGACGCATTCATTTTTGATTGAAAACACTCCAACATTGATTGAATATACAGCCTTTTTTGGATCAATTCAAATTTTCCAATTTTTGCGAATGAATAATGTTGAGCTAAAACCGACGATTTGGAGTTATGTGATTCACTCACGAAATGCTGAATTAATTCATCTTCTTGAGTAGTATAAAGTTGATCCACCCGACAACAAATATGAGAATTGTTTAGCTGAATCAATTAAGTGTCATCATAATGAGATTGCTGAATACATTAAAAACACTTTATTATCGTTTCAAATGCCTTGCAATATCATAATTATGCTTATTTGCCAACTGATTTTTCAGGAGGATTTGAGTTCTTCTATTTATGCCTGTATGAATATGATGTACCATGAAAAGCATCTTCACTTGTTGAGATCACAATTCCTTCTTCTGTAACCGAAATTGGAGCAAGAGCTTTTACTGAATGTTCATTATTGACAAGAATATCAATTCCTCTTTCTCTAAAAGCAATAAAAGATAATGCTTTCTGTGGATGCAAATCATTGAAAGAGATAGAAATTCCTTCTTCAGTGACTTCAATTGCAGAAAATGCTTTCATTGGATGCATTTCTCTTGCTGGAAAACTAAAAGGCTTTGATACTTCAGAGAAGCCAAAGAATCAAGGCACTGCACTTCAATGGAGCACTCTTGACAGTATTTCTACAGGAAATTCATGGAATACAGAAAGAAATGAAAGAAGTTCTTCATTGAAAAAAGACAATGGACAATATGTAAGTAGACAATCATGGATAAATAGCAATAATAATTCTTCTTGGAATTCTAATGACAACAGTAATTCTTCATCTTTGATTGTCTCATTGATTACAGATTCTATAAAAACTGCAAATGACACATCAAGTATGCAAGTCATGCACAAATCATTTAATTCAAACAAATCAAATGGTTTTTATCGTTTATACTCTCAAAATAAGATTGAATTCAATAGTGCAAATTCTATCAAATTTTGGAATGATCTTTCAAGCCAGCCTAATAAAATGGCCATCCAAGAGAATTCACAACCTTTGCCAATTGAAAATCCAATCAGTAATGAAACTGATCATACGATGACACAAATAAATGAGCAATTGAAACCAAATATAGAAGAAGAGGAAGAAACAAATGCAAAACAACGAAGAAGTCATTCTGTTTCTAGCAAGAGAAAAAAGAAACTCAAAAAACGAATTCCAAAGTTCACTGATAATTATGAAGAAGAAGAAGATTTTATGAATTTATATCAGCAGCAACAGTTTCTTCCTAATCAGTATTATTATCAGCCTCAGCAGTTTGTTCCTAATCAGTATTATTATCAGCCACAAATGTTTGCTGTAAATCAGATGAATTACCAGCAGCAAGCCTTGTATGAAGCACAAATGATGCAAATGCCGATGCTGCAAGCGATGCAAATGAATGGTGCTAATCAGGTTCAATTGAACCAAGAGAGTCAAACAGAACCGATGCAACGAAGAGCAAAGAAAAAAAAAAGTCATAAATAAATAAATAAAAATTTTTGTATATGAATGATTTTAAGTTAAAATTATTTATAATTGTATTTTATTTCAATGGCATGTAATTGTTTATCTTTGAAAGATTTATTCAAGTATCTAAATAAAAAAAAGTTAAAAAGCACCAGACCAACGGCCAACAAAGAAAAAGAAATGTCATAAAAAAAAATTTAAAATAAAAATTTTTGAAAGTATAAACTATTTAAAAAGTTAACACTGACATTATTCAATTTTTGCTTCCAGTTTTCATTAATAAAGTCATATTATAAAAAAGTAATAATAAACATTTTTTATTAAAGAAAACTTGGCTAAATATATGTATGGTTTTAAGTTAAAACTAGTGATAATCATTCTTGAAAAAAGTTATCAAAATCATCAGAAGAAAAAAAATTTATCATTGATGTGAAATCATTATTGATACCTTCTTTTGTATTCAACGGAAATGAATTTTTGGTTTTAACTGCTGACGTTTGATTTTGTATTTTTTCTTTTTGTGAATTAAATTTATTTGGGTATTGGTTCTGTTTGGCTCTCTTTGATAAGAAAATGTCTATCAGAAGTAGAGATATCACTTACGAAATTTGTGAAGGTCTGTTTGATTTATTATATTTGTTTTTACAAATAAAAACAATTTTAAATATGCTGTTTATCATATAAAATATATCATAAATATAAACGCTATCTTCTTAATGGATATAAACTGTCAGAAGTCGAGATATCGCATGCAAAATTTGTGAAGGTCTGTTTGATTTTAAAAAATTTTCATCTTATAAGTTTTAAAATAAAACCTAATGCTTATTATTTTGCTAAAAAAAATCCTATTTTGAATATATTCAAAATGATTTTAATAAAAGTATTTGTACATCTTAATATTTTACTAATATATCCAAAATAAAAATGCTATTTTATTTCATATTTCATATTAATATTATTTTTTTATTATAAATAAACCTAATCTATGACATTCTTCAAAATTATATACCCTTACAAATTAACTGTCATTTTTTTTTGCGGAATAAACGTACGTAAAATTTTCATTTAAAATTTTTAAAATTTTTTTTTGAATAAACTCAATTCAAAAAAGAATTGTCATTTACAAAACATATTATTTTTAATTTATAATTAGTAATCCTTTAGATTTTATTAGAAAGAAATATGCTTTATAAGAAAATCTTATTTTTTATGAAAAAGTGAATATAATCTAATTTTGAAAGAGTGATCGTAAATCATAAAATTCACCCATTTTTTTATACAAGTTCCTTTGCTCAATTTCTACTTAAATCTTGCTTCTGAAACATCGAGACCAAAATATTATTACAGTTCCTAAGTGTATAGATGATCTCAATTCGTTGCTAATTCAAATTTGAAAGATTATTCGATGACGATATTTATTTTTTTCGATTCTTTTTAATTTTATGGTTTTTACTAAACATATTCTTTATAATCATTCTCTTATTATGCTTTTTATTTGACCCTTTTTGCTTTTTTTAATATTATTCCATAAAGATTGAAAATAGCTATAATTTGATTAATTTGTGCTTCCAACGTGCGTTATAGATAATACTTAAGTATAATACTTAAGTATGAATCTTAATTTTATATAATAATCACTCAAAAATTTCAATTTTAGCTTTTTTAAATAAAAAAATATAGAAAAAGTCGATGAATAATGAGATTTATATTAAAAAAATGGTATAAATAAATTTAATATTATTTATAATTATATTATAACTATAAATATTGGGATTTAATTCGAATTTTTTATTAATAAAAAAATTGCTAACGATTAAAAAAACAAAATTCGTTATAACTTGGGTATTAAATAATATAGGATATAATGATTTAAATCCCCAAAGATTTTATCCAAATATTTGTTAAATATAAAGAAAAACCTCATTTACATGTAAAATCAATAATAAACGGTCAAAAATCTGATAAAAAAAAAATTATTTCAAAAAAATTCAATGGGAATAGAAAGAATTGTCAGATTTTGAGAGAGAAAGTAAAATTATTTGTGAGAAAATTTTTCAAAAATTTCTTCTTACGTTTACTCGTACGTTTATTCCGCAAAAAAAAATGACAGTTAATTTGTAAGGGTATCAAATTATCTATACATCAAGATGATATATAAATTACTCTATTTATTGCGTTTGTAAAATCATAATTAGCATTTTGGAATATATTAATGTCATTACGGTAGTATAAAATATAATCAAAGAGAATTTTACAAAATGCTCGAACAGAGTCTCAGAAAAAATGAAAGTGATATCTCGACTTCTGACAGATATTTTCCAAAGCCAGCCCATAATTCATTTTTATTTATAAGTCCATATTTAATTTATCATATTTTTTTAAAAAAAGTATAGTAACAAAAAAAATTGAATGAATTTTCAGAAAATTCCCTATCGTTGCATCCCCTATTAAATTTGAAAATTTCAATATCAATTCAAAAAGAAGATTTTACATTATCATTATATTTTTTTTTATTCCAATATAAATGCAATATTGATTCTTCCGAGATCATGAAATTTTTTACGTATAAACTTTTTCAAACAAATTTGAAATGAAGCAGGGATACCAATCAGGTTGCACGGAGAAATAAACAGTTTCGGCCCATGAAGTGCTCGAAATTAAACTTTAAACTCTTTCAATTCTCTTATTAAGTTTATAAACAGTCAATGATACATTGATTTTATTTTGAATATACAATACATTTTAATTGAATATTCCAAAGAGTAAAACTTATTAACATCGTAGCTATACTTTAAAATATTTTTCTTTTTTATTAAAAAAATTTTTTTTACTGATTATTGCAACAAATTTGGATGAGATTTCAACACTTCCTGAACAATTTGTTCACTTCTTTCACAGTCAGATTCAAACATAGCCAGTGTTAGAGCCTTTCTTAAAGATTCGTTTATAGTCAGCAAAGCGATTGCCACACCATGTGCTCTTGCATTCTCATTAAACATCAATTTTCCAGTTGAAATGAGCGCGTTATTCATCTTATATCTCATATCTTTTTCACGAGTATTTTTCACTGAATTTTTATAATAATTCAAGAAGATTGCAACACCAGTAAAAGCTGGGAAGAATCTTGGTGATTTCTTAAAAATGAGTGAAGAAATAATTGGCAAAGTCTGATTGATACCATTTTCTTTCAATAAGATTAAGCACCAATCAAAGATTGTGTGATGAATTTGATAATAATCACAGAAATTCAATCCTTTTTCTAAGAACTTGTCAACTTCATCCATTACAAGACTCTCTCTTTTTGGAGTTCCTTGGATTGCCTCAGCTCTTAATGAAATTATTTTTATATAAGAATGAAGAAGAGCCTCGTTACCAGGAGATGTTAACATCTGGCGAGTGACATTAATTAAATTATTATAATCATTAATCTGCCATTTTACACCATCAGAATATGTGATGAATGATGCCAAAAGATTCGTATAATAAACAAAGGAAGCCGATGAAGGTGATGGAATTAATGATGCATGACAATTAAAGATTGTTAATTGCTGCTTCTTTGAACCAGTCTTAAAAACATGCATGATTACTGGAACAGTCTTTTCAGCGATAGTGAAATATGAACCAAATTTAGGCAACAATTGAAGAATCTCAGGGAAACATTTCCTCATTAATATATCAAGATTTTTATTAGAAAATATTTCAAAAGCTTTGCTAAATAACTTAACACCGCCATTAAATAACGATGGCTGATTTATATAGAACAAATGCTCAATGACTTTATGAAGTGTTTGATTAAACAAAGGATCTTGGCTTGAGATGAAAAACAAAGCTGAATATAAAATGCAAATTTCAGGAGCTGCTTGACTGATATTTGCAATTAAATGAGTGATATAAATATTCAACTTGTCATTTGGTTGCTGAAGCTTTTGTGCAATCAAATAAAGACAAATCGAAGCTGAATAAGTGTCTAATTCATCTTCACGTTGATGAAATAGTATAATTAATGATTCAAGATAATCATCACTGATTGTTTCTAAACGTGACAAAACAGACATTGTCACTTTTAATGAATAACGAAGCTTATTCGTTGACTTGGCAACTTCTAAACAATGAAGAGAAGCAGCAATTAAATCATCAACTGAATAGTCATGAATAAAAATTGTTTGAGCAAACAATTTTAATTGATCTTTCTTGATTTTTTCAGCTGTTTTCATCATTTCAATGTATTTGTTGGAAGTGGCATAAATACGTGCTCTTTGAATTGATGATGGCTGTTGTTCATCTTCAGGTAAAGAAGCTAAAATCGACTCTAATTCAGGTAATTTCATTGCCCTTAAATAACGTATTAATATAGGTAACGATTTCTTAGGAAAAGTTAATCCTTTAATGTCAAGCTTTATGTTGTTTGTATAACAACAACGAATGATTAAATCAATTCCATTTATATCGTTACATTCAACATAATAATTCAAAAGTTGTTGATATTCATCATTCGAAAACTCACGAGTTGAATGAATTATTTGTGTTTTAACACAAGGATCAGATAATTCTAGTTTAGAATGAAGATCAGGAACAGGTTTGTAATCAAATCTTGCCAATTCAATAATTGTTGGTTCTTTAGGAGTTTCTTTATGAATTTCATAAAGTTTATTGAAAAGATTTGTATACAAATCAGGTATGTTTTCAATGACTTCTTTTTCAAACTCTGGTGTTGGATCACTTCTAGGTTCATTAGTGAAATATTTAATAGCTTTAAATAGAATTCTTTGTTCATTTGTTGTGTACTGTGGATTCTTCTCTACAAAGTCAGCGATGTTTCGAAGGTCTTCTGAGCAAGCTTTTAATTTTTCTTTGTATTCAATTCGAAATACTTTTATGTAAAGTCTACAAACAAGAGCAGCAGATTCATAACTTTGAATATAACGAAGAGATTGATCCATTTTAATAACTGTTTCTACTCGCTCATCATTCAGAAAAGTTTCCCAGTATTTCTGAATAAACAAGGCCGATTCATATGGAAAGATGTTTCGAAGTTTGTCATAAAAAGTGAGAATGAAATTCTTCGTGACAAATTTCACTGGAATTACATAAACAAACTTCATTGCAGAAACACAAGGTCTCAAATAATAATCATAATTCAATGAGTCCTCAGAACTAACATCGATATTTTTAGATCGAATGTCAACTTCAACCATCTCCATTGCACTTTTTAACAAACCGTTTGGAAGACTAAACGGCCAATCAGAAAAGCCTGTTACACAAGTAATTGAAGCGAAAATGATCGAAAGTGCAGTAAAGAAAGCATTTGTTATAGTTTTAATACTAACAAAATTCAAATTAAAACAACCAAAGAATAAGAAAATTTCAGTCAAAACATTCAATTCATTAATGTATAAATCAGTCAATTCAAAAAGTTGTAGAATTAAGAAATTCAAATGATCAGTTGAACAACCTTTCATATTATTAACAATATTCGTTAATAAAGGTAATAAATGAATCAAGTTAAATGAATCATAAATGTCAATCCTTTTAGAAATCAACAAAGTCAAATCTTTGAAATTATTTTCATTCACAATTCTTCTCAAAACTTTGATTGATTTCTTGGACACTTGTTCGTTCTGTGACAAAGCTAACTTGATCAATAAGTTGCCAATACGTTTAAGTCCTTTAGATCCAAAAAGATCATTGAATGATTCAGGCGGAATGCACTTTATTAAGTTGAGTTGATCAGCTGAATGGAACCAATTCGAAGGCGATGAAAAAATCGCATTCTCGAGAAAAGGAATCAACACTTTTTTATCGACAAACTTGATGAAAGTTGGAATTGAATCGGAAACACCTTGAAGAACAGAAGACACTTTCTCATTATATTTAGAAGAATAATTTTGAAGGAAGACATCAAAAATTGAACAAGCTTTTTCAGTATGTTTGTTTGCATGCTTCGCTAATGACCTCATTTTCGCTGAAAAAGTTAATTGGCTGTCATTTTCAGTAGGCAAAGTAATCTGTAATGGCAAGTCGAACAAATAAAAACTAGGACGAGAAACCAAGTTGTTTATATTCATATTTATTTGAATTGATTGATCGTTTTGATCGTTATTGGTTGAATTTAAAACGATTTCAAGTGATCCGTTTTCATTCAAATTTGTTTCAACTTTAAATGAATTGGATCTGATATTTAGAACTTGCATTGCACTATCAATTTGTGTGGCATTACAACTATCTTGATGCTCGAGAACGTCCATGGCAGTTTGCGCAATCTTGTACAAATTCAAATTCGAATTCTGAAGGATTTCATTCGAAGTGATGATGAATGAAACTAACGATAAAAAGTCCTTAAAATCTTTTTGATCGTAAATAAATTGAAGAACATCATTGAATAGATTGAGAGGGTCATGTTTGATTATGGCTGCAATGGATTTGATTAAATAACGGTCGCTGGAATTTTGAATTAAGGCTAAAAATGAATGTAATAACGTTGAAAACCATTCAAAGCCAAGCTCGCCGAGATTGGAGATGATGGAAGATAAATGCTCGGCAAAGATAGGATCTGATATTGTAAAATGATGATAAACAGGAGTTGAGTCGATAAAATAACTTAAATATGGTAAGGATATTCGATTTGATAAAAACGCAAAAGATGAGGCGATAATAGCTGAGCTTTTAATATCTATCGTGGCATTGGTTGAAACATCTGAAAAAGTCTTTTGAATTTGGGTAGTATAATATGGTTGGATTTTTAAAAGAAAGCAACCAGTCAATCTGTATGCTGAAAGTCTAACGCTACTTGATGTATGTGAGGCACAATATAAAAGAAGCTTCCAAATTTCTTTAAAAGCAATTTCTTTGTCCTCATGAGAAAATGTTCCAAAGTATTGGGCGTTTAGGTCGTTTTGTAATTGAAATAAAACTCGTGAAACTTCGTTAGGAGGGGTTGATTGTAGCTGCGCTGTTCCAATTAACCTTAGTAATTCTTGGGAGCGATTTACTTGACTTTTCATTAATGATTTTTATAAATATTTATTATTTCGTTAATTTTAAAATATATTAATTATAAAATAGGTAATCATAATTTTATTAAAAATATTATGTTATGCATATATGATATGGGTATATAATTGAAATTTGGTTAAATATCATTGTGAAGATAATTGGTTGATTGTAAACTTTTTGTTTTATTTGACCAAAATTGCATACAAAATATAATCTAATTCAATAGACAATTGACGTTAAAAATTATCTTATATTCAATTTTCATTCATCGTTTTTTGATGGATAATTTTTTACCTCAATAATTCGATTTAATTTTATGTTTATTTATATATATAAATAATTTATAATATATATTTACTTTAATTTTATGTGAATATTAAGTTTTTTATCAAGATATGCATGCAAAAAAAAACGATCATTTCGTTAAATGTCTAAAGATGATTTACCCACTTTAAAGATACTTATTATTGGAGAAGGAGGAGTAGGAAAAAGTTGCTTACTCCTCCGTTATACAGATGATAAATTTACAGAAGCTTTTATGCCAACAATTGGTGTTGATTTCAAAACAAAATGCATTAATATCGAAGGAGCCACTGTTAAACTTCAAGTATGGGATACGGCAGGACAGGAAAAATTTCGCTCTATTACAAAAGCCTATTTTCGCGGCGCTCATGGAATTCTTGTAGTGTTTGATTTATCAAACAGAGATTCTTTTGATAAAACGCAAGACTGGATTAATTCTATCAAAGAATCAGATGATTCAATCGACCTTATTATTATTGGAAACAAATGTGACCTTCAACGAGAAGTTTCTATTGAGGAAGCACAAGATTTTGCTGCTGGATACAATGTTCGCTATTTTGAAACCTCTGCTAAAGACAATACCAACGTAAATGAAGCCTTTCAATATCTTTCTACTCAAATTTATCATAAACTTTATTCTGAAAATCCGATTAAACCTTCTACAAAAACTTCCAAAAAGACTATAAAAATTGATAAAGCAGATGATCAAAAAAATACTAAAAAATGTGATTGCTAAACTTTTGTAAAAAAAAATTCTACAATAAATATTTATTATTATTTTCATTTTAAGCATTTTGCATTTACTCTAATTTTGTGATATTAAAAATATAAAAATATTATATATACAATTTATTATATATTTTATGATATTGATTTCATGATATTTATATTCTTATTTGAGTAAATATAATTGTGAGTATACACAAAATCTTTATTATTGAGATCTTATTTGGCATGTTTAAATTTTATTGTTCAAATGGCATCAAATCTTCTTTTAGATATAAATAAATTCGAGAAGAAAAGTAAAATTGGTGGTGGTTCCTTTGCAAAAGCTTTTACTGTTATTGATAAAAATACCAAAGAGATATTTGCAGCAAAAATACTTAGATTTGACGTAAATCAAATTTCACGAGATGAAATGATTGGTCTTTCAAATGAAGTTAATATTATGTCAAAATTAAATCATCCATCAATCATAAAATTTATTGGATATAGTCCTGTTGATTTTAAAAATCGCCAAAAGCCTGTTATATTCCTTGAATATGCCACTAATAATTCATTAAAAGATATTATTCAGTTAGAAAGGCAATCAGCATCAAAGCTTAAATGGGATGATACCAAAAAATTAATTAATATTTACGGAATTGCATCAGGCATGCTTTATTTACATTCTCATGACATTATTCATCGAGATTTAAAGCCAGATAATATTTTAATGGATGATGATTTAAATCCCAAAATATCAGATTTTAATCTTTCAAAAATAAACCAGTCAAAAAGTTCAAATTTTCAATCCAATCAAAATGTCAAAGGGACCCCACATTACATTGCCCCAGAAATTTGGGAGACGCAACGATACGGAAAAGAATGCGATGTCTATTCTTTCTCGTTAATTGTATACGAAATTGTGACGAGTGAAATCCCGTTCAGTGAACTGACCAACATATATCAAATCTATTCAAAAGTTGTCATTGGCGGTTATCGTCCTCCGTTCAATTTTCCTGTGCCTGCATCATACCGTAACATGATCGAAAAGTGCTGGTCATACGACCCGAGAGATCGGCCGACTTTTCAGCAAATTGTCGACTCGTTGAAAACCGATAACGGATTCATTACACAAACCGTCGACAAAGATGAATTCATGGAATACGTTGAGAACGATGAGCTATACAAAAATGAGTTCTATGATGACAATCAAATTGTCAAACTCAATCAAATTGACGATCAAAATGAAAATCTCGAAATTTCCACAATTGACCAAATATCTACTGAAAAAGTTGTGGAAGAAGATAATGAAGTGATTCCAACTGGCCAATCTGATGTAGTACAACGAATCATTAACAAAGAGAATTCTGAATCACAATTTGAGCAAGGAAAATTCTTCTTCAATAAGGCAATTGAATGTCTGCTTTCATCAATGGAAAACGGTTGCACTGAAAGTACAGAATTTCTAATGAAGCATGTCAAATATCTTGACGAGCTGATCCGTGACAAAACCGCCACATGCCAGCCACAAAAAGTTGATGAATTTCCTCACCCATACATTGAAGAACTCAAAAGTTGCTATCGTTGCATCCGCCCGTTGAAGGAAGGCGTCGAAGCGTCCTTGTCAGCACCGGGTCCTTTTGTCCCATACACAAAGGGCACCTAAAACTTTTTGACACTGCTGCGAGGTTCCTTTCTGAAGAGTACAAAATTGACTCACTCATTGGAATCATCAGTCCAACATCAGATCTTTTTGTCTCCAACAAATTCAGGTCGGCAGCGATACCCTTTGAGCACCGATACGAGATGACAAAGTTGGCGTGCTTGGAGCACAACAAAGAGATCCAGAATGGCGAAGGATTGATGATAGTTCCTGACGAATGGGAAGGGACGCGAATTGATTTCTACGACTTCCAAATTGTCTATGAAAAGTTTAAGCATGACATCGAGCAGCTGTTTCCTGACGAAGACTTGCTCGCTCTTTACGTGTGCGGAGGAGACTTGTTCATAAAGAGGCAGTGCTACACGAGGAAGGGATTCGTTGGCATTTCACGCCCTGGCTTTCAAATTGAATCCAAAACAAGCGTTGAAAATGACATTTACGTTTGCAATGATAAAAAATATGCTGGCGTTTACACAGATGCAACATTCGCTATCAATTTGGCAAAAGAAAATGGAGAATCAATTGAAGGCTTGACTTATGATTCAGTTGCAAAATACCTCCATGATATAGTCCATTGGATTTAATTGAGATGTCCTTAATAAAGATTATTTAAGTTTAGATAAACAATAAAACTTATAAATATTGATTTTATAGTCATATTTGCTGTTGAAATTCAATCATCTTGCATTTGTTATTCTTATTTTTTTTTTTTTTTTTTTTTTTGATTTTGAATGAATATGCAGTAAAAAGATTAAAGAGAAGTTATATAAAATTACAATGTGTATTTGGATTGAAATAATTCTTTTTTATAAATATATAAATTATTTTTTTCATTATCATCATACGTAAAAGATATATTTTGTTTTTATAATTATAATTATTTGCAATGTATAATGATAAATAAATAAATTTTATCAATATTTTATCATTAGAATTCAAGATATTTTAATTTTTTTAAATATAATTTTATCGTTTCATACCGATAAATACAACAATTTGTTAAAAAAATATAAATTTTAAAAAAAACATCATTTTAAATCAAAATTAAAAATATCGATGAAAATAATTTTCTCAAAAATTTGAATCGTATAAAATTGTCAATTTTTTTCAATGGCTCAAGTTGAAAAGTACCTGATTTCTTTAGATAAATATGCAATCGTCTCTGAGATTGGACGCGGTTCATTTGGACAAGTTTACATTGTTGAAAATAAAGAAACAAAACAGCAATATGCAGCTAAAGTTTTACAGTATGATGATGAAGACTATAGAGAAAATTGTTTGAAATCAATTGAAATCATGGGAGAATTACGTCATCCAACACTTGTTAACCTTATTGGCTATTCTCCTGTCGATTTTGAAGGTAAATCTAATATCACAATTATCCTTGATTTAGCAACAAATGGATCCCTGCATAAATGGATCAAGAATGGAAATTATAGTGCCACCCAAAAACAAATTATACTTGTTGGTATTTGTGCAGGTATGAAAATCCTCCATTCACATAGTTATATGCATCGAGATATCAAACCAGACAATATTTTAATTGACAAAGATTTCCACCCATGTATCACTGATTACTTATTAATGGAGAAATATGAACCAGGAAAGAAATACCAAGAGAATGTCGGAACACCAGCTTACATGGCTCCAGAATGCTTTGATACACAAGATTATGGACTTCTTTGTGATGTTTATTCATTTGCTATCCTTATGTACCAAGTTGTTACAGGAAACTCTAAAGTATATGATGCTCAAAAATTCAAGAGCATTTATCATCTTGTATCCCTTATTAGAAAAGGTGAACGTCCAAGCTTTGAAGTTCCAGTCAAAAGCTCAATTAAAGAATTGATTGAAAAATGCTGGTCAGGAGAAGTTTCTGATAGGCTTACATTTAACCAACTTTTTGAAAAGCTTGCTTATGACCCAGAATATTACCTTGATGGCGTTGATGAGAATCAAGTGAAACAATATGCTGACTCCGTCAAGCAATAAACAAAATAATTTCCTTTTTTTTCCTTTTTTTTTTTTTTTTTTTTTTTTTTTTTGAGTTTCCATAAAATTTTGAATTGTCAATCGTTTTATGAATAGAATATTTTATAATACCCTAATGTGAATGATATTTGCCTCGCGAAATATTTGACCATTTTGATCGAAAAACAAAGAATACTTTGAATGTCTTAAGAATTATTTCTGAAAAGTATTCAAACTCTCTTAAATTTGTTTTGTGTGGATCTTCAGAAAACAATTTTTGTATTTTTTTTTGTTAATTGAAAAAAAAAAATTGAGAAACTGTTCACAATTTTTGAATAAATAATCTATATAAATAATAAAATTGAATTAAAATTTAATATATTTCAATAAAGGTCACAATTTTTGAGTATTTTTACCAAATATCATTCAGATTAGGGTTCTTCAAATTCATCTTTTTTGAGAATCAAATGTTTTTATTATTAAACTTTTTGAGAAATAAACTTTTTGAGAGGATCAAAATTTTTTTCACTTTTTCATAAGATAGAAAAGAGCAATCGTTGTTTTATTTATTGCGCATTTTCTTCATTCTCTAAATAATTACTTAAATTGTAATTGGTAATATCCGTAAGATGACCATCAGTTACCTTGAAAATGCATTTTATAAGAGTTATATTTGTTAATTAGCCCATTTATTTGAGAATTGGTATCCAAAGCGTCACTTTTTTACATCTGATTCTCGATTATCTTTTTAAAAATCTGATATCGAGATTATCGATTATAATGATATCATATGAAATGTGATATGAAAAAACATACTCTCGATTTAAAGCATTAAATATTCGTATTTTTGAGAATATGTATTGAAGTTTATTGTGTTGTTTAAAACTAAAAAATACACATTTTTTTTTTAATGTTACATTTGAGAAGAAATTATGATATATTTATCAAAAAGTTCAATTGAATGAATAAAAAGTCAACCTTTTTTTCCATTTTTTTTTTTTTCATGGTTGTCTTTTTTAAAAGATCTTATAGAAAAAATGAATGCGTATTATCAAAAATCTCATGATTCAAATAAATTTACCATTTTGTGTTTAATATCAGAAAGATTTTTTAGTTAAAAAAATAAAGGTTTTTTGATTTCATTTTTCATTTGTTGAAATGAGGAAGAATCATGATCTCAGAATCACTATTTATGATAGGGAGCATGCAGCTACTTTTTGTGAAAGAACACCTTCAAATAATGATGAAAAAGAATTGCAAAACAAATTTAAACAAATACTTGATATCCTTGATTCATATAAATTGACACAATACCAAGATTTTGGTACATTTCTAAAAGAATATAAATTTAGAGCACCTCTTCAAAAGAATATAATTTTGTTTACCTTGAAATATTTGGCCAAAAATCCAGCTAAAAATCATTTTAATATTTCATTGAGTAAAAGAGATTTAAATAAAACAGATGTTGGTAAAAGAAACATTATTCTCACAGCAATTGCGATAAAGAATTCAAATGAACTCGTTGATTCTTTTACCAGATATATTCAATATCCAGAAAATCATGTAAATATAGATGATCCTAATATGTTTATTAATGGGCTTAAAACAATTGTCAATTGTGCCAAAAGGGATGCATTTTTGCCCAAAAAAAATGATTTACCCAATGATGGCCAAAATGATAATATAAGTACAAACCAAAACAATGAAATTTTTGTATTAAAAGATAAAAGAGAATCATTTGAATGCAATGTTCTATCTACTAATTTCAGTGATAACGAAAATATTATTGGCTATGAAAATGACTATTACTTTGAAAGCTTTTCAGATATCGAAGAAGAACAAATGCAATTCTAATTGAATGATATAACATACATATTTACACATTTTTCCAAAAAAGATTTATTTCAGAAGTATCTCTATTTTGGGGATTATAGTTGTATCATTTATTTTTTGAACCTATGACGATGATAATATTTATTTATCGTTTCTTGGTGATTTTTTCATAAAAAATTAATTTTTGCTATAGATATAAAATCATTTTTTTTTAAGTTTTACCAAAAGATTTATGAAGATCCATTTTTTCCAATAAATTACAAAATGCAAAATTGGAAAATTTTTTGTTGAAGAACTATTTAATTTTTTTATAATTGAAAACGGAAAAAATGTTTTTTTTTTTTTTTTTTTTTTTTCCACATTTCTCTGTTCTCAATAATACATAAAATATCTCTGCATATGTAATTTTTTTATTTATTCAAACACTAACTATTATTCAAAGCATTATATATAAGTTAAAAAAGGACTAATTTTTTTGATTGTTTCTAAAATTCATTTTGAATACGGAAAACTCTATCGATCTTTATTTGCAGTTTATTAGAAAAAAAGTTAAAGTCAAATATTTTAATGCACAGCTCAGAATTATTACTGTTGCGTTTTTTACAGTAATAAACAAATAAATGAACACAACAGTAATAATATTTCATAGGTAGACTTGTTATTCTCCGATTCTCGAAATCGATAATTGATTGGCTTTTTGATATCGATACATAAATATACACAGATTCTCGAGATCGATTTCAGAGATCTAGAATTTTTTTTCTCAGCTTTTGATATCAGAATTTTCAATTAAACTTTTTGATAAATATATGATCGTATTTTAATCTCAAATATTTCATAAAAAAGAATGTATTTTTTGATTTTAGTCTTAAAATAAACATCAATACATTCTATTATTTATTTTTAAATATTATTAAATCACAAATACCAATTATAAAAAAAGATAAATCTGTTTGAGATCTCGAGATCTCGTTAATTGATATCATGTTTACAATTATTTTTATATCACATTTCATATCTGATATCTTGATAATCGATAATCTCGATATCAGATTTTTAAACTGATAATCGAGTATCAGATGCAAAAAAGTGACGTTTTTGATATCGATTCTCAAAATAACAAGTCTATTCATAGGAAATTCCAAAATTTTTTAAAAATTAAAAAACAAATAAAAGTTTGGTTATAACAGTAAATATAACATTAAAATACAGCTCGGATATATTGTTGAAGAACTATTTAATTTTTTTTAAAAAACCAAAGTATGAGTATAAAAAAACAAATAAAAGTTTGGTTATAACAGTAAATATAACATTAAAATACAGCTCGGATATATTGTTGAAGAACTATTTAATTTTTTAACAATTTTAAATTTTTTAATTTTTAAAAAATTTTGGAATTTCCTATGAAATATTATTACTGTTGTGTTCATTTATTTGTTTATTACTGTAAAAAACGCAACAGTAATAATTCTGAGCTGTGCATTAAAATATTTGACTTTAACTTTTTTTCTAATAAACTGCAAATAAAGATCGATAGAGTTTTCCGTATTCAAAATGAATTTTAGAAACAATCAAAAAAATTAGTCCTTTTTTAACTTATATATAATGCTTTGAATAATAGTTAGTGTTTGAATAAATAAAAAAATTACATATGCAGAGATATTTTATGTATTATTGAGAACAGAGAAATGTGGAAAAAAAAAAAAAAAAAAAAAAAAACATTTTTTCCGTTTTCAAAGGGAATTTTAATAATGATAAAAAATTTCTTTTAATGATATAACTACTGTTTTGTAAAAATTGTCTATCCAAAATTACATTAATTTTCATTATTTCTATCCAAAGTTAATGAATGATTTCTTTTTTTTTTTTTTTTTTTTTTTTTTTTTTTTTGTATTGCAGGTTTCTCGATTTAAAGTTGATGAAATTAAATAATGTTTTGCAGATAAATAATGTATAATGTTGCGTTGGATATATTTACTGGTTAAATAAATTTTGTTCAAATAGATTTGTGAAATTTCATAATAATATTAATATTTAATTTTATTTAAGATGATGAGACTCATGGTATTTTTTGCAAAAGTGCAAAAAAGTTTCGAACTTTTTTTTCTGATGTACGATATATGGTCAATATTGACCTTAACCTCCGGAGTCAATAAGTATTCCCGGGCGAAAGCCAATCGACAAATAGAAAATTTTCTAAAAAAAAAAAAAAAAAAAAAAAAAAAGATAGAAATATAAAAATATAGACTTGGTCAATGTCTTGGACTCAAGGACTAAACCAACCTTGTCAATTTTTTTTCATCTTTTATCTTAACAAAAAATCAACAAAATAGAAATTTTTCTAAATAAAAAGTAATATTTTAAATTAGTTATCATGAAATATAAATATGAAAATAAAACTTAATGATAAAATCTTAAAAAAGTTGCACTCAAAACAAAATAGAGGTATTCATGTGAAGTAAAAAATCGTTATTTGATTTTTTTATTTTTACTTTAATTGAATGAATATTTTATCTAATGAAAAAATATTAAGATTATTTAGTTCTGTATATCCAATACTGACATTTGCCATAATTGGTTTTAATGAATGTTGAGAATTTAAAAACAATTTAAAAAATAATATTTCATCTATATCTCGAGTCAAATATAATATTTATGAATTACAAATCAATAATAATATTTTGTATTTTATTTATAAAATATATTATCTGTTGTATATCCAATTTATTAGCCATATATAAATTTAAATGCAAATTTACATTAAAAAATTAAGAAAATGACTTATTTCTCAATTGATTTACGAAATAATTATATACTAATTGTACAATATAATAATAATAAATATTTAAATAAATTTTATTATGTAAATAAGTTACTTTATACTCTCATTTTAAAGAAAAATGTAATTTTATATTTTGCATTATTTTGAATTATTTTTCATCATATTTTGGTACGTTATTATTTTTTTAGTGACGTGAGATGATTATTTTCGGTGAAGTGAAGTTAATAGTGAAGTGATTCTTGAAAAATATAAATTTCCTCATCTTCTTAAAAATATTATTAAATTTATTATTTATAAAGTTTAATAATTAATTATTATATTATTAATATAATTTTAATATTTAATATATTGAAAACCAAAAAATAATCACAATACAAAGCAACATATTTATTTAGAAATTCAATTGAAAATCATCGTTTAATTGAATTTTTCATTTTTTTTTTGTTAATTTATCTATTTAATATATTATGTAAAACTTAAATATAAAATTTAAATAGTATATAAATAACAATATATATTATATATATAAAATAAAATAATGTTTAAATAAAAATACTACTAGGATATAAAATATTTATTATTTCAATATAAAAAATATAATAACTGAAAAAGTTAAAAACTTATTAAAAATAAAATAAAATAAAAACAAGTGTATCTCTAGAAAATAAATGTTTTTTAAACATATAAGTATTAATAAGTTATCAATATATATATACTATAATAATTAATAAAACAAAATTATATATATATTTATATTTCATCAATTTTTATATAAAAAAAATTAAATAGCCACTCAATTATAAAACGATTTTTATTCAGAAAAATAAAAATAGAAATATCTCAAAAATAGGAGTATAAAATTCTTATCCATTAAAGTACATTCTTAGTTTCAAAATAAAAATTAAGAAAATGATCAATATTACAATATTTCGTCAATTTCTCTACATGAATACCTCTAAACAAAATTTTGAATTTTAACTTTGGATTTTGGATGCCATTTTTTCCGAATTAGCTTTAGAAAAAATATACGATAAAATAAGATATAATTTTTAAACTATAATTGAAATACTTTGTTAGGTCTTTGGAAGTCCTTGGTCCTTGAAAGTCCTTTGAAAAGTTTTCAAGTCCAGGTCATTGACCAAGCCTATAAAAATATACAAAAGATGAGTTTGATCATCATCAAATAAATTAGTCAATATTTTCAAAAAAATATATTATGTCATTTAAATTTTAATTATTTAATTTATTTTAATTAGTTAATATAATAAAACTTAAATAATGAAAATAAATTTAAGGTACAAATCCAGTACGTTTAGTAACCGCAATTTTATTTGTCATTCTCAAAGAATAAGATGACATGTTAAATAAAAAACGTTTAGTAACCGCAATTTTATTTGTCATTTTCATCCATTTCATATAACATGTCAAAATGTTTATTTAAATTGTAAAAAAAGTGTCAAAAACAAACCTAGTCAATTTAAACTTTTTCAGAGACATTAAACTATTCAAATAATAAACGTTCTCCTGTTCAAAAAATAACGTACTGGATTTGTACATTAAATATGAATATGATTGGTTCATTATAAAAAGAAAAAAAAAAAAAAAAAAAAAAAGATTAATAAAATAATATAATTTAAAACTGCATTTTAATTATAATTGTAATTAAATAAAATAATTCTTTGTTGAGTTTTTCATATCTTTAATATGAAATAAAATTCAATTTAATACGATAAAATTGAATGCCATTATTCAAAAAAAGCACTTCGATAATTTTTGAGAACCTTAAATTGTTTTAATGATGTGATATAAGAACAAGCAATTCATTTTTTATTTTAGCAAAGAACTAAAAGATCATGTGGAAATCATATTTTGCTGATTGTGAAGCAGTTCTGAATTGTATCAAGAAATATCTTGAAGCAGGCAAAGAAGGAAAATCTTCAATCATGGCATCAAGTTTCCATAAGGATGCAGTTGTCTTCGAAGGAAATCAACCAGAAGAAGGAAATCATACAATCAAAGCCTTCTTTAGTCTTATCGATGGAGCAGGTCAAGATCCAGACAAAAATCCACCAAACCAAGTCTCCATTTTAGATATCACTGAAACAACAGCTGTAACCAAGACAATCATGGTTTTCCATGGTCAAGCTTACACTGACTATCATGCATTAGTAAAAACACCAAATGGATGGAAAATCGCTGCAAAGATATATCACACAATGAAATAAGAATTGATAGTTTTATCTAAATAACAAGTAGCATCGGCGTTAAAATAATTAAATAAACCGATTTTTTCCTAAATATTTAATTATTAATTTAACCAATTTTGAAATATATCTAGTAAATTACTATAAATGCTGATTATATTTATAAAAAAACAGAAAATGTTATTATTATTATTAAAAATGGTTATTTCTTAATATATGAACATATAAAAAAATATCCTCTTTACCCAACAATCAAAGATTATTAAAAGTTTAACAATTTCAATATTATCCTTATCAACAGCTTCATATAAATGTGGTACATTAAATCATCATTTAATTTCATATAGCAAATATTGAATTTGATTTTACTTTAACCCAAAATCTAAATTCTCTCAAAAAGTTTTTTTGACGTTCATATTTGTTATCAATTTTTTTATATATAAACATAGATGATAGAATCGAATTTTCAAATAGAAAACTTTAAATTTATCAGGAAGATTGGCGAAGGAAAGGAAGGGAATGTGTATTTAATTCAGAATACCCAAACGAATAAATTTTATGCAGCCAAAGTATTGATAAAACAATATACTACAAAATCCGATCAAGAAATTTTTATTCAAGAAATGATTTCATACTCAAAATTAGACAATCCATCTATTTTACCCGTTGTCAAATTTGCACTCAAGTTTAGAGAGATTATTAAATCTCCAATAATCATCACTGATTATATTCCCAACGGAACCCTTGAGAATATTCTTGATCAGCTAAACCAGGGCCATTTTCCGCCTCAATTTACCGGCACGAAAAAATATATAATATTAGTTGGAGTTGCATTAGGAATGAAATACCTCCATTCGCGACAAATTATTCACCAAGACCTTAAACCATCCCATATTCTTCTAGATGATCAATTTTATCCCCACATTATTGACCCTTGTCTCACCAAAATTGATAACATAAAAATTCCGAGTTTGGATGACTATTCAAACCTATCGTACATTGCTCCTGAAGTTGTATCGGGCATCAACATATCGTATAAATCTGATGTTTTTTCTTTTTCATTAATTGCGTATCAAATTTTGTCAGGAATTAAACTGGATTATGAAAAAGGAATCTATCCGGATGTCCAGACGATCAATGATGAATCAATTCAGTCATTTATGATTGGATGTCTGTCATTTGAACCGGTTTTACGGCCCTCTTTTTCAGATATTCTATTAGAGCTGATTCAAGACAAGTATAAAAATTACTTTAAAGTTGATGAGCAAGAAGTAGAAAAGTATTTTTCATTGTTTAATGACTTCTTTATGACACAAAAAATCATTCGTGAAGAACAGCCTGGTTCGAAATCATCAATCATCATGTTTAAATTGCAACACGGTGATGAATCGATTCTTGATCGTAAAGAGTCAGCCCAATTGATCAAATCAGCAGCAGATCGAGGCAATGTCAATGCCATGCTTGATTATGGAATCATCTTGTTTAAAGGAGACGGAATTCCAATGAACAAGAAAGAGTCGGCACGATATTTAAAGATGGCAGCAGATCAAGGCAACACGAATGCCATGCTCTTCTATGGAATTTTATTATATGAAGGAGATGGAATTAAAAAGAATAGGAAGAAAGCATTTAAGTATTACAAAATGGCAGCAGATAGAGGTAATCCTAACGCCATGTTTAATTGCGGCTTAATGTTGAAAGAAGGTGAATACGTATCATCGAATAGTCGTGAATCAGCACGATATTTGAAAATGGCAGCAGATTTAGGACATAATAATGCTATGTTCTTATATGCCGATACTATTTATAACGGAAGAGGAATACCTGCCGATAAGAGAGAAGCTGCAAAGTATTATAAAATGTCCGCTGATTTGGGCAATACCGAAACTATGTGTAATTACGCATTAATGTTGATGCGAGGTGACGGCATTGACAAGAATTTGAAAGAGGCTGCTAGATACTTTAAATGGGCAGCTGATGAAGGATCGCCTAAAGCAATGTCTTACTATGCTGACATGTTATGTAACGGTGATGATATTGGACAAGATTATGATGAGGCTATTCGATATTATAAAATGGCAATTGAGAAAGGTTACGCTGAGGCGATGCTGAGTTATGGTGTCCTGTTGTACAACGGTGAAGGCGTTCAATGCGATAGAAAAGAAGCTGCACGTTATTATAAAATGGCGGCAGATCATGGAAATGCAAATGGAATGTTTAAAATTGGCTGCATTTTACATAACGGTAATTTGATTGGTAAAGATGATGACGAAGCTGCGCGTTATTTAAAAAGAGGAGCAGATAACGGTGACCCTAACGCGATGTTCTGTTATGGACTCATGCTGTACAAGGGTGACGGAATTCCTTTGGACTTTTTGGAGGCTGCGAGATATTTCAAAATGGGCGCAGAGAACGGACATGAAGGCGCGATGTTCAATTACGGAGTCATGCTTCACAATGGAGAAGGATTGGAGAAAAATCTGGAAGAGGCAAAAATATATATCAGAATGGCTGCAGAAAACGGAAATGAAAATGCTATTGAATATCTAGCTTCAGAAGAAGAAGAGGAGAATGATAAAAATACGAACAAAGATAAAGATAATGAAAAAGATAAAGATAAAGATAATGAAAATGAAAATAATAAAGATAAAGACAATGATAAAGATAAAGACAATGATAAAGATAATGATAAAGATAAAGATAATTAAAATGATAAAGATAAAGACAAATGATAAAGATAATGATAAAGATAAAGATAATTAAAATGATAAAGATAAAGACAAATGATAAAGATAATGATAAAGATAAAGATAATTAAAATGATAAAGATAAAGACAATGATAAAGATAATGATAAAGATAAAGATAATTAAAATGATAAAGATAAAGACAAATGATAAAGATAATGATAAAGACAAATGATAAAGATAAAGACAATGATAAAGATAATGATAATGATAAAGATAATGAAAATAAAAATGATAAAGATAAAAACAATGATAAAAATAAAGATAATGATGAAGATAAAAATAAAGATAAAAATAAAGATAATGATAATGATAAAAATAAAGATAAAGATAAAGATAATGAAAATGATAAAGATAATGAAAATGATAATGAAATTGATCATATAATTAAAGAATAAATTATTTGTATTATATGTATAAAGTAATATATTATAAATTTAATTTGATTTTTTTTTTTTTTTTACCTATAACAAGATAGCCGCTTTTTGAGCTACGCTCAAAAAGTGTCTTTATCAAATTTATAAATTATGTATAAATAAAGTAAATTTTTTTTCGCCAAATGGTATTCCAATTGAATGAAATATTTGAATGGATATATCAGAAAAATTGAGAAGACTTGCACCTTGAACGACATGGAAAGGTTGTAATTGTGATTAAAAGATCGAAATAATTATTTAAATAAAATAATCGATTTTGAACATTAGATAATATTGATAGGAAAACTTGATTTAGAAATTGCATGTGAATCAGGAAAGTTTAACGAAAGATTATAAAATAAGGATTTATAGCTGGCATCTGGGAAATTAATTTTTTATCTAAAAAAAAAAAAAAATATATTTTCTTTTATGATTCAATCAATTTATCTATCACCCAAAATTACAATAATAGTAGTATAAATTATTTCTTTTTATATAATTATAAAATCAATATCTCCTTTTCGTATCATTATAAAAATATTTTAAAAAATGAATAAATTGAAAAATTTAATTGAAATTTATTTGGAAATTTGAATTGACCAAAAATAATAATACAAAAATTCAATTTTCAAATAAACTCATAAAAGATAAAATATGAAAAATAAAGTAATTTATAAAAAGGAATGAAATAATGAAGAGAAAATCGGGTCAATAATTTTGTGAGAAATATAAAATTTTTAAAACACTTTTATTTTTATATTGAAATTTTTTTTCTCATAATCAACAGAATATATCCGAGTAAACCATATATTTCAACCCCAAATATAAAATATTATTAGCCAATTAGCGTTTTTTAATATTTTTCAATACTTTACAAATGGACAACCGCTCTATTTATTTTTAATTATATAATAGAAATGAATTGAATCATTAATAGAGAAGGTTTACCCCAAAAAGATGAAGAGAACTTAAAATGCAAGCTAGTTAATCAATATAATGATGATAAAAAGAATATTATTTTCAATTATATAAATCTCTAATATTAAAGAATGTGAATAAAATGATATTGAAGTTGAAGTTTAACTAAAACGTAATCATTTTCACACATTGATAAAAAATATTTGGTTAATAGAAGTGAAGAAAAAAGTGACATTATGACATTGATGAAGTAATCAATCATATAGAATTTTTGATTTAAAATTTCTCCAAAATTAAATAACTATAAAACTCATCTTAATTTTTCTCTAGTTAAAAAAAAAAAAAAAATATTGATTACTTAACAAGGCCAATAAAATTTAATAATAGAAATATAAGATTCTTCTTTATGTAAAAAAAAAAAAATAATAATAATAATTGTTTAAAACTAAGCAATGCATTTAAAAATCTTTATCACCACCGATTAATATTGGATGTAGGCTTTCGGAGATTTCTTTATTTGATTTGCAAAGAATAACACAAATTAAAACAATAATAAATATCATGAAAAATAAACCTTGCAAACCAGTAAAAACCAAGCTAGAGATTTTTAAAGTTTTATGTTCTTCGGGTATATCTTTATCCAAAAAGGTAAAAGTTTCAACTAAAATAACAATAAAAAATAGCATAGATTCAACTAGAATAAGAGCGTATCGAACATCTGCTTTTCCCAATAATTTGTATAAAAATTGTCCTTTCCAGCAAGATAATGCAGTTATCACCATTGAAATAACGATTAAAATTTGTATGATGCCAAACACAAATATAAAATACAATGATGTACTATTGTGCTCCCAAAAATGTTTGAAATCATCATTGCAATAAATGCTTTTATAATCTTCTGAACATTTTACCTTATTAAAATGACATTTTTTTAACCAAATTGACGACAAAATATATGTGACAAAAGTACTAGAAAATAGGCCAAATACCGAAATAACGAAAATAAATTTATAAGGACTTCGTATAAAATCTTGTACAATCATGATTTTTATTGTGATGATTAAACTTTTTCTTTTAAAGAGATAAAATTCAAAACAAATATCTGAACTCCAAAAGGCATTGAAAAAGTTATATTTATGATGACAAATATCTTTATAAAATAATGCTTTCTCCTGATTTATTTTATACTTTTAATAACAAAAAAATATAAATCATTTTATATTTCATTTGTAATAACATTTGTTTTTAAGTAAAATGTAATATTATAACATCAAATAGTGGATTAATTATAAGTTTATTTTAAGGTGCATTTTCTTGATCATTTGCTTCGGTTGAACTTTTATTATTGGTTATAGACTTTTTCCTGATTACAATAATAACAAAAATAACAATGACAGCAATTACAACAACTGCTGCTGCCACCGAAATACCAATGATTCCTCCTTTACTCAATCCTTTTGATTTTCCCCCTGATCCATTTTTATCATTAGGACTATCTGGTTCCTCTGGAATTATTCCACATCAGGTACTGAATGCATTGTATCCAATTGAGAAATTTAATTTTGGAGAAATTTTAAATCAAAAGGATTGAGTAAAGGAGGAATCATTGAATCCACTGCTACTGAATGCATTGTATCCAATTGAGGTGACACCCTCTGGAACCGTCAAATCGCCTGTAATCTTTCTCATTCTATGGAACGTGTAATCCTCAATCTTTTTAGGTTACATAATTTTTACCGATTCTTACCGCCAGCCGCGGGGTCTCGACTCGGCTTCACTTCGGTCAGCTTCGCTCGCCGCCCGCTAGGCGGTATGTATCCTCGGTAAAATAATGTAAAAATATAAAAAGATTTTATTTTATCCAGAAAAAATAATCTGAGGATTTCCCACTTTTTGAAGTCTCCTCACAAAAGTACAACTATTTTTAAATTAATCCAAAAAAAAAAAAAAAAAAAAAAAAAAAAAAATAAGTAGATTTCTTATTTAGGATCAACTAAAGAATAGTTAGTCTTTTCTGAAGAACATTCAAAAAGTGGAAATCATTCAGAAAAAATAATCTAAATAAAAAAATTGAAAAAAAAAAAAAAAAAAACTTATTACATTGTAACAAAATTTATATAGGCTGCATATACCGCCTAGCGAGTAGAGACTGAAATAATGACAGCTTTTTATCAATTTAATTTTTCTGAAGGGATGAAAACTTTTTGAGAGCTCCTCAGAAATGCCCAATAAATGATTGAATCGAGAAAAAAAGTGACAACTTTTTGATTACAACTTCACTCAAAAATGTTTTCCCATTTATTAAACTATTTTAGAATACAAAAGTTTAACTTTAGAAGTCAGAATTTTTGGAAGTATTGAAAAACTGAAACTTTTTATATAATATTAAAAAGTTTACTTTGAAATGCTCTCAATTATTTCAGCAATAATTTGGTCCCAGTTAACAGATGACTCAATCCTCTTGAGCCACTTGAGCCCCTTCTCCTTTGCGAATCTCCACTTACCTGACGAGTCTCCGAGGAACTTCATGAGATATCCGAGTGTGAACACTGTTGAGATGGCCCTCTTCCTGACGATGGGAGACTCGGACAAGTCGATGCCAATCTCAGGAAGCTTCCCGCCTGCCTTGTTCGTTATGAATGACGAAGGAAGGTCCCAGAAACCGTCACGACTCTGGAGCCTCACAATGTCAACAGCAGACGCGTCTGCCTCCCACGGGTCCTTTTCATGAGCTTCCTCTTCATGCAACTCGTGCCCTGTGGATTCAGAGGTCGAGGGCGGCTCATCGCAGGGCGGCGGTGCTGCAGGACGAGGAGGAGGAGGTGGTGGATGAGGAGCACAACACGCCTCCATCATAACAGGCGCGCAACAAGGAGGAGGTGGAGGAGCAGCAGCACAACACGCCTCCATGAAGCAAGGCGACATTGGTGCATAACTTGGAGATCCTAAAGAGCAACATTCCGTTGTTGATTCGAAAACTCGCATGCAATACCTTATTGAAGAACAACACTCTGGAGCTGACTCTTCAACGGTTTCTACGGGCTGTTGTTCTTCTTCCACGTAGCCGTTTTCGGTGACAGCGATGTACGATGTGTACTTCGAGAGCACCCCGCTTGCCAGTGACAGTTTGATGCACTTTTCTTGGTTTGCTTCATCGTTCTCGATTTTTTTCAGCTGTTTCTGTGCGAACAAGGCGTAGATGGGCGATTTTTCACCTTCATTGATCGTCATATCAATCTCCTTTGAAATGACACTCTCAATGTCCTGCCCGCCAACTTTCCCAGAGATCATCACAGCGCCAGCAGGCTGCGGCCCCGTGCCTGACACAAACAAGTGACGGACAACGTGAGGAAGAAGTGGAGGAAGTGGATAAGGAACAACCTCAAATGAATCAGTCCCTTCAATGTGAATTTCATTGTCAGTGGATCCGTCAAAAAGTGACAGTTCAAAGTGCTCAGCGACCTTCGATGGAAGCTCGTCTTTGTTGAACACAAAGTCCGACTTTCCGTTCGTCATTGACGTTATTTCTTCCAAGAAGCCAGCATCAGCGCCATGCCCGAGCCCAATGGCGAAGATGCGATTGAAATAACTGTTTTCTTCCACTTTTTGAATGACTTTTTGTCGTTCGTAAACTTCGCCGTCCGTTATGATGAAAATTTGACGCTGGCCGGCGGTTTTTACTTCATCTTTGAAAAGTTCATCAAAAAGCTGAAGCATCTCAGTACCTCCTAGATTGGCTCGTATGCTATCGACAAATTCGGCGGCTTTTTCAATTGATATTTGGTCAGCAGTTTGCGAGTGATCAAAAAGTTTCTTAAAAGTGGTACCAAAGCAAATTATGTTGAAATACGAGTCTTTCGGAAGTTTGGCTAGGAATAGATGAAGGGATTCTTTGGCTTTACGTATCGATTCACCAAGCATCGATGCTGAACAATCTATTAAAAATACAAATTCTTTTTTGGTACTCTTTTTGGACTCAAAGTCTGGAATAACAGAAATTACTGCTGAGTTATTTGTTTGTATCATTTGGCTTTGGATAGGTTCTGAAAATTCGGTCATTATAAGGATATTCTCATCTGTGATAATTGCCGAATTGATGGTTAATTTGCCATTGCAAAGATCTGATTTCGTATAATTTGATTCGCAGTTAGTATAAACGTCTGAAATTTGTTGAGCTTGAGATATATTTAAATCGATATTAATTTCGAGAGACGGTAAATTATATAAGTCCGTAAGAGATCCATCTGGCTCAGATGCTTGAAGTGGAATTTTGGTAAGTATCGTTGTTGGATTTTGAAGGGTTGAAGTTAATACACATTGAAAAATAATGGCTACATCTTTGTTTTTAGGAACGTTTCCTATTTTAACTGACGTAATTCCGGGGGCAATTTGTTCAGTCATTGCTGCTGTTCGACCAATTTTCTTTGCTTCTTTAAAAGTTTCTTCAGCTGCCTTTTGAGTTCTCAGTTCAGCTGTAATAGTTTCATCACCAACTTGAAATTTCATGTTGTAAATACATAAATTGTTGTCTGTAGGGAAAATGTATGATACTTGGTCCAAATCTTCTTTTGTTTGAATAGATTGATAAATTTCTAAGCATTGTATAAATCCTTTTTGAACTCCAGTAATCCGAAGAGATTTTGGTTGGACTGTCTTAAATTTTTTATCTTTCTTTGAACAAAACGAACCCAAAACCATTTTTAAGAATAAAGAGTTCCAATCGTCTTTTTTTGTTAATTCCTTCACAATTTTTAAAATATATTTTCTGCTGATTCCTCTTTAGAATGAGTTATATTAAACCAATTAGAAACATCCAGAATAAGATAAAGAACTATTCAAAATATTTGAACGATCTTGAAGAGCCTCTTTATTTTTCCAAAATTCATTTTGATTTTTCATCAAATCAAAAAAATAATAGTTTTGAAGGAGAGATTATTCTGACTTTTGGAATAATTTATATATTTATCAAAAAAGGCAAACAAGATGTAAGTGTTACAAAAATTTGGTTACCAAATTGCAAAAAGATTACCTATTCATTAGAAAAAAATAATAAATTTTTGACAATAATTACTCAAAAAGAGAGTTCTTACAAGATTACCAAGGCTAAAAAAAAGAAAAAATTATATGAATATCTGTCTCAAATTATATACGTTCTTACTGCCAAAAATACATCTTTAAAGCAAAAACCAGTTTTAAATCCACAATTACCAAACAAAAACTTTCCAATTTCATATTTAATACTCAAGAGAACTCTTTATTATATCATCATTGACATTTCCCAAAATAAAATCGAACCACAAAAAATAGAAGGAATTGAATATTTTAATCAAGAACAAATTTATGATGATGGAACATTAATAATTGATTCAGATTTTAAACCTAGCATATTTGGCCCTTACTTTTCTCAAGCGATTTCAACAATATCATGCATTAATCAAATTGAGTTCAAAAACTTTAATCACATGAGCAATAATTTTCTTGGACTCGTTATAAATAACTGTTCAAATGTAACTGAGCTCATATTTTGTGATTACAAATCAGAACAGCAAGTATTTAATCTTTCAAATGTACAAAAAGTTTGCACTCAGAAATTCTCTTTCATTGATTCATATTCAAAATCATTCATGAATTTCATGACCAGCATTGAGAACTCTGCTTGTGGTATTACAAACCTTTGTCTATCATCTTTAGATGCTAAAAATTCAGACCTGGTTTCAATTCTAGATAAAATGAAGGAAATCGAAGCTTTTAATGTTTTGACAAATTTTGAACTTTCAAGGTTGAAAATTGATGAATTTCCATTTGAATTATTCACTCAATTCTTAACCTCCAAAGACAAGCTTGAATCATTAAAGATATCTGAAATTGATGTTAATGGCAGTGATCTTTTTAAGGCAATTTGTGAATGTGATCCTCCAATTTACGAGCTTCATTTAAACAGACTCAATTTTGAAGATGAAATCAAAATTAAAATGGACGGCACAAAGATTTACTTGCCTTTCAAGTTGTTGCTTGTTGACTTTTCTCATTCAACATTTTCATATAAGTCTCTAGGATCAATTTTACAGCTCATCACATCGAACCATTTAAAAACGAACTTTTTGAGACTCAACATGAGTTATTTGTTGCCAAATGACGATTCTTTGTCAAAGGTTATTCAATCAATCGATCTGAAAAACTGTCATTCAAACATCATTGATCTGAATTGGTCTGGTAATATTCTAAATGAAGGCTTTTTCGACTTTGTCTTATCGCAGGAAGGATTAGAATTCTTATCGTTGATTGACCTTAGAATTGAAAATCAGCAAGACTTCTTTGATCATTTATTTGAGGTAATTAAAAAAATGCCAATTTTAATCGGTATCGAAATTGGTTGTGATAATTTCAAATTGCAGCCTTTAATTAAATTTATATGCTCATGCAAAGAACTGCAAAAAATAGAACATTTTTGCTTCAAGTCCCAAAAAGAACAAAATCTGATTGTCGAAGAATTGGCAGAACTTTTTGTTTCATTGCATAAATTGAAAGAAGTGTCAATTGAAATCCAAGAAATGAATATTGAATCTTTCATCAAGATTGGTAATGCAATCATTAAAAACAAATCAATAAAAGCATGCAATTTGAAAGATTACAACAGTTCTCAGACTAAACGACAAAATAAATCTGATCTCAATTTTGTTTTACAATCGATTAACTCACTAAAAGTTCCTTCAACAATGGAACAACGTGCATTATCTGCAATTTTGGCTTTAAAGGAGAATCAATCTCTAATGTCAGTTGACTTGGGAACAACGATAGATATGAATTGTTCAAATCATCAAATTATCGAAGAAAACTTCGAGAATGAAAATGAAAACAATGAGTTTGAGATTGAAATTGAAGAAGAAGAAGAAGACACAGATGATAATTAGCAATTAATAGTTCTAACTAAAAATCTAAACATTTTAAAACTGATTTTTTTTTAATGATTTATTTTTCTTATATCAAGCATATTATTAATCAAATAATTTCTTTAATTAGCTTATGTAATTGATCACCATAAAACTCTCACAAAACCAATTATCCGAGAGATAACAAATTTTAAAATTTTATATCCGCAGGGATGCATTACGAGCACGAGCCGAGCTGTTTGCCCAAAATGATTTTTGGGCAAGAGCATTGCCCGAGCAAAAAGTTCTTGCTCGAGCATGCTCGAGAAATATCAAATTTTCCACTTTTATTACCATACGTGCTTATTATTAGAACTTTTTCGAGCATTGCTCGAACAATGCTCAAAAATTAAAAAAGCTAAGGTTCGAAATTTTCATATTCTTTTTTTTTTTTTTTTTTTTTTTTTTTTTAAAGTGAGAAAAAGTTTATGAATACTCATTTTTTGATATAAAATATTATCTTTTTAAAAAACATTAAGGAGTATTCATGAATAAATCATCGTAGTATTTGTTCCATTCGTATTTTTAAAAAATTGATGAATTTTTAGAGAATTTAAAAAAAAAAGAATATGAAATTTCGAACCAGAGCTTTTTATTTTTTATAAAGTTTTTCCAACCGCTTTTTGCGCAGAAAAATACAAATATAAACTATTCAAAATATAAAAAGATTTCAATTTCCATTATAAAAAAAAGTATAATATCAGCTTTTCTGTAATAAACTAAACTGTATATTTAGTGTATGTTCAAATAATTTCTAAAATAAACTGATGTTAATGAAATATGCTGATCGATAATGAACATTATAATTATATTAAATACATTTATTAAATTTATGTATATATTTCTGTAATTAAATATTTTTATATAAATCATATATAAAAATTAAGGAGATTTTAATACATTTTTTGCACAAAAGATTCAGTATCTTTTTCAAAAATTTAATAAAAAGTAAATTAGGCACTATTTGTTCATTTTCTTTCAACACTAGAAGCAAATCATCAGATTACTAAAGTAAAAATATGGAGAAATTTTTCTAAAATAATATTAAGAAATAAAGAATCCTAAATTCATATGATATGCGACCATAAGAATATTTTTTTGGAAATAAGAAACTTTGAAATCTTTTAGTGCACGAGAAACGACTACCTTGCATGTTTGCCTCAAAAAATTGAAAGGAAATTGAATGAAGCATTCAAATTTGAAAACTAACCGAAAATTCTGAAAAACTCTAATTTTTTAGAGCGCTCGAAAAACTGCTCGAAAATAGGATTTTTATCATTAAAAATCAGTTCATTACGAGCAAACTCGAGCAATGTCAAATGCTTGAAAACCATTTTAATGAGCAAGAATCTGACATTGCTCGAGCACGCTCGAGCCGCTCTTGGTGCATCCCTGTTATATCCTAAGACAAATTCTGAATTTTCGATATCGATAATTGATACATTTTTTTGATATCAATATCAAATCAAAAAAATTATCTCTGATATCAAAAAATCAGAGATAGTTTTTAATCTCCATTAAAACAATTCTTTCATCGAGTTTGTAATATATCAAATATTTGATATTTACCTTTGTAATTATGAAAATCATTTTTAAGAATAATCCTTCTTTTTGTGAATTATGAAAAAGAAAACCATCAATATAATAAATTTTACTACATTAATAATTGAAATTACTGTTCCAGTAATTCCCCCTGCTTTTAATTGCTATTAAATTTTTTCACCTTAGTTTAGATGAAATGAAATTTTTCTTTTTTTAAATTAGCAATAATTTTCGATGCATGAGCACTATTTAAAAAATGAAACATGAAGAGCCACAAATTTGGATCACCAGTTATTCACTATCTTTTTACTTAATTGCACAATATATATTTTGCAAGTGTATAGCATTAAATAAACTTAATAAATGATAGTGTTCAAACACAAAATGTCTTTATTATAATAGGATAATACAGTAGAATCATGACTAAATGTAATCATTATGAGTTGATATGCTCTCTTAGCAGTTTTCATTTTATATTACAGTATATTTAAAGGCAAAGTTGGTTAGTGAACTTTTTCAATGAATAAACTATTCAAAAATCAGAAAAACCAACTATGCCATTAAGTGGATATTTTAGATTATTTCAAAATTTCAGTGGTTAATGGCCAAATAACATTTCAAAAGTTTCTTCTGACTCTAAATTATCACAATCATCTGAAAATGATGAACAAGCTTCTGGAATATCTTCCTCTTCTTTTTCTTCATTGTCATCATCAATTTTTACTTTTTCATTCAATTTATTTATTTTTGTCAAATTTGGGCTCGTTTTGGCTTTGGAAATTGAATCTTGTTTAAGTATGAATAACATATCAGAATCATCATTGTTTTCATAATTTAGTGTCAAATATGGATCGTTCAAAAGTTCATGAGCATTGGATCTTCTTAATGGATTAACATTGAGAGATTGTTTAGTGAATTTTATTAATTGATTATTATTTGTGTTATAAAAAAGAATTCCTTTGTGAGCTTCATTTAAAGATCTGTATGGATATGACATTTCTGATATTGAATATAGCATCATTCCAAGAGACCAAATATCTGCCTTTTGAAAATTTACTGGACCACTTTGAAACATTTCTGGTGCTGCATATAAACACGATCCACAATGACTATATGGATCTGCTTCATTTACAATTTTTGATAAGTTGAAATCACACAATTTTGGATTTTTATGTTTATCAAGAAGGACATTCTCTGGTTTGATATCGGCATGAGCTAATCCTTCATTATGAAGATATTCAACAGCCTCTGTAATTTTTCGTGAGATCATTCTTTTTTCTCTTTCATTTTTAAAACCATGAGTCATTACATATTTAAATAAATTTCCATTTGAACATAGTTCTTGAATTAAAACAAAATATTCTTCATTCTTAGAGTTTGTTAATGTGAAAGCTTCATATAATTTAATGATATTTGGATGACATATTTTTTGTAGAATCAGAATCTCGTTTTCAATCATCTTCGATTGATCATAAGTTAAAATTGACTTCTTTGGAATAATCTTTGCGGCATAATTGATATTCGTATTTATTTCTGTAACTTCAACAACAGTCGCAAATGATCCTTTGCCTATCGTTTTTATCACTTTATAATCTCTAAAAGTTAAAGGTATAACAATTGGATAACCAGAATCTGTTTGTGTATGATAATAATTCATAAATAATAATAATGAATTTAATTCAATAAACTTAAATTTCATGAAACAAAATTTTTGAAAATTTTGCAATTGAATAAATAAAAGTTTTTGAATGGTTTATTTATAAAAATCTTATCCAAATTCCAAAAAGTTATCAAATTATTTTTTTAATTTCAATCTAAATTGAGAGAACCAAAATTTTTTGAATATAATTGATTTGAATTATATTATAATGCAGTGAAAAATTTAATTGAATTTGAGTTATTAATTAATTCATTAATATTATTTTGAAATATACCTTTTCATGGCATTGGACTTTTTTGGAAAAAAATTACACTATTAGCTTTTGAAATATGCTCTTTTATTTTAATAAAGCATTCAAATGTTATATATGATTCAGAATTGCATACATTCAATTTTAAATTTTTATTTTTTTTATTCTTTTTTATACAAAACTACAAAACTAAATGAAGATTTATCATATATTGTTTATGCCAGAACATGGTATCTAGTAATTATCTAGTTTTATCTTTCTAAATATCATATACATTCATTTTATTCAGCTTTTTAAACTTGCTCTTGGCCCGAACTACTTAAATCATAAAAATACACCTAAATAATGAATTATAATAAGCATTTATGAACAAATACGATATCAAAATAACATATATTTTTATATATTATATAATAAAAAAAAGATTGTGTGATATCTTTTGAAATGATATAAATGAGATTATATATGATCAATTAATTCAGCTTTATTTTAAACTTTGTTTTAATAAAATAATCTTATATTTATATTATTAAACAACAATGGTTTTCATTGTTTATTTTATAATTATTCTGATTTTGGAATATGTCGACTACTAAATTTATGAAATATTCAAAATTTGTTTGTTTCAAAGATGAACATTCAACATAATCCATTGCTTTAATTTTTGTTTTCATTTCTTCTCCTTTATATGTTGGAATTGCCTCGATATTGTTCGTTGGGTATTCATTTGAATGTTCATAAAAATGATCACGTAAATCACTCTTCAATCCAACTAATATGTAAGGTGATTCACGACAATATTCTTTGATTTCTGGATAATATATTTTCTCAACATTTTCTAGAGATTCTGGTGAAACAAGTGAAAAGCATATAATGAAGAGATCCTGATTACAATATGAATAATGTCTGGTTTTTTTATAATTTTCTGATTTCGCAATTAACTGAAAAAATAAATTGTACTCTTTGCCTTTAACTATTGTGTTAAGAGAATAACTATCAAAAACAGTTGGAATGAAATCATAATCTGAATATGGAAATATATTCTCTGTTAAACTTAATAAAAAATATGTTTTCCCAACATCATTATCACCAACAAGGATACATCTGATACATTCCATTTATTATTTTGAAAATATAAAATTGGGCAGTTTTTTTCATTGAATTGGTCTAAAAAAATTCAAACTATTTTTTTGAGACAATCTATTTAAAATTGAAAGAGCACATATAAAAAGTTTGAAATAAATTTGAATAAAAAATTTCAAAATTTCAGCACTTTTTTAACTTCTATTTGCACATGAAGTTATCAATCCTAGGCCTTTATGCCATATAAGAAATGGCCTAAACTTTTATATTGATGTTGTGTATTCATGAAATGTGATATAAAAAATTGAATCATATTCAAAGATTATCTTTGGAAGATTCTTCAGTAATAAGTTTTTTTTTTAATTGGTGTAATGAAATTTGATCTATAAAATCAGTTGATCAAAAAAAGATCCAATTTCGATGTATAATTTAGCAAACATATGTTTTTATGATGAATAAAACAAATCTAATATTGATAAATCAATTGATTTGTTGATTCAATCATCATTGATGAAATTCCATCCATCAAAATATTTCCTAAGTTTACTTCTTGGAAGAATATAAAGGATTTATTGAAAAATGCATGAACAAAGTTGATGTATGAGTACAGGACATTAAAAGTGATATATTGTGATGACGTAATTAAGGTGAAAAATCAAAATGATGATGACGATGATGATTTTGGTGAATCAGAATTAAAAAAAAAAAAACTGGTGAAAATATATCTTTTAAATAAGATAATTATCGAACAAAATGTCAAAGAATGCTGGATATCAACAAGTATATAGTTTTTAAACAACGACAATCATGTAATAAAATTTAATCCTGTTTTTGCTAGCCAAGAAATTAAATCAACATTACGCTGTGCTGGAGACACTTGATCGTATTTGCCTCCAATTGCTTTAATTTCAAAATTCAGGTCAATAAGCGACCAATTGCATTCTCTTATATCAGACAATGCGAACGATTTAGGTTCCGTTGGAGTCCAAAACCAAGCGAAATTTGATCTATAAAACCACAATGGCGTTACGTTTTTTGATCTTGGACTTATAAACACGAAAGGTGAATCTGTTGATTGAAGGCCATGCTCATTCAATTTCTTAATATCATCCAAAGATAATTTTTTTGAATTACCGACTGTCAGAGCGAATGAAGATATTTCATTCTTTACAAAATTGCTTAATGCTGTGATGAGGTAGTAAATATCAGTAGCTTTGTTGCAAATTTCATTATTCGAAGATGATTTTTGAACTCCAATTACAATTCCTTCATTGTTCATAAGAGGAGCTCCAGAATAATCCGAACCAACAGAAACAGAATGATTAATATCAAATCCCCAAATCTCTTTAATAACGCCTTGTGCAATAGAGTAATCATTACTTGAAGATTGCTGCGTTATAAACGCGCTTTCATTAGCTTTCGATATTGATTCATTTAATTCTAGAAATCTAACTGATCTGTCAAGTTCGTCTGGCGAAAATTCAATAAATGAAATATCAATTAAAGGACATGTAAACCTAAATTTTTTATCATCTAATTTAATTTCTTTTTTTCTACGATTTGAATCAAAAATCAGTGAAAATGTTCTTCCTTGTAATAATTCATTCATCGACAAAACATGATTGCTGGTAATAAGACCGCACATTCTCATGTTGTTTTTTATTACTGGTATTGTGGCAAAAAAACCAGTTCCAGATGTATTATTGACTTTAATTTTACAAGTTGCCTGATTTGATTTCAAAATTCGTGGAAATGAGGAGGAAGGATTAGATTCATTAGTATCCTTTTCGTCAACAAGCTCAACAAGATTCGTTTTTATTTGCATATTATCATCCTTGCTTTCAGATGAACCCATATTTATTATTAAATAAACGATTATATTACTCTCAAAAAGTTTTATAATCCATAGATAATAAGAATAAAATTATCTTTAAAAAAAAACTTATTAAAATAGCAGCATATTAAGGAAATTATTGCTTCGAGATTCTTAATCCAGATATCATAAGATGCGCATTCGACGTGCTCGATTAATGTATCATGATTATTATATTGAAGATTTTCATACAAAATTTAATTGGAAACTGGATTATAATAATAATTTTTGTAAGTTTATATTTTCATTTCGCTGTTTTCTCTTTTTATATAGGTACTTTATCATTTTTATAAATTATATTTTTTTTTCAAAGCTTAGACAAATCAACTTTCCTGAAGAAAACTACTTAAATGATATTTTTTATTAATTGAACCATTCATGAATGTTCAATGATTATTGTTTATCAAATGATTTATGATTACAATGTTCGTAAATTTTCTTGTTTTCTCCCCATTTTTAGGTGGAGAGTATGGCAACAAGGTTAAATTGATTTAAAATAAAAGCAAAAAGGGATTTAATCAAAATCATTTTGCCTATATAAACTCAATTTTTCTTAATAGTATTGAAAAATGAAAATAATCAACTCAATTTTGAAATAAATAATTATTTGTTTTCAATGATAAATTGAAAATTGAGTTGTATGCAAAAATGACTTCCAGTTTTTAATATAGACTATTAGAAACTTAAATAAATCAAATAATTTTGGAATAAATTTGTAAACAAGGTGATCAACAACAAAATTTTTATAAACCTGTTTACAAATTTATTAAAATTTTATTAGAATAAATGGAAATCCAACAATTTGTTGAGAGCAAAAAAGAACTACAAAGTATTTTTTTAAGCTATATCGATGATCCAAATTCAGACGAAAACAATTTTCAAAACTTAATTGACAATTTTAAAATTCAAGATCTTTTCCAAAATCAAAATGAACTCAAAGAATTTCTGCAATTTATTACAAAAATAGCAAAAAATCATCACCGGCAACCAAATTTTTTTGATCAGATTGAAAAAGTTCTTCTTTATTTAGAAAACGATCTCAAAAAAAATTTTACAAATTCAGAAATTTTCACCATTTTTAAGAACAGCAACCCAATCCTTCTTTTTCTTATAAAACAAAAAATCATAACAGTTGATACTTCAATTGTCAAATTAATCCGCAATAAAGAATGTTTACAATTTTTATATCCAGAAATCAAAGCATTCATTGACGACGAAATCGAGCGAAGAATTGAAGAATCCAATGAAATTGATGAAATGACAAAAGATGCCAATTTTGATAAAAAGAGGCGAATTGGAGAGAATGAGACATATATTTGCCAATTAATTCGAACAGATTCAATTGAAGAATTTGTTGCTTTCATCAACAAAACAAACACTTCAAAAAACGGTAAAATTAAACGGTCGCTTTTTGAGACGAATTCATTTTTAATAAAGAAAAAAGAAACGTCATTAATCGAATATGCAGCATTTTTCGGATCAATTCAAATTTTCCAGTTTTTGAGAATAAATGAAGTTCCTCTATGTGAATCACTGTGGCTGTACGCGATCCATTCAAACAATGCGGAAATGATTCACATTCTTGAGAGAGACAAAGTTAAACCACCGAATGGTTCATATGAAAGATGCTTTGTTGAAGCGATCAAATGTCATCACAATGAAATTGCAAGATACATCAAAGAAAATTACATTGAAAAAAGCATGAAAGATGAAAAATATAAATCATGCACTTTTCGATATCACAACTTTGAATTCATTCCAATAAATTTCACAGAAGATGATGCATTTTTTTATTTAACTTTCTATAATTATCAAAAACTTGTTGATATTTATTTAAATTCAAGAAAGAATGATATCGAATCCCAAATAATTTGGAAAAAAAAACATTATTTTTCATCAAGTTTTTGTCAAAAATTGAATGGAATTTTTAATGATTTATTCTTCATAATATTTCTTTAATTATTATTTCATGAAATTAAAATCATTCTTTATTTTCATATAATTCACATATTTGTCTTTTTTTAAATACTGGATCTTTACGACAAGCAGCAAAGAATAACAACATAGACATCATTTATTATATATTATTACAACAAGAAGAAATCAAGACAAATTATTTTCAAGATTGTCATTATTTGAGGATGATATCAATTCCACCAACTATAAAAACGATTGATCAATCATCATTTGAAGGATGCAAAAATTTGGCGCATGTGTCAATTCCTCCGTCTGTTACTACGATTGATGCGAAAGCATTCTTTATTGTTCTTTAATGGAACGAATTTCAGCACCATCAGTTGTTAAATTTGGATTTGGCGCTTTTTGTGGATGCAAATTGCTTAAAAAAGTCAAACTTTCACCTGCATTACCTGTAATTGCTGATCATCTTTTCTTTGGATGTGAAAATTTGAAACATATAAATTTGCCACCATTTTGTACTTCAATAGGCTTTAATTCATTCTTTCGCTGTTTATCTTTGAAACAATTGTCACTACCGGCAACATTGACTTCAATGGCCGTCAAGCTTTTAATCATTGCGAATCAATCAAAAAAATGGCAATACTAGCTTCAGTGACTTCACTTGATGAATCAGTATTTTCATATTGCAAATCACTTGAGCATATTGAAATCCATGTTGAATTAAATGTAATAAATAGTTTTATGTTCGAAGCATGTGAATCATTAAAGGAAATAATAATTCCTCCTTCTGTAACTTCTATTAGAATAAAGAGTTTTTGTCATTGCCATGCATTAACTCAAATAACCATCCCTCCTTTGGTCAAAACAATTGGAGATTTCAGTTTTCAAGATTGCTCATCTTTGGTGAAAATAGAATTGCCTTCTTCATTGGAAATAATAAAGAAAAACGCTTTCTGGGGATGTAGAGCACTTAGAGAAATTTTAATACCTTCTTCGGTATTTGTTATCGAAGAATCGGCTTTTGACTCTTGCTCATCATTACCAAATATCACAATTCCTTCATCTGTAAAATCAATTGGCATTGATGTGTTTAAAGATTGCAATTCACTTACTCAAATATCAATTCCAGCATCAATAAATCCAGAAAATCTTGGATTAAGTAAAAATACGAAAGTCATAATAACTTAATAAAATTAATTTTCAATTCATCAATATTTTGACTAGTTTTTCTCAGAATTTTTTTTTTTTTTTTTTTTTTTTTTTTTTTTTTTTTTTTTTTTTTTAAAAAAAAAAAAGCAATAAATTAAAATGTAGCTTGAGGAATTGTGTCTCAATTTTTAGAAAGAACAAATAGAAAAAATATAGAGAAATTGAAGAACAATAATTAAGGGGAAACTATGATAATAATCAACAAATTGAATGGATATTCAAAACTTTTTTCTGTGTCAGATAATTTTCTATGAATTTTTAAATATAGATTAAAAAAGTTCTTCAGATGGTGAATATAAAATAACTGTCAATAATCGACATATATGACATTATAAAAAAGATAAGTTAATTGTAATGTGGGGTTTAGTTTTTTTTATTACTTCAACGGTGATTTTGTAAATTCTATTTAAAGTGGTACAAAAAAGGATAATATTACGTAATAGTATAATTTTTATTAATATAATATATAAACCATTCAAAAATAAATTATAAATGGCTTATTCAGATAAACAACAAAGATTGCTGAGCATCAAAACAGATGGAAGTTTATTTGTCATATCGTTATAGAATTTTTTTGCTGATTTGTCTTCTTGTTTACTTTCATCTTTTTTATTGCCCTTTTTTCCTGCATTTGTTCTGTATTTTGGTTTACTTTTTTGGATTGTCTTTGGCTTTACTGCCTGGCATTTATGTGCCTTTTGGGCTTTATCGAGCAAACTCTCCTTTTTTGGATTTGAATTCACATCGGATAAGCCAGACTTTGATCTTGGTGAAGCCTGCTTGTCTCTTCGAGCTGTGGAAGGAGCAGTGAAAGCATTGAATCTACAAACAACTTCTGAATTTCCGTTTGCTTCTAGTTTTGGTTCATTTCTGCTTCCTTTTTGTGAGTGTGATCTCTGCTCGTCGCTTCTCTTCTGTTTCACAAGTCTCCTGTTGATTATTGCCTTGTCGGGCGTGCTTGAGTCCAGGCCTTCGAGTTCGATGTCTTTCAGTGTGACGGTGATTGGCACTTTCTCTTTGTCATTCATAAGATCGTCGTCATAGAGGCCGTAGAGATCGTTCATCGGGGTGCAGAAAATGCTTGGATCATAGGTGCTCTTGCGTGGTTGCTTCTTGGCTTTCGGTGGATGAATAGGGAGATTGAAACTCGTCCTTTTGTTGTCACTGGTCTTCGTTTCGGCCTTGGGCAACTCTGGCTTCTTCTCTTCTGCTGGCTGTGCTTGCTCGGCCGGCTGTGGAATGGGCTGCTCTGCCGGTTTTGGCTTGGGCTTTGTGAATAGCTCGATTTTGCGTGGCTTGGTTGGCGTTGGGTCTTCTTCAAGGTCCAAAAGTAAGTGCTCGGGTATTTGCCGCTTGCCGGAATTAACGCTGCTTCGCTTTTTGTCTGCTAGAAGCAGTGCTATGGCTTCCTGAACGGCTTGCTGAGATGCTTTTGCCAGTTCTTCCAGATTTTGCCTGGGCTGGTCATCTGAATTTGGCTTAGGCTTTCTAACTGGCTTTGACTTCGCTTGCTCTACTTGCTTTGGCTGCTCTGTTGGTTTTGCTCTGGGTAGCTCCTCTGGCTTCGGTTTTGGCTGCTCTGGAAGTTTAGGTTTTGGAGTTTCTGCAGGTTTTGGTTTAGAAACTTCGGCTGGTTTCGATTTTGGAGTTTCTATTGGTTTTGGTTTGGGTGCTTCTGTTGGTTTCGATTTAGATGTTTCTGCGGGTTTCGATTTAGATGTTTCTGTTGGTTTTGGTTTGGGTGTTTCTGTTGGTTTTTGTTGCCCTGTTAATTTTGCTCTGGGCAGTTCTTCTGGCTTTGGTTTTTGCTGAACTGGAAGCTTTGGTTTAGGTGTTTCTGCAGGTTTTGCAGCTATTCCGAAGTTATTTGATTGAGGTGCTTCCTCTGGCTCTGAGACATCTTCTAAATCCAGAAGCAAGCCTCCCGTCATCAGTTTCTTTTCAACGCCTGGAGTCTCTTGTTCTTGGTCTTTTTGTGAATGAATCAAACGTGACACTGAAGTTTTAAATGAATCAGACATTTGTGGCTGCTCAGACTCTGTTTCCGAGCTCAGTTCTGGCGGTGGCTGCAAGAAGAATTTTTTAGTTCTAATTGGGTAGTCCGATTCGTCATCAGTTTCGTTGGACACGTACTCGGATATGTCAGAGACATCATCTTTTTCTGACAGTTCAGACTCGGTATCTGTGCATAATTCTGGCTGATTATTCAGGAAGAACTTTTGTGTCTTCACAGGAGCCTCTGATTCGTCTGTTTCAGTCAGGATGCAGTCTGAAAGAGCATCTTCATCGGATTCGTCTTTAGATTGTCTTGAGCCTGACAGTTTGCTGATTTTTGGCTGGTTCATTAAGATTGAGAACGAAACTCTATTTTGTTGAACTTTTTCAGAGTGTTCACTTTTTGAGGTATCGACTTTTTGTGAGTGGTCAGAAATCAAGACTTGGTTTGAGTTGCTTATTTTATCGGAAAGAGCATCGAATTCGTTTAGTTGGTATTCGGAAGCAGTTGTGCAATGCTCGGCACTTT